>CM067070.1:14138392-15429642 GCA_033980235.1 Diadema setosum | reverse complement strand
GGTAGCCCCTTCAGGCAGGTTTGACTGCAATAAATGTGTGTATTATGTCTAAAAACACTATATACCACACCCAGGACACCACAATTAATGCACAGTAACAAATTATATATTTAATTAGGTCTATATCATGTATGAAAACATGTATGTGTGCATGCTTGTGTAAATCAAATGTGGTATAGCCTATGTGTTCATCATATTAAAGAAAAAAAAGCCCACAAAGGCAATTTTGTGTACTGCAAAAACAATACTATTTAGATGAAACAAATATTTAGCACCACACATTTTGTCAAGAGGCCATGGTGAGGGAAAAAATGTTTAAAAGTAAAGACTTACGCGTGTACATTGATATTGAACCCCACTAATTTCTCATAAATGTTTGTATACACACAGAAATTTATGTATGATCGGAGGACCGTTTCATGAAACATTCTGTCAGTGATTTTCACTGACAAATTTACTATGAGCGAATCAGATGCAAGGATTTCAGTAGCTTTTAACAGTTGTCAGTGAAAATCACTGACAAAATGTTTCATGAAACGGTCCCCCCGGGGGGGGGGGGGGGGGGCATTTCATGAAGCATTTTGGTCGAATATTTTTCTGACAAACTGTTACAAGCTACTGCAATCCTTGCATGTGATTGGCTGAGAGCAAATTTGTCCGACAACTTTGTCAGACAAAATGCTTCCAATGCCCCCAGTTCTTACCCTCATGTGAGACTGAATTTCAAGGGATTTTTATTTATTTATTTTTTTTTGTTTGTGGGTAGAATTTATGTTTTGTCTTATACCCTGCAGATATTTCATGGAAGCAATTGTCGCAGGTGTAAATGTCATGAACCCCGGTTTTTTTTTATGTTTGCATTGTCAGCCTGACATTTTTACAAATAAAACGTCTATGGGCTTTCATCCACATGTATTGTACCTAGACTTAAACCGTAATGTCAAGGTTTCTCTCATAAAGTAGAACAAAAAAATGAAATTGATGAAATGAAATTGAAAGTAGAGTACAGTTGTAATTAATTTCAACGGAGCTGAACGTCGGAACCCTGGGCCACCACGGTGGCAAAGCTACAGAACACGAAAAGGTCATCTTAGGTCGAGCGAGATAGAATATGCAAATGAGCTACATTGCGTCGACTTGCCTGGATGAGACGAATAGAAACATGTTCGTCGCAGTACCGATGTGGGATAGCAGTTTTGTTGAATGAGGTAAGAGATGATTTTTCACGAAATGATTGGATTTTGATAGTTTGTGAGGAGTAGAGAGTGACATACCGTTTTATCCTAATATTTTGTGGTATTTTTTGTGTTCGGGAACGGAAAACATGTTTTGACAGCGCACAGTCGCTTTGCGAAGCCAAGCGGTTGCGAACTTGTCTCGTTGGCCGTGTGCGCAGGGCTCGTAGTACTTGCTGTTAGCTACAGATGGAGGGCATGGATGATACACACAGCTGTACAGAGAAGCAACCAAAGCGAGATACGTGCAAAAGGAAGAGAAATAAGTAGATGCGAGTCTAGTGCAACATTAGTAGGATGTTGATTCAGTATATGTTATTTCTCTTTATCGACAAGACCTTAATTTTTATATTTTTTGTGGTATGAGTGCCAAAATAGTCAATCGGTGCTTCTGAGAGTTGTTAGACTCGGTTGTTCGAGAATATTTAGCGGATGTAAATGTAGTTCACCCATTTCACCATCCGCGGTGCGTTATACCTTTCATCTTACATTGAACACGCTGATCCTGCTGCTGCTGCTGGTAAATGGTGAGCGAGAGTTGCCCGAGTCGGAGCCTTTCCTTGCTTCTGTGTGTGCTTGCATGCCATTGCGGCTCAGTTGTGGCCAGCGTGCGGGGCGCGAAGGCGATTTCCTCTAACATTTCAGAAGTTTCCAAAGCCGTTTTCGTTATTGCTCATCAGAAACAATTTGAAAGGTTTGGTTGAGACCGAAATATAAACTGTCCTTTATTCACATGTAAAATCAAAAATGAAAAAACAAAAAACAAAAATTGTAAGAGCAGGACTCCCAACTGTAAAATAGGGAATTTAGACTGGACACTGCATGGGCAAGATGGGCATGAGATGGACCAAGTGTAACATGGCTGACTAATTTTGAAATTAAAATTAGCCTAAATTCATTTGTAAGTTCAGTCTGGTAAAGTGATGATTAGAGAATATAAAGTGCACCCAAAAGGTGAGGGTTCATGACGTAAGTAAGAAAGGTTTCGATTCCTGAAGTGATAGATGCTCTCCTGAAACAGGGTCACAGTGATATAGTTGATCACTAGGACAGGAGCTACCATCATGTGTGAATAAATTTAAATGAGGTGATGAAATGTCTAGGTGACCTGCAAACAAATCTTCAGTTTAATTCCTTTCTATTATGAACTAAAATATCTGTTTTTGTCTGTGCCATTGAATAATCATCAAAGCTGTAATAACTAGGCAGTGGTGACTTTTCAGCAGAAGAGTCATCAACCAGAAACATATTTTGGTGATATTTTCACACTGCAAACAGTACATAAAAAAGGTGATGTGATGACCTCATAATAAGCCTCATTATCTCATCAACACTGGAAATGTGATTGAAACTAATCTCTATTTTTAAACTATACAACCGCATATGGGACTTAAGAATTATGAAAGTTTTAGATTGTGTGTAATGTCCGACTTTGACAAGACTTCATCTAGGCACCTACTACCATTCTACAATTTCAATCTATTTATTCAAGTCAAGCGTGAACATAGAATGGCCTTTACTAATTGCCTAAAATTCTATTAAGAGGGATTACTTGATGACTACTGATTTGGCTTTGGTGAAACAAATTTGCTATGTGATATGCTCTGAAAGATATTTACTGAATATTTTCTCCACTTTGCTGGAGCTAATTTCAGTTGGTAGATTTTTTTTTTTTTCATGGACTCTTTGTGAGGAGAAAATTATGTCCTCTAGATATATAATTGATCTGCATGAGCAGGAGCATAGTGAAAAGAACCAAGCTAATTTCCTCCCCCACTAGCAAATAAGGTATTGCAAAGTAATACAGTAGGGCTTGAATGGAGAGAATGTGTGTTGTGGCTACTCTCTCAAGAATTTTGTTGCTTTCCTTGCTTTCACTGTGCAAATGAATAACATCCTTTAAAAAAAGAAGACCCCAAAAGTGTCCCTTGAAAAAAGAAAAAAAAAAATAGTGCATATAACTCACAGCGTTTCTATCATGACAGAGGTGGACTGGAACCATCTTCTAGATACCACGGCAACCTCCCAAACAGTGACAAGCTTCAAAGCTGCTGTTGAAGACCAGTTTCTCCAGCACCAGTAGTTATCATTAGCCCTCTCTCTTTCCAGTGAATTATACCACAACAGTCCTGCTCTGTACACATCCAGATTCATACCCACAATTTATTGATGATTATATTTTCCTACAGACTAGTAACAAAGCATTCCATTCACCTGTTTCTTCCCATTGAGTTCCTTTGGCAGGAATACACTTATGTTGCTAAGTCGGGCAAGACTCGTGCAAGCTTTGTGGTTGTTACGGGCAACTTTTGTGAACAAAATTTGCACAGAATTTGAATACATTACAGAAATGGACACCTGATATAAGAGGCCAAAACATCAAAACAGATACCAAAAACAAAGGTATATTGAACCTGGCCTCAAATGTATTTTCTTGAATTGTAGTGAATAATTAAATGAATTAGATTAAAGGGACTGTACAGTACTGCTTGAGGTGGGGATTCATGTTTTGAACATTCCTAAGTGAGATAATGAAAAGCCTCTTATGAAGTATGAAAGAGCATGTAATTTTAATAAGGATTCAACGTTTATTTGATGAAAATTGGTTTTCAAATGGCTGAGATATCCAAAAAGTGCTACTAATAAAAGGCGACATGCCGCAACTTTATTAGGATCTCTTTGTTTCACCTTATTTTTGGATATCTCAGCCATTTCAAAACCGATTTTCATCGAATAAACTTTCGATACCCCTTAGAACTGCATGCTCTTTGACATCTCATAGAGTGATTTCTGAATATCTCGCAAAACATTAAAAGCTAAATCCTCACCTTGGCCAGAACTGTACACACCCTTTAACTATTCTATTGATCTTTTATGTTTCTTTTGATTTTTCAACTTTAAGGTATGAGAGTCCACTTCAAGCCAACATGCCAAAGTCAAAGGATTACGAGTTCAAAAGTCCACTGAAGAAACTGAAGGTAAGGAACTGGATAGCAACTTGTATTATATGTCAAGATTAATCCCTAAACAGAGTGAATGATGTATTCTTGACAAAAATATTTCATTATCAGTTATGGTCAAATTTTATCATAAAACAGTAATAATTTCATTGAATTTGTTGTTTATGGTTTGAATGTTTATGAGTTTGCTCTGTATAAATATCCTTTCTTGGTTGTAGAAGTAGATGTTATGCTCAAAAACTATTACCCAAATTTGAAACAAAGACAAAATAAACTTGTTTCATTGAGCAAAGGTGTGCAAATGTGTCATTCTCACATGTACTGTTCCAATTTACATTTCTTGCTTATTTTCCCCTATTAAACAAATTTAATTTTTTGATCATCAAAATATGATATCATGCTTTCACAACTGATTAGTGAGTAATATAACGGGATGCGTTATATGGCATTCACATCAAAATCTCAAAACATATGTAACAAAAGTTATTCCTCATATGATTTTTATTTCTTTCATCATTGATCAAAAACACACATTATGACATTAAAAAATCTATTAATGTCATGGTTATAGAAAATAATGGCTGTGTAGATGGAACTGGTCTGCACTGGTATTAACCTGATTTCAGGATTTTGTCTTGAGGATGAACAATAACACTAACAAACAAAAACCACAACAACAATCTGAGTTTGTAAACAAACTAGATATCTGCAGTGATAACTTTTCCATTCATGTTGAATGCCAGGAGGATATTCTAGGGAAACCATCATCCTCTTCCTCTGTATCGTCGTCAAGTTCGATCACCAAATCACACTTTGAGAGTGATGCCCTGTTTGAGTCGCTTGCACATGATGATCACCAGCTTCGGCGACCCATGAATGCCTTTCTACTTTTCTGCAAGCGGCATCGGCAGGTTGTACGGACCAGGCATCCCTGGCTTGACAATCGGGCATGCACCAAGATGCTGGCTGACATGTGGGGTGCCCTTGATGGAGAAGAGAAGGAAAAGTACCTCCAGCTGGCTCGAGAGGTAAGCCTCAGTCACATGTGAGGTAGCCATGAAGAAGGTGCCTTCCTGAAAGTGTCCCTTAATTCAGCAGATGCCGTCTGCAATATCTCATTTTCTTCATTACATACTTCTTAATGGATAAGAAGTTTAGATCACTCCAGCAGTTATCATCCTGAAGGTTATTGCACTGTGGTGACACTGATATCAGCTCTGGTACGAGTCCTTAATAATAATAATAATAATAATAGTGGCTACTTGTATAGCGCACAGGTCAATTTTTCAGTGCTCATGGCGCTTCAAAAATGAAAAAATATCATATATTTACATGCATATGGTATATATATGGTATGGTAGACACCTAAACACTGTTTCACTTACATGGAAACTATATCAAGCCAAACAATGAAACCACAGTTTGGACAGATTCAGATCAGATCTAGTTTGGAAGAATACAGATATTAAAGGGACTCTATATTACTGGTTGAGGTGGGGATTCATGTTTTGAACATTCCTAAGTGATATAATGAGAAACCTCTTATGAAATATGAAAGAGCATATAATTTTTAAAAGGATTCAATGTTTATTTGATGAAAATTGTTTTTCAAATGGCTGAGATATCCAAAAAAGTGATAATAATAAAATGTGACAGGCCACACCTTTTATTAGGATCTCTTTGTTTCACCTTGTTTATGGATATCTCAGCCATTTCAAAACCGATTTTCATCATATAAACTTTTGATACCCCTTAGAATTGCATGCTCTTTGACATATCATAGAGTGGTTTCTGAATATCTCGCAAAACGTTAAAAGCTAAATCCTCACCTCGACCAGAACTGTACACACCCATTAAACGTGTATATTCTAGAAAGTGCAAAGTTGGGCACAATATATTGTTCCCGAATGGCTAATTGAAACAGTTTGTAACTTCTGAGAACTGATTGACCCCCAAATTTTTCCCTGAGATCAGTTAAATTGAACTTAAGGATTGATTGTAGTGCTTATTGAAACAACCCCCTGGTATTGTAACAACAACAATAATAATAATAATAATAATAATAATGATAAACTATTCATTCCTTCAGCTTGCAGTGCATGTATGTACCAAGTTGTGATTCCACCGATTTTCAGAAGAAGAGGGCATTTTCTTTGTTACCCAGCCTGACAGCTCTTGTTTTGTTATTGCTGCCTTGTACTCCAATTCTTTCCTTGTCTTCCGTGTTGCACACAGTGCAAAGCAGCTTTCATGAAGGCCCACCCAGACTACCGATGGAGTGGACCCAACAGGCACAGTGGGAAGGTGACCAATCCTGGCAGCATTACTACTCGTCCACACCTAACTATGAAAGGGGAGAAGGAGGCTGGTGGGAAGGCAGAGCAGGGGAACAGTAAGGCTGGTATCACAGTTGGCAAGCTAGCAGGTAACTCTTCATGGTCATTTGCCAAGTTGTAGGTCCCCCTTAAATCTTGTTAGTAGTCGGCTCTACATGCAGGGAAATTGGCTTGTGTATAGATTGATATATGAGCTGTGATGCATATTTACACCTTAATAAATCTTGTGGGGGATGAGGATTGTACATTTTTGTACATTCCCAAATTTGTCAATATTTTTAATCCGGAAGTAGAAGTGCACAGAGGCTTGGAGTTTAGATTTCACTGTGCAAATATGTCACTTACCTATAGTTCTTGACAAAAAAAAATAATGCTTGCAGATTTTTGTTTGCTGTGTACTTCAGATTATTTTCAAATTCCAATGTAAGAAGCCTACTGCTTTGTTCTGCACATGTATTTCATTATTTTGAATGCATTTATTGTTTCATTTTTGTTTGCAAAAGATAGTATCATGTCAAATATCAAAAAAAAAAATCACAAAACACACATTGTACACCTTTTATGAATTGTGCCGTGTTTGTAATTGCATAGATGTGCATGTAGCGTGCATGTAGCTAGCATGTAGCTGTAGGTACTTGATAGAGGTTGCCAAACTGTTCGAAACATGCTTTTTAAGTACCATGGGCATATTAGTAGATAAACAGCAACTGATACAGAATCTTTTGTGAAGTTGTATTGGTTTTAAATAGCTTTTTTGAGGTAAAATGTGAAAAAAAAATCTTTACAAAAAATAGCGTCCCATTTATCGGAGGTCTGGCTCTGCACCCGATCATCCAGTGTAAATAGGATGCCCTGGAACTGTTTCTGGGAGACGTAAATCATTCAACAGAGATGTTTATGATTATCAGATACCTGATGATGTGGTAAATACTGAAATAATATGCCTCGCCCGCAGATAACATACAAGCAAATAGTTGATGTGCAAATTTGATAGACATATATATAACTGGTTATTGTAATCTGACAATTGAACTGTGTGCCATGCCCCAAAATATTTAGTAACTGAAAGAAGTAGTCATGAAAGATGAATGCAAAAGCCCTAGCGATTGAGAGGCAGTGAGAGAAACAGGCTTTATGGCTAAAAAAAAAAAACACTTTAACAAGAGAACAATTGGCTCTTGATTGATGACAGGCATAGATTTGTTGTCCAAACTCAAGACTGTATCAGTAACGTTCAATTTGTGATGGTATCACAGATCCATCTCAGATGGGAGGCTTAAGTCTTCTGCTGCTGGCTGGTCAGCAAGAGGCAACTGCCAAGCAACAGTCATCTTCAAAACCACAGTCATCGTCACCTCCACAGCCATCATCCCAACTGCCTTCTGCCCAAGTCACTTCAACAGCAGAAGAGAATGGCCCACCCTCTCATGACCAACTCAAGACAACGAAGCGTAGTGAACCAGAGAGCATTGCAATGCCTTCAAACAGGGAGGATACCCAGGAAGATTCTGATGTTCTGGCTTCACAATCAAAACTCCTCCAATTTGCTGAAGTAAGAGACTATTCCACAGTGCACATAATGCAGTTCAATTTAACCATGCCAGTCCATCACTCTTCAAACCTTTCTAGAAGAGGATTTTAACTGGCATTGTATAATTAAGTCCCAACACTGGGAAATGCCACTCCCTTTTCTGTCCCACATTTCTTTTCATCCATATAATCTCTCTCTTTACTCATTGATATCTCTTGTGTATCTCTTATTCTTTATTCATATCAAGTGAAGATAGATCAAACAGTGAAAATAAAAGTAAAGCTGATAAATGGAAACTAATTTTTCAATCTTGCAAGATTCCTGTAATGTGGAAAATGGACCGTGATTTCTCCCAGACTGATAAAGCTTACCAGTGGAAACCATTGAAAGTAATTAGTAATCTAAATACTTTCCAACAGAAGGATTTGACATTGTAAACCCATAGCTTTGATTTACCTGATACTGAGAGTTGTGATAGGCTTTTAAATTCAGATTTAAAGTAATCAGCAATGAGAGTAAATGCCTTGCCAGAATTAAATGTACACTGTGTATGCTCAAACAGTACTTAATGTAGCCAAGAAGCAGGACTTGGTGAGCAAATCTGGGTAAATTCAGTTTTGTCTGTAGTTACTGTAATGTAGTGTTGAGATAATCACAACACTATTTGTAATTTGATAGACCCTGTCTATGAAGGTCATGGGCAGTAAAGGCAAACAGTCTGCCGTTCTAATCATTCTTCAGTAAACTTCTGTGTTTTTGAATGTATGATTGTAGGTTTACTCTGTGTGTGCGTATTATGATTTTTACTACTTCCTTCAGATTATTGTTGGCACATCCATATGTTGTCTGTGGTATTGAAATAATGAGATGAGTAGTTCGTTGAATAATACTAATTGTGATACGTATAGTAAAGCTGGACAAACAAAACGGTGAAAACTTCATCAAAGGCAGATAGTAAAGAGAAAGAAATGAAATTTTAAAATTTATCATGCTTTCATGAACAGTGATTATATGTCACAGTTTAGCAACATAATACAAAGCAGACTTAGCCATGATATAACCTCATAGTTATTGTGCACAAGGTTAGGCATAGACCCTATGTTGTTGCGGATCAATGATGTTTATAGTATATAGTGATTACCATAACATTTTATACATATGGCTGATTGTTGTTGCAAATTTTAATTTTCCAGATGTGCTCAGATCAACTTGCCATTAAAGAAGAAGGCACAGTGGGAGAGGATTCAAAAAAGGATTCCAAAACCTTGAACAACAATACCATCCCCTTGAATAGCTCCAAGCATGTCAAACTGACTCTCTCCACTAAGTCGAGTAAGGCTTGCAAAAAAGCTTCCAAGAAATCACAGAGCAAGAAGGGACTCCTCTCCATGGAAAAACTTTGTGAGGTGGAATCCAGCAAGCCAAATAAAGTACATACTGAGAAAGAGGCTGAATTGAAAGCTAGAAAAGATGACAAGCGTATTGCAGAAGAGGGGACAAAACCAGTCTCCAAGTGCAGGAAAGTGGAGAAAGGAGGCAAGAAGAAAAAGAAGAAGAAGAAAAAGGTGGCTGTAAAGACAGAAACCACAGCTGTGAAAAAGGAAACCACCAGTGATATTTTGTCAGCAAGTTGGCCGGGTGCTCTCAAACGGCTAACAAAACCAAAGGATGGAGATGTCAGTGACAATGCAGGTAAACAGTGAACATAGTTGTCACAGTCCAAATTGAAAGTTATGCATGTTAACAGTACTGTTTATCCTTTCTCTTTGACTCAGTCTTTCCCCAGTATTTGTCTCATAGACTTAAAAAAGAAAGAAAAAAAGGTATCAAGTCAATAATCCCATCTACAATTTTTTTTTTGTAAGGGATTTTATAGTGGCATATATTTTTGGGGATGCACAGTGGTGGATCCAGGAGGGGGAGCACGGGGTGCATGCCCCCCCCCCTATTTTTGTTAAAACAAGAAATTATTTTAAAAAATGGAGGGGGCACGTGCGCCCCCCCCTTTAATTTTGTATAGGCGCCCTCCCTTTACCGAATTCCTGGATCCGCCCTGATGCATTTCATTGTCACTTCAGGACTTATTACAATTTTGACTGTTTGCTGACTGAAGGTGTAAGTGCCAAAGATATGGTTGCTGTATGAGCTGAAATATTCACGATGGTTTGATTTTGGCGAATTTCATGAATCACCTTTGCACTGCAAAAATAGCAATGCACAAAACTATAACATATGAAACTAGAAAAACACTCCGAGAGCGCAGACCTCCGCCAAGCAGCTAATTTCCACCAATGTCTGCCCAAAGAGATTTTCTCCTCTCCACCACTGGGGAAAAGCTCTTTGACCTCTTCCATAGAGATCAGTGATTTCCATCCATAACAGTATACAGTACATGCTGAAAAATTGCCCAATTTCCCAATATAGAAGCCTTTGTTACGTCATAAACCCTCAGCTGCACAGTGTGCCTCACCCTAGCAGAAACTACAGCACGCACTTTAGTGCGCGCATGCAAACCTCAAATACGCGCAGCCTGAACTCCCAAGTTCATTGACCCTACCTGCAAAAATATCAAAAATCCTTCATAAATTCCCCCCAAATTCTTGGATCACTACCAAAAGTTAACCGTTTGTTACTTGTGTCATTCTCAACCTTTCCTGCAAGTTTCATCCCAATCCGTTAACTACTTTTTGAGTTATTTTGCACACAGACAAACGAACGAATGAACTAACAAACAAACCAACGGTAACGAAAACATAACCTCCCCCCTTGGCGGAGGTAAATATCATCTAGAAAAGACATGAGAGAAAACAAGCCATGCCAGTGCTGAATTGCATGCAACTGTTAACTGCAAGTTCTGTGGGCCGAGCATGCTGTGTGGACCATGACATAGCGATATCTGGGGCATAACCACATGCTGCTGCTATTACTTCTAACAGAACTTTTAAGACAAGAACACACAACTCATTTATGTGCAGTGAATTGCCGAGTGAAAGCATTCATTTCTAGTATTGTCACTTGTTACTCATTCTTTTTATTTCTTGAAAGATGAAGTAACAATTCCTAGATGCTCACAACCATGAAATCAGAAACACATAAAAATGTCAGATAAGTAGCAATTTGCGAAAAAAAAAAGCTGGATGCGAAAATTTCGTTTCTTACAGAATTGTATCACATTATTTAAACCGTAGATATGTTCTGACAGTTCATCCCCATACATGTCAGGGAAGCTTATGAATGATGATAGCAATAGACATAATGTATTGAACCTATTATTATTGTATGTATATAACTACAGGTGTGTGTATGTGTTGCGTATGTTATCACTTAATCACCCCCTGTGATTTGTAGTGGCAAAAATTAGTGCTGGAGGAAATTTTTGTGAAAAGACCCTTCCAAAGTGATCCATTTGTATGTCTTTTGTCAGCCTCTTTAAAAAGCCACCTCAGAAATTATTGTTTTTGTCAGTTTCTATGAGAGCCTTCTCGTTGAAAATGGAAATGATTTGAAAAGTTTTGGCAGGTATCTATCAAATTAGATACAGAAATCCTGACCATTCACTTGTAATGAGCACTATAAACCACTTGTATTACAGGGGAAAGAGAAGACGATGATGAGAAAGAAGCTGTGCTGGATGCCGGAGAAAAAAGTGATGGGGAGGATTGTAAGAACACAGTGAGGAGAAAATCAAGGCGGTCATGCAAGGGACAATTATACCGCAAGTTGGTTGACCAGGTCAGTTGGTAATAATGTAAAGATATCTGTATTGTTAATAGAAATGTTTATTTCATGCTTTTAATTATTATTATACAACACAATAAGTATCAAAATGTGTACATGTTGTATCTGTTAAACTATTTGTATTGAAATGCCTTTTTCTGTTATAAACAGAGACTTTTAGCCTGTGCTGCCTGCCAATCTGTGTACCATACTACCAATGAATAGATATATTTGTGACGGCAATGATTTGAATTCATTGAGGTACAGGTTATGTACTACTCCTCACACATTTTAACAGTGATATCTCTCAAGGAATAATGAACTGAACACAAATATTTGTGAATGCAACTATCTAACTTTGTATTTAAAACCCCGCCACACGTAGTGTGAAGGGGGTATATAGGAATCACCGTGATGTTGGTCGGGCAGTCGGTCGGTCTGTTGCAAAATCTTGCGTCGCGAACTCCTTCTACAGTTTTGAAGCAATTTAAATGAAACTTAGGGTAAATGATGATATTGAGGTATAGATGTACAAGACATGTTTTTTGTGTTTGTCGGACAATGCGTTGCCATGGTAACCATAATTTTACCAAAACCTTGTGGATTGAATAACTTCCATAGTATTTAAGCAATCAATTTCAAAATTGGTATCTATGATGATCTATAGGTGTAGTTATGCAAGACACTCTTTGTGTTTGTACTTGACAAAGCGTTGCCATGGTAACCGCATGTTTTCTTCGAAAACTTGTGGAGTGAGCAACTTCCACAGTTTTAAAGCAGTTGAAATCAAATTTGGTAGGCATTATGGCCTTGAGGCATAGATGTGGAACACATAATTTTTATGTTCGTCGGACAAAGCATTGCCATGGTAACCATAATTTTACCAAAACCTTGTGGATGGAATATCTTCCATAGTATTTAAGCAATCAATTTCAAAATTGGTATCTATGATGATCTATATGTGTAGTTATGCAAGACACTCTGTGTTTGTACTTGACAAAGCATTGCCATGGTAACGCATGTTTTCTTCGAAATCTTGTGGAGTTAACAACTTCCACAGTTTTGAAGCAATTGAAATCAAATTTGGTAGGCATTATGGCATCGAGGCATAGATGTGGAACACATAATTTTTGTGTTTGTCGGACAAAGCGTTGCCATGGTAACCATAATTTTATCAAAACCTTGTGGATTGAATAACTTCCACATCATTCAAGCAATTAAGGTCAAATTTAGTATGTATGATGATCGGGAGGTGTAGTTATGCAAGACACCAATGTGTTAATATAAGAAAATATGTTGCCATGGTAACCACTCATTTTTGTATCAAATTGAACCATTTAATCTATGAAGGTGAAGTGTGTATGATGCTCTTTAAGTGTAGTTTTGCAAAATGTCCTTTGTATTTGTATCAGACAATGCATTGCCATGGTAACCGCATGTTGTTTTTTTAAAATCCTGTGGAGTGAACTTCTTCCACAGTTTTCAAGCAATTGAATCGAAACCAAATTTGGTAGGCATTATGGCCCTGAGGTATAGATGTGGAACACATAACTTTTGTATTTGTCGCACAAACCGTTGCCATGGTAACCACAATTTTACCAAAACCTTGTAGATCGAATGAATTAAAGTCAAATTTAGTATGTATCATGATCTAGAAGTGTAGTTTTGCAAGACACCAATGCGTTAGTTTAACCACTCATTTTTGTATCAAAGTAAACCATTCAAGCTATGAAGGTCAAATTTGATGTGTATGATGGTCTTTAAGTGTAGTTATGCAAAATGTCCCTTGTGTTTGTATCAGACAATACATTGCCATGGTAACCACACTTTTTACCCAAACCTTGTGGAACTCAGTGTCAACTCTGTAATTGTACAATAAACTAAAATTATTCTGTTTCCAATTCGACAAGTGCACAAACTTGGTATTAACGTCATTGCCCTCATGACATCACATACTATTTAAAAGCAACACTAGGGGCGGGGGTATTAATCACCTTCAGTGATAATTCTAGTTTGTTCATATGCTGTCCTCTGTATGAAGATCTGCCTTGATGCCATGTCTTCCTCTCAAGTATTTTACAGTGTGAATAGTTCAGACAAGTAGCAAACACTTTGAGTTTCAAGCAATCCATGCAAATATTCACATGTGAGCTGACATGAATGAAGTAAATGTGTATGATCCAATCCAGAGTTAATTGAGAGGGCGTCCTTTCCATTTCTATGTGGAATTCTATGATGCAGGGAATGCTGGAATCACTGCAGCGACCTGAGCGACCATTCAACTGCAAGAAGGTTTGGCGGCACAGTAACGAAGGGATGAGTGGCTTCAGTGACGCTGAGGATGAAGTCTTTGAGCCTGACGACGACCGGCCAAAAAAGAGCAGCAAGAAGTGGCGGTCCCGTAAACGGACTAGCAGTGGCTCCAGTGTCACTGCCTCTGATTTGTGAGTGATGTCATCTTTGGTTTCACTCATTATAGTGTTACTTTGATGCCTTTAGTACCTGACTGAGGCCCATTTTAATAAAGATGTGTATGATAAATACAAACTTTTTAGCAATTATTGATAAACATTTAGCTGGTTGGTGGCTAGTTGCTGCCACAGTCTCTGCAGCCATGGTTAGTTGCTTTGTTGTTCAGTGGTGAATGGCAAAGGACCCTGGTCTATCACAACTGACATTATATGCCTCTTCCAGTTGCAACTTCAAAAGTTGTTGTTTTGACCATACTTGTGTGTGCAAACTCCATACACAACAGTGGGGTCAGTGGATTTGCTGCATTTAATCAGATGTTGTAGATGTTTCATAGTCATATTTGTTACAGTCTTGTGATGCATGACATTATGAAAAGCCAGAAGCTGAAAAGCTGTAAAAAATAGCAATTCCAGTTATTTAAAGATGATAAAAAGTTTTGGTACCTCAAAAGTTTCCCTGAATTTCCGTGTTTCAGGTTAAAGTACCTTTCATATAACTAATACTGTGAGACTTACTCGCCCCAAAGTGCTCTCATTTCTTAGTAATCATGCAATTAACTGCGACCACCAGCCCCATACGCATAGCGACCAGCAGCCCCATACACATAGCGTAATGGGGCTTCGCATTGTAGCATTCAGGATCATGACAAATTTAGTATTGCGGGTAAATATCAACTTAAAATCCAAAAAATTCTTCAATTTGAAGACTTACCAATTAAGTCTTAAAATCCAAAAAATTCTTCAATTTGAAGACTTACCAATTAAGTTGAAGTCTTGAAAACAGGCTTCGGGCAACATCTGGTTTTGCCAATAGTCCCTTTCTGTTCGAATTGATGACTGAATGTGACTGTCGAGAGGACCTTGGGAGAGCTACATACACTGATTACTACGGCCAGCGCATACGCACACATCACATGCGAACAAATTTCAAATCATGAACGGATAAGATGTTTGTGTGCGCATGCGCTGGCCGTCAATTCAGTGTAGCTCTCCCAAGGTCCTCTCGACCGAGTCACATTCAGTCATCAATTTGAACAGAAAGGGACTATTGGCAAAACCAAACGTTGCCCAAAGCCTGTTTTCAATACTTCAACTTAACTGGTAAGTCTTCAAATTGAAGAAATTTTTGGATTTTAAGTTGATATTTACCCGCGATACTAAATCTGTCATGATCCCGTAAGCTACAATGCGAAGCCCCATTACGCTATGCATATGGGGCTGCTGGTCGCAGTTAGCTACACAGTATGCGTATGGGGCTGCACGCTGCTGGTCGCAGTTATCATGCAAAAATGGTTTCGTACAATACGTGTACTACCTCGCCGCCGTACGGCGGCGGCTCTGGTACAAAACCATTATTGCATGATTACTATTAAGACATGAGAGCACTTTGGGGCGAGTAAGTCTCACAGTGTTAGTTATATGAAAGGTACTTTAACCTGAAGCACAAACTAAGACAAGGAAATTCAGGGAAACTTTTGAGGTAATACCAAAACTTTATATTATCTTTAAGGCATGGTAATGACTATTGTTTGTCTTTCCCTGTCTGGCAGTGATTACGGTGAGATCAACGTTGAAGCAAGGCTTGCCAATCTTCCCCAGTATGCACCAGAGCAATTCAGGCCCAAAAGGAAAATGGTGCTCAAGTCAAAGAAAAGGAGCGACATGTACAAGAATGCCAAGTTTGTAAAGGAAAATGGCCAAGGTATCTATGAGCTTCTGTACAGTAATTTCATCATCACTATCAGCGCTTGCATTTCTGTGTGATTGAGGACAAAGATTTGAAGTACATGTAATAGTAATGATGATGATGATGAAGTCTACACCACTGTAGTTATCTGGTAGAGCTGTTACAGTTTTCAAATTTCTTTCATTATCAATGTTTTGATCTTTGCTAGACTATCGTGAAATAACAATGGCATCAAAAGAATGCCTCATACATTGTATTTGCTTGTTTTTTTTTGTCGAGCCCACCGGAGGTGAGGGGAGACTAAGGGATCGCTTGCAACGTCTGTCCGTCCGTCGTCTGTCCGTAACACTACAAAAACTTCAATGACTCTTTACTCTGGGCTTCAATTGCAATCAAACTTCGAGGGAAGAGGGGTCGTACAAAGTTTCACATTTTACCATATATGAAGGTCACCCCAAGGTCAAAGCTCACAGGCAGGGGTCAATGAACTTTAGGGCCCAATGTTAAGTTTTTATGGCGCGTTTCTATTATGGGTCATAACTTTTGATCCATAGGTCCGTTTGTGACTAAACTTGGATGGTAGATGTCCCTTGGGGAGTGGATGATCACCACAAGGTCAAAGGTCACAAGCAGGGGTCAACGAACTTTTAAAGCCCAATGTTAAGTTTTTATGGCGCGTTTCTATTATGGGTCATAACTTTTGATCCATAACTCCATTTGTGACTAAACTTGGATGGTAGATGTCCCTTGGGGAGTGGATGGTCACCACAAGGTCACAAACATGGGTCAACGAACTTTTAGAGCCCAATGTTAAGTTTTTATGGTGCGTTTCTATTATGGGTCATAACTTTTGATCCATAGGTCCGTTTGTGACCAAACTTGGATGGTAGATGTCCCTTGGGGAGTGGATGGTCACCACAAGGTCAAAGGTCACAGGCAGGGGTCAACAAACTTTAAGGGCCCAATGTTAAGTTTTTATGGCACGTTTCTTTTTTGCCATAAATTTTTACCCTTTTTTTATCTCTTTTTATCTGTTATATCTCTTTTTTTATCTGTTATATCCCATTCGCGTACAATTTCTTGTACGCGAATGGGCGAGACACATTATGGCACTTGCCTTGTTTTATTTACAATCTGCACTCTGTTCATCCACATGGTAATGTGCAACTTGCCCACATAGGATTCTTTCTGCTCAATGATTTCTACCAAACTTACCTGCTCACCATGGGTTTGTAATCTGCCTTCGTAGGTGTGGATTTGCACCTGTGAGATTGTGAAATGATGTACCTGCAACCTCTGATAACCTCATATGAGTATGCTAGTATTCCCCTTTGAAAAGAATACAGGCAGGTGTTCATCAAATTTCTCTCAAATGTGACCTACTCTTGATATTCCAGCAGCCAAGCACAAGGTTGTGAGATCAGTGTCTGCCAGTGATTATGCACAAAATGTGACAGGGAGTCAGAAGAGGAAAGCCCGCAAGTCTGCCATCATGCACCTACTTCCCAACAAAGGTGAGTCAGCAGACCCTTTGTCTTGCTCTTGAGCAGGAACACCAAAACAACCACTCTGCTCTGACACAGCCCTAATATCCTTGACTTTGTCTGGGAATTGAACAAAGAAATAGATTGAGTATATTTTGATTTGGGAAACACACAACAGAAGTTTTGATTACAGTTGTCTTTCCAATGAGTAGTTGCAGAATATTAGCCAGGTGATGTATGGTGTGGGTGATTCTCCAAAGGTGACTATGGGTCTGAGGAGGAGTAGTAGGCATTTGAATCCTAGATGACCAGAGAAGATATGCCATAGTGCAGCTGAAAAGCAGACCTTGAGATGTGGTTTCATGGATAGAATATGCTTGCGGAGAGCTGAGATATTTCAGCTGGATTCAGCTTTTTTTATTTCATTTCATTTCTTCTTTATTCACCTGGTGAAAAGGTACACTGTACATGCTATTACACACTCAAGAAGGGTTGTTCAAGAGTACAGGGATCATAATGGCCCCAGTAAACACCCACATGCTCTCCAACTCACCATCCCAATGGATGCACAAAGCATCCAGTAGACATGTTTCTTTTTCTTTTATGTGTTGGATCTTGAGAAACCTTGCAGTAGGTCCCCCCTTATTTTTGTTTGTTTGTTTGGGAGGGAGGAGGGAATGGAAATTTGATGTCATATTCAGACTTGTCCATGATGAGAGTGCATTTCCCTTGTTAGCTTGAAGAATGTGGATGGGTGCATCCTGTGTGATTCCATATACAGTCAAACCTGCCTTAGCGGCCACCTGTCTATAGCAGCCACTTTTTCCGTCTCCCTTGGGTGGCTGCTATAGACAGGTTTGACTGTAACTGTTTTGTGGCTGATCCTCTTCAGTGATAATGTTTGGTTTAGCAGTTTGTTGACCAAGACGGCCAGACTGACAAGAAGTCTTACATTGTTAGCTCCTCCTGTGTCGAGGAAGGGAAGATTTAATTCAATTTGCTTTGCAAATTTTCTCAGAAAAAGATTTTGCATGGGGCAACAGCAATGTTAGGGCTACACAAAGCCTGGGGTGGACATCAAACTGAAAGGTGCAGCTGCATCTTCCAGATATAAACTAATATGTTTCACTTTGTCTGTTTCACTTAAACCTCCATGAGCTGAATTTAGACACAAAGACTTGGGATGCTGTGAAAGCAATTACAGATACAATTGGTACAAGAAAATTATTTCAATATATTCATAACATGGCACAGATATTAGGTGTCAACGTTGTATGACTGTAATGTAGATAGTGTACCTCATCTAGTAGGAAATAAAATCTGTTCTGCAAAGTTTAAAGTATGTTTGGCTCAGAAATTTCTAAATACAGTAGTATTGCAGTCATGGTCTTTTAGTGCACAAGAAGAAATTGGATTGCCGATGAAACAACTAGAAAAGTACTCAGAGAGCACAGACCTATGCCAAGCTGGCAACTCATTCCACCTGTACATGCATGCAGTTTCCCACTAACTCATACCCCCGCCAAACGAAGTTTGAAGGGGGTATATAGGAATCAGCGGACGGTCGGGCGGTCGGGCGGTCGGGCGGGCGGTTGGTCCGTTGCAAATCTTGCGTCGCGAACTACTTCCTCAGTTTTCAACCGATTCCCATAAAACTTGGCACAGATGTGTGCCTTGGGTTATAGATGTGCAAGACGTATTTTTTGACAGTACCCAAAAGTACGTTGCCATGGTAACGGCATATAATAGGCAAAAATGGGTACAAATCTTGCGTCGCGAACTCCTCCCACAGTTTTTGATCAATTTTTATGAAATTAGGTACAGATGTTCATCTGAATATGTTAATGTGCAAGACACATATTTCCGCAGTGGCAAAAAGTGCGTTGCCATGGTAACAGCATGTTATTGGTAAAATATAGGGCAAAATGCTTCATGGCAAAACTGCTTCATCAGTGTTCTTCCAATTCTCATGGAATTCATATTGAATGTTTGTCTTAGGATATAGGTCAGCATGACACATTTCTTGACAGTGACAAAAAGTATGTTGCCATGGTAACAGCTCACATATTATGAGCCAAAATGATGGAAAATTTTGTGTTGTAAACTACTTCCTCAGTTTTTGCCCAATTTCCATGAAACTTGGTACAGATGTGTGCCTTTGGTTGTAGATGTGCAAGACGCATTTTTCGACAGTACCCGAAAGTACGTTGCCATGGTAACAGCATATTAATGGCAGAAGATCAAGGAAAGATCTTGCGGATTTAACTACTTCCTCAGTTTTTTGACCAAAGCTTATGAAATGTTGTTTTGACCAAAGCTTATGAAATGTTGTTTGGCGGGGGTATAACCAGTCGCTGTAGCGACATTTCTAGTTTTGTCTATGTCATCAGCTTTCAACTGCAATGTGCCTTGCCCAAGCAGAGCACTCATGTTAGTGTGTATGTAAAGCCTCCTGTACGTGCAGCTAGAACTTCCAAGTTCATTGACCTTATATGCCAAAAGATTAAAACAAATCTTGTAAAAATCCATAGCAATTCTCGGATCACTACCAAAATTTGATTATCTGTTCCTTGTGTCATTACCGACTTTCCCTGCAAGTTTCATTCAAATCCTTTCTCAACTTTTAGTTATTACACAAACAGACAAACCAACGCCGTTCTTTGGCAGAGGTAATGATCAGAATTACATGTCATAGCTTATGCCAGATGAGGTGGCAATTCCACATCATGTTAAATTGGTTAATAACATATCAGCCATTATGTTCTTATCATTTGATCAGCATAGAATCAATTCTGTCTTCAATCTTTATGCGTTGCAAATGACACTTTCTCTCTGTTAATTTGTGAAACTCACAGCAGAGTCTACCAGCATTATTCTGAGCTCCAAGAATTCTCCCGTGTCAGCTGAAAACCTCAAGTCATCACCTTTCCAACTCATAAGCAGCAAGGCAGAGGTGATTGTAGGAGCTAAGGTCAAGAGGTCACAGAGTGACCCCCAGCCCTTCACATTGTCTGACCTGGCTGAAGCAGCATCAATGGAGCTGAAGCCCTGCGGGTATGTCTTAAGCCATAGATTGAAAAAGAACCATCAGATGTTTAGTACCCTGTAGTACTAATCAATTCATTTACTGTGGGGGTACGTTTTCTTCATTGTCTCACAAATCAGTGAAAGTCATCAGAAGGAGATACCATGTCAATCCTCATTCTACTTACTGCAAGAGACTGCAGTATGCAATCAATGATTTACTTTGGCCGCAAAATCTGACTCAACCATGGACATGACATTTGCTCTGTCAGGTAATTCAGTGTGGCTTTAAGTTTGCATTATTGAGAAGTGTGATGTCCTCCAAAGAAGAAGTTAGATGACTGCAGAGACAATCAAGTTTCATTCCAGTATACTTTTAAGATCTTTAACTCGTATATCCAATAATTTTCAGAGATGTGCATCAGTGGTCCGACATATTTCTTGGTTGGTTAGTTGGTGCCAGTGCTTTAATGTTTTCTTTTACCTTACTTCCTTCCATTCCTCTAAACAGCTCACCCTTCCCAACCACCACCAGTGGCAATGGAGTGGACCACTCCAGTCTATGTCTTTCTGCTGTCAAGGTGTCATAGTTGGCCTACCATATTAGTTTTGACATATTGAAGGCATAAAGAACTGGTCTGCATTGGACACAAGAAGGGAAAATGGTAACAAGGCAACTCAGACAATCTTAAAGACTACTTGTGGCTTGATGGGATATGAGAATGATAGAATATGAAATAGTAAGTCTTACCTTTGATGTACTTGCCAGAGATCATTATTCAATTTACCAAAATACATGTAAAAGTTGGAATGTGTGAGAATCATTTAATCCCAGTATATAGCAACATACACCTGACTTTGATCACAGTTAAGTTGTTTGTAGCTTTTAGATTATTCGAACAGTGAGAATATTGGATGAGTTTGTCGCATATTTTGTTTTAGCCATGAGGTGATCATGGGTGAATGGATTTATCTCCGCAAATCATGAACAGTATCATTGCACCTCTTCAATTCATGATGTACCTCCTGTTTGTATAAATGAAGTATTAGTCATGTTTATGTTGACTGGCCATACCCTAGACGTCAAAGAACGAGATGTGAAAGAGAATAAAAGCAGCAAGCTGGTAAAGATGATATTCTAGGTTTTACTCCCTGTCTACTTGTTCACATGATACCTGTATTGTCCATACAGGAGAAGTCTACATAATGTCATAGTAGTTTTTTTAGCAAGTTTGCGTGTACATGGTAGGTGAATACACTGTCTTCAGAAGAAGAATGGCGATTTAAACAATTTCTCATCAAAGTGGGGAGTACAAAACGATGTTTCTTGTATCCTACCGTGATTCCAAAAGAAACTACTACTTTTGCAAACTTCACCGGCGGCACTGACAATGTGAGAATTGAAATATAGCAAGGATGAAGAGTAGAATGGACTTTCATTCTAGACTGCCTAGTCTTTTTGATTGATGGGTTTAAAATCATAGAAAGTTATTTGTATGCACTAAGACATGTAGAGAAATAGTCAGAGGTCATACAAATTGGTTTATTGAGAACTGAGATAACTGTATCCCACAGTGCTCTTCATAATTTGCCTCTTATGGTTTGTTGCTGACTTAAAAACAAACGTCAAGCTCAGTGTTGACAGTAAACATTTGCTTGTCTTGAAAATCTTTGTATCTAAGATTTTATTGCATCTTAGAGAATGAAAGAGAATGCCAACTGAAGGCACAGCGTGCGTTACAAAATACAGAGAAGTAGAGATTGAAAATGAGAGAGACAACCACTTATCTTATTTGTGATTGTCATGTATGCTAAGACAGATATATTTTAGGAACTTTCATACATAGTATGAAAAAAGAATCATTCATGGTCATTCAAAGTCCCCAAAAGTCACTGCTTTAATACCAGAAGGCAATGTAATCTGTAAATCTTTATCAGTCCCTGTAAGCTATCTCATTGAAAGTGATATTAAGATTTAGAATGAATGCTCATAATCATGGAGTGTTAACTCCCATCTCATGGTGGATTCTGCTGTGGTTTCTATGTAGTTTGGGAAAATATCAGATTAGTATTGGTTAGAACTCATGAATTCACTCCTAGTGATTGAAATAATGTATAAGCTGTTATATTTTCGCGAGGGTTTAATTTTCGTGAATTTTGCGAATCACAGTTGGATCGCGAAAACAACATAGCGCAAAAATGTCTATGACCTCGATATTTACGAAAATATCTGTACGCGAAAATAACAGCGTATACAGTATATTATGATGGAAGTTTATTGTTGTTATTCATATGTATTTCCTTGTGTAGAATCAAGAAGTAAAGGTATTTACAACAGTATGCCAATGTATGGGAAAAAAACCCCCCAAAACAGTATATCAAGCAATGATCTCACTACGAGTACTTTGAAGAGGACCAAAAACAGCAACAAACACTATTACTAATGATGTCATGAATGATCCTAGAAATGTCTGTGAATGGCACTTCCAAAAAATATAAGTTGTATTTGGTATATATTTAATGTGATATCTTGCCAGCTTTGGAAAGGTGTGCATTTCATCTCAGGCATAAGATATTCACACAAACCTCCTTACTGCTCAGAGATGAACAATATACAAAAACAAAGATATCTTGACTATAAAAGCCTTTGAGATCTCAGACATGACTGGGTGCATTTTGTAAACTTTACGTGCCTAATCAGCAAATTCATCAAGCTAGCTTGTGAAGACAAACGGACTTTTCAAACTGCAGTCATAACTTCAAAGTCATATCTATGTATTTCATGTTGGGTTTTGTGCTAGGAAGTGCACAAGGCTTCATCTGCTTTGCAGTACAGCATAAATATTCCATGTAAGAAATAGAAGAGAGTGATCAGTTTTGAATTTCTGACAGTTATTTTGGCAGTTTCAAATACCCATTGAAGTTTGGTTGTCAAAGCAAGTGAGTAAAATGTAGTATGATAAGGTTATATTTTAGTTTTTTGTTGAGTCTTACAATATGGTGACTTGAAACTGATTCAAGATCGTATACAATATGTTGTTTCAAGAACTTATGTATTTTGAACTACAGATAATATGGATGTATTGTTGCTTGTTTTATTACCTCGGAATGTTCTGTACACACAGTTTTAGGACAAGACAGCATTTTAATCAGTCTTTACCAGACAATGTAGAATGATACCCAAATTCCAGGAGGTTTTCCTTTTTTATTGTTATTATTCCCACTTTCGACTGAATTCTCACATACTTTCCATGGTTTGTTTTCTCAGTTTCACATGTCTCATTCAAAGCAATCTTCTCATTGGGATGAATTCCCATAATGCAATTCAGCATTTCACAACGAACTGAAAAGTACAGTGTGCAGATTGTTTCTATTATAGTGAAGTTGAAATTGACATGGTTCATAATATTCATTTGTCTGATGTCCAGGAATTCTAGCAGGATGTATTGGTGATACTTAATCTTGGACTGTGATTAGAAATCAGAGGCATTCAAAATGAGAAATATACTGATGAGCAATATGATATTGTACCATTTGTAAATTGACAAAGTAAATAAAGATTATTAATGCACTGAAGGATATTTTTGAAAAAAAAAATGCTCTGAATACCTATGTCAATTGTATTCTATACTGCTTGCACTGTTTTGGAAGAATCATTTGTGCAAGAAATTTTAAAATGGGTATATTTTATCATGTACAGAGATATAGATCAAGAGTATTTTGCAATTATACATGATGCACCTGGCTTCTGTGAAGTGTATGGAATGCCACTTGTAGCCAGTGGCCTGATTACACTTATGGCTAGTCAACTGTATCATCTTGTTTATCTTTGTAAGAGCTTGATGTTTCTTTGCCCTGTGTTTGAGCTCAACTATAAATCATGTGGCAGTCAAAATGTCATACAGGTTGAGCAGTCAGCCACTATATCCAAGAGTGCTACACATTAAACCCTCTGTGATCATTTCCTGTAATAGAACAAAAACAATGCTCGGTCTCCATAAGACCAGTCTTGTAGAGGTGGTGTTGATGAATTAGAACATGTGAAAATGTAGGATTTTCTTATTGCTTTCTTTCAAAACAAGGAAATCAGTGCTGTTTATCAAACTCTAAATATACATTCCGTATTTCCATCTTTCTCTATTTTTTTTTTCATGCCTGTGACAACAGCAGTGAACTCCTAAATTATGTTACAGAAGCTGATTTGTTGCAGTGTTTGTAAAGCTGTAAAGTATATGACATTCTTTTCATGGCTTTTATGATAAGATATTATTATTGTTTTAACAGTTCTTGTCCATAGGGTGGCTTAAAACAAAACCAAAGTAGAGATATTAGCAGTTTTTCTGGACCATATTTTGGGAGTCAGGCATTGCTTTTTCTAATTATCGTTGATACTTCTGCACAGCTTGCTTGAGTGACCCTAATCTTTAAATCCTCTTTTTACCCTTTTTGATTAAACTGCACCTCCAAACTCTCTCTTATTTCAACCACTTTTTGAATGGGTTAGGATGGTCCAGTTCTAACAAGTTATTCATTATTTTAAAGCTTAGTGCTTACTTTTGTCATGTAGAAAAGTAAAAATTCATTTTGGCCTACTTTTTGTGGGTTCTGAGCCGAGCGGTCACAAATGTTTAGTTATGGAATTAAGCATAATGGCTTGGGATATATTTGTTTTTCTGTGTTCCCCATTTTGAGAATACAAATTGCCCAAATTACACCCATCTTAACCTTTCCTTATCTTCCAAATCACAAGGCATCTCAAAGGATTCATATCTTTATTTCCAAATTGCATCTGCATCGTATGTCATGCAGTGTAGTGTAGTGTAGTTGTGAATTTAACAAGCTTTGCTTAATAATTGCTGCATGTATCTTGTGCCAAACTTTTAAATCAACAATAATTGTATAATTTGTAGGTAATGTGATAATTTCATTGTTCAAAGAATAAGTGATTGCAAGATGTTATTGATTTATCATTGCAACTGGTTTAATTCCCTTCATCCTAGTTAGAGCTATCATCTATATGTGGTATAAACTAGGATACTTCCAGTTTTATGGTGGTAGTCTTCTTTCAGGCAGTTTGCAGCATCACTTCTGTAAGGAATATGCTCACGAGTGATGTAAGTAAGAAGTGTCTAATTTCTATTAACGATGCATAGGTGTGTGCTTCATTTCAAATTATAGAATTCTACATTGTGTTTGTTTCATGAAACTGGCAGGAACAAAGATGCATTGACTTCACCATGACACTAACATTCTGTGAAATATTCAGTTATATGAATATATGTTTGTTTGTTTGTTTTTAACCTTCAATTAATGAAGATGTGCTGAGCATGCAGAGAAAACAAGAAATTTAAGCTGATGCATTTCACTCTATACACTATATTTTGTAAGGTTTTTTATTTTTGCAAATTTCAAGAGTGGAGTGCTCTTCACAGATTTGAAAGCACACAACACTTTTTCAGGGTGGGGTGGCTGTGAGGACAGGAAATTCATGGGTGTTTCCCCCCCCCCCCCCCCCCCCCATCCCAAAAAGTTGGGGGGGGGGGGGGAGCTATCCCCCTTCCGCTACCCCTGATATGTATTTCAGTGGGCACAAGACGTTTGCCATTTTTATTATGCATTTCCCATATGATGCATCATGCGTTACCCCGGGGTACCACGTTGTGTAGCGCCACCTCACGTCCACTTGAGGACAGCCACAGAGAAATGCACGCACTGTGTGTGTGTGTGTGTACATAGTCATTCCCATGCCACTGCATGTTATACTATGCATGCATGGCACGCTGTGCTAGCAATAGCGTGTGCTTCAGTGCAGTGCAGTGCAGTGCAGTGCAGTGGCTAGTGCGCGCTAGCTCCAGCACCAGAATAATTTCCACTTTTTGGCAACGCAGTGTACAACCTTTTTAAAAAAATAAATAATTCAACAAAATGGCTGATTTTTATTTGGTACCCCGGGATACCATTTAGGTCATCATATGCTTGCGCACGTGGGACACTGCAGTAATGGACAGATTTTGCTGCCAGATGTTGGATTGATCTATACATCATACATTATGCTGAAACATCTTCCTTCAAAAAAACAAAAACGAAAGGACTAGCCGAGTATCACTGAAGTCATACTGCATTTTGTCACAGGTGTATGGGGTCATGTTAACACTGTCTATGATAGACATAGCACTGCATGTATTCCCCAGATGAGGAATTACCGTAAAAGGAGTGAAGATACTTTGAATTTAATCCTGTATTTTAATTCAATATTTATTAATGCACTTGAAATGTCAGTATCAATGCTATATAAGTTTCATTTATTATTATTATTATTATTATTATTATTATTATTATGTGATGCAAACTGCGCAGATATATTTTGGTAGATTTCAGTATGAAGCAAATGAGAAGTGCCATACAACAGAACTTAACAGCCTGTAGGATGACTTGTTAGTTGCTCCAAATTTGTATACAGTGCACTCCTGTTACAGTGAACACGGTTATAATGAAATATTGTTATAACAAAATAACAAAGTAAAACTTCTGGTCCCAAAATTATCACCATTAAAGTCTATGGTACGAAATTCACTTATTAGGAACACGATTATAGGGAAATTTTCATTATAGGCCTAACGAAGTCTTTTCCGAGCACCACTGACAAAGAAAAGCAAAAGAAATGTGCTCCGTTATGTCAAAATGCGGATCACTTTCAAAAATATGTAGCGGAACAAGCATTTATAGAGTCTCTGCATGGGCGAA
Organism: Diadema setosum; assembly: GCA_033980235.1. Taxonomy (NCBI): domain Eukaryota; kingdom Metazoa; phylum Echinodermata; class Echinoidea; order Diadematoida; family Diadematidae; genus Diadema; species Diadema setosum. The sequence continues at coordinate 15,402,453 of CM067070.1, read as the reverse complement.
CGCTTCACTTCAATTACTGTGTGTTCGCTCCGTGTGTCACGCTCAGTTTCCGAGGGGAACTTACATTATTGTAATACAATAATCTGAACTTAAATAACTATTTGTTTTATCGTTCCGAAGGTTCTTTGTTACAAAACACACAGATTCTGATAACCTAAAATGTCTGTTATTTTGGAAATGAAATAGGCTTTGTTTTTACGAACATTTTGGCGTTATTCCAAAGGTTCGTTATCAATTTAGGTTCATTAATGGGACAGTGAAATATGGTTCTTATTACGACAGTTCATTAATCCAAAAATGATAGAAATTCCAAACGTTTGTTGATCAGAACATTAAAAAAAAAAAAAGTTTCGTTTATCCAAAAGTAAAAAAGGTGCGTCCACTATCAAAACAAAACTTAGGAATTACAAACCTTATGATCATCTTAAGATAATGGAAACTTCGAAATAACTAACCTTTCTCATTTTTTGATTAACAAACCTTCAGAATAAAAACCCTTTGGAACAAGGAACCTTCGGAATAGAGAACCTTTTAGTTTTTGATTTACTAACCTTCGGAATGACGAACCTCATTTTTTCTGATCAACGAACCTCGGAAAACGAACAATATATTTCTATCTAAATTATGGTCTTTCAGAATAACGAATCTTCGGAAGAGCGAAGCTTCAGATTAACAAAACTTCGGAATCCCGTAAATGGCGAAACTTAAGAATAAGGAGCCTTCGGAGTAACAAACTTTAGTAAGAAACGAACCTTTGGAATAGCGAACTGTAACTGAATCCTAAACCATCATTTTTTATACATGTGTTACAATACAAACAACTTTATGCTCTCTTTTGAATGTAATATTTAAACGAAATTAAAAAGGTACCATCCCATTTCACATAGCTTTCCAGTGTATGATGAGTATCCAACAAACAGAATATGATATATGCGTGGCTTCCTTCTTTTCGTTATGTTGATTATATTGTATTTGTTTGGTTATAACGAAATTTCGTTGTAATGAAAGAAAACTGCCGGTCCCGAGCAATTCGTTATAACGGTAGTGCACTGAAGTTATGTATTTTAGCTTATGTACGTCTATTTGATTCAGGTTTTAACTGGCATGCTTCCTGCTTGTGTTTGGAAGTTTTTAGTTAAAAATAAAAATGCAAAACTTTCTCCCTGAGGGATAAAAATGCAAAACTTTCTCCCTGAGGGCTAATTATCCCAGTAAGAAAAGCAAGACCCATAAATGTCCTTTCTTATATGTACAGACAATCAAATGTACCTAATGTGAACAGAGGGGATTTTATTTATGATTTCAGTGCTTCATTTTGAGGTATCGCAATGTTTCACCACTTAGCATTACTATCTGGATTTTCCCCAAAGCCCAATGCTTTGGTTGTGTTTGGTTCTAAGCCTTGTCATGATGTGTAGCCTTTCTATTGATGATGAGCAGGAATGTCAATTGTGTTTCAAGAGTGTTGAAGCCTCGTGATCATATCCTAGCCTTTTAAGCAGCAAGCAAGCAATAAAGGATGCTGTAATGTGCTGATGCATCCTTTTTCGCGTGCATAATTTAGGTGCATGTGACCGTATTTCCTTGGCATGCAATGATCATGTGTACATCAAGTACCTCTAAAATATTGCATAGCTTAGAATATCATTTGCATTGCTGAGGAGGTACATTCAAATGTTGTATTTAAGACTTGGTTGAAATCATTACCTCTTGCTCTGTGTTGGATGGCTCTATAGTATTTTACTGCATGCTACAGATCCCATATTCATCATAGATATTATTACATTGTATATGAATATTTCCATGATAATGTATTGCAGTCATGAATATTTAGTATTAACATTTTAAATTGGTGAAAACTGCACACATTATCATGGATATGTTGACTACCACATGAAAATGTCTTGTTGTGGTCATGCTTACTGTGTAAGCTTGCGAATTAATTAATGCCAGCGTAATTTTCAGTTTGCATTTGTCACTTGCCATTTATCAGAACAGTAGACCAGTTTAAGGGTAGATGGCTAAATATGGCACTGGCATTAAATGCAGATAGTGTTGTACATTGTGTTATGTTTTGGGGCTTCAAGTCCACTGTTCCAATCCCCCTTTGTTTGTACCACACAGATATGTACAACTATATGTATGTATATATATATGTTGTATATATATATGTATATATCTATAAACTATAAAGAGCAAATATTGTTAATAATACTGCAAGGTAGTTTTTGTGTGCTCTGAAAAACTTATTCCTGTAATTTTCTAGTGGAATGAATCACTAGATTAGATGAGGACTTACTCTTTTTTTCCCCTGTTGTAATAACAAGCCTGTATCTTGTCAGTGTTGTTTTCATCATCTCAATGCATGCTGAAGACCTGCGTGCAACATCAGCTCTAAACAAGGATTCAGCAATGAATTTGCTTCCATTTCTGTACTTGGCATTCTCGTTTTTGCAGAAACTGTATACACCTGCATTGTCTGCATACTGTGTTTGTGAGCAATGAGCTTGAAGAGGAAAAAGTATGATGGTTACATTTGATAGCATGTGTTTCTGTGTGGTTGCTATGACATAGATATGCCTTAGAGAGACTTTGAGCTATTTGCCAACCTCTTTGAATTTTACATATCATTTGCCAATATTTTAATCTCTCCCCCAATTTTATATTTTACTGTTTTGAAGTATCCTGTACAATAGACCCCGGAGAAGGAATCATATTGATCAAATATGAATGCAAACAAGTTTTGTTCCTATGGGTTTGTCCCCCAAATCAGTTATTTTTTGGGGATTGTATAATTGTGATTGTCTTAATTTTATTGTTACAGGAATACCAATAAATAGACTTGCTGATAATACAGTCATCATTCTTTCATGCTTTTTTTCTGTCAGTGAAGAGTTTTTATCATGTATTTTCGACTATTGAAATGTTTCACGTAAATCTTTGTACAAATTAATTGTGTGTAATACAGAATTTCAGGGTCAAATGGTAAAATGAACTTGCACAGCAATAAGGTGTGTGGATGTTAAAACTATTGTTGACATGATGCACACCATAGAGTTTTTTATATTGTAGGTTAAGCAACAACAACAAAATCAGTGAAATGAATACTGGAAAAGGAGAATGACCAGTGCCTGGTCATCATGCTCCATAAAACACACATGCCCACACACACACACCTACTTCTGAACTGTTCAAGAATTTGTGTGATACAATTACACTGTATGAAAATGTGCATCCTCCGAGCTAGAAAATGAAATACATAAAATGTCATGCACGTGAGATAAGTCATTTTAAACTATAACTGATATTCTAAACATGCTAAAGATATGTCATCATTCATCAGTGTTTTTAGTAAGATTATATTCTCTGTGAGTGGTTTTCTTGATGCCTGTACTTGTAAACTTGGTTTCTCCTGAGTTGACAAGCAATATCAGCAGCTGGAGGCGTATGTCTGCAATCCATTGGTCTTCCCTTGATTCTAATACAACTGTATCATGGCCGGCGCCACGTTTTAAAAAGTGGGGAGGGGCCGGGGCGGGGGCGGGCTTTTCCGACTTCTGGTGTCGCTTCCAGGGTCATCAGGAAACAATGATTTTGGTGTCATTGTCTTCTGCGGAAGATGCTCTTTCTAATGATGTCAAAAATATATCACTTTTAGAACGCAAGGTATAAAAACTGAAAATCCACCGTTCCGCTTTTTTTGGGACACCCGGTTAAGTATTGGAACAAGTTCACTCTGTTGACAACAGGTTCATCCGTATTTATTGCTATATACTCGGGAGTTTCATGCAACCTCCACTTCAGTCTAAAGCTCTTCCTTTGAGGATATCGAGCACTCTTCATAGAAGGATAGAATCACCAAGTGTATAAATATATATCTATATATATATATATATACATATATATATATATACATATATATATATATATATATATATATATATATATATATATATGTGTGTGTGTGTGTGTGTGTGTGTGTGTGTGTGTGTGTGTGTGTACGAAGGAATATGACTTATTGATGTATGATCGCAATTGTCACTGTGAGACCTCTGAGATATATAATCACGCTCTTTGCCCGTCCATAGAGCTAAAAAGTGTCCGATGCGCCTATACGTAAACTTCGTTGTTGACTGCCATTCCCAACCAAAGACGGCTTTAATGTGGTACAAAATATTATAATCGTATAATATAACACAAAATAGATGTGCCAAATATCAAACCCATCTTGTTCATGTTCGGTAAACATTATTACTTGTTATGGTCTGTAATTGGGTATTTAGGTATCTGCTTTGGTATTTCTTCCCCTCATTTTTTTCTCCTTGATATTCTGTTTCTGTTTTATCTGCTACTTCATCATCCTCGACAAGTGTAGCAAGAACAATAGTCTTCATCCTCCTTGTCGACATTTGCCTCTCGTGAATTGCATCTGCCTTTCTAGGCAGATCATGTTTAGTCGACAGCGAAACAATCGGCTGCATCGGCGAAGGTGATCAAGTTTATAGCGGCGAGTGCGGGATTCAAGCGCACTAAGCGCAGGAACAGCGCAGTTTTAACATTCAAACAGCGTTACTGACAACGAAACAACGTATAGGCCTGTGATAGAGCGAGAACGCAACGTGCAGAGAGCGTTGTACGCCAGTCGTTAAGTGCATGTCTTCTAGGGTATAATATTATAGGAAGGATGGTGTTGCAGCAGAAAAGTTGTCCTATTTTTTTTTTCCAGCGACCGGAGTTACTTATTATCCTGGTTTAAATGACCTTGCTATACGTTCACCCCGATGTACAGTGTATTATTTTGCTGTTACGATTGTCCCTCTTGCCTTTGGATCCAAAGTTGGAAAATTCTCAAAATTTCTTGCCGTTCTGGAAAAAAAAAAAACCCAAAAAACAAACACCGCTTTTTCTCTGTCGTCACAATATTATGCTGCCCTACATAGGATACTTCCTATCAAACCATCCCTGTCGGCCTAGGGCATACGCTTTTGTCACTCTTTCCTGATCTGATGAATCGGCCCGGGATATGGTTCCACATTGTTACACAAATACAATGTATTTTTCACTCATCATTCTCCTTTTTTCTATTCCACTACAAGCGACGGCATTCCCCGTCTTTTATTCGTTGAATAAGAGTGTTAGTATTTCTGCTCTAAAAGTGCTCAAAAGGCGACTTTGTCCAGAACACTTTTTTTTTTTTTCAAATAGTCCTTATATACCCTGGGAGGGGAGATCACCCTCCCACACCTCCGCTGCTCAAGGCCGTGTCACACCTTTCCGGGCAAGCCTTGCGTGCGACTTTCAAAGAAAAAAATTTGCTACCCGGAGGTCCCCAGATGAACCGCACATGACAGTACCTAGCACGTATCTCACTCGTTGTTATCCGTAGTTGCGCACGCAGGTCCTATTTGCCCGCAGCCAAAAAAGGCCCTGTCACACCTTTCCGGGCAAGCTACGCGGGCTTATTGCTTATGAGGATTTTCCAGCAGGCAGGACAAATTTTGCGGACGGACAAGGATTTGGGCGAGTTTCGCGTGCGTCCTACATGCTGGATCCGTTCTACGTGCATTCCATGTAACCTGCGTGTCAGGCGCATGGGTGGCGAGTGAGGCTGACAACTTGGTGAAGGAATCCCTCTGAAGGAATTTGATATGGCAGAACTCCCACAGAATGCCATTATCTTGCATAGATGCATAGATCCACGGGCAACCTACGTACTTCAAGCGGGTCAACTGCTTGTGAATTGCGGCAGCTACTGGCATCATACTGGTGTTCTGCGTGGGCCTCTGCAGGCAGTCCCCGCGACTCATCCGGAAAAGTTTTGGTCATGCTCAAAACTTTGCTGCGGAAAAATCGAACTTGCGTGCGCACCTCCTTGCCATGCAACTACTGGCGAGATACACACTAGGTACTGTCAGACGTGTGCGAACCAACCGCGGAGAGCTCCGCGGGTATCAAATTTGTTTCCCAGCAAATCAACCCGCAAAACTTCCCCAGATACGACATGACAAGGCCTTTTTGAGCATGCTCAAAACTTGTTCCAAGTGAGACGCGGGGTTTGTCCGCAGAGGTACACGCAGAACACCAGTATTAGACCCTTACCGGCAGCACCTTGCAGACAATTCCAACGTAGGTACTTCGCAGTTCCCGTATATAAGTCGCTCGTAACAGAAAATGGATCGGTTTCAAAGCTCTCCCGCAAGTCACGCAGAATACACGCAAGTAGAAGGTAAGTAGCACACGTCTAGCAGGTAAGACATAAGTGCGAAACTCGCAAACATTCTTGTCCGCCCGCAGAAATTTGTCCTACGTACTGGAAATCCCTTCTCGCAACAAGCCCGCGTAGCTTGTCCGGAAAGGTGTGACACGTAGGCCTACGGCCTTCAGTCGCTTCGCTCTCACGCCGCTTGACTGGGGGTTAAAGCGCACCATTCAAAGTCAATACTTCTACTATTGTCATTAAAAACCAGGGGCTGTCTCATTTTCCTCCTTTTTTTTTTCTTTTCAGGCAACCAATCACGATCTTTTATTCATTGAATAACAATGTTTAAGTTATTAACTTTTTTTTAGTGCTCTCAAAATGCGACTTTCGAACATAATGGGCCCTAGAGCATTTTTACAGTAGAAACACTAACTTAAACATTGTTATTTACAAATAACAGATCGGGATTGGTTGCCTGAAAACCAACCTCTCTCTCTCTCTCTCTCTCTCTCTCTCTCTCTCTTTTTTTTTTTTGGGGGGGGGGGGGGGGTGGAGGGGGTTGAATGCTCACTAGCTACTCCGGCGCCCTAGGAATCACGCTCCTTTTCCGGGCTCCCATAGAAACCTCTGTTAAATGCAGCATATTCCATAAATCATGAAAAATCAATCGAATCGTAGATTTTTTTTTTTTTAAATTGAAGCAGATGAAGGGAAATTTTCTCTGCTTTCAAGCAAACAACATATTTTGGGATGTTTTCCAGCTCTAAAAAACGTTAAGAGCCTCCATGCGAGACTAGTCATCCAGTCACTCTCAAAAACGATAAAAATAGCAAATTACCTCATATATCAATAACAATTCATTAAAAATACAGAAACCCTGATTCATTCAACTTCTTCATAGCCTGCAGAAGCTCCTGTCCTCAAGCAATGTCAAACACCACCAAAGGTGGTTTTAATGATTTTTTTTTTTGTAAAGAATAACACAATAGTATACCTCATCTTCGTACTGCCTTCCCTGTAGGCAATGCACGAGTTGAATTAGGACGAATTAGGAGCGTGAGGCCACTATTGTAAGATTAACTGTAATTATGGTAGGCTGTGTGTGAATTAAATAATATTCTTACTATTATGTAAGAATGAAAATTTTGAGGGACGATTTTTTGGGGGTAAATTTTGATGGCAATTTGAGGTGAATTCTGAAAACATTTGATGAAATTGAAAAGAGAAGCCAATGGCATACCATAAATTTTAAACACTGATGCTCTGCCATAGAGCTGTATGTAAATACAGCTCTATGTGCTCTGCATGTTATGATCATGATGCGCGCACCAGCAAAGATGCGTGTCTGGCAAAGAGGTTCTATTAGGGAGCTTTAGATTTTAGACGCGCGGACGTTCAAAGGGAAAAAAAAAAAAAAAAAAACATGGTCTGAGCGTGCGCAGTAGCGCACGTCAAGTTACTGCGCACGCTCGACGAGACCATGTTTTTTTCTCTTTGAAAGTCCGCGCGTCTAAAATCTCATAGAACCTAAACCCCAAAAAGTCGCTTACTTAACGAGTGAGTTGCACTCTCTCTACAAACTAAGTAGACCATGCTTATTTTTAAGTTTTTATTGTAACAAACAACATTCCACTGGTCTACCTCAAAAAATTTGTTGCGAAAGCCTCCAAATCCAAGATGGCGTCCAAGATGGCCGCCATATTTACTGAATTTGTTATTTGCAAGATAGAATTTGATTGAAACATCAGACTTCAACAAATTTGATGTCATATGAAAGAGAATAAAATTATCTACAAGTTGATACCATTTTTGTGGGTTATTGTGATCATTGGATTGAGATTTTAAGGAAAAAACACTCATTTTTTTGATATTTTTCTGAAAAAAGGAAAATCATGAAAATGCTTGATTCAGCATAAATCACAGAAAGACTGAAGGATTATCTTGAAACGTTTCAAGAATTTTCATTGACATATAATTAATATTTGGAGAAAATTAGGGGCCAGTGCCATCTTTGGATCAGGAGTTATAATGTCTCAAACTTGAAAACTCACTACGTAAAAATGGCCACTTTAGTTGTGACAAGATCTTGTTGGTTGTGAAAAAAGCCTGCGCTTGCCAAGACTACTACACGCACCTCTGGCACTGGCGCTTGTAGCAGTGCCAGTGGTGCGTGTAGTAGTCTTGGGAAACGCAGACTGTTTCTTTGACAAACAAGGGTTTGTGCCTGCAAACTAACTTTTCATACCAAGTGGTAGCTCAGGTGACGCTGATTGCTATTATTTCAAAGTAGATTGTTCTGAAGCAGATGAAATGAAGTAAAAATATCTTTCAAATAGAGGTAGAAGCTTGAAACACTAACCTTTGCTATAGAAAGTTTAAAACAAAATTTGGATCAATCACTCAAAAAATTCAAGATTGCAGGCCATCAGAGCTGACATAGTGTATTGCGCCAAAGTAGATGTATCATTTTGATTTTGATACAATTTTGTCTGTTTTGCTGTCTATTTATATGGTTTTTATATATTCGGAACATTTTAATGGTATTTCAAACCATCTTAGGCTTTTATGGAGACATTTTTCAGAATGCACCATGAATATTTCTCTAAAAAGTAAAAAAACAAATGAAATTAAAAATGTTTATGAAAACCATGCAGAAATTAACATCTTTCCCATAATATAATCAATATTTGGAGAAAATTAGGGGTCAGTATTGTATTTGGTTCAGGAGTAATAATGTCTCAAACTTGAAATCCAATTTTACATAATATATATTTGCACGCATCTGTTCCCAAAGACGTCACAGAGGGTCAAATCCAAGATCGTGCTTATTTTTCGAGTTCCACTCCCTCTATAAACAAGACCATACATAATATTAAGTATACTAAGCAATGTTCCGTAAGTACACCTCAGTAGATTTGTTGCAAAAACCTCCAAAGTACAGATGCGGTCCAATAGGGCCGCCATTTTTATTGAATTTAACATTTCAAACATAAAATTTGATAGAGACATTGGATTGCAACAAATTTGATGTCATATGAAGGAGAGCAAAACTTCATAAAAGTTGATACCACTTTAGCTGTGTATTGTGATAAATTGGGGGGGGGGTTGTTTGCTTCTCTTTTTTTGGGGGGGGGGGGAGGGAATACATATTTCATATTGTTTTGAAAAAAGGAAGAAATGTACAAATGCATGATTTAATATTTATCAAAGAAGAACTGAAGAATTGTTTTGAAACCTGCGATTGAGATTGAGATTTACTGAGATTGAGACATAATTCATATTTCTGGAATTATAGGTGATTATCATACACTGTTGACAAGTTAACATCTAAAACTTGAAAAAAATATATTTATGCATTATAAATTTTGCATACAATGTGTTTACATGGTCACATGCAATATTGTTATGATTTATCGACTTGCAAGTACCTGCAAACTAACTTTTCATGCCAAGTGGTGTATATAGGTGTCGCTATACTGTAGCATTTCATCATAGTAGATTGTTCTGAGGCAGATAAGATTGAACAGAAAGTATTTTCCGAAAAGAGATAGGAGCTTGGAATTTGGCACAAATTTTGCCAGTGTGTAATATTTAGCGATAAAAATAGTATCCACACAAAATTCAAGATGGCGGTAATTAATTAAGGTTGTCGTTCAAGGCATTATTTACCATTAGTGCACGTAAAACAAAAACCCAAACTAGTTCTAAACTGTGACTTAGGGATAGAACAACTAATGCACAAACTTAAATCAGTAAAATTAATGCTAAATATTGTTAGATATACTAAATAGATCTGATAGGAATGTTGTTGTTTTTTATATACTAAATTGTTAACAGTTATCATGGTTATGGTTTCTTGAAAGGAAATGGTGATATCTCCGTATATGGTTTAGGCTTTATCATATTTTTTTTTACATGGTAGAATGTTTTGTCATACAACTAACCTGCACATATAAATCGAATGTGAGATTATCCCAATGGTAAACAATACCTTTAGTGTGTTGCGTGAAAGTTAAATCTCAACTTATAAACTGTAGCTTATAATTTGATATATTTTTTAAATCTTCTTATATTGCTGTCGATTACATGTTTCTATACATCCGAACGATATTGTACTAGTGTAAACCATATTGAGGGCCTTTTTTTTGGGGGGGGGGGGGGTGGAGCTCATTCCAGTGTTTGGGTAAGGCCCAATCTTTGATAAAAAAGAAATGCTTCTGTATCAAAGATATGCTTTTTTACTTGTATGTTACTCTGTTGTCGTAGAAACGTGAATTATATATGATGGTTGTGTAATAATGTCTGATCCGCAGATGTCCTTGAAAGCCCTTCTGATCCGAACCCCCCCCCCAAAAAAAAAAATAAAAATAAAAAAATAAAAAAAAAATCCGACATGGCGGCAATTTCTCAACTTTGCTCTTAAATGTGTTGTGCGAAATTACTTTTCAGTATATTGTTCGAATAAAATTGTCCAAATTTATTATTCGTGCTGTATATTCACATTTACAAATAAGCATGCTGAAACTGTATTTACTGTTATCAGATTTTCTTACATTGTTTTTAGGCTGATTTCATGTGGGTTATAGTGTCACAATTGATCTGAACTTATGCCATTGGTATGTCTAGATGATTTCCCATATTAGATATAAGGATCTCTCGAGAGTGAAAATGTTCATTTTCATTCATTTGAGAGTGACCTCGTGGATCACTCGAAGAGTGACGAGTGATCCCTAAGGCAGGGCTCGAAACTAACGGTGGACCGGTGGCCCAGGGCCACCAAAAACGCACGTCGGACCAACAAAATGTCAGAAATGAAGAATTTGGTGGCCTGATCGGGCCAACGAAAAAGGTCGGATATTTGCATTTGGGCCACCAAAGATAAAAGTTAGTGTGGGGCCCTGCCTATGGTCACTCTAAAATGAGTGAAAATGAACATTTTCACTCAAAAGTCACTCCAATTTCACTCTAAATTCACCGTTTTCTGTTATTCACTCCTCACATCAAAAGTAAAAACTTCCACTCGATTTGTTTTTTTCTTTTTCGGAGAGTAGAATATCACTGGTTTTAAAAATATGTCCATAAAAACCTAAGACGGTTTAAGATAGCGCAACAGACAAAATTGTATCAAAATCGAAATAATACATTTAATTTGGCGCAATACACTATGTCAACTTTGATGGCTGTCATCTTGATTTTTTTTTTTTTTTTTAGCGGTTGATCTAAATTCTGTCTTAAACTATCTACAACAAGATTGATGCCAAGTTTCAAGCTATTACCTCTATTTGATTTTTTTTTTTGGCTTCATCTCATCTGCTTCAGAACAATCTACTTTGAAATAATAGCGATCAGTATCACCTGAGCTACCACTTGGTATGAAAAGTTAGTTTGCAGGCACAAACCCTTGTTTGTCAAAGAAACAGTCTGCGTTTCCCAAGACTACTACACGCACCATTGGCACTGCTACAAGCGACAGTGCCAGTGGTGCGTGTAGTAGTCTTAGCGCGCGCAGACTTTTTTTTATGACCAACAAGGTCTTGGTCACAACTACAGTGGCCATTTTTTACGTAGTGAGTTTTCAAGTTTGAGACATTATAACTCCTGAACCGAAAATGGTACTGTCCCCTAATTTTCTCCAAATATTAATTATATGTCAAACAAAATTCTTGAAACGTTTCAAGATAATCCTTCAGTCTTTCTTTGATTTATGCTGAATCAAGCATTTTCATGATTTTCCTTTTTTCAGAAAAATATCAAAAAATGAGTGTTTTTTCCTTAAAATCTCAATCCAATGATCACAATAACCCACAAAAATGGTATCAACTTGTAGATAATTTTATTCTCTTTCATATGACATCATATTTGTTGAAGTCTGATGTTTCAATCAAATTCTATCTTGCAAATAACAAATTCAGTAAATATTTGAGGTAGACCAGTGGAATGTTGTTTGTTACAATAAAAACTAGAAAATAAGCGTGGTCTACTTAGTTTGTAGAGAGAGTGCAACTCGACCTCTGTTTTTAGCTTCTGGCCCCCCGGTTAAGATGGCAGCGCACTGTTTAATGCGCTCGACTTGAATATTCGGCGCAGTGACCTTGCGTTGTTTTACTGTGACGTCACAATGGTCATGTTTAAACGTCATAATGGTGCTGATGTTGTTTGATTTTATGTCGTGAGTGGAAATGTACGCGAAACAAACGTCATAATGCTCAAGTACTGTCTACTCTACACCCAAGTTCCCACTGTTTATTTTGCGAACAACAAAAAGGTCTGGACTCTACCAAATGGTTCAAATGATATGATATCATCGTAGAAACTAATATTTAAACAATTAACCACATTGTGATTCTGAAAATGAAAATGTGTAATGAAGAATAACATATCATTCGAGATATGATATGAAAAGATATGACTTGAACGTACACTTAGATCCAGTGCCAGGAGGCGTTTTTTTTTTTTTTAAGACGGCACAGATTAGGGCATGACGCGTGTTAAACCTATGGGAAAAACGTTGCGTTAGGGTTTTTGGTTATGGTTATGGTTAGGGTTAGGGTTAGGGTTAGGGTTGGGGTTAGGGTTAGGGTTAGGGTTAGGGTTTGATGGTTAGGGTTAGGATTAGGATTAGGGTTAGGTTTAGGGATAGGGTCCCCGATAGATTTTTAGTTTCCCCAATCTGTGCCGTCTAAAAAAACACGCTGCCAGGAGCTGAGTGTGCACGCACTATTTGTACGCACGCGTATGGCGACTACTTACTCTATTGACCGATTCGGGTTCGTTGAGGGCAGCAGACATTTTATGGCACTGGGCGCAGCCATATGAGCTCAAATTGCGGTGTCTCAGCCGACCCCCCCCCCCCCCCTGCTCTCCCCCACCCCTAGGGCAACATGTTTATCGCGCACTTGTAACAAAGGTTCGCGCACTAAGCAAGCATTCGCGCACTCAGTACGAGACGCCCATTGGCTAAAGCAACCATGCATCAGTTTTTCATTCCGTGCGCGCGAGAGGGGTGGGGAGAGAGAAGGGGGGGGGGTGGGGGGTCGGCTGAGACACCGCAGTAATGGCGCTGCCCATGCAAAAAATACACATAGCGCGTCACAGTGCTAAGGGCACACTAGCAAAAGAAAAAAATCAGACCCAGAAGGCAAGGGCGGACCGGCATGCCAGCCAACGGGCCGGCCGCGCCCGGGCCAGACAGAGCACGAGCTTTACGCTAAGTTTGACTAGTCTAGACGCTGTCTCGTTATGGATGTCCTGCAGATTGTGAGTTTAAATACCCTAACACGACGTTTGTGTGTGTTAAATATTGATTTTATGATATCGTCGCACCTTTTGACGTGTTATCTTGCTATTTCCTTTTCCTTTTCCTTTTCTGCAAACAGTTTTTGTAATTATGGCTGTGCTATTTTAATACGCATGGAAGTTGCACAATTTGGACCCCGGCTGCTAACCCCGGGGCCGGGCGATGCACTACTATTAAAACGTTACACTAGAAAGCCCCTAGAGAGGTGTTTAGTAACCAGACTGAAATAACAGCTACGTCTTGGGGTTGCCGGTACACGGTCACCCGGTATCTGGGAATTCATGCAAATACTTTGGTCATTGTGTTGGGTCTAATATCAATCTAACGTTAGATAACTTCAGATCTAACGTTAGGATAGGGAGTAGAGTCTAGGGTAGATCTAACTGCGACCAGCCCCAACAGTGTGTAACGGTGTACACGGAGCGTCCCGGGGGCGTGTTTTTTTTAGACGGCACAGATTGGGGAAACTAAAAATCTATCGGGGACCCTATCCCTAAACCTAACCCTAATCCTAATCCTAACCCTAACCATCAAACCCTAACCCTAACCCTAACCCTAACCCCTATCCTAACCCTAACCCTAACCCTAACCATAACCAAAAACCCTAACCCAACGTTTTTCCCATAGGTTTAACACGCGCCATGCCCCAATCTGTGCCGTCTTAAAAAAAAACGCGTCCCGGGGTTAGGGTAGATCCAACTGGGCCCTAGTGTTACGTCGTGATTGTGATAGAAGCTCTATCTAGACCAGAGGGTAGGGCCTAGTGTAAAACAACTGTAAGGGTAATATCCACGCAATCATATGGATCCTTTGGTTGTAGGACCCTACCTTTTTTATGTTTTTTTTTTTATTTTATTTTTTTTTCGGTCCTACTAATTGATGCAAACTAATGCAAACTGACGCAAACTAGATAGGATCTAATGCAAACTCAATGCAAACTCAATGCAAACTACTAATCAATGCAAACTAACGCAAATTACTAATTAATGCAAACTAATACAAACCGCTAGCGGTGAAAATTAGGGTTAATTACAGCACCTGGACCTGGCTCCAGCCCTCTCGAAACTGATAGTGATATTGATCAAGCAAATCCATCCTATCGAAGAATGACTAACGTCACGTTTACCGTTCAGTATATCAAGCATCTCACCTCAACAGTCAACAATAACTAAAAAAAAATTGTATTGAAAAGTCATCAAATTCATATTTTTTGACCAAACAGATGTCGTTTAGATTTTAGTTTGCTTTCAAAATTCAGAAAATGTAGAACAGAATGAAGCGTAGAAATACGGACTGTAATGATCGATCATTGATGGCCGAACTTCTAATCAATGCAAACTCAACGCAAACTCCAAGCAGGAATGTCTCACCCATAGCTCCCCTGAAGACACAACGCTATCCTAGGGTCTATCCTATGTGAAAACCCAAGTACGGTAATATCGATTAATATCGGAATATGACACCCAAAATACTAATTAATGCAAACTCAACGCAAACTGCAAGACACAGCGCTATCCTATGAGAAAACCACATAAATCAATTCTAAATTTCGGAAAATGACACCCCGAAATACTGGCGTAATAAATTCAAACTCCAAGACCCAACAATATCCTATATGAAACTGACCTAAATCGATTACAAATATCGGAAAATGACACCCCAAAATCTTAATTAGTGCAAACTCAAAGACACAATGTCACCCTGTGTAAGAACGACCTAATTCGATTACAAATATCAGAAAATAACACCCCAAAATATAAAACAAATGTAGATTATTGAAACCTAGGTCTCACTGAAAGTTGGAACAATCAAGCATCAAATCTCACTTTAGCAAAAGCAAAAGTTTAGTTAGCGGCAGATTAAATTACATTTGTAAGGAAGAGTGGCGCGTAGATGTAGAAGAAATTTTAATCCTCAATGTTTGCACTATCGAATTTTGAACCAGGAGCTTCATTTTATGAAATACCTCAAACACTTAAATGTTTCGCAAGGAAATTTTCATGCAAATTCCGTTGTGCTAATCACAATTCCCAACTGTTTCTGGAAGATATTTATAATCAATTCACTTCAATTCAATTCAATTCATTTTAATCGTTCAATAAAATAAAAATAACATTACAAGAAATTCAGTGCAGGATTAAAATACGAAGCATAACATATATATATATATATATATATATATATATATATATATATATATATAGGGAGAGAGAGAGAGGGAGAGAGAACACGAAATAGTACATGATAAATAATAAATAACTGAACATGCATGCAAAGTCAAACTGAAAAGAACAATCGTATGAAAACGTGGCATAAAACCGACTCAATTGGCATGATGTTAAAAACTCCAAAAACCTTCCCTGTTCCTACTTTCCCAGTCTCACCCCCCCCCCCCCATGTCAGCCCGCGATAAACTGAAACAATTTAAACCAACTCGCCCTAAAATATAACACAAGCTAATTAACACATACGAAATCAATATCAGTGATTCATCTACATTTCTTTCTACATTCCACCATTGTATTGCACATAATCACTTTACAATGCTGAGATATACAGTGCGTATAAAAAAAAAAGGTAATCCAACCTTGGAGGGCTACTATTTTATAATTGTTTGCTATGGAGAGCGCAATGTTAGTTGTGAGGAAAGGGAAACTCTTCCTCTTTCCATTGATACCCAATTATGTTGACAGACGTCATGAATGACTGAGCACATGAACCTTAAAGACAACAATGACAAATTGCACTTTTTCCAAGTTTGCGTGTTATTGCGAAGGAACAATGCATGTCTCACTGCATGGATGAGATCTGTCAGTGAAATCAGCAGTTTTTCAAAGTCGCCCAAGAATCCAAACTGCGTGCGGTTAACATTTCTAATCATGATCCCTTTCAAAACCTGAATCCTATTCAAATGCATGCAAACTCCCACCACCTGGTGCTATGTGAGGCAAGCTACTACGAACCAGGGAGGTGTTAACAGAGATGGAGTGGCAATTCTTCGTAATTCATGCAAACACATCATGTTTGGGTTCAAGACGTTACAATGGGTGTTATGTCTAGCATTCCACTACGCTTTGAAGTCATGCTCGGTACCGCTCGCTAAATTATCTTTCCCACATAAGTTCCGGACCCCGTGAGAGAATGTATGAATACCATAGAGCTGCATTTATGAATACTCATTAGACCGTATGACGTAATCATTACCAAGACGCTCTAAGAATGGAAAAAGAACGTCTGCTTGCAGCGATATCTCGTGTGGCAAATGGTGTACGTTCAGACTCATACACTCGAGGTCCCAGGTTCGAGTCCCACTTTTTGCTTCAAATCCCACTTTTTGCTTTTTTTTTGGGGGGGGGGGGGTACTACATTTCTTAATCAAATTATTGAACTTTTAGAATTTTCAACACACCGAAAGTATTGCATGTAATACAAATAGTATCTCACGTTATATTGCCGTTTATTCCGTCAATAAATTGAAGTTTTGAGACTTGGGGTCCGGAACTTATGCGGGAAAAATAATTTCGCGTACCGCTCGCTAAAGTTGCAAGACGAAGTTCGGAGACGAAGAACGCATTTCACCTTTCGTTGAATTGGGGACAAGCTTTTTTTCACCGCAAAAGTTTAAATGAAATACTCGAATTAATAAGAATTGATTTAGAATAGTTTAGGAAAGAATTCAATATTATAAACATGCATTCCTAGTTTCTTCGTAATTCGCAAATCGAAATGAAATAAAAATTAGGCCCTCTTAAAAACCTAATATTTTTCTATAATGCGCACATTTCCGCATGTTGAATTTTTATCTTTTAATGAGGGATATTTTGATCTTTCAAATAAAGTTCTCCGTTAAAGCGTGTTCCAGCGTGTTTTTAAACTACTCGCTGTTAAAATTTTGAGTTTTACAATGCATTTTGATTCGCTGCTCCAATTCAAGGTACACAAATTCATTGTTGCCATCACATTGAAAGAGAGAGCGAATTGCAGTAAGAGCAAGTATTTCTAGATGTGAGAGCGCTAGTCCCGAATATTGATGCTCTCTTTTGTCAAAGCACATGGTTAACACCTGTAGTTGAACGCATAACTTCTCGGCAGTGCCGCGCATGACTTCAAAGGAGAGCAGTAGTTGTCTCTCCACCTCCCTGTACGAACATTAAAAAATAGGCAACCTCATCACTCGCTGCCCTAATGACAAAATACCGTGTTTTCATTAGTGCTATCGAAATCAGCACTTTCTCAAAGTCACCCAAGGACCCAAGATGTCCTCTTGGTGCCCTATATGGACAATACCCCGTGTCTTCATTGGTGTCATCGAAATCGGCCGTTCTTGAAAGATACCTATCACGACGTCCGTCTGAGAGGTGTTACAGAAAAAAAAAAACAATCATTTAAACAATCTCTCCTTTATTTGTTTATACCCCCAGATTGCTCCGTGTCGCTTAGAAGTTACACGCTCTATCGCAGGTCTTATACTGAATTGCTTTGACCATGGACATTCACTCGTTAATACAGTTTCTGTCAAAAGCGGTGCAATAACATTTTAAACATGCTTTCCTACTTGGATCCCATCATGACAGCCTGCCTGGATAAAAACAAGGAGGCGTTATAGAGCGGTTTGGAACATGGAACACCAAAGCCAGAAGAAAGGCTATACTTTTTCAATAAGCCAGTTCGGAGATAGCTCATGTGCACATGGGTAAAAATGACCTTTCATTTTTCTCAGTTGGTTAGGCACTTCACTCAATTCAAAGCGACACAATGCAGTAGCTTGCCCAACACAGCAATTTATGGAACTCGTGTTCTAACAAAGAATGAACCTGTGTAGATGAAGTGACCAGAATGGTTCGTCTTTGGGAAGTATCCATTTCCTTGTGCTGTTTTGAATACATTAACAAACTTTTTCTATTAACATTGCCAAATACCAGGCTTTGCTGTCAGGTGGATGTACTGGCAGGCACAATTTATAAGGATTGCATGAATAGTCATTGTATTACAGATGCTTATCTCAGTGCATTTAAAAACCAACCTGTCTCTCTGTACAAATGACCATTTTTTGCTCATGCTCAAACTGGAACCCCGAACTGGCTTATTGTCATGCTATAGGGCCTACGCATAAATTTGCAAAAGAGCGAAGAGATATCACTTCTTTTCTAGTAACCACCTGCCTGCGCCACCAAACTGAGTGCAGAAACATTTTCTAGTTAAGTGAATGCTTTCAAAAGCTGAATTCTATTTAAATGCATGAAAACTCTGACTGCCTTTTGCTATGTGAGGCAAGCAACGGCGAGAATTACAAAGGAGGAAACAAACAAACAGGTCTCTTCTTCAAGACGAATTCCTTGTTGTCTTTATTGCTAACAACCAGAGATTCAGCAGATTTCATACGCTATATTACGCAATCAAAACAGCTTGTACTTTACATGGGGCCTGTCATAAGAATCCTGCAAACTGTGAAAAATTGAATTCTTTGATTACTCAAGCAATTATCGGTACCTGTTGCCTTTGAGACCAACTTCTGTAGACAGAACCAAAGGGGCAAGATGTGTAGACCTACTCCATGCCCTCATGACGAAATCCTTTTCTTCACCATTGCAAATTGAATCAGCAGCCCCCCCCCCCCCCAGCTCCTATTGTTATATTTTATGTAATTAGTCGTAATATTGGTCTTAGCAGCCATATTGGAATTCAAAATGGCGGGCAAACCGTTCGTCAGACAGATCACATTATTCCATTTCCTAACCAAGCGTGTTATAATATTCACATGCGACCAATTTCAGCGACATTCGACATTTAGAACTTAAGATAGGGATTTTCAACTTTTTGGTCGAGGCGGCATACTGAAATTCAAAATGGCGGCCATTCGATATGTTTGTCAGACATTTCAAATCCATCCGTCAAATGAATTTTAATTTAGCATGTCCAAAAGCCCTTGTGTACGAAATATTAATGTCACAAGTCATTTAGAAGCCAAGACAAGAATCTTTAAGCCCTAATTGTTTCTTCATGGCGGCCGACCCAATGGTCATGTCTCTTGGATCCTGCAATTTTTTTAATCAGCGCCCCCAAAATGCGTCTAGAAATAAAATGAACATAATCAGATGTCGGCGACGATCATAAAGAAAGACTACAGTGCCCAGTCCATGCATATTAGGTCCACTGTAGGGCAAGCCTCCGGCAAGGTTTGCAACTTTTGTGAATCATAAGCATGCATGCATGATATCTTAATACATTACCTGTCTATTCTATCAACAAAGGAATAAAAACAGCGAACATTATGCAGGAGAGGAATATGAGCTATTATATGGATTCATCATCTCATCTAATTTGTCTATGGTTGTTCATTATGACTTTGCTGGAAAATCGTGAAAAAAACCCTGATTTCCAAATTTTCCATAATTTAAAAAAATATGTACATCGTTAACGTGTTTGGTTGATGCCATTATTTTACTTATCAAAAGTCATGTTGAACAAAGACTCGATTTTCCTTTAATTAAACTATGGGCCTATATTGCAAATGCATGTGGACTTTGCGTTGATTCATGATACCCTCGACGGCATGTGCAATGACCAAATGAATGTCTAAATACATGTCATATTATGTTTCATAATAGTCTTCTATTATTTTTCTCATACGCCCATAAAAAAAAACACACACTTCAAAACCAAGATCCTATACCATTGGCCTTATTTGTCAGTCATTTTCGGTACTAATGATTAATGAAAGAAATTGGAATGTGGCTTTCCCTAGCCTAACTGTCATGCTTCTGTTCAAAAGACATTGCAGTTGAACACCCTAGTTATGTCCACTATACTGTGAAGATGCATTCCAATGTCTTTTGTTAATCAAGTAGTTCCTGAATCTGGGAGCGTTGTGAATGTCAGGAGGGCTGAGAAAACAGAGGTTATGTACTGTATACAACAGTTTCGTAATCAAAACGTCACTCTGTTATGGCGATCGCGTCTAAAATAACAGCTAATACTCTCCACTACTATACCCCCCCCCCCCCAAAAAAAAAAAAAAAGTGTTGGAGAAGAAGTGGAGTCTCTTCGCAATTTGTGCGAATAGCATATGGGTTCTATAGCAAAACAAACCCTAACACTAACCATTAGCATTTCACTGGCTTTGATGTTCCATGCTCCTCGCCGCTCTTCCATAGAGTTTGGATATATAAACCAAAAAAGAGGTTTTTGATTTTAAGAATTTTGAACTGTATTTCAGAGGAAATTTTGAAATCTTGTATATATGCAACTTGGTGGTAATCGTGTATGGAATAATATTTTTTTCTTCTTCAAATCTCCTTGTTATTAATACCTCCGGACTGAATATCAATGTCTCATAAAAAAGGTATACTAACAATCTTGCGTATATTTAGCGCGTAATGTTGTTTGCCGGGTTTAACACTCAATTATCAAATCTTTTGAATTTAGTATTTTTTGTCAATTCCGTGTTTCTGCCTGTTTAGTCGCATTTTACAGTTAAAGAAGTACCTATTTTACTACATTCCTTCGCGTGTCCTATATTCTTTGCACATTGTACAATTGCTGCTGAAAATATTGGAGGGGCAGCGCATTGCTGCTGGCTAGGCATGTTGTATTTTAAGAATGATGCATGCTTAAACAGAAGTGCTGTCTTGGGTCAAAGCAATAACGTATTTATCAACACTTGCGGCAGAGTGCGTAACATCTCGGCGGCATGGGGCATGGGCAAAAAAAAAAAAAAAAAAAAGATTCTCGTTTCTTCTCCTTCTCTGACACCCCCATGCTACTGTCAATGACGGGTAATCCCGGCACGTAAAAGTAATGCGTAATTTGCCAGAGCGGGTAACGTTTCTTTATTCAAATGAAGCCTTTCGACCGTCGAATATCATGCAAATAATGCATGTAAAGCTCGGAGTTGCTGCTATGCTATACAGGGATTCGCAGAGATTCGCCAGAGCCAACTTTTATTTTGAACACGTCAAAAAACAAACAAACAAACAAAAACAAAAACAAAAACACCTGCTCCAGCTTATCTCTGCGAAACTAGCTACTGGAAACAAAGAACTTCAAACTCGGTGGTTGTTATGAACCATTCTTAAGCATTAGCAACGGATTCGAACGCATCTCAATTTTTTTAATTCGTTTGGGCATTCGTTTTCTCGATATGCCTTTAGAGAAGGAGCGAAATCTCTTCGCACTTTGTGCAATTTTTTCGTAGATTCGGACAATTGCTTGAGCTAGACCTTTTGCTAGACAAGCTTGTGCTTTTGCTTGAAGCAATTGCTTGTTTTATGCATTCGGCCCACTATCAAGGGGTGTCATTTTCCGATATTCGTAATTGATATACGTGGTTTTTACATAGGATAGCGCTGTGTCTTGGAGTTTGCGTTAAGTTTGCATTAATTAGTATTTCGGCTTTGAATGATCGATCATTAAAATCCGTATTTCTGTGCCTCATTCTGTTCTACATTATCTGAATTTTGAAAGCAAAATAAAATGCAAACGACATCTGTTTGGTCGAAAAAAAAAAGAATTTAATGATATTTATATAAAACGATTTTTCCAAGTTTTTGTTGACTGTTGAGGTGAGATGCTTGAAGTAGCAAGTACTGAAGTAAACGTGACGGTAGTTCTGTATCTGGGTGGACTTGTTTCAGAAACTTGTGGATGTAGATGCCGTAATAGCTCTCCTTCCTCTAGGATTTTTTTGTTTCAAACAATATTTTATTTCGATTCCATCCATCATCCATCCTTGATTACAATTGAACATTCAGTTGTTGTTGCTAGCTGCGTGACATTTCAAACATATTACAAAATATTACAAAGTAATTCTTAGGACTGTCATTGTGTCAATTTCCGATTATTCTACTATACACAAATAATACACAGTAACTGGTTCACAAATATAATCATCTCCGCAATAATTATAAGATCAATTTTTGATAATGGGTCAACAAAACCAATATGTATGTACAATAAGCAATACAAAATATATCCATTAACTGCGTTCATATACTCGTCACAGCAGTAATTATTAGATAATGAAATCAATTATTCTTGCATTAGTTTGCATTAGTTTGCATTAGTTTGCGTCAATTAGTAGGACCGCATTTTTTGGTGATTCCTCCTGTAAGTGTAACGTTACATTTTCTGTACTGACTGTAGCACGGCCTTCTGAATCTTGTGAAGAAGAGCTTCTCGCATGTTGCAGAGGAATGGACATCACTGAAACATGAAATCGAATCTGAGACACAAGGTCAAGGACACAGCGGGGTAAGAGCTTGATTAACTTAAGAAATACATAAGACATGGCTTGATAAGAATTAAACTGCCACTTCCACTAGATCTACTGGAGAACTTGTTTATTGCAATCCTGGACTTTATAAATGTTATGTGCCCTCCTGTGTTATTGCTAAGTAGCTCATGAAATATTGTGAATGTCGATAACTTTGTGGGAGAAAAGAAGAAAATGCATGACTTGAGAAACTGAAAGTGAAACCTTTTAAGAGTTTCTTTCAGGCCTCGGTTCTGGCTCCATTCCTTGCATGTGTCTCAACAGCACATTTGACTGGCAAAAATGAAAATCCAAGCAGTAAATACCCGAGCCTGAGTGTCAACACTCACATCGGCATAAGCTACGACGAGCCAGAAAGGATCAGCATGTTTTTATTCTGTCAAGAGTGTAGTACAGTACTACTACTACTACAGTAGAAAACAAGAAGTTGTAAACCCCTGGATTACCAAAATGGATATACTGTATTATTTATATCCTACCCTGGGTTTTAATGACTCTCATTTTCAAAAGGAGTACAATTGGTAGGACAGTATGCAACATCAGGCTTTTTTGTTATCATTATTTCAACATCTTTTTCATCATCAGTTTGTTCATATCAGGGGAAGATATAAAAGGGGGGTATGGCCTAGGTTTAATGTTTCTAGAAACATACAGACTACTCTTTGGTACTTGAAGCCGAAAACATAATTTTTCTATCAAAGCTTTTCCAATGTTACCACATTTTCTTTGTTATAGATTCTAGACCCAATGCATGATGAAGTTTTAAGGCCCCCTTCTTTGGCATAGTTTAATATGATGTCATATATTTGATGCAGTCTGTTCTCTTCAAAGGGAATGCAGTCCCCATGTGCAAGGAACACCGTTGGTGTTAGTTTGATTTGCAATTTCCCAACGTGTTTTGAACAACTATGAACAGCCTGTTCCAAATTCTGTCAATTGCCTTATTCTGTCATGAGAACTGCTTATTTTTTGTTATTATTATTTAAGTTGTGAAATATTCCTTTCCTCTCCATCTGCAGTCAGATGACAATTCATTTGTAATGGTCAAGAGAACAGCAATGGCCAGCCTTCAGGGGCAACTACAAATATTGAAGGAAAATCTTCCAAGGATTGTCAATGAAGACATTCACATGGCTTTCACGACTAAACATGCTCTAGAGCAGGGTAAGAAAAGACATGACATGTTACTTATAACTGCTGAGTGATTTTTGTGATGACATCAAAATTATTACTTTATTAGAAACCATTGTTTATCTTGTCAAATTTCCTACTCTTATAATGATTGCAGAAGTGATACGTCGACATGAAACTGTTTTTTTCCCACAGATGGATTTGTTTTCAATATTACTGCCTATTTTTACTATTTCTGTTAGTTTTAGCAGAAATACAGTACAATGATTAATTTTAGGTTTGCATTGCTAGCAGTAAATTTGTCATATACACTATGTGAAGGAAACCAATGATAATGATAGTACAGTAAGAGACTGCTTTTATTTTCTCGGTCTGTTTTTGCGTATTTACGTAAAATACAAAGAATTAGATTGTGAAAGAAAAAGAGCAGCTGAAGCACAGAAGGAGAGTCTGCACTGGAAATCTAGACATGATGCAGCGAGAGCCGAGTATGAACAGGAGAGAAGGGTGAGGGCAGTGATTTCTGAAGAAATCGAGGCACTGTGTAGAAATATAAAGTTGTTTGAGTGGTTTGAAGTTTTAGAGTCATTTTATGTATTGGTATAACAAGAGATTTTAACAAAATTATGGCCGTGTCAAATACTGAAAAGTTCTGTTTTTACCCATGGTAATTACGTCAGACAGACTTCTTGTAAAGTCAGATTCAGAATATTTTGCCATGTTTATGGTAAATTTTAGTTGTCTGTAAGAACTTGAACAAAGCCTCTGTAAAAAGATATAGAATATGAAACCAGCTATGTGCTATTGATT
Organism: Diadema setosum; assembly: GCA_033980235.1. Classification (NCBI taxonomy): domain Eukaryota; kingdom Metazoa; phylum Echinodermata; class Echinoidea; order Diadematoida; family Diadematidae; genus Diadema; species Diadema setosum. Next base: position 15,377,745 of record CM067070.1, on the reverse strand, counting down.
GGTAAAGATTTGTCAAAGTAACAAATTACATGCTTGAATCAAAGAGGGAAAATAGCTCTTTTTCAATCACTGAAGCAATATCATAGAAAGTATGAAAGAGATTGCATTATATTTACAAATTAACATTAAATGTGCCAGACCAAATCACTTAGACAGTTTTCAGCTTGATGCAACAAAGTTCAGGGGGTCAGGATCAAGGCCAAATCTGGGATAATTAGCAAAAATTGTTCAGCCATTTGTAAACAAAAATTACTAACGGCTTGTACAATTTTGCTTTCTTCTCTTGATCGTATAATGCACTTTACACATGTAAATGCTAAGCATTAAAAAAAAAAATGACTATTTTTTAGGAATAATTGAAGTTCAAAGGACAGTCAGAGTTTTTTGTTGTTTTGTGTGTTGTTGGGGTTTTTTTATGCCTCCGCCACGCTGTGGTGCCGGAGGCATTATGTTTTCGGGTCTTCCGTCCTTCCGTAATGAATTTTGTGGACAGCGTAACTAAAAAAACCTTTTGAGGTGTCCTAATGAAATTTGGGGTTATGAAGTCAAATGTCAAAAGGTCAAGTAAAAATTGTAAAATGTCACTTTTTTCTCCGTATCTTGGAAATTGGTCAAGGTATCTTCATGGAACATAGTATATATGCATGTACTGACTGGCAGTGATTATCTAGGAAATTTGGGGTTTATGGGGTCAAAGGTCAAGGGCAACACTTCAAATTTTACTATTTCCCTCATATTTGTGCAATGCTAGCAGGAATACTTTAAAAAAAAAAAACTTGGTGTACGCATGTATAACCTAATAGAGATTCTCTGGGAAATTTGTTTTTTGTTTTTTGCCAAAAAGGTCAAAGGTCAAAATGTCAAAGATCAAGTTAAAGTGCTGAACTTACTTCTTCCTCCATATCTTGGAAGTGGCTCAAGATATCTTGAAACTTAGTACCCCTTTATGCATGTTCTGCCTGACAGTAATTCTCATATGAATTTTGGGGTCAAAGGCCAGCTGAAAATGGTAACAATTTACTATTCAATACAGAAATTGCACGTTTTCTCCATACCTTGAAAATTACTCAAAGCATAATTTTATGAAAGTGTCAAAGTCAAGTTAAAGTCCTTAAATCCCCAAATACATGTTATCCTATTCATCCAATTAAACCTAGATCAAGGAAGGTGAATATTCAACACATTTGTGACAAACATGTCATTTGAATATTTTGCCAGTTTTGTGAAAATGTAGTCACACATTATCCACATGTACTATAGACCTAGCTATTAGGAGAATCATGCATTATGGCGGAGGCATACCAGTCGCCATGGTTTCTAGTTTTTAATATGTGAAGGTGGAGCACAGCATGATACTTGTAGATGTAGGCCTACTGCTTTGCACTGTTCCACTGCGGTCATTCGGTAGGAAAGATTTTTCATTTTACACTAAAAAAAAAACCCATCCCCCCCAAAAAAAAAAACAAACAAACAAACAAAACGCAAAAAACAACCTCCCCCCCCCAAAAAAAAAAAAAGAAATATATATATATATATATATATATCACCAGTATTATTAGCTCTCTCAATTTCTTTTTTATTTTTTTTTAATCCTCACAAGGCCATCAGCCCAGTCAAGCCATGCTATGCTGATGGTGTCCTGCTTGTTGAGTCAAATATACTGCCTTTTATGATTTATGGAAACCTAAATATGTCATGATAATATTTGCTGTAGTATTTTATGAGATTGCAATTTTGTTTTGTTCCTTTGTAATTTAGTTTTGTTTTGTTCCCTTGTAATTCAGTTTTTTCCAATTCTTACAGCAATGTAATTCAGTTTGATTCAAGAAGCAGAATAAATGCAAACAAAGTGTGTGGGTTTCTTTTTTTTTTTTTGTTGTTGCCATCATTGTCAGGAGAAGCTAGCGCTGAAGGGAGAGTTGTCTCAGTGTAACCAGCGGATGTTCATGCAGTCAGATTACTGTGCTGGGATGGGCGCTGTCTGTTGCACACTGCTCTGGAAGGCTTCTCAGCTGGAAGGAACCATCTCTACCTTGCTTGTAGGGGTGAGCAGCTTCACACTACTTTGTAACACATGAAATCATGTGAGGATATGGTTAATGATAACATAAAGGGCAGGCTGTTCATTTACCGCATGCTGCATGATGGAATATGTGATTATCTTGACCTAAGCAATAATTTTATATTGGCTGTGTCCCATGTATTGTTCTTTTTATGTAGAAGGAGTCAAACTGGTATGGAGTAATTTCAAATAATTACAAGTGTCAATAGAGATATCCTGGATTACTTCTGTCATACATTTTCCTTAGTCCCAGATGCAGAACTTCATGACGGTTGTTTGCCACACACTGGACAGCTTTGTTGCAACATACCAAGTAGAGGAAATTCCTTCTGAGCAGAGTGAAGAACTTCAGTTTGTGCTGGCTTTGGTTGGAACAATAACAAGTAAGACATTTGATAAAGACACAATGCAGTAGAGTCACCATTGACATCATGCAAGCTTCCATTTTGGACAAAACATAACTTTATTAGTTGTGTCTTATCATTCATCATGGAATTTGAATTCAAAGTAAAGACTGGATGTTCACTATATCACTAACTAGCACTAACAAATAAGCTTTATAAGGTCAATATATTATTTGATGCATGCAGTGCGATTAATTTTCCTGTCATGAAAAGCTTAAAATTGCTCAGAATTTTTCAGCAGAGAAATAAAGAAGAAGAAACAGATTCTTGCCTTTACTTGTTTGATAAACACCAGAGTGTGGTAAAAACGTCTGGGAATTTATCCATATTGACCGATAAAAATTAACATCAAAATGATGTAGCTTTGTAGGAAAAAAAATATATATATACATGTATATACATGTATGTATGTGTATATATATATATATATATATATATATATATATATATATATATATACATATATATATATATATATATACATATATATATATATATATATATGTGTGTGTGTGTGTATATATATGTATGTAGTCTGAAAAGGGAGTGCAAGCGCCATTTTGCTTAGAAAAGCCAGGGCTGAGTGTTTCCAGCCCAAAAACAAAGCAGAACAGTGTGATTTTCTCCCCTCATTGGTTTGCTTGTTTGTTCACAATCAGATGTAGCAGCATCAGCTGAAGGCAGGGAGTACCTAGCTACAAACAGGATATGTGGTCAGATGGTGCAGACTTTCACAAGCCTTCTCTCAACTCCATCTTCAAAGTCCCTGGTGAAGTTGAAGGAGTATGTATGCTTTTATATATGTATGTTTTATATATGTTTAACAGATTAGATGTTGCAGCTGTTCCTTTCCTGGCATAAAGCAGCATCTATAACTAAACCTCACACATGCAGTCTCTCTCTCTCTCTCTCTCAAAAAAAAAATGATAATAATAAAAAAATATCTTAATTCATGTACTTTGCATTCCCGGAGGCTAACAAACTATAGATTCAACCAAAAGAGAGAGTTGAGAGGAAAAAAAGGCCTTGGGTTTATTTGTTCCAACTTCATCATGTCACTGCCATGAACAGGGTTCAGTTCAGATAGCAATGCCTCTGCCCTGTAGGCAGTAAGTGACATTCTCACTTGGTGTTTGTCATAATACAAATCAAGTGTGGAGTCTTTCTTATGGAAATAAACAGGAAAGGGGCATCTCTAATAACATTAAGAATATTAACAAAGAAATGTTGGAGTCTTCATTAAAAAACAAATATTGTTGCAGTAGATATTCAAATAAGGTATGGCTCAAAGATGAACTGAAAAAAAAGTAGCAAGGGACAAAAGATATGACATACTGTAATCTACAACTACAACAAATTATTTCGTGAGGGGGGGATTTTTATTGTATCTCATGTTTCATACCATCAAATCATGCTTCTTTTCAAATGATACCATGTTTGCAAATCTTGTAATAGATGGGTCACTTCTAAGGAGTTATTATGTTTATGGTCAGCACAAAGTCATATTCAATTCACAGCCAAGACATGCAGGTATTCTAACCTTGCAGATTGATTTCTATTGTTTTGATCTTTAGCACATGTCATTGTATTACTTAAGACTCTAATAAAATAGCTGCAGGTAATCCAATGTCGGGAGTGCTAAAGACTCTTGTACTGTCTCTTGATAACCTGTCTATTTACAAGTGTCTGATGCATCACAATGGCAGCAGATAGAACACATCTAGTACCATCTAGCACAGCATTAATCAATCCTGGCCAATTCTACCCATAGAGATATTGAACATGAATTGAGGGTTGTCCTAGGGGAACTAATACTTGGGTCCCTAAGGGGGGGTCACCGTGCACCCCCCCCCCCCCCCCCCGGACTCCTCGAAACTTACATTTTCAGGATCCTCATGACATACCAAAACATAATCAAGATGTTAACAGGAACGAAAAGTGGCTGTTCTAGGTGAAATTTAATGTATTCTATTGTTTTTCGTAATTTCTTATGTATTTCCTTGTTTTTTAACTTTTTCAACTTTTGTTTTTTTGTTTTTTTGACCACTTTTCTACCATAATTAGCACAAAACTAATCAATGAAAGTGATTACTTGTAAAAATAATCAGGTTTTCATGACCTTCATGACAGAGCACCTGTTTTCCAAAGGAAATGTACACAAAATTACAAAATTGTGCCCGTTTTGGGGAGACATACCGTTACAATAATGGGCGTGACTTCGCAAAAGTATACGCGGATGGTGCAAATTTGGTCTCAAAAGTTGTGCGAGACTTGACAAAACAAAGTCAAGAAGCCTCGCGACAGATTTATAGCGCGAAACTTTGAGGGGGGGGGTGGCGGATCCCCCCCCCCCCCCCCCCCCCCCCCCCGTCCTTATGTATGTATGTAATATATATGTGCTTACATGTAGGGCCTACATAGTAGGGTACCTAAGGGGGGGGGGGGGGGTCACCATGCACCCCCCAGGACTCCTCAAAACTTACTTGACTTTGTTTTGTTCAAGTCTCGCGCAACTTTTGAGACCAAATTTGCAACTTCCCCGCATACTTTTGCGAAGTCACGCCCATGGGCACAATTTGGTGCTTTTGTGTACATTTCCTATGGAAAACAGGTGCTCTGTCATGAAAGTCATAAAAACCTGATTATTTTTACAATTAATCACTTTCATTGATTAGTTTTGTGTTAATTATGGTAGAAAAGTGATCAGTGACAATTTCCAATAGAAAAACAAAGAAAAAACAAAAGTTGCAAAACAAAGAAATACATAAGAAATTATGAAAAACAATTGAATACATTAAATTTCACCTAGAACAGCCACTTTTCGTTCCTGTTAACATCTTGATTATGTTTTGGTATGTCATGAGGATCCTGAAAATGTAAGTTTCGAGGAGTCCTGGGGGGGGGGTGCACGGTGACCCCCCCCCCCCCCCCCCCCTTAGGTACCCGACTATAACTTTCTGCCACTCTAATACAAGGCATTGAACAAAAGATATCAATTTCTATACGTTCCATTTATAGTCTCAGCCTGATGGCCCTGTACAACCTGAGCATCAACCGGAAAGGACTTGGCATCCTCATCTCAACAAAGAGACTCATCCCTCTTCTTGCATGGCTACTACAAGGTAGTAATGAATTTCTACTCAAGCCATTCCTATTCAAAAATTTCTCATCAATTCTATAGCAAAGCTAGCTTTAATTGGATCAAATTTTAGTCTAACATAGGATCATATGGCTCAACAATGTGCATGAGCTGTGCATTGTAGACTTTTGGTGCAACAGAGATTATAATGATGCTGTCAAAAGACCATGATATGTTTGAGCACATTTTGATTTTATTTTCATAAGTGCAGAGATTTAATTTTACAGCCAGCATTTTACAGTATGAGTGAAAACTTTTCTTCAGAACCTCATTTTGTAGGGCATTATAATTGAATGCTGCAGCATGGTTGAGACCGTGAAAGGCATGAGAGACAGAGTTAGTGAGTACCTTGCCATACTCACTGTGTGTCTGGATACTTGTGTAAAATTGATGTTCTGCATGTTTGTCCTGGTTTATAGACTACTATGACTGGGTGTTGCTCTATATACATACCTGTTTGTGCACATCTCCCCCTTTTTATGCCTCCACCACCAAAGACACTGGAGGCATATATATTTTCCAGTTGTCCTTCCATCTGTTATCGGTTTTGTGGACAGTGAAACTTAAAAAAACATTTGAGGTATCCTAATGAAACTTGACATGTGTATGTGTTAATGGATAAAGTTCTGCCAATCAGCTTTTGGATGCATATGCTCAAGGTCAAAGGTGAAATGTCGAGGTCAAAAACTTCTTAAATTTCACCGTTTCCCCCATATCGATGCAAAGCCTGAAGGTGTTTTCTTAAAAGTTAGTGTATACAATCACATGTATTACCAGTAAAAGATTATCTAGGGAAAGTCTTGGGCCATGCAGTCAAAGGTCAAGTTAAAATGCTGAAATTTCACTCTTTTTTTTTCCATGTCTAAGAAATGGCTCAAGGTATCTTCATGAAACTTAGTACATATGCATGTATTGCCTGACAATTATTCTCCTGGAAATATTTGGGTCATTGGGTCAAAGGTCAAGGGTGAAATGTCAGGTTAAAATCCTAAAATTCTACTACTTAATGCTAAATTTGTGTTTTTTTTTTCCATACCTTGGAGATTATTCAATGCATACATTTAATAAAACGAGGTATAAACATGCATTGCATCACAATGATTCTGTAAGGACAACTTTGGCCATTTGAAACAAAGGTCAAGTGAAAATGTTAAAATGTCACAATTCATCACATTTTTTTCCCAGTTATGCACCTCCCATTGCCAGCGCCCATATGCTCTATAGACCTATTGGGAGAACCATGCAATATGGTGGAGCCATACCAGTCGCCTCAGCGACATTTCTATTTTTATGTTGATACTTTAATACATGTTTTATATTTCATGCATTCATACCATCTTCTCTGTAATTCTATATGTGCATTTTAGTTTTGTTACCCTAAGCCTGGAAAAATATTTGTGTTTCCAAATGCGACATCCTGACTGGCATGATGGCTGTATAGACAATTTTGTTTTTATTACACCAGCCATGAAATGCATCATTTTCCTACTACATGATTGTGGTCAGCTACCAGCATTTTTGAAGTTGCATTTTTTATGTAGACTGCAATATTTTCTTTTGGATTTCATAGTTTAGTTCAAGTTTCTGTCTTCTCTTGCTCTCTCATCATTTTATTCATGGTAGTTTATTGGTTCTCAAGAGGATGCTTAATTGCATTTGACAAAATTATTGAAGGAATTTTGTGTGTGGGTGTGTGTGTGTAGTGCACAGGAAGGAATTTTTTCAGTTAAATTCCCTCAAAGTCATGTCAATACCTTGTTATATTGTACAGAAAGAACAGTTTAGATGATTGTATTCATATTCTATGAATGATAATGAAACAAATACCACGGGAAAAAAAAAAGGTGTGTGTGTGTGTGTCTGTGTGTCTGTGCATGTGCGCACTTATTGTAAGTAGTCAATGAGAGACTGTAACACTAATCTAGTTGTGCTTTCCTGTCTAATACTAGCTGAGACGAGCCAAGACATCAGGCTGCATTCATTGCTCCTCATTCAATCACTCATTCTGGATGGCAGCAGCCTATCTCTCCTACATGAAGTCAGAGATCAGGCAAGTACGACAGGGTGATATCAACAGTCACATTATATACTTAATTGTGAATCTTAGGGGGTGTTGCAAGAAAGTTGCAATTAATTGCAACTCGACTTTCTTGCAACACCCCCTTAGTGTATGTACATCTTCTTGGCACAGGGTGAAAAAGAACCAGTAGCAGCTAGCTAGTCTGTATTGCTACCAACACCAATGTATAGGTAGTGAATTGAGGCTCAGTAGGTCCCTATACTGGTAGATTTATTGGACTGATATATTTCATAGGATGAACAGACATGCTCTCAACTCAAATTAATCTTAGAAGAATACACCATTTCACAAGAGTTATGAAAAAATCTGAAACACCCCCTTCATTATTTGACAATAATATTACTATTATTCCAATCCCCTTCATTTCCACAGCTTTCACTAGACTTGCTGGAGTCTCTTGCAGTGGAGGCATCATCGGAGATGAAGGAGGTCATCGGAGAGGTCATGCAAATCATTAGTACCTTGAGCAAACATGAGCCATGAGCCCTCAGATTAGAGTTTCTGTAATATCAAGAAATATCCTCAAAGGTTAAGGAGTCCTTCTATGCCACCTGCTGGGTCTTGACTCAAGTGCCAGCTAAGTACAGGAAGATTTCATAGTAGCAAGGACAGGTGTTGGTATAGCAGTGGTCCTGTATACTCACAGGGAGAATGACTACCATTGGTATGCAATTGTATTATAACTTACACCAAAAAGTAGGTCCAGTGATGTCAGCATACATGTAGTACTTAATTGCATATCCAGCTACATATGCAAAAGTGGTGATTGTGTTTAGCTTTGAAGACTAGTGATGTTTTATATTTATGCAAACTGATGCAATAAATATAGGAATGGTAATGATGTAATAAAATAAATCAGCTGAATAATAGTTTGCATGTCAGACGAAGAGGAGATATCTAAGCAATTGCTGTATGCAAACAGTTCACCCCATCCATTGAACATCACCATAACACACAGAGGGTTAAAGATTACATGTATGTGTGCAGTATCATATTTAGATCTGTGTTGAGCATATGTTCTGACGTATTTCGTGTATATCTTATGGATATTTGGTTTTCTTAGAATCTCTGCCATTCTAAAGTGTCTTGGTATGTTTTGGCAAAGTTATAAAAAGCAATTCTGTTTTCATATATCCATGATCAGTGTGCTGTGTGAACATGGTGAATGGAAACATGGTCCATATGAGGATTGTTTACACTAACAAATAACTGTACTCACTCTTTGATTGTAAATGAGAAATGCCTACACTAAATGGATTCCAATAAGCCAGTTCACAATTACGATCTGAGCATGTGCAGATAAAGGTCATTGCAGACCTTCTCTTGAAATGGATTTGCAACTGAGGCATTCAGAACCTAGATAGGGCTTCTTGACAACTGTGTTGTAAATGAACCAGGTGCAGATTGGCATTTACAGGTGAATGTGCATTCTTTCCAGCAACATTAACAAAAGCCATTCATGCAGCACTAACATGTAAATTAACACTGCCTGCATTGCTGTTTTCAACTGCTCTTCTTGAAGACTATTCTATGTTTTGCAAAGTCTGTGGTTGGAGAGGTCATTGCAGACTAGTGCTAACTCTGAACTGGCTTATAAGATATGGCTTCATTATATCACCCTGTCCTTTTCATTCTTCGCTGCCATGAGACAATGTACATAGCATGAAAAATAATAACAGCATTAATTGGTTTGCTTGTGTTTTAAGAAGTCATTGGCAATTAACCTGATTGGGGATGAGTCACAGTCTGCTAACCTCACAGTATAGCATCTCTGCCCATCCTATACGAGTGACTAGATTGCACATCACTTCATTTGGTTCACTACTTTCTATCCCCAACTTTGTGTGTTTGTGAGTGTGTGTGTGTGGGGTGGGGGGAGGGGAGGGTGTCCTTTTCATTCCAACACTGATGCGACTTTCTCCTTCATAATAATACAAGGCTTCTAATAATGTAAAAATGACAATAGCCTGCTGTACACACACAGTCAAAGTAAATTTGTGACAAAGACATTGTTAGACGCTGAAAATATGAAAAGGCAAACACAAAACTCTTGTTACCATGTAACTGTTGAGCGATGTTCGATTTGGAGATTCTTTTTGTTTTATATGTTTCATTTGTTTTGTTGATTTGTTTTTTGCCGGTTTGTTTGTATGAAACATAGATCACATAATCTACGTTGATATTCATTTGGATGTTGTGGTATGAAATGAAGTCATACTTGGAGCTGGCTGTGACTACGTTCTGTCAACGTACCTAACATGGCAAAGTAATATCATTCCTATGGACATAAGCAGAAAATTGAGTCAGTAGTATGGTCGCTATGGTGTTCACATAGTGAATATCAATCGGTAATAAAGATACTTTGAGTTGAAGAGAGTTTATACTGAATATTACCATTTAATCACCACGTTCTTGACTTTACAGTGCAGTGTTATTTCTTTAATAAAAGGCCAAAAAAGCTAAAATAGACCTAAAAAAAACTATTCTATTACTGCTGTATTCTACAGTTTATTTAAAAAAAAACAAATAGTTACAAGTGTTTCTTTGTCTTCTGTAAAATCAGTTGATTTCATACTTATTGTCGGAACATAAACTCCAGGAAGACTTAGGAAGACTGCAGCTTGAGTGATACTATTATTGATGTGAAAAGTGCTTGTGAAAAGAATCCATGATGTCTGAAATAAAATACCCCAAACTGCATACATACATGACAAAGAGAGGGAAATGATGAGAAGTAAAGAAATTAAAATGTAGGAAAAGAGTAGAGAGATGATAGTGCGAGAACTACATGTACATTCTTAAGGAGTTGTAAACGGGCATTCACCACCTCGTTTCTGGACAACAGTTGTAATCCAGCACTCAATGTTGAAGAATCCTGCTTGCATAGTATACATGTGCATTACCAAGCACTAGACATGTTACAAAATAAAGTATCGCGATGTTGACTTAGAAGACCTTGTGTGTCACATTGTTTTTTGAATCAGAAGTGATCTGGATTTACATGATGTTTTTCACCATTTAAAGTTCAGACTTTATAGCATCAAAATTTGCGGCATATCTTATTCCTTGGCTTAATCCAAGCTTATTGAGCGTATACATGTAATAGTCTTTGCTTCAATCGAGCTCCCAGCAGAAATTGCATTGACTCGTTGACCTGATCTTTGCAATAGTTTACACCACAAACCCACTCAATCCGCTGTTTTTATCACCTTTTATGAAATACATGCATACACTTGCCTAGATAATCATTTTGTGAACTTATATTTTGACTGATTTGATTTGAATTTAATGTCTTCCTAATTTTAACAAATCAGTTCGTGATCATTCAGTATGAATACGCTCGTATCCATAACTTCTTTTTGGTGATTTATAGTTTTTTTTTTTATTGTTTCTTGCACTTTTGATAGTTTTCTAAGGCAATTTGAATATAGGTCAGCATTTTCCATGGAATCTTCGATCGCCACTTTTTTTTTCCTTTCTGCATGGGATTCATGTTCAAATTTTAGACAAAGTTACATATATCAAATTTGCAAGAAAAATTTCCACCCGTTTAACGGAAATGTACACCCGATTATTCCGTACAGTACACATTTGTAACACGAATCGGAACTATTTTTTCCCACTTACATTGATATAAACCTCGACTAAGACATGTAAGAGGAGTGCGCGATTAAGGGGTGCCCCATACGAAGTACCCGATTTTGCGGGGAATACTGTATAACAAGCCGGGAACGGGGCACAGGTTCAGATTTTGTTTTTCTTTTCGATACCAAAGTAATGGCTATAAAGGTTACTTTAAATAGATGAAATTCAAGGTACATTCGCATTGCGTGGTATTTATAAGTCACAGTAATTTGAATGTCGTGAAAGTGATGTAAATAACATTGTTTTGAAAAAGGCAAAGTATTGGGCAGAAAAACTAGCAATCGCTTGTGGTAGCCCTTTGCTCGAATCCGTATGCATTAAACAAGCGATGCTTGAGAGTAAAAGCTTTTGCTAGCAAGCACAAGCATTTGCTTAAAAACGTTTGCATAAAGTGGACATTTTTGCTTGTTCTTGCTCACGATTTTCCAAGTTCTGCAAAACGGGCTTGAGCTCTTGCTTAATCGGGACGTTCGCTTTTATGCATCATTTTCATATTCATAAAAGAAAGGCCAAAGTTGTGTAGGAGTGGTATAAATCTGCAAGAAGTTTCTCCTAAGATGTATAAGAAAATTTTTCAACAAGGGAATCTAGTCGAGGTCGCTATTGCAGGCAAATTGTGATGAGAAACGGGAAGGATGTCTTGCATCTGTAGAGAGCACGGAGATCTCTCTGCTACCTGGCAGATCCGGACTACTATATAAGCAGCAGGTGGGGAAGTGATGGGAATCAGCCAGTACGAGTGTGTGTGTGTGTGTGTGTGTGTGTCTGCGTGTGAGCGTTAAAATGTGATATGTGAGTGTCATTTCATAGCTCCTGCAATGTCAGGAAATGTTTCCGCACACACTCGCCCTTTCAAATACATGCTGTCACCCGCCTTTGTTCTTGTTTTCGCATAGGGTATGGTGTGACGTCCCATTTGTTGAAAGCAAGTATAATATTGCTTGTGCAGGGCACGCAAAAAGCTTTAAGTACAAGCAAAAGATTATGCATATGGATTTAAACAAAAATCCAGTTTACAGTTCCAGTTTGCGCATGCGCAGAAAAAAGTCATGTGTACAATAAGGCATGTTTGTTTTTTAGTTCACTGAGGTAAGCATCCCTGATGAAATTATTATTCATGTAACCCTTATAAATGGTGCTTACTACTAGCACACCCACCTGTCAGCAAGCCTGGTATTTAGCAGTAGAAAGTCTTTGTATATGCATGAAACACAAAACAATGAAATGAATGCCTGCCGAAGTGTCGCGACAGACCATTCTTGTCAGCTGCTCTGCGCAAGTTCATTCTTTCATTGAACATAAATTCCATAAATTGGGGGCAAGCTTATGCTTCATGCTGCTTTGAAAACGAGTGAAGTGCCTAACCAAATAAGAAAAAAAAAGAAAGGTTATATTTGTACCAATGTGCCCATGAGCTAAATGTGAACTGGCTCATTGCTTAAACTTGATCTTTTGGTGTTTGTGCTTGAAGCAATGGTTATTGCAAGCAATAACTTGGCACCTTTTATGCGTACGGCCCATTGAACATTGTGCAAGCTCGACTATATCCGGAAGGTGTCGTCTATATATTCTTTGTTTTGTTTGTTTGTTGTTGTTTGTTACGATACCTGTTTCTGATACATATACGGGAAATCGCAGCATCAATGACATTTTGACACCAGTCAATCATTGGCGAAAGCCGTTTCTGTCAAATTGTAATTGTAGGCCTAAAGCCTATAATCTATGAAGGTAGTGGAGACAGTGCGGCATCGGCCAGTTACGTCAAGCTGAAAATGTTGCCCATATTCAAAATCTATTACGTGGTTGAAAATTTTGAGAAGAGAAACAGGAGGGGGATGCGGAGCAAAACTGTTCGTGGTCGGAACGGTTTTTGACCGGAACGATTGAAAAAGTGAGGAAAGCACTAAAGATACTCTTGTATCTTGCTATCTGAACAAGATACGCGCCGACATAACACCCTACTACGAGCCACTGTCGGCCAGCGACTGATGATTACGAACGCCACGAGAAGTCCAGCCGGCATGCGCCTTGGTGGAAACAGCAAGGTAAGGCAAGGAGGTTTAAGAGATGGAGTTCCAACTGGCTGTAATTATTCAAACAGCTGCCATTTTTCTATTGATGCACAAAAGAATTCCACATGTGCACGTGTGCCTTTGATGATCGGGGTTCCATGCCGCCGTCTTTTTGAGCAATCTGAAGATTCATTTTAAACTCAAACATTATATCGTCTATATTCTGCTTGTTTATTTGTCAAATAGAATGAATGTTCTCTTTATGATAAAGCATATGGAAACAAAAGTAAATCCTGTCCAAAATTATGTGCAAAAATGTAAACCTGAGCTGTATATCGTGAAAATATTTGAAACTGTACTCTCACTACAAAGCCGATTTTATCATCTTTTCGATCGCTTCCGACAAATGAAACTGATATGGTATAATTTTCGAGTATAGTTCTTTATTCATTAATATGTTAGATTCGTGTAAAGTCATGTAAAAACGAGTAATTTTGATTTCATTTCATCAATCTTTGTACAATTTTTATTCGCACATCCCCGTGCCTGTACTATTAACGTGCTGCTTGTTTTCTAAGAAGGGACGGCGAAAAGCAATTACCATCACAAAGACATATCTTCCTTTGAGAGTGACGAGTCATGATGCAATGCCACATGAATCAATTGTCTTCCTATCTGTGAGGCAGCTCCAGTTTAGCACATACTTCAAATATTTCTGAGTGGCGGCATGAAACATGGGATCAAAGGGAACGAGACTGTTGTTACTCCATTTCCAAACCTCCTTGGGTAAGGTAGCAAAACAAAAATTAATGTTTAATGTCAGTAAAGTCAGTTTTAACCCTAACCCTAGCATAATTTTAGTGATGTGTACATGAAGTAGCCGTCTGCATGTACAGAAGCTGTAGGCAATATACTAATGGATGGAATATGCTTCTACAAGGACCCCATACTATTCAAACTCTGTGTCTACTTTCCAGCTTCTGTTGCAAGCAGGAGATGTGGATCCCAACCCTAGACCGGAACCAGAAAAACCACCTATGAGAAGTAAAAATCTCATCCAAAAAGATGGTAGGCTGGTGGTGGGGTGGAAGTGTACATTGCGGACAGTGTGACATAATAAAGTGCGTAGATGCGATTCAGAATCTTGTGACTTATAGAGGCTTTATGGACTGAAGTTAAATACACCAATACCAAGCTCATGCTAATGTAGGAACGTTCTATCGTCCTCCAAAAGCCAATGTTGATATCAAAATCACACTGATGAATGTATATCCAGAGTAACAGAAATGAACTGTGAAGTCATCGTGCTTGGTGATTTCAACTACAATATGTATTGTAAAAATAAATACAAGTTTAATGACAAGTTATGTCGGCAGAATAATTGAAGCACATGATAAAGCATTCAACCCGTGTTACTGAGAACAGCAGTACTTTCATTGATATTTAATGACAAACTTCCCAAACGATATTACTGATTATTTGTTGAAACAGATAGATCAAGGGTTAACTGGAGTAGTGGTTTTTTTTTTCGGAAGGCTTTCGATTTCGTAAATCACAGCCATTGCTTAGAAAAATTACATATATGGTACGGTATTGAACTGCAAGGTATTGAATTTGGTTTAAAAACTGTTAAGAGAATATGAGACATAATAGTAATTGGTGAAGTAGAATCCAGCTGGGGTAAACTTGACTCGGGAGTTCCTCAGGGTTCCATACTAGGACCCCTCCTTTTCTCTATCATGATAAATGACTTACCCCAGATCACAAAAAAAGTGTTTATGCTGTATGCTGACGATATTGTACAGCATTTTTCTAAAGCAGCTCAAATCCGCAAGAAATAGAAGAGACTATGAACTCAGCATTGGGATCTAATTGACTGGATGACTGTAGATAAGCTAGCTATAAATTTTGAAAAATATCAATTGCTTCCTGACTCATTCTATCTGCATCAATGTAAATGAATATCAGCCTTCTCAGGTTGACACTTTAAAATATTTTTGTTTTTCCTTGAAATTTGTTGATTTCATTCAAATCATTCATGAATCTAGGTGTAGCATGAACCAAAAAAAAAACAACAACAATCAAAATACAACGCATAACACAAACAATCCAGTTTTCAATTTATACTGCAAATAATCTCTCTTCAACATGAATAGCTCAATTATCAATCAATTCGCTGATAAATTCTTCAATAGAAAATATTGACATATGCGAAATATATATCCCTTAAATATATTGGATCATAGAACTCATACACCATTATAAGAGCATATACATAACAAAAGAAACAAGAAATACATTATACAAATCTATAGAATGGCATCATTCATACAAACCCAACCAACCCCCCCCCCCCCCATGCAACCAAAACAAATCTCCATCTATCCTATATATTTTATCCTACCAAATATCTTTCTTACAATCTATAACTATCCTTCTTCAAATCAAATCCCAATCCCAACAACCCCCAATTTACCAAAATCAGAAGCACACCTACACCCACACCCACCAACACACATGCACACACACACGCCCGCGCGAACCGATACCACCTTCCTTCCTGAATACCGATACCACCTTCCTTTCTCAATGATTTCAGTAATTT
The DNA here is from genome assembly GCA_033980235.1 of Diadema setosum. Classification (NCBI taxonomy): domain Eukaryota; kingdom Metazoa; phylum Echinodermata; class Echinoidea; order Diadematoida; family Diadematidae; genus Diadema; species Diadema setosum. Next base: position 15,361,798 of record CM067070.1, on the reverse strand, counting down.
TCTGAAATACAAATGTCATGGCTTGGATGTAATGCAAAAAAAGCTCAACACACATGCCAGACAAAATGAAACCCAAGTGCACATTAAACTTTTCACCTTACTCTATGCAGACGACACCTTGATTTTCGCAAAATCACCGGGTGACTTGCAAAATGCGTTAAATGCACTGAGAATATTGTCACAACTGGTCATTACATGTTAATTAAGACAAGACAAAGATTGTTATCTTCTCTAGAGGTCAAGTGAGAAAACTATCTTCCTTTCATTCAACAATGTAGTAGTAGATGATTACGTATATTTAGGCACAACATTCATAACATATCTAAAAAAGCGCAGATGAAACAGTTGAACCAAGCCAAAAGAGCTATGTATAGTTTGTTATCAAAGTCACAATCATTGGATCTGCCTATTGATATACTGTTCGAATAATTAGTCATGTTAGATGACCAATCTGAGGGTTTTAAGTTATACGTGATCTCGAGGTATTTCACGTCAAGTTTTGTAAACAGACTTTAAAATTACATAAGTCAACGGCAAATTGCATGGTGTTAGGTGAACTAGGTAGATATAGTCTTGACAAATATAGAATTGTGATACAGAACTGATATGTTCGATGTTTTTGTTCAGGCCAAAAGAAAGTCGAAATAGTAACATGTTGGCAAAATAAGGGTCTGCTTGGTGACTCGCACACTAATCACTCCTGTTTGGATTCACAGGACCCTCACCCCATGTAATTTACATGCATATATACGTAAATTACTTTTCACCAATCTGGCCTGCATGGCTTTGATTTGAAAATAATTATCAACGAATTTCATGGATGTTCAGAAATCATAAAGGTCTTTTAAATTCATTATTTTTTTTCCATTTTTGTTGACTTTTGGGAAATCCTAAACCATAATTCAAAATCTACATGTGGAATTAAAGACAATTAAATTTACTAAAAGAAAATGGCTGAACTGCTAAAAATATTTGCTAGAACATTAGATGCTATGGTTGAAAGCAATGTGACACTGCAGTAGCTTTTTGTCATACATGTTGTGATTTTTTCCACATCCGTTCTTTTCGTTTTTGTTTTGTTAGAGAAAGTGGGGTGTTTGGTGGTTTGTTTGCTTTTGTTTTGTTTTTGTTTTTGTTTTTTTTTTTTGATCATTCATGGGATCAAAACCAGGTGAGGAAAGATCAGAGTGAGGGTCCAGGGTCAAGGAAATCAAAAGAGGGAATTGTTTGCTCGGGCAAATTGTCTTGTACACAAGCAAATCGTCATTGTTATTGTCAATCATTTCTTTTTCTTTTTTGACAAGTCCAAGTTTAAAGAAGGCGAAATGAGATGTGAGAACCGAGAGTGCTTGTCATTTGGTTGGTGTGATGGTGTAATCCTTTGTTTTGATATTTTATTTCCTTTCTTTATAGGCAGGAGATTTTGATGAAGGAGAATCTTATGAAGGAAGGCACTAAGAATGGAACATCAAGGTTTTGAAATAGACATCATCTTGTGGGGTGACGCTGCTTTAGCAAGTAAAGACGTAACCCGTTGGAGCACATTAACAATTACGGCTGTCGTTAATGAAGATGTCTTGCTGTATATCACACGAACGAGCCAGATTGAGGTAAGTTTTCATTTCTTCTTCTTTTTCTTCTGATTAAGTCTGCCTCCTTCAATAGTCTGAAGATTCTTGCAGACTGTGTTATTTCCATTATAATACAGCTTATTTACTGATATTTACAAGCACATAGAAAATTTGAAAATTTATTTCATATAATGTTAAACAAAATTGCAATGTTACTTTTAACTAACACAGAAATTTAAAGTGACCATTCAACGAAAATCACATTTGGCATAAATTCATATGCTGTGTTTACATCCTATAAGAATCTTGGAAAGGACGAAATGTGAGACTTTTGTTCATTCCATAACGGAGAATGCAACAAGAGCAAAGAGAAAATTCATACCATGTCTGCGGAAATGTAGGTAGTTCGGTTGAATTCGGGAAACAAACCCACTCCACGAAGCAAGTGTGTGCCGGCGTAAGCTTGTACTGATATACGAGACAGATAAATTATATCTGTCGCCCGTGATTGAAACATCTTCATGTTAGAAGTTGAAGCAGTACTGTTGTCTCATTAACTCAAAAGCAATGACAACCTTACATACAATGGTGGAAATTAGCTGCTTGGTGGAGGTCTGTGCTCTCAGAGTGATTCTGTAGTTGGTCATGTCATTGTTGAGATACTGCGTTCACAAAATTCGTCAGAAGGAAATGGGAATAATAAAAGAAGATTCCGTACAAACACATAGGTGATACGCCGTTAGCGTATCACCTAATAACGTCGTGGTTAACGTTATACCATCTCAAGAGGAAACTAAGATATAGACGACAAAGTTACAAGTCGCAGATAAGAAAAGCCACATTCAAGGTCAGTGTTCAATGTGCAGCTAAAAGGTGTAACTATTTAATCTTAAATATCACAGTTGAAGCTACGATGCAGAAATTATGGATACACAAAGTGTCAATTGTCACTTAATATAAGCAGTTTTTTTAATGAAAATCAATCTACTTGAAAAATTCTTTCATGACTTAGGTAGCCTTATATTTTCATTTATTTTCTTATATTTCATTTTCCGACTTCCACGAGGCCTTAACGCGGAATTTTAAACCACTAAAAATTCGAGAGCTTTGCCTTGTATCGTTTGCCGAGCAATTTCAAACCGGAATGTGTGCAAAACCCAAGGTATTAGATCGATGTCCCTTCTGGCCTATATTGTGCAGTTTGTTAGCTCGTCAACCAGACTGGTGACCTCAACTCTTCCTGTTACTCTCATCCTCAGCAAGTGGTCCATGGCCGTGTTGCTAACCTTCCGTAAGGTCGGTAGGCGCAGCAGGAGCTTGCCGTAGCGCTTGGGTTCCTTGGGATAGGTGTCTCGAGCATGATTTTGCAAGCATTCAAGGAAACGCCTCTGTAGCGCCCTCACGTTGTCTAATTCCGTCAGTCCGGGGGCATCTGTGTGAGCAGTGATCGGACAAAGGCATATGGCATGAAATTGACCAATATTTTATTGATGTACTCTGCCACCTTATGGCAGAACTCGGAAAGGATGTTATTACGAGGTACAGAAATTTGATTACATGAAACCTCCAAGGAGATATCTAACCATTTCATCCTCCATCAGCACAGTGTATAAGTAAATTTTCTTTGTGTATCAAGGAATTAAATGATGAACGAGTAGCCTACCTATTGTTTATGGTACAGTACATGTATATATAACAAAGGAACTATACACCTAACAGGACATGTGATTTAAGAGGGAAACATGGTAACTAGAAAATGACGAATGTCTTTGCCACACGATGGTGCATTTTTAAATATCCGCATTGTATATGCAGCCGGAGCAGTTTTTAAAGAAGTGAAGGTGCTGAGAAGGTTAATGGGACTTTTTGAAGGTTTGTACCGGCTTAAAACGGCTGAAAACGGCATATCTGAACGTTTACAGAGATTCATTGATAACTTGTTGATTTGCAAAATGATAAAGTATAACTGAAGTATCAACTTATACAATGTCCAATGCATTTATAGCCCCTCTAAATTCCTAGCAGTGATTTAGGCTAATGTAATAAACAAAAATCGACGCCATAGGTTAGCATGCCTGTACAGTGACGGGGCGATCGTTAACGGGCCGTCAGCGATCGCCCCGTCACTGTACAGGCATGCTAACCTGGAAATATTAAACTGCACATTTCTTGAATATGAGACCATTCTGAAGCAAATAATTTTCACACAACAATAGATACATGTTTATAATGTACTCTTAAATGAATCCCACAAGGGTTGGAACAATCATCCCCCAGCATTCCCACTGACCAGTTACTAGCCATCCCCTTTAAAGGTCAAATGAAGTGCTAAAATTTAACTTTCTTTTCGATATCTAAGAAATGGCATAAGATATCTTCATGAAACTATATCATATGCATGTACTGCCTGACAATGATTCTCTTGGGATTTTTTTTTTTTTTGCGTCATTGGGTCAAGGGTTAAAGGTCATGGTAATGGTTAAATCCAAAGATTCTACTATAATTTCCGATAGTAAACTATGCAATCAATACAAAAAGTCTGCAGGGAAAGATTTGGGCCATTGGGTCAAAGTCAGATGAAAATTTTGTTATTTCACAATTTCCTATTTTGACAATAGCTAAATGCCTTGTCAAAATTTGGATATTGCCAGTTGTGATTATTTGAAGAAAGTTGTGGGCCATAGGGGAAAGGGTCAAGTGAAAATTCTCGAATACTTGGAACGTGGTTTAAAGAATGTATACTTGTAGGCCCCTACACACTCAACACATTTGTGGTTGTGCCGAACTTTCAAACACATCATAATTATATGAAATTGTCAAGAGGCACTGTAGACCTATGGGGAGAACCATGCATGCGATATGGCGGAGGCATGCCAGTCACCACAGCGACATTTCTATAGTTCTCAGTAATATTAGTCTCATTCTCCCTTATGTGTGTGTGTGTGTGTGTGCGCGCGCGCGCGCGCGCGGGTGGGTGAATGAAGCGAGAACGTGAACGTGCGTGAATGAGCGAGAGAATGTTCTTCTATTCCCGAAGAAAAAAACCCAGATCGAACGACATTCTGACAAGATATTATGATTGGATGATTTTTTTTTTTCGCTCTGTCATTCAGACGAGAACAACCCTGCAACCGTGACAGCACACCTACTGATTAGGAACACATTGTCATTATTATGCTGCCACCGGTTCAGGTTCCGGTTAAAGATACCAAATGTACCTCAACTCAAAGAGTGATAATTGTGTTTCAGTCATGTCAAATTGTTAAGAGGTATGAAACTGAGTGGACGTTACCTGGGAAGCAAAGGACGAGGGCATTCATGATACAGAATTCGGGCAGGTCGAGTTTCATGGTTTGCAGGGTGCTGTAGAACGCTAATGTGCCGTCACTTAGGTCCCCCCATCCTAACTTCTTGCACTCCGCCGAAGTGAGGGAATGTTTTCCAGTAACGCGTATGAGAGGGTACGAATCCATAGACCTGACACATTATTGAGACAACTTTTTTACAACCGTTTCCATATATACGAATGATACATTTTCCGATTTGACGTTCTTGACAAAAGAAATATCTTTCACTCTTCAATTCATACAGAGAAATGAAAATGATAAATTTTACAATTTACTTTAGTATACAATAACGAAAAGAGAGAGTTTGATTTTTATAGAAGCAAAGACAAAACGTGATTCTTGTCAAGTTATCATCCACAAATAGTTCGAACAGAAAATTTGATTAAACACGTGATTTGATTCTCATGTCATTTTAGAGATCCTCTTACAATATAGGAGTCATTATCGAGGCACTATCTAAAACGTCATCAATAACTTTAACTTGAAACGAGATAGTGGAAATGAACTTGTTGAAAGAAAGCGAAAACGAATAATAAGCACAGATCGCGGAAAAGAATTAGAATCACATAAAACAGATATGCCAACTCCAAGACAGTTTGATATGTATGTTTGCGTTCAAGAATCCAGAACGAGAACCTACAATCATTATATTATATACGATCTTCGTGTAACGCTATGAACTTGGCAGGCCTAGTGAAACAAGCTCATCCTCAAAAGCTTCAACACTCCTTAAAAGTCATTTAATTCAATTCTTTTACCTGTAGGCAACCCGTAAGATCATAAGATCCATGAAAGTAGCCTTAAGGAGGCTCATCTGGTCCTCAAGGCATAGCTGGCGGAAGCCGGGGATGGCTTTGGCCCACTGGATGATCATAAGAAGCTCTTGGTTACCGCCCCTGGCAAGATCTTCGTTGGTGACACTGCCGGCGGACATGGCTGATAGAGGGGGCAGTATATCGTCCGATGTGGAGGGTATGTTAGACAAATTCTCAGGGTCTGACACAAGAGAGAGAGAGAGAGAGAAAGAGAGAGAGTCAAAAGAGAGCATCAGTGGCATTACCACTCTCAATAGATTCAACTTCAATTTATCTCATCCTGTATTACGAGGTAATACGCTTAGAAACTAGTGTTCTTGATAACGTTTCGAGGCCCAAGGGATGGGGGCACAATGTATCCTCTTGGGCCTGGAAGGGGTCGAAAAAGATTGGGCTTTATAGGGTTAAATGACGAGTGGAGCATAAATGGATTGTTTCCCATGTAAAGACAGATCTCTGTTCAACAGTTTGCCCTGAAAACGTCTTTCCTTAACCCTATAAAGCCCAAGCTATTTTGACCCCTGCCAGGCCCAAGGGGGGCACATTGTGCCCCCCTATATAACTTCTTTATTATATGATGTATGAACGTCATATTTGGCACATGGGTAGAGCAACTCGTACTCTACATGACCCAACATTTGAAATTTTTCAACGTCATCCACTGAGGGCGCTATTTACCAAAATTTAAAGAAATACATAGGAAATATGCTAAAATCATGTTTTTTTCTGTTTATTTCTTTATCCTAAGTATATCTCTTTTTTTATATCAATCATTTTCATATTTACCACAAAGGAAAAGCATGTCAGCCTTCACTGTTTGTTATGGTTGAAATTTCTCGAGGTCAACACATGGGGGCGCTATTCATTACAATATAAAGAAATATATAAAACCTATGATGTATTGCTTGGAATGAATACATATATTGGTATTGCATTTCATATTTCCAAAATATTGTAATTTTGAGTTTGCAGATTGATAATATGATAAACAAATGATATTACAGGCACAGTTTGTGTGAAAATAACACAAAATAAAAGGGTAGTCTTTGGAAAATGCTGTATTTTCAATTATTTTTATCATATCTATTATTTGATGCCTATGTCGTATAGAAAATAAAGGAAATAATAAGAAAACCATTTCAGGGTAATTCACAACCATAATTCCTTCACCCTTTGGTTCTTCAGCAAATTGCAGCCAAGAAAACCCCCATTTCATCCATTATTATACTGTTAACTGAAATTGGAACAGAAAATCATGCAAAATCTGATGAACATGGTTGTCAGTTTATGGTTGCCATGGCAACCAGCAATATCGGACATAGCTAAATTATACATCAAAATGTGCGCAATAAGATTTTAGGAAAAGTCACCAAATTTGGTTGAAATCGGATAAAGGGTATAGGAGCGGCAAACGAAAATATGGTAGGGGCACAATGTGCCCCCCCCCCCCCTTGGGCTTTATAGGGTTAATCGAAACTGGTTATTCTGTACGAATAGCAGGCTTACATTAGAGGCATAAATTACCATTTGCAGATGAAACAAAAACCCAGCATTAGTGCTTTAAAATAGTTCTAGAATGTAAGCTAGGGATAGAAACAACCACTGTAAAAATGTGAATCCATAAAATCGATGTGAAGTATTTCTAAATATACAAAACGTGAACAATAGTTATGATAAAAGTGTTTCTAGACTAAACCGTCTACAATTATGGTTTATTTTGATATATTTTAGGCTGTATCGCGAAAATTTTATATGATAAGATGTTTTGTGGTACAACAAACCTACACATATTATGATGCATTAAATTTCATATCTTGGAAAATTTTTAAATCACTTTTCCCAGGGAGCATTATGAATATCGTCGCAATTCTAAATCCATCGACAAATTTTTGACGTTATGGTGTAACATGGTTCATGTACGTCAAATTTTGCTATTTAGCTTCATTACACTATTCAGCAGGTTTTACTCATAAACTTAAAGAGAAAGCAAGGTCTCAAACCTACTGGTGGCGTCGTACGGGAAGGTCTGTGGGCTAGCATTGATAAGGGCCCTAACGGTGAGCTGCCAGGGTTCTGCCTCGGCTTCATTCAGATTGAGATAGAATGAGACATCAGTAGGACTGGACCCCATTGCTCCCGCTGCTTCACTACCCTTCTGGCAGACATCAGGCGGCGACCTTGGTCGGGGCTGTGGGCTGGTTTGGCAGTCTGACAGTGACCGTTTGGTACTGGAGTTCACTTCCGACACACGACTAACTCTTACAGCTGAAAGAGAGCATCAAGCAATGTAGCAATAGTTAAACACTTTATTGTAGCCACACATAGTGGTACAGATAAGAGTGTGTCACCTTTGATAAACTTACCTTCACATTGATGTAAAGTTTGGTCATCCGTCCTTTACCAATCAGCTTCATGCACTCAACTTTATATGGCAGCCAACAGAGTTATGACAAGGTTAGTTATCTCAAAGGGTGCTCGCTTTGCTATCTGATGGGGAGGGGGGGGGGGGAACACAGCTGATACTTAGTGTAACAATGAGTGGGACAAAGATAGCGATTCTCTTAATGTGAAAACATCGACTGAATGACTGGAGGTCAGTTAGAGACCGCTGTTCCGAAAACTATAGTTTGCTTTGCGACTTGACCAGATGCTAAAGCTTTAATCGCACGTATTGTTAGTGCTCAATCAAGCACATGGTTAGATAGTAACGTCGTGCAGAAGTCGAACCACGTATATTTCAATCAAATCGCAGAAGTCTTATATTTCTTATCACGATAACCAGCAAATAATGTTAGGGTTAGACAACACTCTTGCTTTCAAAATTGGCGTAATTTTCACTTGTGACTTTGCCCGGTTGCCATGATGTGCGTTATCTTTCTTGAGAGTATGAACTGCTTGTTGAACAATAGCTCGCGATTAAAAATCTCTTCTTGTTGAACCTTTTTTGGTCGTATTGTAGTGGTAGTTGTTTAGGACTCTAAAAAAAATGAAAGTGTATTCATCATGTACTGCCGCTAGATTATTATTTTTTTTTAGTAATAAAATCGAGTCTTATGTGAAGATGTTTGAAAGAAGACGAATGGTTACCTTAAACATTTATGTAGGATTATACATAGTACTGCTCCACACCCCAAATTCGAGTCATTATAGTCATAATCATATACACAATAATAAATCATCTTTAAAAGTAATATGTTTGAAACTACTGCAGTGTATCGGTACCACGTCAGTGAGAGTTCTTCTTTTATAGATATGAACAAACACGCACACACGCATAAATTGTATTTCTCAAACTTACAGCCACAGATTCAGGACATGCAAACGCCGCACAAAAGCCATGTAATGCACTTAATGAACTTGCAACATTTTTGAAAAGTGTATGTCGCAACTGTTTTAACTAACTCACATGATCATATTATCACGAGATGATATTAAATTCGCAAATCACTCGTAAAGAGTAACTTTATCATCGTTATGAATTCATATTTGTTGAAGTTTGGGGTTTTTTTTCACTGACGTATTGCACTTACTCTTTGATTGCTGTTCGATCTTACGATCTATGAAACGACAATGAATAATAGATCAAATCTGTACTTAATGACAATATCTTTTCTCAGCTTCCTTGGATACATCTTGAAATAATATATACTGTATTGTATTTATACTGTCTTTATCACACAAAAAGACAAAATTATTGATGGGAAGCACTTAAATAAACCAAGAGAATCTTACCGTCAGGTTTCATGCCCACGTCTAGACATTTCTGGAACCGGCAAAATTGACAGTTGTTTCTGCTTACTTTGTTGATTTCACATCGTCCTTGCAGATTTGATGGTCCTCGGCAAGAATAAGACATTTTCTTCTGAAGAGACCTTTTGAAAAAACTCTTACAACCATCACAGGAAAAAGCAGAGTAATGGCTACCTGTGCCACGATCTCCGCACACGAGACATGGCCGGTCATGGTCCGAACGATTTTTCCATCGATTTTCGGATAACCCAGCTGGGGAAATGTTGAGAGCCAGGGATGAATTTGCCTGATTACTTTTGGTGGCAATCATTACATCTAAGCTTGTTTCCTCATTTGGTGTCGGTGAGCTGGCTATGGGGCCTTCATGACTACTGCCGTCTTGTGAAGCGTCCATCTTACCTTCTCCACGTGACTCGCAAAAGTAGAATGGAAGGAGCAACAATGAAGCTAAAATCAAACGCCTGGGATTTACTTATTAAAAGCGAACTAGATGAATACCAGTATATCTGTACCACTCTGAGTGTCTTGACTGTATTTGTATGGCATTTTACACAATGCGTTTTACAGTGCTTTCGTTTCCCGCGAAGCACCAAGGGTAACGCCTCCAATAAAATGGGAATAGATGTGTATTGCTGAATCTGCTGGTAGAGCAAGAAGGTGCACGTATAGTTATGTCACAGTTTCCTTACAATCGGCAGTTAATCATTGGATGAATGTACAGGGGCGGATCAAGGAATTCCATAAAGTGGAGGCGCCTTTACGAAGTTAAAGAGGGCGCACGTGCCCCCTTATATTTCTTTTCATTTCTTTTGCTTTAAAAAAAAAAGAATAAAGGGGGCGCGCCTGGATCCGCCACAGAAGTATGGTACAGCATTATTTTGCTGAGTTATGCAAGACCATCCAAACATTGAGGCTTTTGTTATATTTTATGACCATCATAATTCCATATCTAATTCAGACTTTTGTTTGATATGAATTTACTAATTATACAACATTGTGTGCGTAAGGGGGGTTGTGTGTGTGCGCGCCGCGTTTTCGTGGCAATGTTATGTTGACGAGTATTTCCTGCATGTAATCTCGTAGGCTCACATTTCATATCGTGACGGTAAAGACAAAGTCGCACGATGTTGAATCCAAAAATAAGCCACGAGGCATGACAAACGGGTTAGATATCCCCACTCCCGTCAAGAAAGAAAGAAAGAAAGAAATCATGAATAAGTTTATAACCCGTACATAAAAATATCGCTAAATATATAACTTTCACTCTCGTAATTGTGTATTACTTGCTGACCTACTTTCATGTTATTTCGTGGGCAATAGCCCAGCTCATCCGTCTTCGTCATCATGATGGACACATTTTGAGTTTGTCTAGCAGGACAGACATATTTCAATGCCTGCTGTGAAAATAGTCCATCATCCTTGACTAACTACCAGTACTAGTTGAATGCTAGCCAAACAAACCGTGAACTAGTTTTAATTTTCAGTGCTCAACTTTGTCTTGTGTGCTCATGTAACTTATGTCTGAAGGATTGGGAAGGAAACAATTTTTTGTCCACATAGGAGACATGATAACAGGAGGTCACATAGTCTGACCATACGCCGTGCAAAGCATGGCGTCTGCTAGCTATCAAGTCTAGCAAGAATTCCCCTTGACTAATGTATATAAACACACAGCTCCCTATAATATATTTATTCAGATAACTATTTTAATTATGACCACTCTTTGAAGTTTGACTCCTCCGAATATGCCTTCACTGACCGGTAATTAAGTAACGTCGTTTTGCGGAATAATTCAGAATTTCATGCGGTGTAGTTACTTCTAACCAGCGTTTCTTTAGCGGTAACTTCTCATTTAAAGTAGAAAGAGTTGCGATCTCTCTCTCTCTCTCTCTCTCTCTCTCTCTCTCTCTCATACACGTCTACGATACCCACTGATCTCCCCTCTAGTTAGAGGGGAGATCAGTGACGATGCCTCTTGACTTGACCTTTCGAGAATTCACATTACCTTCCGGGGCTTGTCAGCAATAGAGAGCTCTTTACGTAGAATCCAAAGATCGCACAGAGCGACTTCATACAGGTTTTGTACACATCTGGACTTGCATGGACTGAATGACATCAACAGACAAAAATCCCGAATTTGGCCGAGTTGTCGACATTTTTCTTAAAGCTATTATTAATTATGATCATTAATGAAATAAAATTCATTGGCTGCCACATTTTGCTATGTTTGTTTATTAAAAACTGCGTGTGTTTGTATGACACTGTGATGGGTCTTTGCAATTTGCGAGCTCTGATATTCGATGTATTAGTCAATGAACAAGTTAAAGAAAAATGTTATAGATATCAAAAGCTGTAGCTCGACCTAAACTAGGGAGCTTCAAACTAAGAAGTTTTGATTTAATTGGTTACGTCAGCACACCGATCAGCACATAAATCAACTACATTAACGCATACTTGAAACCCCCGTTTAAAGTTGAAATTGACATTAAATTAAAAAAGAGCACCAAAATGGAACAAGGCTATATGGCAGACTGGGTATTTTAAAGATATTGGAACCATTTTGGATTCCAGTGGAAGTAGATCGAACTCTGATGGAAAATGACGGTACTACGTGAACGGTCATGGCGCAAACGTCCGACATACCAGCAGAACTGTAATATGCCTGCCTTGGCGTCACAGAATCGAATGGTTATTCAATTTTGGTGTTGTTGTAAACGAGCTTTATGGGTTTGTTTTTTTTTTTCTTCAACAATGAGATCATGCTGGTTTTGATATAGACCCTTTAGAAGATGAGACATTCAATTTCTGTTTCTGGTGAACCATATAGAACTGTTCTCCATTTCATCCGCCTACAATGACCTAACTTAATTAGCAGTACATTGTACTTCATAATTGTATAACGTGTATGCAAAAGCAGCTCATTCTCTCTCATCCAGCAATCCGACTACAATCCGACTATCCGACTATCCGACAAAGTATCCACTGTTAGAGCGATATATCATTATCAGAAGAACGATAGGATAAAGCCAAAATTCACCTTTGTTGAGTTGTCCTACATCATTGAACCGTACAGAGTTGATATGCCTAAATGGATAAGTTATTTATCTACTATTATTTTTAGGAGAAGTCTTGCCATCATGACGGAAGTAAGATATATTTACGCGTCGCTACTTTCTTTTTTCTGTCGTCTGTGTCGTCAACAATTTTGTGCAAAGTCCCTACTCTCTCTAAATTTTGACAGTTTTGAACTATGGACACCAAACTCACACCAACGGTACATAACCTACAGGTGCCAGTCACATTCGAATATGGGTGGAGTCCGAAGAGGTCAAAGGTCACATGGCTGCTGAACTTGCTCTAATTAGCTTTGTATTCATGGTATTGTGGTGCACTCTCAATAACTATCCCCAGATTTGAGCTATAATCACCCGAAAGTAACACCAATTAATGTGCAGGACCTACATAACCTAAAGATGCCCGTTAATTGGAATATTGGTGAATCCTGACAAGGTCAGATGTCAAAAATAAAATGTCAATGAAGCTTCCCTTTGAGCGTTCTCTGCTTTTAATAACTTTCCAGAGCTTTTAAAGCTGTGACCACAAAACTCACATCACAGGTACATCACAAAAACATGCCGGTCAAGTTCGAATATTGGTTAAGTCGAACAAGGTCAAAGGTAAAAAGTTCAATGAGCTCTTGTGAAAAATACAATAATATCAAATTCCGATATGCGGGCAAGATATCGCTTGTCGTTCGCCTCATTTGTTTGTTGTTCTTTTGGAGGGGAGGAATTATAGGAGTAGTAATTTGTGTTTTTCGCAATACGTCGTGAACTATTTTCCACTTCGGTGATTACAATTAATGAGCTGAAATACTACGACTCCATGCTTTTCACTCTTGATTCCCCATGCACCCCCAGTTTTAAATATCCTTTCCTGCACGATATCTCTATATAATACGTATTTACATGAAAATGTCCACATGGGTAGTGATGTGTACCTGCGTCCGCGTGTGTGTTGTGAATGGAAAATTAACCTGTGTTAAACAAGGTGGATATTTTACCCCCTCCCCCTTTGAACGGGAACATGGTAGACGGAGTCCACACTCTCTCTTCCTTGGTTGTATAATAAATTGTCGGTATAGTTATTGCGCTCTGTGATTACATAGTGTGATGCAAGTCGCTCCTCCTTCTCCTTGTCAGTCTTATTTTCTGTCTACTGGGCCGACCGTAGGGTGTTCGGGATAATGTAATGCTTCACAGTTAATATTGCATACACACTATTGAAGTGCTGAGCACGAGTGTAAATCCTGTTTCTTCTTTCGCTACAATAACGGGAAGACGGGAGATTTTTCGGATTTGAGCATGCGCAGCCAAATTTTGCACACGGCACGCTCAACTAGCGGCCGCGTCGAGCAAATTGCGAAAGTTCCCTAATATAGCGTGACTGACTCCAGACCTTTGACCGACTAACACACACAAAAAAAAAAACCTTAGACCGTCATGAAAAGTAAAATGAAAACAAATTAAAAAGGTACAGAAACCCACAAGTACGAGGCGTCAATACTAGTATTCGGCACACAAATCGTACGCCAAAAAAAAAAAACAACAACAACAATAAAACAAACAGCAATAACAAGGATAGCGTAAATAATGGGTAAGTGCCCTCTACAGCCACAATGTACCCATTAGATTTATCTTATATCGTTTCAAATTGTAGAAGATAATCCAAAATGTCTCATAAGATAGGCGATATCACATTCCTCCTTGAATAGTGTCACTGGGAACTGCCTTATTACAAAACTGACATTAACGAAAAGTAATGCATTGCTGTTCCTGTCATGATATGACTTACACATAGCCTCGAAACAAAAGTACAGTATCATATACGTGTTACTCATAGGCATATTGATTTCCAATCTTGAATAGTAGATTTATACTGAGTGACAGGTATTCTAACTTACACTTCGAGCATGTTGGTTTTAACGCATTGTTCTGAAATAGGCATAAACGTTAAAAACACGAAAACTACTAATATCCCTCTTCACTACTGTGTTCATAGAAACAATGTAGGTATGACAGACAGGCAGAAGGCTAACGAGAGCTGATCTTCTAAACTTGAATACCTGTTTAGGCAGGATATATCCAGTGTATGATATTGTGAATGTGTAAGCTGGCAATGAGGTGGACTGATTCTGGAACACCTGTGATAAGCTGCAATCGGATTTTCTCAATCCACGCCGGCTACTTATTTTGTCTTCGTCAAAGAAGAACAGTTTTCTTAGATATTTTCTAAGTTCTGTTACTGCAAATAATACAGTCACAAAGCTATTATGATTGATGTGGGAGGGAACTGAAAGAATGTACCCAGCCGAAAGGTTTGAAATGCTACCAAATCTTGTTTAACCGTTCTAAAACATGTTGTATTATCATGCAGACACAAATAATTTGTCTTTCTTTCGTAACGAGATGGTAAAAGTGCTTTGAGACCACCACATGTATGCCTCCAGTTCCCATAAAAGCCATCTAATAAGAATAATAATCATAATCATAATGACGATAATAGTGATGATAATAATAATAAGAGTTCATCGAAAGAACATATATTTTCCATGCACATACATATTCAAGTGGGCTTTACAAAGATATCATTAATGAAAATAGTGAGTTTTTAGATGTTTTTTTTAGATGATGAGGGATTGTTGGTTGCGGAGAATTTGGGGTATATAGTGAATTCCACAGTTTAGGATCAGCAGATGAAAATGCCTTATCACCAATAAGAGTGGCCAGCATCCTGGAAGTGGGATGGTTCAGTGTGATACATTTTCTTCCACCTACCGCCTATATCTTACACCTGCACAATCACTATCTCCAACTTAGGGCAAGCGATGTGGCTCAGTTCGTAACATATCTGCCTTGGGTTGATCAGAAAATCAGCAACGTATTTTACAATCAAAACGCGACTGTATTACGACACCGTTGAACCCGCAGAACTCGAGGAGTGTAGGCCTGTATAGGGAGAGTTCACAGGATTTATGTAACGCAGTGTTTGGTCCACATGACGTGATCTGGCATCTTCAACTTCAACTTTATTTTTCATTTCTATTAAACAAACAGGGAAAATTATAAACAATGCATTAACAAAACATATTTGTGATAATTTGAAGAAAAAAAATACATTGACAAAATACATATGATCACGAGTAACAACATAAGTTCTCTTTTTTTTTCTTAAGTATATACATCTACAACTGTATACCCAGGTAAGACCCACCCCACGAAGGTCTTAACAGACACCTTATAGCTGTATGTTCTCCTGCAGCCACCTCTACCCTTGCCGATCGCATGGTGAGATGTACTCGGAAGCTACCCAGAGGCTATCCGGATACTGACCACCTTGTTGCGGTTGATAGACACGATCTTACCCGGGTAACAATCTTATCCTGAGGCTAACCGGAGGCAACCCTGCATTTTGTGGCGTGTTTGTTTGTGGCCCGTGTTGAAGCTCTCACGCCAGCAAGTGACCGCTTTGCAGTTACTACAGACTGTTTAAAGGCCCTAATTGGTAAGTTTCACATTATATAGATTTTCTTTAACATTGGTTTATGTAATGAAATGAATCTTGTAGTGATTGTTGCAACTACGTCACATTAGAGACTGTAATTTGTATCAATTTGCAAATTGAGCTAAGAGGAATAGTTGATGTAATTGTTCAGTTCAATTTATGTCTATTGCTAGCTAGGAGATGGGGAGTCATTTCGTGTATACAAACATGTTTATTGCTTTGTGTGTTAGATGATTTATCAAAAGTCATTAAGTTCCATGATTAATTACATGCAATATAGCTGCTGTGTGTAGAATGTAGGTCAGTATGCGTAACGATTATGTAAATTTGTAGGGTGGTTGACTTTGATTGTGTTATGCAATGTATTAATGAAATACTTCTGCGTCCCATGCATACAGTAAGCTCAGACTAGATTAGATCTAGATGACTTATAACTATTTGTATACAAGAAAGATGCATCACACAAACCATATAGGCTTATATGATGTTGTGAGAAGACATTTCTTTAGCTTAACTTTACGTTAACTAATCATATGGGTTATTATTTGTTAATTGATGTAGTTTAAAGACAATAACTGACAATTAGATTTTTAGTTGGTAGTTGTGTCTAAGATTATTCAATATAATAATGCGTTGTTCAGGATAATTGCGTGAACATTATGGCATGTTTATGAAAATAGTGATCTATAAATCTTGTGAAGGTATCAAAGGTGATGTGAAGTAAGCAGTATATAAGTAACATAATTTAGGCAAATTTAGAATTGGTGAATACGTGTAATACGTGAAATACGTTTAGATTTCATAAATTTTGGAATTTTAAAACGTTACATGAATATCAATATTAATCTTTCAATTATTTCATCATTTTACAGAATGTTATCTTAAAACCTCTATACTTCAATGCAACTTAGGTCCTGTCATGGACCCGCAGCTAAGCTTATCATTCCAACTATAAACGTTTGAATAAATCTACATTCATTTTAATTCAAGGAACAGCGATTTGTGAATAAACTTCTGTTGGAGTTTTACTTACAAAGTAACATGATGCAGCCACACTCAAGATGACTGATTAGCTAGCAATACTTGGCTTCAAATGGAAACCTACCCGGACATTGCCGGAGGTGGTTTTCGGTGTATAGACCTACGTGCCTGTTAAAACGGCACCTATCTCTCTCTCCTATAGGTCTACATGTATGCTCACAGATCGTCGTATGGGATTACTTTCACGAAAAATACAACTATTCGCTATGAATGAAAGAACGGAAATAGAGCTATATATGGAGGATTAGGGAAAATTCTCGGTTATAATACATTGTGATTAGAAAAAAAAGTACTCCAAATATGCGTTAATAAACTGGTCTATTCAAAATTTACGGCAACTCTCATTAGCAATGCCAGCTGCACTGTCTTGAGGCAAAAAAAAAAAAAAAATGTTTCATACAAAGCTAGCCCCAAAATGTCAAACTCCAGTTAGACGACTGAAAATGAAGATACCCTGTTACTGTTTTTTTTTCCCGTCGTTACCTACAAGTTATTATCATTTATGTGAAAGCTAGATTAAACTCTGCCTTATATTTTCCGACATAGTATCTCCTGGTCCTAAATTTTAGAATTTCCTTGATAACAGTGTTGAATTAGCACGAAGTATTCCGTCATTTAAATCTATACTGAAATCTTTTCTGTTACGTTCCTATACTGGGTCTTTAAAGAACCATTACCAGCCTTAATATTTTCAGTCACACAAATCTTTCCACTTTATTACTGGTTCCGTGTAATATTCAATATAATGTCAGAGGTAAATATGCCAAAGGCAAAAATGTCAGAGGTAAAAATGTCAGAAGTAAAAATGTCAGAGGTAAAAATGTCAGAAGTACAAATGTCAGAGGTAAAGATATCAGAGATAAAAATGTCAGAGGTAAAAATGTCAGAGTTAATTATGTCAGAGGTAAAAAATGTGAAGAGGTATAAAATAATAGCCTAACCAGAGCAAACTGTATTTATCGAATTATCAAATCCAAACTTCGGATTTGAAGAATATTTAGGAAATTATGTGTTTCAAAATTAGAGCACTCTCAATATTCTGAGTTTGTTTCCAGTGCAGTGGCGTAATCTGTCTGTTCAGAGGAATATTTAACCAGCTAAGTGTCTAGCAGGCCTTTGGAAAATTATTATTATTATTATTATTTTTATTATCATCATTATTATTATCATTATAATTATTACTGTTATTGTTATTATTACTATTATTATTATTATTATTATTATTATTATCATCGTTATTATTAGGGGGTTCCAACGATGCCGCAAACCCCTTAAACAGTATAATCCTACGTTGTTAGGTCCAATGAAGTTATCACACACACACTCACACACACACACACACACGAACCCACTTTTAATATAGACGTATACTTCTACACAGATATATTTACTCTTACATACACACTCTTACACAAACGAATTCTGCTTACGTCCAGGCTAGAATATAGTCATTATTATTCTGGTTTTTTTTTTAACTGTTTAGTGTGAAGAAGTGAATGAGGCATAGTTTAAGCAAAGCTCTAATTTTCCACCTGTTCTATGTTATTTTCTCAAATTCAGGTTTCATATCTATCTCGCAAGACCCGATCACGACATAAATGTACAAGTAAAAAGATACAAATCGCAAACAAACAAACTACAGTAGATGTGCCGGCAGACATAAGTAAGCTCTTGCAAAATATTTTATCACAAGTACATTGTACGTCATTGCTCTGGTGAAAGGATAAGTCGGCGACTGGTCGCCGACTAATGATAACCTCATCTCCAGATAGTTTTCAGAGATTGAAAAGGGCTTCTTGAAGTCGACGGCCAATATGTTGATAGTGTTCAACAACCGGTTGCTCGAGTATCTTGCTTTCGCAGATCAGATTTCCAATCATTTCAGTAGTCGGCGATTATAGTCGGCGACCGGTTTTCGCTTATGTGTGACCATAGTTGCATTTGGATAGCACTTTTTATGGTAACTATTGAATAGTATAATTCATTAAATGATTTTGATGAATCAGGAAGGGTGATCCACACGTCAGGACCTATATAGAAGTATGATGGATAGCATATTATGCATTTAATATATAATTCATGATTTACTTTGTGCTTCCGCGTATCAACGCCTTCCATAAATCCGTTTAAAAAAATCTAGCATGTGTTATTTGTATGACTAATTTGAATCTTCTCTGTCTGATAGCTGGACTAGTGCTAGATTAGGACAATGATTTTTTTTTTTAATCTGGAACCGCTTTAGTGAAAAGTATATTAGGGGTTTGCAAAAAGTGACCGGGTCTGTTATACATTTTTTTGTAATATAGGCAAGATATGAATAGGTCGATATTGCTAATCTCATGAGAATCATCTTTTTGAGAACAGAGTGACTCCTACAATTTTGCCACCCTTTACATGACACGTGCAATAAAACCTTTCTGCGTGTTTTCTCGCGCATGTACTCTTTTTTTCTTAATGCCAATAATAACGTTCATCATGGTCACGGTTTATGCACTCTTATCTCATAATAACCCGATAGATATGTTTCGGATATACCAGAAAGAGGCCAAGTGAGGCGATACGCATTCTACAACGGTATATACCTGTAAGTGAGGAAAACGAGGGAAATATTTTGTACATATAGGTCCTGGTCGTGAAGGAATGCAGTTTTCATTCTGGACAATTTTTGTACATGCTCCATTTGCAATAGTTTAGAGATATTGGGGGGGGGGGGTAGGTGTGGTCCTTTCCATTAAAACGCAGAGGGTGTCCGCGAGAAAAAAAAAATGAAGGAAAGTGTAAGGGAGACCGGGGAGAAATGGGGCATTTTTGCATCATCATGAAAGATTCTTTGTAACTCTTAAAACAATTGTCGAGCTAGGTCATGATCATAATTATGTACTATATATTCTGAAGTTTATACTTCAGTATTTAGTGACACCCCTACATACATCAGACATTTTCGTGTCATTAGCGATTTGTTAAACCCTTAATTTTTTATTTTTTTTTTTTTTGGGGGGGGGGGAATGGGAGACCCCGGGGGGGGGGGGGGGGGGGATGGGACAACGTGGGGAGAATCCGTAAAATTATCACAAAGTATAGACTGGTGATAAAACAAACACATTTTAATTAAGATTTAAAACTTGTGAACACAAGGCTTTTTTTATAGGACACGTATATTGGGATAGAATAATAAATTGCAGAAGATGCCTGCATATTTTTAATGACTAAAGGTGGCATGAAAATGGTAGGTTTGTTTGGAAATTGATATTTGGGACAAAAATGAGGCCAACTCCGAATACTTTAAGCAAGAAAAAAATCTTCAGTGCCCAATAAGGATTTTCTAAAGTTTTCTATTTCACAGCAATAAAATTTGTATTACCGGTACACAACTAGCATGACAAGTAGGGTTATGTGCCGCGGGAAGAAATGTAACACTGTCCTATTAAATTCTCCCAGTGGTAACAGAAACAATAAATAAGATCCCTGCCAATTTTTCATACCTGCATGTCTGTTACCAAGCATTTTTTTTTCCCACAGAAGTTTGCATACTTACTAAGCTCCCAATTAACATAGTATATTAAAGACCTACCAGATCTATACAGTAAGTCTGATATTTAACTGACAAGTAAGAAACAATGAAAAAGTTACAAAAATGGGTTATAAAACAATTGTGTGTGTGTTTTTTTTTTCAACTTACCTGTAGAGCTGTATAGTGGCTAATATGTCTATTTTTGAGGTGTACCGAGGCTCATCTTTTTACTGATATAATTTGATTGTTGATTAGCCGAGCATTATTCAAGTTCCAAGAGTGTCCCATATTTCTCACCGTGTCCCATTTCTCCCCGGTCTCCCCCATGCTTTTTCAGGAGAAGGCACGGAAAGCGCGTGTTGAGAGAAGGGTGTCAGAAACATGAAGAAAAAATCTCTGGCACTTTTACCTCGTCCTCTTACATTTCTACGTCTAAATTTTTTACTCTGACATTTTTACCTCGGACATTTTTACCTCAAACATATTTACGTCTGAATTTTTTACCTCTGACTTTTTTTACCTCTGATATTTTTACCTGGCACCCTACTACTTTGGTTAGTAAAGAATTCGTCCAACGAAATTCTGATACCATCCGGTATGAATATTCTTCTTCTCCCTCCGAAGCGGTACACGACATACGACACAAAATTGTATGGTATGAAGAGGGAAGCAACATGTCATGGGCTAGGGTTCACAGCAGTCGTGAAAGTAATTACATTCACTGTTGCTCTTCGGTATGTGAGCGCTTATGAGAGCCATTCCCGTACACATTATTTTGTTACTTTTTTATCTGCAATTTCCTGTCCCAGACCATGGACGTAGGTCCATGCCCAGACCAAAATGATCCGTTTCAAAGTCAACTGACGAGTCCCACCCCCCCCCCCCCATTTCTTGCAGCAAGAAGGCGACCTTGTGAAGGATTTTGTATGGTCTTCAAAGTCCGATGTGTTGTAGGTGACATTTTTTTTATGTACCTTGAGAAATGGTTTTTAGGGGCCCCTTCATTTTCAACTTTTTCAACATGATTTAGGAAATATTACGCATCTGAGCTTAACAATTTATTCTGTATTATATTTTGACAATGCAGAATATGTAAATTGCTCTTATTTTGCATGATATGTTTTGCACACTTATATTCTTCGTTAAAATCATAATATATTGATGAAATAAGATGGAATTGTTTTTCTTGTGTTTTAAACATTGTTTTATTTCCTTCCTCTTGCCATTATATTTACAGTACATACATTCTCAATAGGCACCAACACAAAAAATATTACAAATAAAACAAGAAACATCATCGATACAGAATAAATCTAAAAGCACTTTATGGTTTTAACTTAATCATCGAGAAAAAGTTATAATTTAACTCAATTCACTGTTTGAGAAACCCCTCACAATATACCTTCATAAATCATATCATTCCATGATCATAACAAATATATTTTTACTTAATTAATGTTCGTCAAATTCAAATAACTTACGATCAAAGTCAAGGAAGATGTAAACTTATATTTCCTCATCCCAATACCTATATAAGGGAGGTATACTTCCCATTACAAGCCCCCTATATCTTTTACACCCCAAAGGAAGAAAATTCGTTCATCCAGGTCTGGTTCATCTGTCTCCACATCAAGAAAGAAAGCAATTCCATTAGAGTGAAAAAAAAAAATCTTCAATTTGTTTCCATTTTTGTAAACGCACAAACCCAATTGTCCTTTTTGCTGGCTTTTTTTTTTTTTGGATAGTATTCTTCATCTCATAAATATTGCCAATGCAATATATGGCGATTTGTCTTTTTGTAACATAAAAAAATGATATGTTTTTATGCACAGTTTATTACAATTCTATTCATCTTTACCGAGTATCCCTATAAATATACATCTGAAATGAAATGAGTATCTGTGTTCACAGCGCCATCACTCGTCTTACAACAAGGCATCTCTTGAGATACAACACATAAAATTTGATGTCAAGTTGTCTAAAACTCCAATATGTCCAATGTCGATACGTGACGGGTACATAGTCACACGAAGGACGCGCCTCCTTGGTCACACGTCAGAAGTACCATCACATAATGAGATATAATACTACAGGTTGCAACTGATTGGATTATTTGAATACTATACACAGGTATTGATTGCTGAATTAAGCATACTGATCAGTTCTGGTTTAAAGCATGGAGCTACTATATACATGTGTATCATAGCTGCATGATTATAGGTTACTGCCTTACTACCGTGCTTATGTTTATGATTTTGGCCCAGTGTAGATGGAATGTGGGGTATACTTTTCAAAAGGGTCAACAGAGGGACACAATGAATACTGGCATGAAGCTGCTTAGAATCGAGGAGAAAGGAGGGGGCCACGTATATTCTCACGGACCAGTGACCAAACAAGATTTACCGGCTCCAGTCTATTGGCATTTAAATCTGGCTTTTCATTTTGTACTGTGGGCATACCAAACCTTTGAATGAGTACATATGTGTAGTCTTTGATTCTAGAAGATTTTACAAGAACGTTTCAATGTCAATGTCTTCTGAAAACGTACAGACAATTAATGTGGGGTGTATAGTGACACTTTGCCAAACCACTCTCACAGAAAATATGTCAATTCGTATTTGGTAAAGCATTACTAAATGCTAAATGGGGTTTTCAACAAATGCTGTCATATGAACATCACACAGACTAATTTTTGACTAAACCTAAACTAAACTAAATAAAAAAAAACGCACTTACAGTTTAATGTCCCAAATGGCATACGCCCAGTGCAAAAATGCAGTGTGTTCGTTTACACCATTATACTTTTATTGCAAAGGAACGTGTCATTGCAGTGCAAGCATATAATTTGTATGGGGTGTAAAATCTAACAAGTGACACTGAACTTCACTTGCACAAGTTCTGTACCTGTCTATCGACATTCGGTAAGGTAAGTTCGGATATGACCGATTGTTTCGTTTGGATTCGAAGAGTAATTTGGCCTTGATTTGTGTAATTGATGCAATTACACAGCTACATTATTAAAGGTCCAGTTTACCTCTGGGAGCAGTGATTTTAAAAATGTTCATAATATATCATTTGGTGCATATGTGTAGGTCTGTTCTATCACAAAACATCCTACCACATAAAATTTTTGCAATAAAGTCTCAAATATAAGGAGATACCAGTATTTTTCTCAATAAACCATAACTTTAGACGGTTTAGTATGGAATCATTCTTATTATAAATATTGTTCACATTCTGTGTATTTATCAATACTTAACATCAATTATACGGATTTTATTTTTTACAGTGCTTGTTTCTGTCAATAACTCACATTTTGGAACTATTTTAAAGCACTAATGCTGGGTTTTTGTTTCATGTGCAAATGGTAAAGTATGCCTTTAATGTGCTTGATGTCGACCCATTAAATTGAAAGTCTTTGCTTTTCTTTTTGAGATTAACTCGGTTAGACGATCCGAGTTCCAGAAAAGGGTGAGACTGTATGGAGACTACACGCAATCATTCCAAAATGATCATTTATGTGTAAGAAATATAAACTAACGTTGTGAGGGAAATCTTGCATCTTTCGCCAAATGACTGCAAGACTGTTATAATAATAGTCAGATAGTAATAGAGAAATTTGAAAGCTGGCGATTTCTATAAGTGCATCACCAGTATGTGAAGTAAAAAGCTGACATTTTTCTTCGTCACGTTTGTGCATGATATATGCCCACAGTGTCAATCATGAAATATTCGATTATGGATAGTTCTCGTAGCACCCGCATCATATCACTCATTGCAGCTATAGAATCATATAACTCATAGCCTGTATCAAACACACCAATACAATAAATCTACAGGAAAGGCGTCAGTATGCTAATATTGTTCCAGGTTACAAGTGTTAGGAGGAAATAAAGATTGAGACAATGGTCGAGATTTTTTTTATTCAATTCGAATATGAACAAGCTACACGGAAAGTTTTACATCGTTAATGCAGATACATGGTTATTGTCTTTGTTTCCTTCTGTGCTATTTCGTTGCTGATCTGACATGATACACTGTTTCCTCAACTCAAGATATCAGCTCTTTCCTACTCTTGGCGTTTAAGATAAAACCCTGATATTGTACCTTTTAAAGACAGTTATCAATTCTCCAATATTCGTTTTATCTTGCTCTTGTTCGCTGACCCGGCCGAATTATTCATGCTGACACTGTGACTGAAACCTTCTCCTTTTTCTACCGTAACTCTGCACGGGCGATGTCGTCGAGACGCCACTTTACTACCACCTACGAGCGAGCTGCTCAATAGTCTATTCCCTCCATATTTTCGTTTCGGTTGATGTGTGATTTAGTTTTGATCCCTGTATTTGTTTTTCTATCCATTAAATTCAAACGTGTCTGTTCATTTTCTCCCTTGACCCTCTTTCTTTTCTCTTATATATAGTTCATCTCTAAAAGTTTTCCAAGTCCACTAGATCATGTGACAATTCCAGTTGAACCTATTGTACTGTTTGAAATGGAGTACAAACTAACTGGTTGCCTTTTTCCCTCATTTTTTTTTTCTTTCTTTGTTTTACCAGACTGTCATTCAGGAAGTTTCTTCTTTTTCTTCTTCGTCTGTTCACTCTCTTTCTTTCTCTCTCTTAATATAGCAATCTAGCGACGATCTGTAGTGCAGATCAAGCCGTCACATTCTTACTTTAGGTTAATGCATAATGATCATGGTTGAAAAGTGCTCATAAAAATGGGTGTGTATATAGCAAATCCAAATACTTTCAGTGTTGCTACAAAGGCTGCTCGTATCATTCTATATCACATACGTCAATAAACATTAATGTAAGTACCTAAACATAGATATGTGTGTGTGTGCGTGTGCGTGTGTGTGTGTGTGTGTGAGTGTTAGTGTGTAGAGTGGGTGTGCGTTGTGAATGTGTGTTTATTGTTAGTGTCTGTTTGGTTAAGCACGGGAGACTAATGACTGGGCTGAGCAATCCCTTTCACCTTCAAGCTCCGTTGATAACAATAGCCAAGACCACAAAGCTCGGCAAACAGTTCCACTTAACCAGCAGCGTTTCATTCATGTACTCCCCGTCGAGCTTTCATCGCCCCCATGTAAGACCGTCAAGTGATTCCCACGAAGTTGAGTCAAATTCCAGTCTAGTGGTGTAGATGAGGTAGCTACCCAAACTTTCCTCGTCATTGAATGGTATGAGGACCTACACGTCGAACATATCTCAAGATTCTTTCCAAAAAGATTTGCTATCACCCAAAACATGGTAAGTCACAATCTGGAGATGTTAAGCTGTCTTTCGGTCATCCTTCATTGAGGGCAGGCATCAAGTGTAAAAATTGGTGATTACAATGCAAAGACACACTGCGATGTCAACTTTCGGCGTCATTGTAGAGTTGTCCTACATAGCACAATTTAATAGTGGTGGGGTGAGCGAGGGGTGTGTTCGAGGGGTAATACCCCCTCCCACACGAGGAAGTTTTGCATATTTATGATTTTCATTCAAGGATCTGGTGAACTCTAACTTTTGGTGTAATATTTCTAAAATTGTAAATTAGCAAATGTTAGACAAATCATAGTCTCTCCAACACAATGTATGGTAATTCGGTTTGTGAGACCGAAAATTTTATCAGGTAAGTATTGACAAATGCTGAAAACAAGTTACAGTCAGTGTCTGCTGAAATAGAATAGGGGTGATTATCAACCAAAAATGCACGAACGAGAACACTAGAACCGTGGGCGTCACGAACTCCGTCATAGTGTTAATTACAGAATCCCATTACTAACTGGTTAGTCTTTTTTTTTTCATCCTTTTCTTTTTCTTTTTCTTTTTTTAGACGAATTTCCTGGTTACCGTCAGACCGCGCTGGCCACTTTAAATGTAACAATACGAGAAGGAACGTCAGCTTTTTTGTTGCTTATTTTACTACTTCTGTTGTGACATACCCTTGTGAATGGTGACAAGTTTTCATGTTTTGCTCTTAAATTCGCAGGCTGCACTAGAACAACCGTGCGAAACAGTGACGCCGCCCTCAGGGGACCCAGTGTTTTCAGGATTGGACGGCAATCCAGATGTTCAGTCGTCTGCAAGTGACACTGTCCCTTCGCTAGAGCGACAGACTTCATTAGATGAGGAGCCAATAGTCAATGACTTTGGCTTTCCACCTCCACCAGATACTGAGACCATTAGTGCCACCTTCAGTCATACGTCAGAGGAAGACTCCTCACCGGCAAAACACACTGCTCCAAACTCTGAGCGCGAAAGCGGAGAGCAGACGGATGATTTCAAGTCGGACGACGCTCAGCCGGACGACGGAAATTCCGACGACAACAAGGACTTCATGTCTTCCCTCTCAGATTCTCAGGATCAAGATAATTCTCCTTTCCCCGAGTCTAATACAGCATCAGTACAGGACAGTAAAAACGATCTGGAGTTGCAGTCAAGAGAGGACCCGCCGCCACCTCCTGAAAATCCCCTTGATGAACCCGGCGTCCAGCAGTCGTCGCAATCGCTAGAAACAGAAGAGATAAACCCTCCGCAAGCTGACCCTGGCAGTACCAACGGGACAGTAGATGAAGCAGTATCTGCAGCAATAATCGACACGGAAAGTTACAGTGCCGAAGAGACTGTAGAGGGTAAAAATCCTGAAGACATTCCTGAAAAACTTGCAACTGACGCACAACCGCCATACAACGAGAACGACACTGCAGCTTTGGAAAGTGAGGTGATAGCACAACTGTCGTCCTTCGACACAATTACCGACGGAAGTAGTGCAACTCTACCGGTATCCACCCACGGATCCGAAGACGATACACCACCCTCTCCACAACCAACATACAACTCAGTCACAGTAAACATGGATGAAATCACCAAAGAGGATAGCGGCGCCATAAATGGCGGCAAAGACATTGATCAGCTACCAATTATAGAAATGCAACCTACAGAGGGCGGGCCACACAGACAAAAATGCTCTGCGGCACCCCTGTGCATGACGATGTTTTTTATTTGTATTGCCATCATCGTTGTCACGCTTGTCTTCTATTTTGTAGGTAAGTGTTGCTTAGCAACGAAACAGCTGATGACCAGTTATACATTAGAGAGATATATACCAAGGCCTTTGTATTTTACCAGACACCATCGAAGCCCCGGTATCGTGGGGAAATAGGGGTGGTGCGATTGAATTGCTGCCCAGCAAGGGCATTCGAAATCGGTAACGATCGACTCCAGTCGACATTGTTCGGCTGTGTGTTTCCTTGTATACGTAGAGATTCGTGATAAAGCTGTACAAAATTCCTTAATTTATCCGAATCGTGCCAACCTTTGATCTACTACATGATGTCTCCACGCTACCGGGTCTTTAATACACTGTGCATGGTGTAAACTGCCTTGTATAGAAAACAGACTTTATATTAGGAGATAAAGAAAATGCCACCAGTAGAAAATTAATGTTAATTAACAAATTACGATAAGAATAATGAACTGTATAAGTAACATACCAGTGAGAATCAGAGAATGGCTTGTATGGAATGGGAAATGGAGGCATAGTGTATTATCCAGAAGTTTTACGTTTGCACTAATTATAATATAAGGCATCTCCCAAATTAGCACTGGCAAAAACATGGCTTAATTTGAAAACATAACACTCTTCAAAGTAAAACCAACACGAAGTAAACAAAAATGTTTTACGCTGAGGAGCGCTAGTAAGACATTTTTTTTCGGTTTGGAAAAAAAAAAATTAAGATAATTCTCCCGTGTCAACCACGATATTGAATTGAATCTTCTGGGTATGACAACAATAATCATTACTATGTTTTGGATCTAAAAAATAACCCTCTAGTGATTGGTTGAAAGAGTCTAAGCTGATTATATGTATTTTCTGCTATGTCTGAATGTTGGCATCCATGAAGTACTATTTGCATCACTTCTATGACGACATTTTGCAAATTGTATACTTACTATATGCAAATGATGTCACAAAGCAATACTGACGTCGCGCACCGTCACTGCGTGACATGCAACAATTTCTATTAACAGTTGTGACGCCCCCCCCCAAAAAAAAAAAAAAAAAACAACAACAACAACAACAATTTTGACATATCGCACTGCTTCGTTCCGTCACTCTGTGAAATAAACATTTTCGAACAAAACAATGATAACATTACAAAACAATTCTGATATCGTGCGCTGCTGCAGGGTCAGTGTAGGGTCCCTTCACAACATCGCATTCACCATACGACTTATCGCCTCGCATATTTTCCCCCATTTTCCCCTTCCTTTGTCCTTTGATTGAATTTTTGATCCAAAATATAAAAATATTTGTTATATTTACATTAAAAAATTGTCAAAATAAAATATAAAAATATTTATATATTTGTATAAAAAAATAAAACTAGATAGGCCTCAGTGCCTCCAGGAGAACCATTCACTCTGGGGCTGCGCCCCTCAGTGAATAGTTCTGTTGAGTCACCTCTGCTCATAGTTTTAACCAGAAACTATATATTATATTGTATACTATAATTTCCCATTGTATAGTATATTCTGTATTTCGTTATTCAGGAATGAACCGGTGAAAGACTTTTGTTTTCTAATAACAAGCTTTACATTTGTTTTCTCATATCCCAGTGAGCAGTGAAAGCGCTTCTGACCAAGCAACCACAGAGGTTCAATACGGATTTACCAATATTCCTTGTAAGTACCACAACTTCTTACGAAACCTTGCTTTAACTTTCAAAACAGTGGGGAACTATTTTTTTTTTAAGTTTTAGGGGCAACCTTTAAACCGAAAAAGGTTTTAGAGTTCGTAAGATAATTAATTCATTACTGATTCGTGAATACAATTCTTATCTGGTGGCTATTTTTACGAGCTGTTCTCTTATAAACTTTGTTATATGGGATAATGGAATTTACATCTATATTTTATTCAAGATACAGTGTGCTGAAAATGAAAATGAGGAAACCCACAACACTTCACACAAATTTCAATAGTAAAGCTGCATCAGAATGTCTTTAAGTGTACATATTTTCGTGATTATGCAGAGCATTTACATCATTTCCTTTTTGTTCTCCCCTTTTCCTGTTTCATCCTCAAGAAACGTCCCGTAAAATCACTTCTAAAGCATTGGACTTATTAACAGTGCCATGCGTCCGGACGGGAACGAGACGGAGAGGAAATGAATGCATACCTACTGAAAACAACCCCCTCATCGCCTGTTGAACTTAGCGACAGTAGATGGGGAAACGGGGAACAACGTAATTGCTAGATAGGTGAAAGTTACGAAATGTTCCATCTCCTTCCATTTCATGTTGCTTAAAAAAGTAGGGCTACCTGAAGGCAAACTCCGTTTAATCATGATACAAAGTAGGCTAATTAAGATTCATTGCGGTTCTCAGAATGAACTAGGCCTTTTCCTATAAGATCGTGAGATTAATGATTATCGTATGATAATCATAGGAAAGACTTATTAAGCATGTCAGTGAACGGAAAGAGCATATTCCATAATAAAATGACCGTTTCATTTATTTGTTCCATGCCCTTTGGCAAAATATAGCCGGCAAGAAATCAGGTGATGCTTATTTAGATATACACTACCATCTTTAATTGGTATACTCTGGACCAGTTAAAAAATTGTCTGAAAAGAAAGAGTTATACTGCGGTTTAACGAGCACAACATTGAAAATTTTATTAACATTTGATGAAAATTTGAAAAAAAAATATATATATATGCAATAGCGAAGTTCTGCTGATTCATGCAGAACAGTTATCGAACAGTCTATTCCAACATGCCAAAGAGAGTGCCTGCTCATGTCATCACCTCACTAACATGCTGCTGTACCACTGATCGTGTAGACAACAAAACTGACCCCCCCCCCCCAAAAAAAAAAAAAAAAAAAATCAAATTCTCCGTTCCGATAGTGTCATTGTTATTCCTGTCATGGCTGAAGAGGTGAAAAAATAATGATTACAGTCATGTACTTACATCAAAATCTGAGACTAAGGGGATAATGGCATTTGAACAGCTAGAAATTTTCAAGATTTTGTATACATGTAGGGCCTACTAACTATATATAACTCCATGTTTTGAGGCGATGACATAACTCACTCATTTGCGTGTTCATATGAACTGTGCAAGAAGTGTTTCGTGTATATTAGCAAAACTTTGTAATTTCATAACTGTGTTTCCATCCGATTTCGGGCAAATCGTCAATTTTGTGTCGATAGAATTTAATTCTTTCAAACATGTATCAGTGTAAGTGCCTTGAAATTCCTCTTTAAAAGCAAAACTTACTTACTGCGTGTCGTAAAAGTGAGCGATCCTATCTCTCTTTTGGATAGTAAAAATAGCCACTTGGACCCCTCATAAAACAAGAATAGAAATGGCAGTTTATAGCTCCATGATGAAGAGCGTTCCTCTTAGGCCGCTTTTGACTATAAAATGGGTCGACTTTTTGGTGAGAAGCGCAAGCCTTTTTTTTTTGGGGGGGGGGGGGGGGGACGGTAGCGGCAATTTCTCTGGTGAGATAGGTACTTTACGCTGCGTTTACACAATAGTCATGTTCCCGGCAGCCACGGCAGCCCCGTTTGCCGGAAACGTAGTTCGACGTGGGTAGATGAGATTTTCTGGTTTGTTTGTTTGTTTGTTTGTTTGTTTTTTTTTTTTAACCCTCCGTATTCTAGTCTTGTTTGTTCCAGTCCTCGCTGCGGTAAACATGTAGCTATCAGACGCTGATCTCACGGCGTCTGGTCAGGCTAGACTACACAAATATTTTCCATCACGTCCAACTACTAACTTTCAGACCGCCGTGGACAAAGCGGAATGGACGTGAGACAACGCGGTGGAACGGGATAGGCAAACGTGACAGTCTGTGATTGCCATGGATGCCGTGTCAAATTTTTAAACTGTCAAAAAAAAAAAAAAAATGCCACGGCAATCCCGATGCTAATGAGAAACCTTGTAGACCGTAATAAAACGGGCGTACGCAACAAAGCGCGACAGCACATAATACAGAGTGGCCCAGAATGAACGGAACACCTAAGATCTTTAATTTCAGCAATATTGTTGCAGATATGTGATTATTTTGCATGCTATTGTAAAGGTCATTTCTTTTTCCAATAGAATGACACCAGGTTCTTGAATTTCGGTGAATGCGTTATGATTTTAGGTTCATTTTTGTCAACCCTTGCAATTTTCAAAATGTTATGATTTTGCACTCTCAGAGATACCGAAACCAGCGAGAATTCGGCTTACCATAGAGCCAGTTACGTTCACAATGTGTGGAATGTAGTTGTCATTGGTTACCATTGTGAATGAGACGACCTGACGACAATAATACCGTCCGCCCCACATTCCGCACATTGTGAACGCTGCTGGTTCTATGGCAAGCCGAATTCTCGCTGGTTTCGCTATCTCTGAGAGTGCAAAATGATCACATTTTGACAATTGCAAGGGTTGACACAATTGTTCTAATATCATAACGCATTGACCAAAATTAAAGAACTTGGTGTCATTATATTGGAAAAGGAATGGCCTTTCCAATAGTATGCAAAATAGTGACATATTAGAAACAATACAGCTAAAATTAAAGATCTTAGGTGTTCCGTTCTTTTTGGGCCACCCTGTATAGGCCGTAACGAAGCTTGTAGGAGGTGACCGGCGTGGCCGAAGGAAACATGGCGTAAACGCAGGATCAGGTTCTTTACTTCTACAATGAAGACAGCAACATGGGCGTTATAATCAGACATGTAATGGAAAAAAAAAAAAGAGAAAAACTTAATGAACACATTTGTGTTTCTGTGTGGGTGCATGTGTGTGTGTACCTCCTGTATATGTGAGGCAGTGTGTAAAATCCCCCCCCCCCCCCATTCTTAGTTGTAAATTATTCCTGCTTCTGATAATCAATTTACTGCATTTTGTCTCACAATGTTATGAACTACAAACGTATGGCACGATGCAAGGTGACGTTGTGTAGCCATCGAATGAGGCATGGCGGTCATGTATAGCCAAGCGTATGTGACATGGATACTATTTCGATTTTGTAGGCTATTATTGTGTCAATGTTGATAAGATACACGACTTTCTTCCAAGTTTACAGTTACATATATTTATTGCTTCAATGTACGTGTACATGTACATGTTTTTTTTATTTATGGTAAGAGATGTAGATGTAATACTTTTCTTTTTAACCTTCATGTCATAAATGTTCTATTTGATGTTTAGCGTTCTATTCTGGAATTGAGATTTGAAAAAAGATACATTCTAATGTACTTTTCATAATATTCCTGACCAATAATCCATCCGTCTTGAAAGCTGAACGCCTGAATTCAGTACATTGTACACTGCATTGTAGGTACAAACTGTAGCTATTCTGATTTGTTGTGAGCATTCCTGAATCTACAATACTCTCTTGATCCACAAAGCTACTTTAATCATTTTGCATGCTGGCCCTATGCAACCGAGAAAATGCAGGATCAGATTTGACAACACATTAGATATTCCGACTTTGCGAGGTGTTTCCCTGGCAACTATTCAACTACAGTACCATTTTGTACAGAACATCACAACACGTACATGCATGTGTCTTTCAGGTCTAATTGTTAACTTCCACATTTCTTAATATGAGGCAACGAGTGAATCAATCACATCTGCCAAATGTGTAATGAATAAAATGAAAACTACAGACTAAAATAGAAGTTACTGATGAGCAATCAGAAATGGGTAAACGCTCATTTTTGGACTTATGTGTATCCTAGATTTTAAGAGTATGTGTGTGTAGTAGTATTTGAAATTGTCAACATTAACTTCGCAGTTTTGGAATCAAGTTTCATCACCCTTTCCCATTACTAACACAAACAGACAGACATACACACACACTCCATTACAGTATATTATTCTCTGATGTTCCATATACCATGTGTGTACACATATAGAAAGCAATACTGGAGAAGATACAACTTGATTTTCAATGTAATATGTCTGTGTATTCTAGTATATAGCAAGAACAATAACAAATCTGTACATTTTTGCATTTAAACAAATTCAGACAATGATATCATGTGCATGTTTACAAGACACTTATATGTTTATCAATGTTCATCTCTATCAGATGGTGCCTGACCAAGTATCAATCCACATTTTTTTTTTTTTTTTAACAGCAGAGAGAGAGAGAAAAGGAAAGAAATAATACATTTGAAGTGGGGAATACACTGGCATCGCCAAGCAGCAGCACTGCATAGAAGTGACTGTCCTTGTAAGCAGTATATAGCAACATGTATAAGAAGGTTTATCTACATGTAACTGACATTGTTATAAAACAAAAAGATTGACTATACATGTTCATGACATTAATAATAAACATGTAATTCTCTACATACACAGGTATCTCTCCTTGGCTAAGAAAGCAACATCTTTTCAATGGTATCAAGGTACATATATTCAATTTGTACAACATTGAGGACTTGTACACACTGTCTGTAAAGCACCAAATTACAATAGTGTTACACGCCCTCTCTAGAGAATATTAACAATTACAGACTTCCAATCGAAGTTTTGTGACCTTGTAAAATATGAGGAAGACACACATGCTATCAGTTCTATAGACAAACAATTTGTTGCACATCTAGGCCCTACCTGACTATAAACTATTACCTCACTATAGATACTTCACATTTATACACTGTACCTTATTAAACAGCCTACTCCTTTCCCTCTCAAAAATGTCAAAATGATCAAGGTTGTCTTGAATCCATGTCGTTGACTTGTCATAATTAACCGGTCAACACAGATATCTCCTCAGTAGGCTTAAAACAATTACATTTCAACTTTAACAGAATACATGATTAAATATTTGTCTGCTGGACCAATCACTAGACACACCTATACTATAAGGTTGCAACTTTCAAGCAAACTGGTCAAGCATAATACATGTATGTACAGGTTGTACTAAAAATGTTGGCCAGTACAATGAAAGTTATACAAAAAAAAAAACAGTTTTATTGAATACAGTTCATGCATTATTACAACAGGACATGTCTTCAAGAAAACTGAAAGTTGACAAGTCCTTGTACATAGACTTCACACTAACCTTACATACAAAACTGTAGGTCGTGTATATAAATAGCAATGCACTCACAAAATCTGGCATGTGTGTAGATCTAAATAGGAGCCTTGAGGGAAAGATTGAGTGTGGCATGGGATTTGACCCAATTGTGTATACCACAGCTGTATGTGGTATGAGTATGAATTTGTGAATGACAATGTTCTTCATCACTGTAATTTCAAAAGATATACAAATCATATACACGTATCTTACAGGTTGACAACATTTAACCAGATTTGTAATGCATAATTGCGGTACTACAAAATGAACCTAAGAAAGCTACATGTATTTTTATACATGTACGTATAAGTATGTCGTCACTTGAGTGATAATATTCACAGCCTTCTGACAACAACAACAAAAAAATCTTATGCAATTGATTCACTTGTGCTGACTTACACCCAAATAAACCCATAAGAATCAATCCATATAGCCTGTTGCATGTGCTGGGACTAGCTTTACAATTTCTTTATGACAGGTGCCTGTCACAAGATTGACTCCCGAGTCATACAGCCCATGAGTCATACAGCTCACAAGTCATACAGCCCACGAGTCATACAGCTCACGAGTCATACAGACCATTAGTTCGACGCTAACCTAACAAGGCCCACGAGACTGACACATTAAGTGCCGTGTTGTATCTCCCAAACTCGTGGGCTGTTTTTACCTAGTGTCGAACTCATGGGCTTTATTTGCCTAGTGTCGTACTCCTGGGCTTTATTCTCCTAGTGTCGAACTCATGGTCTTTATTTGTATAGTGTCGAACTCATGGGCTGTATGACTCCTGAGATGTATGACTCATGGACCTGTTTTCAATGTCAAACTCGTTGGCTGTATGACTCGTGGGTGTGTCGGTCTAGTTGGATGACCTCACTAACACTGCAAAGAAGAAGTATTACACACTGACTTATTGTAAGTAAAGTCATTCACAACCACATGTAACACTGTTTATGTTCATCAACCTTTGATTGTGGCAAGAGAGTTGCAAAAAGCTTTTAACACAAAGCAGTATCACTTCTTGATATGAATTACAATACTGTATGCACAATTGGAATAATAAGTCGTGCAACTACATATGTATGAATTACTGAAGCATCAAAATTTGGAATAAATACAGTAGACTTTATCCCTATCAGCCATTGAAAATGCTCCCATAGAGACCATACATGACTTTTAATTAACTCTACATTCTATAAGGGTAGTTCCTGTAAAATCTTTTCAGGTATTTTTTTGTCTCATGAAATGATAAAAACACTCTTCTCCAGGGATCACAAGTGTCATCCTTTAAACTACACCTGTAGAATAAAAACATTTCTCATACACGTTTGTACATACAGTATTTATCCAAAAATACCAGTGCAGTGTGCTACTTGATTTATAGCATATTATATTCATTCTTCTTTTTTTTGTCTTCTTCTGTTTTCAATTATACATGCTTTAACTCTGTATTCATATGTGGATGCCCTGCTTCTGAACTCAATACTGGGATACAGTGTACATTTAAAATTGTACTATGTCTGCACTTTTTTTTATAATGAAGGTTATTTATAGTAAACATTAGTTATAAACATGGGCAGTTTAATGGAGGTTGATTACCATTTGACAGTGTTCATACTAACTACAATGTTATCTCCCTCATCGATTTACTCTTTATTGGGTCTGACATGATAGGACCTGAAACTCTCATGAAGTAAAAACCAAAATTAAAAGATAAGTGTTTAAGTTTGATAATACACGTATAGGATGCAAACAGACAAGTACATGTGAAATCATTTACTTCCTCTCAAAAACTTCTGTAATGCTTTTATGTTAAATCATAATGCATAAAACTGCGTGCCAACATGAAAATGTACAATTTTTCTGACAACAGAAAGTGTTTTAAGCTTTAAAATATAAATTAAAAAAGTTGAATTCAGGTAATTCTGGCAAGAACAGTTGTCACTTTAATTAATTTTACATTGATACTAACTACATTGTATAACATCTTTGGATAATTGTTATGCCATCACTGCTGGGAAAGTATGAAAATTCTAGCATTCCATCGCCTGGACCCAAAATTATTGCCACTGAAGTCTACAGTACTAAATTCGCTTATAACCAACACAGTTATAGCGAAACATTCTTCATAACAAAATCTTTTCCAAGCGCCACTGACAAAGAGATGTGCTCCGTTATAACGAAATGCGGATCACCATCAGTGGAACAAGCATTTAGCCTACGCAGCGTCTCTGCGTGGAACGCTTCACATCACTCTGTGTTCGCTCCGTGTGTCATGCAGTTTCTGAGGGCAATTTGGGTTATTGTAATATTGTAACACAATAATCTGAAATTTGATAAGATTCGCTAGCTGTTCTAAGGTGCTTTATTACGAAACACACAGATTCTGATATACCTAAATGTCAGTTAATTCGGAAATGAAATAGGGTTTGCTATTACAAACATTGTGGCGTTATTGCGAAGGTTTGTAATTTGTAAGGTTCGTCAATCCGACAATGAACTGTTTCTTATAACGAAGGTTCGTTAGTCCGAAAATGACAGGAATCTTCTTCATTCCAAACATTCATAAATCGGAATATGAAAAGAAATTCGTCAATCCAAAAGTGAAAAAAAAAGGTGAGTCCACTAACAAAACTTCGGGACTACACACCTTGTAATCTTCTTAAGATAACCAAACCTTTGATATAACGAACCTTTCTGTTTTTGTTTTTTCCATTAAGAAACCTTTTTCGAAATAACGAACCTTATTTTACTTTTGGATTAACAAACCATACGAACCTTTGGAATAACGAACCTTTCTAATTTTAGATTAACAAACCTTTGGGATGATGAACCTTACTTCACTTTCCGATCAATGAACCTTCAAAAAACGAACAATATATTTCTACCTGAATTATGAACTGTCAGAATAATGAATCTTCAGAAGAGCAAAGCTTCAGATGAACTAACATTTGGAATCCCAGGAATGGTGTATACCTTCAGAAGAAGGAGCCTTCGGAATAACAAACTTTAGTAATAACGAACCGTTGGAATACCGAACTGTACTAGTAATCGAACCCTCAACCATCACTTACTATACATGTATTTTCCAGCTAGGCATGAAAGTACAAACAACTTTATGCTCTCTTTAAAGGGACTGTACAGTTCTGGTTGAGGTGGGGATTCATGTTTTGAACGTTTCTAAGTGAGATAATGAAAAGCCTTTTATGAAATATGAAAGAGCATGTAATTCGAAGAAGGATTCAATGTTTATTTGATGAAAATTGGTTTTCAAATGGCTGAGATATACAAAAAAAGTGCTAATAATAAAAGGCGACATGCCCCAACTTTATTAGTATCTCTTTGTTTCACGTTGTTTTTGGATATCTCAGCCATTTCAAAACCGATTTTCATTGAATAAACTTTTGATACCCCTTAGAACTGCATGCTCCTTGACATGTCATAGAGTGGTTTCTGAATATCTCACAAAACGCTAAAAGCTAAATCTTCACCTCGACCAGAACTGTACACACTCTTTAAGATATAATTTTTTAACAAGATTAAATAGATAACATCCGTGTTGACATATCTGTAGTTTAAAGTGTATGATGAGAATTCAACAAACAGCATAATAATATGAGCGTAGTTTGCTTGTTTTTCATTATGCATGTATACTGAATTTGTTCGGTTATAACTAACAGATTTTGTTATAACGAAAAAAAACTGCTGGTCCCGAGCATTTCGATATATCGGGAGTGTACTGTAGCAGTATTTAACATGAACGGTGGCCCAGGGTCACAACAAATTGGTGTAGGTCCACCAGTTTTATCTTATGGTGGCCAGCTGATTGGAATATTGAGATTGAAAATGGAATTCAGAATTGTTACTTTTGCTTTGATTTTGGGCTTTTACATACCTTTATTTCGGGCTATTACATAAATTTATTTTATCTTATGTTATTCACTCTTTTTTTTTTTTTGTCACCAAAGTTTCCGATTAAAAGATTTTAGTGGCCAAACGTGCCAGCAGACAAAAATGTTAGTGGGGAGCCCTGGTTATAACACATCTATTCAATAATTTTGATGAGAATCAATTCATAAAATCTGTAACATGGACACTGTATACAGTGCATTTTACATACTGGTGCATCTACAGCTGTACATTGAACACAAACTATAGAATCATATCATGCAATACAGGGCTGACAGAGTTTTCAAGAGTGGAGAGGGGAGCACTTCCAAGTTTCATGAGCTATATACGATGGTTGCTGCCATACTTGCCGGAAGTTTTCAAATCCTAGGATTCATTTTTTTTCTCCACATACAAGTGTTTTCTGCCTGTTTTCCTTCCATCTACCATACTTTTGAACATGCATTCATTGTTAAATGCACATGATTTTTTGTAGAGTTGTCCATTTGATGAAATACTGCTGGACAGTGACACTCATATACTTGAGTAAAGCCTATCTATAAGAACATACACTGTATTACACTCATGAAACTTAACATTCGAGCCACTGTATGACTAAGTATGTGAACTGTTGTGTATTCAATGTTTGACTGTCACCTTTGCCTACTTTAGCTCCAAGGTACTTATTCCATCATCTTGATCATAGGATCACCATTTGTGAGCACAGCAAGTAAGAAATTGGAATGTAAGGTTCGTAATCCCACTTTTTATAGATTTAATACATTCAACGCCTGAGCAGTAAATCCCAGACATGTAAAACAAAAATATATGTAGCAGTTACTAACCTCCTCTATATATAAAATCACTCAATTGGTCCTCTTATATCTAACATAGAGTTTACATTGAAACATTCACATTACCCCCCCCCCCCCCCCTTTTCTGTTGCTGTTGTTTATGGGCACAGTGCACTCCCATTATAATAAACACAGTTATAGCGAAATTCCAAACTTACAACTAAGTAAAAATTCAGGCTGCAAGATTATCCACTCTGTTTATCCCCTTTGTTTACTAGCATCTGATAAGTTATAAAGAAATGTTGATACAAATAAAAAAGAAAACTGCTGATCCCAAAGACTATGTTATGAAGGCAGTCCACTGTACTGAAAAGCATTATGTAAGCAAAGATTTCCTATTGACCTGAGTGCATGGATAATCTATGCTCATCAAGGTGATGGTTAACAGTAAAGGACTTTCCACAGTCCTTGCATTTGAAGGGTCTCTCCCCTGTGTGCAGGCGATGATGGCACTGGAGGGAGTGCTTACTGGTAAACCCTTTCCCACAATACTCGCAGACATGAGGGCGATAACCCATGTGACGTCGCTCATGCAAGGACAGAGAGTAAAGTGTTGCAAACCCTTTGCCACACAAGTTGCACTTGTGACTCAGCTCTGGTGGTCTGTGGATTCTGCCAATGTGATTCTGAAGCAGGCTCTTAAGGCGGAATCCCTTGTTACAAGGCTCACAACGAAAGGGTTTGGCATCAGTGTGTTCCACTTGATGATTGTTAAGAGCACTCTCTGATGAAAAGGTTCGCGGACAGAGCTGACATTTATATGGCCGGTCATTGGAGTGCTTTCGCATGTGAATTGTGTATCTGTTTTTGGTTTCAAAGTTTTTATGGCAAACACTGCACTGGTATTTTGATTTGTTTGTGTGTCTAAGCTTGACATGCGACAGTGCATATGCTCTTTTCAAAAATGTCTTTGGGCAGAATTTGCACTTGAATGGACGAGGTTTAGCAAAGTACTCTGTTTGGCAGCCTATCATATCTACAGGATCCTCAATGTCTTGTTCTGTTGAAGGTTGAACTTTAATCACTAATACTCCTTGTGATACCTGCTCATACCTTTTCCCTCTGAATGCCCTTTCATCCTCATCACTCTGATCTTCAAGAGATTTTCCATTATCCTCATCACTGTCAGTTATTTCTAACCAACCATTCTCTTCCTTTTCTGATTCATATTGTTTCTTATCTCCCTGAGATATAGAGACATGTTCCCTGCCTGTTTTTCTTGAAGGATTTTTCTTATCTTCATTCTCTTTCATCAAACTAGGAAGAGCAGCTGAATCCGTCACACCACACTCATTCAATGGATATCTCTTATTAAATCTACGTTTTTTCCGTTCTCTTTTCAGTGCCCCCTTCAGATCACCATCCACTTCCTTACAAACAGTCTGATGAGCCACAACATCAAGCTCTTTCATGAAATGTTTGTTGCAAAACACACATATTCTGTACACTCCCCTCACCTGTATCCCATGAATAACACGGGAATGGCGAGTCCAGTTTGACAGGTGTGAGTACTGCTCTTTACACACCACACACTTGTAAGACAGCTCCACATGGGTCTTCTGATGACGAGTCAGGATTTGATTTGACTTGACAACAAGGCCACATGTGTCACATGTGAATCCTTCCTGAACAGTAGCATGGAAGAGCCGGTGGGCATTCAACCTCCCCTGGGTGTGAAATACCTTGCCACATGTGCGGCACACATAATTGGATTCAGGTCCCTCCTGACCCAACACCCTGTCACTGCTAGTTTTAGTTTTGCTTGCATTAAGAGTCCTTTGTATCGGAGATGAGGAAATTTGAATTTTCTCACTGATTTGACTGCCTTGTGCAAGGGGCTTCCCTGGTACAGTGATGGCTCCATCATTCCTGTTTGGGTGTA
Organism: Diadema setosum; assembly: GCA_033980235.1. NCBI lineage: Eukaryota > Metazoa > Echinodermata > Echinoidea > Diadematoida > Diadematidae > Diadema > Diadema setosum. The sequence continues at coordinate 15,320,494 of CM067070.1, read as the reverse complement.
CCAGTCCCAGTAAATCTGATGAAGAACTTGATATGCAGAGAATGTCATTCACTTTGCTGAAAGCATTATCTTCCTGAACCGTGTCTGTCGGAGTTTGACACTCTGAAACTTGGTTGTGGGTAAACTTCATGTGTCTCAGCATACTCTTGGATGTTTTACATCTTGCAGGACATCTGATGCAATCAAACCTGTCTGCATCTGTATAATGCAAAAGAAAAGCAGATGTACCAACATGCAAACATAGGGATCTAAACTTTTTAAAAAGTAGGGATGGCACAATGAATTTATACCCCTTACATTTTTATAAAAACTAAACCAAATAATGCAAACACCTACAACAAAAGGTAGAGTTTATGATTTAGAATTGTTCATGTGTATTTGGGTAAAGTAGAATAGGGAAATGTTCTGGTACTTTTTTTTTTTTTTTTTTTGAGAAGCATGTCATACATACCTTGCATACCATCGTTCATATCTCATTACTCTTGGTTCACAGGAAATCATTGAGCCTGTGATGACTGAATGCAAACTCACTATGGATAATTAACATGTTACTTCATCATGGACATGAAATGATAACCCTGAGCTCATCAGTCTAATCCATCAATCTCTCATGATAAGAGCTCACAGAGCAACGATGAAAAACTCAAGGGGGGGGGGAGTACGTGCTAGCAACACTCTGCATTAATGTAAGAATGGTGGTTTACTACATGGTATACTGTATGTAGTTTGCATCATTACAAGCTATTGAGTGTCCCTCTTTTTTCCAGTTCTCATTACGTCAGCCTATCACGCAACCATTAGCAAAAGGAGCTTGTGCAGCATCCCTTTAGGTTATGTGGTGAAAATGGAAACACTAAATGTCTTATGATGTAATTGGTGACCACTCATAAGATCACTGCAATTTGATTGTTGTGTAAGTTTTGGTATAGACCGATTCGATTTTGATGACCTATTCACCTACCGCCGCTAGCAGCGCTATAGGTCGCCATAGCTGGGGGCCAATTGGGGCTTCCAGTGAGCCAGTAGCTACGCAGCGAGTTGCACTGGTTGCTCAGCAGCCTGGCGTACCCATCGCGCATATTAAGCTGGGCGCGGCCGCTGCGCTAGAATAATATTGTGATTGTTTACTCACTGTGGAAAAGTCATTCAGCGGCATTTAATGCCTTTCTTTTGGACAAATTGAGTGATTCAGACACAGTGATCTACAATGAAAGCTTCAAAGGAAGGATCAGGAAAAACATATTGTGCAGTTATTGGGTACACAAATAACAGAAAACCGGAAATGGAAGCTGCACATCAGTGTGTGAAATTCATTCACCACTGACGCATGATGAATATACATTGTAGTATACACTTAAGAGACAATTACTGTATACGCTGTTATTTTCGCAAGGGTTTTATTTTCGAGGATATCGCGAGCTTCAGGCTGATCGCGAAATTAAAGGTTTATTGGCGCTTGGTCTATTCCCACTTGGTCTAATCAACAGTTGGGCTAACACCATTCGGGCTAAACCCATTTGGTATTTATTCTCATTGAGAAATTTGGTGAAAGAATAAAATGCTAATGAGCTCTCCCTTCGTTAACAAACGTTGCAGCATCCTTTCAAATCTTGATGACCATTGTATATTGTGCAACTTGATTTTGACATTCAAATTTTAAACTCTCCTTGCTCGTCAATGCGTACAATCGTACACTTTAACCCTAAAAAGACTGGGCTATTTTGGTAGCTCGAAAGACTGGGGGGGGGGCCTCAAGGGCCCCCCCCAAGATCTCGGCCGTGGATCGCGCAATCGCCGCGGAACTTTGCGCAATGGTAGTGTGCGATGTAATGTACAAGATCGTGTTTTTGAATTTTCCAAAATAGTCTTCTTTTATTTCATTTTGATTAATTATGATAATTTATGCGAGAAATCAGAATCTTTCATCTAAATCAGTAAATAAAGCTCCAAAAGTGCTCATTTTTGGTATAATTATTCTTTGTGGCATTCTCAGCAAATGTACTTGAAAAAAAATTTGGTATCAAAATTAATTTCTTATTTATTTTGTTTCATGAATTTCTTATGTATTTCTTTGTTTATACGACCTTTTGTTTTTTTTGTTTTTTGTAACAAAATTTGTCACAGACACTTTTTGAAGCATAATACTCCTAAAACAAACTAATTTTAGCCATTGAGAGTAAAAATAAGCATATTTATATGAACCATGTGAAAAAACTCAATTTGCATTGACTTTGTACACAAAATCACATTTTTTAGCCATTTTTGGCCTCACGTGCATGTACAAAAAGTCATGTAACTTCAGAACCGTACCCCCAGGCGTCACAAATTTGGTGTCAAAATGTGCGGGAAACTCAAGAGAAAAAACTAAGTAAACTAGTAAACTAAGGCTAAGTGGTATTAGCCGAACTGTTCATTAGACGAACTGGATACTAGACCAAGTGGAAATTAGACGAAATGGTAAATAGACGAAGTGGTTGTAGCCCAATTAGGTTTAGCCCGAATGGTGTTAGCCCACCTGGTGATTAGACCAAGTGGTAATAGCCCAACCGATAATTTACCAAATTAAAGACAAGCAAAAATATTACCCCGTCGTACCTTATGTACAAATTGATGACAAAATGCATCCAACGCTGGCATACTACTAGTATCAATCGCCAATTTAACAACACGCGAAAATGCCACTGATACAGTGATTCGCGAAAATATTGGCGTATACTGTAAGTGAAATACAACGGAAAAAAAAATGCACAGATTTCGAAACAAACTTTGGCCTATGCCTACTAGATTCTCTATTTAATTGGGCTATCACTGCATATTCATAAAATATATTGTTCATTTTAGAAGACATGTTCAGATCAAAGATTTTGATAATTCACAGATTTCTTTTTTATGCTTGGTGCAATACTTACCAAAGGTAGAATACACTTCCTGGCTATACTATATATTATTATGACAAACATTTTACAGCCTTCACTATAGCTAACCTAAATACATGTTTCCAGATGCATTAAATTCTTATATTGTTTTCACTTATTCACTAAGTGTTCAGCATTGAATTGACCATATTCAATTTTGGCCTGGAACTCTGAATTTGAATTAATTTTTGATAAAGTGATACTTATAAATATTAAAACATGAATGGGGGCAAACATCCGCTACATAATAATATTAAGAAAGTTTGATTTAAAAATCACTTTTGTAGATTATAATATTAGGCATTCACGCGATGTTATGCAAAGTTAGTTAGACCTAAAACAGTAGAAGTTTTGGTTGTTGACATCAGGCGACGTAAATTAAGTTTATACGGCTTAGAAACATCTAGACTTGTCTTCTGTTTCGTTTACTTAGTTAAGCTCGCCTGAAGTTAGCAACAACCAAAAATGATATAGGATGTAGGGTTCTAGAAGTCAATAGGTCTAGATCTAGTCTGGACTCTTGCCTAGAATTCTAGACAAGATCTAAAAAACGTTAGACAGATTCTTCCCCGCTGGCCCGAGTAAAGGCAAAAGCCTAAAAAGGTTTAAGTTAATGGATAAGTTGCTATTAATAGCATCATATCTATATCTAAAGATTCCATCTGATTCATAATTTGTATTTTCAGTTAAGTTCTCAACAGTCTAGGCTTACTAGCAAGACGACTGCCTGCGCCTAGCCATAGTTCTCCCCATCCCAGCGGTTTTAATCATCTTACACAAATGTAAATATATGGAGCTTACACGCGAGTACCCAAGTCATCGCAAAAGAAATAGAATCTATAAACACTCCCGGATCGTATCGATATTTACCTTGAAATTCACTAGTTTTGGCTACAGCCATATGTCATCTACCCATTCGCTCATAGTCGGAATAAGTTGTTAGGTGATACGCTATCAGCGTATCACCTATTGTGATTGTCAAAATCTCTCTTTATTTTTTTTTATTCTTCTTTCTTTCTGGACAATTTTGTGTCGTCAATATCTCAAGAATGACATAACGGAATAACATGACATTTTCAGTCAACATGTCTCATGACAAAATCTAGCCACAATAAGGTTTTCATGACAGTAACATATCTATGACGTCATCTAGGCGCCATTTTGTGATTTTCGGACCTTGTCACATGATCGATCATAACTTCATAACTAGATGTCATTTCTGTATCATTTTCGCTGGACATAAAGTTCAGGTCACGCTCTATCTTACTTTTTAACGCTACTTACCCAGGTCATCATTAGGCGCGCGTAAGCGCGCGTCAAAATTTTGAAAGGCTCAAAACGACTTCCCAATGGGAAATCTCGAAGTTTCAGACAATTTTAAGCGTTTCAAACATTTTCTCGCGTGCGCGTCCGTCCGCGCAATTTCGCGCGCAGAGCCCGTAAGCAACATGGAAATGCAATTTTTTTGCCTGATTTGGATTCCTGATACTTTGAGAGTAACAATATCCATTGATTTCCGATCAATTTCGACCCATAACAAAGGAATGCACTGGCGTCAAAGTTGAAATTCCGCACGCGCGTCTTTCTGCAAATATAGTGAAAAAACATGTCTTTGTTTATTTCGTCATAGCTCTTTAAATCGTCCGTTGACCGTATATTTCTATTGCATATTACAAAAGCATATGAATTGTAAATAACATTCCAAGTATCAATAATGCCAGCTAAACTCGATGACGTCATCATATCGTCATTTTACATAAAAAAAGTGGAATTGATTTTTTTGAGGTACTGTTTCTGACATTCATTTGCTCGTATCTCTGTTGTTTAACCTCAATATTATCCCAAATTCAGATATGATGTACTTTGAACATTTGCCTCTCAAGTCCATGTGATGGTTTTGAAATATGATGGCGTCATCATACTAGAAATTGTGATTAAAGGTAAAGACTCAAAATCGGACAAGTTTACGTGTTATGTCTATGGGAGGTGATTTTTTTTCAAACCATGCATTGACTTGACAACGTTTAAGCACCTTTACCTCATCTGATTTTGCTCCATTTCCTCTGAAACATAAATATGTTGTAGCTGAGACAATAAGCTTTAGTAATCATGCATTTTATGTTTTCAAATCTCCTCATCAGGTTGATAATTTTGTAGTTTAAAACTGAAAATGAGAATGCAATCTGTACGGAACGATTCCCAATTTTTCTTTGCAACTGTGTATTGATCGAATCCACGTTGCCACTTGTGGGAAGTTGAATAGCGCCATCACAAGTCAACACTGTCACGATAGTATTTAGATTTAAGTTTCGCACTCGATCTTCATGACAGCCATGTGGCATAATCAGTTAGCGCGCTGGTTGTTCATAACGCCATACCGGAAGGCGAGAGGTTCGACTCCCGCAGGACTTTTGTCCGTTCTTTCTTTTTTTCTCTTTTTTTTTCGGCAGTTCAGCTTTACTCCGATGTCATTTTACGTATCATTTTATCAAGTGTACGTAACCCGTGAACACGGCTGCTCTATTTCCCTTGTTTTGTATTGGAGTTTGGAGATTGGGTTTGCTTCATTAATTTTGTCACACTTAATGTTGTAAATTGTCCCTTGTTACAGTGTCCCGCTTGCCACCTTTCGTTTGCTCTTTCCTTTTCTCTTCATTGGTTATTGTTATACTGTAACAGGATAGGTAGGAACATGTACGTTTGAATAACTTGCAGGAATGGGAGCTGAATTGATTAACTCTAGTCCAGGTGTATGGCGTCTCGCTCATCTCTTTGAAATTCCAGGTTGTTATTGTTTGACCCAATAACGGAGTTGTAGACAGGTTATAATATTATGTTGCTATAGAGGTTTCTTGTGCCACATGAGTGGAAAGCATCACTGTTTAGTAGTAGTAATGAACTTTTTCATGTTGTAAATGGTATAAAGATTTAAGATAAATAAATATATATATATATATATATATATATATATATATATAATATCAAAATACATTTCACATCCAATCTTCGGTACAGCCGTGTGGCTTTATAGTCGCTTATCGCGCTGCATGGTCATTATGCACTACCTTAGGACGAGATGTTCGAGACCCGCAGGACGCTATCATTTTTTTCTCTCTCTCTTTCTTTGTTTTTCTTTTGGCGTTCAGCTTTATTCCGATCGATGTCATTTATCATATTATCTTATCAATTATACTACCCCACGACACACAGTCACTCAAGTTCCTTTTTTTTTTTGTCGGAGGCTGGAGGTTGGATTTGCTTCATTTATCATACGTATTGTTTAAATTGCCCTTGGTACAGAGCCCCGCTTGCCACCTTTCCTTTTCTCTTTCCTTTTCTCTACGTTTGTTCCTGTTACACTGTCACAAGACAGGTCGGAAAATAATTTACATAACTCAACTGGAGCAGGAATGGCAACTGAATGAATTAACTCTAGGCCAGGTGTATGGCGCTCGCTCATCTCTTTGAAATTCCAGGATGTTATTGTTTGACGCAATAACGGAGTTGTAGGCAGGTTTTATGTTGCTATAGAGGTATCTTGTGCCACATGAGTAGAAGGCATCACTGTTTAGTAGTAGTAATGAACTTTTTCATGTCCCTCCATGTCAATTATAGTGTGGTTTAAAGGGGTTGTGTGTCTATCTGCCAAAGAAAAGGAAAAACTTATTTTCGTCATGGCTGTTTCTCTATACGTAGCCGTAGGTAATGAGTGTTGTTGGTATCTGAGCAGTGAAGAACAGAGCATCAGGCTAAAACCCCCTTAGTTATACGCGCTAAGCGTTCAATTTGATATATCTTTCTTTATGTAGTCAATCACTGCTAATGGAGTTACAGAATTATGTTATGACACGTTTCACTGAAAGTTTATAAAGCAAAGTTTATGGACAAGGCAAGCAATTGTACATGAATAATACCTACCATTGATTTCAGAGGGAAATTATGCATGCCTAAAATTAATGTATGGGTATCATTGCTTTGGAATTGCTGAGACAATATGCTTGGCACGAGGGCTTCCACTTCTAATAACTGATCCCTTTGAAGATGTGTCGGTCACGGGTGATCGTCATGATTCATCTCTCACGTAGAAGCTTACGTTCCACACTCTTGGTTCGAGAAGACTTACCATCATACTTCAAATTGTTATTAAAGGTAAAGACTCAAAATCAGACAAGTTTACGTGTTATGTCTATGGGAGGTGATTTTTTTTTTAATGTGCATTGACTTGACAATGTTTAAGCACCTTTATCTCAGCTGATTTTGCTCCATTTCCTCTGTAACTTAAGTATGTGGTAACTGAGACAATAAGCTGCAGTAATCATGCATTTTATTCTTTGAAATCTCCTCATCAGTTTGACAATTTTGCAGTTTAAAACTGAAAATGAGAATGGAATGTGGACAAAACGATTCCTGATTCATCTTTCACATACATAAGTTTACGTTCCTCATATCTTCTCGTCGAGACGTATGGCCGAGTGGTTAAAGGCGACGTCTCAGAGACGTGAGGTTGCACACGTGCGGATTCGAACCCCACAAGATCACGAAACAAAATACTTAGCTATTTTACTTTTTTTTCTTCAATTTTGTATTACATATTCGTCCATGTAGAAATCACATTCGTATATAAACGCACCTATACACACACACAGACACACACACACACACACCATATCCCTCTTTTTTGTGTTGGAGACCATATTATTTTGCTTCGACTGCTGCAAAATTTTGCAGGCTGACTTTGTCAAACCGATCATAGTATGTAATGACGACGACGGAGGTGTTGTACTTTGAACAATTGTCTTTCCAGACCATGTCATTGTTTTGTACTTTGATGACGTCATCACACTGAAAATTGTGATTAAAGGCAAGGTATCAAAACCAGCCGATTATAGGTTTTATGTTTACGGCACATATTTTTCCCAAGTTGCCAGAAATGGCATAGCGACATCAGTAGTTACAAGGCCGCATTTCCGTCTAGCAATGCAATACATGTTCACGCGGCCACGTTGGTTGAGTGGGCATTGACTTTTCTCCCTGTAATATCTATACATTTGTTTCTTGCCTTACCATTTCTGTGGATGTCACGTGGCCGAGAGGTTAGAGAAACGGTTTTGCATGCACGCTCAATATAACTTCAATGTGCCTATATCACATTCTTTTCTTTGTCGATCACAGATGACCGACATCTGATGACCCCAAGCGTATCACCTAACTCGTCAGTCTGACGAGTTTCATATCTCGTTTATTTTGTTTTTTTAATTAGCTAGCGAAGAAAAAGTAGACTCTAATTGTCACAAAGCCAGATGCGTTGATCGCTATCCAGAGATAGCTAGCTGGCTGGCTGGCGCCACGTGGTAAAAGCACTGGCTGCCGCTAGCACACTTGCCACGCACGCATGGCGCTTGCTGACCCGGCCTGGATGGCCCCCAGTTATGGCGTCGCCTTAAGAGGGCACACTTCCATGAACAGTCGCTCGGTCTATAGGTACTGTATTTTGGCAAGGATCTCATGAGCCAGGAATCTGACCACAAATTAGTCCACTCCCTTGACATTTTAGATGTAATGCCCAAAAAGTTCATGTTAAATCAGCAACAGCACTGACATTGGCACACATTTGCAAAATATAAAAAAACTTTTGAATCTGTACAGGATATTTCAAGGTCAACAGATATGATGTATGGACCAAGATGGACAGATACACATGTCAGTCATGAGAAAAATATCATGAAGCTATTGGAAAATATCCAAACCACAACAGAAAAAAAGAAATATTACAATGGTCACTAACAATGACATACACGTGTATTGACAAGTCAATCATTGGTATAACATGCCTTGGTCATAGAAGAGATTTTCCAGGCCCTCCTGGCAGCCGATCCTCTCCAGATACTCATCAGAATAGAAGACTTTTAGCTCCTCCCCTGGCTGGATAAGGTTCAGCGTCCTGAAGTAGATATCACCATATGACTGGAAGGCTTCCATGTTCTGCTCTTCCCTAGTGCAAGCAAAGCCAATGTGGACCATCCAGTTGTGAGGGTCTTGCTTGGCATCAATGTAATGCATTACTCTCCCTCTCACACATATCTGCAAAGAAGATTCAATGTGAAAGAGCCTTGAGGTCATTACATTCAGCAGCTTTGACAGTTAATGTGTACTGCATTGTATAAAAGAATGTTCACACTCAAACTTTCATTCTCAAACTGTTATCCTATTCCTTACAGTGGTATACCAGGTTACCGTCACGTCAACTGATATACAGAAACCTGGTACACCAGGTTCCTCAAATGTAGACAAGAGTGTCTGCATTTGTGATCTCAATTCATGTTTTTGCATGTTATAATGCCCAGAAACATGACTTTGATTGAAAGATTAAAGTTCAGTAAATATCAATATCTGTTATCTGTTTCAAAACTGCAGGTATTTTGTCCAAATCTTTTCAAACATAGTAGTGTGCTTGTTTGCTACAAAACTTGTATGCAGAAGTATGTAGCTACCAAGGCTAGGATCATTACATTTTGACGTTTGGACGTGGACTTACTTATTGTGCATAACAAAACTGTTCACTAGCCCATCAGTGCATGCTCTATTCATACTTCATAGTCGATCGATAATCTATGTTATTTGATGGCTTATGAAGTAGACCATGTAAAGGAGATGCATGCAACACATGACTACTTTTACACACATGGATAACAAACTTGTCCATTCTCTGTCAACCTGCAAAACAGAATCTTGTTTAAAGGTAGGGAATCCCATTTGCATGCCTCAAATGAAGAGTTGTATAAATACAGTGGTATGTTGAAGAGAGTATCATTTTAGAAACTCCCATAGAGTATTGAAAGTGGAAGGTAACATTTAGTACATTTTTATTGACCGTTAGATTTTGAATTGAATTTTTTTCGGGGCTCACCGTAAATTCCAGTACATTACTAGGCTACCTTTGCAGACCCATGCACTGCATGTGTGTCCATCATGTAAATTTTTTGAAGAAAGTTCATCAAAACTTACAAAACATTTCTATATACATTCTTGCCACACACTCTATATGTTATTACATCAACTCTTATACTTTTAGATTTGTGTTTATAGATAAAAAATGCAGAAGACTGCAACAAAAAGGCTTAAGTGTGGCTGACACACAGAACTACTGAGCAGTTGAGTTTTGTGCATTATTCAAATTGTAGATAACTGTTGACTTCCAAATTTCTCAGCAGTGGCCTAAACAAGTCCCCTGAGGTTCATATTTAATGTTTTGCTGCACTTTGGGAGGTCTGTAAAAGGTATCCCCTACCTTTAAGGGCATTGAAGACTCATAGAGAATTGCAGGAGGGCCCAGTTAATATTCCATAGGGCAGTGTCTTTAATTCCTTAATACCATTCTCATATTTCAAGGATAAATTTGTTACAATTGAATGTCTCTTGGAAAATGTCATCAATACATCCTCTACATACCAAAATGCTAGCAAAATCTACTCACAAATTTACAATATTGGCTTTACAAAAACAAACAAATGAATGTAAGCAAAACATAACTTTGCTCATCCTGCCTTTGTAGGTAATGTAATTGGTTGGTAAAGTATACATGTCTATTGATCTCCAATCACTCTTTGGGTGGTGTATGGCTTTCCTATCTCTGATTTCATTCACAACATACAGTGTATTTCTTGTCTTGGAAGACGAGCACACCCTCTGCAATATTTCACACACACATTTGCACATTATCGGCATTTCTGTACAGCCAGATACCATTACCATATACAACACACACCTCCCATGATGAGTCAACCTTCCTGCCAACCACCTCATCAAGGAGTGCACCTGTGTAGGGACCATACACTTCTCCTGGAGCGACAACTCTCTGGGCAACCACTCCAGTCGTGGTCACACCTTCTGGATCCCCACAGACATAGCTGAAGTCGGGTGGAAGAGGACTATCGGGTTTTGAGACTGGATAACGATCCATCGCTTCACTGATTTCCATGTTGTGTGTTGATGGCTGTTCATGAACCTTATGAATAGCTGTAAAAAGGAAAAAAAAAAAAAGATGAAAACACTACATAAAATCTACCAGACTCAGTGTTGTAACATTCAATCCATCCAACATGTGAGTAAACGTAGGGGTACTCTGTTTGATGTACAATACCTGTACCCCAGTATATGATATCAATTGATATAATTCATAAGATATTCCATCCCTAGAGTATCGACATGAACGTTCAGATATGATTCAAGTGTTCAAAATTTTGCATGGTATGGAAGACTTTGATCCAGCTGTTCTCTTTGTCATCAATGATCATGTTACACTCGGTCACAGTTGAAGTTGTGTAAAGGAAGGTGTCGAACAAGTAAAAGGTTGAAGTCTTTCAGTCAGAGAGTAGTAAATACTTGGAATAGCCTTTGTGCAGATGCTGTTGAGGCAACATCTGTGAATACAACTGAAGCTTCAGGTCCAAGCTCAATTAACACTGGAAGCAGAAGCAGAACAAATTTTTCTAGATTGCATTAACTGATATTCCGTGGATACAGTACAACACATGGATTTCCTAATGCTCAGGACTAAATCCTTTGAATGGCCCTCTACAAGCTTTCAACTTACTGGGCGTCATCGTAGGTACATGTAATTCAGGTAATTCAGGTAATTCAGGTAATATTGATATGATATTTGATGCCAACCTTGTACGTGCAACTCCTATTATAATAAAATCCTCAGACAGATAGTTTTCTTCTTTTTTTTTTACATTAAAAAAAAAAATTGCTATAGCCACACTTTACATGAAGTCCAAAGATATGGTGATGACAATTTTTGGATCTGAATTCTTACTTTGTTGTAACAAGAATTTCACTATATGAATGACCTAACTGTATTCACTGTTTAGTGTGTTACATGTGCAAACCACTCGACAGGACTCTTCTTATCAAGCTGGTCTATGCCGTATCCTGCCTTTGAGCATGGGCAAACCTCCAAACAATACGTTAACTACTGAAACACCAATTGCCCTAGTAGAGGACCCAATTTCTTGGCACCATTTTTTTTTCTTTGACATGAAAGCAAAATTGATTAGTTCTTGTAACAAAATTCTCAACATTGATGACTTAGATTCTACATGACATTTGAAAACTTTGCAAAATAAACTGGTTTCTGTACTGATTTACTTGAACTTGTGATGAACACACAAGTAAAGTGGGTTTCGCATTTATGCTTTTGTTAATAAATGTGGATATATTGCAAACCGAGGTTGTTTTCTCCATCCAAGTCATCCTATGTTTAAGCCGGTTAATGGAAGGAAGGCAGAGTTTTAATGAATGTGATTACAATATCTAAAACATAATTAGGATGATTCAACTGTTCAAGGAGAAAGATTGGTGCAAAGTACCATTTCTAATCAAAAAAGTGCTGAATCAAAACATCACATAAAAAGTTTAATAAATATTCACTTAAAAACAACATTTAATTTATTTAGACCGGAGAGATAGCTTCAACTGAAATATAATCAAGGACAATAAAACAAACAAACAAAATGAAATCAGCCCTGAGCCAACAAACCTGCGCCAGTCTCTGCGTTCTGTAGCAAATTTACTAGAGGGGCAAAGATTGAGATGACTTACGCTGCTGGACTGGATCTGATATCTGCAGCAATCCTGTAAGTGTTGCGCTGCGCTGCTTCTATAGGCTGACTGGTACGGTCCTAGCACATCATGGAAACTATATGTTGCCCCATGTACTGGATATCGTGTATGTGTATTAAACGTTCCGACCACAAACATCACATCCACACACACGACATCGCGACAGAGCTCAGAGCAGAGGAATTAATCAGGTTTTGAATCGCGATGCCCAAATCGATTTTTTTTTTTTTTTTTTTTTTTACCAGTGTGCATCCACCACACAATTAGACAAAATTGATCACAATCTGTATTTCAAACTAGGCAAGCCTAAGCGGTGTTCGTTCGGAGTGTGAACCTGACCGTTCGACTTACGAAAGAATTCCCTTTGTTCACACGTATTGTACGCTCGTAGTATAATAATTATACACCCCACTGTGATTTATTGCTATACAGTATACACTGTGATTGAGGACTGTATACTGCATTCACACTCAAGTTATGGTACAACCACAGTACTATAGACTCTACATTGAGCACTTGCACAGAGCCAGTGAGGGAGGGGGGGGGGGGGAGAATGATGGGGATAAGAAAGATTTAGAGCTGGAGGAATGTAGATGACTGGAGTCAGGACATGATTATGCTAATTGGGTGCACACATTCTAGGTAGTATCCTATATGATGGAAGGTATACCCGGTAAGTCTATAAGATATAGTTTTGGTTAAGACCTAATTTCAGGTTTCTAACATTTTTTTTTTTTTTTTTTTTTTTTTGGTGAGAGAATGAGAAACTTCTTATGAAATATGAAGGAGCATGCAATTCCATGAGGAATTCAACGTTTATTTTATGAAAATTGGTTTTGAAATGGCCGAGATATCCAAAACAGAGTGATTCTAATAAAGTGTGGGACCCATCTTTACGATCGCTTTGTTCTACTTTGTTTTTGGATGTTTCAGTCACTCCAAACCCGATTTTCATCAAATAAAATTTGAATTCCTCTTAAAATGGTATGCTGTGTACTTGTGTTTTCTTGGTATCTCGCAAAAAGTTGGTACAGCCCAATTCTCATCTCCACCAATACTGTACCATCCCTTTAATTATTGTTAATAATTGTTAATTATTGTTAGAACAAAATCAATTCGGTTATCCTACTTGTATAGTGCATCGTCAAAATACCATTGAAAATGAGTCCTCTGTATATAGAACTTGATTTGGGTTTATGTTGACCATAAGCATTTAGATTATCATTTTATCACGTGAAGGCGATTAATTAATGACATTATCGTGCAAAGGCAATCGTAATTACTATATACAGTGACTTTAAACTCATTTGGCTGCTAATGTCCCGCATTTCAACATTTCTAGCTAGATGTCCTTTATTCTTCCAACAAATTTTGTCTATTTCAATGTCATTTCAAAGCTTCTTCCGGCCAGGGTATCTTCACAAGATACCAGCAGCATAAGTTATGTACGGAAGACTGGATTATGTCACACATCCTGAGAAAATAACTAAAAACCGATCAACAGTACGCCCACTTTCTCCTCTCAAACAAGGCAGAAGACGTCTTAGCACCTCTTTGTTGATGTCTCGTGCGCGTGTGCATGGCTTAAGCATTTCAGCATCGGTTAATTGCCTCTATTAAAGGCGAAATTGCCCAGCTCTATGAGCAAAGATGGTGTGGAAACAAGACCCCGAACCCGTACAATCCCACAATAATTTGTAGGCAATGTTTCATTTTCTTTCGCACATTCACTTGACCCATTAGGTTTCACAGTAAGGCAGGTCCAAATGAATTTACTCCAATTCGTATCACTCCGCAAAATAAATTTGTAAGATCGCAACAGCTGATCTATGATTTAACAAACATAGTGTACCAAGAGTACTTAATTTGATTGCTAAATTACAAATACAAATTGCAATTGCGATTCCAATCATATCGTTCGTTCACACAGTTGTGAAATGCTTCACTCTAAAAAATTCGGGGTCAGAACTGACCCGGAACCGGGTCCGTTGGGGTCACACCCCGTTCCAGGTCAAAAATGACTTGGAATTTGGTCATGAAGACCCGGACCCGGAATTGAGTCACAGAGGTGACCCAATTCATGACTCTGAATGGGGCCATATCTGACCCCGTTCCTTATCAATCTGACCCGGAACGGGGTGTGACCCCAACGGACCCTATTCGGGTCATTCTGCGGTTTCGAATTTCAGAGCGAGGAGGTACGTGTGAAAGCTATACTACAGCATTGGCAACAGAATCGCATAGGGTGATTTTAGTCGTATGTAACTTCAGTCAGGTGTGAAAGTACGGTCCAGAGATGCTTTTCAATTACATTTTGCCAGAATTACGGAGCAAAACAACCGTGTGAACGTAAATTGACCTAAAATCCTGGGTTTTTGTTGGGGTTAGGGGGTTGGGCATAGCTTACGATGACTTTATTTGTTTTAAAATCTTTGTTTTTATTAGTGTATCAGTGTACGCCAGTGTTCAACAATGCTAAGACAAGTTTATGCACACATTTAAAAAATTATCCTCCCCAGCTCATCGCCTTGAATACAGATGCTTACACTTTAAATATAAACACAAATACTATATTTTACCAAAAGTGTACACCATACCTGACTAGATCTTCAGGTCTGAAAATACAAAATCCCCCTCGAATGAGAGGAGGTAACACCTCCCACACCCTCCCCCTTATAATTCCTTACATTGTGGAAACAAAAATGAATATTTCACCATGTTTCGTATGGGAGGGAGTACTTTACATTTTTCTTATTATTTTGATAGGAACAACAGTTGAATGTCTAGGAAAAGTGTGCACTCTCTCGCGATTAGGAGCTAGGGGGCCCATTCTCCTCCCACATCCTCCACCCGCGCACTTCTCTGAAAATATTTTGTCATTTTTTTTTTTTTTTTTGATAGAAACAAAAATTGTCATGTTCCTGACCATGTTCCAACCACCGTATCATAACCACGTTTCCGGCCACCGTGGAGAAAATCGGGATGGACGTGAAACAACGCGGTGAGACGGGATAGGCAAACATGACAGGCCGTGATTGCCGTGGATGCCGTGTCAGATCTTAAACTGTCAAAAAATTACCACGGCAGTCCCGGTGCTAATGAGGAATCATGTATGATATATGATAAAATGGGGTGAATGCAACGAAACACGACGGAACGTAATAGGCCGTAACAAAAAATTGAGACGGTACATAGTTTTATACGGAAAATATTGATAGCCTATAGCCTGACCAAACACCGTGAGAACAGCATCTGATCGCTATAACAATGTTCACCGGGGCAAGGACTGGAACGAACAAGACTAGAGTGTGAAGGGATAAAACAGGAGAATGTATTATTTACCCACGGCGAACTATACGTTTACAAATCATGCAAATGGGGTTGTAGTGGCTGCCGGGTAGGTTCTTTTGATTGGATATCAGTTGGAAGTACTGTCATAAAGTCATGTTCCATTGTTATGAATCTTGGAGTGTGTTTTGACACACATCTGAACAAGAAAGCACACACCACAAATGTTTATAAATCATGATACCATGATTTTTTATGACAGTAATTATACAATCTTATAGATGCATTAGGAAATATTTTGATGAGAATAGTATGAAAGTGTTCGTTCAAAGCATGTATTGTTAGTAAACTGATTTATTGCAATGGGCTACTCTATGGACTCTGTGATTCTCAAGTTGGGCGCCTGCAGCGAGTCCAAAACTCCTGCGCAAGACTTATCTGTAAGAAACCCAGGTTCTCAAGGATTACTCCTCTTGTGAAAGACCTACACTGGCTTCCGATTCGTAAACGAATGATTGTTAAAGATTTTGTTGATTGTGTATAAGTCATTCATCGGTCAAGTCCCCTGTTACATTATATCTGAATTATTAGTACTTAAATCTCATAGACATACTAATAATTTGCGCAATTTCAAGGACACTCTTCTCTTACAAATTCCAACACGAAAAACAAGAGTAACATTGAGAGACAAAGCATTTGCCTGTGCAGCTCCCTAACTCTGGAATGATCTCATCATTATAGAAGTCAGGAAATCCCAAATTGTAGCAGTCTTTAAATCACATAAAAAACACATCTTTTCATTTCAACGTTCATGATCACCAAGCACATCAGAACCTTTTGCAGCGCAGAAGAATATTATGTCTATTTAATGGTTTTTGCGCTTTATAAATTGATAATTGATTGATCGATAATAATATTATATTGTATCATATTATATTATATTATATATTATATTATATTATATTATATTATAATATTATATTATATTATAATATTGTATTATATTATATTATATTATATACATGGTGAAAACGCAGCTGTAGTTTGACCGAGAAGGTCGATTGTTGGCATTGATTGCATACAATAACTGCAACCCATTCCGTCTGTCAAAAATCAAATTGAATATGTGTTCGAACAGATTTGGTATTCACATGTTGACTTTTCAACGTAAACTTGACAATTGAGTATCCCAACTTCACCCTCCTCATCCAAAACTGCTTCGTTCTCAACGTGGTCACTTATAAATTCCAATGTTTTACACCACCTTGTCAATCAATAGTATAGATCAATGCCATCAGTGCTTTGAACTTCAGGTGGGTTAAATCGGGGGTATTACCATAAGCCCCAGTAACGGGGATCAGCCCGGATCTAATCCTGGGTGATCCGGGGAGAGATGCTCTTTGACGCCTTGGACATCCATGAACATCCGGGAGGCCAACGGGGCAACTTACGGAGGTCAAAAATATCCGACGTCATCCGGGGACTGCCGTGTCGGCCGAACAATCCACGATGGTCCGTATGGCTGCCGTGTACCTGCCGTGTTGATCGTGTAGCTGTCGTGTTGGTCCGTGTAGACGCCGCGCTCCTCCGGCATGGACCGTGTAGTTGCCAGGTGGGTACGGCATGGTCCGTGTAAGCACCGCGTAGATGCCGTGTAGATGCCGTGCTGTTCAGACCCTATCCGTGTAGCTGCCGTGTTGATACCGTGTGCACAGTCATTAACGCTTGTTGACGCTCCATCCGGGGCGAAACTATCCCGGAACTGCCCGTATCATCGTGTATATATCCGTGAGGATCCTTGTTTATATGTGACTGGGGCTTTATACTTTATCCTTTTTCGAATAATAGACCGGTTTAATAATACATGCATTCAAATGTATGTATGACACTCTGAAACTGTAACGAACTGTTGTTGTTTTTCACCTTTATCGGACAATTATTATGTTCCAAGCATTATATCCAGTTTGCAAACATTAGCTCTTTCCATGCCGGGCAAACCCCTCTCAAACCTTGGGGTATCATTACCAACATATTGCTATAGCATCCTTTCCTACCTATATGTTTAATGTTTCTTGACTATGTCGCCAGAATTCTATTTTTATGTGAATTTGCTGGCTCGCCGTTCTCTCCCGGATTTGTTTGTGCTTCACTTCTAAAATATTTTATCATTTTTTTCAAACCTCGCCAATAATATGCCTTCAACAAGGTTCATCCAGGTAACGTTAAAAAAAAGGTGCAAAAATTAAATCGATACATCTGGCCTTACTGTTTTTAATTCCGACAACGGTTTCACGTCCGATCCTTGACTCTTCAACAGCCGTCTGATCTGGCGGCAGGAAGCCAGGCGTCACGTCGTTGCCAATTCGCGGAGACGTAATACCGACGTCATTTCGGAGTCAGTCGGTCTTCGAGGAATTCTCCGGATTACAGAGTTGTACACTAGGGAGAGGTTGTGTCACAGTTAAGGGTGGGGTTGACGTTGACAGAGTTGACGTAGACTACTTCCCGGACCAGCCTCTTGAACCATCGAGGCTCCTTTGTCTTTGAAGCTGTTCATGAATGTCTTCAGGTGGGAGAAGATGGCGAATAGTTGCCCAATGTACATGGTCTTCAACGTTGATATAATCGCTTATGTAGCGGCTGCTTGATTTCACCATTATAGTTCTCTTGCCAACCTCTCCTTGACACTGAATAGCGTAGACGACTTTGTTTGTGTCATCTTTGCCGGATAGGCCCACCGTAAAGGAAACGGGCGATATTTTGCTCATCCGTTGTTCAAATCGTCAATCCGATGGACAAATTGTAAAGTTTCCGTTGTAGAGGAGCGTACAGGCACTGTCTACGGACCGAGCAAAACGAACAAACAGCGTACCTTAGGCGATTGTGTACAAGACAGTGGACCTTGCGCAAACGCACGAGAAACGAATATGAACCTCATGTACACAGGATAAAACGCACAAGGAACAAATGGGTAACGCACGAGACGTACATCGAACGCCAGAGAACCATACGTTGCGTTTGATGTGCTGTTCATAGCCGTGCAATGTCTTACAGCAATGGACTTTTCGGGAGGCCTAGCGGATGAAAACGTGTGTAAAACGACAAAGTACAGTACAGAAACAGGAGAAAACAAACGTACAACTATCGGAGAAGGGTCAGATCGCACTATCCGTTTGTGGAGAGGAAAAAAAAAGCATTGGCATGTACAAAGAGTTTTGGCCGCAATCACGGAAATCATCGGAAGATAAACGTCCATCAAAAGGATAAAAAGGACATGAAACACATTCTAACGAATAATATCAACGGATGTCAAATATTGACGCCTTATCCGGCAAGGGGGGACATGGGCATTAGGTACCTTATCCTTCGAATTAACCAATTTCTGTTTGAGTGTGTGAGCCGGTATGAAGTACATGTAAATGGGAATTCGGTAGCCTGAAAGAATACGTTGGATTTTCTCAAAATGTCCGCTGACGTAGGATACAGAGACACCTATGCTCCGGCGCTGCTCGGTTGGACGTGTTTCCTTGTCCTGGTCACACATTTCCGTGCAAGCCTTGCGTGCGACTTGCAAAGAACAATTTTTACTACCCGGAGGTCCCCGGAATGAGCCGCACATGACAGTACCTAGCACTTATCTCACCCGTAGTCACCCGGAGGTGTGCACGCAAATCTTTTTACCTGCAACCATGTTAAGGCCCTGTCACACCTTTCCGGGCAAGCTATGCGGGCTTGTTGCGTGTAGGGATTTTCCAGCGTACCGGAAATTTCTGAGCGCGGACAAGGATTTGGGCGAGTGGGAGTCAGTGCATGTGTCTTACTTGCTTGACGCGTTATACTTTAATTCTACTGGCGGGTATACTATGTGACCTTTGTACCAGTCGCGTAGGGGCTGACAACTCAGTGAAGGAATTTATCTGAAGAAATGGCAGAAGTCCCACGGAATGTCATTATCTTGGCTGCATATACGGGGACGTGCGAGGTGCTACCGCTAAGGGCCTCCTACTGGCGTTCTGCGACCTCTCCGGGCGTTCACGTGACTCACCTCGAAAAAGCTTGGTCAAAAAAAACTTGGCTGCGGTTAAATCGGACTTGCGTGATCACCTCCGGGCAACTTCAGGCGAGATACGCGCTAGGTACTGTCAAGTGCGGACCAACTGCGCAGAGCTCCGGGTAGCAAATTTATGCTTCCCTGCAAGTCTTCCCCAGATACGGTATGACAAGGCCTCGAGAATGCTCAAAACTTGTTCCGAGTGAGTCGTGAGGTTTCGCTCGCAGAGGTACACGCAGAACACCATTCTTTTACCATTAGGAGACCCTTATCGGCAGCACCTCGCAGGCTCCAACTCAGGCACTTCTCAGTACCCATAAGTCGCTCGTAACAGAAAACGGATCGGTTTCAAAGCTCTGATGCAGGTCACACGGAATGCTCGCAACTAGAATAATTATGCGTCTAATAGGCAAGACACAAGTGCGAAAATTCCAAACATTCTTGTTCGCCCGCGAAAAATCTTCTACATGCTGGAAATTACCTCCTCGCCACAAGCCCGCGTAGCTTGCCCGGAAAGGTGTGACACGGCCTTTACCTCCCGAAGAATGATGTATCTGCTCTTTCTCCTTTGTCTCCTTAGAAGACAAACTGTAGGACGCCCTGGGAAACAGTGTTCTTACCACTCCCAGTTTGTGAATTGGATATTGTGTGAATCAACTGGAGGTATTGGTATGTTTGGGTGACTTTCCTACAGACTCTGAACAATGATGTCCCGGATCGGCATTTCGTCTGCGACGCCTTCCTGCCACCAGATGAGACAAGCTGCTGAAGCGTCAAGGATCGGACGGGAAATCGTTCCCAGAATTAAAAACAGTAAGTCCAGATGGATTGATTTAATTTTTGCAGCGTTATAAACCTTCATGTATTCATCTTAAGATCTATTTTTATCGCTAATGGAGTCGAAGTGTTTAATTCCCTTGATGATGATGAACTTTCTGATTTGTTTAGAATCCCCCCTACTGAATTAAGTCAGAGTTCTAGCTCCCCCCCCCCCCCCCCGGTTCTAAACTTAAGGATTTTTTTTTTAAATTATATTACAAATTTATCAAAAAGCTCTCTCTATGTGATTAAAAATATTGTCATAATGGGTTTTTTAATAATGATTTGAATGAGATTGAAAATAATAACGTCTCAAGAATTTTTTGAAATATTTTAGTCAGCCTCTTTCTTCCATTAATCTCGAAACCCACACGTCTTGCAAATCATTCCACAATGCACTTAATAACATTTTCGGTAATTCTCTTCAATTCCAAATTCTCCGATAATCCTATCCGATACGACCAATCACTTCCAAATTATGGCATAATCTCAAGCATTTGGTAAACAAGTCTTTTTTTTTCTACCAGACGTAGAGCAACACCAGAAAAATTAGCTAGCCTTGGTGCTAGCTTAGATAGTGCTGATTGGTCTAGTGTTTGTGACAACGATGACCTAAACGTATCATTTGATAACATTTAGAGATAACAGAGATTACATGAATATGATAGGCCCTATTCCCAAATTAGAAGATAAGTCAGTTAATTATAAAACATCGCCTAAACTTCCATGGATTACAGGATCCCTCATCTGTACAATAAAAAAAAGCGACATATATTATTAATTCATAATGAAAAAAAAATGGAGTAAAAAAAAAAACGTTTGCATAAAATTAGGTCCACTGTCACGTAATATTCAGTAAGTCTTTTTTAAATGTTGCTTTATGATCTAATGAGTATTGCCAAAGTTTTTCCTTGTTTGAAACAAAAAGATAATCTTGATGTAAATCATTATAGACCAATGTCTTTACTTTATCTCTATCTGAAATTTTAGAAGAGATTGATATTCTCAAGAACGATATTTTTTTTTCACTCGTCACAATTTTTTAAAAGAATTCTCAATTTGGGTTTAGTCAGAAACACAGCATCATTCACTTAAAGTTAGTTAATAAAGCTGCACATTCGCTAGATGATCAGTTTATGTTATTTGTATCTTCCTGGGCTTCTCCACGGCCATCGATAAATCATAAATATTACTGCACAAATTCTCTCATTGTGGCACACGAGGAAGGCCTTGGAGTGGATCAGGAGTTACCTGCAGAACAACTCAAGTCTCGAATTCATTAATGGCGTCCAACAGGATAATTCATTAGGACTTTATTCATATTGTTTATATCAATGACTTTTGCAGATAAACTGACTTACTCTCATTTATACTCTTTGCTGATGATTTAAATATTTTTACCACTAAAACCCAGTTACTCTCGTGCTCGCCGTCAGATCCTTTATCATTGAAAAAGTTACTCAGTAGATAAGAGCTAATTATTCACTACTCAATCTTTAGAAAACTAAGTATATGCTTTTTAGCAATTCCATAGAAGCTTTACGCACAGACATTATTCTTCAGAGCACCCAACTAGAGCATGTATCGCTGATGAAAATTGTCGGTATCAAAGTTGACTTGAATAGAATACCTTATCTTGATTACGAAAAGCATGGGGTAGTGCCCATCAAACTTTGTGAGATAAACTGTTGTTATTACAAAAATGAGGCACTCCGTATTATTTGTGGAGTCTCGCCACATTCCCATTCAGATCCACTATTTACTGAATATGAGGTCTTGAAAAATACAGATTTTTTTTTTCATCTGGGTCAGTTTATGTTTAAATATAACACACATTCACTTTCCGTATTTTTTTTTCAATGTTTTCACAAAGCCAGCTTTTTTTTTTTCAAAATTATCCTCCTAGGCGGGGTGATGAATTCAATTTACCCCTTTATGATAATAATTGGCTAAGAACAAGTTTATATACACCGGCTCAAGATTTTGAAATTCAGTAAGCTGCGAAAAAAAAAAATCATCATGTTGTTTTAAGAGCAAAATGAAATGTTTTTGGTTAAATTAAGATATTCATTTTCAGTAACTAGGTCACATCAACCTTAAGGTTCATTATCATCATCATTCAATACATCAAATCATTGAGCCGTGAAATACGCCATCTTATTTGCACAATCCCTGCTCAGGTGCGAGCAGCCACCAGCTGTCCGAAGCACCTCGAAGCATAACTTTGTACTTTACCGGTATGCATACATTATCTTTATTTGTTAACTATGTGATTTTATTTTTTACACAATGGAATGTATGCCTATGATATAATCCCTGATTTCTTCAATGTTATGTTTTGTTGGAAAGAGAATGAAATATAATGAATTAAACACTTAGTCAGGGTGAAACCTGCAGTCAAGATAACTTGAGAACGGATGAACAAGTTTTTACAAATTTGCAGGATGTGTTTATAATGAGGTAAGAAGAAACTAATGAATTTGGGGGTCACTAGGTCAAAGGTCATAGGGATCATAAAGTTCAGGAAATAGGAATAATCTCCCAATCAGTTAACAGATAATCAGATTTTCACCACACTTGCAGGGTGTTTTTATAATGAGGAAGAAAGAAACGATGTAATTTGGGCGGCTAGAGGTCAAAGGTCAAAGGTGATAAGGGTCATAGAATACATAGAATATCCTTAATTTCCCAATGGACAAAGGACGGATGATCATGTGATATGCAGTGCACGCTCTGCTTGCCTTCTCACATAGGTAACGAATTACACTATATTTTTGTTTGCTCTTATTTTCAAAGGGAGAGACATTTTGTATCCGTCTAAAGAGTAATATATACGATAAAATTTGCAAGTGCTTTCAACGTTAAAGGAATTATGTATACTACCTGCTACGTACAAGCACTTCTCGGTTGAAGAATTTATAGCATATGTGTACAACGGTGAAAATCATTCAGTTTGAGCTAAGGTAGTGAGAACCGGTGGTAAGTCTTATGGCACGTTTTTTATGATAAAGATGTTGAGTTTATTTTGCTTATACCGCAGGTTTTCCGTATGATATTACATTATAGGTAATATGAATGCATTAACAGATTTTACAGTGTGCTTTTTATATTCCTTCTTAAAACTAAAAGGATCCCAATAGGGGCCTATCCTTCTTAATAGTATTGAATGAACCCTGTGAATATGATCAGACTAAAATAGTGTGAATCAGTGGTTGTTCCAAAAACCTTAACACAAAACTCTTTGTTCAGATTGTTTACCATCCATTTGGATAACGATGTTATGTAATGGTGCATGAATATTTCTTTTAAGAATATAATTCGTCTATCAATATTTATTGGCAGTTTGCTACATTTATATCATTTTGAAACTTTAAATGATCGAAATTGATTATTGTAGTTAGTATATTCAAGATTTTATGGCGTAAGAGAGATAGTTTACTCGTATCATTTGCAAACAAATGAAATTGAGCAACTGAGATTGATATAACAGAATATATGTACAAATAAAGGTCCTAGAATCTATTGTTCCGGAACATCGCATTGCATAGTATGTATTAGTGGATTCAGTGACACATAGATATATTGCTCAGTGTTTCGTAGTCAATCATTGAGCCAGTTTAGAGTTTGGCCTTGGATATCTCATTCTTAAATTTTGAACAATAAAATTTCATAGTCCATGGTATCACAAGAGATGCCCAGATCCATGAAAATAAAAAAGAATAAAAAATGTCTAATTATTCAATGAAGGCATAATCAGATAGGTGTCTTTTTTTCTTGAATCAAGCTGGTCAGGGACTAATTACATTCATTCATTTCATTTAATTTCAAACTTCAGAAAATATAAGTAAAGCATTATGTTTGTTAACACGCATCCAAAAGATTCTCGTTTTTCATGAGAAGGGAAAATATAGTGTGATGAAAGAAACTTTTGCGGGAAATGGGATCAATAATACATTATTAAAAAACCCATGAAGTGTTGTATGCATTTTTTCCCAGGACTTTGGATAAGGCGGGAAGTGCAGAGAAATAGGACGATGATTTTCCATTTTTGACAGATTGGTAATTTGACAATGAACCCGTCCCCCTCAGAATTTTACAATAAATCATGATAAATAACGCTTATGATCAGTGATAATGATGATAAGAAATAACATAACAATAGCAGTAGTAACAATAACAATGATTATCACTCATTTTCTGTTGTCATTATTATCATCATTAAAATTATCATCATACATTTCATATATATCGTTGGCAGCTTTGATATAGTCAGAAAATTAGTATCATTCTTTGGCTGCTATTAGCAGATAAGAGTAAACGTCGCTTATATTGTACGATTATGTGTCCTGCTCCGAGTTCTAGGATATCCCTAAACATGGAATCATATAGTAATGGAGCGAAAGTTTGATATACTACGAGTCATGGATACGAGATGCTCACTTTTGCAAGTTCTGTAGTCTTCAAAAGGCGAGATATTCCTCAAACATAAAAATAGAAGTACGAGTATCACTAAAGGTGATAATACCCCCTCTTCCGCAGCCATATAGCTTGAAAAAAAATTGAACCTAGGTTTGATAAAAGGATGTGTGTGTGTGTGTATCTGTCTGTCTGTCTGTCTGTCTGTAAACATATGTGTAGTACCTTGTGAGTACCTGGTGAGTTTGACTGCTTTACACTTGTGGAAGTAGTTCACTCCACACAATCTGAAGAAAATATGCAGTGATCAGCAGCATGTCAGGTACAAACACAAAGAGTGTCTTGCATAACTACACCTATAGATCATTATAGGCCCTACATACTGAATTCTGAATAAATTGCTTTAACAATGTGAAAGTAGTTGACTCAACAAGGTTTTGGGGAAATTGTGGTTGCCATGGCAACGCTCTCTCCGACAAACACAAAAACATGTCTTGCACATTTACACCTCATTTTCATTATGTACACCAAATTTGAGTTCAATTGCTTCAAAATTTTAGAAGTAGTTCACATCACAAGATTTTCAAGTAAATAATTGTAACCATGCATGCCATGCCTTGTCGGGTAAAAACACAATTGCTTCTTGCATAAGTACACCTATAGATCATTATACATACCAAATTTGAAATAAATTGCTTATATACTGTGGAAGTAGTTCACTCCACAAGGTTTTTAGAAAAGCGTGGTTACCACGGCAACGCTTTCTCCTAAAAGCATTAAAAAACGTGTCTTACACCTCCAGGTTATCATGCACACCAAATTTGAGTTCAATTGCTTCAAAATAGTGGAAGTAGTTAACTCCACAAGATTTTCAAGAAAATATGCAGTTACCATGGCAACGCCCTGTCCGGTACAAACACAAAGTGTGTCTTGCCTAAGTACACCTATAGATCATTATACGTACCAAATTTGAAATGAATTGCTCAAATACTGTGGAAGTAGTACACTCCACAAGGTTTTTGGAAAATTGCGGTTACCATGGTAACGCTTTCTCCGATAAACATAAGGAAACACGTCTTGCACATCTACGCCTCGATGTTATCACGTACACCAAATTTGAGTTCAATTGCTTCATAATTATGGAAGTAGTTTACTCCACAAGATTTTAAAGAAAATATGCCGTTACCATGTCAACGCCTTGTCGGGTACAAACACAAAGTGTGTCCTGCATACATCATTATACATACCAAATTTGAAATGAATTGCTCAAATACTGTGGAAGTAGTTCACTCTACAAGGTATTTGAAAAATTGTGGTTACCATGGTAACGCTTTCTCCGATAAACATAAGGAAACACGTCTTGCACATCTACGCCTCAATGTTATCACGTACACCAAATTTGAGTTCAATTGCTTCATAATTATGGAAGTAGTTTACTCCACAAGATTTTAAAGAAAATATGCCGTTACCATGTCAACGCCTTGTCGGGTACAAACACAAAGTGTGTCCTGCATACATCATTATACATACCAAATTTGAAATGAATTGCTCAAATACTGTGGAAGTAGTTCACTCTACAAGGTATTTGAAAAATTGTGGTTACCATTCCATCGCTTTCTCCATTTCTTGCACATCTACACCTCAATGTCATCATGTAACTAAAGTTACTCGTCAAAATTGCTTCAAAACTGTAAAAGGAGTTTGCGACGCAAGATTTGCAACGGACCGCCAGACCGCCCGACTGACCGCCCGACCGACTAAATGCTGATTTCTGTACCCCCTTACACACTTCGTGTATGCGGGTGTATAACAGAGGTAGGACTTACTGTAGATATAACCCCATCGAAACCATTTGCTTTCTGGGGATTAAAATCATACAGTAATTTATTTATTTATTCAGTCATTAAGTTCCCACACAAATTGATTTGTAACATTCATGTACAGATCAGTACTGTAGTCAATTGCGGGTGAAGACACTGTGGCATCTTGCGATATAGTGGAACAGAAAGCATGTGGATTGTAAAATAAATGGTGTCACATACCGACTTTTGAGGGACGCCGATGAAATTTGTGGCCGTCAATTATTGCTTCCCATTAATTTTTACACTATTACACAAGTGGTCCAATCATATAAGAGATTCAAGATATTTCAATGAACTCCTATTCAAAAGACGTAATGTGTGAATCTCCTGGTCTATTTTCAAAGGTAACTGACAAGTTTGATCAAAAAGTATATAGTAACATATCGCTTAACAGAGCAACATAATATATGGACACGTATATAATATGTTGTTTAATCATGACTGTATTCAAGTTGAAGGCAATGTGACAAGAACATACCTATATACCAACGGCGTAAATCCATACTGAGGAGTGGGGGGGGGGGGGGGGATGATCGGCGATAGTCACCATCACCACGATTACAAGCCCATAACCAGTGATAACCGAACCGGCGCAGCCTTGAGGGGGAGGGAGGTGAGAGAAGCTTGGTAACCCCCCCCCCCCCCCCCCACACACACACACACACACACACACACACTTTACAGGGATCGGATGTCTCACTCTTTTGCATGAAATATAAAGTGGGAGGAGAGTGATATATTTCTGACAAACTGTTACAAGCGAGCTTGAAAATTTTGACATTTTACAGTCCCAAAACTGCAGTTTCTGACTGTATTTTGTCCGCTTTGGAAATTAAGGGGGGCACCGGGTGAAACTGCAGGAAATTACTTACAGCAACATCAAGAGAATGGCATAACAATTAAATGCGAGCGAGCGAAGCGAGCGAGCTTGAAAATTTTTACAGTAAAAAACTGCCGTTTTGGGCTGTATTTTTTCGCTTTGGAAATTAAGGGGGCGCACAGAGCGCAACTGCTGGCAGTTCGTACTGGCAGCAACATCAGGAGAATGGCATAACGATTAAATGCGAGCGAACGAAGCGAGTGAGCTTGAAAATTTTGACATTTTACAGTCCCTAAACTGCCGTTTGTAGCTTTATTTTTAGCTTTGGAAATTAAGGGGGAGCACCGGGCGAAAACTGGTGGCAATTACTGGCAGCAACATCATGATAATGGCATAATGATTAAATGCGAGTGAGCGAATCGAGCGAGCTTCTAAATTTTGACATCTTACAGTCCCAAAACTGCCGTTTGTAGCTATGTTTTCCGCTGTGGAGATTAAGGGGGGGGGGGAGCACCGGGCGAAAACTGCTGGCAATTACTGGCAGCAACATCAAGAGAATGGCATAATGATTAAATGTGAGTGTGCGAAGCGAGCGAGGTTGAAAATTTTGACATCTTACAGTCCCCAAAACTGCCATTTGTAGCTATATTTTTCGCTTTGGAAATTAAAGGGGACGCACCGGGCACAACTGTTGTCAATCACTGGCAGCAACGTCAGGAGAATGCCATAGCGATTAAATGCGAGCGAGCGGAGCAAGCGAGCCTTAAAATTTTGACATTTTGCAATCCCAGAAAATGTCGTTTGTAGCTGTATTTTTTCGCTTTGGAAACCGGGCGAAAACTGCTGGCAATTACTGGCAGCAACATCAGGAGAATGGCATAACGATTAAATCCGAGCGAGCGGAGCGAGCGAGCTTCAAAATTTTGACTTATTACAGTCCCACAACTGCCGTTTGTAACTTTATTTCTAGCTTTGGAAATTAAGGGGGGGGCACCGGGTGAAACTGCTGGCAATTACTGACAGCAACATCAAGAGAATGGCATAACAATTAAATGCGAGCGAGCGAAGCGAGTGAGCTTGAAAATTTTGACATTTTACAGTCCCCCAAACTGTCGTTTGTGACTGTATTTTTTCGCTTTGGAAATCAAAGGGGGCGCACAGGGCGCAACTGCTGGCAGTTCGTACTGGCAGCAACATCAGGAGAATGGCATAACGATTAAATGCGAGCGAGCGAAGCGAGTGAGCTTGAAAATTTTGACATTTTACAGTCCCCCAAACTGTCGTTTGTGGCTGTATTTTTTCGCTTTGGAAATTAAGGGAGGCACACTGGGCGAAAACTGCTGGCAATTACCGGCAGCAACATCAGGAGAATGGCATAATGATTAAATGCGAGCGAGCTTCAAAATTCTGACTTTTTACAGTCCCCAAACTGCCGTTTGTAGCTGTTTTTTCACTTTGGAAATTAAGGGGGGAGCACCGGGCGAAAACTGCTGGCAATAACTGGCAGCAACATCAGGAGAATGGCATAATGATTAAATGCGAGCGAGCGAAGCGAGCGAGCTTCAAAATTTTCACTTATTACAGTCCCAAAACTGCCGTTTGTAGCTATATTTTTCGCTTTGGAAATTAAAGGGGGGGAGCACCGGGCGAAAACTGCTGGCAATAACTGGCAGCAACATCAGGAGAATGGCATAATGATTAAATGCGAGCGAACGAAGCGAGTGAGCTTGAAAATTTTGCCATTTTACAGTCCCAAAACTGCCGTTTGTAGCTTTATTTGTAGCTTTGGAAATTAAGGGGGAGCACCGGGCGAATACTGATGGCAATTACTGGCAGCAACATCATGATAATGGCATAATGATTAAATGTGAGTGTGCGACGCGAGCGAGCTTGAAAATTTTGACATCTTACAGTCCCCAAAACTGCCATTTGTAGCTATATTTTTCGCTTTGGAAATTAAAGGGGACGCACCGGGCACAACTGTTGTCAATCACTGGCAGCAACATCAGGAGAATGCCATAGCGATTAAATGCGAGCGAGCGGAGCAAGCGAGGCTTAAAATTTTGACATTTTGCAATCCCAGAAAATGTCGTTTGTAGCTGTATTTTTTCGCTTTGGAAACCGGGCGAAAACTGCTGGCAATTACTGGCAGCAACATCAGGAGAATGGCATAACGATTAAATCCGAGCGAGCGGAGCGAGCGAGCTTCAAAATTTTGACTTATTACAGTCCCACAACTGCCGTTTGTAACTTTATTTTTAGCTTTGGAAATTAAGGGGGAGCACCGGGCGAAAACTGGTGGCAATTACTGGCAGCAACATCATGATAATGGCATAATGATTAAATGCGAGTGAGCGAATCGAGCGAGCTTCTAAATTTTGACATCTTACAGTCCCAAAACTGCCGTTTGTAGCTATGTTTTCCGCTGTGGAGATTAAGGGGGGGGGGAGCACCGGGCGAAAACTGCTGGCAATTACTGGCAGCAACATCAAGAGAATGGCATAATGATTAAATGTGAGTGTGCGAAGCGAGCGAGGTTGAAAATTTTGACATCTTACAGTCCCCAAAACTGCCATTTGTAGCTATATTTTTCGCTTTGGAAATTAAAGGGGACGCACCGGGCACAACTGTTGTCAATCACTGGCAGCAACGTCAGGAGAATGCCATAGCGATTAAATGCGAGCGAGCGGAGCAAGCGAGCCTTAAAATTTTGACATTTTGCAATCCCAGAAAATGTCGTTTGTAGCTGTATTTTTTCGCTTTGGAAACCGGGCGAAAACTGCTGGCAATTACTGGCAGCAACATCAGGAGAATGGCATAACGATTAAATCCGAGCGAGCGGAGCGAGCGAGCTTCAAAATTTTGACTTATTACAGTCCCACAACTGCCGTTTGTAACTTTATTTCTAGCTTTGGAAATTAAGGGGGGGGCACCGGGTGAAACTGCTGGCAATTACTGACAGCAACATCAAGAGAATGGCATAACAATTAAATGCGAGCGAGCGAAGCGAGTGAGCTTGAAAATTTTGACATTTTACAGTCCCCCAAACTGTCGTTTGTGGCTGTATTTTTTCGCTTTGGAAATCAAAGGGGGCGCACAGGGCGCAACTGCTGGCAGTTCGTACTGGCAGCAACATCAGGAGAATGGCATAACGATTAAATGCGAGCGAGCGAAGCGAGTGAGCTTGAAAATTTTGACATTTTACAGTCCCCCAAACTGTCGTTTGTGGCTGTATTTTTTCGCTTTGGAAATTAAGGGAGGCACACTGGGCGAAAACTGCTGGCAATTACCGGCAGCAACATCAGGAGAATGGCATAATGATTAAATGCGAGCGAGCTTCAAAATTCTGACTTTTTACAGTCCCCAAACTGCCGTTTGTAGCTGTTTTTTCACTTTGGAAATTAAGGGGGGAGCACCGGGCGAAAACTGCTGGCAATAACTGGCAGCAACATCAGGAGAATGGCATAATGATTAAATGCGAGCGAGCGAAGCGAGCGAGCTTCAAAATTTTCACTTATTACAGTCCCAAAACTGCCGTTTGTAGCTATATTTTTCGCTTTGGAAATTAAAGGGGGGGAGCACCGGGCGAAAACTGCTGGCAATAACTGGCAGCAACATCAGGAGAATGGCATAATGATTAAATGCGAGCGAACGAAGCGAGTGAGCTTGAAAATTTTGCCATTTTACAGTCCCAAAACTGCCGTTTGTAGCTTTATTTGTAGCTTTGGAAATTAAGGGGGAGCACCGGGCGAATACTGATGGCAATTACTGGCAGCAACATCATGATAATGGCATAATGATTAAATGTGAGTGTGCGACGCGAGCGAGCTTGAAAATTTTGACATCTTACAGTCCCCAAAACTGCCATTTGTAGCTATATTTTTCGCTTTGGAAATTAAAGGGGACGCACCGGGCACAACTGTTGTCAATCACTGGCAGCAACATCAGGAGAATGCCATAGCGATTAAATGCGAGCGAGCGGAGCAAGCGAGGCTTAAAATTTTGACATTTTGCAATCCCAGAAAATGTCGTTTGTAGCTGTATTTTTCGCTTTGGAAATTAAGGGGAGGCACACCGGGCGAAAACTGCTGGCAATTACTGGAGAATGGCATAATGATTAAATCCGAGCGAGCGGAGCGAGCGAGCTTCAAAATTTTGACTTATTACAGTCCAAAAACTGCCATTTGTAGCTATATTTTTTGCTTTGGAGATTAGGAGGGGGCGCACCGGGCGCAACTGCTGTCAATCACTGGCAGCAACATCAGGGGAATGGCTTAGCGCTTAAATGCGAGCGAGCGGAACGAGCGAGCTTTAAAATTTTGACATTTTACACCCAAAAAACTGCCGTTTTTAGCTATGTTTTTGCGATTTTGTTTGTCCCACTTTTATGGGGGAACCATCCCCCCCCCATCGACGCCTCTGCATATGAGGGAGCTTTTGTTAAGTGAAAGATATGCTGCACACTCTTTGACAAATTAGGGAAATATACGTCAATCTCAACAGTGTACTTATCGAAAGGGATCCAGTATAGCGGAGCTTTTGCATGTTTATGATTGCAATTCAACGATTTGGTGCATAGTTCTGGCGGTATTTGGACAATAATTCCATTAAGAAAGTTCGAGATTTGTCCTCATCTCGGAAATTGCTTGGGGGATAAGTGATTTGCCTGCCTAAACACTTTCGTAGGGGCGGGGCAAATGCCCTTCCCCCCCCCCCCCCCGAGATATTTTCGACGCCCCTGATCTTCCCTGGGTATACCCATATTATATGTATCTTGACTGAGTCATCAGTCACTGTCGTTCCTCATGAATGATTCAGGAAATGGAGGGGGTTCAATTACGGCAATATAGTTTTGTTATTGTTTGTTTGTTTGTTTTCGTACATATTTTGCAGATGGTCCCAAGTTACTCTCGTCTTAGCATGTTTACATGTAGGCCTACACTAGACGTTGTCAACGTCTGAGCCATACCTTACAGTGTATGTCCATGTCCGCGAGCGAGCGAAGCGAGCGAGCGCTTGAGAAAATTATGCATTCGATTTCCTACAAGATAGAATACTGTTCAGCTCTGTTACCTGTCTGAAGGCCGGCGTACAAACGTCATGCAATATACCAAAATTGATACAATCACATTTCTGCTTCCTCCATTTTTTTTTCTTCAAAATTCAGGGGGGGGGGATGGTCCCCCCCCATCCCCCCCCCCCCCGGATTTACGCCCATGCTATATACAAAAACCAGGTTCACCCAAAACGAATGGCAGGTTTGTTTGTTCGTTTGTTTGGTTGATTGTTTGTTTGTTTTTCATTTCCCTCAGAGGAAGATGGCTGAATAGCCCATATTCAGCAGATTTTATGCCCTATGCGAGTTACAGAGTGTTTTGCCTCTTACTAGAGGGAACAATAGAGGCTAAAGCAGGTATATGAAATACAGAAAAAAAAAACTGCTGAAGTTCACATTACCACAACACAAAGTGCATAATCATCATATTATACATTGGTCACAAACTATCAAATACTAATGAATCAATCAAATATCAATCATATCACTGCACTACAATGGCAAGGGTGATAAACATTTCCGCAGTATCAGTACAGTAATTTTCGTTTAAAAAGTGATGATGAAATGATACAAACATAATCTATAGTACATAAACCTATCAGCGTCAGCATCAGTAGTAGTATATACGGAAGTAATAGTTAGTCCTGTCGAGACTTCCGGTCGTTCGGTCGTTTATGCTCATCATCATCATCATCATCTCATCTCTTAACTATCTTAAATTTTCATTGGACACTATGCCCCATACCCCCCCCCCCCACACACACACCAGCAATTAACAATGATGAGCCATCTTTACAAGTATATCATAAACCATTTTCAGAATATAACAGAAGATAAACACAAAATTCTACATTACTCGATTGACCCACAACCCATGATCCACTCTTTCTCTTTCTCCATAGCATCACTAAATTACAATACACACTATATCCAGTTCAAACGCAATGAATATATCTAAAACATTTCAAAGTACAAACAATAACAACGTAATCTCAATTCAAACGATATAAACCCAACTTTCCAAACATATCATTTAAACTTATCATACTAAGGAAATGGAGGTTAGAAACTGGCCCATAGTTGGCATGATTTTCTTTTCCAGTGTGAGTTTCTTTTAAGGCCGATCTTCAGGCAATGAAATTATGCAACTTTTAGAGGTGGGGCAAGAATTTCTGTTCTTACATGTAACATGTCATGTGGATTTTCTTAAAGGAAATCAATAAAGCCCAAAATAATAAGGAAACAAGGAACTTTAATGTCTGTTAAGAACACAGAAATTCGCCTTCCACTGGCATAATATCACAGAAAGAAAATCATATATGTGTGGAAAAAACGTAAGTGTGGAAAAAATACAAGTGTGGAGAAACATAAAAGTGTGGATTCAATGAAACTGAGCTGCAACATTTGTAAAAAAAGAAATAGTCAAAGTTTGATGAAAAAAAGCATGCTTTTCATTTTCTGTTTATTCAAGTTGATACGACCTCTAGAAGTGGCGAAAGCGCTTACATTAGACAAGAGCTGGACAAAGTGCTAGAAGAAATGTAAAGCACTTTCTGAACGAGGGGGAGGTATGGAAGTAAAATAGAAGTACTTATTTTCAGAGGGGGGGGGGGGGGGGTTGCCCAGCATCTACTTTGCCAAAGTGGCTTAGCTGTTCATCCATAAATGAGATCTATATTTGTATAGTATCAGTAAACTAATTTGATTACCAATTTACATGATTCATAGCAAAATGCACCAATTGTTAACGCCGTGTGTATACAAAGATAAAGAAAATATTACAATACTCTCACAAACCACAAGGGGTAATTACAACTAGAAATGTATGAACAAAGCGATTAAGCAGATATATACATTGTATATAAAATATACAGGTTGATAGTGTCTAGTGTCTTTAAAAAAACATGCAAATTTGTAGTTAATTTTGTAACGCGAGATTGTGTGTGCAGATGGCCCTCGGGAACGAAATGATTTCTTCATAAACTCCATGAGGTTTGGATGTTATCAGTTTCTTCCAGCCATATGGATGTTACCAGTTGGGAAAAGTCAAGAGGTTCCCATAGGTGTTTCTTATATCAAGTCATGTATTAATGTAAACATGAGTGGGTAAAATGTTTCAATGAAAAAAGCAAGATTGGAATACAAACAACAACGCCCTGCAATTACTAATATGAACGCAATTCATACGTCTTACTTCTACTTCTACTTCTACTTCTACTTCTACGGTGCTTCTTATCAAAGCCTGCTCAGCAACTTTGCTATAATACAATTTTTATTCCTGTTGTATTGTACCGTCTTTTAATCTTTTCCTTTGTTGTTTGATAGACTTAAATAAAGAGAATGTACTACTATTCAGGGTATAAAATGAGGATATGAATTCCTTGGCATGTCATGGCATCGGACACCTTGAGCGTATATGGAAGGAGGGTGTGGAAGGGGGGTAAGAGCATCAACAGACTTAAGTCCACCGTTGTCATAATGATTTGGTAGAAAAATTGAGGACAGCAGCTGCTGCTATAATGTGGGTCGATATAATGATTATTTCTCTGCCCCAGTTCTAAGTCCAAAGTACATTGTATCGTCTGTTTCTGATCTGGCAAACCTTCCTGTCACTCTTGTCCCACGTAAAGTCGGAGTGTGTATTTGGTTTATTGTCTTGTTCTCATTTAAAGAGAGAGAGAGAGCGATACCGTTAATTTCAAACATTGGTAAGGTCTTGAAAAGGAGGGTTTGAGAAGTGAATAAGAAGTTAATGATTATGTGCACTGACAGTCCCTCTGACATCTTTGTGGAAGAAGACATATTGTGTGGCTGGATATTTAGGAACTTAATGTGGGGCTTTTATATAAGAGAGTGCCTGTCTCTTTCTCAAACAAACAAAAAGTAGATCATGCTAACAGTCTTGACACTTACTACATGCATGACATAACATCATACCTGGAGAAAAAGCCGTACAGGAAAACAATAACATATTAAACCAAACAATCTTCTAGCGATGGCAAACTTTACATTTTTAGTCTTGGGCATAGTCTATAGTTCAAATTGTGGGAAGGAACTAAATCCATTTACATCACATTAAAAGGTACCTGCCCTCCCAAACAGACTCGAACAAAGAGGGATTGGTTACATCACCAAGTCTTAAACCCATCATTGAATTTGAGATCCATTAAACAGATGGGAAATTGAAATGCATATACTTTTCTCCAACAGGCTCATGAACATAATGTTACTGATGTGGGGTGAATAATCAGGTGGTAAAAAAAAAAATAAACTGTGCTGACACAAAGTCGCCATTTGTGTTTAGTTTAGCATTCTGTCAGATAAGCAACATTCGTTCATGCGCATGTGGTGATCTCTCCATCTCCTTTTCCTTCACATTTTCTCTCATTCGGAGATGGCAAAGACATATATATATATATATATATATATATATATATATATATATATATATATATATAATATAGGCAGCACATAGACGTGGCTGATGTTGGGTAATCAAGCTTTCGAGCGAAATGCCCTTCTTCAGAATCTACACAGTCAATGATAACAACGTATAAACAAAATCAACCTAGATGTAAAATCGTACTAAACTTAAGTAACCTTCAATATCATACATTCCAACAGATACTCAATATAACAATAAATACAAAACATACAAAGTTACAACACATTTTTTAACAAAAAACAAACGAACATACTATTACTGAATACAATGGGAGAAAACTTACTGCATTACTGCTGAGTGCGGTCTTGTGATGTTGTCTTTGTAAAAATTGTGGCCGTGTGTATCTTATATGTGTTTGTGTGTATGGGGGCGGGGCGTTTCTGTACTGAGGCTCGTTCTTATTTAATCAGTCATAAACTACCAATACTCAATTTTTTAACCATCCAATAACATAAAAAGCTTCCAAATCACAAGTACGATTTCTACATATTAATACACTTCTTATAATACTAACATACACATCCGCGTACATAAAAATTTAATGCACATAAATCTAAAATTCCCAGTCCCTATCTAACTAAATTATATTCAAACAATAACATATTTATTACATACTAACATTTAAGTTATCTCTACTCATCTGTATCTATATAATACACGTTCATACAACATCTACTCAATACTTCCCAATAATTCAAATAATCAACTACAACACATAATATATTTACATACATACATACATACTTACATCTACTTCTACAATTATTGCTCATACGCACTTTCTGACAATTGATTGTGGTGAATGAGGTGGTGTGAAGGGGTGGTGTTATGATTCCATATTGATTCCGTTGGATGGAGGGTCTTTAATTTATCAATCCAGAAAGATTCTCTGCATAGTGTTGTGTTGTGTTATGCTTTCGATTGCTTGTGAGTTGATTGAATGTGAGATGTAGGTTGGATAATGTGTGTGAGGGCAGATTGAAATGTTTGGTGTATGGGAGTGTTTTGTGATTTGGGTGTGGTAGTTACGTATTTCTGTTGATTCTTGTGTACAGTGTTGTCTCTGTTTTCCCGACGTACTGTTTAGGACAGAGCGAGCTTGTTAGGAGACATATGATGCATGTGGATTTGCAGTTGATGTGTGAGGAGATCTTGAATTGTCTACCTGTGGTTGAGCTTTGGAATGTCGTAGTTTCTACGATGTGTTGGTGGAGGTTGCATTTTCGTGAGTTGCAGCGGTAGAATCCGTTGGGTTTGCGTAATGGCGTGCTGGGGGAGGAGTCTTTGGCCCGAACTAGGAGGTCTCTTATTGTGCGTCCACGGTGGAAGGAGATGGTGGGGGTTGGGGGAATAATTCCCGGGTGTTGCCAGATTGTTGTAGAGTCTGGTGGTGTTTGTGTATGATGTGGGGTAGTTTGGCGGTGGCAGGTGAGTATGTGCTTGGAAAGAATATGTCCTGTCTGTGTGTGTCATCTCCGTTTCTGTAGGAGAGAAGATCATCACGTGGTGTGTGTCTTGCCCGTGTTGTCTGGTTATGGACCATTTGTTTGTTGTAGTTTCGTTGGATAAAATGTTGTGCGAGTTGTTTTAGGCGGTGTTTCAGTGACTCTTTGTTTGAGCACATGCGTGTGACGCGTAGGGCTTGGCTGTAGACACTACCCATGAAAAAGTGTGTTGGGTGACAGGATGTGGGGAGGAGGTATGTGTGGGTGTCAGTGGGCTTGGTGTAAAGTTCTGTGTGAAGTTGTGAGTCTGCGTGTTTGATTGTGACGTCGAGAAAGTGTGTTTGCATGGGTGAGGAGTCAAATGTGAATTTTATGGTTGGGTCTATGTTGTTCATTTTCTCTTGGAGTGATGCGAGGGAACGAGGGGAGCCGTTCCATAGGAAGAAGATGTCATCAATGTATAGCGTCACCATGAAGTTTTGAGGAAAGGATTTGTCGACGATAGTATGTCCTGTTCTGCTTTGCCCATAAAAATGTTGGCGTATGTGGGGGCAACCGGTGTTCCCATAGCGGTCCCTTGGAACGTAGGTAATGCTCACCATTAAAGTTGTTGTGTGAAGTTGAAGTTGTTGTGTGTGAGTACGAGATGAAGGAGGCGGAGGAGTTGGTCTGTCGAAACTCCTTGGTCTGTCGGTGGGTGTGTATTTGTTCTGGTGTTGAGTGCTTCTTTACATGCTTGCATGCCTTCTTGGTGAGATATGTTTGTGTATAGCGATGTGACATCTGCAGTGACGAGGAGTGTTCTTGAAGAGAGTGGGGTGTGGTGTGTGTTGATGTCGAGGATGTGGTTCAAGAAGTGGGTTGTGCGAGTGGTCTGAGGTGGAAATCTAGGAACCTCGAGATTTCTACAGTTGGGCACGAGCAGCCGGATACGATCGGGCGCCCTGGGTTGTTTTGCTTGTGAATCTTTGGAAGGAAATATAGGCTTGGGCATTCTGGTTTTTGGGGTACCTTTTTGTGTCAGAGTCTACATGTAAAGACTGGTTAAGTCCTTTGCTGTCACTATACAGGGTGGCCCAGAAAGAACGGAACGCCTAAGATCTTTAATTTCAGCATTATCGTTGCAAATGTGTCATTATTTTGCATACTGTTGGAAAGGTCATTCTTTTTCCAAGAGAATGACACCAAGCTCTTTAATTTCAGTTAATGCGTTACGATTTTAGGACCATTTTTGTCAACCCTTGCAATTTTCAAAATGTGATCATTTTGCACTCTCAGAGACGCCGAAATCAGCGAGAATTCGGCTTGCCATAGAAGCAGTAACGTTCAAAACGTGTGGAATGTGGCTGTCATTGTCTGTTACCATTGTGAATGAGACGACCCGACGACACTAACACTGTCCACCCCACATTCCGCACATTGCGAACGCTACTGGTTCTACGGTAAGCCGAATTCTCACTGGTTTCTGTTTCTCTGAGAGTGTAAAATGATCACATTTTGAAAATTGCAAGGGTTGACAAAAATGGGCCTAAAATCGTAACGCATCAACTGAAATTAAAGAACTTGGTGTCATTCTATTGGAAAAAGAATGGCCTTTCTAATAGTATCCAACATGATGACATATTTGCAACGACGTTGCTGAAATTAAAGCTCTTAGGCGTTCCGTTCTTTTTGGGCCACCCTGTATATATATACAGAAGTATTGGAACAAGTTCACGCGGTTGACTGCAGGTTCATCGGTATTTATTGCTACTCCAATAAATGTATCTAATTATATATATAAGTGTATATGTATATATATATATATATATTGTAGTTGCTCCGCGTATTGGCAGTACTAGAAATAGCGATAATGAAGTCACAATAGAGGAATGCATTAAATGCCAATTGCCTTGATTTTTTTCCCGAATTTTCGGGGGCCTCCCCCTTCGTCAGGGATGACAGTGCGAAAATTCGGAAAATAAAATCAAGGCAATTGGCATTTAATGCATTCCTCTATTGTGACTTTATTATTGCTATATATATATAGGTGAGAGAAAGGATGAGACGATAGACGTAGCTTGAATTCTCACAGTTTGATCTTTATTCTCAAGCTTTCGGGCCCTGCCCTTTATCATTGTTGCCACTGTGTTTAGATGTCCGATATCCCAGCCCTGGTTTTTTTTTTTTTTTTCATATACCACGAGAATGTTTCCTGCAACCGGTTACCAACTGATCGCTGGTCTACAACCAGCCCAAATGTAAATCATACATCACATCGTATTTATCTATAAATGATGTATTTGTTTTTCCTTTCCTGTATCTGTGATTATTGTCAAACACACCATTATACACATGTTTCTAATTGAATGCTATTTATGTACCCTCCTCTTTTTTGTGCCTATATTCAGTTGAGTTATACAAACACTCCTCAATTTAATTATTATTATTAATTTCTGTTATTATTCATGTAATTACCTACCTTCATATGTATATGGAAATATGTATTTGTATATGTGCATGCATATTTGTATCTATATATACATGTGTATACGCATGTATTTAGTTATACGTATATATACACTTGTATGTATGCTTGTTTATGATTGGATGTATGTATATTATAATGATATATGATTAACGCATATATACACTAATATTAATTTCGTTATTTTCTGCTATTTTTACCTCTATCATTATCGTTATTATTTTTACTATTATCTTGATCATTCTCATTTTTTGTATACAATATCTATATCATGTTCTGAATCCATCATCATTATTTTGTCCGATTTCTTTGATCCTCAGTCTTGATAAGGTGCAAGGCCCGAAAGCTTGAGAATAAAAATCAAACTGTGGGATTCAAGCTACGTCTATCGTCTCACCCTTTCTCTCACCTACACACTACTAAGATGCGACGGCCCAGGGGCTTAACAACTGAAAACACACCTTTCACACACTATATATATACGTATATAATATATATGTATATATATATATATATATATATATATGTATATATATGTATGTATATATATATATATATATATATATATATATATATACATATATGTATATACATATATATATATATATATGCATATATATCGTAAAGAGAGAGAGGTTGTCCTGACTTACTCTTTGAATAAATCGCATTTGTAATGTTCCATCAATCCGCCGCAATTGGCATCTTTTAAGGTCTTATCGAGCTCGTCAATGAGGCCACCAGTTTTAATTGCCCACTTATGTAAAATTAGTATGAACGCGTCCTATAGTTCCTCTGATGTTCTCTCAGGGTTCCATCGTACACCGCATAATCCAAGCCGAGGGCTACAGAAAGATTTCTGTGAGCTTCTAGTGGAAGGATGGTCGACAGGTCGATGATCTGCTTTTCTGTGACTTTGCAGCCCTGCTGTCTGTAATATATTAAGAATCAATATGTTAATGGTGTTTATGACAACAGAAAGTTATCACCGATAAATGTAACGACTATTAAATTGATAATCGTACCGATATTAGCTGTATCAACTATACGGCACACCTTTGTCATTGTTCATTGACAAACATACGTCATTCAATGAAACTCATTTCTTCTTTTGCAAAGTAATCATAATTATAAAGTACCTGACAGGTTGGTATTACCTTTGTATATATTTGATTCAATCCGACAATGTAATAATAATTATACGCATTCATCAGTCATGTCCTCTACACCTCAGACAGTTCTAGAAATACAACAACTTGACAATTATGACTTTAAAAGTGTAATGGCTATAATTGCCGAGGTATACAACCCCCGCCCTCAAAAAAAAAAAGGTCTACACTCTATACAATAATTTCATATCGAAAGAAAGGGTAGTTTGCATGGGGGTCTTATGACTGAATCACCTGATGAACACTGTGACCGATATCGTATAAATCATTTTAAACTTAAAGAATTTATATCTCCAAAACAACAAATATTATGTCATTAAAATAAAATGTTTTGCTGTTTCATTCAACGTTTTGAGTCAGAGTCAACATAATTTGGAATTGATTTTCACTGGAAGATCACGTTCACTGTTTACTAACATGTCAACATGTTTCTGTGAAATTCCAATGAAATACAGGTGGCCTTCATTAAAGCGTGACTTACTTGCCCTTCGAGTAATCCCTATACTTATATAATATACAGGTTCGATTTTAGAAAAGTTTGCATTTATGAACGATAATATGAAAACGCTGTAGAAACGTTGACAAAATATCAGTCTGGCCTTCGAAAAAAAGAATGTGTGACATTTACTCCATCAACTTTAAGTAAATGTATTTGCATGTCTTCCCTGGAATTTTCAGTGTCCCCCCCCCCCCCCCCAAGGAGAAGTATGATGTCAAGAAAAATCCAAAATAAAGGATCAGCCATTCGATGTAAAGACTAAGTCATAAATACCTCTTTAAACATTTGTGTCTGTTATCTTTTCTTCCGGGCTTGGCATCCCGTCGCCTGGTTGTCTTTCTAACAGGAGAGGTCCTGTTAAATTATTTCGAAGGAAAATACAAAACAAATGAAAATCAATTAAACCTCTTGTTATTCCTTACGACCGACATTCAAAGAAAAGACAAAGGGATTGAGGAAGGAATAAATCATGTAGTTGAAGCTTATACTCACCTGAAGGCTCGTTGCTATCACTTCCATGTGCATCTCCTGATTCATGTTTCTCCCCATTTTTTCTGACGACAGGAGAAAAACGAAGGAACGAAAGTCAACTAAGTTCAGAACAAATCATATCGTGTTTACACTCGCCATATAATGAGTTTACCGCTACTTTTCACTGTGCAGCGCAATGATATACCAAGAGTCATACAAGCAATGCTGAAATATATTGTAGGCAAAGCAATCTATGCCAACTGAATCTCATTTTAGGGCCCCGTCACGTATACAAAAATATTTGAAAGGTGTCCTGCTTTCCTTTTCATGATGCCATTCTAAAGTCTGTCTTGTGCCTTCATCATTTTATAAGAAAGATAATCGTCTTTCAAATATGATTGTATGTATCTGAATACACACATTGATTATTCAACTCCTCTTCCTCAGACTGTTTCAGAATCGTTTAAACTCGGCAGTTATGACTTTTTAAAAGGGAATGGTTAATTGTAGAACAATTGATACACTGCACTCAATATTTCTAAGTCTGAAGCAATGGGAGAGTGGTGGGGTAATAACAGCATCACCTGTTGAAAACTGCCTATCCAATAAACGTGACCGATATCGCTGATGTGATAAATCATGTTAAACTTCTGGACTTTATAACTATATTACGACGATGTTAACAACAGGAGAATCGAGGGTCTGACCAGAGTATTGCAAGTTTATCTTCCATATATTCTTGCAAACTATTACCTATAAAGAAAAGACAAGCATTGATATTGATACTGCCCGCCAAGTTTGGAGACACATTTGACCATGCGTTTTCAACGAGAAGATGAAAAATATGTTGAGGGAGAAAGATTTGCGGTGACACCATGTGTATGTAGTCCTTAACCGGATCGTTGTTTGGTAGACGAAGAGCCTAGAAAGATGAGAATTGAAGAGGAAAGCGACATATGGGGGCTGTAAGGAGGGCAGTAATGGGCTGGAAGTTGCACTAATGGAGACGGCAGAGAAAGGAACAGAGAGAGTGGTAAAGAAGAATAGAGTGAGAATCAAGTAAGATGTTCAGACATCGTTAGGAGGAGGAAGATGACATGGAAGGGAAGAGGAAGAGTGAGAAGTTGAAGGTTGGAAAATCATGGAGATAGAAGAGAGAAGTGAAGATTCATGAAACCAAGAGAAGAACGAAGTCGGCGAACAATGTGGACTATGGAATGCGGAATAAATGGAGAAAGGATGAATAATCCCGCGAAGGAAAGGTAAGTCGAAAAGAGATGAGACCATGTTGAGAGAAAGGAGGGAAGGGAGGGAGAAAACAAAGAGAGAAGAAGAAAAAAAAAGAATGAAATTCAAGAAGGTAAAGGAGACTGGGCAAGGGTGGATCCTAGAAATAAATGCTGCAGAGGAGAGAAAAATGTGGAGAGGAAAATCAATGACAGTTAAATCCTGAAAGGTTCCTGTGGGAGAAATGCAAAATGAGAGATTAAGTCCTGAGAGGCGAAGGCAAGAGAAATAACCTGTGAAGAAAACTGTACATTAATGAACAAGTCCACCTTCATATACATAAGGATTGAGAGAATGCAGCAATATTAGTAGAACACATCAGTGAAAGTTTGAGGAAAATTTACACATTCCGTTCAAAAGTAACGAATATTTTAAGTATCTGCCCAGTCACTGCTGGAAGAGAAAACTACTACAGTGTATGATGTCACAAGCGTACAACTACATAAGGGAAATAAAAAGAGAATTTCACAAAACTTTACTTTTTTAATAAAGTGCACATTTCTTCGACTTGCTACTGACGTATGTTAAGAGTAATATTATTCCCCCTGCCTTCTGAAAGAGAGAAGTTGAGTGTTCTTTTGTTATGCGCGAAAAATGGAAATATGTCGATTTTTCTTTATTCTTTCTTTATATCGTTGTATTCATGTGACATCACAAGCTATAGTAGTCTTTTCATCCAACCGTGACTGAGCAGAAACTTAAAAAATTCATAACTTTTTAACGGATTGTCCGATTTTGCTCAAACTCTCACTGATGTGTTCTACTAATATTGCTGCATTCACTCAACCCATATGTCTATGAAGCTGAAGTTGTCCTTTAAAACAGCGGTCCTGAAAAGGACCGTTGGGTTGTATGGAAACAAGAAATAAAATAAGATATAAGAGGAAGAAGAAAGGAAAGAAGAGAACAGAACAGAAAAGATAAGTAGCGTAGAAACAGATGATAGTGTAGGAGAGAGAGGAAAGAGAATGACAAACTGAGTAGAAGGTGCTAGTGAAGGTAGAGTAAGAGTTATCTAGTTATAAGAATA
Source organism: Diadema setosum (assembly GCA_033980235.1). Lineage (NCBI taxonomy): Eukaryota > Metazoa > Echinodermata > Echinoidea > Diadematoida > Diadematidae > Diadema > Diadema setosum. The sequence goes on along the minus strand of CM067070.1, from coordinate 15,275,833 downwards.
ACTAGGAGAACCGAGGAACTTGACGTTTCGGTCAGGTGTTAATTTACAGTTTTCTTCACAGGTTATTCACAGGTTTGACGAATCTTCACTTCTCTCTCTTATCTCCATGATTTTCCCACCTTCAACTTCCCCCTCTCCCTCTTCCCTTACATTTCATCCTTCGCATTTCGCTCTCATGTAGAGACATGAGCAAAGACATGCAGAAAATAACATCTTAAAGGATTACAGAGTGCATTGTCTTACTTTTTGGATGAATCACTTTTGTGCTGTTTTACCGATCTGCCACAGTTGGCATCTACCAACGCCTTCATTGGTCATTGCTCATTGACAAACCTATGCATCTTTCAGTGACTTTTTTAAGCAGAGAAACCATTAGCGTGCCTAGCAGGCAATTGTTATTCAAAATCTTGTAATGACCTAAATATACGCATACATCATTCGTGTCCTCTCCATCAAACTATTCTAGAGTTGTAGCAATATGGCAATCATAACTTTGAAAAGGGGAAGTGGTATTTCCGACGCATACACACACACACACACACGCACATAAATACAATGTATGTGGTATTCTCATATCTGAAACAATGGCAGAGTATGCATTGTCTCTTGAAAATTGCAAATGAAATTGTTACCTACATCACTGGGCTGATAAATCATATTCAACTTCATACTAACCTGTACATCGACGATGTTAATAGAAAATTTACTGTTTTCTTTGTTTGATTTGGCTTTTTGATATACTTCAAGGTCACCTTAACTAGAATTGTTTTTCACTGTAAAATCAGTATTTGTAATTCTATTAACATGACATTTCGTACAAGCTTTCAGAGGTTAGCATATCCTGCGTGCTTCCGCAGAGAGGTTCAAGATCAGAGTCTATTGTTATGATAATAAGTTTGGAGTCCCAGCCCTCATAGCATTCCCACTATTGGACATCTATTCGACATCAGTGTATTTTGTGTATTATAGCTTTGTTTTAAATTGTCGACATGTGACAAACCCGATATGAATGGAAGATTCTAGTAACGGCTCACAGTTGCCGGCGGCAGCCGGGGCTGCAAGTCAGGCAGAGCTGTGGTCTAAATTTCCCTTCGGTACTTCTTTACAAGAAAACAAAGAATGTGTGACATTTACACCATCAAATCTAAGTACATGTGCTCGCATTTCTTATCTGGAAGTTTCTGTTTTCCCCCTTATTTAAGGAGAAGCATGAGGTCGACACACATTCAAAGTCAAGACCATCAATTCGATGTATGGGGAATGCATAAATACCTCTTTGAAATATCTGCTATGTCACTTATCCTTTCTTCTGGACTTGATGTTGCCTCGTTTGGTCGTTCTTTAGAAAGGAGAGGACCTTGCAAGAAACAGAAAAAAAAAAGTATAATATCAATTAACGTATTCGTGTTATTTCATACGACAGAGATACAAAGGAAAGACAAAATGACTTTAAAAGGAACAAATTACAAGTCATGCTGGTGACAAAATTATTCATGCACAATGTACTCACCTGAAAGGTCACTGTTATCATTTTCTGGTGCTTCTGGCTGTTGTTTCTCCGCGTTTGTTCTGACGACAAAAGAAGAGCGAAGGATCAGGAACGAAAGTCAACTGATAGTTCTGGGCATGTAGGGCCCTATAGTTATCGTAGCAAAACTCGTCGTATCAATGGGCTTTCAATAATTGATAATGATATAATGATAGTACTAAGGTCTTATTTACCCAGGGTAGCCTGTTCAGTGTTGCCACTGCTCTACCAGAGGGCCCTGCTCTTATTATTACCCTGGCGTTGCCAGGTACCCATTTATACACCTGGGTCGAGAGGGACACAATGGGTAAAACATCTTATCCAAGGACGTAAAGCACTGATGGGCGGGATTCGAACTCGGGTCTTCCGATCGGGAGTCGGGAGTCTTATCCACTATATATCCCACAACGCTCCCACTCAATTGACACTGCGGAGCGGAATGATGTACCAGGAGTCATACAAACAATCATGGAAAATGCTCAAGGGAAAACAAACTATGCCAACTGAAGTTTCGGGTCATCCCACAAGACGAGTCACACAGCCCACGAGTTCGACATTGAAAAAAAAAAAATCCATGAGTCATACAGTCCACGAGTTCGACACTAGGTAAGAAACAGCCCACGAGTTCGACATCACAGTACGAGGCTTATTGTGTAGATGTGTATTGTGTCGATGGCCTTATTATCTTTAGTGTCAAATTCGTGGGCTGAATGATTAATGATTGTCGATCTCCTGAAGTGCACCCGTCAATTCTTAAACATTGATTATTTCCGTCATCTTCCTCAAACTGTTTTAGCATCGTAAACCTGGCAATTATTACTATGAAAAGGGAAAGTTTCTAATTGCAGAAGTATAGACTACAAAACATGGCACACTTCATTCAATATTTTGATGTCTTAAGCAATTTTACAATGTTGGGACACCTACTGCCAACACCATCTCATAAAAATTGCAAATTTGGTTGTGACGGATAGTGGCCTGCTGAATCGTGTACAAACTTAGAACTCCATAACTCCATTATGATTGCTTCATTTCGCTCTTTGATAAAACATTATGCCACGGTCAACGCAAACCATGATTGGTTTTCACCATTAAATCACTCTCATTTATTATTGAGACTTCATTACGTTCCATAAAATCTCACTCATGTACCGGTGAACTTCATTTAATAAAACTTCAGTTGTGTGACATCATTATTTTCATGAGAATATCCATGTTCGATTTTAGAGAAGTTAGAGAAATTAGAAGTCGCTCTCTCCTTAAGAAAAGCATAATGTCAGCAGAAATAAAAGAGATCATCCATTCGATGTAATGCCAAGTAATACATACCTCCGTGAAACATCTGTGTCTGTTGTCCTTTCTTCTGGACTTGACGTTCCCTCGCCTGGTTGTCCTAGTGGCAGGAGAGGATAATTCTCGGACAGGTTCTCTTTCTCGGTATCTATGTTATGAATTCATAAAGAAGGAATACAGAAATGATAGTTTAAAATCAATTAACGCCCTCTTGTTATTTCTTACCACCAATGACTTCAGTGCTTAGACCGAAATTCAAAGCAAAGACAAAGGGATTGAGGAAGGAATAAATCAAATAGTTGAAGCTTATACTCACCTGAAGGCTCACTTCCGGGTGCATCTCCTGATTCATGTTTCTCTCCATTTTTTCTGACGACCGCAGGAGAAAAACAAAGAAACTTAAGTGAACAAAGTACAGAACGTGTCCAATTTTCGTAATTACATCGCATTATAATCAAACGAAAAACCAGAACATCCTCAAAGTTAATTTGTACTATGTATTATGCAAACTAGAGGAAGGCATTCTGGGTAATAATGAATGTACTATGAACAATGCAGTCATTTAGTTATGCAATTTGAAACATGCATTCTATCAAGAAACTTTCTTAAATCGTTACTGCATTTGAGAGGTCATAGACATCAAATAAGAAATATTGTGCGAATGCCTACCCCATCATGGATTAAATCTCACTCCAGTCTTTCTAGGGGAAAAATATGTGACATTCATTCAATTAAAGCTGAGTATCAACATTACACAGTTGAAAGTTTTTGTTTTGTCTTCCGAAGGTGTACCAAAAAGATGTCTACAAAAATGAAAACTTAAATACCATCCCGACGGAATATTAGAGGAAGTTGCAAATAAAAGACCATTTACATATTTTTGATATATTTATATATTATATTATTATTATATATTTCCCAACACCATCTAATGAAAATTGCAAATTTGGTTGTGACGGATAGTGGCCCGCTGAATCGTGTACAAACTTAGAACTTCATAACGCCATTATGTTTACTTCATTTCGCTTTTTGATAAAACATTATGCCACGGTCAACGCAAACCATGATTGATCAAAATTTTTCATTATTGAATCACTCTCATTTCTTATTGATATTTCATTGTGTTCTATGAAATCTCACTCATATACCAGTTAACTTTTTGTTACAAACTTCGCTTGTGTGTCATCGTTATTTTCATAAGAATATCCATGTTCGATTTTAGAGAAGTTAGAGAAATTAGATGTCACTCTCTCCTTTCGGAAAAAAACCCCACAAATATATGTGTTATTTACACCATCAACCCTAAGAACATAATGCTCGTATTTCTTATCTGAAAGTTTTCTAGTTTTTTTTTTTCCTCAGGAAAAGCATAATGTCAGCAGAAATAAAAGAGATCATCCATTCGATGTAATGCCAAGTAATACATACCTCCGTGAAACATTTGAGTCTGTTGTCCTTTCTTCTGGACTTGACGTTCCCTCGCCTGGTTGTCCTAATGGCAGCTCTGAGTCGACGATGAAAATTTGTGTGCAATCATCGGATCACTCTTATTGTTTTAGTCTAACTAATTTATTATATAAGTGATTCCTCTGCGACAGCTTCACTTCGTCCATAGTATTATCGCTTTTACCCTAAAAAAAAAATATTACAATGTGCAGACCCCAAACTTGATATTAATTTTTCTATTTACCTAAGTTTATTTAGTCCAAAGGAATACCTTGCTATTAAAGTCTTCCCCTTCCAGTACATCCATTACACAGAAACTATTCAACATTTTTTTTAACTTAGAGAGGTTTACCCTCCAAGGTCTTTCATTTCATTAGATTTTGATTCACTTCACACTTCTCAAGAAAATGACATAGAAATACTATCATCCGAAAGGAAGATAATACAGTACAAATTATTTGACACAATGGACACAATGGAATGCTGATTCGTTATCGAGTTCTAGTTCGAAACGATGCTCTGACCGTCGTTTCGCTATAAGTCGTTTCGTTATACATCTTTTCGCTAGTCAGCGCTCAGACGTATAAATTCATTGTATAGCTATACCGTTTTGGTATAGCTATATCGTTCTAGTATAAATTTTTTGAGTCTGAATGCCCTGATATTCATCTGAACCTACAACTATCTCGATACTATTAATAAACGTGGTGGTCAAATTACATAGGTATCGCTGACTCATAATCCAGTATAGTAGGAATAATGAGATGGAGCCTAAAAACACGCCAACATGATCATAAGAAACTCATGGGGGGAGCATGGGAGCATGGGCAAACGTCTATACCGTTTAACCACTGTCATGCTGTACAACTACTTGGTTACTCGATTCTATCCTGCGTAGTGAAATGAATATCAAGGAATCATTCTTACAATTGCATAGGCCCTTCACTGATATATGTGCACAATATTATGTCAAATAGAATGATTAAAACAATGCAACTGCCGAGAAATTCTGTTACAGAGCAGCCATTCATCGGTATCTATCATTTTTTAACCAAAAACCTTCTGGGTACACACCTTTTCTTCTTCTTTTTCTCCAGCGTATCAATATGGTGATGATGATAATGACTGTCAAAATAGCGACGATCACTGCAGCGATTGGTCCAATTATGATCCAGGCGTTCTTGACTGAAAAGCAAAACGCCCAAGACAGAAAAGAAAGTTTCCAATGCGTTATGTACGATATCCTTGCGTGTAAAACTAGTTTTGTCCTAATAGAAAAAAAAAATCGATGCAAATAAATCATTGCGTTTTAAATCACTTGTTACCCGTGGACATGCTGCGTTTCTTCCTTTTCCTTTCCTCATCACGTTCTTTATTGGAAGAGCGAGGGTATATATATATATAATCACACGCAAAAAGTTTTGATTTCTAAAAAATTGAAGAAATGAAATGCTCAAGAACATCAAAGACTCTTCCAGTATTGTAACCAAAGATTCTTCCCATCGCACACTAGTAATGGGGACACTAACTTTGAGAACAAAAAAAAAAAAAAATCTTTAAAAAAAGCGCTGAGGCCCTTTTAAGATGAAATTCGGACAGATCTCTCTTTAATAGTTATTCTTTACACGTGTCATAATTATCTGGAGTCTTTTAACAGGGAAAGATTCTACTACAAGCCAATATTTTTAGTCGTGTTTTTACTGATAATATAATTAAAACCAATAACCGTTGAGGCACACTCCCGCTTTTCTAAGATCGCGAATCATCCCGAAATAGCGCGATTGTGCACAGTCATGAATATTATTTTTCATGAGTTGCCTCACGGATCGGTGCGTCTCCTCCCCCTCTTTCTCGCTTTCTTTCTCTCTCTCTCCCTCCCCCCCCCCCCCCCTTCTCTCTCTCCCTCTCTCCAGTACAAAATGAAAGGGCTTGCTTCTCCTCTTCGAGGCGTATTTCTTTGAAATAATCAAAACTGAAATTCGCAAGGTTAACAATTCTAATTTTAACATACAATCATCAGTGAGTACAAGCTCTTACTGACGATTTTGTGTGTGTGTGTGTGTGTGATTATTGACCTTGCGCAATTTTGGAGTTGAATATGTAAACACAAGCATCGTTCAAATCAGGCGGTTGCTGGCCTCGTTTCAGGAGTAGTGAATTTGCGATTATACATGTCATACACACCCCTCAAGCGAGCAAGCATACACAATACGAACATGTTGCCAGTGGTATCCCGCATACCCCCGTTACGTTTCCACGCTGATAACCATACTGCCAATGAACGTTTTGTCACATCTCGCACGTAGCCAGGATTTGATCTTGGGGGGGGGGGGGGGTAGTCTGCAAGGGAGCGAAGCGAGCGAGCCCGAGCGAGCTGAGCGAGCGAGGGGGGGGGGGGAGGAGGGTGTAGGAGGGGGGAGGGTGTAGGAGGGGGGGTCCCCCTCCCACGGTAAGAACTTTTTGCATTTTGATGTTGTACATAGTGCAATGTGATGTATGTTTTTGCGCGTTTTCTCGAATTGAAACAGTCCCACTTGTTTAAGGTAGCAATATATTTTCATGTCGATTATCATTTAACAATTTTGCTATAAAATATGGTATCATTTCAATAAATGTCGTGTATTAATTCTTGCACTGAATATCATGAACGCGACTGAACTCAAGCGAGAGGAGCGAGTGGGGAGGGGGAGGGTGTGGGAGGGGGGTGTCTCCCCTCCCACGGTGAGAACTTTTTGCATTTTGATGTTGTAAATGGTGCGATTTGATGCATGTTTTTGCGCGTTTTATCGACGTGAAACAGTCCCATGCACTTGTTTAAGGTAGCAGTATATTATGATGTAGATTATTACTACACAATTTGCCTATAAAATGGTACAATTTAGATACACTTCTTGTATTAATTCTTTTCACAGAGTCATGAACGCGACTGAACCCGAGCGAGCGGAGCGAGCGAGGGGGGAGAGGAGGGTGTGGGAGGGGGGTGTCCCCCTCCCACAGAGAGAACTTTTTGCATTTTGATGTTGCAAATGGTGCAATTTGATGCATGTTTTGCGTGTTTTAACGTATTGAAACAGTCGTACTTGTTTAAGGTTGCAGTTTATTTTAGTGTAGATTACCATTGAACAATTTGCCTATAAAATGGTATCGTTTAAATAAACTTCTTGTATTACACAATACTTACTCTGAATATCATGAACGCAGTCTGTTTAGCAATCGAACAGAAAAAGCATGCACACGAGGGGGTAAATAGGGGCATTTCCCCTCCCACCCGAAGGTGATTTTGAATTTTCAGACCTGAAATTCAGCGATCTGGTGCAAATTTTTGGTGCAACACTTTTTCATCGAAGTGTTAAAATCACGGAATTTAGCTCTTATTCCAAATGTGCATCATCTGTGTGTTATGTACAATGTCTAGTGAGGTATCCAGAGCTTAGGGGAAGGGGGAATCCCCCTCCCGCTCGGCGGAGCTTTTGCGTTTTTAGAATTGAAATAAAGCGATCTGGAGCACACGTTTTGTGGAAAATTCGGAAATTGTCATTCCCAAAAATGTACTAAGTCTATAATGGGTAACAAGCAATGGAAGGGTGGCAAGATACTGTACCTCTCCTTTATTCAAGGGAACCTTTTTTTTTCAGTTTTAAGCTTTTAGAACTGAAATTCAACAATCTGGCGCACACTTTTGTTGGAATATCTGGAAATTTGTCAATCAGAAGAGAAGTGTAGCAAGTCTGTTAAAGAAGATTCTGTATAATTTTCTGATTGCAGTTAAACGTTTTGGTGCACACATTTTGTGTCATATTTGGAAAACTGTTTATGTTCAAAGTGTAGCCACAGTCTATTTCTATGCATGGGGGGGGGGGGGAGGAGGAGGGGCGGACGAGCAGAGAAAAGGCGTGGGCGAGTGTTATCTCCACCCTTCCCGTACGATGGAGCTTTTGCCTTGTTAAGGTTGAAATTGAAATATCTCGTATACGCATATTTGATGGAATATTTGGGAAATCATTAAAAAAAAATGATGGGGGGGGGGACTGAAGGAGGAAAGTGTCGATTGAAAGGGGAAATTCCCTTTGTATACATGAGGGAACTTTGAGTTTTCGGAATATACATTGTATAAAGTGATAAGTCTTGTGCACTCAAAATTACTCATAATTTTTTGTAAATCTAAAAAGTGTACTAAGGCTAGGGAAAGAGGCACAGAGATTTTGCATATTTTGAATTGAAATTCAACGATCTGGTGCACACTTTGAGGGAAATATTAAAAAAAAAAAGTTATGATCTTATTAAGTTCGAAAAAGGAGACCCGCTTCATGTGCATGCATATACAGTATACACGCATTTTTTTTCCGCCTCCCAAATCCCCGGTCCAAATCTTAGGGGAGGGGGAGGGGGAAAACCGCCCCATCGCCCCCCCCCCCCCCCTTGGCTACGCCACTGTCTCAACCTCCGACAAGTAGTTCTTCCCAACGATGTAATATTCCACCAGATGGAGGCCATGATTTATGTTACAGTTAACGTCATGCGAGAACCTCAGAAAAGTCGATTAACTTGATATTCAGGAAAGATTATACATAACACATACTTATGTTAGTTATTGTATTTATGATATCTTCCTCCGATACTCCAAGACCACAGGCTATGATCTCGACGGGGAAGGGGACGGGACACTTGTTCACCGACCCTTCACTATTTTAAGGTTACATTTTCCCCTTTTTTTTTTTGCTATTTATTAGCATTTTAATGGATTTTTTTTTTTTTACCTGGAACATATTCGCTAACCAAAGGTGTATAGAACCTTAATTTGCCCAATCACTTTCCGGATATAAAATAATGATGCCCTGGTGACAAATTTAATTCATTGTCTGCTACTCATTGAATGTCCGACTGATGATTTAAGAAGCAAAACCCTAAAACTCTAGAACTCCAGAGATTAAATACATCGTATTGTGACATATAGATAATGTATTCTCCCAAATTTTATTTTGATAGTCTTTTTCTTTCTTTTTTATCACAGGACACCCCACCCCATATCTTCCGAGAAGTTTGAAGGGGATATACTATCCACCCACTAACCAGGATCTTTTATGGGGATTCAAAATTGGAAAAAAAATGAAATTTTCTATGAACATAATATTCCTCCCGAGTTCGATACTGAAGGAATGCATCTCCAAGCGTAAAAATCAGTTAAATTTGTACCTTCCGTACTTTAGTTTGACTCATTTTCCTCCTTCTTAATTGTTGTATCATGTAACCAGCCTAGCATCATCCTTCTTGAATTTGTGTTTTTGAAATTGTCAACTACATCTTTTCGGAATATATATCTGGGGCCGTATTCCGAGAGCTAATTAAGTGTCTGATTAGCACTTAATTACCAATTGGTATTCTGAGCAAAGAGATTATACCTATAGAGTAAGTAGTCGCCATACGCGTGCGTACAAATAGTGCGTCCAAAATTGAAGAGGGAGCGCACACTCAGCGCTGGATCTAAGTCTACGTTCAAGTCATATCTTCTCATATCATATGTGGAATGAAATGTTATTCTTCATTACACATTTTCATTTTCAGAATCACAATATGGTTAATTGTTTAAATATTAGTTTCTACGATGATATCATAATCATTTGAACCATTTGGTAGAGTGCAGACCTTTTTGCTATTCGCAAAATAAACAGTGGGAACTTGGGTGTAGACTAGACAGTACTTGAGCATTATGACGTTTGTTTTGCGTACATTCCCACTCACGCCATAAACTCAAACAACATCAGCACCATTATGACGCTTCAACGTGACCATTGTGACGTCACAATAAAACAACGCAAGGTCACTGCGCCGAATAATCAAGTCGAGCGCGCATTACACAGTGCGCTGCCACCTACTGATTAATAACTGTACAGGATCCGTGCAATGGCGGCTCCCACAACGCAAAATGGCAGCTCCATCGCGCGGCTGCCTCCCACCCGCTGCCTCCCCACTGGACTACGCCCTCTTGTGGTATAATCTCTTTGATTCTGAGAGCATGATTAAGTAGGAGGTGTGTTAACTACCATAGCAACAAGCGCTTTGGCGGGAAGGACCTACGCGTTTGCGCGTATCAATGCGCGTGCACCTCTGAAAGGAATTAATCACAGAGTTGATTACGAATCGGTATTCTGAGGGTGTAATTACAGGTGCATGGTCCCGGCGTTTTAGTCAAATGCGTACGCGGGCGCACGGCGCAAATTTCTTATAGAGACCTGCGCTATCGGCTCCTCTCTAGCGCTTACGCTTTGGCCCACTTTCCCGAGTCCGAAGAAGTCCGATTCACTGTGGTCAGTGGTCCGATCACAGTTCGGCTCATGATTCGGGTGAGGGGGAAGACAGCTTTAGCAAAGTTCTTTTGTGATGTCATAATAACAAGCACATATGCACGCACCATGGCATTACTACAGACTGCGCGATGCGCAGAGAAGACAACAAAGGCAACGTTACTTAGCAACAACTACGCACTTTACTCTTGATGACAGCTCAACTTCGGTAATCTTTGTATCAATGCTAACGGTGATCGGCAGTATCATCAACAGCGCCCTCTACACCACCGGGCCTATGCCCCTTTAAGTACGAAAGTTAATGGAAAACTTAATGTTACCAAAGAGTGTCATTAACTACTCCGATATCACGCATTACATCGTGTTTTCTCTGCCACACCGATACTGACCGTCTTCGGTAACCGAGGAGCAGTTGAATCTTGTTATCATGGTATCCGTAGAATTCAGAGAAAAAAAAAAGAAATATAGCCGATCTTCGAGGAATTTTGTCATTTTATGTGAGCAAAGAGGTTGAGATCTTCGCATGCGTACGTGAGGGGTCGTAATCAAATACCGGAGTGTGCGCACGGAGCTCTTGGGTTGTAATTACAGGGGGGCATGCAGGAGCGCGCATTGAGGACATATTTGCGCGTGTAATCATCATTTTGGCTTCTAACAACGCGTCTGATTGGATGGAATAACAATTAGATGGGAGGGACCTAAGATAATTACAGGGGACTTAATCATACCTTAATTACGTCCTTAGAATACCGATTTTGCCCATGATTAAGGGCCTATTAACTTCACGACTTAATCACGACCTCAGAATACCACCCCAGGTAATAAATGTGAAAGACTTATTAGTGGAGCTCATGGCCTTACGCAGAAATGTTTTGAGCTATAAATGGAGGCGCAAGAATAAATGTTTATTTGAGGGAACACTCAAACGAGGGTAGGGTATATAGAGGGAATCATTATCGGTCGGTCGGTATTACAGGTCTTTTGCAATGTTGCGCGTCAGTTTACCTGTTTAAAGCCCAAACAAAGTTCCGGTACGCCTGCAAAAGTTGTCAAATTTTGCTCAAAAATGTGCAGGAAACGATGTTATGACAAGATATTCGATGGGTAACGACGAAAATGGGAAATATTAACCAAAAAGGTTCAGTCTCAGTATGGTTGGGTGTTCATAATACCGGACACCTAGCGTTTTGCTATCAATAGAAACGTGAAAAATCTCACAATTTGCCTGAAATTTTACTCACGTGTGGAGAAAATACTCTGGATTCACAAGCGCGCACTGAAAATGCGATCTGAGGTACGCGCTCTTAAATGGCGGCTTCGAACGCGTGGGGTGTCATTTTTTCCGCACTCAGTTGCCCTGCTCATTTCAACCGACCACCCTGACAATACGTATAAAGGGCACTTAAATGCGTTTTTTCGACAGGCCGCTGTTTTTTTCTAGCCGTAATTTTTCCCCAATAATATTTGAATATATTTTGAATCCTTCGATATTACTTTTGAAGGACTGTTTGATGAATTTGACTTGATTTTCATTAGGAAACTTTTCATCGTAATTGAAATAAATTAGATGAGTCGGTTTGTTTTTTCACATTCATTTCTCGTTTCTGCATCAACTCGTACGGTCGTAGCGGGCGACAAAATGTTTATGTCATGTGTATGTGTAACGTGTGTGCACGATCGTACAAGCGGCGGTGACAATTTTGCGGTCAAAATCGTCAAATTTATTACGGAAGGATACTCTACATCTAACAACGAGTCAGCAAAGGTAGGCCTAGTTAAATGTAGTTACACGATAAACCTTATTCGATTTTGCTAAATTTCGTTAATTTAGAGGGAATACTTAGTTGTTTTCGCCACATTTTACTCAGTAGCGTAGCCCAGTGAAGAATCGAACACCGTTGCGCGTAGTCCCATGCGTACATTTTCTTTCTGTACGCGCAATGCCATTATAATGCGCGGTCGGTCGTTATGGACCCGGTCGGTGGGTTGAACACCTACCATACTAAGATACCCGAACGGGGTCAGGCTAAACTCGGACTCGGGGATAACTCGGCTTCGCTTTGACGGCGGGATGAGTTGTAATGGTTGTCCCTCTGATTGTACAGTGTTGTCCTATGGGAGCGGCCTGTGTAAACTAGCGCTTCGTGTTCTGGCTACTCGCAATAATGGTCCGAGTTGTTACAACGCGCGCATCAAAAACCTCTTTTGCGCGCATGCAAAATTAGTGTGCGCCTATCAAGCACCTCTAAAACACTCAAAGGCGCTTGATAAACAACAACAAAAACTCCAAAGACCGTGCGTCTCAGCAACTGAGGATCGCGCGCTGTCATTTTTGTTTTGTTTGTACAGGATTACGTTTAATAGCACGCACTTTCCTGTCCATTCAGTTAGGCCTCATTCTTCTTCTACTTCTTCTGATTAAGTCTGCCTCCTTCAATAGACCGAAGATTCTTGCAGACTGGTGCTATTTACATTATAATACAATTTATTTACAGATATTTACAAGCACATAGAAAATTTGGCGAAAAAAACTAGCCACTGTGATCAACCGTTAGACGGTTTCGAAATGATCCCACAGATGGCGCTGAAACAATTTCTGACGACAGGGAATTCCAGTTCCTTACAGTTCTTGGGAAGAACGAATGGCGATGCGATTCAGTTCTCGAATATGGTACCTGATAGGAGTGTGGTTGCGAGGCTCTCGTTTACTGAGTAGCCTGTTTGATAATATAGTCCTGTGCTGAAAGAGGAGTGAGATTATTGTGTATTTTGTACATCATAATTAGCCTGTCATTTTCTCTGCGCTGTTCCAGAGTGGTCCAATTAAGTTCTTGTAGCATTTTGGTGACACTCGAGGTGTTATGGTAGCGATTCAAAGTGAATCGCGCAGCTCTTCTCTGGACCATTTCCACTTGGTGGATTAGGTTCTTGGTAGATGGGTCCCAAACTGTGGAAGCATACTCAACAATTGGTCGAATCAACGTTTTGTAAGCTGTGGCTTTACATCAGAAGATTTTATGTGAAGATTGCGTTTTAGAAATGCAAGCACGTTATTGGCTTTATTGACAGTATTGTTGATGTGTTGGGTCCACTTCAAATCAGAAGTGATGGTTACACCCAAGTACTTCACGGATTCAACAGATTCAAGAGGGGCGTTATTTAGATGATACAGGTGTTGCGCCTTACTTCTTTTCCTGGATATTGTCAAAACCTTACACTTATCTGTGTTCAAATCCATCATCCATTTTTTCGCCCAGTCACCTATTTTGTTTAGGTCCTCTTGAAGATTTTGCGTATGATGTTGATTGTCGATGGTCATGTAAGAAATTGCATCATCGGCAAAAAGGCGAACCTTTGACGCGAGACCATCAGGCAAGTCATTGATGTAAAGTAGAAAGAGGCAAGACCCAAGAACCGACCCCTGAGGCACTTCAGATCCTACCGCTACTGAAGAAGATTTAATACCATCCAAAACGACCCTCTGACTTCTGCCATTGAGAAAACTTTGAATCCATTTCAGATTTTTCCCCCTGATACCGTAGTAGTCCAGTTTACGTAAAAGCCGCTCATGTCCAACCTTGTCAAAAGCTTTTGAAAAATCCATGACTATAACATCCGTTTGACGCCCTGCATCCAAGTTCCTATGTAAATCGCTTGTGAAACCAAGTAATTGTAATTTGGTATTATGCTGTGGCCAGTAGAATGTGGCGATCACTTGCTGCGTGTGAATTGTCTGAAGTAGGGTCGAATTTTTCCCGAGACCGAGTTAGTCTGGAGCCTTCTGGAATAAAAATCGGTTTTCCTACTACAGTATTCATCGCATAATCGGGACAGGTTGGGAGTAGCAAACACGGCCCCTTTAAGCGGGGTGCCCGATTTCGCGATGAGCACTCACCATACACTAAAGGCATACGACATGTACATTATGTAGTGCACACACGCACACACACATGCATACTGACGTACTGTACATGTACATGAATACACAACCACGCTACCCCTCGGCGCGACCCTCTAGCTGTCCCTGCATTCTCGCAATGATGTAGAGTAATCACAACCCATCTTCTGTCGCCTCTCTTTGAACACAAAATATGTGGATTAAAAGCTAGCACTTTCTTAAACATTCGTAGAATTCTTGGACACGTAGGGCGTTCTGTATATCCACAACCATGGGAAATGATTACCCAGAACTGATGTGGGAACGTCAATGAAAAATCCTTCAATCATTCAATCATCACGGCTTGATTGTTTACTTTCCGCGATCACTGCACTGTACATGTGTTGTAGCGATCTGGCTCGCCATATATACACAATGTACAGAAAAGTGAAGGCGGGCAGCGAGCTGAAATGTACGTGTACTGGATGGACGGAGGTCAAAACAGACCAGACCGAAGCTTGCTTTGTAAGTTTGATGTAAACGACAACTGATAGGGAATCTTTGAAATATTGTTGTGGTATCTTGGTAGATTTTTTGTGTAAAATATCAACAAAATCAAAGATCGCTTGAAGAAAAATTGTCCCGTTTATCAGAGGTCCCCGCCCGAATATCCAGTGAAAATAACGTGCATTGGAAATGTTTCTGGGAAGCGTATGTCATTTAAGCGAGGTTCCCGATTATCAGATGCCCGATTATGCGATGAATACTGTATTATCATTTTTCTCAAAATACTCCAAACTGACTCATCATTCCGGCAAACCGCGTCAGACGCAGGTAAGTTTCTTAGTGGACTCTTTCGATATATTGCAAGCAAAAATGAAATGGTGCTAGACGGATTCTCAAGCACTTACCGAAACTTAGTTTTCACTTTAAAATTTTGAGTAGTTAATTTCAAATTTGTAATACAGTTATACATGTCCGCAGGGAAGTGCGGGGAAGTGCGTTAAAGGTGCATGGTCCCCGTGTTTTAGTCAAATGCGTACGCGTGCGCACGGCGCAAGTTTCCTAGCTTAGAGACCTACGCTATCGACTTCTCTTTGGCGCTTACGCTTTGGCCCACTTTCCCGAGTCCGAAGAAGTCCGATTCACTGTGGTCAGTGGTCCGATCACAGCTCGGCTCATGATTCGGCTGAGGGGGATGACAGCTTTAGCAAACTTCTTTTGTGATGTCATAATAACAAGCACATATGCACACACCCTGGCATTACTACAGACTGCGCGATGCGCAGAGAAGACAACAAAGGCAACGTTACTTAGCAACACCTACGCACTTTACTTTTGATGACAGCTCTACTTCGGTAATCTTCGTATCAATGCTAACGGTGATCGGCAGTATCATCAACAGCGCCATCTACACTACCGGGCCTATGCCCCTTTAACAATAATCAGACATGCGCAGGGAAGCCCGCTAAGGACAATCTGCCATGCGCACGAATTACGCAACAGGTATCAAGAACACATGTTTGTTTAGTTAATCCTACTGGACGTCCCAGCCAGGCTTTTCATAGCTTATGACGATCCACACGAAATATATAACATATTCCATGTACAAACTATGTGCATGTCTGTGTATAATGTAGGCCTATGAATGCATTTTGTAAATATATCAAAACAATATCTTATCAAAATCAAAATCTTAATATTTCATCAAAACAAAAATAGATCCGATCAAATCATAATCAAAATAAAATTACCCAGCTTTGGATTACCTTCTTGATTATCAGCTTCCATTTCTTTTATAAGGACTTGCTTTCTTCCTGTGATCTCTGTGCCATTAGGTAGTACATATGACGCTTCGCAAGTGTAACTTCCTTCACGGGGCACGGTACTTCTGATCGTTAGAATGTACGTTTCATCTTCTTGAACCGAAGACTCAGGAGTAAGGTCCTGATGCAGCCATTCTAGTGTCGCCTTGCCGTTGGGGTAGAATCCCGACAAAATGCACGTGATATTAGTTTCTGTTTCTGCAGAGAATGATAAGTTGCAAATTTCTTCCTGGCCAATGGCGTTGCATTCCGTAATCTGAGGAAACGGTTTGGATGGTGTCGCTGAAAAAGAAACGATAGCAAGTAAAGAAATGTGTACGATTTATCCTAATGGCATCTACATGCATGTATCCAAAAAGAAACTCAATGCGTAAGGTTATAAAGTAGATTAAATCCGGGTCAGCATCTTATGACTAGACTTTTATGGATTGTCTTAAATTCCAGAGGTTATTATAATGTTGTCCCGAGGGGCACCGTAGGCAATCAAATATCTATGTAAATCGACAAATGCTAGTATACTTGTATACGAATATAGATATTTAAGTATGTGTGCGTGCATGTTTCTTTCGATATACAGTTAACTGATTGTCACGTTGGAAAAAAATCATACCAAAGACGTCGAGACAAGACACAATATCCAACACTGCTGTCTGGTTTATCCTGTCCACGTCACACGTGTAGATCCCTTCATCCGCGATGGAAACAGACATGATGACCAGAGTCATTGTTTCGACATCCAGTTGGACATGGCCGGAGGTGTAGCCTTCATGGTATGTGACTTCTTGTTTAAAGTAGCTAAAGACCTCTTTCCGGTCCATTCCTTCGTTTTCTTGGTAAAACCAATACAAGTTCCTCATACCACCCGTGAAGGTGCATGGTATGCGTGCTTGTTGGCCAGCTTGTCCTGTAATTCTGGTCCCCTCACAAGATAACACCGCAGCGGGAAGTAGAGTAATGAGCAAGACGACGGCACATATATCTGCAATTCACAGTAAGAAATTGGTTAATGTACTATGCATAATACTACACATACAAGTAGGGCCTATATAAGGTGCGTTTGTAATGCTGTCGATATATTTCGTACAATCTCCATTGCATTCATTCATTCATTTCATTAATTCAATTTTTCCATTTCCAACAGAAATCAAAATAAATAAGTATTCCACAAAAATACCTGCAAAGAAGCCTACAATGATTATATCACTAGAACATCATGAGTCCAGATGCCACTCCCAACCCAAAGCACTTCTGGTCCTTTATTAACAGCAAGCGGTGCGACACAACAGGCATTGCCCCACTCAATGGGCAAGATGGCATAACCTAATCTGATAGTCAAAAGAAAGCCAACATGTTGAATGACCAATTCGTATCAGTGTTTAATCATGATGAGGATCCATCTTGCATGGAAGACAAAGGCCCCAGTCCTTATCCAGCAATGAAGAACATTGTGGTCTCAGAAAGTGGTGTGTTTAAACTCCTCTCTAATCTTCAGGTCCACAAGGCAACTGGTCCCGACGACATCCCAGTGAGATTGTTGAAAGATCTTGCAGCAGAACTTACTCCAGTATTTACACTGTTCTTTCAGACATCCTTGGATGAGGGTGAAGTTCCTGATGATTGGAGGAAAGCCAATGTTGTGTCCATCTATAAGAAAGGTGAAAGAAATCACCCAGGTAACTACAGACCAATCTCCTTAGCATCTATCTCTTGTTAAATACTGGAAAGCATCGTATGCAGTTTCATCATGGACCACCTTGACAGCCGCAATGTCCTGCATGATGCAAAACATGGCTTCCGCAAGAAACGATCATGTGAAATCCAGCTCATCCTTGCTGGTGAAGATCTGGCCAAAGGAATTGATGCTCGGGAACAAACGATGTCATCATACTTCATTTCTCCAAAGCATTTGACAAAGTCCCACACCAAAGACTGCTATACAAATCGCAGCTTTTTGGAATCCGGGGCTTGTTGGACGACAGGATAGCCGCTTTCCTGCAGGACCGCACTCAGCAGATGATCCTTGAGGGGACATCCTCGAAAATCGCTGACGTTACATCTGGGGTTCCACAAGGCAGTGTCCTTGGACCACTGATGTTTCTTCTTTACATCAATGATTTGCCAGAGTACTTGACTTCTGATACGAGAGTATACGTCTGTTCGCGGATGACTGCATGGTGTATCGCAAAATCACCTCAGAACAAGATTCTTCTGCCCTGCAGCAGGACGTAAATGCTTTGCAGCAGTGGGAACAGGATTGAATTATGAAGTTTAATCCCCAAAAGTGTCAGGTTGTCACTGTAACCAAGAAACAGAAGCCTATCACTCAGCCCTACTGCCTCGATGGGCAGACACTTTTGAGGGCAGGTACTGCAAAGTACCTTGGAGTCTACCTAACCAAAAAACCTCAGCTGAAACCATCATAGTCATACCTTAAGCAAGAAAGAGCAACTCAACATCAGCTTTCCCCAGAAGGAACATCAACGCCTGCCCAAGGAAAACAAAAATCCTGTGTTACACAACTCTGTTACGCCCTATCCTGGAAATATGCCTGTACTGTCTGGGACCCCTCTACACAGGAGAACGTCACCAAACTAGAGAAAGTCCAGCGACGTTTCGCACGTTTTGTCCTTAGCGATTATCGGTGGACAAGTGTAGTGTTACGCCAATGATTCACCAGCTGCATTGGCAAACACTTCAAGAACGCAGAGCCCTGCTGAAGGCAGTAATGATGTACAGGGTCATGAACTCCCTAGTGGACATCCCACGGACTTAAACAGTACCTGCACCATCTCCGTACTTGCATCGTGGACATACCGTGAAACTTGTCCATCACACAAGAACATTATATTACAAATCATCATTCTTCCCAGATGCCATCCGATTGTGGAACAGCCTTCCTCTGGATGCTGTCAACTGCACCTCTCTAGATTCATTCAAAAAGAGGGTGCAGGACATACAACTGCGTTAACAGCAAGGGATGCTTTTAGCTGCACATAGTGATTTTGTAGACATTTTAATGACACTGAATATGCCTGCACCACACCTGCCCACACACTGTACGCTAATACATATTTAGTGGATTGTACTACATGGAAGAAGAAGAAGGAAATTGAAAACATAGATTATATCACAATACATAATAAAAGATAAGTTTACAAAATATTAAATTTATACTGAAAGGCTGGAAATGGAGAGGAATGCTGAAGCAATAGCTGTAAAGGGTGCATTCCCCTCACATGTAATGCAACAAATTATATGATTGATACACTGTTATACATAAAAAGCGGAAATGCAAAGAGGAACTATAGCTGTGGAAACATAACTAACCCGAAACAGAGACCTTGGACAAATCCCTACGGTAAGTCGTCATGCAGGAAGAGAAAAGAAAGAGAGGGAGTGTGTGTGTGTGTGTGTGTGTGTGTGTTAGGGAGAGGCATCGGAGATAAACTTATTACGTGGTGTGAAGAGAAAGATAAAAGAAAGGAGACTATAACAAGACGAGAATTAATGGATTGCTGGAGCCGCTCAGCAGTGATTCCTAGATTTTAACAAAAAATAAAGTTGGATTTTCCAGTTCTTTGCAACCACTGAAGGATCAGCACAATCTTTACGATTTGATGATGTTCACACAAACATTAATTTGGTGATGAGACTCAGATAAATTCTGCTAAATGATGAGGATTTTTCTTCAAGTTATTCTTAAAAGAACCTTAACTTGGGGACGCTTTTAAACTATTATAGAGGTTATTCCAATAATTAGATCAGTAGGTCCATCTAATGATGATTGTGCAAAAATAATCCTAGTTAAAGGCAAAGGAAATTCATCAGAGTGACGAGTCGGGTATTTCGTCGTGCGCATGGCAGATTGTCGTTACAGTGTGGGAGTGCGCATGGCAGATTGTCGTTAGGGTGTGGGAGTGCGCATGGCAGATTGTCGTTAGGGTATGGGAGTGCGCGTAGGGTTAACATCATTCTGCCATGCGCACGGAAGTGCTCTAACAACAATCTGCCATGCGCACGGAAGTGCTCTAACAACAATCTGCCATGCGCACGACGATTTATGGAAGGAGCGGTTTCTTGCAAGCATGCTTGTGAAAACAGACGGTAATAAATTATTAGTGAGTTTGTTCATAAATTGGCCAAGATGATAAAGATTTGTTTTCGGAAAACAAGACATCGGTGTGAGATCCCCAAGATACGTGGCAAATCATTCAGAGGGCTTTTTTCTGGAGACGGGACAGTCTGTCGAGATAAGTTGGATGAGTGTTCCTATGATACCATAATTAAGATAATGTATTATTAAAGCCGAATATAACATTAAAAGGGTGGTAGTGGTAAAATAATAAAGGTTTTCCCGGTCAATTTCATACTTTTGTCATTCAAGTTCCTATTCCGAGCATTCAATTTCACGCATTGCACGCTCGCAGCACTGAATCAGCAATCAAATTAAAAATCCGGTCATTCGAATTCACTATCTTAGCATTCAAATTCACTATCGGAGCATTCAAATTCACTGTCGGAGCTTTCAAATTCACTATCGGAGCATTCAAATCTAAGAGATGAACACGCATTTCAGCAATGAGCATTTAAATTCATGCTAAGCTGGTGACGGAATCTCGTCAGTCATTCAAATTCGTGAATAGGCAACCATATCCCAAATAGTTCCATGCAGTTTAAAAGAAGGCTGGAATTTAGTTAGTTAAGGGCCGTGTATATGTGTGTCTTTTTCATTTAGCTCTGAATACATCGGGATTTATGATGCATATTATTTATTTTGCAGTATAGAGGTCCACCTGTTCGTTGACAAATATGAACTCGGGCTTCACAAAAAGGAATATACAGGCACATGTAACTTTGATAGGGCGTAAAATGGAGGTCCCATGTGTGATAGAGTCACAACTCATCGTTAAATTGTTCGCACAAAGTATAAACTTGATCGCCTGAAAATGAAATCGAACGCTCAACACAAGCTTATCGGGACTATCACAATCATGACTATCGCGTGAATTTGAACACACGAGTAGGAAATGCATTTAGAAATTAAACGCCCAATCAAGAATTTGATTTCACGAAAACGAAATAGAACGTCCATAAATGAAATTGATCGCTCGGATTCTGAATATGAACCCCCGAATATTTCCGCGTGAATGCACGTTATATGAATTTGAATGACCAAAGTATGAACTAAACCGGGAAAACCTATATTACTCAATTAATAACGCCAATGTTTTGAGATATTGTGTGACAAACCAGCATTTACACATACTAACTTCGCGATTGTTAAAATCGCGACATTTCTGCAGTTTGTGTTTAAACTCTCTATACTTAGCCTCAGACACTGTGAAGTTAAAAAAAATCGCACCCCGGCTAGCGAATTTATTGGCGATGTTTTGAGGGCGTTTGGGTGTTGTTGCTATCAAAAGCAACTTGCACTTAAATTTCGCGATTTAAAAAAAATGCGATTTTTTTTTCAAGCAAGTATAAATACCCATTTTTATCCCCTTATTATCAACAACACTTGACGTAACTTCATAAACAACTATGTTATCTATTTTCATATTATTGTGGAGACTATTCAAAGTATTACTACATAACATAAGTGTACATTTAGTTTTGAGATGGTTTAAAGAAAACCTGTTTGATCTTAGCCTACATAACATTTTGTTAAGTTCTGAGTTTAGCGTATCCACCATGATGTGAGGATCTGAATGGGAAAGAAATTCCTTTTTGAGTCATCAGGAAACAGTACAAAAGATAAAATATTCAGGAGCATTCAGAAGCAAATGTACAGAATGAACAAAAAAGAGTTGATAATAAACTAGCCTGGGGAACACCACAGTTAACAGATTGGTTGCCGGTGTTCTGACCAGATAACATAACGTAGGCTAGTGTTTGCCAACCGGGAGGTTACTCCTGAACCACTCAAAGGCCTTACCACGAACAGACAAATACCAAAGTGATCATTTAATAAAGTAATACTTTATGATCAATGGTATCGCAGGCCTTGGAGAAGACCAGGTAGACACCCAATGTGTGATGAGCCCTTTCATCAACAGCTTTGGCTCTAGTACTTGTTTCAATAAAAACCGCTAAAACCAACTTGTGAATCAGAAATAGTATCATAACAATATAAGAAATTTAAGGAGTATTGAATAGACAATTTTTTAGCAGTTTAGAAAACGATGGCAACAAAGGAATGGGTCTATAATTACAGTATCTTCTTTATTACCGTTCTTAAATACTGGAATGCTATAGCAATTTTTATTCGTGACGGTCCTAAAGACATAAGTTAAAGGTTCAACAATATTCCAATTTATATTTTTCAAAATAACATTATCAATGCAATTAGATCCAGAATTTCTTTTACTTTCCACTTCGTAATGATACCTTTTACCTCAAAACTCATAATCAGGTTTTTTTTTTAATGAATAAATTAGAATTTGGTGAATGAAAAGTCATAAAATTTCTCTTGACATGTGGGAATATTTTGGCGAAATCATGTCCAATCTGAGAAAAATTAAGGTTAAATGCATCAGCTTTCAGCACAGGGTCTGTTGTTTCCTAATCATCAAATTCAACTGTTGTTATACAAAATGTACCATTATCTTTGTATTTATTATGATCCAAATCTTACTCATGTCATGGTTAAAAAAGAGATATCTGATCCGCGTAATATTTTTTTTCTCATACCGGAGTATTCTTGTAAGAATATTTTTTATACGAAGTAGGCCTGTGTTTATGATGAGATTTTCTGTGCGTTATGTATTTTTTCGATTTACTGATCATAAAAGAGATTTCACTATTTATGGTAATATAGGATGCTTTTTATTATCACGTTTAACTTCAATCAAAGGAACATAATCATTCATCTAAATGAGAATTTAAAATTGTCATAAAAACATCAAACAATAGATAGGTATCGTGAGCAACGGCGTAAATCCGTACTGAGGAGTGGGGGGAGGGGGGGGGGGGGATGGTCACCATCACCACGATCACAAGCCCATAACCGGACCGGCGCAGCCTTGGGGGGGGGGGGGGGGGAGCTTTATGTTCCCTTCCCCCCCCCCCCCCCCCCCCACACACACACACACACACTTTACAGGGATCGGATGTCCCACTTTTTTTGCATGAAATATAAAGTGGGAGGAGAGTGGCAGCAAAAATATGAAGACTTTTTGTTCTTGTTGTTGCTTTTTTTTTTTGCTTGTCAGATGACTTGCGGCGGAAAATAAGTTTGTTTTTGAAATAGCTGTGAGAGGGAGCGGAGCGACCGAACGGGGGGAGGGTGTGTATGGGGGGTGTTATCCCTCTCCCACACGAGGAAGATTTTGCATTTTAAGACCTGAAATTCAGCGATCTGGTGCACACTTTTGGTGAATTTTTTTTTCTTAAAAAAAATAGAAAATTAAATATTCACGATATATTATTGAATGACTAAATCGTGGTATTTCAGTCCGCCTGTGCGACATCACTGCGAAGGCCTACTACATAGTGGGGCCTATCACCGGCGTAGACAGGATTTGATCTTAGGGGGAGCGGTTATGAGATCGTGAGGGAGCGAAGCAAGCGAGGGGGGGGAGGGTATGGTAGGGGGTTTCCCCCTCCCACGGTGAAATCTTTTTACATTGAACATTTTGACATTTTACTGTCCCAAAACTGCCGTTTGTAGCTATTTTCTTCGGTTTGGAAACTAAGGGGGGGGGCACACCGGCGCAACTGCTGTCAGTCACTGGCAGCAACATCAGGAGAATGGCATAGCGATTAAATGCGAGCGAGCGGAGCGAGCGAGCTTGAAAATTTTGACATAATACTTTTACAGTCTAAAAACTGCCGTTTGTAGATATGCTTCTTCGCTTTGGGAATTAAAAGGTGTCGCACCGGGCGCCGCACCGGGCGCCGCACCGGGCGCAACTGCTGTCAATCACTGGCAACAACATCAGGAGAATGGTGTAGCGATTAAATGCGAGCGAGCTTGAAAATTTTGGTATTTTTTTGCTTTGGAAATTAAGGGGGGCGCACCGGGTGCAACTGCTGGCAATTACTGGCAGCAACATCAGGAGAATGGCATAACAATTGAATGCGAGCGAGTGAGCTTGAAAATTTTGACTTTTTACAGTCCCAAAACTGTCGTTCGTAGCTATATTCTTCGCTTTGGAAATTAAGGGGGGCGCACCGGGCACAACTGCTGGCAATTACTGGCAGCATGCAACATCAGGAGAATGGCATAACGATTGAATGCGAGCAAGCGAAGCGAGCGAGTTTAAAAATTTTGACATTTTACAGTCCCCAAAGTGCCGTTTGTGGCTGTATTTTTTCGCTTTGGAAATTAAAGGGGGGGGGGCACACCGGGCCAACTGCCGGCAATTATTGGCAGCAACATCAGGAGAATGGCATAACGATTAAATGCGAGCGAGCGAAGCGAGTGAGCTTGAAAATTTTGACTTTTCGGTATACAGTCCCAAAACTGTCGTTTGTAGCTATATTTTTCGCTTTGGAAATTAAGGGGGGGGGGGGCGCACCGGGCACAAGTGCTGGCAATTACTGGCAGTATGCAACATCAGGAGAATGGCATAACGATTGAGTGCGAGCAAGCGAAGCGAGCGAGTTTGAAAATTTTGATATTTTACAGTCCCCAAAGTGCCGTTTGTGGCTGTATTTTTTCGCTTTGGAAATTAAAGGGGGGGCACACCGGGCCAACTGCCGGCAATTATTGGCAGCAACATCAGGAGAATGGCATAACGATTAAATGCGAGCGAGCGAAGCAAGTGAGCTTAAAATTTTTTATATTTTACAGTCCCAAAAACTGTCCTTTGTGGCTGTATTTTTTCGCTTTGGAAATCAAGGGGGCGCACCAGGTGAAAACTGCTGGCAGTTTCATGGTTACTGGCAGCAACATCAGGAGATTGGCATAATGATTTAATGCGAGTGAGCGAAGCGAGTGAGCTTGAAAATTTTGACATTTTACAGTCCCCAAAACTGTCGTTTCTGGCTGTATTTTTTCGCTTTGGAAATTAAGGAGGCGCACCGGGCGAAAACTACTGGCAATTACTAGCTGCAACATCAGGAGAATGGCATGATTAAATGCGAGCGAGCGAGCTTCAAAATGTTGACATTTTACAGTCCAAAAACTGCCGTTTGTAGCTATATTTTCCGCTTGGGAAATTAAGGGGGGCGCATCCGGCGAAAACTGCTAGCAATTACTGGCTGCAACATCAGGAGAATGGTATGATTAAATGCGAGCGAGCAAAGCGAGCGAGCTTCAAAATTTTGACATTTTACAGTCCCAAAACTATCGTTTGTAGCTATATTTTTCGCTTTGGAAATTAAGGAGGGCGCACCGGGCGCAACTGCTGTCAGTCACTGGCAGCAGCTTCAGGAGAATGGCATAGCGATTAAATGCGAGCGAGCGGAGCGAGCGAGCTTTAAAATTTTGACATTTTACACTCCAAAAACTGCCGTTTGTGGCAATATTTTTCGCTTTTGTTTGTCCAACTTTTATGGGGGAACCATTCCCCCCCCCCCATCGACGCCTCTGCATATGATGGTGCTTTTGTTAAGTGAAAGATCTTCTGCACATGCACTCTTTGATAAATTAAGGAAACTTACGTCAATCTCAAAAGTGTACAAAGTCTATCGAAAGGGATCCTGTATAGCGGAGCTTTTGTATGTTAAGATTGCAATATAACGATCTGGTGCATAGTTCTGTCGATATTTTGACAATTTTCCATTAAAAAGGTTCGAGATTTGTCCTCATCTCGGGAATTGCTTGGGGGATAAATGATTTACCTGCCTAAACACTTCCGTAGGGGCGGGGCAAATGCCCCCCCCCCCCCCCCCCGAGATAGATTCGACGCCCCTGATCTTCCCTGGGTATGCCCATAGATGTATCCTGACTGAGTCACCAGTCACCGTCGTTTCTCAGGAATGATTCAGGAAATGGAGGGGGTTCAATTATGGCGATATAGTTTTTGTTATTGTTTGTTTGTTTGTTTTCGTACATATTTTGCAGATGGTCCCAAGTTACTCGCGTCATAGCATGTTTACATGTAGGCCTATACTATGTGACGTTGTCAACGTCTGAGCCATACCTTACATTGTACAGTAAAATTCTCGTCGGCCTCATGCCAAAAGGGCACTAATAGTGTACAAAGTCTATGGTGTTAGGGCCCTTTTGGGACTTATGTCGATGTTACTTTCGTCGCGAGCGAGCGAAGCGAGCTAGCGCTTGAGAAAATTATGTATACATTTTCCTACAAGATAGAATACTGTTCAGCTCTGTTACCTGTCTGAAGGCCGGCGTACAAACGTCATGCAATATGCCAAAATTGATACAATCACATTTCTGCTTCCTCCATTTTTTTTTCAAAATTCAGGGGGGATGATTGTACAGGCCATCCCCCCTCCTCCATTTCAGGGGGGGGGGGATATATCCCCCCATCCCCCCCCCCCCCGGGATTTACGCCCATGATCGTGAGTGCTATATACTTCTCTCCAAGCTCCAGTCTTCAGATTCTGTAAATTATCCGGTGTTACTTTATTGAATGATTCTCTAATTGGGACTAATAAGTGGTGACTGGGACAGAAGTGAAAATTGGAAAGTGGTCTGATATTTCAGATAAAGATAAAAACAATGATATTCGATTTGGGAGAAAGCGTAACATTACAGAATATTTTATCAAAAAGAGAAGCTGTATTATTTGTTACTTGGGTGGGTTTAGTAATGAGTGGCAAAAAGGAAGCTGAAAACATACTTTCAAGTAATTTCTGACTTATTTGATGTGTGACAACATTTAAAAATATGTGTATTAAAATCACCCATGACAAAACATTCTTTCACAAAAATTTGGTTAACCGATATAGATTGATCTTGTAAAGCCTCTATACCTTGGAGCTATGATTATATTTGAGGCAAATAACGAAATTTCAACAATATTTATATATTGGAGTAACAATCAAAGGAGTCTCATACAATTGTTCTACAAATATTTTCTATCCGGAAGTGTTAATTGTGGCCACAAAATCAGTGTTCGGACAATGTCGCCAATGCTGAGAACATAGAACACGAAGTGACTTCATCCGAATTGAAATGTTTTTAGTCCTAAACATAAGCGCATTGCAGATGCGAATATAATTTCATTTCAGGTGGCTTTTGGGAATTGCAGCCAAAACGGCGTAGGTGAATTGGAAGGTAGGAATAAATCATATTCTTAGTCCAAAGTCATATTGTAAACGGAGACCTCATTACAGATATTCACGAGGCCTACAATCTCTGAAGTCGCAAGAATAGTCTTTCATGTAAGGCTCTTTGTCACGATCGCTATTCCGTTTCATGCCTGATTTATACACGGTCGAAGAGAGCTATTTATATGGAGCTTTAGATGTGCCACGCTGGGTTGGCCGTTCTGCCTCTCCCTGCGTCGTGTTGCAGAGGATGCAACCTATAAAAAGTAACATGGTGCAGTCATAATTATGATTAGTGCAATAAACGTCATAAATTTAGCGGACGCAAACATAGCCCAGAACGCGTAGTGAAAACGATGTGAATGCGCAGAATAGGTTTTTCTCCTCTGAACGTCCGCGTCCCGAAAACCAAGCTCCTTAATACTGAAAATAGCGGACGAAGTTTATGTTTGGTTCTTGATAGTGTTTGTCACCGAGGATGTTTAAAGAGGAAATCCAGTCCAAGTTAGTCTGATAAAAAAAAAAAGTCAAAATGTACGATTTCAACGGTAAAAAGTGTGACTGAAATTGGATGAAAAATAAGGAAGTTTTAATAATTTCTCCAAAACAGTTCTTGTACAGTGGGTATGAATATGCAAATGAGTGGGCTAACCATGTCATACCCTCACAATTTTCCACTGATCATGTTAAAAAAATTATGAATATTCAATGTTTCTGTCATTGAAGTCGGAAACATGACGTTATTTCTGGTTGAATAACTTCAGAATATTGATCAGTTAGATATATGAGGATTTGAGCCTCGGGCATAATTGCGTTTAAATGAAAAACTGGAAAGTTGACAATTTTATGTACAAACTATATGATAAGTTGTGAGGGAATTACATGCTCACTTTTCCATTTACATATTCATATTGAATGTTCAAGAACTGTTTCCCCCTAAATTAGCGAAACTTCGAAATGTCGTAACTTGCTTCTTTTTCATCCGATTTCGATCAAATTTATACCGTTAAACTCGAAATATAATACTCATTCTTATCAGAGCGACTTATATTTGGACTGGATTTCCCCCTTTAAAACCTTGTTTTACTGATGTTTGCATTCCGACAATGCTCGCATGCGCCACACAGTTTTGAATTTACCCAGCGAATGCATATGACATAACTCATCATACAGTCAAACAAAGAGCCGTTAACCCTATAAAGCCCAAGCTATATACAAAGGGGGGGGGGGGGTGCATTGTGCCCCCATGTAAATTTTTTATTGGTTTGTATTATTATCGTCATATTTGGCAGATGGGTAGAGTAACTCATACTCTACTTGACCTTACATTTGAATTTTCTCAAGGTAACCCATGGAGGGCACTATCTACCAAAATGTAAAAAAAAAAATACATAGGAATTAATTCTATTAAAGCTAAAGACATGATTTTTTTCTGTATAATTTCTTTATCCCCATTATACATGTCTTATTATAGATCAATCAATTTTATATTGCCACAAGCAATATGCAATTGGAATCTTATTATTTGTTATGATTGAATTTTCTCATGTTCACCACATGGGGGCGCTATTCATAACAACATAACGAAATACAGTACATTATGAGACCTGTGATGAAATGTTTGAGATGGGTACGTGTATAGTTATCACATTTCGTATTTGCATAATTGAATTTTAAATTCCAGTAATTTGGTCCAGTGTTAAAATTTGCTAAAATCGTTCGAAGAAGTGGTAGGTGAAACTCAGGGCGTCGAGTAGGGTATTTATGGAAAGATTTTTTTTTAGGAACATAGAATAAAAAATAGGCGGAAGTAAACTGAATTCATACATTACATAAACTGGCCTAAGTTAAATGACAATAATCCATTGATTTTATTAACTTATTATAATTCATTTAATTGTATTTGAACATATGGGAGAATTGCAAATGATACGAAGGGCTTTCTTTTGCAATAATACCACTCTGTTCAGGAACGTCTTATTTGAGTATTGCCCCAGGCTTAAATTCCATAATTAAGGTAAGGGATTATCAAGGAGGCGTATTACACAAGTAATGTCTTTCGAGGGATAAAAGATTTCAGTCTATTCATAACACCTATATTACGAGAAATAATTTTACACATATGATCAATATGTATTTTCCAAGAAAGCTTATAATCCACAAAAATACCAAGAAATTTAAAATGTGATACACTTTCTTAATTTCAATCATCCAGAAATATTTCTGAATTCATAGAGTATTTCAACCCAGTATTCAAAACAGTATTGCTGAAAAGAGTATATATTTTGTTTTTTGAAAATTCCAAGATAACTTGTTCGTCACTTTTGTTAATTTAGTATCAACTTGTTCAACAAGAGCATCAATATCATCATAGTAAACACACACACACACACTGGTACATCAGCAAAATGTGTAAAGGAAAGTACCTCAGACACGGAAGAAAAATCATAGATATCTGTTGTAAATAACAGCGGCCCTAAATGACTTCCCTATGGAACATTGCACTTGGCATGTCTTGTATTAATAGTAATATTGCATTATTATGAGTAATCAAAACAAATTGTTTTCTGCTAACTAGATAACTCTTAAACCACTCCAAGGCCTTCCCGCGTATTTGTGGAGTAAAATACTATGATTGATTGTATCGAAGGCCTTGAGAAGTCCAAGAATATACTAATTAAATGAAAATGATTATCGGTAGCATCATTGACTTTATCAATAAAATGAAGAATTGTGTAATGGTGCTATGTTTTTCTCGAAAACCAAACTGAGAATTTGTAAATATTTGTGCACATTAAAACATTTAATAATAATTCTGATGTTTATCATTTTTTCAAATACTTTAGACAGTGAAGATAACAAAGAGATTGGACGCTAATTAGTAACATCCAAATTCTTACTATTCTTGAATATTGGCATTACTTTAGCCAATTTCATTTTATCAGGAAACACACCATTAGAAATTGATAAATTGTAGATATGAACCAAAGGATCTTCAACAATTATCTATACCATCATAACCACAACAATACAATATTAATAATCGTATATCTATTTGTTGGGAGTAAAAATAAAAAAAAATATGGCATTCAGGTTACGCTGACCTAAAAATTCAGAAAAATTCTGTTCTGTAGCCGGAATACCTTGCGCAAGCGTTTCACCTATTTTGTTAGAAATAATGATTAAATCATTTGTAAAATCAACAGGGTCATTAATTATTTCACCATCTAACTTTATTTCACCAATTACATTTTTTTTTTGATTCGGAATATCCATAGCCTGCTTTAAAACTTTCCAGGTATTCTTGATATCAAACTTAAATCTCGATAACTGCTGTCAATAATACTTGTTCTTTTCCAAACGTAATTTCGAATTAGTGTGTTTTTACACTATGTGTATCTATTCTTCGTTCGTTCAGTTTTTTCCATTTTGTATTCATAATACAATGAATTTTTTTTCAATGGATTGAACGAAGAATTGATTTTGTAATCCACGGTAACCTAGGTGGTTATAATCCATATTATTCTATTGCTTTGGAATAATATAATCCCAATGAAAATTAAAAAATTCCATGACCTTATCAGTAGACAGGCTATACTCGTGACCAATCAGCATTATCAAGAGCGACATCGTGACTGGCTAATTTTTCACATGAGACTCTACGTTTGAATAAAAGAGATGAAGTTTTTGCATCATTGACTAAGAGTTGTCAATGAAAAATGAGTCATAATTGGAAAATCGTCGGTCACGTCTCAAAGAATTATAAAAGAATCGGGAAGAGGTAAAATATTACAAAATAAGTTGTCAATTAGAGTAGCAGAGTGGTCCGTGATACGAGTCGGTTTGGAAATGAATGGCAAAACGGATGAAGACATAAGTGTTTCAAGATCATTTCCATATTTTTCTGCATATCAAGGGACTTTGAAAGAGACTTTCCGAACAGAGGCTTTGGAACAAAGTCGTCGTGTCGTGCAGTTAGACAAGTTCAGTAACAGTCATTGTAACAACTCATGGTGTATTGTGCATCAACGGAAAGTAGGCCCTATCTGCCAATAAACTAGCAGTTCGCCCGGAAATACGTACTTCCACTTGAATTCCATGTTCCATGTGATTGCCTGGATGTATTTCCACCTTATTAAAAGTAACTAACTCTCCATTGCGAAAAAAAAAAAAAATCTGTCTATTTGGGGATATAATTCCCACTCGGCCTACATCCTTCAAAATCCCCAGTAATCATTTCGCCATTTCCCCCCAACAATACCATTGTTTCGCGTGTGGTAGACGCAGGCACGTGCGTCACAGGTTCACGACCAAGCAATTAAGAATGCAGTTTGTGATGAGAACAAGCTTAGTAAGTAAAGTTGACAGTCGGTACAGTGCTTTTTATATAATGTTCTTTACAAATGATGAAGTCGGCCACAAAATATATCATAGATCCACTGAGGGCAATGTTCAATCGCACACGTATATCTGTACTTACCGCTGCTTAAATCCATAATTCAGTTCTTATAGTCACGAGACCCAACGGCAAAGAAAATGGCGGGAGCTCATGCATACGTTCTGATTGCACTATTCAGTACGAAAAAATGAACTTTGTCATTTGCCTAAATACATGAACTGTGTCACAATGAAAAATTATCCAAGCGCAGCGTAGCGACAGTCGATAGGTATTATATGTGTCGTCTGGGGAATTCCGCATTTGCGAACCCTCTCTTTAATCGCGAATGGCCCAACAATTGCATTATACCAATCCAACATTTTAGTATAGCTCCATGAATCGACAAAGCTAGACCAGTGTCTACGCACCAAAGTACAATTTCGGAGCGCTGGTGTATAGGTGAACATTTCCTTCACATTAATATTGTCATGTGAGCATTGCAATAAGCAGGCATGGTTCTGTCAAGTAAAGAAGTTAGCGATGTCTGTCATGAATGGAAGGCACAGTCACATATTTCCTTTTGTACTTTTTATGTTTCCTCTTTTGACTGGATCAAGCATTTAAGTATTTTCCAGTGCGTGAGACGTGTTCGCAAACAAAGCTTTGTCTGGTGGTACAATTTATTGAATATGTTATTCCCAAGCAAAGTCCCCTCGACAGGACATAATTTGCAGACGGCAATGGGTGAGGTTCAATTTGTTGATCAGTATATCTTTCAATTGCTTCCCGAACATTCAATGTTGTTTGCACACACTTTTCACGTTTACAGTACTACTCTGTCAATCCCTAATCGTTATACATTCCGCTCCAATCTGCTCAGCTTACTCTCTCACCACTCTCATTTTTATGCCTCCGCCACGAAGTGGTGCCGGAGGCATTATGTTTTCGGGTTGTCCGTCCGTCCGTCCGTCCGTCCGTCCGTCCGTCCTTCCGTCCGTCCGTAATGAATTTTGTGGACAAGGTAACTATCGAAACCTGTTGAGGTATCCTAATGAAACTTGGCATGTATGTGTATTAGGGGGTGAAGTTGTGCCTATCAACTTTTGGGTGCACATGCTCAAGGTCAAAGGTCAAAATGTCAAGGTCAAATACATAAAATTTCACTATTTCCACCATATCTATTGAATGCCTGAAGATATTTTCTTGAAACTTAGTGTATACATGCTTTACCCAATTAAGATTCTCTGCTGAAAGTTTGGGTCATGAGGTCAAAGGTCAAAAGGTCAGAAGGTCAGGGTCAAATACATAAGATTTCACTATTTCCACCATATCTATTGAATACCTGAAGAGATTTTCTTGAAACTTAGTGTATACATGTATTACCCAATTAAGATTCTCTGGTGAAAGTTTGGGTCAAAGGTCAAAGGTGAAAAGGTCAAGTAAAAATATTAAATTTTTTTTTTCTCCGTACCTTGGAAAATTGTTCAAGGTACATCTTGTATCTTCATGGAACATAGTATATACATGTACTGACTGGAAGTGATTATCTAGAGAATGTAGGGTTCATGGGGTCAGGGGTCAAAGGTCAAGTGCAAGACTTCAAAATTTTACTATTACCCTCATATTTATGCAATGCCATCAGGGTTATTTTTTTACACTTGGTGTATGCGTGTGTAACCTAATAGAAATTCTCTGGAAGTTTTTTTTTTCTCTTTTTGCCTCAAAGGTCAAAAGGTCAAAGATCAAGTAATAGTGCTGAACTAACTTTTTCCTCCATATATCGGAAGTGGCTCAAGTTACCTTGAAACTTAGTACATATTATGCATGTTCTACCTGAAAGTAATTATCTTATGAATTTTAGGGTCAAGGGCCAGATGAAAATGGTGACAATTTACTATTCAATTCAGAAATTGCACTTTTTCTCCACACCTGTACCTTGAAAATTACTCAATGCCTAAATGTATGAATGGGTCAAAGTCAAGTTAAAGTCCTTAAATCCCTAGATACATGCTCTCCTATTCATCCAATTAAACCTACGTCAAGGAAGGTGAACATTCAACACATTTGTGACAAACTTGTCATTCAAATATTTTGCCAATTTTGTGAAAATGTAATCACACAGTGTCCACATGTACTATCTAGACCTATTGGGAAAATCATGCATTATGGCGGAGGCATACCAGTCGCCAAAGCGACATTTCTAGTTCTCAATTTACTTTGCTTTTAACTATGCAACCTTATTCTTTCTTACCAAAGAAAGTGATTTGTTTGTGTTCTTTTCGAAAAATGAAATAAAATTTGGATTGAATTGAATTGAATACAACTGCAAAAACTCCCTCGTGTGGAAGGGGGTGCCAACCTCCCACACCCTCCCCTGTCATTACCTTGAATACTAGTCTTTATATTACATACACTTTAAAGGTCCTGTTTACCTTTTGGAGCAGTGATTTAAAAATGTTCAAGATATCACTTTTGATGCATATGGGTAGGTCAGTGGTATCACAAACATACGACCATTATTTATTTTTTTTTTTTGGCCATAAAGCCAAGAACATTAGGAGATATCACTATTTTTCTCATACAACCATAACTGTAGACGGTTCAGTCTGGAAACATTTTTATTATAACTATCGTTCACATTTTATATATTCAACAATACTTAACATCGATTATACTGGCTCAAATTTGTAAATGGTTGTTTCTATCCGTAACTCTCATTTTAGAACTATTTTGAAGTAATATTACTGGGTTTTTGTTTCATCCGCAAGTGGTAAGTTATGCCTTTAAATATGAACAAAAATCCTATATTTCACCAAAAGTGTACACAAACCATCGAATAGCAACAACGACAACAACAACACACTCTCTCCACAACACATTAACCCTCTACTTCTTCCTCTCATATCTCTTCCCCCACTTCCTCACAACCAACAGCGCCCACGACGTCAACCGCGCCTCCCACTCACTACCACACCTATCGCTGGTTCTAGAAGACGCCCTCCCCGACATTTGTAAGTCATACACACCACCGGCGTCAACCCCGTCTAATCCCGACTCCAATCTTCGGCCACGACCTACTAACAGTCAAGTTAGCCCTCATAGATGTACTCCGCATTCTGAGAACAATAGAATGCATCAACGACCGCAACACTCCACCTCGCACGCCAACAGCCGACGCTCAGCCCGCCTGCCAGCCCGCCTAAACCGACCACTTCCGTCTAGGTCCGCATTCTCCACCTATAGGGGTCACACCCGTAAATACAATGGAATGTCCCAGACCCCTTCACAAATTCGTACCAAAGATACCGAAATAAATGATGTAGTTTGACAAAACCCTGAACAGCTGTAGATATTGAGTATGAATTCCTCTACAAATTGCATTTTGGTTGGAAGATGAAAGCTTTTCTGATGGAATTTGAGGGGACTATATTTCATTGGGTACGTGTACGGAAAATAGGTGATTTTTTAAGTGACAAGAACTCGTAGTCTGGCTTTTCGGACCCCTGGACAGAATTTGGACTGAAGAATCCACCCTGAAAATTTCATGGATGAAAGGATATATCTCACTTATCCAGGTTAGTGAAGCTGAAACACCTCATGTTGTGACACGGATTGTCGCCCCTACACGGATTGTCGCCTCCTGCTCGGGGCGACAATCCGTGACGGGCGCTGGCGGCACGGATTGTCGCCCCCGTCACGGATTGTCGCCTGGCGACAATCCGTGACGCTTGTGCAGTTCCCAGTTTTTGACCTCGAAGGCGACAATCCGTGTTGGCAAAAAAATAGTTGCGACACGGATTGTCGCCCCGGGCTCGGGGTGGTTCCTCCGGTGTTAAGCTTTGGTGGGATGGGTATGACTGGTAAGTTATGCGTATGTGTGTGTGTGTGTGTGAGTGTGTGTGCGTGCGTGTGTGTGTGTGTGTGAGTATTGTGAGCTGCGCATGATATGTGATGTGTATGATTTGTTGTGTGTGTGTGTATGTGTGTGTGTTTGGAGTATAATAATACAATATGTAGAAACTGTGCATGTGTGGTGGTTGTATAGTAGTAGTGGTTCGTTTGTCTGTGTGTATACGTGTGCCTGTATGCTTACGTGTGTATGTGGAATATAGTGGCGCTATTGTGGCAATACAAACGCCTTCAGAGTGTACTATGAGCACGTGTTTAAAGAATTCACACCAGCGTTGATCTAAAAATAGTATGGGTGTGTCAACCAATATCAGCGGTGAGGCGGGCTAGGCGAGAGAGAGAGACCGAGAGAAAATACATACGAGGGAGGTACCCTCCCCAAATGTTATTTGTCTTTGTTCATTTTTCACTGCAGTCATTTTCTTCCCTCAGTCTTATAAACTAGAACGTCCATACCACTATTCTTTGTCCCAGAATAGGTTTGGCATGCTTTATGCATGAGTGAATAATGTCAACACGCCGTAAAAAATTTGTCAATCGTTAGTTGATTTTTACGGATTTTAGCACAAACGAACTGCCATTGCACACCACTAATACATACGTAATACAAACAAACACCAACAAACACTCAAACAAATCCTCATAATGCAAATAAACCAACTCAACACTTTTTTTCCTTGATATTTATTGATTTCATTCAAATCATTCATAAATCGACCCATTCTGGGTGTAACATGAAACAAAACAAAAAGTTACAAATGGCAAGTCGAAACACAGACAAATCCATTTGTCAATTTATACCACAAATAATCTCACTTCAACATAGATAACTCGATTATAGACCAACCCTACTAATAATTTCTTCACGAGAAAGATTTAACATGTAGGGCCCTACCAAACCTATATTCCTTGAATATATTGGTGTGGATCATGTAACACCTTCTTACTTACAAGGGCATATACATTAAAAAAACACAAATACATTACACAAATCTAGAATGAAATCAGTCACACACACAAAAAAAAACCCGACCACCCCCTCCCCTCCCCAACCGAAACAAATCTAGGGTCTACATCTATCCTAAATATTAAATCCTACCAACATCTGTCATACCATTTTTAATTATCCTTCTTCCAATCCAATCCCCAACCCACCAACCCCTGATTAAACAAAACCTAAATCATCCCACATTCACCAACCCAAATACATACATACATACACACACACACACACACACACACACACACACGAAGGTTCGTTATTCCGAAGTTTCGTTTTTTCCGAGGCTTCATTTATCCGAAACACACAATTCCCTATACCTAGAGGTTCGTTGATCCAAAAATGGAATTCGGAATAACGAACCTTCGGAATAATGAGCCTTCAGAATAACAAACTTTTGCAATAACGAAATGTAACCCCCTTCCCACATACCGACGCACACCCGAACCGATACCACATTCCTTCCTGATGAAACGATTTCCCAATGTTGATAAATAAGACATAATGGACCGTATGCAGAAAAGCTCCACTCCGAATTCATATACAAATCTGCCAAAACTCATCAAATTCAAAGCTGCTGATAAAATCAATATTAACGTTTATGCCAGCAACAGCTCACTAGGTATCCCTCCCCACGCGCAGCTAAAAAACACATACGCAAAAAACTGACATAATAAAACACATTCTTCCATCACACACACACACACACACACACACGCACAAACGGACACTAAATTATCATGTGCACGCGCACATACACACTTCCTTGAAACCTCACCATGACTTTTTATATGGCATGTTTGCATGGATGTAGCCATGTAAGTTATGTGTTAGTACTTCAATGATTATGTCCAGAACGATATTACCCAGCAAAATGTGCTTCGAGGGCGGGCGACAATCCGTGCCGCCAACGCCCGTCACGGATTGTCGCCCCGAGCAGGAGGCGACAATCCGTGTCGCAACACACCTCATTTCTCCCAGCTATTTTACAGATTTTTTTGAAATTTGATTTTTAACACACGTCCATATGGGGAAATATTTATGGGTGTGAGCCCTATAAAGGATGCATGGAATCTATGGAAAGCATTCATCCCATACAAGCTCTGCTGGTTTATGTTGTTCTATTGTGTCAGATCTCTTCCTCCCTCCCCCTTTTCCTTCCTACCCCCCCCCCCCCTACCCCTCTCCTCTACCCCCCCCCCCCAACTATGTTTGGCTACAATTTGTTTTCTTATTATGTTGTTGTGGTACTAGGTCTTTGTACATAGCAGTCATCAGTATCACACAACTTTGAATGACTGTGTTATTTTAATGTATTTCTTTGTTTTGGCTACCACTGAAACAGGTCAAAATTCATAAAGTTAGTCTGTTTGACAAAATAAACTCTCTTCAAGTACTTTGTAGGCAATAAGGTGATGATGACACCCCCATAATCAAGGATAAGTGCCTGCATCTATGTATTCATCTTATGAAGAACTGATCAACACTGCATGGGCGTCACGGGGGGGGGGGGGGGGGGGGATGCGTTGGGTGCGAACGCACCCCCCCCCCCCCCCCTTCAGACAAAAAAAAAAAAAAAAAAACTCTCTGCGAGCGACCTCAACGCCGGACGCTAAATGATTTTCTTTTTCTTTTCTTTTTTTTTGTTATTTCTTTTTATTATTTTCTTTTTATTTTGCACCAGGAAGACAAGGAAAAAAAAAAATCGCACCCGGGCACTGACAGCACTGATGTGCAGTTTTCACTATTTTATCGACCGTACAGTAATCGTACGGTACGGAGCACGTTCACGCTTTAATTGCGTGCAACAGCTTTCTCGTATAGTATGCAGGATCATAAGTACAAACGGGAATTTTTGGACTGCAAAATATCAAAATTTTCAAGGTCGCCCGCTTCGCTCGCTCGCTCGCATTTAATCGCTATGGCATTCTCCTGATGGTGCTGCCAATAATTGCCAGCAGTTGCGCCCGGTGCGCCCCCCCCCCCCCCCCTTAATTTCCAAAGCGAAAAAAATATGGCTACAAACGGCAGTATGGGGACTACAAAATGTCAAAATTTTCAAGCTCGCTCGCTTCGTCCTCTCGCATTCAATCGCTATGCCATCCTCCTGACGTTGATGCCAAAGCGAAAAAGTATAGCTACAAACGGCAGTTTTTGGACTGTAAAATGTCAAAATTTCAAGCTCGCTCGCTTCGTTCTCTCGCATTTAATTGTTATGCCATTCTCCTGACGTTGATGCCAGTAATTGCCAGCACTTGCGCCCGGTGCACCCCCCTTAATTTCCAAAGCGAAAAAATATAGCTACAAACGGCAGTATGGGGACTACAAAATGTCAAAATTTTCAAGCTCGCTCGCTTCGCTCTCTCGCATTTAATCGCTATGCCATCCTCCCGACGTTGATGCCAAAGCGAAAAAGTATAGCTACAAAGGGCAGTTTTTGGACTGTAAAATGTCAAAATTTTCAAGCTCGCTCGCTACGCTTAGCTCTCTCGCATTTAATCGTCATGCCATTCTCTTGATGTTATTGCCAGTAATTGCCAGCAGATATAGCTACAAACGGCAGTTTTTGGACTATATATAAAATGTCAAAAATCTTAAGCTCGCTCTCTTCGATCTCTCGCATCTTTCCCCCGCTTGGTCACTTCGACGCCCCCTCGCTGGTCATACCTCTCCCAATCATGAACATAAACAGACACCCTTGACTACCAGTGGCGGATCCGGGGGGACGCACCAGGCGCCCCCCCCCCCCCTCTTAATTTCCAAAGCGAAGAAAATATAACTACAAACGGCAATTTTTGGACTGTAAAATATCAACATTTTCAAGCTCGCTCGCCTCGCTCGCTCGCATTTAATCGCTATGGCATTCGTCTGATGGTGCTGCCAATAATTATTGCCAGCAGTTGCGCCCGGTGCCCCCCCCCCCCCCCTTAATTTCCAAAGCGAAAATATATAGCTATATACAAATGGCAGTTTGGGGACTGTAAAGTATCAAAATTTTCAAGCTCGCTCACTTCGCTCTCTCGCATTTAATCGCAATGCCATTCTCCTGATGTTACTGCCTGTAATTACCAGCAGTTGCGCCTGGTGTCCCCCTCCCCTTTAATTTCCAAAGCGAAAAAAATATAGCCACAAACGGCAGTTTTTGGACCGTAGAATATCAAAATTTTCAAGCTCACTCGCTTCGCTCCCTCGCCGAGGATCTCACACCGTCACATAATGTACCCCCGCATGTTATAATTATAGTCCCTCATAGTGATGTTTAATTCCCTAGAATGTTGATTTAAAATGCCCTACAAACGCGACTTTTATACTCTTTTTTTTTTTAAAGTAGCTACCGTGGTAGGAGGTATCCCACTCCCACAATCTCCCCCGTTCGGTCGCTTCGCTCCCTCGCCGAGGACCTCACACCGTCATGACGGTCATGACCGTCATGACGCGTCACTCACAGGTACATTTAGTGTCAAAACGCACCCCCCCCCCTTAAAAAAAAAGCTGGTGACGTCCCTGATACATCATTATATGTTGTTTAAGCATGATTTTATTCAAGTTGAAGGCAATGTGAGTAGAACATGATTCATATATATATATATATATATATATATATATATATGTATATACATATATATACAAAAACCAGGTTCACCGTTTTATGCAAAACGAATGGCAGTATCAGTCCAATAATTCTCGTTTGAAAAGTGATGATAAAATGATACAATATATAAGCCTATCAGCATCAGCATCAGTATACGGAAGTAGTATGTAGTCCTGTCGAGACTTCAGGTCGACTTTCGGTCGTTCGATCGTTTATGCCATCATCATCATCATCATCATCATCATCATCATCATCATCTCATCTCTTAATTGTCTTAGATTTTCATTTGACACTTCGCCCAATACCCCACCCCCAACAACCAGCAATTAATAATGAAAAGCCATCATTACAACTATATCACAAAGCATTTTCAGAATAAAACAGAAAAATAAACACGAAATTCTACATTATTCGGTTGACCCTCAACCCATCATCCTCTCCTCCTCCACAAAATCACTATATCAATACACACTATATCCAGTTCAAACAAAACGCATATATTCAAAACATTTCAAAATACAAACAATACAAACAAAAACAATAGAACCTGAACTTTCAAAAACATCATTTAAACATATCATACTAAGGAAATGAAGGCTAGAAACTGGCCTATAGTTGGAATAATTTTCTTTTCCAGTGTGAGTTTCTTTGAAGTCGAACTAAGGCCGATCTTCAGGCAATGGAATTATGCAACTTTCAGAGGTGGAGTAAAAAATGTCAGTTAATACAGGTAATTTATTTCATGTGGAAATCATAAAGCCCAAATATACAAGGATATAAGAAACTTTAATGTCTGTGAAGAATACAGATTTTCGCCTTCCTCTGGCGTAACATAAAAGAAGTAAAATCATAATATGTGTGGATAAAACATATAAGTGTGGATAAAACATGAGTGTGGAAAAACATAATTAAAATGTGGATTGGTGCAACATTAGTAAAACACATCAGTGAAAATTTGATGAAAAAAAAATGTGCTTCAATTTTTTTGTTTATTCAATTTGATACGCCTCTAGAGGTGGCTTACATTAGACAAGAGCTAGACAAAGTGCTAGAAGAAATGTAAAGAACTTTCTGCACGAGGGGGCGAATGGAAGGAAAAGAGAAGTTATTTCCAGGGTGTTTTTTTTTTCCCTGTAAACCATACAAGCAGAGCCAAAGGGGG
Organism: Diadema setosum; assembly: GCA_033980235.1. Lineage (NCBI taxonomy): Eukaryota > Metazoa > Echinodermata > Echinoidea > Diadematoida > Diadematidae > Diadema > Diadema setosum. The sequence continues at coordinate 15,234,339 of CM067070.1, read as the reverse complement.
GGGGGGGGGGGGGGGGGGGGGGAACCGTACCTGCACGGCTTCTACTGTGCCAAAGCAGCATAGCTGTTCATCCATAAATAGGATCTTTATTTGTATAGTATCAGTATCAGTATGAATAATTTGATTACCAATTTATATGATTCAAAGCAAAATGCACCAAATGTTAGCGCCACGTAGATGCAAAGATCAAGAAAATAATTACAGTACACTCACAAACCACACGCGGTAATTACAGCTAGGAATATATGAATACATTTCAAATAGATACTTAATATACATATATATGCAGGTTAATAGTGTCTATAGTGTTCTAACAAAAATATGCAAACTTGTAGTTTAGTTCAATTCATTTCAAATTTATTTATTCTTTTTCCACAATGAAATAATATATAGACATAAATCTCACTTTCTTCAGTGACAAAAAAAAAAACGACGCAAGTAAATTTATCCAAGAAAACAATAATTAAAAACTTACAATAAGGATACATTATGGATGGCTGAGCAATGAAAGTTAGATAATTGTCAATATACATTGTGTGAAAAAGCGGAGGAACCCACCAAAAAAACAGAGCTTGAAGAATGTGGGCCCCTCTTTGGTGCAAAGTAGAAGAGGGAAGAGCATCATTGGATTTAAGTACACCGTGATCGTATCAATGGTAGAGAGCTCGAGGACAGCAGCTTTAATGTGGGTCAAGTCATAATTTCTCTACCAAGCCTGTCAACCACAGTTCTAAGTCCAAAACACACTGTATCACGTGTTTCTGATCAATCAAACGTTCTGGTCAATCTTGACCCGTATAAATTCGGACCGGGTATTTGGTTTATTGTCTTGTTCACATTTAAAGACAGAGAGGGGGAGGGAGCGATACCGTTCATTTAAAACACTAGGGGCTTGAAAAAGAAGTGAATGAATTATGTAGACACACAGTGCCTCGGAAATCTTTGTGGAGGACATACAATGTTGTTAGATATTGAGGAACTTTAATGGGGGTCATCCCACAAGACCGACACCCACGAGTCATACAGCCCACGAGTTCGACATTGAAAAGAGGTCCATGAGTCATACAGCTCACGAGTCATACAGCCCAGGAGTTCGACACTAGGCAAGCAAAGCCCATGAGTTCGACACTAGGTAAGAACAGCCCATGAGTTCGACAGATACAACACGGGGCGTAATGTGTCGGTCTCGTGGGCCTTGTTAGCTTGGTGTCGAACTCATGGGCTGTATGACTCGTGAGCTGTATAACTCATGGGCTGTATGACTCGTGAGCTCTATGACTTGTGGGCTGTATGACTCGTGGGTGTCGGTCTCGTGACGTGCACCCCTTTAATGTGGGGGTGTAAAGATAGTGCCTGTCTCTTTCTCAAACAAAAGTATATCATGCTAACAATTTTTACACTTACTTACAAGCATGACATGAGAGTAATACCTGGATACAAAGACGTACAGGAAAAAAATAACATACTAAACCAAACAGTCTTCTAGCGATGGCAAACTATAGTCTAAGGCATGCATAGTCTTAGTTAAAGTAGTGGAGAGGAGCTAAATCCATTTACAACGCATTGTAGAGTACCTACCCCTACCAGACAGATTCTAGGAATTGGTTACATTACCAATAAGCAAGTGGGCAAATAGTGATTACTTCTTTTTCCCTCACCAAGTCCATGATCACAATCTTACTGATATTGGGTGGTAATCACGTGATGAACAACAAGTCACCAGTTGTGTTTAATGTGGCTTCTTCTTTTTTTGAGATAATCAATTTTCGGTGAAAAGCGATGAAAGAGTGGTTTTTTCCTCGGTTTCCGTCGCATTTCGCTGCCATAGAGACAAAAGCAAAGACATGCAGAAAATAACGTCGTAAAGGATTGCAGGGTGCCCTGTCTCACTCGCTGGAGGAATCACGTTTGTACTGTTTTACCAATCCGCCACACTTGGCCTCTACAAGCGCTTTATCGAGGTATTGGATGAGGCCACCTTTCCTAGTTTTCCACCCGTGTAAGAGTTCTATAAACGCTTCCTTCATGTCCAACAGGTGCTTTTGCTTCATAGTGTATAACTCTGAAAGTTCGAAGCCGAGGGATACTCCCAATGGGATGAAATTTTCAGGTGAAAGGAGGGCTGACAGATTGATGATCTGCTCTTTTGTGACGCTGTCCTGCTGTCTGTAAAATGATAATATATACGATGATGATAATGATAACAGTAATATTGGTAGCGGAATGGAAATGGTACTGATCATGTTTACGATTGTTGTAATAATTACATGGATATGAACCATGGAACTCGCTGCAAATCAAAGTCATTGCGCATTGACATACCTAAAAATCTTTCAGTGATTTTCTTTCTTTTTTTTAAGCAGACAAACCATTAGCGTACCTGACGGGTAGGTGTTATTCAAAAGCTTGTAATGACCTAAATATACGCATACATCATCCGCGTCTCCATCAGACTATTCTAGAGTTGTAGCAATATGGCAATCATAATTTTGAAAAGGGAAGGTGTTACTGCCGACGCATACACACACATAGACACACACACACACACACACACACACATGAATACACTGTATGTGATATTCTTATGTCTGAAGCAATGGCAGAGTATCTAATGGCAGCGTTGTCTCTTGAAAATTGCAAAAGAAATTGTTACCGACATCAGTGGGCTGATATATAATATTCAACTTCATATTAAGCTGTTCATCGACGATGTTAACGGTTAATAAACATTTTACTGTGTTTTTTTAATAGACGACAAAGTCAACTTAATTAGAATTGGTTTTCACTGCAAAATAAGTATTTGTAATTACATTACATAACATTTCGTACAAGCTTTCAGAGGTTAGCATATCCTGCGTGCTTTGGCAGAGAGATCAAAGTTCAAAGTCTATTGTTATGATAATAAGTTTGGAGTCCCAGCTATATCATACCATTCCCACTATTCGACATCTATTTGACATCAATGTAACTGTGTATTATAGCTTTGTTTTGACTTTTCGACGTGTAAAAAAACCGATATGTATGAAACATAAAGGCTCACAGTCACAGGCGGCAACCAGGGCCTCAAGTCAGGCAGAGCTGCGGTCTAAATTTTCCTTCGGTTCTTCTTTATAAGAAAACAAAGACTGTGTGACATTTTACACCATCAACAATAAGTACATGTGCTCGCAGTTCTTATCTGGAAGTTTCTGTTTTTCCTCTTTTTTTTTTTAAGAAGAAGCATGATCTCTACACATTCAAACTCAAGACCATCAATTCGATGTATGGGGGAATGCATAAATACCTCCACGAAATATCTGCTGTGTCACTTATCCTTACTTCTGAACTTGACTTTCCCTCGTCTGGTCGTTCTTTAGAAAGGAGAGGACCTTTCACGGACGATTCCTCTTTCTTTGAACCTTTGTTATGAATTTATTTTCAAGAAACAGGAAAAAAAAAGAGATAAACATCAATTAACGTATTCGTGTTATTTCATACGACAGAGATATAAAGGAAAGACAAACTGATTTTAAAAGGAACAAATTATACGTCATGTAGGCCGTGACAAAATTATTCATGCACTCACCTGAAAGGTCACTGCTATCATTTTCCGGTGCTTCTGGCTGTTTCTCCGCGTTTGTTCTGACGACAAAAGAAGAGCAAAGGAACGAAAGTTAACTGATAGTTCCGGGCATGTATGGCCTTATAGTTATCGTAGCAAAACTCGCCGTATCAATGAGCTTTCAATAATTGATAATGATATAATGATAATACTAAGGTCTTATTTACCCATCCAGGGTAGCCTCTTTAGTGTTGCCACTGCTCTACCAGAGGGCACTGCTCTTATCATTACCCTGGCGTTGCCAGGTACCCATTTATACACCTGGGTCGAGAGGGACACAATGGGTAAAACATCTTGTCCAAGGACGTAAAGCACTGATGGGCAGGAGTCGAACTCGGGTCCTCCGATTGGGAGTCGGGAGTCTTATCCACTATGCCACAACGCTCCCACTCAATTGACACTGCGGAGCGGAATGATGTACCAGGAGTCATACAAACAATTATGCAAAATGCTCAAGGAAAAACAGTCTATGCCAACTGAAGTTTCGGGTCATCCCACAAGACCGACGCCAACGAGTCACACAGTCCACGAGTTCGACACTGAAAAAAAATCCATGAGTCATACAGCCCACAAGTTCGACATTACAATACGAGGCTTATTGTATAGATGTGTATTGTATCGAGGGCCTTGTTATCTTTAGTGTCAAATGCGTGGGCTGCATGATTCATGGTTGTCGATCTCCTGAAGTGCACCCTCAATTCTTAAACATTGATTATTTCCGTCATCTTCCTCAAACTGTTTTAGCATCGTAAACCTGGCGATTTTTACTATGAAAAGGGAAAGGTTCTGATTGCAGAAGTATAGACTACAAAACATGGCACACTTCATTCAATATTTTGATGTCTTAAGCAATTTTACAGAAGTGGAACACCTACTGCCAACACCATCTCATAAAAATTGCAAATCTTGTTGTGACGGATAGTGGCCTGCTGAATCGTGTACAAACTTAGAACTCCATAACTGCATTATGTTTGCTTCATTTCACTCTTTGATAAAAATTATGCCACGGTCAACGCAAACCATGATTGGTTTTTACCATTAAATCACTCTCATTTCTTATTGATATTTCATTACGTTCCATGAAATCTCACTCACGTACCGGTGAACTTCATTTAGCAAAACTTCAGTTGTGTGACATCATTATTTTCATTAAGTTAGAGAAATTAGATGTCGCTCTCTCCGTCAGAAAAACAAAATGTGTGACAGTTACTGCATCAACCCCAAGTACATGTACTCGCATTCCTTATCAGAAAGTGTTCTCGTTTGGGTTTTTTTTTTTTTCAGGAGAAGCATGGTTTCAAAAAAATAAAAAATAAAAGACCATCAACTCGATGTAAGGCGAAGTCATAAATACCTCCGTGAAACATCTGTGTCTGTTGTCCTTTCTTCTGGAGTTGACGCTCCGTCGCCTGGTTGTCTTAGTGGCAGGAGATGATGTTTCTCGGACAGGTTCTCTTTCTCGGTATCTATGTTATGAATTCATGTAGAAGGAATACAGAAATGATAGTTTAATATCAATCAACGCCCTCTTGACATTTCTTACGACCAATGACTTCAGTGCTTAGACCGACATTCAAAGCAAAGACAAAGGGATTGAGGAAGGAATAAATCATATAGTTGAAGCTTATACTCACCTGAAGGCTCGTTGCTATCACTTCCGGGTGCATCTCCCGATTCATGTTTCTCCCCATTTTTTCTGACAACAGCAGGAGTAAAACAAAGAAACTGAAGTCAACAAAGTTCAGAACATGTCCAATTTTCGTAATTACTTCGCATTATAATCAAACGGAAAACCAGAACATCCTCAAAGGTAATTTGTACAATGTATTATGCAAACTAGAGGAAGGCTTTCTGGGTAATAATGAATGTACCATGAACAATGCAGTCATTTAGTTATGCAATTTGAAACATGCATTCTATCAAGAAAGTTTCTTAAATCGTAATTGCATTTGAGAGGTTATAGACATCAAATAAGAAATATTGTGCGAATGCCTGCCCCATCATGGATTAAATCTCACTCCAGTTTTTCTAGGGGAAAAAATATGTGACATTCATTCAATTAAAGCCGAGTATCAACATTACACAGTTGAATGTTTTTTGTTTTGTCTTCCGAAGGTGTACCAAAAAAATGTTTTCAAAAATGAAAACTTAAATACCATCCCGAAGGAATGTTAGAGGAAATTGCAAATATCCCTCACCCGCATTGAACATTTCATCTCATTTATTCATGTTCATATTTCAATAACATACCCGAAACATATAATATTGATAAAAGACCATTTACATATTTTTGATATATCAAAATATAGGACGATTGCACATGTGAAGCCGACTCCATATTTTCTATAATGTTGAAGAATAAAGCCTGAAAGAATGCATGAACTCTAAAACCAATTTGTTATTGTTTTGTTTAGATTTATTTTTTGTTCCTGAAGGAATGCTATAATGTCAACAGAAATCTCAACTAAAGTTTATCGAGGAATAAATCAGTTCGGGGTCATCCAACAAAACCGACACCCACGAGTCATACAGCCCACGAGTTCGACATTGAAAAGTGTCCATGAGTCACACAGCCCATATACGAGTTCGACGCTACGATACGAGGCTTAATAAAGGGACCGTACAGTACTGGTTGAGATGGGGATTCATGTTTTGAACATTCCTAAGTGAGATAATGAACAACCTCTTATGAAATATGAAAGAGCATGTAATTTTAAGAAGGATTCAACGTTTATTTGATGAAAGTTTCTCAAACGGCTGAGATATCCAAAAAATGATAATAAAAGGCGACAGGCCACGCCTTTTATTAGGATCTCTTTGTTTAACCTTGTTTTTGGATATCTCGGCCATTTCAAAATAGATTTTCATCAAATAAACTTTTGATACCCCTTAGAATTGCATGCTCTTTGATATCTTATAGAGTGGTTTCTGAATATCTCGCAAAACATTAAAAGCCAAATCCTCACAGCAACCAGAACTGTACACACTTTGAGGGCCTTGTCATCTTTAGTGTCGAACTCATGGGCTGTATGACTCGTGGGTTGTATAACTCGAGGGCTGTATGACTCGTGGTTGTCGATCTCGTGCAGTAAACCCGTCCATTCACGTCTTTGAACACTGTTGAATGACCGTGATAATCTTCCTCATACTGTTCTAGTATCGTTAAAACCTGACAGTTATTACTCTGAAAAGGGAAAGGTTCTAACTGCAGGAATATAAAAAAACATGAAACAATTCATTCAATATCTTTATGTCTTAAGCAATTTTACACTGGTGGAACACCTACTGCCAACACCATCTCATAAAAATTGCAAATTTGGTTGTGACGGATAGTGGCCTGCTGAATCGTGTACAAACTTAGAACTTCCTAACTCCATTATGTTTGCTTCATTTCGCTTTTTGATAAAACATTATGCTACGGTCAAACGCAAACCATGATTGATTTTCACTATTAAATCACTCTCATTTCTTATTGATATTTCATTACGTTCCATGAAATCTCACTCATATACCGGTTAACTTTATGTTACAAACTTCCCTTGTGTGTCATTATTTTCACAAGAATATCCATGTTCGATTTTAGAGAAGTTAGAGAAATTAGATGTCACTCTCTCCTTTCGGAAAAAAAAACCCAACCAAATATATGTGACATTTACACCATCAACCCTAAGAACATATGCTCGCATTTCTTATCTGAAAGTTTTCTAGTTTTTTTTTTTTGGTTTTTTTTTTTTGGTTTTTTTTTTTTTGTTTTGGGGGGTTTTTTTTAAGGAGAAGCATAATGTCAGCAGAAATAAAAAAGACCATCCATTCGATGTAAGGCCAAGCAATACATACCTCCGTGAAACATTTGAGTCTGTTGTCCTTTCTTCTGGACTTGACGTTCCCTCGCCTGGTTGTCCTAATGACAGCTCTGAGTCGACGATGAAAATTTGTGTCCAATCATCGGATCACTCTTATTGTTTTAATCTAACTAATTTGATATATAAGTGATTCCTCTGCGACAGCTTCACTTCGTCCATAATATTATCGCCTTTACCCTCAAAAATGATTACAATGTGCAGACCCCGAACTTGATATTAATTTTTCAATTTACCTAACTTTATTGAATCCAAAGGAATACATTGCCATTAAAGTCTTCCCCTTCCAGTACATCCATTACATAGAAACTATTCAAAATTCTTTGAACTTAGAGAGGTTTACCCTCCCAGGTCTTTCATTTTATTTGATTTTGATTCACTTCACACTTCTCAAGAAAATGACATAGAAATACTATTATCCGAAAAAGAAGATAATAATAATAATGATAATAATAATACATACAATTTCTATAGCGCCGTTCTCCACTTTGATTAAATGCTCAAGGCGCTTTACAATAGGTACATCAAAGCAAACAGATTGAAAATACAAGTACATCACAGTAATAGAAGAAGATGAAGAAGCAGAAAAAAAAAAAGACATGAAAGTCTGTCTTCAAAAGACACTGGTCTTCAAAATGCACTGCTAAACAGATAGGATTTTAAATTACTCCTGAAAGATGTACAGTACAAATTATTTGACATATTCATCTGAACCTACAACTATCTCGAAACTGATAATAAACGCAGTGGTCAAATTACATAGGTATCGCTGACTAGCATAATCAAGTATAGTAGGAATAATAAGATGGAGCCTAAGTCTAAACACACCAACATGATCATAAGAAACTCATGGGGGGGGGGGGGCAATGTGATAAATTAAAAAAGAAAATGTTCATGGGCAAACGTCTAGACCCTTTAACCACCGTCATGTACAACTATTTGGTTACTCGATTGTATCCTGCGTAGTGAATTGAATATCAACGAATCATTCTTACAATTGCATAGGCCCTTCACTGATATATGTGCACAATATTATGTCAAATAGAATGATTAAAACAATGCAACTGCCGAGATATTCTATTACAAAGCAGCCATTCATCGGTATGTATCATTTTGTAACCCAAAACCTTCTGGGTACACACCTCTTCCTTTTCTTTTCCTCCAGCGTATCAATATGGTGATGGTGATGATGGCTGTCAAAATAGCGACGATCACTGCAGCGATTGGCCCAATTATGATCCAGGCGTTCTTGACTGAGCAGCAAAACGCCCAAGACAGAAAAGAAAGTTTCCAAAGCGTTATGTACGATATCCTTGCGTGTAAAACTAGCTTTGTCCTAATAGAAAAACAATTCGATGCAAATAAATCATTGCGTTTTAAATTACTTGTTACCCGTGGACATGCTGCGTTACTTGCTTTTCCTTTCCTCATCACGTACTTATTGGAAGAGCGTGGGTATATATACTCACACGCAAAAACTTTTGACTTCTAAAAAAATTGAAGAAATAAAATGCTCAAGAACATCAAAGACTCTTCCAGTATTGTAACCAAAGATTCTTCCCATCGCACACTAATATGGGGACACTATAACTTTGGTCTTTGGAAACAAAACAAAAAAAAATCTTTTAAAAAAGCGCTGAGGCCCTTTTAAGATGAAATTTGGACAGAGCTCTCTTTAATAGTTATTCTTTACACGTGTCATAATTATCTGGAGTCATTTAACAGGGAAAGATTCTACTACAAACTACTATTTTTATTCGTGTTTTTACTGATAATATAATTATAACCAATGACCGTTGAGGCACACCCCGCTTTTCTGAGATCGCGAATCATCCCAAAATAGCACGATTTTTCACAGTCATGAATATTATCATTCATGAGTTGCCGCACGGATCGGTGCGTCTCCTCCCCCTCTTTCTCGCTTTCTCTCTCTCTCTCCCCTCCCCCCCCCCCCCTCCCCCTTCTCTCTCTCCCTCTCTCCAGTACAAAATGAAAGCTCTTGCTTCTCCTCTTCGAGACGCATTTCTTTAAAATAATCAAAAATGAAATTCGCAAGGTTGACAATTCTAATTTTAACATACAATCATCAGTGAGTACAAGCTCTTACTGACGAGTTTTTTTTTATGATTATTAACCTTGCGCAGTTTTGGAGATGAATATGTAAACACAGGCATCGTTCAAATCAGACGGTTGCTGGCCTCGTTTCAGGAGTAGTGAATTTGCGATTATACATGTCATACACACCCCTCAAGCGCGCAAGCATACACAATACGAACACGTTGCCAGAGGTATCCCGCATACCCCCCGTTACGTTTCCGCACTGATAACCATACTGCCAATGAACGTTTTGTCACGTTTCAACCATGGTGTGTCATGTAATTTTCTCTCCGACAGGTAGTTCTTCCCAACGATATAATATTCCACCAGATGGAGGCCATGATTTATGTTACAGTACACGTCATGCGAGAACCTCTGAAAAGTCGATTAACTTGACAATAATTTAAGTAACTCAAATTCAGGAAAGATGATACGTAATACATACTTATGGTAGCTATATATTTATGACATCTTCCTCCGATACTCCAAGACCACAGGCTGTGATCTCGACGGGGAAGGGGACGGGAGACTTGTTCACACACCCCTTCCCTATTTTAAGGTTATACTTTTTCCCTTTCTTTTTGCTATCTATTAGCATTTTGATGGATTTTTTTTTACCTGGAACATATTCGCTAATCAAAGGTGTATAGAACCTTAATTTTCCCAATCACCTTCCGGATACAAAATGATGATGTCCTGATTTATTGTCTGCTACTCATTGAATGTCCGACTGATGATTCAAGAAGCAAAACCCTATATGTCGTTGTCACTCTAGAACTCCATAGATTAAATACATCATATTGTGACATTCAGATAATATATTCTCCGAAATCTAATTTTAATAGTCTTTTTCTTTCTTTTTTATCACAGGACACCCCACCCCATATCTTCCGAGAAGTTTGAAGGTGATATACTATCCACCCACTAACGAGGATTTTTATGGGGATTCAAAATCGGAAAAAGTGGAATTTTCTATGAACATATTCCTCCCGAGTTCGATACCAAAGGAGTGCATCTCCAAGCGTAAAAATCAGTTATATTTGTACCTTCCGTAGTTTAGTTTGACTCATTTTTCTCCTTCTTAATTGTTGTAACTTATATCCTATAACTAGCCTAGCATCATCCTTCTTGAATTTGTGTTTTTGAAATTGTCAACTACATCTTTCAGGAATATATTTTGGGTAATGGATGTGAAAGACATATTAGTGGAGCTCATGGCCTTACGCAGAAATGTTTTGAGCTGTAAATGGAGGTGCAAGAATAAATGTTTATTTGAGGGAACACTCAAACGAGGGCAGGGTGTATAGAGGGAATCATTATCGGTCGGTCGGTATTACAGGTCTTTTGCAATGTTGCGCGTCAGCTTACCTGTTTAAATTTTTGAGTGGTTAATTTCAAATTTGTAATACAGTTATACATGACGCATTGTCCGCAATGAGCAGGGAATTGCGTTAACAATAATCTGACATGCGCAGGGAAGCGCGCTAAGGACAATCTGCCATGCGCATGACGAATTACGCAACATGTATCAAGAACACATCCCTACTGGACGTCCCAGCCAAGCTTTTCGTAGCTTATGACGATCCACACAAAATATATAACATATTTCATGTACAAACTACGTGCATGTTTGTGTATAATGTAGGCCTATGAATACATTTTGTAAATATATTAAAATAATATCTTATCAAAATCTTAATCTTAATATTTTATCAAAATGAAATTAAATCAAATCAAATCAAAATCAAAATCAAATTACCCAGCTTTGGATTGCCTTCTTGATTATCAGCTTCCATTTCTTTTATAAAGACTTGCTTTCTTCCTGTGGTCACTGTGCCATTAGGTAATACATATGACGCTTCGCAAGTGTAATTTCCTTCACGGGACACGGTACTTCTGATAGTTAGAATGTACGTTTCATCTTCTTGAACCGAAGACTCAGGAGTAAGGTCCTGATGCAGCCATTCTAGTGTCACCTTGCCGTCGGGGTAGAATCCCGACAAAATGCACGTGATATTAGTTTCTGTTTCTGCAGAGAATGATAAGTTGCAAATTTCTTCCCGGCCAATGGCGTTGCATTCCGTAATCTGAGGAAACGGTTTGGATGGTGTCGCTGAAGAAGAAACGATAGCAAGTAATGAAATGTGTACGATTTATCCTAATGGCATCTAAATGAAGTATCCAAAAAGAAACTCAATACGTAAGGTTATAAAGTAGATTCAATCTGGGTCGGCATCATATGACTAGACTTATATGGATTTTCTAAAATTGCAGAGGTTATCATAATGTTGTCTCGAGGGGCACCGTAGGCAATCAAATATCTATGTAAATCGACAAATACTAGTATACTTGTATACGAATATAAATATTTAAGTATGTGTGTGTGTGTGTTTGTTTCGATATACAGTTAACTGATTGTCACTTGTTGGGAAAAATCATACCAAAGACGTCGAGACAAGACACGATATCCACCACTGCTGGCTGGTTTATCCTGTCTACGTCACACGTGTAGATCCCTTCATCCGCGATGGAAACAGACATGATCACCAGAGTCGATGTTTCGACATCCACTTGGACATGGCCGGAGGTGTAGTTTCCATGGTATGTGACTTCTTGTTTGAAGTAGGTTAAGACCCTTTTCCGGTCCATTCCTTCGTTTTCTTGGTAGAACCAATACGAGTTCATCACACCACCCGTGAAGGTGCATGGTATGCGTGCTTGTTGGCCAGCTTGTCCTGTAATTCTGGTCCCCTCACAAGATAACACCGCAGCGGGAAGTAGAGTAACGAGCAACACGACGGCACATATATCTGCTGCATTCACAGTAAGAAATTGGTTAATGTACTATGCATAATACTATACATACAAGTAGGGCCTATATGAGGTGCGTTTGAAATGCTGTCGATATATATTTCGTACAATCTCCATTAAATTCATTCATTCATTTCATTAATTCAATTTTTCCATTTCCAACAGAAAACATATACGTATTCCACAAAAAAATCCCTGGAAAGAGGCCTACAATGATTACATGTACATCACCAACATCATCAGTCCAGATGCCACCCACAGCCTGACAGCCCAAAGCACTTCTGTTCCTTTATTAACAGCAAGCGGTGCGACACCACAGGCATTGCCCCACTCAAGGGGCAAGATGGCATAACCTACTCTGATAGTCAAAAGAAAGCCGACATCTTGAATGACTAATTCGTATCAGTGTTTAAAATCATGATGAGGATCCATCTTGCATGGTAGACAAAGACAAAGGCAATGAAGAACATGGTGGTCTCAGAAAGTGGTGTGTTCAACTCCTCTCAAATCTTAAGGTCCACAAGGCAACTGGTCCCGACGACATCCCAGTGAGATTGTTGAAAGATCTTGCAGCAGAACTTACTCCAGTATTTACACTGTTCTTTCAGACATCCTTGGATAAGGGTGAAGTTCCTGATGATTGGAGGAAAGCCAATGTTGTGCCCATCTATAGAAAGGTGAAAGAAACCACCCAGGTAACTACAGACCAATCTCCCTAGCATCTATCTCTTGTAAAATACTGGAACACATCGTATACAGCTTCATCATGGACCACCTAGACAGCCGCAATGTCCTGCATGACGCACAACATGGCTTCCGCAAGAAACGATCATGTGAAACCCAGCTCATCCTTGCTGTTCAAGATCTGGCCAAAGGAATTGATGCTCGGGAACAACACGATGTCATCCTACTTGATTCTCCAAAGCATTTGACAGAGTCCCACACCAAAGACTGCTATACAAATTGCAGTTTTATGGAATCCGGGGCTTGTTGAACGACAGGATAGCCGCCTTCCTGCAGGACCGCACTCAGCAGGTGATCCTTGAGGGGACATCCTCGAAAATCACTGACGTTACATCTGGGGTGCCACAAGGCAGTGTCCTTGGAACACTGATGTTTCTTCTTTACATCAATGATTCGCCAGAGTACTTGACTTCTGATACGAGAGTATGTCTGTTCGCGGATGACTGCATGCTGTATCGCAAAATCACCTCAGAACAGGATTCTTCTGCACTACAGCAGGACCTAAATGCTTTGCAGCAATGGGAACAGGATTGGATTATGAAGTTTAATCCCCCAAAGTGTCAGGTTCTCATTGTCACCAAGAAACAGAAGCCTATCACTCAGCCCTACTGCCTCCATGGGCAGACACTTTTGAGGGCAGATACTGCAAAGAACCTAGGAGTCCACCTAATCGAAAACCTCAGCTGGAACCATCATATTGATACCTTCAGCAAGAAAGCAAACTCAACATCAGCTTTCCCCAGAAGGAACATCAACGCCTGCCCAAGGAAAACAAAAATCCTGTGTTACACAACTCTGTTACGCCCTATCCTGGAATATGCCTGTACTGTCTGGGACCCCTCTACACAGGAGAACGTCACCAAACTAGAGAAATTCCAGCGACGTTTCGCACGTTTTGTCCCTAGCGATTATCGATGGACAAGTGTAGTGTTACGCCAATGATTCGCCAACTGTATTGGCAAACACTTCAAGAACGCAGAGCCCAGCTCAAGGCGGTAATGATGTACAGGGTCATGAACTCCCTAGTGGACATCCCACGGACTTATACAGTACCTGCACCATCTCCGTACTTGCATCGTGGACATACCCTGAAACTTGTTGTCCCTCACACAAGAACATTATATTACAAATCATCATTCTTCCCAGATGCCATCCGATTGTGGAACAGCCTTCCTCTGGATGCTGTCAACTGCACCTCTCTAGATTCATTGAAAATGAGGGTGCAGGACATACAACTGCGTTAACAGCAAGGGATGTTTTCAGCTGCACATAGTGATTTTGTAGATATTTTAATGACACTGAATATGCCTGCACCACACCTGTCCACACACTAGTACGCTAATACATACATGGAAGAAGAAGGAAATTGAAAACATAAATTATATCACAATACATAATAAAAGATAAGTTTACAAAATATTCAATTTATACTGAAAGGCTGGAAATGGAGAGGAATGCTGAAGCAATAGCTGTAAAGGGCGCATTCCCCTCACATGTAATGCAACAAATTATATGATTGATACACTGTTATACATAAAAAACGGAAATGCAAAGAGAAACTATAGCTGTGGAAACCTAACTAACCCGAAACAGAGACCTTGGACAAATCCCTATACGGTAAGTCGTCATGCAGGAAGAGAAAAGAAAGAGAGGGAGTGTGTGTGTGTGTGTGTGTGTGTGAGGGAGAGAGAGATAAACTTATTACGTGGTGTGAAGAGAAAGATAAAAGAAAGGAGACTATAACAAGACGAGAATTAATGAATTGCTGGAGCCGCTCAGCAGTGATTCCTAGATTTTAACAAAAAATAAAGTTGGATTTTCCAGTTCTTTGCAACCACTGAAGGATCAGCACAATCTTTACGATTTGATGATGTTAATACACAAACATTAATTTTGGTGATGAGACTCAGATAAATTCTGTTAAATGATGAGGATTTTTCTTCAAGTTATTCTTAAAAGAACCTTAAATTGGGGACGCTTTGAAACTATTATAGAGGTTATTCCAATAATTAGGTCAGTAGGTCCATCTAATGAAGATTGTGCAAAAATAATCCTAGTTAAAGGCAAAGGAAATTCATCAGAGTGACGAGTCGGGTATTTATGGAAGGAGCGGTTTCTTGCAAGCATGCTTGTGAAAACAGACGGTAATAAATTATTAGTGAGTTTGTTCATAAATTGGCCAAGATGATAAAGATTTGTTTTCGGAAAACAAGACATCGGTGTGAGATCTCCAAGATACGTGGCAAATCATTCAGAGGGCTTTTTTTTTTTCTGGAGACGGGACAGTCTGTCGAGATAAGTTGGATGAGTGTTCCTCCAAGCTATGGTACCATAATTAAGATAATGTATTATTAAAGCCGAATATAACATTAAAAGGGTGGTAGTGGTAAAATAATAAAGGTTTTGCCGGTCAATTTCATACTTTTGTCATTCAAGTTCGTATTCCGTGCATTCAATTTCACGCATTGCACGCTTGCAGCTCTAAATCAGCAATCAAATTAAAAGTCCGGTCATTCGAATTCACTATCTTAGCATTCAAATTCACTATCGGAGCATTCAAATTCACTGTCGGAGCTTTCAAATTCACTATCGGAGCATTCCAATCTAAGAGATGAACACGCATTTCAGCAATGAGCATTCAAATTCATGTTAAGCTGGTGACGGAATCTCGTCGGTCATTCAAATTCGTGAATAGGCAACCATATCCCAAATAGTTCCATTCAGTTTAAAAGAAGTCTGGAATTTAGTTAGTTTAGGGCCGTGTATGTGTGTCTTTTTCATTTAGCTCTGAATACATCGGGATTTATGATGCATATTATTTATTTTGCAGTAGAGGTCCACCTGTTCGTTGACAAATATGAACTCGGGCTTCACAAAAAGGAATATACAGGCACATGTAACTTTGATAGGGCGTAAAATGGAGGTCCCATGTGTGATAGAGTCACAACTCATCGTTAAATTGATCGCACAAAGTAGGAACTTGATCGCCTGAAAATTAAATCGAACGCTCCACACAAGCTAATCGGGACTATCACATGACTATCGCGTGAATTTGAACACACGAGTAGGAAATGCATTTAGAAATTGAACGCCCAATCAAGAATTTGATTTCACGAAAACGAAATAGAACGCCCATAAATGAAATTGATCGCTCGGATTCTGAATTTGAACCCCCGAATATTTCCGCGTGAATGCACGTTACATGAATTTGAATGACCAAAGTATGAACTAAACCGGGAAAACCTACATATTACTCAATTAATAACACCAATGTTTTGAGATATTGTGTGACAAACCAGCATTTACACATACTAACTTCGCGATTGTTAAAATCGCGACATTTCTGCAGTTTGTGTTTAAACTCTCTATACTTCGCCTCTGACACTGCGAAGTTAAAAAAAAAATCGCACTCCGGCTAGCGAATTTTCTGGCGATGTTTTGAGGGCGTTTGGGTGTTGTTGCTAAGCAACTTGCACCTAAATTTCGCGATTTAAAAAAAAAAATGCGACTTTTTTTTTCAAGCAAGTATAAATACCCATTTTTATCCCCTTATTATCAACAACACTTGACGTAACTTCATAAACAACTATGTAATCTATTTTCATATTATTGTGGAGACTATTCAAAGTATTACTACATAACATACGTGTACATTTAGTTTTGAGATGGTTTAAATAAAACCTGTTTGATCTTAGCCTACATAACATTTTGTTAAGTTCTGAATTTAGCGTATCCACCATGATGTGAGGATCTGAATGGGAAAGAAATTCCTTTTTGAGTCATCAGGAAACAGTACAAAAGATAAAATATTCAGGAGCATTCAGAAGCAAATGTACAGAATGAACAAAAAAGAGTTCATAATATACTAGCCTGGGGAACACCACAGTTAACAGATTGGTTGCCGGTGTTCTGACCAGATAACATAACGTAGGCTAGTGTTTGCGAACCGGGAGGTTACTCCTGAACCACTCAAAGGCCTTACCACGAACAGACGAATGCCATAGTGACATCATTTTATGAAGTAATATTTTATGATCAATGGTATCGCAGGCCTTGGAGAAGACCAGGTAGACACCCACTGTGTGATGAGCCCTTTCATCAACAGCCTTGGCTACTTTTTCAATAAAAACCGACAAAACCAACTTGTGAATCAGAAATAATATCATAACAATTAAGAAATTTAAGGAGTCTTAAATAGACAATTTTTTAGCAGTTTAGAAAACGATGGCAACAAAGGAATGGGTCTTTAATTACAGTATCTTCTTTATTACCGTTCTTAAATATTGGAATGCTATAGCAATTTTTATTCGTGACGGTCATAAAGACATAAGTTAAAGGTTCAACAATATTCTAATTTATATTTTTCAAAATAGCATTATCAATACAATCAGATCCAGAATTTCTTTATTTTCCACTTCGTAATAATATCCTTTACCTCATAACTCATAATCAGAATTTTTTGTTAAAAATTAATAAATTAGAATTGGGTGAATGAAGAAAATCATAAGATTTCTCTTGACATATGGGAATATTTTTGGCGAAATCATGTGCAATCTGAGAAAAATTAAGGTTAAATGCATCAGCTATCAGCACAGGGTCTGTTGTTTCCTAATCATCAAATTCAACTGTTGTTATACAGAATGTATCATTATCTTTATATTTATTATGATCCAAATCTTACTCATGTCAAGGTTAAAAAAGAGATATCTCATCCGCGTAATATTTTTTTTTCATAGCGGAGTATTCTTGTGAGAATATTTTTTATACGAAGTAAGCCTGTGTTTATGGTGAGATTTTATGTGCATTATGTATTTTTTCGATTTACTGATCATAAAAGAGATTTTGTTATTTATGGTAATCTAGGATGCTTTTTATTATCACGTTTAACTTCAATCAAAGCAACATAATCATTCATCTAAACGAGAATTTAAAATTGTCATAAAAACATCAAACAATAAAATATTTTTTTTGTCTTTTTTTAGAGGGCGCTGTATTCCTGCTGCCACAGAGCAAAGTTTGCTCCCTGAATGTCATCCCATTTGTGTCATTTCCATAATGGAGGTTTACATTTACCAGTGCTAGTGTACAGTGCAGTGATCCTCCAGGACAAGTTCCAGCATTTTTCATCATTCTGCCAGCATGTATTTTAGTAGCAAGATTTTGACCTGGTTTACCCTGCCTATGCTCTGTATGTCTACATGTTCCAGCACAGGCCTATGGACACTCAGTGGAAGCCAGATTACATGGAACACTATCATGCAAATGGAGGGTAGTGATCTGCAGTCAATAGACTGCTGCAACAATGGAGCTATTCAGCCAAGACTTTCTACCTCTTTCAAGTACACCAGATCACAACTGTTTTCTCTAAGAGGTCATGCAAGCAGGACAATTCCTGTAGAAGCTTACAATGTCTTGAAAGAAAATGGCATATTCCATGCGAGAGGCAAGCGGGCTGGCTGTCACATGCATAGACGTGAATTCAAACATGTCAGCCCATCCACTCAAGCTTGTAAAACTGTTGATGTAGATATTCTCAAGGTAGTGTCATGCACCAACAGAACACCCGTCAGCACCGGTATAACATCTGTCATACACCGACAAAACATTCTTTGATCAGCACCGAATGACTACAGCTGTTTACGCCATGTTTTCCAACTCCAACTCTCATGTCCCGAATGGACACTTTTATTTCACCCCACCCTGGTTTCACCAAGGCACATCACGGTTCTCCGTCACACCTCCCCCCAACAAGAGGAAAGTTATGAATGTAACTTTTCGACTATAAACACCTTCGTTGTAAGGCTTACTTTACTTATAATCACTGATTTTGAGCCATATCAGAATCAGTTAACTCCGGCATCAATTGTCCACTTTTAGAACAATATATAAAAACTTGACAAGCCCCATACAAAACATATAAATACACAAATCAACAGTGTACAGTAATACACATGTGAAACTGTTTTCAACGGGTGCACATACGAGTGCACATAATCTGGAAAGATTACACCAAATGTAATCATTCATTTCTCCAATAGTATCAATATTTTGACTGAGACTGTGCTTTCTGGTAGTCTAGACTGTAATTATATCCTCATATACTTGACCAATAAACTTCAGGCATGAATATTTTTTTTTTTGGGGTAACACATACACTTCATCTTTAAATGTGGAAACCAAACATACACTTTCTTCCTGAAATTGTTCTGACTGTTGTGAAAGATATGTCTGATTTTCCAACACAAACTTTCACTGGAGTTTCACTGAATGTGGTAACAGCACACCTTTCTTGATTATAACAAAATCGTATTTAAACACGTCAACACATGTGTACATCTACTCAATGTACTTGCTAATACATCTTATACTTATGTCAACTCTGCGTCATACGTTAGCCAAAACAACAACAAAATTTTGAACATCGGACATTTCTTTTTGTCCCTTCACACATATGTACTGTCACGCGATAAGATGTTGTAATATATGTGCAAACTCTAGAAAAATATCGAGATCATACTAGACACACAAATGTGACTCTGTCACTCTGTAACGAAATACATATACAGGTTATTTATTTACAAAAGTGACATTATAACATCTTCGCTTCTTTATACCTCACTGTCACTCAACACTTTTTCATTTATACAAAACAACACAAATTCTTGTGCTTTAACACAAACCGGTTGACATAAAACTAAAAATTTGGTCAACAGTTTTCCTGTGACTGGCCGGTTGTGTTTTGCTATACTGTTTTTGCATTTGCGAGCATTAACTCTGTAACGTATCGGTACACATACAAATCTGAATCCTTTGATTCTTAGGGATATATTGAATGAAATTAAAATAGAAGTGTGCAACTGAAGCACAACTTTCACTCTAATCTTACACACCACAAATGTTGTATCCTGGCGCTTCCTGTAATGTTGGGTTTTCAAAATATCATACAATGCTTGGCGAGTAACACGTCAAAAAATTTTTCAAGTGATGTCTCCATATAAAGACAAAATATCGTGTACTAGTGCTTTCTCATACTTCCTAGCATCACTCACATATACTGTTTTCGCGTAAAACAAACATGATTAACATAAATACAATTTCTTCCTTCACAGATCCTTGGGAAAGGAAGAAAACTGAACGAAAATACATAAACACATGTATACTTTGTCATATGCAAAAAAAAAAACCAACATCAGTTTCTTGTCTGTTTTGAGTCCTGTTTGAAATGTTCAGCTTGATGTATTTTTCACTGTACATTTGATATAATTATCGTTCGGTAACATTATCAGCGCGCGCACAGTTTCAAACTCGCGACAAAGCGTCTGCTAATTTGTTGTCCTTTCCTGCTATGTGCACAATTCTCAGTGGGTACGGTTGGAGAATCAAACTCCAACGGAAGAGACGCTGATTCTTGTGCTTGAAGCGTTCTAAGAATGTCAATGGGTTATGGTCAGTGTACACCACGATGTCTCTTCCACCGTCCAAATACGCTTCGAAATGTTGCACGGCTAGAACGACACTGAGGCATTCCTTCTCCACAGTTGAATACTTTTGCTGATGGCGATTCAGTTTTTTGGAGAAGAAACACACGGGTTTGCTGTGTCCGTTGTCGTCATCCTGAAGTAGCACGGCTCCTACTCTTCGATCACTAGCATCCGTAGCCAGCTGGAAGCTCCTCTCGAAGTTTGGTGCGATGAGCACGGGATCGTTCATGAGGACGGCCTTCAGCTTCTGGAACGCATCCTGGCAGCTCGCCGACCACTGGAACGTTGTACCCTTTTTAGTATATTGGAATGCTCACTCTGTTTGTAATAAGAGTCACTTTGTGTGTGACTTTGTTCTTGAGAAGGACATAGATGTGCTGTTTCTCACTGAGACGTGGCTAACTGCCGAGGATACAGTCGTCACAGGAGAATTGACTCCACCTGGGTACACTTTCATCAATGTATCTCGTTCAGCAACCATCGATCCAGGGCATCATGGTGGTATCGGTATCCTTGCAAAGAAGGAACTCAAACTTGTACACAATAAGGATGTTTTACATGCACTTAATGTTTCTACGTTTGAATATGCTATTGTGTCTAACATTTCCCGAACATTGCACTATGTGATCATTTACAGGCCTCCACCGTCAGCAAAGAACGGATTTAAAACTTCCACATTCATTGCAGAGTTTGAGGATTTTGTCCAGGAACTGAATCTGCTTCCAGGAAAGTTGGTAATAGGTGGGGATCTAAATGTTCATTTTGATCGTCCAAGTCAGGCTGACGTGAGTAGAATCAACACTGGTTTGGAGTCATGTGATCTTGTCCAGCACATTAATCAACCCACTCATAGACTCGGTCACACTTTGGACCCCTTGATCACCAGATCAGATGAGTCAATTCTGAATGATATTGAGGTCTGCAACAACCGTGAATCTGATCACTATGTTATTTGTCTTCATCTAAACATACCAAAGCCACAGGTATCTTGTCAAACTCTCACTTTCAGAGAGTACGAGGATATGAACCATGAGAATTTTTCAAATGATCTTGGTACATTGCTCGATGAGGGTGCTTCTCTTGATGACTGTAGAGATGTTGATAAACTTGTTGACATCTTTAACTCTGCTGTGACGATTGTGCTTGGTCATCATGCTCCAGTTACAATGCGGACATTCAGACACAGACGTCATCCTCAGTGGTACAATGAGGATATATCCTCTGCCCGTCGGGAACGTCGTAGGGCGGAAAGGAGATGGCGCAAAGTGAAATCCCCCGAGAACTTCAGGTCTTACCACGACGCAAAGGACAAGGTCAAGAAGGCTCTCCTCACTGCTAAATCTGAATACTTTAGGGAAAAGCTTTCAGACTGTACTCCTAAATCTGCTTTTGGAATCATTAATTCTCTCCTCAACCGCAAGGACACTGTTTTACCAGCTCATGATTCACCAGTAGATTTGAGCAACCAGTTTGCATCCTTCTTTGCTGATAAGGTCAAAGATATTAGCTGTGACCTGAGTAACCAGTGCAGCAACTTGGTCTTGAACCCCATGTACGCAGATCAGCAAACTCAACATGAATTTGATTTTTCTGAGGTAACTGCTATTGAACTTACACGGATAATCATGAAGAGTCCTTCTAAGACTTACTGTCTTGATCCTTTACCTACATGGTTGCTGAAGAAGCATCTTCCGATTCTTGCTCCTTCGCTCACTGACTTGGTAAATGTCTCTCTATCAACAGGAACCTTCCCAGACTCACTGAAGCAAGCTATTGTGCTTCCAGTGATAAAGAAATCCTCATGTGACAAGGACATTCTCAAGAACTACAGACCAGTTTCCAATATCGAGTTCAGATCCAAGATCATCGAACGTGTTGTCACATCTCAGGTTGTTCAGTACATGGACGAGTCTCATCTCTCCGAGTCCTTTCAGTCGGCCTATAAGAGTAACCATAGCTGCGAGACAGCCCTCCTCAAAGTCCAAGATGATATCCTTCGCAGCATTGACAAAAGGAAAGGGGTTATGCTGGTTATGCTTGACCTGTCAGCTGCGTTCGATACAATCGATCATGAAATTCTACTCGATCGCTTACACAACACCTTTGGTATCAAAGGTTCAGCTCTACAGTGGATGGCTTCTTACCTCACAAACCGAAGAAGTCGTGACTGCGTGTCTGGTCACTTGTCTAGGGAGTGTACTTCAGTAGTTGGCATTCCACAAGGATCTGTAATTGGGCCCCTATTGTTCACCATGTATACCAGTCCTCTTGGAAATCTTCTTCGTGCTGAAAATGTTAAGTATCATATGTATGCAGATGACGTGCAAATCTATCTTGAGTTTGACCCCAGTGACCCTTCCAATGTTAAACTCACTCTAAATGCACTGTCCAGATGTGTTGGTAAAGCGCAGGAATGGATGACTCTGAACAAGCTGAAACTCAATGAAGAGAAAACAGAGTTTCTTGTTCTTGCCTCCCAACGCCATCTTAAGCTTGTACAGGACATCAAACTTGCTCTTAATTGGTACAACTCTCATCTCTCCATCTGATCATGTGCGCAATCTTGGGTTATCTTTTCCTCTGATGCAAAGATGAGCATGCAGGTTTCACAGATCTGTAAGTTAGCTAACTACTACATCAGAAATCTGTGGAGGATCAGAACATTTATTAATGCTTCTACTTGTCACGCAGCAGTCCGTCCTCTCGACAGAGTCACATTCAGTCATCAATTCGAAGAGAAAGGGACTATTGGCAGAACCAAACGTTGCTCGAAGCCTGTTTTCAAGACTTCAACTTAATTGGTAAGTCTTCAAATTGAAGAATTTTTTGGATTTTAAGTTGATATTTACTAAATCTGTCATGATCCCGAATGCTACAATGCGAAGCCCCATTAGGCTCTGCGTATGGGGCTGCTGGTCGCTATGCGTATGGGGCTGCTGGTCGCAGTTAATTGCATGATTACTAGGAAATGAGAGCACTTTGGGGCGAGTAAGTCTCACAGTGTTAGTTATATGAAAGGTACTTTAACCTGAAACACAGAAATTCAGGGAAACTTTTGAGGTACCAAAAACTTTTTATTATCTTTAATACTGAAAATAGCGGACGAAGTTTATGTTTGGTCCTTGATAGTGTTTGTCACCAGGGACGTTTAGAGAGGAAATCCAGTCCAAATATAAGTTAGTCTGATTTAAAAAAAAAAAGAGTCAAGATTTACGAGTTCAACGGTAAAAAGTGTGGCTGAAATCGGATGAAAAATAAGGAAGTTATGAAATTTTGAAGTTTTGATGATCTCTCCAAAACCGTTCTTGTACAGTGGGTATGAATATGCAAATGAGTGGGCTAACCATGTCATGCCCTCACAATTTTCCATTGATCATGTAAAAAAAAAAATGACGAAAATTCAATGTTTCTGTCATTGAAGTCGGAAACATGACGTTATTTCTGGTTGAATAATTTCAGAATAGTGATCAGTTAGATATATGAGGACTTGAGCCTCGGGCATAATTGCGTTTGAATGAAAAACTGGAAAGTTCAGAATTTTATGTACAAACTATAATTATGACAAGTTGTGAGGGAATGACATGCTCACTTTTCCATTTATTTATTTACATTGAATGTTCAAGAACTGTTTCCCCAAAAAATATCGAAGCTTCGAAATGTCGTAACTTGCTTATTTTTCATCCGATTTTGATCAAATTTATACCGTTAAACTCGTAATATTATACTCATTCTTATCAGAGCGACTTATATTTGGACAGGATTTCCCCTTTAAAACCTTGTTCTTACTGATTTTTGCATTCCGACAATGCTCGCATGCGCCACACAGTCTTGAATTTACCCAGCGAATGCATATGACATAACTCATCATACGGTCAAACAAAGAGGGGGAGGGCATTGTGCCCCCATGTAACTTTTTTATTGTTTGATGTATCATCGTCATATTTGGCAGATGTGTAGAGTAACTCATACTCTATCTACTTGACCTTACATTTGAATTTTCTCACGGTAACCCATGGAGGGCACTATATACCAAAATATAAAGAAATACATAGGAAATAATTTTAAGCTAAAAACATGATTTTTTTTTCTGTATAATTTCTTTATCCCATTATATATGTCTTATTATAGACCAATCATCTTCATATTGCCACAAACAATATGCAAGTGGAATCGTATTGTTCTTATTGAAATTTCTCATGGTCACCACATGGGGGCGCTATTTATAACAACATAACGAAATACATTATGAGACCTGTGATGTAATGTTTGAGATGGGTACGTGTATAGTTATCACATTTCGTATTTGCATAATAGTGGAATTTTAAATTCCAGTAATTTGGTCCAGTGTAAAAAAGTGTATTTATTTGCTAAAACCGTTCGAAGAAGTGGTAAGTGAAACTCAGAGCGTCAAGAAGGGTAATTATAGAAAGATTTTTGAGGAACATAGAATAAAAAGTAGGCGGAAGTAAACTGTTATCATACATGTACATAAACTGGAAGAAGTTAAATGACAATAATCCATTTATTTTATTAACTTATTACAATTCATTTAATTGTATGTGAACGTATGGGAGAATTGCAAATGATACTGAGGGCTTTCTTTTGCAATAATAGCACTCTGTTCAGGAGCGTCTTATGAGTATTGCCCCAAGCTTAAATTCCATAATTAAGGTAAGGGATTATCAAGGAGGCGTATTACACAAGTAATGTCTTTCGAGGGATAAAAGATTTCAGTCTATTCATAACACCTTTATTACGAGAAATAATTTTACACATATGATCAATATGTATTTTCCAAGAAAGCTTATAATCCACAAAAATACCAAGAAATTTAAAATGTGATACACTTTCTTAATTTCAATCGTTCAGAAATATTTCTGAATTCAAAGAGTATTTCAAACCAGTATTCAAAACAGTATTACTGAAAAGAGTATATATTTTGTTTTTTGAAAATTCCAAGATAACTTGTTAGCTGTGGTCCAATTAGCCACTTTTTTAGATTCAAAATGAACTTGTTCAACAAGAGCATCAATATCATTATAGCAAAAGAAAAAAAACACACACACACTGGTACATCAGCAAAATGTATAAAAGAAAGTACCTCAGACACGGAAGAAAAATAAGGGATATCTGTTATAAATAACAGCGACCCTAAATGACTTCCCTATGGAACACCACACTTGGCATCTCTTGTAATTGAATTATTATGAGTAATCAAAACAAATTGTTTTCTGTTAACTAGATAACTCTTGAACCACTCCAAGGCCGCGTATTCTATACTGTGATAATTTGTGGAGTAAAATATTATGATTAATTGTATCGAAGGTCTTGAGAAGTCCAAGAATATACTAATTAAATGAGAATGATTATCCGTAGCATTATTGACTTTATCAATAAAATGAAGAATTGCGTGAATGGTGCTATGTTTTTCTCGAAAAGCTAACTGAGAATTTGTAAATATTTGTGCACATTAAAGCATTTAATAATAATTCTGATGTATATTATTTTTTCAAATACTTTAGACAGTGAAGATAACAAAGAGGTTGGACGCTAATTAGTAACATCCAAATTCTTACTTTTTTTGAATATTGGCATTACTTTAGCCAATTTCATTTTATCAGGAAACACACCATTAGAAATTGATAAATTGAAGATATGAAATAAAGGATCTTCAACAATTATCTGTACCATCATAACCACAATTATACAATATCAATAATCGTGTATCTATTTGTTGGAAGTAAAAAAAAAAAATTAAAAAAGGCATTAAGGTTACGCTGACCTAAAAATTCAGAAAAATTCTGTTCTGTAGCCGGAATACCTTGCGCAAGCGTTTCACCTATTTTCTTAGAAATAATAAATCATTTGCAAAATCAACAGGGTCATTAATTATTTCATCATCTAACTTTATTTCACCAATTTCATTTTTTTTATTCGGAATATTCATAGCCTGTTTTAAAACTTTCCAGGTATTCGAAATATCAAACCTAAATCTCGATAACTGCTGTCAATAATACTTTTTCTTTTCCAAAGTAAAATTCTAATTAGTGTGTGTTTTTACAGTATGTGTATCTGTTCTTTGCTCGTTCAATTTTTTTCCATTTTGTATTTATAATACAATGATTTTTTTTTCCATTTTGTATTTATAATACAATGGATTTTTTTTCTACGGATTGAACGAAGAATTGATTTTGTAATCCACGGTAATCTAGATGGTTATAATCCATATCATACTATTGCTTTGGAATAATATCATTCCAATGAAAATTAAAAAATTCCATAACATTATCAATAGACAGGTTAAGATCATCATTTTCATATACTCGTGACCAATCAGCATTATCAAGAGCGACATCGAGACTGGCTAATTTCACATGAGACTCTACGTTTGAATAAAAGAGATGAAGTTTTTGCATCATTGACTAGAGTTGTCAATGAAAAACGAGTCATAATTGGAAAATGGTCGGTCACGTCTCAAAGAATTATAAAAGAATCGGGAAGATAGTCCATGGGCCGGGCCAGATATTGGTACCACCTGAGGTGGCAAAACCTTTTTCGTGTCATTTTGTTTGTCGGGCACAGATATGCTTATCAAGCGATGATAGCATTTCCAAATGAGTAGCTTAGTCATAATAAATGAATTTTCAATCAATTTGGTCTCGTTATATCCCTTTATATCTGAATCGAGACTAACCGCTTTACAAAGAAGAGCGCTGTCTTCTGTATGTTCACAGGTGTTCTGTTGTAAACGCAGTGTGCTTCGTCTTTATTCAAGGCAGCGAAGGGAATATCCAAATGTTATAATGTCCACAGTGCTTTGTCTTTATTCAAGACGTCGAAGGGAATATCCAAAGCTTATAATACAGTGTATATCCCTTTATCTAAAAACAACAACAACAACAAAAGCAATTCCTCGTGAATGTTACCATATTTTTCAATTATTTATCATTTTCCGGTGAAAACGCTACGGTGACAACGCTAATACCACGCCATTGTCGCTTTATTTCCATCCAACAATGAAAGATAATGCAAGAACAATGTACCGGTACACTACGATACATTATAATAAATAATATTGTAAATGAACAGAGTGATTTTTGTTTAAAACTGATGTATTTTTTGAGAGGGTAGTATAAAAACAGTGTGGATAATCCCTTTTATTAGGAACTTTAGATATGATAAAGGTACATTGCTCTAGATAAAGACTAAGCGCACCGCGTGACAGCTGTGGACATCATAACCCTTTGGATATTCCCTTCGCTGCCTTGAATAAAGACTAAGCGCACCGCGTTTACAACAGAACACCTGTGGACATACAGAAGACAGTGCTCTTCTTTGTATAGCGGTTATAGTAGGCTTGCTATAAGGGCGAAAAAAGGGGTGATCGCTGCATTTTATAGTACAAATGTTCTATTTGGCACACATGTTCCTCGGTACAATTGGAATTTTTCCATCTAAAGAGACAATCTGTATCTATGCAAATAAGCCTTAATTTGCATAATTTATGTAAAAATATATATATAAATTGTTAAAAAATATATGTGCATCCAGCAGAAATACCCAATTTGGTAGAAGTATTTTATAGAGTTTGCGGAAACAATTCCTGTAAAAATTGATTTCATACCTATGTAAAAAAAAACATAAAATTTGCATAATCATGCGAGTTATTCAAATTGATTTGTAAACAACGAAACCCCACTTAAATCTCTTCCTAGATAGATATAACCCTTTAGAAACACTCTATGAAACAAAATTTGAATTATTGAGCCATCATTACTAGCTAATTTACATAAATACTAAAGAAAGTAAAGTAAAAACATTATTTTTTAAGTTTTTCCTGCAGTGTAAGAACCGCATTTTATGATAAAAACTACCAAAGTATTATGCATATCCTTTAGTCAAAAGGGAATGGTTTGTAATATCAAAACACTATTTGTCGTTTGTAATATCAAAACACTATTTCTCTATGCAAATACCACCTAATTAGCATGTTGTGCATATTAATACCCGATTGTACCAGAAGTCAATGGTCAAGGTCGACTTGTTTCAGTTTACGGAATAACTCAAGACTGGATTAAGAAAATTTCACCAAACTTGGTCCAAGGATGACGTATGATGGGGCAATTAATTAAGCAGTTTTTAAGTAAAATCGGCGAGAGGTCAAAGGTCAAAAAGTTTAAGGTCAATGCTAAAATTTCATTATTTCCCCCATATCTGTGCAATGCGTGAAGGTATTTTATTGAAACTTAGTGACTGCATACATGTACTATATATGTACATACCAAAATAAGATTCTTCAGAGAGTTTCAGGTTAAGAGGTCAAAGGTCAAAGGTCAGGTGAAAATGTTAAAATTTCACTTTTGTCTCTGTATCTCGCAAATGGTTCAAGGTGTCTTCATGGAACTTGGTACTGGCAGGGATTTTCTAGGGAATTTAAGGGTCATTTGTCAAAGGTCAGGGGTCAAAGATCAAGGTCAATTGAGCCCTCAAAATTTCACTATTTCCCTCATATTTTTGCAATGCTTGTAGGATTTTTCTTGAAACTTAACCCTAACTAGGCCGGGGGGGGGGGGGGGCCTCCGAGGACCCCCTCTCGACGTTCCGCGCGATGTTTCGCTAACGCGAAAAGCTATCGCCGCGACGTTTCGTGACTTTTTTCTTTCGAGTCTCCCGCATCTTTTGACACCAAATTTGCGATACCCGGGCGCGCGGTTCTGAAGTTGCGCATAAATATTTACGTGCATGTCACACCAAAAATTGCTCAAAAACGTGAATTCGTGTACAATTTCAATGCAAACTCTGCTTACAGGCAAATTTCATAAAAGCATGATTATTTTGAGGTTTTATGGACTAAAATCAATTAATAACATATTTTCTTGTTCGGAACAATGTCGCGGACAAGTTTCATCGAAAAAACAATGAAAAACATAAAGTCGAAAAAACAATGAAATACATAAGAAATTCAAAAAGCAATAAAATACTTAGGAAATTTTTTCTGATGGCGTAATTTTTTTCTCTTATATTTGCTCAGGACACTGAAAAGAATATTTTCACAAAAAAATGTGCCCATTTTGAGCTTTATTTAGTGATTTATACCAAATTGTCTGATTTTATGCATCATTACGCATAAATTAGCATAATTTAGCATAAATGATAATTTCTTTAAAATTTAACTTCGTGGTACTTTAGATTACATCATAGGCAACGTGTGTGCCAAATTTCGTCGCGATCGCGCAGTCGACGGGCGAGATCTGGAGGGGGGACCTGGGAGGCCCCCCCCCCCCCCCCTCCCGGCTCTGTGATCTACCTAAATAGCCCGGCCTAGTTAGGGTTAATATATGTATTACCTAATGGAGAGTCTCTGGGAAATTTCCAGCCAAAAGGTAAAAGCTCTGATGAAAGTGCTATATTTCACTTTTTTCTTCCATATCTTGAATGTGAATCAAGGTATCATGAAACTTAGTACATACAGGTGTATTTGTGCATGTTCTTTCCTGACAGTGATACCCTTGTTGATTATCGAAAAAAAAATTAAGCCCTCCCCTCTCAAGTGTTTTTGTTTCCTCTTGATAAGCAGGAATGGACATGGAATTCAGTGGCATGGTATAGTCAGCACCATCATTGCATTTAATGTATGGGTCGCATCAAAGTTAATTTTGATGTACACATGTATAACCTCTGACATTCTTACCTTTTACATTTTTACTTGTGTATTTTTTTATTTTATTTTAACCTCTGACATCTTTACACAAAACCAGTTAACATAACTATGTTTTTTTGGAAAAAGCTTGAAGATCATGTAGGTCATAATCATCTATACAGGTATTAGCTGGTATGTGGTGAAATATAACATTCTTTGGACCGCCACGGAGTTACATTATCCCAATGGAAAACAATCACAATCAGGGAGAATATAATATTTACGATCCTCGTAAAGAGTAACATGTTGACAAATCACATCCTAGTAATTGTAAAAACCATCTAATATACTCTTTTATTGCTATGAACATATTATTTCTGCTTTGATTTATTGTTGAAATTGACTGATTTTAAGTCAGAGACTAAGATTATTGTTCACATGACATTTCCTGCATAAATCATTGCCTTATCAAAATGTTATTGTGTATAAATTTCCTAGCATAGTTTCCATGCAATAGCAGCTCATAGTATACTGAGGGAACTTTTTTTTTCAGAAACAGACTTTGTTTCTAACTCAAGCTCGTAAGTTGTTAATGTGTGCAGAAGTATACCCTTAATCCACATAATCCACATAATTCACACAAGTTTATAATCAGTTTGATATAAAAAGCCCCTTATTCGCTTGGGTGCCTACAAAACACAATGAAAATCAGAATTCACACTTTCACTATTGTAGTGTTTTTTGTAATGATTTCTAACCATGACCTCAGTTGTGTACTGTTTGCAAGGGAAAAACAATCCTTTTGTAAGCAATATTGTTCCGATTTGCATCTGTACCTATGTAGGCCCTACTTTTATATTTGCATAATCATATTTTAAGAGTGTCACTATCGATTGCTATTTTTCCCACCCTGCAAAGCATTTATGCAATGAGGGAAAATTGATAGTAAAAATCATTTCAAAGATCAATATGTTTCGAAATTTCACGTCTTGTATACTTATTAACATAATTCATGCATAAAATACCTAAGTTGATTAGTGATAATATGGAAACAACTTAAGCAACTGAAAAGTGTTGTTGTGAGAATATCGTCTTGTTCTATTAGCTTTTTGGATATTAAGTTCAAAGCGATTTAACACATTGTCACATAATTGCTTTTTGTTTGTTCTGATTACGTATCTCGTATCAGGGCACTTACCCCCTGGGCAACTACCCTCTGGATAACTACCACCCGGATAATTACCCCCCAGGTCTATTCCCCCTTAGGGCAACTACCCCCCGGACAACTACCCTCCTAGGGCAATCACCCTCCAGGGCCATTACCCCCTAGGAAAACTACCACCCGGTCATCCACCCTCCTAGGGCAACTACCCCCAAGGGCAATTGCCCCTAGGATATCTACCCCCCGGATAACTACCCCCTGGGTAACTACCCCCTGGATGACTACCACCCGGATAACTACCCCCTGGATAACTACCCCCCGGATAACTACCCCCTGGATAACTACCCCCCGGAGAACTACCCCCTGGGTAACTACCCCCCGGAGAACTACCCCCCGGATAACTACCCCCCGGATAAGTACCCCCCGGATAACTACCCCCAGGATAACTACCACCCGGATAATTACTCCCCGGATAACTACCCCCAGGATAACTACCACCCGGATAATTACTCCCCGGATAACTACCCCCAGGATAACTACCACCCGGATTACTACCCCCCCCCCCATTAACAATACCCCGAACCCCCCCCCCCGCCCCCTCCTGATACTTACCTACTCGACAACCCTCCCTCCCCGCCCCCCGAAAGTTACCACCCGTCGTATATTTTCCATAAGTTCATAACACCATATCAGAAGATGCACCTTTCTCATACACTGTCATCACTCTTTTGGCTTGTCATTTATTTTCTACCGTTAAAACACATGATAGACGATAAACATAAGAAAAGGAGAGTTGATTTCACTGCAATTCATATTCCCTTAACATTAGCGAGGGACTCTTCGATATAAAGCCATAATTTCTGATAGGATCCGGGCACGGTTTTATGAAAGTTATCAGTCCTGACAAGCTGTCAGTTCCACACAATTACCAATCGTTGTAGGTCGATCAAAGCAGGTCCATGGTAACAAGTCAGTGACTCGAGTTTATCAATCAAGCAGAACCCATGGTTTTATTGAAATTATTAGATACTAACAAGATGTCATAACTGGCAACTTTTATCAAAAGGTGCCCTAATCTGTAATGAGAGTAAAATTACAGCTTGTTTTACATACAAGTAGAATTGTGCTAGTTTTCAAATTAAATGTTCTCGACACTTTAAGAGGAAATCCAGTTCAAATATAAGTTAGTCTCATTAGAAAGAGTAAAATATTACGAGTTTAACGGTATTTCTTTTTTTTTCTTTTTTTTTACAAAACACCCCTAGTTGTTAACGAAGTTTTTTGTTCTGCACCCTCTTTTTGAATAGATCTACGGAGAGTTGTAGTTGACAGAATCCTTTTTACATTATAGGGCTGCTCTGTTTTATCCCGGCCATTTCAAGAGTATTTTTTTTTCTCAAAAAATTGAATCCTTCTTGGAATAACATGCTCTTTAATATTTCGTAAGGGGTTTCTAATTATCTCACCCAAAAGATGTTTAAAACCTGAAGTTAGGTCTCGACCAAAACCGGTCATCCACCCTCCTAGGGCAACTACCCCCAAGGGCAATTGCCCCTAGGATATCTACCCCCCGGATAACTACCCCCTGGGTAACTATCCCCTGGATGACTACCACCCGGATAACTCCCCCCTGCATAACTACCCCCCGGATAACTACCCCCTGGATAACTACCCCCCGGAGAACTACCCCCTGGGTAACTACCCCCCGGAGAACTACCCCCCGGATAACTACCCCCCGGATAACTACCCCCAGGATAACTACCACCCGGATAATTACTCCCCGGATAACTACCACCAGGATAACTACCACCCGGATAATTACTCCCCCGATAACTACCCCCAGGATAACTACCACCCGGATTACTACCCCCCCCCCCCCATTAACAATACCCCGAACCCCCCCCCCCGCCCCCTCCTGATACTTACCTACTGGACAACCCTCCCTCCCCGCCCCCCGAAAGTTACCACCCGTCGTATATTTTCCATAAGTTCATAACACCATATCAGAAGATGCACCTTTCTCATACACTGTCATCACTCTTTTGGCTTGTCATTTATTTTCTACCGTTATAACACATGATAGACGATAAACATAAGAAAAGGAGAGTTGATTTCACTGCAATTCATATTCCCTTAACATTAGCGAGGGACTCTTCGATATAAAGCCATAATTTCTGATAGGATCCGGGCACGGTTTTATGAAAGTTATCAGTCCTGACAAGCTGTCAGTTCCACACAATTACCAATCGTTGTAGGTCGATCAAAGCAGGTCCATGGTAACAAGTCAGTTACTCGAGTTTATCAATCAAGCAGAACCCATGGTTTTATTGAAATTATTAGATACTAACAAGATGTCATAACAGGCAACTTTTATCAAAAGGTGCCCTAATCTGTAATGAGAGTAAAATTACAGCTTGTTTTACATACAAGTAGAATTGTGCTAGTTTTCAAATTAAATGTTCTCGACACTTTAAGAGGAAATCCAGTTCAAATATAAGTTAGTCTCATTAGAAAGAGTAAAATATTACGAGTTTAACGGTATTTCTTTTTTTTTCTTTTTTTTTACAAAACACCCCTAGTTGTTAACGAAGTTTTTTGTCCTGCACCCTCTTTTTGAATAGATCTACGGAGAGTTGTAGTTGACAGAATCCTTTTTACATTATAGGGCTGCTCTGTTTTATCCCGGCCATTTCAAGAGTATTTTTTTTTCTCAAAAAAATGAATCCTTCTTGGAATAACATGCTCTTTAATATTTCGTAAGGGGTTTCTAATTATCTCACCCAAAAGATGTTTAAAACCTGAAGTTAGGTCTCGACCAAAACCAGACGATATGAAAAAATGTTGGGGTTTTTTTTTTCAATTCAAATAGCTGACGTGTTCGAAAATAACAATGAGAGACGTAATTTTCAGGGGGAGAGTTATTGTAAGAGGGGTGATTGTTTGGAGCCTAATATTAATAAGGAGTAATTGTCAAGGGAGGTAATGTTCTGCAGTGATCATACCAAGGAGGTGACAATCTCTTCCCACATCCTTGATATACTAGTTGTTAATAATTATGCCCAATAATGCAGTAGGGCAATTCTGAAATGAGCGTTAACGGTATAACAGTAAAATAGTTACAAAATTGATGAAACAATGCAAAGAAAGCAAATTAAGACAGAGACGAAGTACACAAATAAAGATACAGTGCACTCCCGTTACAACGAACACGGTTATAACGAAATTTCGTTATAACGAAGCAAAACTTCTGGTCCCAAAATTATCGCCATTAAAGTCTATGGTACAAAATTCGCTTATAACGAAGACGGTTATAACAAAATTTTCGTTATCACGAAGTCTTTTCTGAGCGCCACTGACAAAGAAAAACAAAAGAAATGCGCTCCGTTATAACGAAATGCGGATCGCATTCGAAAATGCGTAGCGGAACAAGCATTATTAAAGCGTCTCTGCATGAGCGAACGCATCATTGAATGCTCACTCCGTGTATCACGCACAGTTTCCGAGGGGAACTTACGTTGTTGTAATAAAATAATTTGAATTCAGATAAGGTTTGTTTCATTGTTCCGAAGTCCTTTAATACAAAACACACAGATTCTGATACAACTAAATGTCCGTTAGTTCGGAAATGAAAGAAGGTTTGTTATTAAGCACATTTTGGCGTTATTCCAAAGGTTCGTTAATTCGATAATAAAATATGGTCCTTATTCTTATTCTTATACGGTTCGTTAGTCCGAAAATGATAGGAATTCAAAACGTTCGTTAATCGGAACATTACAAAAAGTATCGTTAATCCATGGTGGAAAAAGGAGAGTACACTAACAAAACTTAAGAATTGCAATCTTTATAATCGTCTTAAGATAAATAAATCTTCGAAATATCTAACCTTTCTCATTTTTTTTTTCATTAACAAAATTTCTTCGGAATAACGAACCTTATTTCATTTTCGGATGAAAAAGCCTTCGGAACAACGGACTTTCTGTCTAGTGAACCTTTTTCTTTTTTTGATTTATAAACCTTCAGAATGATGAACCTCATTTCATTTTCAGATCAACGAACCTTCGGAAAATGAACAATATATTATTTTGATCTAAATTATGAACTTTCGGAATAATGATTCTGCGGAAATGCGAACCTTCACATAAACAAACCATCGGAATCCCGGGAATGGCGAAACTTCGGAATAAGGAGTCTTCAGATTAAAGCCCAAACAAAGTTCTGGTATGCCTGCAAAAGTTGTCAAATTTTGCTCCAAAATGTGAACGTATGCCTAGGAAATGTGCGAAATAACGCTGTAATAACAAGATATTCGATGGGTAAGGACGAAAATGGGAAATATTAACCAAAAACATTCAGTCTCGGAACTTACCCGAACGGGGTCAGGCTAGACTCGGACTCGGGGATAACTCGGCCTCGCTTTGCTTGACGGCGGGATGAGTTGTATGGTAGCCCTACTACATATCGACCACCCTTATTGAAACCGACCGCGTATAATTCGCGCACTGAACACTTTGTACGCACTTCTCTGCGCCCAAAGCATATAAAAATGGATTGGCTTTGAATGTAGATTAGGATGGTGTGGGAAAACGCGATAATTCACTGTTCATTAATGGTTTTAATCAAGGACAAAATTTATTTGAATGAATATTTTCACCGAATCGTAATGACAGCACAATGTAATGTCTATGGAAGTTTCTAAAAGGCTTCTAAAAAGCCTCGTACAACACGGTGTTCAATACAACTCGGTTTGCGTGCATTGTCAATGCAAACACAGCGGTCGATCCTAAAAACGCGATTTACCGCGGGGAGCTGAAACGAGGCCACGCAAGTTCGTCGGCGATATTTTTGCACTGAAACTTCGAATCGAAAAGGGAACAACGGCATTTGATAGAGCTGGATTTTCTCAATCACGTAGGTCAAGTTTTTTACGTGAATTTCAGTGTTAAATATTCTTATCAAGCAAATAAACATTAGGCGGTCGATTAGTAGTAGGTCCAACCATACTGGTTTTCCCTGTGGATTGTACAGTACTATGCATACGGGAGCGGCCTGTATAAACTACATTGTAGCGTTCTGGCTGCTCGCAGTATATTGTCCGAGTTGTTACAACACGCGCATCAAAAACCTCTTTGGCGCGCATGCAAAATTAGTGTGCGCCTCTCAAGCACCTCTAAAAACAATCAAAGACAATTGATAAACAACAACAAAAACTTCAAAGACCGCGCGTCTCAGCAACTGAGGTGATGTGCGTATACTAGTAGGCTTGAGGACCGCGCGCTGTCCATTTGTTTTGTACAGGATTAGCACGCACTTTCCTGTCTGCTCAGTAAGGCCTCGTTTGGTACCCGTAGTATTATAGAGTACTGATGAACATGGCGATCACGAACTGTGTGTAAATTGTCTGAAATAGGGTCGAGTTTTCCCTGAGACCGAGCTAGTCTGGAGCCTTCTGGAATAAAAGTCGGTTTACCGACTTTTATTATTTTTCTCAAAATACTCCAAAACGACTCATCATTCCGGCAAACCGCGTCAGCCAGGTAAGTTTATTTGTAGACTCTTTCGATATATTGCAAGCAAATATGAAATGGTGCCAGACGGGTTCTCAAGCCCTTACCAGAACTTAGTTTTCACTTTAACGTACTTTAGTAAGAAAAGAACCTTTGGAATAGCGAACTGTAACCAAATCCTACACCGTCATTTTCTACACATGTGTGACAACACAAACAACTTTATGCTCTTTTTAAAATGTAATATTTAAACGAAATTAAAAAGGTATTCTCCCATTTCACATAGCTTTCCAGCGTATGATGAGGATTCAACAAACAGAATTGTTTTATGCGTGGTTTCCTTCTTTTCGTTATACATTGCATATTATATTTGTTCGGTTACAACGAAATTTCGTTAAAACGAAAAAAAAAATGCCGGTCCTGAGCATTTCGTTTTAACGGGAGTGCACTGCACATGAACACACACGAGATAAATCCCTTGTAATGAGAGAAAGAGGAAAGGTGAGTTATGAATGACAGGAATAGACTACCTTCACGGTGGACAGAGAAAAGCGAGAGGGAAGAGGAAGATGATGGGTCAAAACCAGGGCACGTGAGGCATGAGACATAAGCTCCTCAAAATAAAGAAGTGTTACATGGAGTTGTGGTAAACGATAGACAATTGTGGTTAAAAAAAAAATATTGCAAAAAGTTTAACTCATTCTGAAGTGTAACATTTCTTCAAAATGTCTTTAGTTCAATGGTAAAGGCATTCAAACTTAAAACTTCTTTTGTACTATACTATCAAGAGAAATCCGAAATTTCGGAACAGTAAAAGAAAATACAGATTTAGCGAAAATAGTTTGGTTAAAGGCATTGACATTTACTGGATTACCGGGTAGGATATGAAGGGACAGCTTCGTTTTTTATGAACATAGAGTCAAAATACAGAGGGAGAAATTAAGCTTTTACATAAATTGTCCTAAGTGCAAACGATACAAATCGTAAATCTTTAAGATGTTGTTTTCATAAAATGATGTATACTATATGGCATCTCCGTGATTCCTGGCAAATAATACAAAGAACTTCGTTTCCTGTAGTAATGATATTCTTTTTATTAAAGGTAAGATGGGGGGGGGGGCAATGACCCGGGAGGTAGTTACCAAGGGGGTAATTGGCGTGGTGCACTGTCCTGGGGGTAATTTCCGTCTTGATAGCTATAGGGGAGGGGGAGTTGTAGGCTTGCTTATCCGGGGTAATCATCCTCGGCAAGTTATCGGAGGGTGTAGTTATCGGGTGGAAGTTATCTGGGGTCTAGTTATCGGAGGAGGGGTAATTAACCTGGGGATAATTATCCTGGTGGTAATTATCGGGGGGGGGGTAGTTATCCGGGGGTAATTATCCGGGGGGTAATTATCCGAGGGGTAATTATCGGGGGGGGGGGTAGTTATCCGGGGGTAGTTATCCGGGGGGTCTTTATCCTGGGGGTAGTTACCCAGGGGGTAGTTCTCCGGGGGCTAGTTACCCAGGGGGTAGTTCTCCGGGGGGTAGTTACCCAGGGGGTAGTTTTCCGGGGGGTAGTTATCCAGGGGGTAGTTATCCGAGGGGGTAGTTATCCAGGGGTAGTTATCCGAGGGGTAGTTATCCAGGGGGTAGTTTTCCTAAGGGGGAATTTCCCTGGGGGGTGATTGCCCTAGGAGGGTAGTTGTCCGGGGGGTAGTTGTCCTAGGGGGTAATTACCCTTGAGGGTAATTGCCCTTGGAGGGTAGTTGTCCGGGGGGTAGTTGCCCTAGGGGGGACTTGTCCTGGGGGGTAATTATCCGGGTGGTAGTTATCCGGAGGATGGTTTTCCAGGGGGTACTGTTCCTAGAACCGGCCACTCCAAGGCCTTCCCGCGTATTCTATAGTGTGATAATTTGTGGAGTAAAATACTATGATTAATTGTATCGAAGGCCTTGAGAAGTCCAAGAATATACTAATTAAATGAGAATGATTATCCGTAGCATCATTGACTTTATCAATAAAATGAAGAATTGTGTGAATGGTGCTATGTTTTTCTCGAAAACCAAACTGAGAATTTGTAAATATTTGTGCACATTAAAACATTTAATAATAATTCTGATGTTTATCATTTTTTTCAAATACTTTAGATAGTGAAGATAACAAAGAGATTGGACGCTAATTAGTAACATCCAAATTCTTATTTTTCTTGAATATTGGCATTACTTTAGCCAATTTCATTTTATCAGGAAACACACCATTAGAAATTGATAAATTGAAGATATGAACCAAAGGATCTTCAACAATTATCTATACCATCATAACCACAACAATACAATATTAATAATCGTATATCTATTTCTTGGAAGTAAAAAAAAAAAATGGCATTCAGGTTACGCTGACATAAAAATTCAGAAAAATTCTTTTCTGTAGCCGGAATACCTTGCGCAAGCGTTTCACCTATTTTGTTAGAAATAATGATTAAATCATTTGCGAAATCAACAGGGTTATTGATTATTTCACCATCTAACTTTATTTCACCAATTACATTTTTTTTTTAATTCGGAATATCCATAGCCTGCTTTAAAACTTTCCAGGTATTCTTGATATCAAACTTAAATCTCGATAACTGCTGTCAATAATACTTGTTCTTTTCCAAACGTAATTTCGAATTAGTGTGTTTTTTTACTATGTGTATCTATTCTTCGTTCGTTCAGTTTTTTCCATTTTGTATTCATAATACAATGAATTTTTTTTTCTATGGATTGAACG
Source organism: Diadema setosum (assembly GCA_033980235.1). Lineage (NCBI taxonomy): Eukaryota > Metazoa > Echinodermata > Echinoidea > Diadematoida > Diadematidae > Diadema > Diadema setosum. The sequence continues at coordinate 15,194,688 of CM067070.1, read as the reverse complement.
AAAAACTGATTTTGTAATCCACGGTGACCTGGGTGGTTATAATCCATATTATTCTATTGCTTTGGAATAATATAATCCCAATAAAAATTAAAAATTCCATAACATTATCAATAGACAGGCTATACTCGTGACCAATCAGCATTATCAAGAGCGACATCGTGACTGGCTAATTTTTCGCATGAGACTCTACGTTTGAATAGAAGAGATGAAGTTTTTGCATCATTGACTAAGAGTTGTCAATGAAAAATGAGTCATAATTGGAAAATGGTCGGTCACGTCTCAAAGAATTATAAAAGAATCGGGAAGAGGTAAAATATTACAAGATAAGTTGTCAATTAGAGTAGCAGAGTGATCCGTGATACGAGTCGGTTTGGAAATGAATGGCAAAACGGATGAAGACATAAGTGTTTCAAGAAACTCGGTTGAAATATGATCATTTCCATATTTTTCTGCAAATCAAGGGACTTTGAAAGAGACTTTCCGAACAGAGGCTTTGGAACAAAGTCGTCATGTCGTGCAGTTAGACAAGTTCAGTAACAGTCATTGTAACAACTCATGGTGTATTGTGCATCAACGGAAAGTAGGCCCTATCTGCCAATAAACTAGCAGTTCGCCCGGAAATACGTACTTCCACTTGAATTCCATGTTCCATGTGATTGCCTGAATGTATTTCCACCTTATTATAAGTAACTAACTCTCTTCCATTGCAAAAAAAAATAAAAATAAAAATAAAAATAAAAAATCTGTCTATTTGGGGATATAATTCCCACTCGCCCTACATCCTTCAAAATCCCCAGTAATCATTTCGCCATTTTCCCCCAACAATACCATTGTTTCGCGTGTGATAGACGCAGGCACGTGCGTCACAGGTTCACGACCAAGCAATTAAGAATGCAGTTTGTGATGAGAACAAGCTTAGTAAGTAAAGTTAATAGTCGGTACAGTGCTTTTTATATAATGTTCTTTACAAATGATGAAGTCGGCCACAAAATATATCATAGATCCACTGAGGGCAATGTTCAATCGCACACGTATATCTGTACTTACCGCTGCTTAAATCCATAATTCAGTTCTTATAGTCACGAGACCCAACAGCAAAGAAAATGGCGGGAGCTCATGCATACGTTCTGATTGCACTATTCAGTACGAAAAAATGAACTTTGTCATTTGCCTAAATACATGAACTGTGTCACAATGAAAAATTATCCAAGCGCAGCGTAGCGACAGTCGATAGGTATTATATGTGTCGTCTTGGGAATTCCGCATTGGCGAACCCTCTCTTTAATCGCGAATGGCCCAACAATTGCATTATACCAATCCAACATTTTAGTAAAGCTCCATGAATCCACAAAGCTAGACCAGTGCCTACGCACCAAAGTACAATTTCGGAGCGCTGGGGTATAGGTGAACATTTCCTTCACATTAATATTGTCATGTGAGCATTGCAATAAGCAGGCATGGTTCTGTCAAGTAAAGAAGTTAGCGATGTCTGTCATGAATGGAAGGCACAGTCACATATTTCCTTTTGTACTTTTTATGTTTCCTCTTTTGACTGGATCAAGCATTCAAGTATTTTCCAGTGCGTGAGACGACCGTCGTGTTCGCAAACAAAGCTTTGTCTGGTGGTACAATGTATTGAATATGTTATTCCCAAGCAAAGTCCCCTCGATAGGACATAATCTGCAGACGGCAATGGGTGAGATTCAATTTGTTGATCAGTATATCTTTCAATTGCTTCCCTAACATTCAATGTTGTTTACACACTTTTCACGTTTACAGTACTACTCTGTCAATCCCTAATCGTTATACATTCCGCTCCAATCTGCTCAGCTTACTCTCTCACCACTCTCGTTTTTCTCAATTTACTTTGTTTTAATTATGCAACCTTACTCTTCGTTACCAAAGAAAGTAATTTGTTTGTGTTCTTATTGAAAATGAAATAAAATTCGGATTGAATTGAATTGAATTGAATACAATTGCAAAAACTCCCTCGTGTGGGAGGGGGTGTCAACCTCCCACACCCTCCCCTGTCATTGCCTTGAATACTAGTACTAGTCTTTATATTACTTACACTTTAGAAAAATTATGAACAAAAGTCTTATATTTCACCAAAAATGTACACAAACCACCGAAAAGCAGCAACGACAACAACGACGCACTCTCTCCACAGCGCATTCCCCCTCTACTTCCTCCTCTCTATCTTCCCCCAACTTCCTCACAACAGCACCCACGACGTCAACCGCGCCTATCTCTGGTTCCAAAAGACGCCCTCACCGACACAAGTCATCCACACCTAATCCACCGGCGCCCACCCCGTCTAATCCCGACTCCAATCTTCGGCCACGACCTACCAACAGCCAAGTTAGCCTTCACAGATGTACTCCACCATCAACAGATTCGGAGAACAATAGAACGCATCAATGACCGGAACAATCCACCTCGCAGGACAACAGCCGACGCTCAGCCCGCCTGCGAGCCCGCCTCAACCGACCACTTCCATCTAGGTCCGCATTCTCCACATTTAGCCCGCCTCTTCTCAGGTCACGCTTCACTTCTGACGAAGGACAGTCAACCTGCCCGAAAAGTCCAGTTTCACGGTTCTCCTAGTTATTCTTATAACTAGATATCTTGCTCTACCTTCACTAGCACCTTTTACTCAGTATTTAATTTCTCTTTCCTCTCTCTCCTACACTTTTGTCTGTTTCTACGATACTTATCTTTTCTTTTCTGTTCTCTTCCCTTCTTTTCTTATTTTTTTTCATTTCTTTCTTCCTTCCATACAACCCAACGGTCAATTTCAGGACCACTTGTATTAATTTACTGTTTTCTTCACAGTTTATTTCTCTTGCCTTCTCCCCTCAGGACTACACTTTAACCTTATTTCAATCTCTCATTTTGCATTCCTCCCACAAGAACCATTTCAGGATTTAACTGTCATCAATTTTCCTTTCCATTTTTTTTAATCTCCTCTGCAGCATTTATTTCTAGCTTCCACCCAAGCCGGCCCCCTTTCCTTTTCTTCTTGAATTTCAAATTTTCTTGTTCTTCTTCTTTTCCTTGTTTCTCTCCCCCCCCCCCCCCCCCCGTCTTTCTCTCTCTCTCTCCCCTCTCTCAACATAGTTTTATCTCTCCTCGACTTACCTTTCCTTCGCGGGATTACTCGTCCTTTCTCCATTGATTCCGCATTTCATAGTCCACATTCTTCGCCGACTTCGTTCTTCTCTTGGTTTCATGAATCTTCACCTCTCTCTCCTATCTCCATGATTTTCCAACATTCAACTCCTCCCTCTTCCTCTTCCCTTCTATTTCATCTTTCTCCTTCCGACGATGTCCGACCATCTTACTTGATTCTCACTCTATTCTTCCTTACCACTCTCTCTGTTCCTTTCTCTATACCGTATTCACTCGTGCAATTCCAACTTCTAACCCATTACTGTCTCCCACTCTTCACTTTTTGCCCTCCTTACAACTCCCATATGTCGCTTCCCTCTTCAATTCTCCCCTTTCTAGGCTCTTCTTCTGCCAGACAACGATCCGGTTAAGGACTACATACACATGGTGTCACCGCAAATCTTTTCCCTTACTATTTTGTTACTTTCTTGATAAAAACAAAAATTGCCATGTTCATGACCATGTTCCCGGCACCCACGGCAGCCACGTTTCCGGCCACCGTGGACAAATCGAGATGGACGTGAAACAACGGTGTGAGACGCGATAGGCAAACATGACAGGCCGTGATTGCCGTGGATTTCGTGTCAGATTTTAAACTGTCAAAAAATTGCCACGGCAGTCCCGGTGCTAATGAGGGATCTTGTATACCGTGATAATACGGGGTGAATGCAACGACACACGACGGAACGTAATAGGCCGTGACAAAGATTGGAGGCGGTCCGTAGCGGGACGCCACGAAAAATATTGATAGGCTATAGCCTGACCAGACACCGTGAGAACAGCGTCTGATAGCTATGTGTTCACCGGTCTGGAACAAACGAGACTAGAGTCTCACGGCGAACTACGTTTACAAATGGGACTGCCGTGGCCGTCGGGAACAAACGCAGCTTTAGCTCGACTGAGAAGGTCAACAATAATAATTGTTCGCATTGATTGTATACTAGTATTGCAACCCACTCCGTCTATCAAAAATCAAATTGGATATGTGTTCAAACAGCTTTTGTATTTCACATGTTGACTTTTCAACATAAACTTACTGGCTATTGATTATCCAATCTTCACATCTGCACCCTCCCCATCCCACACGCAATAGAGGTTCACGAGACCGACATAGGCAAAGAAAACCCACGAGACCGACACTAGGCAAAGAAGGTTCACGAGACCAACAGAATGAACAGCGCCATCTACATGTCAATTACAAATAATTGTACCTGTACAGGGTGTTCCATTAAGGGGATAATTACATATTCGCGGGTGAAGTTTCGTCACGCTGTCGAGCGAGACATTGTAACTAATTGAACAGCACCATCTACATATCGACAACATTAAGTGTGTATTTCTTCACGTGTGACTTTTAGGGGGCAGTTCTGTCACGCTACGGGGAGCGACATTGTTACCATTAATTTTTCTTTTATTAATAAAATTGTCCCCTTCATGGCTCCCCCCCCCCCAAAAAAAAAAAAAGAATTATGAAAAAAATAATAGAGGACAATAACGATGTATGGTTTAATTTTATATGACATTAGATGCTATTTTAACAGGCTTTCTCAATTTTTAGGTAGACAGTGGACAGGATGTAATTTTTTCGCCCTTTTCTCTCTCGCTTCACTAGCTCAGTAGGTCTTATTAAATATCCTATCCGCTTGTTTATACCCGAGTTCATTAATTTGTAATTTTCTCTGCACGATCAATCGTTATTCAACGGATGAAAACTTTTTATATCGCAGCGATTCACCTCGATTTGTGGCTAGTGTTTGTAAAATTATTCTCTTCAAAACGGTACATATTTTTCATGAATAGAAAAGCAGTTTTCATAATTGCATCATCTTTTTCCGAATTCTTAACGCTACCTTAATAGATGATTACGTTTATATTTTCTGTTAATTTATACTAAATCAGCACATTTGCAAATTACTAACTACTCCCCCTCCATATCATGTAAAGCAGATGTGCACTGCAACATTGACCATTGTGTGAAAAAAAAATTTTGTAAACTTCATTTTACAGCTGGGTATTTTTCTAGTTGGTTGATCTGAAAGTCCATATCATTTATTTTATTCTAAGCAGGTTTATAGGTATATGATCTGCAGAAAGAAAAACGCGGGTGTTTCGCCATTGTCGCAATTAATGTGGCAAGATCTGATGCACACTTTTACTGAATTTTGTTTATTTTTCACAAACACTCACATACGCACACACAAATAAAGATCTTGAACAGTTCAGGGGGTAAGGGCAACTCTGCTTTTCCATCTCTCATATCTTCCTTGTGCCATTATCTGGGCACCATTTACAATTACTTGGTCTATAGGTGGCGCTGTTCATCATGTCGGTCTCCTGAGCCTTCTTTGCCTATTGACCGATTCTGTGACGCGCTATGTGTATTTTTGGCATGGGCGCAGCCATAGTGGGTGTATCATCCGACCCCCCCTCCGCACTCCCCCACCCCTCTCCCTATATTAGCACGCGCGCAGAATGAAAAACTGCTTTAGCCAATAGGCGTCTCGTACTGAGTGCGCGAATGCTTACTTAGTGCGCGAACCTTTGTTACAAGTGCGTGATAAACATGTTGCCCCTGGGTGGGGGAGAGTAGGGGGGGGTCGGCTGATACACCCACTATGGCTGCGCCCTGTGCCGTAAAATGTCTGCTGCCCTCAACGAACCCGAATCGGTCAATTAGGGAGCTTTAGATTTTGGCGCGCGGACGTTTGAGCCGACGCTTGCGCTGGACGTTCTCCTTTCCCTGCGTCGTGTGGAAAAGTAGCTTTAGATTACGCTGGGACGCAACGTATAAAATATACAAATATAGTAAATAGGTAGAGTGGAATTTGCGTTGTGATTGGTTGGATAGCATCACGTGATTGTGTAAAAAATTTTGTTATAGTGGCACGACCGTGCCACTATAACGCTTGTGACAGTGCGTGCCTACGCTTTATGTACGAAGAGATTCGCGCAAGGCCTAGGGAGGGCCGCCGAGGGACGTAGTAAGACAATGCCAAGCATTTCAACGTATATATGAGCGTGTTGAGCTCTGAATGTAGGAGTTTTACAAGCGAGTCTGCTCTGTGGGATGTGCAATACGCATACACGGCTGTACTAGCGTATCGCACGCTGTGTACGTAAACTACGGCAGGTGCGGTTAACTCTGCGTACGGTACAACAAGTGCAGTGCCGGCGGTACGGTGAGTCTTGTTAGATCTAAATTAGGGCCTAGACCTACGGAAATGCATGTAGATCGAGGAACCTATTTACTATAACAATTAGTGCATGTTCTATTGATGCACCAGTACTGGACTATAGAACTCCAAATACTAAATTTTATCTCTTAGTGATCGTGAATTCTGTAATCTCATTGGTCAATCAACCACTGAATATATCCCGTATTCCGTGATAAGGTTATATTGTGCGCATGCGCTAAATCCACCACTGAATATATTCCGTATTCCGTGATATGACGTCATATTACACAGCTAGCTGCGCGATGCGCTTGTACCAAAGACGCTTATAGGAAAGTGCGCCGTAATCCTGTACAAAACAAATGGACAGCGCGTGGTCCTCAAGCGTATTACGCACATAACCTGAGACCACTAGACGCTTGATAAACGACAACAGCAGCTTACGTATCTGGCTACTGCAGTACAGTATCTTATGGCTTGTTAATTGTACGTACTGTATTTGTCTCGCGAGACGTAGGCTTAAGTCAACATGGTCATGGCTGACAGCCGGCGATTTTAACATCATTCACGAGGGGAAATCAGCGAGAAGAAGGTTAGCACTTACACTAAAAGATAAAATCGTTACCCCCTGCTTGTTCTTACGAAATACGGAAAATATCTACGGTCTGGTGCCATATTCCATTCGGCCTTCGGCCTCATGGAATATGGCACCAGACCGTAGATATTTGCCCGTATTTCGTGAACAAGCAGGGGATAACTAATAATCCCTCGTGCAGTTCTATTCACCTCGGCCTGCGGCCTCGGTGAAACAAAACAGCACTCGGGATAATTTAGTATTTGTCGTTCTCTAATCCAGTATAGTGCATCATAGAGCATGCACTATCTGTATAATACCAGCTGCAGGGCCCCGTTGCTAGAAACTTTGCGTTTAAACGCAACTTGCAACTGATTGTCACTGGCCAATCAAAATCATTGTTGCATGCATGTCTTCTTAATAGGGCAGACCCTGAGCCAATCAGAATGGTTGTTTCAAAATTAGCAATTATTTGCAATTCGGTGGATTCCATATACGGTGCGCCACATATCGGTTGTAGCGGACAGGCCAAAATCCGCAATGCCTTATGGGAAAAAGTCGACATAAAAATTACTCGCATTATTACGCACATCACATGCAGCAGCGCAGCTCAGCTCTCTAGCCGGACGTCGGGTAGCCTTTAAACAAGGCGACTCGCTCTGCGTGCCCCCGTATAGCGCGTTTACCCCACAAACCTGTTGGCCGTCGAGTAGTGGAGCGAGCCGCCTTTATCCACTCGTTCAGGGATGTGTACGCAGAAAATACACACGGCACCAAGGCAAGCCGCGCGCGCTTGCTAACAAATTTGAATATTCTTTGACAAATTTGCGTACAAATTTGTTAGCAAGCGCGCGCGGCTTGCCTTGGTGCCGTGTGTATTTTCAGCGTCAAATTTGTACGCAAATTTGTCAAAGAATATAAAGCAACAACAACGACAAAAGTACACATCCCTGAACGAGTGGCTAAAGGCGGCTCGCTCCACTCGCCGGCCATTAGGTTTGTGGGGTAAAGCACTACACGGGGGCACGCAGAGCGAGTCGCCTTGTTTAAAGGCTAGACGTCGGGCGGCGGGCGCCGCCCGGGCCGGGCTGCGATTGCGAGATCGAGAGATAGATCGATACGGTATGGTATCAGCAAACTGTCTTTTCCATGTTCGACGCGACGTCGACGTCTGCGCTGCTGGGGAGTGCTGTAAATACGCATTTTTACGTCAAGGAATATTTCCTGTCGATAATTTAGACCGTTTTTATCATGGTTTTCATGTGTAAAGCAGCACAATGCTATTCACACACTGCCAAGCTACAAAATTTGGAGAAGTACCCATGGATGAGAGACATAAGATGGGTAAAATGGCCACGCAAAAACCCTGCGGCAATGTCGAGATGGAAGAAGCTAATCCGACGTGGAGGCAAAAGCAAAGACAAAAATGTAGTTGATGTTTTGAAAATAACCAAACGATCGAGACTTTGTTCGAGACATTTTGACCAAAATGACATTGACATGTGGGGAAATACGAGTGCTGATCCAGTATATTTTGCCTGGAATAACTGGGGAAACCCAGTGAAACGCCGTGATCCAAGTGTTTTGCAAAAGCTTGAGGCAGCACGACATCCACCTCAACTTCAAGTTCAAGCTGAAGGCAGTGAAGCTACACAACTCGTCGACCAAAGATTTGATACACTTCCAGATATCGGCGAAGAAGTTGAAGTCACTTCAAAACAGAATTCAGAAATTGGACGTAAGGGGTAAATTACAGAATACCGGCAACCAATCACGGAGAGCGCAAATCGCTCTGAAAAGAGCGTAATTACGCTTGCCGATAGCAACCATTAAAATATTAATCCGATCTGCGATACGGTCCGTGATTCGGCTGTCGACGATTGCATTTGTTTACGTGTGTTTTCTTTGCTCTGTGCGGTGAGAAGTGTGGTATATTATGCTGTTCTCGGGGGTTTCGGGGATGTCCCCCGAATAATGTAGTTCTAGATCCTGACGATGCTAGTCTAGACTATCCGTTAAAAATTACCCGAATTTACGATGTATACTCACGTTTTTAGGAGTCGAGGATAGTCCATATCCTAGAAATTGATAGCAATTTAGGTGAGACTAGAAAACAATCACTTATCTAATTGCTGGTGGTAGCTTACAGTAGCTGCTTACGCACTGTGTGGGTGCGCTTGACAGCCCACCATGTTGACTCTATGCAGTCGTACAACAGTACCCTACAACACATAACAGCTTATGATGCGTACGTGTGCAGTGGTAGCGCGTATTGAGTCTGCAGAACGCACGCATGTTTAGTAGTACAGTGTACAATACGTATAGCAGTTGAGTGCGCACATGTCTCTTGACAATACGCGTATACGCGCTGCCTTGCCAAACTAGTGTGTAGTGTGATTGTATCGTGATGACTTGTGTCGAAAAGAGTGAAGGAAGAAGGGCTGCCAGCTGTGATGACGTCATCACGATTAAAATAGTTCCGTCAAAATCGGGTCGATTTTCTTTATCGTCAATTTACTCGAGTTATCTCGATTTAGAGCAGTTTTACTCCGAAACCACTCAATTTTCATAAAAATTGTGTGGTCAACCTACTTTTTGACGGCCGTTCCGTTTCTGGCCTTTTTGGGGGCCCCAAACGTCGGGAAAGACGAATTTCAGCCCTTCGGGCTGAAATTCATCTCTAAGGGAGAGCCGCCGGAGGCGGGGCCGAAGGCCCCGCCTCCGGCGGCTCTTATACGCACCAATATGCTAATTTATATGAGGCAAAACCGGTATTCTGTAATTTCCCCGACGTAAGTACTAAAACTAGAAGTAATGCTACATTAGAGGTCTGAACATAATCGATCTACTATTCCCCTTACCTAGTAGGTCCATGCCCTTATGCCCAGTCGCTGCACATACGTACGTAGCGCGACAGGCTGTACTGTATTCGCACAGCGTATCACGTGGGGTTGGGGGTACCACGGATCTGTAGCTTGTTTATTCTAAAAATATAACAGAAATCCGCCTAATTCTTACCTCAAATATGCCATAAATACAGCAGTTTTGAATGTCGTGACCGTCTCGTTGATTATGAATCTCCGTTTTAAAATAGCGCAATTTTAGTGCGTGCGTTCCGTTTTCTTCGCGCAGCTAAAAAGGGAACCTTGCGATCGGCACCCCGGCCCCTTCCCTCCATAGGTATACACGTGAATTTCACAGCATAGGTAATACACGTGAATTTCACAGGCCATAGGTAATACACGTGAATTTCACAGCCATGCGTCGTTACTGAGCGGATGTGTAATTTTAGCTTGGTTTGTTTGAGTTTGATTTTCGTTTCTTCGTTTTTATTGTCTTTATAGCTAATGACACTCAATCCCGCGCGTACCTTTCGGTTCTATACGCAAACAGCCATTATACGCAAACAGCCATGATACGCAGGGTGCCGATGGGAAGGTGCCCTGCCGATAGGTGGTGCCCCAACCGTGCGTCTGGTCGGGCTAGTTTCATGTGTGTTTATTATACTCATTAGAACCATCTATAGCTATTGTAGACTACAGCCTCTACACAGTGTTGCATCTGAATATCTACTTCGACATCCAGACTCAGAGCACACACCGAGTCTATCCATGCAAGAACTTCTTTATGAACAAACATTTTACCGGTACACTCTATACGGCGTCTATGTATTTTTTATTGTTTTTAAACGGTTGGGTGTAGAGCATCATGCAGGAAATCTCATTCTCATATCAAAATAGTCTTGGTACTGGATCTAGACTAGAGTAGATCTACACTAGATCTAGGGTTGGACCTACTACTCATCGACCGCCTAATGTTTATTTGCTTGATAAGAAATATTTAACACTGAAATTCACGTAAAAAACTTGACTTGACCTACGTGATTGACAAAATCCAGCTCTATCAAATGCTGTCATTCCCTTTTCGATTCAAAGTTTCAGTGCAAAAATATCGCCGACGAACTTGCGTGGCCTCGTTTCAGCTCCCCGCGGTAAAGCTCGTTATTAGGATCGACCGCTGTTTTTGCATTGACAATGCACGCAAACCGAGTTGTATTGAACACCGTGTTGTAGAAAAGGTGTCATTACGATTCGGTGAAAATATTCATTTGAAATTTTGTTCTTGATTAAAACCATTAATGAACAGTGAATTATCGCGTTTTCCCACACCATCCTCATCTACATTCGAAGCCAATCCATATTTATACTGTGTGCTTTGCGCGCAGAGAAGTGCGTACTAAGTGTTCAGTGCGCCAATTATACGCGGTCGGTTTAAAAGAAGGTGGTCGATATGTAGTAGGGCTAACATACTTATTAAATAATGATTTCTTCAACTCGTCTAAATCCGGGATTTAGACGAGTTGATGCTGCTCTCACCATATGGAATAACTTACCCTCAGCCATCAAAAATTGTTCTTCATCTGATTCGTTTAAAAGAAGTCCAAAACCTAGCTCACCTGTTTAAGGCCTCCTTTTGATTACTTCTAACTTCGAATTTTGTAAGTTCTTTATACATGGTACCTCTTTCACTTTCTTCCTTTCCACCCCTAGAGCACTCTACAGAGTGGATTTGGCGCCATATAAATCATATCAATCCGAATCATTATTATTACATTCAATTAAAGGTCACAGGCAGGGGTCCTTATGAAGTTTTTACTTACGGCAATTTTCATTATGGCTTATAATTTTTTAGCCATAGAGCCCTATATAACTATAAGTTCGTTTGTGACCAAACTTGGGTGGAAGATGTCCCTTGGACACAGTGAGTGTTCAAAATTTTAAGGCCCAATATTGAGCCATGGCACAACTTACCCCTTTTCTACTTTCTACATTAATGAGAAGTCTTACATGAATCCACAAATCAGTTATATCAACTGTGTAAAAGCTGCACTAAAAATAAAGATAAGGACATGGACTACCAATTGTCATATTTTGTTCGTATTATCTCCATGATGCGTAAGGATAAAAGAGAGCGCTAAACAGGTTTACACTTTTTTACTTTATGGCTGAAAATCTTATTTTCCCCTCTGACCCACTAGCTTTTGTTTCAATCTCGAAAGTAAAATGGCTGGGTGAAGGGTTATGATACAGGTCATCAATAAAAGGCACCAGCTTAATGTCTTGACTCATTCATAACTGACCTAATGGTGGTGGATCAACTTATCCCTATGCTCAACTTACCCCACCTTCCCCTATCACATAAAAATACTGTATATAGTACATGTAATTTAAATTAAAAAAAAAGATAAACCTATGAAGTCAAGTTATTAACCACCCCTCCCTGTCCAATCGACCCCTATACACACACACACACACACCGGGGTCGGCATAATGAATTTGAAAGTGGGTGGGTCAGGGGCTAAAACTTGTTGACCGGGCCGCATTTATGTTCCCTGACGCCTTGCTAATAAGCTGATGAGCTAGGGCGGGGAAGACTTCGAAGACTAAAAAAAATGCTAACAATGGGCCTAAAAAAAAAATGATAATAAAAAAATAAAAAATACAATTTTTTTGAGGTGACGTGCGAAAAATTACATTTTTTTTCTTCTAAAGTGGGGGCCATAAAAAACAACAACAAATAATGCAAAATTAAAATAGCATTAGAAATACATATATTTTTTTTTTATAAATTCAAAAGTGGGGGGGGGCAATGGCCCCCCTGTTCCACCGCCACTGACACACACACACACACGCACTCTGGATTAAAATAAAAACTCCAAATTCATAAAATTATATTTGAGCATGCATGCATAAATAAATGTTGGTTGTTGGTTTAATTTTTGCCGTAAAACTTGTTCTATGTTGCAGGAATGGCCCCTATCATTGGCTCATCATCTGAAACACCACAACAAAGAGACCATGACTATCTGCATACTGCTTCACCAGCTCTTATCACCAAATCCTCACAAACAGCAATGACAATGACTGACATTAACAACTTAGAGGATCAGGCACGACCACCACCACCAAAGCTTCCAGGCCAGGATGTTGTAGAAAGTGCAACATAAACTGACGAAAGAGTTAATTTTTATACTGGACTACACTCTAAGAGCATTCTTCAAGGTAAGGATTAGTAGAATTCATGTTTGCTCAACTTAATTTGCAAAAATGTAAGTTGATCGAAGGAGAGGTTAGGTAGTGGGTTAAAGAGGGCTTTATCAATCTCATTATTTCGTAGTTGAAATGGCTTAACGCTATGAAAATGGATGGACAATCACTTTTGAGTATTTACAGAGTTTGTTGGAGAAAAATCGGCGCAGAAAAAAAAAGTTATCAGAAAGCAAAGTTTGAATTAAAGACAGCTGCCTGCGCGATCTTTTATTTGAATTGAAAAATTGACCTTTACTAGCATGTTGAATGGACTGGGCTGTTATTTGATGATTTGTATCAAAGTATGATGTCAAATGTACAATGCCAATCATACGAAGGCATTATGGAATCATCAGTCATCCTTTTATTAAATGATATTTAACTGAGGAGGAATCGAGTCAAAAATGGGCCTGAGCTTTCGATCCTGGGAGAATCTTTGTCATAGACAAAATGGTCCTCTGAAGAAGATTCTGCTGTGATCGAAAGCTCATTTTGTCTGACGAAGATTCTGCTAGGATTTAAAGCTCAAGCCCATTTTTGACTCAGTTTTATTACATTGGTTCGTCATTTTCAGATAAGCAGTTAAACAGTCTTTTCCACTGAGGATGAATTCGTAAAAAAAAAATTATTTGCAGATTGAAATCACTATTTTTCAATTTTAATATCACTTGTAAGAAAAATAAAGTCACGAAATGTTATTTCATATCACTTATAAGTAAGTATATAAACTAGTAATATGACATTTACATTTTTTCATAAATTCGAGCAACTACTCATCCTCCCCTTTGATACATTTATGTAGTAGTATGAAATCAGTTTTTGATATGTTGTATGTAAATGAATAAAAATGCCATACCATGAAATTATAGAAGTAGAAATTTCACAATGTTGTAATTTTCACAAATTTTGTGATTTAAATGGCAACCTCTTGTTAAAAGCCTGTGGTATGCTACATGTACATGGGGCATGATAACAATACAGGTGTATTGTGAAATTTAAACATTTTTTTTTTTTTTTTTTTGGTGTCATTTGCATGAAATCATGGGGGAAAAGTCTCCCCAAAAAAAATCTTATAGTCCAAGAGCTGGGGGTGGGGGGGGGGGGGGGGGGGGGTCGCACCCTTGTTGAAAAGGTTACCAATTTTCTTGTGCACAGCCACAGCAGTGTAGCATATATGCCCCTGAGTATGGAACTGGACATCTGGCCAAAGTCCCAAATTTTCCTACATTAGCTAACCTAAACATACCTGAATACATCAGACGAATCAAATGTTGATGCTCTGATAATGCAGCACGTACATTGTGCTAGTCTGTATAACAATCAGACCCTACTCAGTAGACACGCAGTGGGCTGAATTACCATTAGCACCCTGTTTAAACTGTGGAGCGTAGCCGTCAATCACCCTGAAATTCGACATCTCCGACACACACAAGCACACACACCAGTGGCGTAGCTTAGGACTTTTTCAGAAGGGGGGCACCCCCATTTTTTGGCCAAAAAATGGAAATGTGTGCAAAGCCACATGAGGAGCACGAAGCGTGAATTCTTACCGGCGGGCACTGGCGTAGCCAGGATTTTTCAAGGGGGGGGGGGGGGGGGGGCAAAGCGAGAGAGTGAAGCGATAGACCGAGTGAGGGTGTGGGAGGGGAAATTTTGGAAAAACAGGTCATAAAAGTAGCATTTTCTGAACACTAAAATTTCGTTCTGGTGTATAACCTATGTAAAAATCTCTATATAGGGCTATAAAGTGAAGGAACGCAGCAACCGAGCGGGGGAGAGTGTGGGAGGAAGGGACATTTTTGAAAAACAGATCATGAAAGCGGCATTTCCTGAACACTAATAGTCAGTTCTGGTGTAACCTAGATGTAAGGAGTAACAGGATAAATCATAAATCTAGATACAGGCCTACAAGGCGAGGGTGTATCCCCATCCCATGATTGGAAAAATTTTGATAAACACAGATCATGAAAGTAGCATTTTCTGGTGTATAACCTATTTAAAATCTCTATATACTAGGCCTATAAGGTGAAGGAGCGAAGTGACCGAGCGGGGGAGAGTGTGGGAGGGAGGGACATTTTTGAAAAACAGATCATAAAAGTGTCATTTTCTGAACACTAGAATTCTGTACTGATGTAGCCTTTGTATTACGTGACATTAAAAAATCTCTAGTAGGCGAGGGAGTGAAGCGACCGAGTAGGGGAGGGTGTGGGAGGTATCCCCCTCCCATGGTAGGGAAGTTTTCAGCTCACCCGAGCTGAAAACTCGATGAGCTAATGCCATTGCCATTTGTCCATCGTCCTTCGTCCTTTGTATGTAAACTTTTTACATTTTCACCTTCTCCAGAACCGGTGGGCAGATTTCAACCAAACTTGGTGGGGATCATACTTGGGGGGTAGGGACCCAAAGTTGTTCATATGGAGCATGTGGCGCCCAGGGGGGGGGGGGGGGCGGAGGGGGGGAAGGGGGTAAAACTTTAAAAATCTTCATATCAACACCCAAAAGTAGTACAGACTAGATATTATCTACCTAGATACCTTATATATGAAGAATATAGTTTCTTCATGGCAAGACCCAAGATGGCCCCCTTAGGCCCCTAGAGAGGTGAAAATTTGAGGGGTGGGGCCAAGAGGGAAAATACACATTTTCATTTTCTTCTCTAGAACCAGTGGGCAGATTTCAACCTAATTTGCTGGGGATCATCCTCAGGTGATAGGGATCCAAAGTTGCATGTTCATGTGGAGCATGTGGCCCCTACAGGGGCCCAGGGGGAGGGGCCCCAAGGGGAAAAAGGGGGTAAAGTTAAAGCATCTTCTTCTCCAGGCTCAAAAGCAGTACAGACTTAATTTTGTGCATGCAGGCTCAAAAGCAGTACAGACTTGATTTTGTGCATGTAGATACCTTGATATATGAAGAATGCAGCATGTTCATGGCAAGAGCGAAGATGTGCCCCTTGAGAGGGTGAAAAATTGAGGGGTGGGGCCAAGAGGGAAAATATACATTTTCATCTTCTTCTTCAGTACCAGTGGGTGGATTTCAATCAAACTTGGTGGGGATCATGACCAGGGGGTAGGGACCAAAAATTGTTTATGTGAAGCATGTATCCCCCAGGGGGCCAGGGTCTGGCACAACTTAACCCTGTTCTACTTTCTAATAATGAGAAGTCTTACATGAATGCACAAATCAGTTATATCAACTGTGTAAAAGCTTCACTAAAAATAAAGATAAGGACATGGACTACCAATTGTCATTATTTACCTTTTCAGCTAGGGTGACCCCCTCCCTAGTTCTTGGACTATAAAATTATTAAGGTTATTTTGAGGGCTGTTTGAAACAAAAATTGTGGCCCAAATTCTTTGGCTGTTGTCAGGCTTGCTCCCATGCTCCCCCCCCCCGTACCATTCTTGTTTGGCACCCACCCCCCCCCCCAAAAAAAAAAAAAAAATCATGGTTCTCCCTCTGTGAGTCACCATATTTAATTTGTTTTTAGAGGTTTTATACTCAATAATTTTCTTCATTATATTTATACAGTGCACTCCCGTTACAACGAACACGGTTATAACGAAATTTCGTTACAATGAAGTGAATCTTCTGGTCCCAAAATTATCACCAAAGTCTATGGTACAAAATTCGCTAATAACGAACACGGTTATAGAGAAATTTCCGTTATAACGAAGTCTTTTCCGAGAACAATTAGAACAGACAAAGAAAAACAAAAGAAATGTGCTCCATTACAACGAAATGCGAATTGCTTTCGAAAATACGTAGCGGAACAAGCATTTATAGCGTCTCTGCATGGGTGAACGCTTCACATCAGTGTGTGTTCGCTTCGTGTGTCACGCACAGTTTCTGAGGGGAACTTGCGTTTATTATTGTACAGTTATCCCATCACATTTCACATAGCTTTCCAGTGTACACCTTGATGAATATTCAGCAAAAATAGTATGATATATATACGTGGTTCCTTGTTTTCATTGTATATTGTATTTGTTCGGATATAACGAAATTTCGTTATAACGAAAGAAAACTGCCGGTCCCGAGCATTTCGTTATAACGGGAGTGTACTGTATCACATTTGTTCTTACATGTTGTTTCCTTCATACAGGTGTTTATGACTCCATCAGCCAAGGTGTTGACCGCATCAGGTACTGGCGAGGCACAGGAAGTGTTGAAGAGAGAGAATACGAACGAGCTGGAAAGAACTCAAAGAAGCGCCCTGGTAGACAGTGCTCAATTCCTACTTTTTACCAGTTCCTTTTATGCTTGATTCGGTTGCGACTCAATTTACCACTTCTCCTTTTGGCAGACATGTTTGACATCAGCTGTTCAACAGTAACTCGCGTAACAACCACATGGGTATCGTACATGCATCAAACTCTTGTGCCAGCATTGGTTGTCTGGCCAACACAAGCAAGTATCAGAGGATGGATGCCACTGGAATTCAAGACATTTTTCCCAAACACTCGTGTTATTTTAGACTGTTCGGAATTTTTTATTGATAGACCTAAGAACAAAGATGAACAATATAAAACCTACTCACAATATAAAAGTCACAGCACATACAAAGTTCTGTTTGGTGTGTCACCATTTGGTGCATTCACATTTGTGAGTGATCTTTGGTCTGGCAATGTTTCCGACAAACATATAACAGAACAGAGTGGACTTATTGACAAACTAGACAGTGGAGATTCAGTGATGGCCGATAGAGGCTTCCATATCGAAGACATTCTTTTGAAAAAGAATGCTGTGCTGATTGCACCTCCTTTTACCAGGAAATGGTCCAATGGTAAAAAGAAACGATTGAACGTGAACGAAATCAAGAGAACACGGAAAATTGCCCGTCTCCGAATCCATGTTGAACGAGCAATACAGCGTGTAAAATGCTGGCGTATATTACAGCACAAAATTCCGGCTAGCTTGCAAGACTGTGCCTCCATGATTGTTAAACTCGTTGCAGCATTCTGCAATCTTAAAGGACCATTATTTTACTCCAAAAATGAACAAGAACTCAAGAAATCAAGAACAGCACGTAGAAAACCAGTAAAGCGTTTAAAGCGGGGTCCGCTGTTTTCAGTCAGACCATAGTGCACCTGAAGTCTATGCATGTGTTATGAGCTAGAGCTGGGCCGCGTTAACATTGCAAATTTTGCACAATATGGCTCCAATATGTGGGAATGAATTACTCCAAACATACCCCAATGTTCCTTAAGATCTTTGTCTTAATCTTTGTTTATGTGTCTCTAGAACACAGGTATCTTATGGTAATAGAGCTTTCTCTGTGGCTGCATCACTCCTTTGGAATGCCTTACCTTTTTCCCTTAAAGGGGATGGCTAGTAACTGATCAGTGGGAATCAGTGGGAATGCTGAGGGATGATTGTTCCAATCCTTGTGGGATTCATTTAAGAGTACATTATATATCTACTGTTGTGTGAAAAGTATTTGCTTCAGAACGGTCTCATATTCAAGTAATGTGCAGTTTAATGTTTCCAGGTTAGCATCCCTGGTCAGTGACGGGGCATTAATCTGCACATTACTTGAATATGAGACTGTTCTGAAGCAAATAATTTTCACACAACAGTAGATATATAATGTACTCTTAAATGAATCCCACAAGGATTGGAACAATCGTCCTCCAGCATTCCCACTGATTCCCACTGATCGGTTACTAGCCATCCCCTTTAAATCCATTCAAAAGTTTAAAAAGCTACTTACTGTGAGGCTATACTTGTCATTTTTTGGTTTCTTTTCTTTCGTGCAGGCTACCTAGATTGATGGCGTGTTGTAAATGCATACCTGCCAACATTTAGAAATTAAAAATCCTACTCTGATCGTGTGGTTCCCCCCAAATTTTCTGGATAGGTTCCTTGGGCCCGCCTCAGGGCCCCTGGTGGGGTCCAGGGGCAGCGCCCCCTGAAGCTCCTGAGTTTTGCAAGAATTTTTAAGTATTATATCAAGCTATTTCTGATAGGAATATTGAAGCATATTTTGAGATTTATTCATCAAAATTTGTTCACTGGTAACGTGCTTCACAGACATGAATGTGAATACATGGCACTGAACATGCCATGAGTGATAAGGGGTTACCTTCAGTCACTCATAGTCAGAATCTCATATATTTTTATATATATATGGATATAATATATTATCTAATATATTCATTTATCTGAAATAAATGTTTGATGTAAATTTCTAAATTCGGATTTTGCAAATGGTAACGTTAGCCACCAATCTTGTTATAAGAGGGTTTTCCTATATTGTTTTTGTAACCCTGATATAACATGGTTTCAATATAATAAGCATATTTTGTTGGTCCCAAGGACCTCTTTATAACGATTGTCCACTGTACATGCCGATCAATAAGTGATGAACTTCAAACGCATGATGGACATATATTGTTAGACTAGTAAAGTGCCTGAATTTCGTCATGGTGTAGGCAATAATTCAAATCCAAATCCAACATTCGGTTCCAAAAAACTTCACTAAATCTTACATTCCTCTACATATAGTTAATGGAAGATCCTCAAAATTGTATTTTCTTCATTACACAACTGTATTTGCATAAATCTTTAGTTGGGACGGTCTTAATAACTGAATTGCAAGTCAACTGGATTTAACAAATTGACCCTGAATTTGTGTGGTATTAGTATTTCCAGTCATTGGTGATACGGATTGCCAAAATTTGTATGCTTATCGGGAGCTTGGCTGGCGGATTCACTGAACTACAGACAGTAGGTCTACATTCCCATTCACCAACACACTAATCCCTAAAGGTAATAAACACAGGTGATCAGTGTTCTTGTTAGCAGTGAGATTGATAGCTTAACTAGTGCTAATGGAGTTTCGTGCTTGGTGCTTAAATTCAAGTGTAATGATATAATACAGTATCATACAAAATGTTCATTACTATGTACACTGATTGTTTATGTACATGTATACATACTGATTGTACACGTTCAGCTGACACATGAACGTATGACTGTCTGAACATGGAACTGATTGAGCATCAACTCTTGTAAAATGGGTCTAATATTCTCTGCAATCTGATGTGATAATTATCATGAAAGCATTCTTAATGGACCATGCAGGCTGGTAAATTTGCTATGCAGGTCGGTAGAGTTGCCATGCAGGTTGGTAAATTTAAATTGCAGATTGACATATTTGAAAAAAATCGATTAAACCTACATTTTTAAAATGATTTTGTACACCCATTTTATAAAACAAATAATTGAAAAGTATTCTTTGTTGTTCTGTGTCTAAAAACCATTCCAAGGTTATTTGTGCACCCAATTCTTACCAACCAACTCAATCTTATCCATTATTTGTTTAATATCAATTACACCATGTATGTAAAACAACAATATTAGGATAATGAAATTATATCAAAGTTCCGACAAAATGATTCCTAATTTTGTAACAAAAATGTTGGCAGCTGTTGTAAAATGTTTATTGCTGCATGTGTCATACCATACATATATATTGTTAATATACTGTATACTGATTGTACATGTTCACCTGATGCATGAATGTATGAATGACTGACTGTCCAACTTATTGAGCATAAACTTATGTCAATACATACATGTAAAAACAAGAAAAAATAATGAACTAAATTGTCATTTGTCATTGTATTGTTTGTGTTCATGTTAAAGCACAAATATAGTGTTGGTAAAACTGAAAACCTTTCAAAAATATTTCTCGTTAAATATTTGTCTATTTCAACATGATAATGATTGCAAGTCATCAGGAAGTAATAGTTTGCTCTTTAAATAATTTATTTGAATTATTTTTTGAATCGCTCGAGGGGCCTCTGAACAAATCTATGCACGTTTTCAATACACTTTGCAAGGCATATTTATTATCGCACCATAAATCTTACTTCAGTTAAAAGTTTGAAAGTTGTTCAGAAATACTTTGGATAGTTTCTTATCCAATGTAGAGCAAAATTTGTTTAAAATTTTCTTTACCAAAACTATTATTTTTTTCCCTGGTAGGGGATTATTTAACGATGGGAAAGCTAATCCCCCATGCAGTTCACTCCAGTTTGAACTCCATTATGTCTATTCGTTCTCATCCCTTAGTCATCGCACAAACTTATACTGAATATATGTAAGGCCATATTCTATTGCTTGCTGTTGTGTGTCAATTGTTTACCCTAAGGGACAATTGTTCTCAGGAATAGCTGTTGGCAAATTGGTTGTAGATCAAGTGGCAAGTTCCCGAGTTTAATTGAGTCTACTGTACTAGACGATGACTTTTTTCTGAAGAACATTCAGAAAATTCATTGCCCACCTTATTTTAAACCAGATGAGAACAATTTTTTCTTTTTACTTTGCCTTACTTCAAGAATAATGTATATGAGCTGAAATTTTTTGGGTGGTTGAATTTTTGCAGATTTTGCAAGCCAACCCCTCGTGAATATTTCATTTCACATCAATTTCTGTTACGTAATGACAACATTAATAACGGCTAATACAGTAAGCAGGGCAACCAGCTAAGCAGAGCAATCACCAACATTCACAAATCACAAGGAAGTTAGCAGTTCTTGTTCATTCACTTTAATTGTCCCCGCCGAACGAGTTCGAGCAGGGGACTATGAAACGGGCTCCGTACGTGTGTGTGTCCGTCCGTCCGTCCGTGCGTCCGTCCGTCCGTCCGTGTGTCCGTCCGTGTGTGCGTCCGTGTGTGATCAAAATGTTCAAAATGCTACTCCTTCGTCATTTCTAACCCGATTTTGATTCTGTTTGCTTTATATGATAGCACTACATGGGAGCTTTGAAACTTCTATACAGAATTTCAATTGTGACCTTTGACCTTGACCTTTGACCTATATTGTACATTTTGCTTCAAAATGCTACTCCTTCGCCATTTCTAACCCGATTTTGATTCCGTTTGCTTTATATGATGGCACTAGGTGAGGGCTTCAAAACTTCTACACAGAATTTTAACCTTTGACTTCTTTGACCTTTGACCTTGATTTTTGACCTATATTGTACATTTTGCTACAAAATGCTACTCCTTCGCCATTTGTAACCCGATTTCAATTCCGTTTGCTTTAAGTGATGGCACTAGGTGAGGGCTTCAAAACTTCTACACAGAATTTTGACCTTTGACTTCTTTGACCTTTGACCTTGATTTTTGACCTATATTGTACATTGGCTACAAAATGCTACTCCTTCGCCATTTCTAACCCGATTTCGATTCCGTTTGCTTTATGTGATGGCACTAGGTGAGGGCTTCAAAACTTCTACACAGAATTTTGACCTTTGACTTCTTTGACCTTTGACCTTGATTTTTGACCTATATTGTACATTTTGCTACAAAATGCTACTCCTTTGCCATTTGTAACCCGATTTCAATTCCGTTTGCTTTAAGTGATGGCACTAGGTGAGGGCTTCAAAACTTCTACACAGAATTTTGACCTTTGACTTCTTTGACCTTTGACCTTGATTTTTTTACCTATATTGTACATTGGCTACAAAATGCTACTCCTTCGTCATTTCTAACCCGATTTCGATTCCGTTTGCTTTATGTGATGGCACTAGGTGAGGGCTTCAAAACTTCTACATAGAATTTTGACCTTTGACTTCTTTGACCTTTGACCTTCATCTTTTTACCTATATTGTACATTTTGCTACTAAATGCTACTTCCGGCGGGGACATATATTACGCACCGCGTAATTTCTACTTTTCCTTGTTGATAAATAATCCTGCTACAAACGTTTTGTATATGGACAATAAACTCTGAGTTTGTCTCAAATATTTTGAAACATATCAATAAGTAAAAGATTTACTTAAATTTACTATTGTATATATTAAATATAAGAGAAAATAAACTTGTCTTAATTGCACTTCACTTCACTTAAAAGCTCACCTTCCTTTACCCCCCCCCCCCCTCCTAACTATAAATCTAATTTAAAATCATGCAGTTGATATCATGCCGATGTATTTTCTGTCAAAAATTAAGTACAATGCACAAAGGAGTTTGGAACTACCCCTGTAGCACAAATGAATTTATTTGGCTTGATGCTGTGCCCAAAAATGTATGCTTATTGTATTAGATCTAATTGTATTCGTCTTGTAATAACTGGAACTATCACTCATTGTGATTAATATACCCCCACCAACAACTGAGGGAATTAGCTCAACCTGGATTATTATTTTTATTTTACGAAAAAAAATTACCATTGCAATGCACTGTTCCACATCTCAAGTCAAGTGCTCAAAAACTGAGTGAGCAACGTACATAAACTGACGATTTCTATGGTTTTTATTCAAAAAATTATGTTACCATGGCAACACAATGTTGGACATTAAGAAAAAAAATAATTTTGAATAACTATATGCCCTATATCATAGCCATCACATGTGCCAAATTTCAAGCCAAATCCTAAAAGGATTAGGGGTTTAGTTGAATTCACAATATTAGTGTATCATTTTCATTCAAAATAAACTGTTACCAACACATTTGGCAACACATTTTCAACACTGACAAAAGATTTTTTACACATCTAGGCAATGTAGAGGAAATATGTGCCAAATTTGAAGCCAAAATGCTCTAAACAGAGAGAGTTAGGAGAATCGAAATATTTGTATGATTTTCATTCGATTTTCATTCAAAATGCACTGTTGCCAAGGCAACATATTGTTCAACAATGGTAAAACATGAAGTTTGCACATTTCTGTACTGTAATGGTTGCATGTGCCATATTTCAAGACAAATGCTCAAAGACTGAGGGAGTTACCTGAATCCAGAATATTCTTGTATTATTTTCATTCAAAATATGCTGTTACCATGGCAACATAATGATCAACAAGGACGAAAGGTTAAGTTTGCACTTCTACGTACAATAGTGGTCAGTTGTGCCAAATTTCAAGCTAAATGCTCAAAGACTGAGGGAGATGGCTGAATCCACATGCTTTTTGGTGAAAAATTTTGTAACCATGGAAACGCCATGTTCAACAGTACTCACAGATTAAGTTTGAACATCTACATGCTATAATGGTCACATGTGCCAAATGTCAAGCCAATTGCTCAAAGTCTGAAGGAGTTATCTGAATACAAACTGTGCTGTTACCATGGCAACACAATGATCAACAATGACGAAAGGCTAAGTTTGCACATCTACGTACCATAGTGGTCACGTGTACCAAATTTCAAGATAAATGCTCAAAGAGTGAGGTTGTTACCTGAATCCACAATTTTTTTGTATGCATTTTAGTGAATAGATGTTACCATGGCAACATATTGTTCACCACTGACGAAACATTAAGTTTGCACATCTATATGCTAAAGTGGTTGCATGTGCCAAATGATCAAAGAGTGAGGGAGTTAACTGAATCCACAATATTTTTGTATGATTTTCATTCAAAATTTTATGCTGTTACAGTGGCAACACATTGATCAACACTGACGAAAGATTACGTTTACACATCTATGTACCACAGTGGTCATGTGTGCCAAATTTCTAGCTAAATGCTTGAAGACTAAAGGAAGCACTTTGTAGCTGAATCCACAATATTTTTTTTTTATGGTTTTTGGTAATAAAGGCTGTTACCATGGCAACGCATTGCTCACCACTGACGAAAGATTAAGTTTCACATCTATATAATATACGTGGTCATGTTTGCCACATTTCAAGTCAAATGCTCTAAGATTGGTGGAGTTAACTGAATCCACAATATTTTCGTATGATTTTCATTCAATCTATGCTGTTACCATGGCAACACATTGATCAACAATGACGAAAGAGTATGTATGCACATCTATGTACCATAGTGGTCACATGTGCCAATTTTCAAGCCAAATGCTTGAAAACTGAAGGACTTGGGCTAATCTACACATTTTTGAATGATTGGTAATAAAAAAAGACCTGATGTTGCCATGGCAACAGATTTATCAACACATAAATCAAAGGTATTTTGCACAAATACATATTACATTGATCGCTTGTCACAAATTCAAACTGAATTTCTACAAAACTTAGAGAATAGTGCAATCCACAACATTTTGTAAGATTTTAATGAAAATCTTCCGTTGCCATGGCAACGCATTATAAAATACTCATGAAAACGTTGTCCTGCACATCTTCCGGTAATAGCGGTCACACATGCCAAATTTGAAGTTAATCGCTCAAGAAATGAGAAAGTAGCTTAATCCACAAGTTTTTATGGAAATGTCGTTGCCATGGCAACCCATTCTGCGATACTAACAAAAAAGGTGTCTTGCACATCTACCTTTGATAGCGGTCACACATGCAAAATTTGGGGTCAACTGTCAAAAAATGAGAGGAGTTAGATCCACAACATTTTGTAAGATTTTCTTTAGATTTGCCATTGCCATGGCAACTCATTTGCTATATCAACGAAAAAGGTGTCTTACACATCTCCCTTTGATAGCCGTCACACTCGCCAAATTTGGGATTAATTGCTTAAAAAATGAGAATAGTTTGATCCAAAAGTTTTTACGAAAATAAGCCGTTGCCATGGCAACGTATGCGATACTAACGAAAAAGGTGTCTTGCACATCTACCTTTGATAGTTGTCACACATGCCAAATTTTGGGGTTAATTGCTCAAAAAATGAGAGAGTAGTTCGCTCCACAAAATTTTGCAACGGACCGACCGGCCACCCGACCGGCCACCCGACCTCAGAGTGATTCCTGTATACCCCCCCCCCCCACACACACACACTATGTGTGGGTGGGGGTATAATTACAATTCACATTTAACAAAATCAATGCATTGCATATCATGAGGTGAAACAGATTATACATGTAGTTCTATCATTTCACATCATAATTTCTTGTTATTATCTGTGATATTTTGAATATTTCTTTTTAGCTCTTTCATGAAATTTCAAGGTGCTAATTCAATATTAAAGCCAGTTCGTAGTCTCTTGAAGCTTATGTCCACACTTCCTCATGACCTATGTTCTCATGTACGCGGTACATGTAGATAGACACCACAGTTGTTTTCAAAGCAAGATAATACATAAATTTGCCCAATACATTTTTTGGAATTCACATTTGAACGTAATGAACTTGCCTACCAAAAAAGCTGGTAATATACTATTAATGTACTGTTTCAAGTGCAATACAATGCAGCACATTTTAGGGTATTAACAATGCAAACTGCATAAATTTCTTTACAATGCATGTGGTTGGCAATAATGTTAATGCCCAAAATGTGAGCACTGCATTGTATTATTGCATGAAGACATAAAACAGGTCAATTGTAACTAACCTTTCCCCCCCCCCCCCAATAATTTTGCTTAAAATATATTTTAATTCACTTGAAACCTAGGCATTGCGATGCTTTGAAATTCAGCGCGGAGCTTACATTACAAGATTTTAGTACAGACGACACATGCATTTGCCGCAGGAGCAGTGATTGCAGTAGGTACATGTTAACATAATGGGTGCATTATGACTAACAAATAAATGCAAAATCATGTGCTCCATGCCATTACAGCACGCCTCTTTGGCTACATTCTTGTACTTGTTTTATAAAGGTCATTCTCACACTAAGACATTCTACTTGGATGAATTTTAAAATTTTGATTAACAGAACAGTCCAAGTTTGATTACAAAATCTGACCACATAAAGGAAGTTATGAAAATTGAAGTTTTGCCATACTTTGGAAATAAAGTGATTTAATTTGCTTCTGCATATATTCATATGAGTGGGATGATATCATGGCCTCACTATTCTTCAAATTGTCTATGTACCTAAAGTGAACAAGATTTCAATCTGAACACATAATCACAAAATCTGTCACTCATATGCTCTTAAAGGTGTTTATTTCGTATTGTTCTCTCTACTTAGCTTATCCTTGCATTAGCATGTCATTGCCCTTTAAAGATTTTTTTTTTTTTTTGCTGTTGCCAAGTGAATGTCATGAAAAGGATAATTTCTAATGAAATAAAAAACATTGAAATTATTGGGGTCCCACCAAGAACTGAACTTTGCCATACATTTAGTTAATGCACATAGCGGTATTTTGCACATTGGGCACTATCATCGATCATAAGGGCTGTTTTGATATAATATCAGTGATTGGTACATTGGCTGATATTGCTGGGCAAGATGGTTCGACAAGGTGGTTCTCAAACTACAAGTCTTGCCTGAGTTTGCAATCAATGAAACAAGCAAAATAATCGTTTGACCCCTAGATGACCTTTGACCTCATCATCCTCATCAATTCACATTTGGTATTACCGGTACCAAAGGATAATAGTCAAAGAACAAAATTGATGCAGAAATAAAGAAATGAGAGCAAGTTAAACAAAAACTTTCACATTTTTGTAACAGACCAACAGACAAAAAGATAAAGTGATTACCTGGTCTCTGCCAGAACTTTGTTCAGAAAAGACAAATACTTGTACCAATACCATTAAAGAAGAAAACAGAAGGGAAAGAAAATCTTTGGGTTTTACAGCTGTGGAATATCATAAACTTCACAGTATAAAGTTATTCAAGTAACAAGTTCACTAAATTTAACAAACAGCCTAGCTTATTTCTGCAATGGGTGGGCCACAAAGACGATATACGGAATACAATCACCCAAAATTTACATTTAATGTAAATTCAAAATACCTTAGATTTGCTGACAAAGTGGCTCATCTCTAACATCTACCACACTGAGGACAGCATCATAGGACCACTTCATAATCAATATGTTGAATTTTCACCTTCCTTGACCTAGGTTTAATTGGATGAATAGGAGAGCATGTATTGGGGATTTAAGGATTTTAACTTGACTTTGACCCATTCATACGTTTATGCATTGAGTAATTTTCAAAGTATGGAGAAAAATTGTTATTACTGTATTAAATAGTAAATTGTTACGATTTTCATCTGGCCTGTGACCATAAAATTCATAAGATAATCACTGTCAGGCAGAACATGCATAAATATGTAGTACGTTTCAAGATAACTTGAGCCACTTCTGAGATATGGAGGAAAAAATTACTTCATCACTTTCACTTCAGCTTTGACCTTTTGACCTCTGAGGCAAAACAAAAGAAAAAAAAAAACTTTCCAGAGAATATCTGTTCCGTTATACATGCATACATCAAGTGTAAAAAAAAATCCTGCTGGCATTGCATAAACATGAGGGAAATTGTAAAATTTTGAAGGGTTGCCCTTGACCTTTGACCCCTGACCTTTGATCCCATGAACTCTAAATTCTCCAGATAATCACTACCAGGCAATACTGTATGCATGCTATGTTCCATGAAGATACCTTGAACAATTTCTAAGGTAAAGAGAAAAAAGGTGAAGTTTTGATATTTTTACTTGACCTTTTGATCTTTGACCTCATGACCCAAACTTTCACCAGATAATCTTAATTGGGTATTACATGTATACACTAAGTTTCAAGAAAATATCTTCAGGCATTGCATAGATATGGTGAAAATAGTGAAATTTTATGTATTTGACCTATACCTTTTGACCTTTGACCTTGAGCATGTGCACCCAAAAGTTGATAGGCACAACTTCGCCCCCTAATACATATACATGCCAAGTTTCATTAGGATACTTCAAAAGGTTTTGATAGTTACCCTGTCCACAAAATTCATTATGGACGGAAGGACAGACGGAAGGACGGACAACCTGAAAACATTACCCCCCCCCCCCCGATCTGTCACTGTACAGCTATGTAGAAGTTTGTCATCATTTAGAAAAAGGTCGGACACATTATTCTTCTGTTTGCAGCATCGGTACGATAGCATTCACAAACACAAGTTCTGCTTTGTTTTGCAACACTTTCCATCTTTCAGCATCAAAATGTACAGGTATGGTTTTGATGCCCTTACGTGTGTACACAACTAAGTCACATACGTCCATACAAGTCACACCCAGCTGGTATTGAATTTGACTATACCAAGCTGATTTTCCTTTCAGTTGCAGCTTGTTATTTACTATTTCCAAGTGGTATCCTGGGTCCTTTCCTGGGATATCTTGGACAGCAATGTTTTTGTGCTTAAAGGAGCATTTAATTTCTAATAGTTTTGGTTTATGACATGCACAAGTTACAATACCATCCGGAGATGCTCCCATAAATGGTGCCACTTTACTTAGTACAAGCCCACACTCACTGACTTCAAGGTTCTTATGTTCTTTTGATTCCTCCATTGCATACAGCTGTCGTGCAACTTGTTCATGTTCTTTTCCAAACTCAATTGCATCGCTCACCACTGATCTTGTTGAGCCTAGGATCTTAGCGGTCAGAGTAGGGCAGTTTTGTACATCCTTCACAGATCTTACTTCATCAGCACAACTTGCTGTAATCCGTCCCTTTCTTGCATTATACCATGCAGGGTCAGATTGATCAAGATTTTTCAGAGTTTCAATGTCTTGGTTTGAAGTATTACTGGCCAAATATTCAAGGAATGTTTCATGACTTCCAGATGACTTGTACTCTTCGAAGATTTCTTGCACTGATGGCACTGATGAGGAAGATGGTAGATGTGGTGGGTCATTAACCAACTTCAGGAATAGGGCACCTGGGTGAGACACCTCGCAAACCTGAAAAATAATAATGATTAATATAATACCAATGCATGATTTGTGCATTTCATGAAAAAGATGTACACACAAACACACATGTATCTAAATACATTGTTTAATAGTTCCAAAAAAGCTAACCAAAGCTTTATGTACACACAAGTCGTCCCCCACGCTACTAATATCTCTAACATTGAGGCCCTTAAAAATTCATGTTTAAAAAAATCAGGAAGCGCCCTAAAAAAGTAAGAAGGAAAGTGCCAAAACGTGTCTCACCTATGAACGTAGAATAAATTTTTGATGTAAATTTAGCATTGGGCCTTAAAAGTTTGTTGACCGCTGCCAATGACCAACGAAAAAAGAAAGCAGAATTTAAACCTCAACCAATACTCCACATTTTCTTTAAATGTTGTTTTGAAACATACAGAGGTTAAATACAAAGGTTTACAAACTATTTAGATTGAAGTAACTAAAACATTTCATTATACCCTTTTCAAATGGTCTTGGATATTGGATATGTCCACAGGCTGAAATTCTTTCAGTGGCGTGTAATGCTGTGGAAGGGGTCCTGGTTTCTTCGGCGTTGTCCTCTCCCTGCGAAAATCTAGATCTTCTACCTTTACAGGCACTGAAGGTCTGCGAGGTTTGGTCCACTCACAAGTTGCATCTGTACAGACAGCTGTTCCTTTGTCAGTTCGCCTGCCTACATAATCTGCCACAGCAAACAACACAGCCACTGTGTGTTTGCAGGACCCATCATCTCTGAAATGGATTATACAAAGAAGCAGAAAGAACTTGAGAATACATGAATGGATGAATACAACAAATCTGTCTATACCTGCAGTATGTTTGTTACACGTAGTAATTTATTGGACAATACACACATTGTCAACGTGTGTAAGTCAGCTACACATGTACATGTACAAACACAATGACAATGCCAATACTTGGACTAAGTAGGCACTGAAGTGCAGTGTTCTGTGCAACAAAACCTTTAGGGTTCATGCATGCACGTAGTTGAACACTATGGATCGAAGCTTCCAGCAAATTATTAATCAGAATGTACAGAGTTATAGAAAAATGTCCCACTATTTTTAATTTGTCTTTTTTGAAGTATGAGGAGTTTATCATGATATGTCTCTTGTTAGAGTTAGCCTCCTGGGCAGTATTTTTAGTACCCAAGTTTTCGTTTGGAGGTTGACATGCACGACTGAATAACGATCTTTAAAAGACTTCGCCAAATTATCTATTGCACCACAAATGTAAAAATAACAGTGCTCACTAATGTAAAAAGACGCCCACTAATGTAATAAAAAATTTAGACATCAACTACAAACTTAAAAAAAAAAAATTACAATTATGGTTGACGTATTTCTGCTATGTGGGCTTTTATGTATACCCTTATTTCGTGCGTTTTATCTGCTACTAGACGCGCTACCAGTACTCAATTGCATGTATTACGTGTACTGTGACCTGTCGAAGTCGATCTGTTTTCAGTTTAAATACAATTAACATACAGGGACTGAAGCTCTAAAACTATCGTGTCTGGAAAGGTGTGACACGCAGCGCATCGTAACACACAGACAGACACACGCACACACATCTCCCTCACCGAACTCTCCACTACTACACCCACGCACACGTCTCCATACACGTACACATTATTTTACAAGAAGTGCACTGCTATCCTAGAGAAGTGAGTCTATTCATATCAATGTACTATAGTAATTTACTTGTCGTTTTTACATTGGCAGGCGACATTTAAAATAATTTCTACATAATAGTGGGCGTTTTCTACATTTGTGGGCGATGTTAAATTTTTACATTTGTGGTAGATTTTCTACATTTGTGGGCGATGTATTTTTACATTTGTGGGCGTTTTTACATTTGTAGGCATTTTTACATTTGTGGGTTTAAAGAGAGGGACAGTATTGGTGGAGATGAAAATTGGGCTTTTGTTTTAACTTTTTGTGAGATACCAAGAAAACACTTATGATATACGTGTAGTACAGAGCATACCATTTTAAGAGGACTTAAAAGTTTATTTGATGAAAATCTGATTTGGAATGACTGAAACATCCAAAAACAAAGTTAAAATAAAGCAATCGTAATAAAGTGTGGGTCCCACACTTTATGAGAATTGCTCTTTTTTTGGATACACCTGTATCTCAGCCATTTCAAAACCAATTTTCATCAAATAAACATTGAATTCCTCATAAAATTACATGCTCTTTCATATTTCATAAGAGGTTTCTCAATATCTCACAAAAAAATGTTAGACACCTGAAATTAGGTCACAACCAAAACTATACAATCCCTTTAATTAACAGGGATACACATACGGTACTACTGTACTGGTACGGAGAACATGATGGCCATGCATGCCTGTCAAACACATTGTTGTAGTAACGGTATTACTTACCGGCACTACTGGTGAGTTGCAACTGTAACTTGTCTTGTAGCTCAGTCAGTATGTCTTTCAATCAGGTTCCAGGTCACAACTGAGGGATGCGCGCACTGGCAATCCCTTTTATACCTCCCCTGTAGACAGGGGGGTTTGGGTGAAACCGCTAGGGGGCGCTACTACTACATTCCCCCCCGTTTTAAAAAACAAAGGGCATAATAGGAGAAAAAAAAATCAACCCCGGCCAAAATAAAGACCTAACTATAACCCCCAAATCCCGCACAACCGGGGATCTCGCAGAGCCCCACCCATGGGAATGCACAATCTGACCAGCCCTCGGGGGTCTGCCGAGGGCAGTTCAGCGGGCCACCGCCTAGGTCACTCATGTACTGAATGGAGGTGCAAGGGACCGTTGATCTTGGGAGGGAGTAAAGACCCTATAGCCCCAACTAGCATTAAAAACAACACCTTAAAATAGGGGAAACACTCCTCTCATGGGATGACCTGAGTCCCAAAATATAAGACTGTTCCTATTACAAGGAACACAAATATACAAATAAAAACCGCCAAAGAAAACATTCTTAAAACAAATACGTGCATAGAATGCAACTGAAGCTTAGTTGGCGAACCATAACAAATATGTTGTTTTGGCCAACCAAAACCAAAAATGCCTTTAATTTTGTTTTCAAACAGATACCTAACCAAATCCTTTTTATCCTACAAAATCCTATACAAACTATACTTTATACTTGCGTGGGGGTCTGATCCTCCCATTAGGTTATAGGACTAATATCTAGTGGTGACAGCCACCACTCTCTTTACAGGTATTGGGCTGTATCAGCTCCAAACAGGCATGGGAGTACTTCTTACACTCAAGAAAGGTGATGGGATCTTCCTCGCCTTTTAAACATACTCCTCCCTAGTGTCCTAACAACCAGGGAAGTTACTCGCCCAGCATACTGGGGAGTTATGCAGGGTAAACCCCTACCTGGAAGGTGTGATAAATCCACCTTCCACAATCACAGGAGAAAGCATAGAGGTGGTTTGTTACACCTCTGTTAACACCTTACAGGGGGGTGGCCCTGATATCTATGCCTATCCCATCCCTTTCACCTTACTGCATAAGTAGCGTAGGATACCGCCAAGCATATCCTGGGTAAACTTAATCCCAAGATCTTTCCCTGGCTGGTGTATCACACCAGTAATCCTCTTCAAGGTGTTTGGAGGGATGATTTCAACAAGCACACGCAAGAAGCTCGTCCATATGGTGACTGTTCACCATGCATCATTGGGATGCGAACATTCCCAATTTCTAGCCGTGAATGTTGTAGGTGCAGTATAACTCTGTACTTACGGAGGAGATCTAACCCCAACAGCATTTCACCTTCGATAGGGGCCACACAAACCTCCGTCAAGAACGCACAACCCCCTAGCTTGATCCGAATGGGGTCTACAATCATACCAGGCATCCTCAAATCACGGCCATCTGCGGAAATAAGCACATCCCCGATCTTTTGTGGACAAGGTTGTAACTTTTCATACACCTTGTGGGATATGATTGATATTTCCGCCGCAGTGTCCACCACTGCCTTCAGAGAATGGTTACCTACCTTTATAGGTACTGCAAACAAGGGAGTTGATCTCACCTTGCATACAGCCACCTCCTCTTGGGGTGTTTGAGGGTCCAACTCCCTCAAGGGACTCACCCCACAGGATTTATCTCCATCTCTAATTGACTGACCTGTATTTCCTTTCTGACTAGAAGAGGGTGCATCGCCTACTTGTTTTACTCCCTCTCTGTCTGGTGACCATATAGGAAATACTGGGATAAATTCAGGCTGGCTACTGCCATCCTCATCTCCAGCACTGTACTGGATATCAGTGGAAGGTTGGCCCTCAGTTTTGCAGGTCGGAGCAGGGACTAATCCTCCGACCCCGAGGAGTTTGACTCCTCGGCTTTCCTGAGTGGCGCCTTCTTGTTGTTAGATCTAGACAATTTTGGGCAGTTCCTTTCAACATGCCCTTCCTTTCCACAGTTGACGCAAAGGGGTTGCTGTCCTGGAGAGTTTGGAGCTCCCCCAGAATTACGGGGGTTCTGCCGCTCCTTCTGTTGATTCAACTGTTTTCCTAAGGAGGACAAGTTGTCTAACTTCCTTCCCATGGATCCCAGTATGTTTTTCATGGACGCTAGGCGATCCAACCTCTTACTCAATCGTTCAACAGAGCCTTCTAAGTTTGATAATCGGCACTCCATTGTGGGCAAATGTTGGCCATTTTGTGTACCTCCTTGACCTGGATGGAAAGGGGCATTTTCCACCCTACGGTCCTGGGCTTCTCCCTCATCTTCTGGGTTGAGGGCCATGGTCTTGACTTGGCGTGGCCTGCCATACACTGCTATACGGGAGTGTTGATACCACCGTAAGGCTTCCACTGCGTCGTCTACACTCAGGGGGTGTCGGTCAAGGGCATACCACCCTGCCTCCTTGTCAGTACACCCCTGGCATAGACGGAGTACCAGCTGTCGCTGCACCGCTCTCTCTGGGACTTCTGGAAATGTGCGACTAGCAAGTTCGTTCAAACGATCCGCCCATTCGCACAGAGATTCCTCCGCGCTTTGACTGGCAGTGCTGAATTCTAATTGCGCGGCCTCCGCTGGCTCCTTACGATCGAACCGTTTTGCAAAGCGATAGACGACTTCGCAATATTTGAGCTCCGGCTCGCGACTAATTAGGAGCTCAAAGAAATTGCTAGCCTGGCCCACCAGGCACCAGCATAATTGATCCAAACGCTGGGCCGGGCTCCAGTTTCTCGCATTTGCGAAAGTCTCAAATTTGCGGCAAAACGCCCTCCAATTACCTGTCCCATCGAAGGTAACAGTCTTTGGGAGGTATTCGTAACCCCAGTGGTGTGGTGGGTCCATCCCAGGCCTATCATTGGAGAAGTCATAGGAGTCACTTCTCCTGGCAGAGCTAGGAGGGTACCCCTCCTGCCTACTGGGTTTCATTGTAATCCCATCGCGGTGTCCTTCCACCCATACGTGTGTATGAACGTTCTTGGGGTAGGGAGTGAATATTCTCTCCATCTCGGGAGTACTCCCTATCATTCCAACTACTCCCTCTGGGAGCTCCACGTCGCTGAAATCTTTTCTGTCCGATTGCTACACCCTCAAATTCTTGGGAGTCGGAGGCAGAGGTGTCATAATCGAAAGCACCTCCATATGATTTCCCACATAGGGTGTCTTGTCGGGATCTATCTTGCTGCACTGAGCAGTGATGCAACTGCCCTGCATGGGAAGATGAGGTCTTCCCTGTTTGATCCTCCCTGGGGATAGGATATACATCATGGGGGTACGGGGAAGTCCCCCGAGATTGGACTCCTCCCCTTGATGTCTCAATGGGATCAGCAGACGCACTGTCTGAAGGTAAAGACTCTTCAGGCTCTAACTGCGGACAGAACACAAATTTCGGGATGAGATCATCGATCCCTGGAATGTCAGAGGACTCCAACAAGTCCTGAGTGACATTTCCATGCTCACTCCGGAGCTTCAAAATGTCATTGACTTGGATTAACGACAATCCAAGACGTACAAACTCATTACGGGATAAATAATTAATGGGCATCGCCATGACTAACAATCATACAAACCACCTATTCACTCAACGAATATGTTTAAAACAGGTCCAATAACTAAACTAAATCAACATGTACTAATGAAGAAAAGACCTTAAACATATACTCACTGGTACTAACCAATGATATACCAATTACCACATCACATCATTTGGCACACAAACTATTACTCACTTTAGTTTTTACTACTCAAACACTCCCAAAATACTATTCAAAACAAACACCAGATACAATTGTAAACATATATGGCTACTAATTACGAACCTAAAATGAAAATTACAATTCGTTTCTATTGCCTGATGTCACTTGAAAAATAATCACAGCTGTTCAGATCTCACTCCTCCCTTATCACAAGAATAGGGAGGTCACAGTGACAACTCAATTTGGGTAAGACTCAGGAGTCTAGGACCCACAAATATAAAACCAGAATAGACTATGGCAATGCTAGAGAAATAAATCTGTGCTTGCAGGAAAACAGATATTTATGAAAACACAATCTCTTTACGCTAGAAGTTACCGTACAAACACAAAGGCAGAAGCAAAACAATCAATCACAATTAACTTTACCACCAGCACAAGTGAAAAGGACAACACGCAATCAATGTATCATGCGACACACCCGACGCACAGCAGCAATACAGCACACGTCATAAGCAGTATAAACTAGGCCCAAGTCAAATGTGGTTACAGATACGAACTATTTTCGTATCTGCAAAACAATCCAAAATGACAGTAACAGCATGAAGGTTTATACACTACAGATAATCAAAACAAATAGAAATAATCTATAATCCAAACAAACAAATCAAAAGTTAACGGAGTAATGTATCACTGACTATCAGATACAGTGTACTCACCGGAATGATGTCCTTCAGCACCGCAAAATGATGCAGATTGAATGAGCCAAGTTGTAGCACCAGTCGGGCAAAGGACAGTCACACAAACAATTAAAAATTATTGTATAAACTGTTGCAATTCCGCACAGCTAAAGGAGAAATGCAATCCAATCCTCCTAGTAAATAAAGGAGAAAATAATGACAGGCCCTCCTCACCAAGAGGAGTGAATGGTGCCCACCAACTTCCTCCCTCCTTCCCAATCGAAAAGAAGGACGTAGCACTCCCTCACGTAGAGGGGGATATCTCCCACAAAAAGTGGGGAAATGCACAGACTTCCGCTGCCACTAACTAATCGCGGGGCAAAATACTCCCGCGAAAATAGAAAAACACGAACGTTCCACGAGTAAAGCAGCCTACAGAGAGGAGAGCACTGGAAAGGGCAAAATAGAGGTAGCAAGGAAAGTCAGAATGACAGTAGAAAATGAAAATGTCGACGCAACAAAGAAAGAAAGAATGAGCGTGACAATAGAAAACGCGATCGAGAAAGAACGAAGATCGCGCTTCGAATCTCGCAGGTTGCGAAAAGTAGGAGAGCGCGATAGAGAAAACACGAAGAAAGAACACGAAATAGCCGCTCTATACGAATATACACTGAAAGGGGAACGCGATGCCAGAGAGGTCCAGCACAACAGGCGCGCAGCTCACCGCAGGGAAATACCCTCCCTCCTTACACACGATGGACGTGGAGAACTGTGCACGCCAGAGCCTAAACACACTGGAAGCTTTGACAGAACGGCTAGCGAGTGCAGTGAATACACACCGCACACACGAGCTATCCGGCAACGCTATCGCGCGAAAGATCAGGCAAGTTAAAACTCGCCTGAACTGGGACACACAGGTATACACAGGGATACAACACGCAACGAATACAGTGATATCACGCAACGAATGGGGCAAGGGAGGTCCACCTACCCAAGCCACCGAGACACACGTGTGGAACGAAACACGTGAAACAAATATGACAAACCGTAGATCTAGCACGCAGCTAGACGACCACCACGCAAATACACGTAACGCGTATACAGGGCTAGACCGAGATCTAGACCTGGACCACGTTTAAAAAGGAAAACGCACCACGCAAACAATGACAATTGCACTCACAAGCTGAAATCACGCCGAAGAATAATTTCAGCAAACACCATCGACAATCAAACTAACAAACGAAACACGCTTGCAACTAGAACAATCAGAAAAGATGATATTTCAATGAATTTAGGGCTCCCTGAAGTCAGGTGGGCCTGGTCTAGTGCAAGGTGCGAACAATTCACTCACTGTCACTCAAACAATCAACACACTCCTCCTCCCCAACAAGCAAAATTACCAATGAAAACGATCACACCAAGACAATGAGACAAAACAAGCACAAAACGAGTTACACTACAGGAACAATCGACAAACGTGGACACCGCCAAGCTCCCTCGCGCTGCCAAGAGCTCTCGCCTCGGCTCCGTCGCATGTGCTCCACCCTTCGCGTATCGGTGCGGTATAGGAGTGCAACGCCTGTTGGCGAAAATAATAGCGGCAGCGGAGTCAGCTTAAATTGCGGCTCTATGTCCACGAAAACAATGGCACAGGAAGTAGGACAATTGTCCGTGACGCCACTGTTGTAGTAACGGTATTACTTACCGGCACTACTGGTGAGTTGCAACTGTAACTTGTCTTGTAGCTCAGTCAGTATGTCTTTCAATCAGGTTCCAGGTCACAACTGAGGGATGCGCGCACTGGCAATCCCTTTTATACCTCCCCTGTAGACAGGGGGGTTTGGGTGAAACCGCTAGGGGGCGCTACTACTACAACATAAACGCCACACAATCAGCTTGCTAACAAAGTGATGAAAGTGACCTCATTTTCATACCTTTCAATAATGTTATCTTACAAATATATTTTCCGCTCCATTCTCATCGAGTTTGCTTGATATAACGGCTTTAATAGCAAAGTTACAACGCAATAAAAAGCTTCTTCGTGTGGATATGTACATTGGTCCCCGTACATTACACACGAGTGTGGCTGTATATCCAGCGACTAGGCCTAGGGCCATGGCTAACCACACTCGTGTGGCCGGCTGGATGGTAAAGACACACGCGTGTGGTTGCATGGCCTGAAGTTGGGCCCTAACTTGACCGAAAGATCGGTCTGTACGTATCTATCCGTCGGGGAATGTTCCGCGGAGACTAGACTCTACGTCTGGCTTCACGGATCCCCTCCGTGAGGACAGCGTTACTGGCAAAATAAGGGTCCTCCGGACAGACGGATCTTTCTGTCTAGCCCTAGGCCCTAAAATGAGTATCGGATGACAAAATCAACAAATCACAGAAAAAGCAAACTTACGCTGCAACACATCCACAGCCAGCAGAATGGACTAAAGCGTCTGTTGTGAGTAGTACCCATGTAGCGTACCGTTCTGCCTTTTGACGCTGCTCAGGCTTCACATTTGCATTGATGTAAATGTGGTGTGGGTGATTCTGGATGTGTCCCATATGGACATCTTCAACGTGATTGTCCTTAAATAAGGTAGCCATCATCTTTTTTGAAGCTTGCTAGCCGTTCTGGGGTCCAATCACACTGTTTGATAAGGTAGGCAAACACATCTCCAAGCGACAGATCAGGCATAGTACTCAGATCCCTAGTCCATCTAACTGGCCTATCGTACAAGTTCACTTCAGTCCCATCCGCTGATCGTACACACCTTCGTTTCTTTTCCGATTCTGTGTGGTCACACGGTTCCAGAACATCATATTTATCCCCACATTTCTCCGACAGCTGAACAAGTTCGTCCTTTGTTTTTCCTCGGGTTGGTATGCCACGATCAGTAAGATATTTCTTCAGTTCGTCGACTCGCATTCGCCGGAAGACAGCTGGGTCTTGGGGGTCTGCCATTTTCGCCTTGGGCCTTGGGTTTGGGGGGTCTGCCATTTTTTTGTCCGCTGTGCTATGCTGGTGTGACGACCGACACGGCGACCGGCCGTCCGGCCGTGTAATTAAGCGAAGGTTCGCCGTAGACGTCTACCTACAATGTAGTTACCGATCGCCAGGCGCGCGCATGCAGCTACTGTCAGCTACGCTGCAGCGTAGCTCTAGCTGCATAGCGCGATGTCGACCCTAAAGTTGAAAATCGGCCTGTCCGCTACAACCGATAGGTGGCGCACCGTATATGGAATCCACCGAACTAAAACATAGTGGAATGCGTGTCCCTATTCCCAACATACACGAGACCGTGCAGCCAAATTTACCGTGTTGCGTCGCCATCTTGTTACGGCAATTTTTCCTTATATGGAGTGCACGCTTAGGAGCGGTCATAGTACTGGGCCACTGGTACGCGCGCAAGCAAGAGTACGCCGTCCAGTGGCTAGTGATTATGACGTAACAATGCACGTTTGTACATGACAATGGCCTTGCGCTTCGGAGACACAGATCAAGAAAATTGGCGGAAAGTTTCGTGGGAAGTTTGCGGTCACACTGGCAAAACTTCGAGTTAAACTTCTCGATCTTTTGCCAGTCTGACAAAGTCGATAAAAGGGTCAAGAGGTCAACGAAATCATGTTTGAACGGGCGCTGTGTGTACGCTGTATGGCGGCTATTCGGAGGACTCACATTAGTTCTTTTAACATGTTTACGGCGGTTTTGTTTTTTTGTTTTTTGTTTTTTGTTTTTTTTTTTTTTTGCTGTTGAATACTAGATTGCTTTATTAAATCTAGAATGACATATGCACCGTAAATAAATTTTTTCATTTATAAGCACTTTAATTTAGTCATAATGCTCGCCACTAAAAGAAGTTAGGCCAAGAGTTTCAGTTGCTCATCAAAAGCAGGCAAGATCCAGCGTCTGTCTTATTGCTTCATAATCATCAGTGCTTCCACTTTCCAAAGTCAGCCCTCCTGAAATCAACACTAAAAACTCCTGGAATTTACAAGAATATCCTGGTATTTTTCAAACAGGCTACACAAACATGATTAATTGTGAGCTGGGGGAGGGGGTCAATGCATAATACTCAGTGATATGTAAGTGATACATTACAGTCCTATTAATTTTCAAGATTGAAGGGGGGGGGGCAATCCCCCAGAAAAAAAGATTGAGGGGCATGCCTCTCCCCCACTTTTTACAGCATATCCCATTTGTACTCCCCCCTCCCCCTCAGAAGTACATTTACCAATTTTCTGTGGCAAAGTCGAATTGGTGTAACATACGTGTAAATTCTATTCATTCTGTCTGTGCCACATTCTCTCTCCCTCTCTTCCATCTTTTTCCTCTCTTTCTAAGTCTCTCTCTTTTAGACACATTTATATCTTAGTGCATTTTTTTTCTTAGTCTCAGCATAACAGAATGTATATGCTGTTATTTTTGCGTAGATAATTTCGCTGACAAGGTTATAGACACTTTTGCGAGACGTTTTTGCGAATTGACACCGATGCTTATGTTAATGCTCTATTCACACGGCGCATGGAGACATTTTCGCATGTTGTTAAATTAGCAATTCAACCGAGACTCGCGAAATTCGCGAAAATTTAACCCTTGCAAAAATAACAGCTTATATACAGTATCTCTCTCACACATAAGTTTAATTTTCCGTAAAAAATCTCAATGTCAACTTCACATTGTGGGTTGAGCAAGGAGGCTATAGGCTACAGTGTGACTGTTCTATACACCTTTCAAGTAATGAATATCTGACGCTCGACCCTCAAATCGATCTGCTTGAATGAATGAACACAGGAAGAATCATTTTGAATTCATGTTGACAATGAAAAAAAAATCACGTTTAATTTGAGAAGACAAAAAGTAATTATGCTGATTTCAGGAGTGACATTGCAAGACGAGATGGCATTTTGCATGAGACGGTGCATCGAGTTCACCCCGATAACTTCGAAACTCGTTCTTTCTACCGAAGTTCCTTCGCCGATACTCAATTCTTCCCCTGCATATATGCGCTGTTTGAGCGTCTCCATCATACCAAGGAGGTATGAACATACCTCCTTGATCATACCATATACCACCCGTGTTACCCGTGTGTGCGCGATTGATGAGGAAGTGGGGGTGGGGTGCGCGATATGACGCGTTCATGAACAATCGCAAAATGAGAGAGTGGTTGGATCCACATAGCATGCACTCCATATAAGGAAAAATTGCCCTATCAAAATGGCGGTGGTAGCAAGTTTTGGTGGCTGCGTATTTCCTGGGTGAACACGCATTCCACTATGTTTTAGTTCGGTGATGGAATCCACCGAATTGATTGCAACTTTCTTGCAACGGGGCCCAGGCCTGAGAGGCTCTGGTTGAAACTATGATGCGCATGAAGTGACTTCAGTAGCACTATTTGCTGAGGGGCGCAGCCCCGAAGAAAATAGTGCTACTGAAGTCACCGAAGGCACATAGTTTCAACCGGTGCCTCGAAAAATTGGCCTGGTATTGTTTTATATCCCTCCCAATGAATTTAAGAGTATTCGACTACTGGTATTCTGTAATTTACCTCTTTTTTAAGGGCATCTTGCTTTACTTTTCAAGAAGATTGACTAGTCATTCACGCTCGGGAAAGCAGCTCAGCAGGAGGGCAGCGCGTACGCGTGCTATGAAGAGACAACTGCGCGCTCAGCCGCTGAAGTGTACTCAGTGCATTGCTGTACAACGTACTGGTAAACATGCGCAAACTGCAACTCACTACGCGCTTCATACATGCAATACGCCTATCCGATCTGTCAACAAGTATGGTTGGGTGTCCATAATATCGGACACCTAACGTTTTTCTATCAACAGAAACGTGAAAAATCACACAATTTGCCTGACATTTTACTCACGTGTGGAGAAAATACTCCGGATTCACAAGCGCGCACTGAAAATGCGATCTGAGGTACGCGCTCTAGATGGCGGCTTCGAACGCGTGGGGTGTCATTTTTTCCGCACTCAGTTGCCCGGCTCATATCGACCGACCACCCCGCCCTCTACGTATAAAGCGTACTTAAACGCGTTTTTTCGACAAGCTGCTGTTTTTTTCTAGTCGTAATTTTTTCCCCAATAATATTTGAATATATTTTGAATCCTTCGATATTACTTTTGAAGGACTGTTTGATGAATTTGACTTGATTTTCATTAGGAAACTTTTCATCGTAATTGAAATAAATTAGATGAGTCGGTTTGTTTTTTCACATTCATTTCTCGTTTCTGCATCAACTCGTAGTGTCGTACGGTCGTAGCGGGCGACAAAATGTTTATGTCATGTGTATGTGTAACGTGTGTGCACGATCGTACAAGCGGCGGTGACAATTTTGCGGTCAAAATCGTCAAATTTATTACGGAAGGATACTCTACATCTAACAACGAGTCAGCAAAGGTAGGCCTAGTTATATGTAGTTACACGATAAACCTTATTCGATTTTGCTAAATTTCGGTAATTTAGAGGGAATACTTAGTTGTTTTCGCCACATTTTACTCGGTAGCGTAGCCCAGTGAAGAATCGAACACCGTTGCGCGTAGTCCCATGCGTACATTTTCTTTCTGTACGCGCAATGCCATTATAATGCGCGGCCGGTCGTTATGGACCCGGTCGGTGGGTTGGACCCCTACCATACGTTCGGTTGCCAGCTAGTGCGGCGATGTGCGTGCTCGAGCTGATCAACGATGTGACTGCATGTGAGCTGCAGTTGATTGTGTTTTCTGTCGATCGTCTTTCTACCTAGCTGTCTGTACATGAATATGGACCATGGGCGTAAATCCCGGGGGGATGGGGGGGGATATATCCCCCCCCCCCCTGAAATGGAGGAGGGGGGATGGCCTGTACAATCATCCCCCCCTGAATTTTGAGGGGAAAAAATGGAGGAAGCAGAAATGTGATTGTATCAATTTTGGCATATTGCATGACGTTTGTACGCCGGCCTTCAGACAGGTAACAGAGCTGAACAGTATTCTATCTTGTAGGAAAATGTATAATTTTCTCAAGCGCTCGCTCGCTTCGCTCGCTCGCGAAGAAAGTAACATCGACATACACTGTAAGGTATGGCTCAGGCGTTGACATCGTCAAATAGTATAGGTCTACATATAAACATGCTATGACGCGAGTAACTGGGGACCATCTGCAAAATATTAATGTACGAAAAGATACAAACAAACAATAACAACAACTTTATCGCCATAATTGAACCCCCTCCATTTCCTGAATCATTCCTGAGAAACGACAGTGACTGATGACTCAGTCAGGATACATCTATGGGCATACCAAGGGAAGATCAGGGACGTCGAATCTATGGGGGCAAAGGGGCATTTGCCCCGCCCCAAAGGAAGTGTTTAGATCGACGAATCATTTATCCCCCAAGCAATTCCTGAGATGAGGACAAATCTCGAACTTTCTTAATGGAAAATTGTCCAAATATCGCCAGAACTATGCACCAGATCGTTGTATTGCAATCATGAACATGCAAAAGATCCGCTTTACAGGATAAGGGATAAACTTTGTACACTTTTGACGTAGACGTATATTCCCTAATTTATCAAAGAGTGTGCAGCAGATCTTTCACTTAACAAAAGCAACCTAATATGTATAGAGGCGTCGATGGGGGGGGTGGTTCTCAAATAAAAGTGGGACAAACAAAAGCGAAAAAATAGCTACAAACGGCAGTTTTTGGAGTGTAAAATTTTAAAATTTTAAAGCTCGCTCGCTCCGCTCGCTCGCATTTAACCGCTATGCCATTCT
Organism: Diadema setosum; assembly: GCA_033980235.1. Classification (NCBI taxonomy): domain Eukaryota; kingdom Metazoa; phylum Echinodermata; class Echinoidea; order Diadematoida; family Diadematidae; genus Diadema; species Diadema setosum. Next base: position 15,150,569 of record CM067070.1, on the reverse strand, counting down.
CCTGATGTTGCTGCCAGTGATTGACAGCAGGTGCACCCGGTGCCCCCCCCCCCCCCCTTGATTTCCAAAGCGAAAATATAGCTACAAACGACAGTTTTTAGGACTGGAAAATGTCAAAATTTTCAAGCTCACTCGCTTCGCTCGCTAGCATTTAATCAGTATGCCATTCTCCTGATGTTGCTGCCAGTAATTGCCGGCAGTTGCGCCCGGTGTGCCCCCTTACTTTCCAAAGCGAAAAAATACAGCCACAAACGGCAGTCTTTGGACTGTAAAATGTCAAAATTTTCAAGCTCGTTTGCTCCGCTCGCTCGCATTTTACCGCTATGCCATTCTCCTGATGTTGCTGCCAGTAATTGCCGGCAGTTGCACTCGGTGTACCCCCTAAATTTCAAAAGCGAAAAAGTATAGCTACAAACGGCAGTTTTTAGACTGTAAAATGTCAAAATTTTCAAGCTCGCTCGCTCCGCTCGCTCGCATTAGATAACCGCTATGCCATTCTCCTGATGTTGCTGCCAATGATTGTGAGCAGGTGCGCCCCCCTTAATTTCCAAAGCGAAAAATATAGCTACAAACGGCAGTTTGGGGACTGTAAAATGTCAAATTTTTGAAGCTCGCTCGCTTCGCTCGCTCGCATTTGATTATTATTCCATTCTCCTGATGTTGCTGCCAGTAATTGCCAGCAGTTTACGCCCGGTGTGCCCCCTTAATTTCCAAAGCGAAAAATATAGCTACAAACGGCAGTTTTTGGACTGTCAAATGTCAAAATTTTGAAGCTCGCTCGCTTCGCTCGCTCGCATTTAATCATTATGCCATTCTCCTGATGTTGCTGCCAGTAATTGCCAACAGTTTTTGCCCGGTGCGCCCCCTTAATTTCCAAAGCGAAAAAATACAGCCACAAATGACAGTTTTTGGGACTGGAAAAATGTCAAAATTTTCAAGCTCATTCGCTTCGCTCGCTCACATTAATCATTATGCCATTCTCCTGATGTTGCTGCCAGTAATTGCCAGCAGTTTTCGCCCGGTGCGCCCCCCCCCCCCCCTTAATTTCCAAAGCGAAAAATTACTAGTACAGCCACAAAGGACATGTGGGACTGTAAAATATCAAAATTTTCAAGCTCACTCGCTTCGCTCGCTCGCATTTAATCGTTATGCCATTCTGATGTTGCTGCCCGATTGCCGGCAGTTGCGCCCGGTGTGCCACCATAATTTCCAAAAGCGAAAAAATACAGCCACAAACGGCAGTCTTTGGACTGTAAAATGTCAAAATTTTCAAGCTCGCTCGCCCCGCTCGCTCGCATTTAACTGCTATGCCATTCTCCTGATGTTGCTGCCAGTAATTGCCAGCAGTTGCGCCTGATGCGGCCCCCCTTAATTTCCAAAGCGAAAAAGTATAGCTACAAACGGCAGTTTTTAGACTGTAAAATGTTAAAATTTTCATGCTCGCTCGCTCCGCTCGCTCGCATTTAATCGCTATGCCATTCTCGTGATGTTGCTGCCAGTGATTGACAGCAGTTGCGCCTGGTGTGCTCCCCTTAATTTCCAAAGCGAAGAATATAGCTACAAACGGCAGTTTTTGGACTGAAAAAATGTCAAAATTTTCAACGCAAAGAGATTTCACCGTAGGAGGGGGAAACCCCCCATCCATACCCTCCCCCTCGCTTGATTCGTTCCCTCACATAACCGCTCCTCCTAAGATCAAATCCTGCCTACGCCGATGATAGGCCCCATTATTTAGTAGGCCTTCACAGTGATGTCGCACAGCAAGAGCTGAAATACCACGATTTTGTCATTCAATAATATATTGTGAATATTTCATTTTCTTAGTGTTTTTTTAAAGAAAAGAAAAAAAAAATTTCACCACAAGTGAGCACCAGATCGCTGAATTTCAGGTCTGAAAATGCAAAATCTTCCTCGTGTGGGAGAAGGATACCCCCCCCCCCATACACACCCTTCCCCCGTTCGGTCGTTCCGCTCCCTCTCACAGATATTTCAAAAAAAATAAAAATGTTTTCATACTTTTAAGGTCTGATTTTCCGCCGAAAGTCGTCTGACAAGCAAAAAAAAAAAAAAGCAACAAGAACAAAAAGTGTTTATGTTGTTGCTGCCACTTTTCTCCCACTTTATATTTCATGCAAAAGAGTGGGGCATCCGATCCCTGTAAAGTGTGTGTGTGTGTGGGGGGGGAAGGGGGGCACAAAGCTTCTCCCCCCCCCACCCCCCCCCCCACCCCCCCCCCCCCCAAAAAAAAAAAAAAAAAAAAAAAACAAGGCTGCGCCGGTCCGGTTATGGGCTTGTAATCGTGGTGATGGTGACCATCCCCCCACTCCTCAGTATGGATTTACGCCGTTGATATGGACTATCATTTCCTGTTAAAATGATTGTAAATTTGGGTAGCATTCAGTAACAGCGTACAAGGTTAGATTAGGCACTGGAAAAATTCTAGCAATTAAAGCATCGAGTGCCACTGTAAATTCGTGTGATTCGTACGGTGTTCTAACGTAAATAGTGAACAAGTTAGACTCTAACTAACTCGTTAGACACTCTTAAAATAATCATTAGGAATGAGATTACGGGAAATAGGGCCTACTGTTAGACAGGTAGAACTAACGTTAGGCTTAACTAGCGCTAACGTTAAAGCAGGCCTACTATCTACTGCAGTTTCGTTTGTCAACATCTTTTGGGTGGGTCGCTCGAGTTAGTGAACTGCGAGACCAACTTTCAAACGGCGAAGCATGAACTCCCCAAAGGCCTACGGTACGTCGAAGAACCCTAGCTTGCTTATTGTTGTCTAATTATAGATCAAAGATATCGCCTACTCTGTTGTAACGTAATACAATTTTTTTCTTTTTAGGTAGAATGAGGGCTTTATAAGAGTCTCTCTGAGTCTCTCTAACGTAACCCGTGTCGCATTGAGTGTATGCGTGCCTTGTGGTTCTCGCGAAGTGCAGTGATCTAAGGCACGCGATACCCATTCATTTGTACATGAAATCTCTCGCGAAGCAAAGGTGCTGCGATACCCATTCATTTACACGTGAAATATTTCGCGTCGCGACGCGAAGCAAAAAAGGCGCGAAAATCACTTTGACAAACATTTCGAGGTTTTGTAAGGTAATAATGTCCTTTTTTAGTTAGTTACTGCACTTTATTATTTCGTTGGATTTAGTTTATTTTATATACCCTTTGTTGCATCAGGCAGTGCCTGCATTGTGCGTAATTCATGTGATAGTTTTACATTTTATTTTGTATAGTATATTATTTATAACATACTTTTATGCAAATTTTATTTGAAAAGTATGTTGATATCTTGTATATATTTGTATATATGTTCATTCTTGTTTGAAATTTTCTATTTTGTGTATTTTCAATTGACATTGTACTCCCATACCCCATGAGGGTCGTTGAGTAATAAATCAAACTTCAAACTTCAAACTTCAAACTTCAAACCAGCGTGGTATAGTTTTTACCATTTTCCCTAGGGAGTATAGTCTTTCGCGGATTTGTATGGTAGAATTATGTTTTGTTGTTTACAGTGCTCTCGACCAATCAGAGGACGAGAAGCAATTTGTGAGGAATATAAAATAAAATCACGCCACCATATGATTGGTGCATGAAGTAGCTCTCTACGTCGCAAACTGTGCGGACGTGAAAATAGCCCAGTACGCGTAGTAAACAACTCAGGCGACGCAAGCTAAAAATAGACTGACTTTACGCGCGCTACTGCGCACGCTCAGAACATGTTTTTTCCCTCTGAACGTCACCGTCGCCAAAATCTAAAGCTCCCTATTGACCGATTCGGGTTCGTTGAGGGCAGCAGACATTTTACGGCACAGGGCGCAGCCCAAAGAGATTTTCCCCAGTGACTGCTAGAGTGCGGAGTCTTCATACGCCCTGTACTATTGTTTTGTGAGCGCAAGGGGAGCATTGGATGACAACGAGGCGGTACAACGGTAGGCTCACCCCTCGTGCTAACACGCTAGCAAACGAGCAACCGAGGAGCAGCCAAAATCAAGTGCGTACTCGCGTAAAAGTTCAGAAGTTCGCGTAATACGCGCTGTAGAAATGTATACATAGTACGCAAAGTCCGCCATTGTTAAGTGAGCTATGGCGGCCTCCATGAAATCACTGACTCCATTGTAGAGTCCGCCCTCTAGTGGTGGGGAGGAAAAATCTCTTTGGCGCAGCCATAGTGGGTGTATCAGCCGACCCCCCCCCCCCCCTGCTCTCCCCCACCCCCGGGCAACATGTTTATCACGCACTTGTAACAAAGGTTCGCGCACTAAGCAAGCATTCGCGCACTCAGTACGAGACGCCTATTGGCTAAAGCAGTTTTTCATTCTGCGCGCGTGCTAATGTGGGGAGAGGGGTGGGGGAGTGCGGAGGGGGGGTCGGCTGATACACCCACTATGGCTGCGCCCATGCCAAAAATACACATAGCGCGTCACAGAATCGGTCAATATTGACCGATTCTGTGACGCGCTATGTGTATTTTTGGCATGGGCAGCGCTATTACTGCGGTGTATCATCCGACCCCCCCCCCCCCCCTCCTCTCTCCCCACCCCTCTTACGCGCGCAGAATGAAAAACTGATGCATGGTTGTTTTAGCAAATGAACCTTTGTTACAAGTGCGTGAAAAACATGTTGCCCGTGGGGTGGGGGAGAGCAGGGGGGTCGGCTGAGACACCGCAATTTGAGCTCATGGCTGCGCCCAGTGCCATAAAATGTCTGCTGCCCTCAACGAACCCGAATCGGTCAATAGTGTCGGTCTCATGAGCCTCTTCTGCGTAGTGTCGGTCTCGTGAGCTTTGTTTGCGTAGTGTCGGTTTCGTGAGCCTTTTCAGCGTAGTGTTGGTCTCGTGAAGCTTTTGTGCGTAGTGTCGAACTCATGGGCTGTATAAGTCGTGGGCTTATTTTACTTGATGTTGAACTCGTGGCCTTTATGTACTTAGTGTCGAACTCTTGGGCTGTATAACTAGTGGGCTGTATGACTTGTCACCTGTATGACTCATGGGCTGTATGACTTGTGAGCTGTAATGACTCGTGCGCTGTATGACTTGTGAACTGTATGACTCGTGGATGTCGGTCTCGTGACGCGCACCCGATCACACTATTTTAAGTGTGAATCAATGGTTGCTCCGGAAAAAAATAACACAATTGTTTACCATATTACATGCGAATCACGATGATACGTTATGGTGCATGAGTATTTTGAAGAGTATAAATCGTTCTATTAATATTTACTTACAGTTTGCTACATTCAAATCATCTTGAATCTTTATATAGCAGAAAGTGAATATTGTGGTCAGAGCATTCAAAATTTAATGACTTAGAGATAAACTTACTCGTTTCATCTGAACACAAAATGAAATAGTAACAAAGATTAATATACCAGATTATATATAGAGAACAATAGGGTCCTAAAATCTATTGTTGAACACGTCATCGCATCTTACGTAATCTGCAGTAAATTCAGTGACTAATAAATATAGCGTTTTCTCTTTTGTAGACAATCTTTGAGCCAGTTTAGAGTTTGGCCTTGAATACCTCGTTTTTCAGTTAGTACAAGAAAATGTCACGGTCAGTGGTATCACAAGAGTTGCTCATATCCATGAAAACTGGGTTTTTTATGTCAAATGATAAGAGAAAATATAGTGTAATGAAATAGTGCAATCATATACTGTTAAATCTATAGCATGAAAGAAACTTTGTAGGAAATGGGACTAATGATACATTATTCAAAAACCCATGAAGTGTTGCATGTACAATCTTTTCCAGAACTTTAGATAAGATGGGAAGTGTACAGAAATAGGAAAATGATTTCTCATTTTTGACGGATTGATAGTTTGACAAAGCACCTGTCCCCCTTTCCCTTTAACAATAATTAATCTACACAATAACGATTATGATCAGTGATAATTGTGATAATGCTGATAGAAGATAATATGACAATAAAAATAGTGACAATAACAATAATTATTATTTCTGTTATAATTATTATCATTATCATCATCATCATCACCATTACAGTTGTTATAATATAGATCGTTGGCAGCTTTGATATAGGCGGAGAGTTTGTGTCATTCTTTGGCCGCCATTAGCAGAGTAGAGTACAAACGTATAGTGTACGATGACCTGTCCTGCTCCGAGTTCTAGGATAACCCTAAACATGGAATCATTCAGTAACGGAGCGAAAGTTTGACCTGCTGGTCATGGTACATGTATACGAGATGCTCAATTTTGTAAGTTCTGTACCCTTTAAAGGCATTCCTGTCGAGAGACCGTCACAGTAATCTAGCATCAAAAGAGGAAGGACTTAGCTGCGTCCTATATTATGATGACAAGCATCAACGCCGCTTCGAAACCGTTTGCTTTGTGAGGATTACAATTATAAAGTAATGTATTAGTGTTATTCAGTCATTTAGTTTCCACGCAAGTTGATTTGTAACATTATCTACAGATCAATAAATAGCCAATTTTGGGCGAAGACAGTGTGGCATCTTGCGATATAGTGGAACAGAAAGCATGTGGATTGTAAAATAGATGGTGTCACATACCGACTTTTGAGGGACGCCGATGGAAATCTATTTGGATAATGTTGTTTATGTTTATTATATGAAGAGCTCATTCGCTTAAGGGGTTAGATCCATTTTGGACGAACATTGAGTTATTAGCATCACTGCACAGAATTCTATTCGAGTTAGTTACAGTGAAAATTTCAAATCCAGAAAAAACATTTGAATAGAAATTATAGCAAAATTAGATTTTGATATTGCATACACTTGTGTACAAATTCTCACAAACACGTTTTTGTCTAAAGTACTAAAAGTGGATCTAACCCCTTTTGCAAGTAAAATCCTCATATGTTGTTGAAGGCAATGTGAGTAGAACATAATGTAGATATACAAAAACCAGGCTCACCGTTTGGCAGTATCAGTAAAATAATTCTCGTTTAAAAAGTGATGATAAAATGATACAATATATAAATCAATCAGCATCAGCATCAGTATACGGAAGTAGTACGTAGTCCTTTCGAAACTTCCGATCGACTTCCGGTCGTTTATGCCACCATCGTTTATGCCACCATTTGACACTTCGCCCCATACCCCACCTCCAACAAAAAGCCATCGTTACAACTATATCACAAAGCATTTTCAGAATAAAACAGAAAGATAAACACAAAATTCTACTTTATTCGGTTAACCCTCAACCCATCATCCACTCCTCCTCCATAAAATCACTAAATATAAACAATACATAATACATCCAGTTCAAACAAAACGCATATATTCAAAACATTTCAAAATACAAACAAAACAAACATAAACAATAGAACCTGAACTTTCAAATACATCATTTAAACATATCATACTAAGGAAATGAAGGTTAGAAACTGACCTATAGTTGGAATGATTTTTTTCCAGTGTAAGGAAAGTTTCTTTGAAGACGAAAAAGGCCGATCTTCAGGCAATTGAATTATGTAACTTTCAGTGGTGGAGTAAAAATGTCTCTTAATACAGGTAACATGTCATGTGGAAATCAATAAAGCCCAAATATACAAGGATACAAGAAACTTTAATGTCTGTTAAGAATTCGCCCTCCACTGGCGTAACATAAAAGAAGGAAAATCATAATATGTGTGGATAAAACATATAAGTGTGGATTCGTGCAACATTAGTAAAACACTTAAGTGAAAATTTGATGAAAAAAAAAATGTGCTTCAATTTTCTGTTTATTCAATTTGATACGCCTCTAGAGGTGGCTTACATTAGACAAGAGCTAGAAAAAGTGCTAGAAGAAATGTAAAGTACTTTCTGCACGAGGGGGGCGAATGGAAGGAATATAGAAGTATTTATTTCCAGGTTTTTTTCTTTAAACCATACAAGCAGAGGCAAGGAAAAATATTCGCGGGAGGGGGGCCGTATAGTACCTGCACGGCTTCTACTGTGCCAAAGCAGCATAGCTGTTCATCCATAAATATGATCTTTATTTTTATAGTATCAGTATCAGTTTGAATGATTTGATTACCAATTTATATGACTCAAAGCAAAATGCACCAAATGTTAGCGCCACGTAGATACAAATATAAAGAATATAATTACAGTACACTCGCAAACAACACGCGGTAAAAACAGCTAGGAATATATGAATATATTCTAAACAGATACTTAATATTATATGCAATATACATGTTAATAGTGTCTAGTGTTCTAACAAAAACATGTGAATTTGTAGTTCAGTTCAGTCCAGTTCAAATTTATTTATTTCTTTTTCCACAATGAAATAATAAATAGACAAAATCTCACTTTCTTCAGTGACAAAAAAAAAACGATGCAAGTAAATTTATCCAAAAAACAATGATTAAAAACTTACAATAAGGATGCATTATGGTTGGCAAAGCAATGAAAGTTAAATACGTAATTGTCAATATGCATTGTGTGAAAAAACGGAGGGACCCACTAAAAGGGCAGAGCTTGAAGAATGTGGGCCCCTCTTTGGTGCAAAGTAGAAGAGGGTAAGAGCATCATTGGATTTAAGTACACCGTGATCATATCAATGGTAGAGAACTCGAGAACAGCAGCTTTAATGTGGGTCAAGTCATAATTTTTCTGTCAAGCCTGTCAGCCACAGTTCTAAGTCCAAAACACACTGTATCACGTGTTTTTGATCAATCAAACCTTCTGGTCAATCTTGACCCGTATAAATTCGGACCTGGTATTTGGTTTATTGTCTTGTTCACATTTAAAGAGAGAGAGAGACAGGAGGGAGCGATACCGTTGATTTAAAACACGAGATAGGGGCTTAAAAATGAATAAAAGTGAATGAATTATGTACACTAACAGTGCCTCGGAAATCTTTGTGGAGGAAGACATACAATGTTGTTGGATATTGAGGGACTTTAATGTGGGGGTGTAAAGAGAGTGCCTGTCTCTTTCTCAAACAAAAACTTTGTCATGCTAACAATTTTGACACTTACTTTAAGCATGACATGACAGTATACCTGGAAACAAAGACGTACAGGGAAAAAAAAACATACTAAACCAAACAATCTTCTAGCGATAGACTATAGTCTTGGGCGTGCATAGTCTTAGTTAAAAAGGTGGAGATGAGCTAAAATCCATTTACAACGCATTGTAGAGTACCTACCCTTACCAGACAGACTCTAGGAATTGGTTACATTACCAATAAGCAAGTAGGCAAGTGAAGTGCATATTTCTTTTTCCCCCACCAAGTTCATGATCACAATCTTACTGAAATTGGATGGTAATCACGTGGTGATGTAATTAAACTGTGCTACCAAAATTCACCAGTTGTGTTTAATCTGGCTTTTTTTTTCCAGATAATCAACTTTCGGTCAAAAGCCATGACAGGGTGCCTTTCTCCTCATTTGTCCTTCGCATTTCGCTGTCATAGAGACAAAAGCAAAGGCATGCAGAAAATAACGTCTGTGTCACTCGCTGGACGAATAATGTTTGTACTGTTTTACCAATCCGCCACACTTGGCATCTACCAGCGCCTTATCGAGGACATGAATGAGGCCACCGCTCTTTCTTTTCCACCCGTCTAAGAGTTCTATGAACGCTTCCTTGATGTCCAACATGTGCTTTTGCTTAATACCGTCAAGCACTGACAGTGTAAAGCCAAGGACTACTCCCAGTTCGTTGAAATCTCTTGGTGCAAGGATGGTTGACAGTTTTAGGATCTGCTTTTCTGTGACGCTCTTCTGCTGTCTGTAATATGATCATACGATAACGATAATGATAACAGTGATGTTGGTGACGAAATGGTATTAATGGTGCTGATACTGCTTACGATTATGACGATAATTACATGGATATGAACCATAGAACTTGCTGCAAATCAAAGTCATTGCTCATTGACAAACCTATACATCTATCAGTGATTTTTTTTTTTAAAGCAGAGAAACCATTAGCGCACCTGACAGGTAGGTGTTATTCAAAGTCTTGTAATGACCTAAATATACGCCTACATCATTCTTGTCCTCTCCATCAGGCTATTCTAGAGTTGTAGCAATATTATGGCAGTCATAACTTTGAAAAGGGAAGGTGTTACTGCCGACGCATACACACACACACAAATACACTGTATGTGATATTCTTATGTCTGAAGCAATGTCAAAGTATCTAATGGCAGCAGTGTCTCTTGAAAACTATTGCAAATGAAATTGTTACCGACATCAATGAGCTGATAAATCATATTCAACTTCATATTAAGCTGTATATCGACAATGTTAATAAGATTTTTACTGTTTTGGTGTTTGTTTTTTGCTTTTTGATAAACGTCAAAGTTCGAGTTAGCTCATGGGCACATTGGTACGAATGACCTTTCTTTTTTTTTTTCTCAGTCGGTTAGGGGCACTTCACTAGTTTTCAGAGCGACATAAATGCATAAGCTTTTACGTAACAATTTATGAGATTTATCGATCCTGTTCAAACGAAGAATGAACTTGCGTAAACCAGATGACCAGAATGATCCGTCAATTAACACCTGGGAAAGCATCCATTCCATTATCTTGCATTGAATATATAAACAGTCTCTTTCTATTGATAGTGCCAAATACCACTTTTGCTATCAAGTGAACGTGCTCACAAGCAGCATTTATAAGGATTACATGACTAATCATCACATCACAGATACATGTACTTATCAAAGTGAATTTAAAAACCAACATGCCTGGTGGTGTGAATGACCTTTTTCTGCTCATGCGCAAAGTGGAACTCCGAACTGGCCTATTGGTTTTCACTGTAAAATCAGTACACGTATTTGTAGATTTACATACCATTTCGTACAAGCTTTTAGAGGATTAGCATATCCTGCGTGCTTTGGCAGAGAGGTCAAAGTTCAAAGTCTATTGTCATGATAAAAAGTTTGGGGTTTCAGCCCTCAAAGCATTTCCACTATTCGACATCCCTTCGGCATTAGTCTAACTATAATATAGCTTTGTTTTGACTTTTCGACGTGTGAAAAACCTGATATGTATGGAAGATAACGGCTCACAGTCACCGGCGCGCGGCAGCAGGGGCTGCAAGTCAGGCAGAGTTGCGGTCTATATTTTCTTTCGGCCCCTTTTTTTTTTACAAGAAAACAAAGACTATGTGACATTTACACCATCAACAATAAGTACATGTGCTCGTATCTCTTATCTGGATGTTTCTGTTTTTTCCCTTTTTTTTTAAAGGAGAAGCATGATGTCTACACACATTCAAAGTCAAAACCATCAATTCGATGTATGGGGGAATGCATAAATACCTCCGTGAAATATCTGCTGTGTCACTCATCCTTTCTTCTGGACTTGATGTTCCCTCGTTTGGTTGTTCTTTAGTAAGGAGAGGACTATTCACGGACAGTTTCTCTTTCTCCGTACCTATGTCATGAATTTATTTGGAAAAAATACACAAAATAGATTAAAATCAATCAACGCCCTCTTCTTATATCTTACGACTGATATTCAGAGGAAAGACAAGGGATTGAGGAAAGAATTCATCATGGTTGACGGTTATACTTACCTAAAGGCTTGTTGCTTTCACTTCCTTGTGCATCTCCTGGTTCTTGTTTCTCCTCATTTTTTCTGATAGCAGGAGAAATAAAATAGGAACGGAATTCAATCATCAAGTTCATGATATGTATAACTACCGTAATTTCACTTGCAGCATATAATCACCCGGATAACCGGAATATGCTAAATTGTGATATGTACTATAAAAAAGTACGCACACTAGAAACAGATATTCTTGGTTTCAATAATTGTACCTTGAACGATGCAGTGATTTAGATATGCAATTAGAAACATGCATATTATGTATCAAAGAGCATATCCTGCCTGCTTTGGCAAAGAGGTCAAAGTTCAAAGTCTATTGTAATGATAAGCCGGGTACAAGTCGGGCAGAGCTGCGGTCTAAATTTTCCTTCTACTGTCTACACACATTCAAAGTCAAGACTATCAATTCGATGTATGAGGGATGCATAAATACCTCCGTGAAATATCTGCTGTGTCACTCATCCTTTCTTCTGGACTTGACGTTCCCTCGTTTAGTCGTTCTTTAGTAAGGAGAGGACTATTCACGGACAATTCCTCTTTCTCGGTACCTTTGTTATGAATTTATTTGCAAGAAACAGAAAAAAAAAGATAAACATCAATTAACGTATTCGTGTTATTTCATACGACAGAGATATAAAGGAAAGACAAACTGATTTTAAAAGGAACAAATTATACGTCATGTAGGTGACAAAATTATTCATGCATTCACCTGAAAGGTCACTGCTATCTTTTTCCGGTGCTTCTGGCTGTTGTTTCTCCGCGTTTGTTCTGACGACAAAAGAAGAGCAAAGGAACGAAAGTCAACTGATAGTTCTAGGCATGTATAGGGCCCTGTAGTCATCGTAGTAAAACTCGTCGTATCACTGAGCTTTCAATAATTGACACTGCGGAGCGGAGTGACGTACCAGGAGTCATACAAACAATTATACAAAATGCTCAAGAGAAAACAGTCTATGCCAACTGAAGTTTCGAGCTGAATCAATTATTCAGGGTCATCCAACAAGACCGACACCCACGAGTCATACAGCCCACGAGTTCGACATTGAAAAAAAAAAAATCCATGAGTCATACAGCCCACGAGTTCGACACTAGGTAAAAACATTCCACGAGTTCGTCTTCTACAATACGAGGCTTATTGTGTAGATTTCGTGGGCCTTGTCAAATTCATGGGCTACATGATTCATGGTTGTCGATCTCGTGACGTGCACCTGTCAATTCTTAAACTTTGATTATTTCTGTCATTTTCCTCAAACTGTTCTAGCATCGTTAAAATCTGGCAACTATTACTATGAAAAGGGAAAGGTTCTAATTGCAGAAGTATAGACAACAAAACATGGCACACTTCATTCAATATTTTTATGTCTTAAGCAATTTTACAGTGGTGGGATACCTACTGCCAACAATATCTCATGAAAATTGCAAATCTGGAAGTGACGGACAGTGGTCTGCTATACACATTTAGGACTTCATAACTCCATTACGTTTATTCAATTTTGATTTTTGATAAAACATTATGCCACGGTCAACGCAAACTATGATTGATTTTCACTATTAAATCACTCTCATTTCTTATTAATACTTCATTGCGTTCCATGTCAGTCATAGAACGGTGAACTCTATGTAACAAACTTCCCTTGAGTGACATTATTATTTACACAAGAATATCCATGTTCGATTTTAGAGAAGCTATAGAGATTAGATGTCACTCCCCCTTTAGGAAAAAACAAATACACACTTGTATATGTGAAATTTACGTCATCAACCCTAAGAATATATGCTCGCATTGCTTATTTGAAAGTTTTCTGGGTTTTTTTTTTCCTCAGGAGAAGCATAATGTCAACAAAAATTTAAAAAGACCATCCATTTGATGTAAAGCGAAGTCATAAATACCTCCGTGAAACATCTGTGTCTGTTGTACTTTCTTCTGGAGTTGACGTTCCGACGCCTGGTTGTCCTTTTGGCGGGAGATGATGTTTCTTGGACAGGTTCTCTTTCTCAGTATCTATGTTGTGAATTCATAAAGAAGGAATACAGAAATAATAGATTAAATCAATTAACGTCCTCTTGTTATTTCTTACGACCACTGACCTCAGTGCTTAAACCGACATTCGAAGCAAAGACAAACGGATTGAGGAAGGAATAAATCATACAGTTGAAGCTTCTACTCACCTGAAGGCTCGTTGCTATCACTTCCGGGTGCATCTCTTGATTCATGTTTGAGAAAAACAAAGAAACTGAAGTCAACAAAGTTCAGAACATGTCCAATTTTCGTAATTACATCGCATTACAATCAAACGGAAAACCAGAACATCCTCACAGGTAATTTGTACTGGATATGTATTATGCAAACTAGAGGCAGGCATTCTGGGTAATAAAGAATGTACCGTGAACGATGCAGTCATTTAGTTATGCAATATGAAACATGCATTCTATTCAGAAAGTTTCTTAAATCATGTTTGCATTTGAGAGGTCACAGACATCAAATAAAAAATATTGTGCGAATCATACCCCATCATGGATTAAATCTCACTCCGCGGTCGTTTGTTTGTTTTTTGTTTTTTGGTATTTTCTTTTTTGGGGGGAGGGGATATGTGACATTCAATCAGTTAAAGTTGAAAGTTTTTGTTTTGTTTTCCGAAGGTGTGTAACAAAAATGAAAACTTAAATACCATCCCGAAGGAATGTAAGAGGAAATTGCAAATATCCTTCACCCGCATTGCACATTTCATCTCATTCATTTATTTCATATTTCAATAGCATTCCCGAAACATATATTCATAAAAGACAGTATACATATATTATTCTTGATATATCAAAATATAGTACGATCGCACAATGAATCGTGAAGCCTATCAATATCTACTATATGATGTTGAAGAATAAAAGCCTGAAAGAATGAATGAACTCTACAACTAATTTGTAACTGCTTTGTTTAGATTTCTTTTTTTTTTTTGTTCCTAAAGGTATGCTTTATAAAGTCAACAGAAATCTCAAGTGAAAGGTAATCCATTTCAGTTAGAAAGACAGGAAACTTTGTATATACACCTGTATGAAACTTACATTGTCGTTTTGTCTTGTCCGTTTTCCACGTTCTGTTTGCATTCTTTGGCACCCATATAGGAGTTTGATTATACGAAAAATTAAAAGTTATCATAAATGGCTTCACATAATTGCTAGTCACTGCTACACAAAGAAAACCAACGGTAATGTGAAATTGATAAAGCCCATAATGTACAGACAAAGTTCAACTACTCATGACAAAACAGGCTTTAACACAACAAGATGATGTATCACTGGTTCGTGATTGCAAACAGTGTCTGAATGCCACTCAGGAAATATGCAATGGAGTCAGGATTAATACATAAAAGAGTAAAATTCTCTACAGCTCTGAGTCGACGATGAAAATTTGTGTGCAATCATCGGATCATTCTTATTGTTTTAATCTCACTAGATTTAATATCTAAATGATTCCTCTGCAATAGCGTCACTACGTCCATAATATCATCGCTTTTATCCACTAAAGTTATTACGACGTGCAGACCACGAACTTGATATTGATTTTCCTATTTACCTAACTTTATCGAGTCCAAAGGAATACCTTGCTATTAAAGTCTTCCCCTTGCATTGTACATCCATTACTATTCAGAATTCTTTGAACTCAGAGAGGTATACCCTCTCAGGTCTTTAATTTTATTTGATTTCGATTCATTTCACACTTCTCAAGAAAATGACATAGAAATACTATTATCCGGAAAAAAACCAGATAATTCATTACAAATTATTTGAAATAATCATCTGAACCTACAACTATAACGCTACTAATGATAGACGTATATAGGGGTCAATTTAAACGAGTATCGGGGACTTTCACAGTATAATCCAGTATCTATAGGAGTAATAACATTGAGCCTAAAAGTCTAAACACGCTAACATGATCATAAGAAACTCCTGGGGGGGGCAAAGTGATAAATTCAAAAAGAAAATGTTCATGGCAAATGTCTATACCGTTTAGCCACTGTCAAATACAACTCATTGGTTACTCGATTGTATCCTGCGTTGTGAATATCAACGAATCATTATTGCAATCGCATAGGCCCTTCACTGGTATATGTCGACAACATTATGTCAAACAGAATTAAAACAATGCAGTTGCCGAGAAATATATTACAGAGCAGCCATTCGTCGGTATCTATCATTTTGTAACCAAAAACCTTCTGGGTACACACCTTTTCTTTTTCTTTTCCCCCAGAGTATCCATATGGTGATGATGATGATGATGATGATGGCTGTCAAAATAGCGACGATCACTCCAGCGATTTGCCCAGTGCTCCAAGCGGTCTTGACTGAAAAGCAATACACCCAAGACAGACAAGAAAGTTTCCAATGCGTTATGTACGATATCTTTGCGTGAAAAACTAGCATTGTCCTGATTGAAAAACAAATCGATGCAAATAAATCATTGCGTTTTAAATTACTTGTTACCCGTGGACATGCTGCGTAACTTTCTTTTCCTTTCCCCATCACATTTTTATTGGAAGAACGAGGGTATAACATGTATATAATATTATAAATATAAGTATGTAGATATACAAGTATATCATATAGCCCCTATCCCGAACCCCCTCACTTTAACTTCAGACTCACAGTGCGAACACCCGTAGCAGAACCCAACAAACCGGTAACCGGTATAGCCCAACAAACAGGTAAAACACCCTAATAATTTTCAGGTTAGATATATCGCGATTATTGAGATTAGATTGTATGTACCGATATTTATTGTATGATCACAAGATATATGAATAATGCTGAGCGTAATTAGTTTATGTGATTGATATGAATGATATGTATAATGGTGTATAATGATGAATTTGGGAAAATGTATGAAGTTGCGATTTCAGACACGATTATGTTTGCGATTTCTGACATGATCATGTTTGACTGTATATTTATATGTAACATAATTGATATCATGATTGAATATTAGTTATTGTGAAATTTTGTTGATATTTATTGTATGGTCACACGATACATGATTACTGTTGAGCATCACGAGTTCATTTGATTGGATATGAATGATATGTAAAATAGTGTATGATGGATTTGCGAATATGATCTTGTGATGTTCTGATATGATTATGTTTGATTATATATGCAAAATAAGAGGTATTATGATTGAATGTTAATTATTGTATTTTTTGGACAGAAGATGAGCACACGGTGCTGTGTTGCAGGACATCACGTCAAATGATACACGTCTCACGCAGGTAATTCATAGAATGTTGTTGGTGTGCATATGTCTGATTTAGAGTTGATATATTTCGGCAGTGGTCAAGGTTAGTATATTTCGGTAATCTAAGAAATATATATGACATGTTAATTTAGATAGTATTATATCAACCGGTGTTGTGTGTGTGTGTGTGTGTGTGTTTGTGTGGGTATGTATGTGTGTATTTGAATATGTATATGTGTGCGTATGTATGTGTGTGTGTGTGCATGTATACATATACGCAATGCAAATAGACATAATTATGAACATGATATGTATATGATTTTGTTTGTGATTATTATGCTAAGAATTACGAGAAAATATGATTACTATATGTCAGCATTATGATATAAGAATCTATAATTTTTTCTGGATATACGATATTATTTTGATGAGATGAGGTTAGAATGGATATTTGTATTGAATTGAATGCTTGATTTGTGTATATAAAGGAAATAATTCAGAAGATTGGTAATATATGAAATTGCATTACATATTATATGACACATCAGGTTATTCAGATAATAACTATTCTGTTGGTAGATTCTGAGGAAGGCCTGATGACGGGCCGAAAGCTTGACTGAATAAAAGGGAGACTCAAGATCGAGAGCAACGTCCGCCTCAGTCTAATTTCTTTCAGTATATATATATGGATATATATATATATATATATATATATATATATATATAAACAAACTTTTGGCTTCTAAAAAAAAGTAAAAGACATAAAATGCGCAAGAACATCGAAGACCCTCCCAGGATTGTGACCCAAGATTCTTCCCATCGCAGACTAGTATGGGGGCACTAACACGTTACTATGAGAACCCCAAACAATATTCTTTTAAAAAGAGTGCTGAGGCCCTTTTAAGACGAAATTTGGACAGATCTCTCTTTAGTACAGTTATTCTCTACACGGGTCATAATTATCTGGAGTCATTTAACAGGGAATGGTTGTACTACAAACCACTTATGTATTTATATTCGTGTTTTTCCTGATATTTATGAGTTGCCGCACGTCTCCTCCCCCTCCCCCCCCCCTCTCTCTCTCTCTCTCTCTCTCCCTCTCCTTCTCCCTCACTCTCCAGTACAAAATGAAAAGGTTTGCTTCTCCTCTTCGAGAAGTATTTCTTTAAAATAAGAAAAAATGAAATGTGCAAGGTAGACAATCACATACAAATATCAGTGAGTACAAGCTCTTACTGACGAGTTTTGGGGGGTTTTTTATGATTATCGACCTTGCGCAATTTCAGTGTTGAATATGTAAAATCAAGCATCGTCCAAATCAGGCGGTTGCTGGCCTCGTATCAGGAGTAGTGAATTTGCGATTATGCATGTCAAATACACACCGCTCAAGCGAGCAAGCATACAAAATACGAACACGTTACCAACAGTACTAGTGGTATCCCACATACCCCCGTTACGTTTCCACACTGATAACCATGCTGCCAACGAAAGTTTTATCACATCTCAACCATGGTGTGTTATGTAATATTCTCTCCGACAGCTCGTTCCTCCCAATTGATATAATTTTCAAGCAGTTGGAAGCCATGATTTATGCTACAGTCACGTCATGCGAAAACCTCGGAAAAGTTGATTAAATTGGCAATAATTTAAGTAACACAAATTCAGGAAAAATGATACATAATACATACTTATGGTAGTTAATGTATTTATGGTATCTTCCTCCAGTACTTCTAGACCACAGGAAAGGGACGGGAAACTTGTTCACACCCCGCTCCCCCCATTTTGAGGTTAATATTGTTTTTTGTTTCTTTTTGCTATTTGTAAGCACATATGATGGATTTTTTTTTTACCTGGGAACAAATTCACTAATAAAATGCGTATAAAACCTTAATTTGCCCAATCACCTTCCGGATATAAAATGATGATGTCCAGGTGACAAATTTGATTTATTGTCTGCTGCTCATTGAATGTCTGATGGATGATTTAAGAAGCGAAACCCTTAAACTCTAGAACTCCTCAGATTAAATACCGGTACATCATAAATATTTGTTATTGTGATATTCAGATAATGTATTCTCCAAAAATATATTTTGATACATATCTCCTTTTTTTTTATATATCACAGGGGATACCCCACAACATATCTTTCGAGAAGTTTGAAGGGGATATACTTTCCATCCTGTAACTAGGATTTTTATGGGGATTCAAAATCGGAAAAAGTGGAATTTTCTATGAAAATATATTCCTCTCGGGTTCGATAAGAAAGGAGTACATTTCAAACGTGAAATCAGTTAAATTTGTACCTTCCGTAGTTTAGCTCGACTTATTTTCCTACTTCTTAATTGTTTACACGCATTTCCTTAACTATAGCCTATCATCATCCTTCTTGAATTTGTGTTGTTGACTATGTCAACCACATCATTCAGAAATGTAACTTCCACGTAGTGAATGTGCAAGACATGTTAGTGGAGCTCATGACCGTACGCAGAAATATTTGACCTATGGAGGCGCAGGACTAAATGTTATTTTGGGGAACACTCAAACGAGGGGAGGGTGTGTATAGAGGGAATCATTATGGTCGGTCTGTATTACAGGTCTTTTGCAAATTTGCCCATCAGTTTACCTTTTTAAATTTTTGAGTGAATAATTTGAAATTTGTAATACAGTCATACATGTCCGTAATATGCAGGGAGTGCCTTAACGACAAATTACGACGAATTACGCAACAAATATAATTTTGAGATGTGCAGATTACATCTTTCGTCTATTTTTATTTTATTATCTGTCTGAAATGTACACCATTTGTTGTACTGTAAAAATGCTAAAGCTCCTTCGCGTACCCCCTTCCTCTCTGTCCCTTGCATGTGTTCTCCCAAGAATATTGAACATTGTCATTATTACCCTACCCTCCCCCCCACCTTTCAAACAAAAACAAAATTTATTCTTAAACGGCCATGACCAGTCTGTTGTAAATCATGCAAATAACATATGCATCGTGCATACACATGTGCGCTTTTCCCCGGGCGAGAGCATACTCGTTGCCGTCCCCGGGCCCTCCCCCACCTCGTTACATGAAATCCCCACCACTGTTCATCATGCATGTTATTTAAATAAAAAAAATCACATTTTAAGAAGACGAGTAAAGAATATCCTTTGAAAATATGTTTAAGCAATACCAGTTGCATGGTTCTTGCCTACACCCCAAGTTCACAAGCTTTTTCTTTTTTAAATCATCATGCAGAATGTATAGATATAGAGTACCTCTCGTATCATTTACCTCCCTAACTTTCTTCCTTTCTTCCTCCTTCTCTCATTTCTCTATCTACAAATCCATTGGGGAACATGCATGATACATTTTAATGATGTTTATTTACATATTATTATGTGTTGTTAACCCTACTGGACGTCCCAGCCAAGCTTTTCATAGCTTATGACGATCCACACAAAATATTTAACCTATTTCCTTTACAAACTAAGTACATGTTTGTGTAAATGTAGGCCTATGTGTATTCATTTCGTGAATAAATCAAATCAAAATCAAAATGAGAATCAAAAGAAACCTGCTTTGGATTACTTTCTTCATCATCACCTTCCATTTCTTTGAAGAAGATTTGCTTTCTTCCTGTGGTCACTGTGCCATTAGGTAATACATATGACGCTTCGCAAGAGTAATTTCCTTCACGGGGCACGGTACTTCTGATAGTTAGAATGTACGTTTCATCTTCTTTAACCGAAGACTCGGGAGTAAGGTCTTGATGCAGCCACTTTAGTGTCGCCTTGCCGTCGGGGTAGAATCCCGACAAAATGCACGTGATATTAGTTTCTGTTTCTGCAGAGAATAAGTTGCAGGTTTCGTCCTGGCCAAAGGCGTTGCATTCCGTAATCTGAGGAAACGGTTTGGATGGTGTCGCTGAAGAAGAAACGATACCAAGTAAAGAAAAATATACAATTTACTCTGACAGGTTCATGAACCAAACAAGAAAGTCAGTCATTTCTATTGTCCTGAAATAGATGGTCAATCTGGTTCGGTTTTCTTAAATTCCGGAAGGTCTCATCATGTTACTCCAAGGAACACTATCTAAAGACAAACTTGATTGCCAAAAAAAAATATATATATATATCGACGAATGCAGCTGTATAATCAAATATAATAAAATTTTATATTACTATACGTGTGTGTGAGACAGAGAGAGAGAGAGAGAGAGAGGTTGAGGGAGAGGGAGAGTTGGGAATACATTTAACTGATTGTCACTTATTGGGGAAAATCATACCAAAGACGTCGAGACAAGACACGATATCCAACACTGCTGTCTTGTTTAGCCTGTCTACGTCACATGTGTAGATCCCTTCATCCGCTATGGAAACAGACATGATCACCAGAGTCGATGTTTCGACATCCAGTTGGACATGGTCCGAGGTGTAGTTTCCATGGTATGTGAGTTCTTGTTTGAAGTAGGTTAAGACTTTTTTCCGTTCCATTCCTTCGTTTTCTTGATAGAACCAATACAAGTTTCTCATATCACCCGTGAAGGTGCATGGTATGCGTGTTTGTTGGTCAGCTTCTCCTGTAATTCTGGTCCCCTCACAAGATAACACAGCAGCGGGAAGAAGAGTCACTAGCAACACGACGACGCATATCTTACCTGCAATTTACAATGAGAAATTAAATATTGTGCTACATTTCCACACAATGACGTGTCTTTGTAATGATGTCCACATATTTCATATAAACAATCTCAATTTTACTTTGCAGTCATTATTTTATTTGTTGCCCCCATAAATCACATAATGAAATTTAAATTAAAGTAAATATAAAAATAAGTCTATGAAATTGTTGTACAAACATTTTTAGTCCGAAAGCTATTTGTTGTGGGCAGTGGCCACGAAATTAGTTCTCGGATAATATCGGCAAAAACAGACGGCACCTACTAACTTTCTCGAAATGGAATGTCTTTAGTCCTGAGCATACGCGCATTGTGAACATATTTACGGTGCTTTGAGCAAAGCAATCAAAATGGAGGTAGGTAAAGAATAACTCGTATTCGTAGTCAAAAGAATTGATCATATTCTTAACAGAGTTTTTAATGACAATTCATTTGCGGCACTTTGGATTCAGCAGCGTTACGCCGCCAACGCCGCCGCGTCATATTCTTGTGTGCGCTCTAGCGGCCACAATCCTAGACGGATTTCTTTAAAATTTTGTATGGAGGTTCATATTTTTGGTAGTATCTCCACATGTATAACTTTGGGTGATGCTGCCCCCAGTGTTTTATAGAGTAAAATGAAACATTTTTGTGTACAGCTTGTTTGCGCTCTAGAGGTCACATTTGTTAACGGATTTTGTTCAAATTTGGTATGGAGGTTTATCATGATGGGATAATCGACAAGCCTATAGATTTTGGATATGCTGCCCCCAGTGTTCCCTCTTTTATAGGGTCAAAGATCATTTTGATGTCGGATGATGGTGTGTGTGCGCTCTATAGGCTACATTTTTTAATGGATTTTGTTCAAATTTGGTATGAAGGTCTACCATGATATGTATAATCTACAAGCGAGGGCGCCGGAAAGGGGGGGGCAGAGGGGGCACTTGCCCCGCCCCCCCCCCCCAAAAAAAAAATAATAATAATAATATATTTTTGGGTGGGGGGGGGGCAAAACGAATTTTTCAATTCAATATGATTATTCAAAAACCAAAATGAACAATGAAGGCACTTTTTCTTGTCTAAAAGTTGTCAATTTCACAACTGAAAATGCCAAATTGCGAATGTGAAAATTATAATACACTACCTTATAACATATATTATTATCTATACACTAATATTTACTCAGGACTAAATCTAGTGTATAGATGGTAGCCTCGCATCCTCCAGTGTGTCCTTGAAACATACCTTTCGTAAACCATTCATTTTTCTTTTTTTTCCTATGCTTTCTAGAAATATAAGAGTAATTTTCATTGCTCCAACAATGCGATCACGTTTAAGCTTTTTATTAATACATTTCAGACGGAGGGCAATATGAAAGTGGCTCGCTCGCTCTGATCGTATACCATAAGTAAAATGAATAGTTTTCATAAGTTTTGATCATAGTCCTTCGCTTTGATTTTTATTTCGTTTGCTTGATCCCCAAGTATTTTGATTTAAAATGCTCTATAAACGCGACCTTTACTTTGTTTTTACCCCCCCCCCCAAAAAAAAAAAAAAAAAATCCTTTTTTATAAACCCCCCTCCCACACCTTTAGCTTTCTCCGCAATACAAATATCACTGCTTAATACCTTCCAAGGTATTCCGATGATACAGATTCTTTTGAATAATTTTCATATTTGAGTGTTTGAAACAGTATGGCATCCACATACACGATAAATCTGGAGAGCTAGTATTCAAGCAGATATCTCCGTATAACTACCCGGATTTTATAAAGGGTAACATTAAACTCTTTCATGTAGGCACGTCGCATGTCCACGACCAAAGGAAGGACACGGTTTGCTTTGAGAATGTTCTCAGACAGTAGGCCTAGTGAATGGTCTCCACAGTAATGCTTCTTATAGTAAATTTTTACAAATATTGGAGTCGGCGAGCAATGTACACCACAGTACCGCTGATGTTTATGTTTACTGTCCTCGTATGGTACATTTTGTGTTAGTACTCACCGCTGCTGAAGTCCATAATTCACCTTCTTATATTTAAGACAACAGATTTCGGAGAGAGAAGATGGCGGGTCTTGTCCTGTTTTGATTAAATGAACCTTGCACTCTGCCCAAATACAGTAAACTGTATCATAGCGTCAGTATCATGCATGTACGAACAAAACACTCAACGATTGGCTGATAGAAGATGATAGGACTATTGTTCGAACTTTTTCGGACAAAAAAAAAATCATCAGGGGAATCCCCACATTGCGTAATTGCAGGCCTCAGGTTACATTGTTGTGTTCCCTAATCGAGCGGCGTGAAATTGACAAACTAGAACACTTCAAAGCCTCTCTCAAGACTCACATTTTCACCAGGCATTCAATTGCTATATCGATCTCTTGAAGGAATCTGGGCCTTTGAATTTTTCTACGGCAGATATATGGCGCTACACATATGCTGTGGATCATCATTATCATCTCTCGCTGAACGTCTCTACACCTTAATTGTGAGTCATCTGCTGAAGTCAAAGCAGAACTATAGCGTCTGGTGTTTTTGTTTGTAGGCACATAGGACTACTATAAAGAGCGGAAGTAACGGAACTCAGTTTCCTCATATCTATTACGAGAGGAGACTGCACTGCGGATTGCTAAAGCTATAAAGTAGGAGTGAAATGAAAAGTGCGTAGCTCTCTCACAAGAACAAGTGAAAGAATGGGATTGACTCCTTTGAAACAGCAGTTATGTCAGACACGTTTTGATCACATCTTCCTAGAAAGCCACAAGAAGAATAAGAGTAAAGACGAACGTGGATCAAGGCATAATGGAGAGATCTGCCTCACATATTTCACACCAGTATACATATAAGCAGTTGTGCCAAAACCATTGATATACTGAATACAATCAGAGTCGACTCCATTACTGCAGAACATGGATCACACAAGGCCAAACGAGACACATGGAAATCGCTCAAACATTTTGACTTTGACAACTTTAATTGATGCCTTTGGATTCCTCCGTAACGAAACAAAATCAACATCTGTACACAATCACCGAGTAAATATTTTGCTGAAATAGTGTTTATTGATAGTCCAAGAAAAAAATGCAACTGGACCATCCGCAATGATAGCTTTAGAAATAGTCAATCAATCCAAACACAGTTTCAGGATATGAAACTATAACTCATTGCCCACATCTTACAGAAAACCTCGTTCGGTTTGCTTTAGTTGTCAAAGAGAAATGAGAAATTTTGTTGAGCATGTCAGGAATCTCTTCCCTCCGAGTTCTGTCTATTGTGTTCACATACAAGAGCTTCAAGTGCTAAACTTGGAATACTCAGACTCATGACATGCTTTACAACAATCCACATTTCTCTGTGACCGCTTAACCAAATTGAATGGAGTTTCTGCAAAATAGAGCTAAGATGTTATATTTTAAAACCCTGAAGTATACCATTTAGACAGTTTAATCATATTGGGTTTTATCAATGCGAGAATCTGATTGTATTTTTTTCTGTGTGTGGACATACTGTATTATGTCGTGTCGCCTTAATAGCGGAATTGTGTCTACTCTCTCTGAATCCATGATGAAGAGACTTGAAAAGTATCGTTAATATTACACAAATTACTTGTGTTTCACAGTGCATATAAAGCCCATGAGTTCTGCAACAGAAAACCTGACCCATGAAGTCCGTGGAGAATTTCCGAGAATAGCCTAGAAGAATGGAAAAATTATTTGGCAGCCATCTGCTATGCAAATTAATAGGCTTGCACTATAGAAAGTCGTTTTTATAGGGAACCGGGTTTTTTTTTTTTTTCAACTCTACATTTATTATACAACTAAGAAAAAAAAAAGTGGTATTTTACTCTAAAATGTCCCTAGCAGTCACATTATTCAAACATCCCATTAGATCAAAATAATCACAGCCGAACGCAGATTTTCTTCTTTTTTCGGGGGTTGGGAGGGCAAGGATACCTGAAGAAAAGGTCGAAGAGTTAACACGCAATCGAGGCAAGCAATGTTGTGTATAATCATACTATCCTTTCGAGCAAGATGAAAAACACTCTGTCCCTCGGATAGGACATAAAATGGAGGTCCCGTATATGAGAGTGTCACAACTCATGCGCGTAAAAGATCCCGTTCCATTGTAACACCGCAAAGAGCAGGGTGTTTAACCCGGTGAAGTGGTCCCACCTCACATCCATCTGCACCCCATGGATTATCAAACCATAATGTTTTAAAGATCATATTCTATCAGTAAAATAATTGTTGCCTTTTAGTAAAAGGTAACATTGCTTATCACAATCTATCATATACTAATCACTTGGATCAAATATAAGGCTGAATACTTGTCACACTGTATACTGTTTATTCATTAAGCCGTTTTGACATCCCCACACATGTCAAAATCGCAGAGTGAAAGTATCCAAACGCTAATGAAGATAATAGTATCCCATAGTTTACATATGTGAAGTAGCCTAAACTCTTTAATCATGTTGCCATATCACTTTGTCTTCAGGCAATCAAAGAACGCAGTTTGCTTTTGTAACATTGAATATAGTCAGTATATATTGTATAACATTCCGTAAATCGTTTCTTGATGTAACAACTTATTTCTACGAATGTTCTTAGTATATAAGGAAAATTAATTTGATGTACGTACCACAGCACCATTGGCGCCATTATTTATATCAACGTATCGTTCATTTCGTGTTTAATAGTAGGCCTACTGACTCACCGTAACTTCGATCCATAATACACGTTCTTATGATGCATACAACAGCAGCTGTAACACAAATAACTGCCATCTGATGCGATCTGTATGCACTGGCTATGCACGTCTGCAATCCTAAATACCTCGATAACTGATATGATATCATATAAAACATGGACGATCAAAGTACAGCAACAAGACGTGGCTGATAAATAGGCTATGAGTGTCTGAAGTCTGCACCCTTGAACAAACAATGCTATAAGCCAGTTCGTAATTAGCTCATGTACACATTGGTACAAATGACCTTTCTTTTTTCTCAGTTGGTTAGGCACTTCACTCGTTTTCAAAGCGGCATAATGTATAAGCTTGCCCGACGTAACAATTCATGGAATACATGTTCAAACAAAGAATGAGCTTGCGTTCAGAGCAGGTGATCAGAATACTCCATCAGTTGACAATTTAGCAGGCATCCATTTCATTGTTTTGTATTGAATGCAATAACAGCCTATTTCCTTTTATATTGCGAAATACCATTCTTGCTGTCAGGTGGATGTGCTGGCAAGCACCATTTAGATAAGGATTACATGTTGGTACAAATGACCTTTTTCTGCTCATGCGCAAAGTGGAATTACGAACTGGTCTATTGATCTGGAAAATCCCGTCATTGCTCAATTTCTCGCTGAACATCCCTTTTCACTCAGTTACCAGTTACCAGTCTACAAAGCCAGACCAGCCAGGCCAATTCAAAATGGCACACCAAAGTCGTACCATTTCGTACCTAGAAGAGCTGCTCTTGGTTGCAAACTTTCTTTGCTTGTGGATTGTCATTTGGGAATCTCAGTACGCATTTTACCGCTCTGGCAAGCAAAGGATTAAGCGACGAGTGTCACAAAAGAATGGATGGCAAAGTCATTTCTTTCCTCTTTTATACTTTCTGTCATGATTTTTTTTTTAACTTGAAAAAGCATTCAAATATCCCGGCTCCCTGAGACGTGTTCGCAAGAGCAGGTGTGTATGGCGAGATTTTCCCCAGCCAGGATAGCCCCTTCAACAGAATACATACCCCATATATACGTCGTTCGTTTCGAGTACCGGTGCAAAGCCCCATCTTTTCAACCTTTACAAGCTTCATTATGTCGTTTTTATTGTAATTACTGTTCGCCTTCACTAATCGTTAAAGATGAGAGGTACTCAGTGGTTAAAGCATGACATACTCTACCGGTAAAGACTGCCTCTTTTGAGAGATTTCAGTCGCCTACCGTTTTTTAAAGAAATCTACTGTTTTTTGCTAATCTCACCTAACCAAATAATTAAGTAAACTGAGATGAAATGCAAGTTGTTGTTTATTCATTCCCGTCACAATCAATCAAACATATACAAATATAAAAAAAAAAAATGATACAATGTTGAAAGCGGCTGGATAAGCCTCACTCAGTAAATATTGCTATCATGGCTTACTGTTTTTCAGGAGGGTCCAGTTACATTTACAAATCATATACTACACAAAACTACGTATTACACAATTACACACGAACAGATCAAAAACGTCCTCCCCCCCCCCCCATCCTAACAAAAAACCCAACATAATCAACTTTGATTAAGCTCAAGCCCTGCATAGAGCATTATACCTGTCTATAATCTGTCACCATTTATAAACGTGTACTTTATACTCTATTACCGTTTTACTCTGTAACATATATTATTTAATCTAATAATTATAAAACACACATCAAATCTATTAACCGGAAAGACCCATTAACGAATGAATATGCTCTTTAATATACCTTTGAAATATATTAAAAGTTGTTGCCTTTTTTACATTAAAAGGAATCACATTAAAGTGAAAGCTCCCTCTATAAGAAATCATTCTCTTACAACAATTAGTCCTTGGTGTTAAAATCTTTATGTTATAATCAGATCGCAATAAATATCTATTCTCTTCAACTTGAAAAAATTCACTTAAATAAGGCGGTGCCAATCCATTCAATGATTTATAAACTAATTGAAGAAGACGCTTTCTTTTTCTCGAGGCAAGGGAATCCCACTTAAGAATTTCATGCAACCTAGAATTAGAAGTGTGAGAAAAAGGATCAATTTTCAAAATGATTCTCCCTGCTCTATTCTGAAGTTTTTGAATCATATCCATTTGTTTCTTTTTGCCAGAATCCCAAACAATATCAGCATAATCTAACTGGGGCAATATGAAAGACTTATATAACATCTTTAAACTTCGTTCATCAATAATACGACTAAGTCTTCCCATAAAGCTTATCATTTTACTCTCTCTCCTACAAACATATAAATATCAACTTGCATATTCCAATTTAACTCTTCGTCAACTGTAATACCAAAATACTTACCACACTTCACCTGTTCAAGGCTTTTAGAATTCATACTCAAATTTAACTCATTATACTTATTCAACAGTTTTCTATTACCAATTAACATGCAAATTGTTTTGTCACTATTTAAACTGAGTCTGTTTGTACACATCCAATCAAAAATATTATTCAAATCTTTTTGCAACAGCATTTCAACTTTTTGAGGATTTGTGTCAGCAAAATACAATACTGTATCGTCGGCATACAGGTGAATGTTACATGCATCAACTTTATTTACCATGTCATTTATATAGATGACAAACAATAGTGGTCCCAAAATCGATCCTTGAGGGACCCCGTAAGAAATATACTGTTCATTTGATAATGTGTTGTTTAATTGCGTTACAATTCGCCGATCACTTAGATATTCTGTAAACCATTGAATGCTTGTATTACTAACACCTAACTTTACCAATTTATCTAACAATATGTCGTGCACCACCGTACGGTGTATCAAAGGCTTTTCGTAAATCGACGAAAACTGCACCAATATAACAATGTTTATCCATTGCATCAAGCCAATCATCCATGACCTTGATGAGAGCCGTTACCGTTGAATGTAGTCTTCTAAAACCAGACTGTTCTGATGCTATTAAAGCTCTGTGTTTTAAATAATCAGACAACTGCTTATGAATAACTCGTTCCAATAATTTTGAGACTACTGGTAGCAAAGAAATAGGTCGAAAATTATCTGGCTGACTCCTATCACCCTTTTTAAACAATGGAATTATTTTAGCTACTTTCCATCGGGCGGGTACTACTTTCTCAAGAATAGACCTGTTGATTAAATAAGTAAGAGTTGGTGCAATCTCTTCTGCTGCCAATCTAATTATACTAGAAGATATTTCATCAATACCCATTGACCGTTTATCTTTAAGTTTCCTAAATTCCAACAAAACTTCATTTTGAGACACACATTTCAATTCAAATTCATTTTCAAATAATTTTTCTTCATTTACAAATAATCTACCTTGCTTTTTATATGGAATTGATTCAGACAGCGTCTGGCCTACTTTAGCAAAGAATGAATTAAATTCGTCAGCTAATTTCTCATTTTCTTCATAAATTGTTACATTTGAAGATTTCTTACATGGGAACAACGTTTTCATTGTTTTGAGCAGAATTACTTTGATCACTCGTTAACTTCTTAACATAATTTCTCTTTGCTTTTCTAATTTTTCCCGTTACTTTGTTTCGTAATTGCCTATACTGACTCATCAAATCATCATCCTTCTCTTTGCAAGCTCGTAGTTTCAGCCTATCACACTTTTTAATGAGTCTATGAATATGAGAATTCATCCAAGGGGAACGCTGTTGCCGTACTCGCTTTTTTCTAATTGGCATGTGTTTATCAACCACTTGCATCAATAATTCTTCCCATCTGTACACAGCATCATCTAAACTGGGGGACTCTTCAACAGTTTGCCATGGTTGTTGAATAAGATCACGTCTATAATTATCCATATTTATTTTATTCATATTTTTGTACTCAATATACCGTGGCTCAGCTTTTGGACGATTCCATTTCCAAATCAAGTAACTCATGGAATGATCACTCAAGCCTACATGTATTACTCCGGATGATTTCACATAACTAATGTTGTTTGTAACCATATGGTCTATCAAGGTTGCAGAGCTGTGAGTACGCCTAGTGGGTTCACATGAATTAACTTGTTCCATAGAATACACATTATTCACATTCATATATTTGACACGAGTAGAATTATATTTCATATCCATAATATCACAGTTTACGTCAACGATAATTATTATATCAGCATTAAAGCTGTCCAGAAATTGAAGTAAGTTTTCATACAATTCTAAAACTTCTAATCTTGCACTTAGTGGTCTATACCAATTCACGAAGAATATGGGTTTTGATTTAAGTGGACATAATTTGATACAGATTGCTTCTAATTTGGATAGGGAAGTATGTTCAATGACCTGAAACTCAATACTAGATTTTACATAAATCGCTACGCCACCACCCATGCGGTCTGTCTTTACGAATAACTTTGTACATAGGGACAAAAACTTCTTTCTCTATAACACTGTCGTCTAATCTTGTTTCATTTAAAGCAAAAATATCTATATTATTTTCGTTTAGAAACAAAAGAACCTCATCGATATTTTTCAACAAACTGATAATATTCAAATGAGTAAACTTTAGACCCTTTTCAGACAACTGTTGATATTTAAGGACCCGACAATTATCATAAACATTTTCAAATTCATAAGAGATATTTTATATCATTCACCGTGACCTGTTCAATTTCCTGATTTACTACTTCACTGAATGGTAGTATAGCAAATATACATTTTGGGCACAACCAATTCATAAAATGTTGTAACGGGTCATTATAGATAATGTCGGAAATGTTAGCACACGATATGTGAATCCAATTATTACATCATGTACATAAAAGAGCTTTTTGGTTTGATTTTACAGATTTTTGGCAACAGCTACAAGGATACAGTATCATGAATAAGAAATATGGGCTATGAGATATACAAAATAGCAATTGCAAGAGTAAAAAAAAAAAAAAAAAAAAAAAACACACACACACACACACCAAACCCCACAAAATTACAAAACAAGTAAACTGTTCAATGTCAAACGATGAAAGGAGAGAGGAGAACCTCCCAGGGTACATAATTTATGATGTGTTTCATTTTACCTCAGTTTTCGTGCATCCTCGATCGTACTTATTACTTTTCTGATGGACTTGCCATTTTCCGCAGGCAGCGCTACGAGAATTCGCCCATCCTGCGACCATGCTGCGGAGATTTTGGTTGACAACCTTGCTTCCTTGAGTATTTCATAGTTTAACGCGGTCAGATCCTCAGCGATGGATATCCCTGTGTTTTTGAGCCGGCGTCTCACTGCCAAGATGGACTGCCGCGCACCGTAAGTCGCGAATTTCACGATGATCGGCCGGGGACGTTTCTCGCTACTCCGCTTGGCTTCCGATCCCGATGCGACCACGGCCCATGATGTTGGAGTTGACTTGGTTTGCGATTCTGATTTCCTCTGCCGGTCCGGACTTGCCGTCGATGTTGCAGATTGGTGAGTCGTCACGGCGTCCCCCCTCTGGATTGCCCCAACACGGTGGCTACGGTCTATGTCTTCGATGCGAAGATCAATCCGAAGTTTTTCTTTCGCGATACGAAGCATGATTTCGTCAGTATTTTAACCCTTGTTTTCCGTTATTCCAAATACTCTTACACATTTTCTCCTTGAGTACTGCTCAGCATCCTGCGATCTGTGCTGGAGTTTATTCATTGCTTCTTGCTGACTGTCAAGGCGTTTCTCAAGATTCTTGATTTGTTTTGCTTTACTTTCATTTTCAATTTCAAGCATGACGATCTTTGACTCATTCAAATCAACTTGTTTCGCAACTTTACTAATTTCCTGCTTTAGTTCCTGTAGTTCCTCTCTGATCGCTTTCTTCACCGTCTTCTTGATAGTTTCTATGAATTCTTTGTTGCCGATGAGATCCAACACTGTCAAGCACGAACATGGTGAATCACACACTGCCTGTGATTGTCGCGTTTGCCTATTAGTGTGCGAGTTTCGCGCACTTTTCTTATCAGACGCCGGGCGATCTGCGCCATCCATTTAGATGAGTAATTCGAAGGGTTGCACACATCAAAAGACGAGATGCTTCCTTTTGTCACAAAACAAA
The DNA here is from genome assembly GCA_033980235.1 of Diadema setosum. Lineage (NCBI taxonomy): Eukaryota > Metazoa > Echinodermata > Echinoidea > Diadematoida > Diadematidae > Diadema > Diadema setosum. The sequence continues at coordinate 15,118,380 of CM067070.1, read as the reverse complement.
AGAGTTACTAGAGCTTGTGAATCAGAGTCGCGCAAGTTCGAGTTTACGTTGACCGATTTGGAAGCTTCTCGTCACCCAGCTCTGGCCCCGTGGAAACTTGGCGGAATGCCGTACGTCAAAACTGCATACACCATCTATAGATAAGACCACTTCAAAACGTATATTTATTAACTAGATTGCACGAAATAATGTTCAGACTCACTCCTGGGAGGTTCATAATAAAACGGGAAAGAAGCCAAATCGTTCACATGTCGGATGAAACTTGACAGATATCGATGTAAAAGTGAAAATTTGAACTAGAAATTAGGCCCGTACGTGTCCGTGTCCGGTCATCAGTGATGATCAATACACTTTCCGTGTCTAATACAGTCAATCCTGTCTTATATTACCACCTGTCTACATTTAGCGACCACAGATAATTTCCCCACAACCAACTTATGAACTAAAACGCCTGTGTATAGCAACCGCCTATTTTGTCGCCCAACGTGAGGGATAACATTGCTGCAACAACCGCCTGCACCAGTGACATACATGTAGCTGTGAACAGTCATTCTTATATCCCCGTCACACTTATTCAGAATGGTATTATATATAGCACGAATCAAGCAGAAGTGACTCGAATGAAAGATTTTCAAAATTCGTGCCACATTCGGGAAAAAAATTTCAAATTCCTACAGTTTGTTGAGAATTGTTGTTCTAATACTTGGAACAGCTTTGTATCGAATCATTCTTGCATATTCTGTTTGTTTTAGCTCTCGAGTGTGGTTCGAATGTAGTTGGAACACAATAGGAATATCAAGAATGCTATTAAAATGCAGTCAGAATATTTTAAAAGCACTTCGAATGCCGTACGAATGCCGACCGATTGTAGCTGCTCGAAGTCTGGTTAGCAGGTCTGAAAGCGTCTCGAATGAAGTACATTGTACAAATTTATCTCGAATGCAGTCAGAAGGCTCCCGGAATAGCTAATAAATATGATTTGAATGTTCAAGAATTCAAACAGAATGCAACGCGAATATTTAGAACATACTCATAATGTAAGACGAATATTCCATGTGTATCAAGAATCCCGTCGGAATGGTCTGCGATAAGGTTTCAAGTACTGGTGAATCGAGGATTTTCATGAGTCTCAACCCAGCCATGATAGAGTATGGACCGTTTGGACCATGTTGCTTTGCTACAGATTGCTGTTCTGAGCACGACCTACTTGATAGAGAGACGTGGAGAAGGCAAAGAGAAGGAACAGATGGAGAAGACCCTGAAAATATCACACTCAACCATGGCTGGCAGAGGAGAGCAGGAGGCTGTAGAGACATTGTTCCAGGCTAATGGAGGAGCTTAGAGTTGAAATCCTAAACCCTTCTTTAAAAACTTCAGGATGGAACCTGTTATGTTCGATGAGTGGGGCCAAGGATACAGAAGCAGGATTAATGGATGAGGAAGGCACTAACTCCAGGCTTCAAGCTGGCCATCACGGCGCAGCGCCTGGCTTCAGGTGACAATTCAATTTCAATATCAATCTTATTTTCGTATTTCTCGATGGAAAATACTTAGAATATAAGAAAATATTATAATAATACAGAATGTCCAGCTTGGATATAATACAACAACACATTGTGTTCCACACTGTGTTCGACACTGTGTGCAACACTGTGTTGCACACTGTGTTACATGTGTTACAAATATTATAATAATACAGAATGTCCAGCTTGGATATAATACAACAACACATTGTGTTCCACACTGTGTTCGACACTGTGTGCAACACTGTGTTGCACACTGTGTTACATAGTGTGGTAAAACTATGACATGACATGTATACTTTGTATTATGTTTTGATTTTCGTTGATTGGAAATAAACTATGATTGAACTGAATTGAATTGAATTGAAAACTGTGTTCTTTCCATAAGGGTTGTCACACAGTGTCTAGGGAAACCTAGCGGGTTGACTTGCGGTGAAAAAAAAAAAAAAAAAAATTGCTACCCGGACTTTCCAGCAGTTGGCTCGCACTTGACAGTTCCTAGTGCGTAGGCTATCTCGCCCGTAGGTGTGCACGCAAGTCCGATTTACCCGCACCCAAGTTTTGAGCATGACCAAGACTTTTACCGGGTGAATCGCGGGGATTGCCCTCAGAGGTCCACACAGAAGGCCAGTAGGATGCCCGTAGCTGCCGCATGTCACAGGCAGTTGACCCACTTGAAGTACGTAGGTTGTCCGTGGATCTATGCTCACGCGCCAGAAGTGCATGTCAACTGCGGGCATTCTATGAGCGTAATGTGGGTGTTTTACTGGGAAGGGACGATCTCGAAACTTCCATTATCCGTGTAGCTGGTCAGTTCTGCGGGCGTGGAGCGAGCTATACGAGCAAATTGCGTGCATGCTGAGGACCAGTTACTGTCTTTCTGCTGGTTAATAGAGAGTCAGCTGCGGTTAAGATAATATTCTGTGGGACTTCTGCCATATTAAATTCCTTCAGAGAGATTCTTTCACCGACTTGTCAGCCCTCACTCGTCACTCGAATGCGCCTAACACGCAGGTCACACGGAATGCATGTAATTTCAAAGTACTGTAAGATTTCATTTTGCGTAACCTGGGCTCAATTCGGAGATATCTAACTAAATCAGCAGCAGATAAACTGATGCATGCTCTTATTTCGTCTCGTCTAGATTTTTGCAATTCTCTGTCTTGCAGCCTTCCACAAAAAGAACTCAGTAAACTGCAACGTCTTCAGAATTGTGCCACTAGATTACTTACTTTCACGAAGAAAACTACATGTACACATACTAATCCAATCCTTCGGTCCCCACACTGGCTCCCTGTAGAGAAATGTGTTAACTTCAAGATTCGTCTTATTGTCTACCGTACATCGCACAAATTTGCCCCTACCAACCTTCAAAATACTCTTCATCTTCACCAACCACCACGAAATCTCCGTTCATCGAACTCGCAAAAATTACAGGTACCTCCAATCAAGCGTAGTTGGGGGTCGTGCTTTCTCATACATGGGCCCAAAACTTTGGAATAACCTGCCAAAATCTCTTCGACAAACAAATTCTATTGATGCTTTTAAAAAGAACCTCAAGACCTATCTTCTCAATTTAAATTAACAATTGTTTACCTGTATGTATATATTTTATTGTGTACGTATATTGTTTGTTTGTTTATTGTTCTTCTTATCTTATGTGATACTCTGCATTATGGTACGTATGATATGTACCCTGTTCTACAGCGCTGTGAATATCTCTTTTAGGTAGAATAAGCGCTTTATAAGAGTCTCTCTATTATTATCATTATTATTATTATTATTATTATTATTATTATTATTATTATTATATAGAGCATAAACAATAGCGGTCCTAAGTTGAACCCTAGGAATGACACCCCGAAAATTAGAATCGATAGGTAACACCATTGAAGCACATGATTAAAAGTTCATTTCCCGTTAAAGGGACTGTACAGTACTGGTTGAGGTGGGGATTAATGTTTTGAACATTCCTAAGTGAGATAATGAGAAACCTCTTATGAAATATGAAAGAGCAAGTAATTTTAAGAAGGATTCAACGTTTATTTGATGAAAATTGGTTTTCAAATGGCTGAGATATTCAAAATGGTGATAATAATAAAAGGGAGCAGGCCACGCCTTTTATTAGGATATCTTTGTTTCACCTTGTTTTTAGATATCTCGGCCATTTCAAAACCGATTTTCATCGAATAAACTTTTGATACCCCTTAGAATTGCATGCTCTGTGACATCTCGTAGAGTGGTTTCTGAATATCTCGCAAAACGTTAAAAGCTAAATCCTCACCCCGACCAGAACTGTACAGACCCTTTAAAGTTGAACGTTTGTTCATTTTCCTGCGAGACGTGCGTGCATTTCCCAGTGTTAGCACAAATCCCGGCTCCACAAACCCTCAGGGGTAGTTGTGAGTTCAGCGGACAGTACCAGTGTGTCAGCAGTTTTGACGACGTTTGATACATAGGAAGTGGAACGTTGATATTCTTGCGTATGTCGTAAAGTTACAAAGCCACTTTATTTTGCTTCCGGCAGCCGTGAAGGAAAAATAAGTTCTTTTCACGATAAATGTAATGTGATTTAAACCACTATTTGTCACGTTGATGCCTTCTCTTTTAAGCAACATACAACATCACCCTTGCTATTCATTTTCTCACCTTAAACTCTCAGGCATACTACATCATTTTAATCTTATTTTAGAAGTCAGTATTTACATAAGTAATATATTGCCAACCAAAGTCCCCTCGACAGGAAGCAATGTGCAGAGTAGTATATTGCTAGGTTCCCCGTACTACAAATCATTGCTTAAGACTATTTCACTGAATCTGATCATTTCGATTTTTCGATTTAGTCATGTTTCAATAATAAATTCACATAATTTCACACAATTGAAACGTTACACATGTTCATGCACGACAAAATCGGAGAGTTAAAGTGTCCAAACAGAAATATACTACCCACAATTTATAAAGGGCAGCATCATTGTTTAGCGTATATGTATATAGGTATAAATTGATTATGTGCACGTCACAGGTCCTCGACCAAGCACAGAACGCGGTTTGCATTGAGTACATGTTCCCGGGACATGTTCAGCCAGTAATGCGAGCATTCTGTACAGTGCTTTTTTAATACATTTCTACGAATGATAAATTTGGAGACCAGACATACCGCAACATCACTGACGGCATTATTCATGTCATAGTACTCAGTACTCACCGCTGCTTAAATCCATAGTTCAGTTCTCATAAAGTCACCAAACACGACACACAACGGTACAGAAAATGGCGGGACACTAGACGTTCTGTTTGTCATTACGATCAATTGAACTTTGGCTATCTGCCTAAATATACAATGCACCGTGTCATAATCACAAAAGCACAGCATAGCGACAAAGGCTGATAGGGCTATTGTTAGAACTCTACCCCCTGGCCTTAAACAGACAAATACTGTGTCATCCGGGGAATCCCCGCTACCCGTCAATGGTATAAACCCGAACGGCCCACCTGTTGTATTATACCAGTCCACCATTCTAGTAGACCCATGAATCAACAAGGTCAGGCCTACCTGTACGTACAACAGTACAATTTAAGAACGCTGCTCTTAGGTGAAATTTCTTTTACATCTGTACTGTCATGTGAGCATTGCTATAAGCATTGCATAATTCTGGCAAGTAAAGAAATTATCGATGTCTCTCATGAATGGAAGGCACAGTCACTTATTTCCTTTTGTACTTTTTATGTTTGTTCTTCTGACTGGAACAAGCATTCACATATTTACCATTGTGTGAGACGTGATCGCAAACAAAGCCATGTCTGGTTGGATTGAATATGTTTTTCCCAAACAAAGTCACCTCAACAGGACACAATGTGCAGACAACAATGGGTGACTGCGTGTGGCTCGATTTGTTTATCAGTATATCTTTCCAACCATTTCCCTAATATTCAGTGTTGATTGTATACATTTTCTGGTTTACAGTACTACTCTGTCAATTCCTAATCGTTATCACGGAGGTGACCTCCCTGTCGTTATACATTCCGCTCCAATCTGCTCACCTTACTATCTCAGTATCTGGTAGACCTGTATTCTCAAACTCCATCCACTTCTATATAATACCATGTGTATTAAATTGCAAGGACAGTTGTCTGGTTAAAGAACACCAAAAGAAAAAAAAAGACGAGAGTGGATGAGTTATTGCGTCAGGCATACATGCAATACATCTATTATTTTATTCTCCATTTTACATATGCACAAATTTGAGATCTTATGTTTGTGAGGTACCAGGTATTCAAAAATGAAAATCACGCAACTATACTTAGACATTTCCTTATTGAATTAATGACAGTTATATGTAACAAAAACCAAGAGCAGTTGCTTAACACATCAGTGTTATAGATTTACCTTCCCTTGAGAACTTGTTTCATGCGAAAATCATGCGCAAATTAAAACAAATCATACTGGGGGCATTTCATGAAGCATTTTGTCCGACAACTTTGTCGGATAAATTTGCTCTCAGCCAATCAGATGCAAGGATTTCAGTAGCTTTTAACAGTTTGTCAGACAAAATATCTGACAAAACGCTTAATGAAATGCCCCCCCCCCCCCCCCAGGACTCCACCTCAACACTTTCCTGCCCATGCATTGAATGTTTGCTCATCCGTTTTCCCGTCAAGGATAGGCCCTCTTTCACATCATGTATAGAGTATTGTAACTGCGCTGGTATAAGCCAGTTCGTAATTAGCTCATGTACACCTTGGTACAAATGACCTTTCTTTTTTCTCAGTTGGTTAGGCACTTCACTCGTTATCAAAGCGGTATGATGCATAAGCTTGCCCGACATAACAATTTATGGAATTCGTGTTCAAACAAATTATGAACTCGAGTTTAGACCAGGTGACCAGAATAGTCCGTCAGTTGACATTTTAGCAGGCATCTAATTCATTGTTTCGTATTGAATGCAATAACAACCTTTTTCTTTTGATGTTACCAAATACCAGGTTTGCTGTCAGGTGGATGTGCTGGCAAGCACTATTTAGATAAGGATCTCATGAATAATCATCACATCACAGATGCTTATCTCAGTGAATTAATAAACCAAAATGCCTGTTGGTACAAATGACCTTTTTATGCTCATGCGCAAAGTGGAATTACGAACTGGTCTATTCTCTCACGCACAAACAAACGCACACAAGCACACACACACACACAAACATGCAAAGATAATAAAGCCACTAACCTTGACAAATGATAGGGTACTATACATGAATCCTACCGTTAGTTTTTTTTTTTTTTATTGCAACTACTGATTGACAAATCGTCCTCCATCGACGTAAATGATCACTAAAAAAACCTAACGCAGGAAAGTATACCATGCTGAAGCGATTACAACCAGCACTATCGATCGGGCGGAAGCTTGCGCCTGTCCCGCTATTAGGTTGTTGTTGATTTAAATTGAGCCAGAGTATATATTACCTCATGACTTTTTATCACGCCTGCTACTAGAACACTGATTAATTCAATGCTTGATTACGTCGATATAGGTAACTAAGCCTCGATGCACCATATCAAGTTTTAGTGTGCGTTTCTTACCCAAGTCAAAAGAAGGAACACATCAATGAGCTGTTAGATCTAGTTGGTCATATAATCATTGCATCTATTTCTGTAGCTATAAATGTTTGGAATTGTAATCTGATGATTTTGATGATGTTTTTGTCCAATGATATGCATTGTATTTGGATTTATCGTGATAAATGAGAAATACATTCAAGTCAAGTTTCAAATTCAATTCATATACATGAATATTATAAGAGCTGGTGCTTGATTATCATGATAATAGTTTCACTAGTGTCTATAAAGTTACAGTTCCATGGTTCCATACATGGCATGCATTGCATTACAGTGTATAATAATTACATTGTCAGGACATTGATGTAACGTCTTCAGTGAATGATATTCCTGACTCTTATGATTATACATTTTGAAGTCTTACTCAAACTTTAAAATATGCACTACGTGGTTTCGTATGCCACGGGCAGTTATCATAGCGGTAAATAAAATTTTACAGCATATTGGTTTTTGATTTAGTATTCTGTTGATACAAAGTGTATTTCGACAAACTTCGCGTGGTATTAGTTGTAGATTTGCCACGGCAAGCCCACGATCTGAACATTAGGACATTCAGCAACCCATTCACATTCCAATATCATATAGTACAAAATCTCTTCGAGTACAAATAATATACTTTTCAAACATACATAAGCGTGCAATAATACATTTCACAAAAGTGGAAAGCTTAGTGGACAGAAAAAGGGGAGAAAGAGAGAAATTGAGAAATGGAACATGAAGAACATGTAGGCAACTTTTAAAGCAAGAAGATATCAATAACATGATCACTTGGATCTTGCGGATATTGCGTTTCAAAGGAGCAGTGAGGCAGAGGATTTGATAGATACGGGTAGTTGAATAACTTCGTTGTTGTGTATGCTTTTTGTACTCGGTCATGGGTTTAGCTATATAGGCAACAGTTGGTGTAGTGAGATTGATTTTGTAGGATACGGATCAGCTCGCTGGGGTAAAACTCGTCATAAGTGACCCGAAGCAAGACCTTTCAAAATGTTATACATAAGTGCATGGTAATTATATTCCAATCTGTGTTCAACGGATTGCAACTTTAAAGAATCTAGCATAACTTGAACGGGCATGTAATAAACTACATCTTATTTGTTTTGATAATTGACCCTACTAAACATGTTCTTTGAACCCAATGACAAAAACTCAGATTTATCAACATTCAGGTAAAGGCCATTGGATGCAAGCCGGATTTTCAAGTCTGCAAACATTCTTCATATTTTGCAATGGCGGATGACAATGAAGACATAGCAGGTTTAAGACAGTTGCATACCATCTGCACGACAATGATAGCTAATAGCATGTTTGCAAAACGCTTTATACTGATTGGTTGCATATACAGGAAACATGTCAAAAACGTCAAAAACTTTTTGGCTGAATTTTGTAAATGGGGACTTATTCTGACCAGAAGGGTATTATTCATGCAATACAATGTATTTCATTGTTGTCACCACAGAATTGGTCCAATTTCCATTTCTTAAAATGGATATGAAATGGAACCAACAAAACGATCTCTAAGAACTATTGGCTGGCGTCAATTCACTCAAGAACGAAATGAAGAAGGCGATATACAGTAACCTGAAATGCTTTAATTGTCTTTGCCTTTGGTTCTTACAGCAAATCTATAAAGAATGAATTTTGATGCGAACATAAGTTGCCGTTAGCTCAGTGGCTTTCTGGCTATGATGTGATGTCTTAATTCATATAACTGGACTGTGTTCACCTCGTGGCGTTCGAGTTATCGCCTCGACCCGAGTGTGTAGTGACGACGGGGACCCCGTTATGCTTGTGCTTGTACAATCGCCTTCGTTCCTGTCGTATAGCGAGTCCGATTCGCGCAGTCTCTCTCTCGGCGGGCGTGTGGAGCCGGGAAATGTGCAAATTTCATCAACGGGATATGTGCAAACATGACGCCGGGAAATGTGGAAAAGCTCAATTTTGCCGGGAAATGTGCAAACCATTTACTTTAGCAATACTGTGTATAAAGATGGTAGATAAACTCCATGTCAAAACTACGCATGAACCTCCGCCTTAAATATTTTCTTAATAATATCCTTGACAGATTTTCAACAAAATTGGCAGGTAGCACCATTGTGGCGATGGGATCTCAATTTGTTTAGATTAGTCATACCCCCCCCCCCCAAAAAAAAAAGGGGGGGAGGAACCTCAAAGTCCCAGAACTACGGTTTTATCAAAATTCTTCTTACATTATATAACCAAATAAAGTAGAGCTTGGTTGGTGCTATAAAGATATTGATGACAGTAATTTGAGTTTAATGGCAAATCCAGGGATGCAGGGCATGAGACCATGGGAGGGGGAGGCTTCAACTCTCCTCCCCAACCCCTTTTCGGAGGGGGTTGAAGCTTAAGATTCCTAATCTCTAGAATCTTTAATTTTCTTCTGTCAAACTGAAAAAGATAGAACTACGATAATGCTATGCAGACACCGTATTTATTGAAATTTCACGTTTCATGATGACGGATCCAGGGGTGCCCTGATAGGCGGTGTGAGGGGGAGGAGGGGGATTTTCCACATTTTCTGTATGTTCTTGAAAAGAACAGATTTTCACCTAACTTGATTTTGATTTATTAAAATGATCCCCCCTCCCCCGCCGAAGAGGAGGGGATGGGGGGGGGGGGGAGTTGAAGCCTCAGAGTCCCTAAACTCTGATTTTTTTAATCTCCTGTAGAACCGAAAAAGATAGTTAGTTAGTGCTACGAAGGCATTAATGACTGAAATCTCATGTTTAATAATGGTGGGTGCAGGCTGGGGTACCCTGATCGGGGTGGGTCGGGTGAGGGGGAGGAGGGAGAATTTCCAAATTTTCTCCATCTTCCTAAAAAAACAAAAATCTATGACGAATTTTTACCGTCCCAACCCCAAAGGTGGGAGGAGGTGGAGCCCCCCCCCCCCCCCCCCCCCATCTCAGCCCCTCGAAAAGGGCCGAGACGAGGGGGTGGGGTCGTTCGGGTGGAATTCAGAATTTCAGGTATTTCTTGAAAACCCTAAGCATGACAACTGGACTAGGCCTACATATTTCAAGAAATTTTCTGTACAACTAAGAGTAATAGAACACAAGTTTATCACATTTTTGGAAGGTTGGCCTACCCTGATGAAATTTCACGTCTGCTTATAACGTGGTGGCTACCCTCGTCTGAGCCCCCGCTTTGGGGAAAGGGAACAAATTTGACTTGTTGCCCCTTCGAACAAAGTGGGAGTCTATTACCATAGAGATGCTACCTCCCACGTTTGGTGAAAATCGACAGGTGCCACGTGCCTCGCAGAACTGTGTAATACTTGCTGCAGCCGACACTCAGATTCCTATTTCTCTCTTAACCTCCCTTGGTTCTCGCAGGCATGTATATCCCACCCAATATTGTATAGGCGCTCTGTTGGCGTACACCTTCTTATTTCCTTCTTTTTTATCCTCTCTGTTTCTTCCGCCCTATCTCTCCTTCCCATCCATGCCCCTCTTTCCTCATTCTTCTATTTATCTCTGCTCAACTACACCAATTCATTGTCTGGAACATGTTTTGCTGTTTTTCACCCTATTTGTTTGGGAGTGGAATTATATATACTTTGCACATTTTAGAATCCCCCGTAATTAATTCAGTGCAACATATTTCAATAGGCATTCATTGTTCATATCTCCCGAGAAGAATCTCATTGATGATCAGGTGCACGAGAGTGATCACTGGGGTGTAACGAGAATAGGAAATCAGCAGGTCTGATAATGTAAGTGTACTAATTCATCGTTTGAGCGTAGTGGTGCGTATGCAAAACATGAGAGAAAGAGCCAGTGAGAGTGACAAAGAGCGAAAGGGCGTGCGATAGTGTGTGAGGCAGGTGTCGAAAGAGAGTGTGTAAATACCGAACCCTGATCATCTGTGTTCTGTTGTGAGGTAATGTTTACGGCTTGCCCAGTCTGTAGGTTTACATGTCCTGTCGTATGACCTCGTTTCTTGATGTCAGTATTTTACGTGTTTCATTTGTATGAATACCTTTTTTGTAATATCTATTGTCTCTTTTACGATGTAATTCTATGTGCAGTTCAGTCGTATGACTGCGAGACATGAATACTTCAATAAAATACCATTTATCTATCTATCTATCTATCTAAATCCGTCAAGGATTTCTCAAACAGATGCAGAAAATGTGGAAAATCCCCCTCCTTCCCCTCACTCTACCCCCCCCCCCCCCATACGGACATATATACCTCGATCCGCCACAATAAAACATGAAATTTAAGTCATTAAAGTCTTCATAGCACTAACTTAGCCCTATCTTTTTTTTTGTTCCGCAGAAGAAGATAAAATTCCACAGTTTAGGGACTCTGAGGCTTCACCTCCCCCCCCCCCCCCCCCCCCTCAGCGGTGTATGTTTGTGTTTGTGTGTGTGTGGGGGAGGGCTCATTTTCTCAAATTAAGATCATATCACCATAAAATATAATCTGCAAAAATTCGTTGTAGAATTTTCAAGATGCTGAAAATGTGGTAATCCCCCTCCTCTCCCCCCCCCAAAAAAAAAAAATCTGGGCACCCCTTGATTCGCCACAATCAAACATGAAATTTCATTCATTAACGTTTTCATTAGCAGTAACTTACCTCTATCTTTTCCGGTTTGACAGAGTTTAGGGACTCTGAGGCTTAAACCCCCTCCCCCCTCCTTTGGCGGGAGGGGGGGGGGGGCTCATTTTATCAATTAAGATCATACTATCATAAACATGCTATCTGCCAACTTTGATAAAAATCCGTCATAGATTTTTAAAGAAGATGCTGAAAATGTGGAAAATCCCCCTCCTTCCCCCACCCCCACTCCCAGTCTGGGCACCCCTGGATCCACCATAATCAAACATGAAATTTCAGTCATTAACGTCTTCATATTACTAATTTACCTCTATCTTTTGTGGTTTGACAGAAGAAGATTCAAAAAAATCCCAGAGATTAGGGATCCGACACTTCATCTCCCCCGCCCCCCCCCCCCCTTTGGTGGTTGGGGGCGGGGGTAGGACTCATTTTAGCAAAATTGGATCATATCACCATAAAAATGCTTTCTGCCAAGTTTGGTGATAATCTGTCATGAGATTTATCGAGAAGATGCTGAAATTTTGTGGACAATCCCCCTCGGGCTCTGCGTCACCCCCCCCCCCCCCCCAATCAGGGTACCCCTGGATCCGCTATAATCAAAAATGAAATTTCAGTCATTAATGTATTCAAAGCACTAACTTAGTTCTATCTTTTTTTCGGTTCGGCAGAACAAGAGAGAAAAAATTCCATAGTGCAGGGACTCTGAGGCTTCATCCCCCCCCCCCCCCCTCCTTCGGTGGTGGTAGGGGGGGGGCTCATTTTAACAAATTGCGACCACATCACTATTAAGATGCTATCTGCCAAATCTGATGAAAATCCGTTGTGGGGTTTACAAGAAAATGTTGAAAATGTTAGTGGTCGCTATAGACAGGTGGGGGCTACGACATGTGGTAAAGGAAGCAATGATTCATCCGCAGGTTTGCAACTTTCTCTTCCATCTGTACATAATATAGGTGAAATGAACGGTTGGCACATATCCCGGCGGCTTTTGCACATTTCCCGATGAAATTTAGAGATTTGCACATTTCCCGGCGAGACGTTTGCACATTTCCCGGTGTTTGCACATTTCCCGGCTCCACAGGGCGTCACTTCCGCCATGTCGCCTCAGCATCCAGCGAAATGCCTCATGTCGACGGTCTCCCCTGTCTGCCCTCTCGTCTCTGCCTTGAGCAGTGGGTCGTTACCCTTGGGGAAAACCCTTCGAATGTTACAATCAACCCAATACTCAATAGCCAGAGCACTAGAGCAAATCATTGTAATTGCCTTAAAAATCATGAATTAATAGGCCCTACTTTATATTCAATATAACGACAGCCATCTAATCTTTAACAATAACCGGAACATTTCTTTTGACTTACTATCACTGAAGAAAGCATGCTTCCTACAAACAGAATGTCGCAACTTCTGAAGCAGTTCATTTACCACTATATCTGTGGGTATCTGCTGGTAAAACCGGCTGGGATGACATCCGTATATCGTCGTTAGTAAAGTGGCCGGACTATAAGCACCACCGCCTGATATAGCCCCATCACGGACTGAGATCCAACTACCTAGCCCCAACTTTGGCTTACTGGGGGCGGTCCGTAATTCCTATCTTCTATTGACACTGTGGCTGCCTCACGCGATTTGCTAAGTGAGGAGTTTCGGTCGAGTTCGAATATGACAAATACTCCAAAGGAAATTGATTCAGCAGTCCGACTTGTCTATGGAGCAAAGTTCGCGAAACGGATTATTGCGATCATCACTCTCGAAGTGGTTCAACAAAAGTCGTACATCAGTCGAAGTACAGAAGACGAACAGAAGATGAACTGCAGAAAGACAGTAGGAGAGTAGGAGTGTAGGACATTAGATAAAATACTGAAATGAAACAAACAGATAAAACACACGATAAGCTTTAGAACGAAGATATAAATAGCAAGAGTGACTAATTCTAAAAGACTATTTTTTTCAAGTGCGAATATAATAATTAGAGATTGGTAAAGTTAATAAGTACACCACTATAAAGGCTAGCGTATATAGTTATCATAACTTGCTTTATGCTTATAACTGCTTCTTATTTCAATCGAACATAATTGATCTAATTGATCAAACTACCGAAATGACAAAATCACACACATAATTCAATCATAACCAACATGCTGTAAAGTTACATCAAAGATTATTTGTGTTTATAAGCGAAATGTCGCTATCGAATATTACAAACCAAATTACATACTTTCATCTTAAAGATGTCAGGGTCACTCTGATATACACTGTAGTTATGTGTATCAAGACACTATATAGAATATGTATTAAATGTTCTGATGACGAAGAAATCAAAGCAAGAAAGCTTAAGAAGCAGACAGCTTAAACTTTATGCAAAACTCTTCAAACTCTATATTTACAACACATTGTGTAAGTAAAAATGGAAACAATATTGTCATTTTACTAATTTCACACTCGACAAGTTACTGTGAAGTATTAAAAAAAAATGTTTAGCTTTATTTTCGAAAAGTACGAGATTTGAGCTTGGTGATCTTATCATGCTGGCGTTCGAGGAGAATACTGACCAGCTTGGCTTTCTTGCTAGCTTTTCAAGCCAAGGTTGTGCAAAAGCTAAAATAGTTCCAACGCCAAGGCTTCCAGCAAAAGTTTGGTTGAAACAATGGAGGACTACACAAAGTAAAAGGGACCTTTGTTGTGTGCTTTGGACGTCAAGTTTATGACTATTAAGATAACGCCCAAGCGTCCAACTCTGAGACATACCAGGGAGGTGAGACACCTCCCTGGACATACCAGAGGCTGGAGAGATATACAAAATAATTAACAATAGGGGGTCTAGGGGCAGTGCTGTTAGTTGCATATCAAACATCGAGTTGCAGGTGTACAGGTGTATGAAAGGTACATGTATGTAACAGCATACCCATTTATGTACAAAATTGTCACCATGAGTCATAAAATTATCACAGTACACAAGTTATATTCAGAATACATCTGAGCAATATATACACGAGAAATAAGGATGAAATAGAGTAAGAACTTAAACGTCTCTTCACTGCATACTGCTGCAGTGACAGTGACGTTAATATGGCCCGAGTTCACGAAACCGTGGTTTATGCAAATTTCTTCTGCATAATACAATATTGACAGATTGCGTACGCCAATAGATGGCCAGTAGCAAACGCGCTTGATACGCGCATGTCAAAGGTACGCCTATTTCACGCTCTACTGTTCTATGGGTTTAACCCCTGAAGAGATCCTTGTCATTTGATTGGTTGTTTGACATTGATCATTCGGCCCATTTCACTATGACGTCATCATCCGTGCATTGTGGCTCCATTTACCGTGCAATTTTGGATCCATACGATTGGCTCCATTGTACGCTAGCTGAGAGCCCGGCACACTACGCGTGTTAAACGCTTGCCTTTGCAATGTGTGTATGCGAGCGCGCTAGCGTAAAGCGCTCAGTGAGCACTCTCGCGATTTCAGATTCTCTCTTGTTTCTTAAAGTGAAAACAAAGTTCTGGTAAGGGCTTGAGAACCCGTCTGGCACCATTTCATATTTGCTTGCAATATATCGAAAGAGTCTACAAAGAAACTTACCTGGCTGACGCGGTTTGCCGGAATGATGAGTCGTTTTGGAGTATTTTGAGAAAAATAATGAAAGTCGGTAGACCGATTTTTATTCCAGAAGGCTCCAGACTAACTCGGTCTCAGGGAAAACTCGACCCTATTTCAGACAATTTACACACAGTTCGTGATCGCCATGTTCATCAGTACTGTCTCCTATAACAACGCTCCATGGTGTGGACCATCTCTACGCATATTTTTGTTGTCTCCACTGCGTCTGTCACCTATAACAACCTGCGCAACAGTATTACTTCCCTTCTCAACCCGCGTTATCAACACCTTAGCAACGACAGCAGCTACTGATTCTGTTGTGACGTCATCAAGTCATACCCTCAGGAAGACAATGGTCCTACTATTACGTCGACACTTTTAACGAGCCACTCTGATACACATGGAGTTAACTAGCTGTTTAGCATTTGTATTCTTTGCTCTTCTTTTGAGAGAAAGATGCATATGCATTGAACATGGAAACCTTGTACTTCATGCACGCTTATCTCTGTGCAATGCGCGTACACATACCGTGAGACAAAAATACTGCGGAGCTGCTATTCCTTATTACAGTAACTCTATAGCAGCCCATCGCATCTCACTCCTGTTATCAGGAGATGTCAGTCCTAATCCTGGGCCCCTTGATAGAAGGTATACGCCGAGTGAATTACCTACACCTACTGCCCGCCAAACCTATGACTGCAACACCCTGCGATCGTTAGCACCTTCTACCACAGGAAAATGGTGTAAACTGGATGATAATATTTTGGATATAATAACTGGTCTCGGTATTACAAGGAAAGGAAAGCCTTAAGACAAGTTCTCCTGCCTCTAGTACATCCAATTCCACAGCAAAGCAAAGTACTGAGCAATGTCATGAGAAAAAATTTCTGCGTCCTCAGTCAACAAAGAATATCTCCTTCTGCATGATGAATGCAAGATCACTGAAAAATAAACCTGCAGATTTCATTGATTTTGCAACTGAGAATGATCTTCATGTCATTGGTGTATGTGAAACGTGGCTGTCGCCAGATGATGTTGCTACGGTTGGTCTTCTTACTCCAAGTGGATTTTTATTCCGACATGTTCCACGTAAGCACAAGAGAGGCGGCGATGTTGCAGTACTCATCCGGAGCAATCTGGAACATGAAATCATCAGCTCTTCATGCAACTATAACACCTTCGAGTTGATCCAGATTGAAATTCTGCATAAGACAAGGAATGTTCACCTAATGATAGTATATAGACCTCCTAATCCAAACCAATTCAATGATTTCCTTGAAGAATTTTCTACTCTTTTGGATGAACAACTTCCACGGAGAAGTGACCTCATAGTATCAGGTGATTTCAACATTCAGATGGATCTACCTTCGCCTAATACCAAGAAGTTCACAGATCTGATGGCTAGTCATAATCTTCAGCAGCATATACAAGAAGCCACCCATTCCCGAGGGCATATACTTGATTTGCTCATGACAAGGCAAGATGATGTGACAACCGTCCAAAATATCAGGGTCTGTGAGGGCATCTCTGACCACGCTGCCATAATGTGTGAAATCAACACTCCTGTCAAAATCTCCTACAAGAAAATGATATCAACCCGGAAAGTGCGATCAATCAACGTTGGTATGCTGCGTGAAGATCCGATGATGGAATCTCTGCCTTTTATTTGCTCAAGTGCTGAAAATGTTGAAAAAGCTATTAGCAATTATAACTCTACTTTGTCGATGGTTCTGGACAAGTACGCCCCTATCCAGAAGCGCTGTATTACCCTTCGCCCAAACACTCAATGGTACAATGAAGAAATTGCAAGTGCGAAACTGCGTCGAAGGCAATTAGAAAGAAAATGGAGGAAATCGTTGTTAGAGATTGATAGGCAGTTGTATTGTAAACAACGTCAGTATGTCCGTTCACTACTCAGGAAAGCGAAAACTGAATATCACTCTAAACAAGTTAATGACTGTGGTAAAGACACGAAGAAACTCTTTCAGGTTGTAAACAAGCTTCTTGGCAGAAAACAAAAATCCCCTCTACCTGAGCATGATTCTGACAAAGAGTTGGCTAACGAGTTTAATCGGTTTTTCGTTGATAAGATAGCGAATATACGTTTATCCTTACCATGTGTCAGTGTGGTTAAAAGTGAAGCTGAAGTTGCAACTACTTCAAAATTAGACTCACTAAATCCAACGTCTGTAACTGAGGTTAAGAATATGATTATGAAGTCTCCAAATAAGTCATGTGAATTAGACCCTTTTTGTACGGATCTGATAAAAAAAAAATGTGTATCAGTGACTGCCCCTGCCATTACGAGCATAATAAATGGCAGTTTTGCAGCAGGTGTTGTGCCAAATGAATTGAAAACAGCGGTGATATTTCCAACCCTTAAAAGACCTCATTTAGATAAGAACATGTTAAACAATTATCGACCAATTTCAAACCTGCCATTTGTTAGCAAAGTTATGGAACGTGTTTCCTTTTCACGCCTACGAGACTACTTGCAGGAGAATGATTTTCTTGATAGCCACCAATCAGCGTATCGCCCTGATCATAGTGTAGAGACATTACTTACTGACCTAACTGATCAATGTTTGAGACAAATGGATGCTGGGAATATCACTGCTGTTGTTTTACTTGATATGTCGGCAGCTTTTGATACTGTTGACCATTCCATTCTCACCCAGACTCTCAGATCTGTTGGTGTCACAGGACTTGCATTAGAGTGGTTTCAATCTTACCTTGCCAGCCGTTCACAATATGTTAAGATCAATGACAGTAACTCTGATCCGGCTGCACTTACTTGCGGAGTCCCGCAAGGGTCTGTAGGTGGACCACTTCTATTCTCACTATATCTTTCAAGGATTAGACACATTTTTGAAAGACACGACATTCAGTATCACTGTTATGCATATGATATACAAATATTTGTATCCTTTTCACCAACCAGGACTGAACTCACTGAAGCTGTAAAACGATTGGAATTATGTATTGATGATGTTAAGGCATGGATGGAAAGAAATGGTCTCAAATTTAATGACAGTAAGTCAGAATTTATTCTGATAGGATCCAAACAGATGTTGTCTAAGGTGAATTCTGATACATGTTTTGTTAGAATCGGCAATAGTAATATCAAGCCTTCGAACAAAGTTCGTAATCTTGGTGTTGTTTATGATGCAAATCTGACATTCAAAGACCACATTTCATATGTATCCCAATCTGTAAGATTTCATTTGCGTAACCTGGGCTCAATTCGGAGATATTTAACTAGATCAGCAGCAGAAAAACTGATGCATGCTCTTATTTCGTCTCGTCTAGATTTCTGCAATTCTCTGTTTTGCAGTCTTCCACAAAAAGAACTCAGTAAACTGCAACGTCTTCAGAATTGTGCCGCTAGATTACTTACTTTCAAGAAGAAAACTGTGCATACTACCCCAATACTTCGGTCCCTACATTGGCTTCCTGTTGAAAAACGTATTAACTTCAAGATTCTTCTTCTTGTTTACCGTACATTGCGCAAATTTGCCCCTGTCTACCTTCAAAATACTCTTCATCTTCACCAACCACCACGTAATCTACGTTCATCAAACTCGCTAAAATTACAGGTACCTCGAATCAAGCATAATTGGGGGGATCGGGCTTTTTCATATATGGGCCCAAAACTATGGAATGGCCTACCAAAATCTCTTAGAGAAGCATCTTCCATTGATAGTTTCAAAAAGAATCTCAAGACGTATATTTTTAATTTGAATTGACAATATTGTATGCCTGTATGTAATGTATGTGTACGTATATATTGTTTGTTGGTTTATTGTCTTATTATTTTCTGTGATACTGTTGTAACGTGACACAATATGTACTCTGTTCTATAGCGCCTTGAGTATCTTTTTTAGGTAGAAATGTGCGCTCTACAAGAGTCTCACTATTATTTATTATTATTATTATTACTCATAAATACTACGGGTGGGTAGCAAACGAGGCCTTACTGGATACTGAGCAGACAGGAAAGTGCGTGCTAATCCTGTACAAAACAAATGGACAGCGCGCGGTCCATCACCTCAGTTGCTGAGACGCGCGGTCTTTGAAGTTTTTGTTGTTGTTTATCAAGCGTCTTTTGATTGTTTTTAGAGGTGGGAGAGGCGCCAAAGAGATTTTTCTCCTAGAGGCGCACACTAATTTTGCATGCGCGCCAAAGAGGTTTTTGATGCGCGCGTTGTAACAACTCGGACCATTACTGCGAGTAGCCAGAACGCTACAATGTAGTTTATACAGGCCGCTCCCATATTTATGCATAGTACAATGTACACCACACTGTACAATCCAGAGGGACAACCAGTACAACTCATCCCGCCGTCAAGCAAAGCTAGGTCGAGTTATCCCCGAGTCCGAGTCTAGCCTGACCCCGTTCGGGTAAGTTCTGAGACTGAACGTTTTTAGTTAATATTTCCCATTTTCGTCGTTACCCATCGAATATCTTGTTATTACAGCGTAATTCCGCATATTTCCTAGGCATACGTTCACATTTTGGAACAAAATTTGACAACTTTTGTAGGCGTACCAGAACTTTGTTTGGGCTTTAATTGATAAAACATCAAATGAGAAGGATCAATTTCAGGCGTTATATAAAACAAATAATAAATGTTTTTCATTCGTGCATTGGACAGAATTATTTCATTCCGCGGTGAAAGATTAAATGTTTGATCCATTTAACTCGGCTGCGCCTCGTTGAATGGATCATTTCATCTTTCACCTCATGAAATATTCTGTCCATTGCACTCATAAACATTCATTATTTGAATAATGAGATTTGAGGTTTTGAAAACTTCATTCAAATTGAACCGTTTTATTTGAAGTTCTGTAAAGAATTGCTTGATCTGAACAAGAGAACTCCCAATTGTATAACTTACGGTGAACTTGGGAGCTACAAACTAGAAAAATGAAGAATATTCTCGATAACTTAGGCTTTTCTGACGTGTGGAAGAGTCAAGCAAGTAACCTGTCTTTATCTACATTCAAAAGAATAGTAGATACAAAAATTAAAGATATGAGTCAGCAGTGATGCTGAACTAAACAATCAATGCACTGTTTATAGAATTTTTAAGCAGCAATTATGCTTTGAAAAGTACCTGATTCGTCTTAATGAAAATAATAGGAAATATCTAACACGTATTCAATTCAATTCAATTCCATTCAATTCAATTTATTTTCATACTTCTCAATGAAGGAATGTACATCAAATATAATAAAAACATAGTGAATCGTAATATCCGGCTTGGATGCACAGTAAATTAATGTAAGCATGTAAAACATTCATGATTGTGAGTGCTCGCCATGAGCGAACGTGTTTTTTAAGTGCTCCAAAACCCGTGTTATATCATCGTAACATTGTGCCTTCACACGGCCTTTAAAATCGTTATCTTTCTTCTCCTACTTCAAATTTTTCGTGCTGAGTTTGCTGTTGAAGTGCATACCGAAATTCGATGGATTTATAGCCAGTATTTTATTGAAAATTGCAAAGGATCGAATCACTGTCATGGCTCCTACACCGAACACGCGCAGCAAACTCCAAACCGAGGAGTTAACGAACGCCGTACGCACTGAACTCAACAGAGCCCTGGACAGTGACGAGATTGCCAACAAACTGGTGAGTGCGCTTCAAAGGACTCTTATCGTCTGTGAACGACATGAGCGTGGTATGGTTCGTGGGTTCGAGCCCATGCCAAGCCCGACACGTTTGCCCTTCAGCAAGGCACTTTATCCACATTGCTGCTCTCCACCCAGGAGTATAAATGGGTACCCGGTAGGATGAGAAAGCTTATGTTGGTTGATCAGCATGTGCGCGCCTGTAAAATGGCTGCGACTGGCTGGAATGCTCCCCAGGGAGTGGAGAATGAGCACTTTTAGTGCTGGTTGGAAATAATGTATCCAGTGACCGGGGTAATAATAGTCTGTAAAGCGCATTGAAACCCTGAAGTGTGTGTGAAATGCGCTATATAAAAACCAGCTATTATTATTATTATTATTATTATCGAAGAAATCACCCCCATCATTACCAAAAAGGTGACTGAAAACATACGTGAATAAATAGAGTTTGAGCTACAATCTCGAGAAAATCTCATTACTTCTCTAGAGACCAAAATTCAAACCCTACTCGACCAACAAGATGAAGCCGAGCAATACTCGCGCAGAAACTGTTTAGTGTTTCATGGTGTGGAGGAAAGAGAGAACGAAAATACCAATGAAACCATAATCTCTCTGTGTGACAAAAAAACTTGGTATCAAACTCAGCGAAAGGGATATTGACCGAAGTCACAGAATGGGTCCCAGTAAAGAAAAGAAAAGCAGGGGAGTGATTATCAAATTCACAAATTATCATACAAGGGACCAGATCTACAAGAAACGTAAACACTTGAGGACCTCGCAGGACGGGGCAATTTACATTCACGAAAGCCTAACGAGGTTGAGATCTGAGTTATTCCGCAAAGTAAAGAACAATTTCAGGGACGTTTTGGAAGCACGAAGGCCGCATCCTTTGCATACATAAACAGTCGAAAAAGCGTATCTCAATCACAAGGGAAAGTGACATGCACAAGTTAAATAGTACGTAAAGTGAATCTATTCACTCGGGACTAAATTCTTCCACTGTATTCATAGCCCGAATTAGCACAGTGAGCTCGCTTAATTGAACTTCTCCTTGTGCTGGAAGGGGTGACTTGTTATCACTTGTATTCAGGAAGAAAATGGTCCTACACCCCTTGAGCTGAGCGTAAATCTCTCAATTATTATCGCCTTTTGTCGCCAAACAAGTGATTAACCAGCGTATTCTACTTGCTCTCCACTATTGTGTTGTAAACGCTGGCTTGTCTTCTCCCCCATTTTCCCACACATTGTCTTGGATTTGATATTTGCTCTGAAGCGTACACCTAAGCTCGCGTCACGGAGTCATGGTTACCAGCCATTGTGCAAGTTATTTTGACCAGCGCCATCTTCGGCCAAGACCACGAGCATTGCGTTGTACGAGGATCTCGCGCTTCATCACTTCTGGGGGGCATTTCATGAAGGAACTTGTCGGATAAAATATCTGACAAGTCAATTATATCCGACAAGTTTTGAAAAATTCTTTAGTCTGATTGGCTGATTTCTCTGAACTTGTCGGATATAATTGACTTGTCGGACATTTTATCCGACAAGTTCCTTCATGAATGCCCCCCTGAACTCGCTGGTGACCGGATGACCAGTCTGCTTCTGCTTTTGCCTGAGCTCAGTGGTTATTCTCACATGTATAGAATTCAATGGCCGGTCTATCCAGAGAAGAGTTCTATGGGTCTATCACGTCCTATCTCTTCTGTCATCGGCCACTCAACCATACCTCCCTCCCGAGCCCACGCACGCCACATTGCATGGAACAAGGTTCCCGCGGTATTGTCATGTCTTCTCGCCTGTGATTGGTTGCTCAGCCATCTTTCGCGCAGTCAACGAGTGTTTGATATTCAGATCCCGCGATTGATCGCATACAATCTCACTTTATTATTGGTCATCCAGTCGTCTCTCGCGGATACCAAGAGGCGTTTCGAAACTTTTGCATGTGGCTCGATTGTTTACTCAACGAGACTAATCTGTAACTCACCATCATTTTTTTCTCCTGCCCCATAATACCGCGAACTTATGAACTGATTATTGAAATTGGGGTCTCAATTTCCAAATTTGCAAATTGATTAAAAATCGAAAAACTAGGTAATAGCTCTTTTGATTAACTTAACAGAATTTATAGTTGATGCGGCACGGACTCCTTAACGCTGAATATGGGCAATCCACCCGTTTTTATTGTTTTTATACGGAAATAAATACCATACCATACCATACCATACCAAACATACAGCGGTCAATCATCTTACGTTTGATTCTATGTATAACGCTAAAGAAATATGATGGAACCTTCTTAAAAGCGAGCTTGTTAAGCGTAGGTCCCAAATTCTGAATAGAGTGTAAAGATGAGGAGCACGGATGCAACGTAGGACCAAAATAAAGAAAAACAAAAATGAAAGGTAAAAATACCTGGGGCACTAACAGAATCTTCTCAATACAACAGCCACATTCTGCAGATGTAAGAACAGTTGATTTAGCAATGTTGACAATAGTGTAATAATATGATTTGAATAATGTGAAAAGAGAACAACTCGACATGCGAGTCCTCGGAAGAGATGCGGGAAACCTAAAGAGTGAACATACAAGTACTAACATTTAAAAAAGAATTAGAATTAGAATTAGAATTAGAACTACCAGCCAGTATAGCACTGAGGGGAATACAACAAGCCAGCTGTTCACGCGTTCCGAAGTCTTAGGGTACGAAAACGGGTACTGGTGTGAAGGCTTAACTGATTTGAATGACAACAACAAACACAGTAGGAAAAGGCACATAAGCAAGAAAGAAGGAAATTTCAATGGACTTACGCAATGTAATTATTCAATAAATTCTGTCTTAATTTGTATTTGAAGGTCGACAAAGACAAACAACCTGAGAGTTCTATGAGGAGATCGTTCCAGTATTTCGGCCCTGTATACATAATTGTTTTTTCGCAAAAATGGTTCGGGTACGTGGTAGGTGATAATCGTCACGTTGGCGGGTGGGATAACTATGAATAGAATAATTTCTTTTAAACATATGCAAAAAAAAAAAATCGGGAAGATCATTTTTTGATAATTTATACATGAATATCCCTAAATTGTAATAAAACAAATCTGACAATTTCAAAATTTTGTTCTTATGGAAAAATTCGTCTGTATGAGATAAATACCCAGTCTTATTGATTATTCTAATAGCGCGCTTTTGTAAGAGAAAGAGCGAGTCAAGCAAGGATTGGGACGTGTTACCCTATGCCAGTATTCCGTAGTTGAGGTAAGGGGAAATCATAGTTGAGTATATAATTTGCAATATATTGGTGGGGAAGTAATCTTTCAGTTTGTTTAGAATTCCTGCATTCCTAGATAAAACTTCGGTTAAAAAGTTGATGTGAGACTTCCAAGATAAATCGCTATCAATATACAGTCCTAAAAACTTAATACTATCAACCTTCGTTAAATTAATGCCATTAATTTGGACATGACCAGGAATAAATTGCAAAGAGTTACTGAACAGCATATAATATGTTTTATCAATGTTTAGTGATAACTTGTTGGCACGAATCCAGGACTGAACAAGTTTCAGTTCGTTGTTTAACATATGAATAAGCGTATTAGAATTACGATGTGAAAGAAATAAATTTGTGTCATCTGCAAAGCATATAAAAGAAAGAATCTCCGATGAATTTTGGAGGTTATTTATGTACAAGATGAATAATAGCGGGCCGAGTAGGGAACCCTGGGGGACACCACATGTAATTGATTTCATTGAGGACTCATGACCATTAAAATAAACATACTGCTTTCTATCAGTAAGATAATCTCTAAACCATTCCAGGGAGGTGAGACAAACCTCCCTGACCATTCTAAAGCCGTCCCGCGAATGCCGTAATGGCTTAACTTTAAAGGAGAATATCATGGTCTATCATGTCAAAAACCTTCGAGAAATCAATAAAAACACCGATGGTGTGTGAAGCATCGTCAAGAGCATGTCCCACTTTATCAATAAAAGCCAATAAAGCGTGGGTAGTGCTGTGTTGCTTTCTGAAACCGAACTGAAAATTCGAAAGAATAGTACAATTAACAAGAAATCTAAGAGTTCTTTTATGAACAAGCTTTTCCAAATTTTTTGAAATTGAAGTTAAAAGAGATATCGGGCGATAATTATTAACATGTTCTTTAGAACCCTTTTCGTATATAGGAACAACTCTAGCGACTTTCATCTTATCAGGAAAGTTTCCGCTTGATAAAGATTGATTAAAAATACAAACGAGAGGAGAAACTATTTCATTTATCACATTTTTTAAAAGAAAAATTGAAATACCATCATCACCTGTACTCTTTTTATCATTCATTTTACGAACAACTTCTTTAATTTCATCAACAATAGGAACGAAAAAGAAAGTCAGTGCGTTCCTATCCCCTATAAGAACGAATGAAAAGGTGTCCGTGAATGCGGTACTTTGCTGGCAAGATCTGGCCCGAGGTTAACAATGAAGTCGTTAAATACATCCGCCATCACCCCTGGTTCATCTACTAAACAACGGTCTTTAAAAATGGAATTTGGGGAATTTTTATCTACAGTGGAGTTTAAAGCTGTGTTAATCACCTTCCACGTACCCTTTATATCGAACTTACATTTGTCAAACTGATTGGAGAAATACTTGCTTAGCTGTACGTAGAGTAGATGTATTTCGATAACGAATATAAAAAGATTTGTTTAAAGCATTTGGGGATTTACGGTATCTACAATATAATCTATTTTTCTTATTAATAGACTTAAGGAGAGATCTCGTGATCCATGGTTGTCTTGGTATTTTCTTATAATTTGATCTAGATTCGTTGCCTCCATCATAAGCTTCCAATAGTTTCTGGGCGTCACAAAGACATTCCAAGAATTGAACGTCTGTGTACTCATTGTTCTAAAAACGATATTGGTGATGAATTCTATTATTTGTTTGTATGTTCCTTCTTTAAGACGGAACGCAAAACATTTCTCAAGAAGTATTATAGGAAATATCCTCACACATTTAGATATGATCAATTGTTCAATTCCACTCAGAAAAAGACTTTGTCAAATATCTCGAGGTTTTGTGAAGTAGTAATGTCTTTTTTTTAGTTACTGTACACTTATTTCGTTTGATTTAGTAGTATATTCTATGTATCCTTTGTGTGATTATTTGCATCAGGCAGTGCCTGCATTGTTCGAAATTTACGTCATAGATTGACATTTGTATTATTATTCATAACATACTTTTACGCAAATTGTATTTGATAATTATGGTGATATCTTGTACATATTTGTATCAAACATGTACATGAGTTGATTTTATTTGAAATTTTGTCAGTTTTGTATATTTCCAATTGACATTGGACTTCCTTACCCCATGAGGGTCGTTGAGTAAATAAATCAAACTTCAAACGCTGATATTAGACCATGGTACAAATTTTGTGCCATAATCTAAGTTTAAACCACCTTCGTGCATTCGGGCCATTATTTTCATGGGGTCCATTTCATGTAAAGTCCGATGGGAAAGGCTTCATGGGATGTATTTTACTTCATTTGGAAAGTCTCTCGGTTCTACTTAATATGAGTGATTTTGGCCACTCTGAGATTTATGTAAAGAATTTTATGTGATTAATGAAACGGACAAATAGTCAAGTACTCATTTCCGAATTACATGCAAATAGTTGTTGTATTCTTATTTCATTGCATATGAAATAATTACTTCTGCGTCATGTGATCGTGTGGAGTACTTTGAAATCTTATTTACTAATAACTTTGTTAAAATAAAATACTGGCTGGCAGATTGAAATATAGCAAATAAATCCTTCGTGACTTCATGACAGGGAGATTTGTGACAACAGCATGATACCATGATTCATAACGAAGGAGCAGTCACTTATACTATTGAATCTGTGCTTGCAAAGGAAATACTCGTTTTTATGTAAACTTATTTATCAGATATGATTTATCTTCATGAGGTATCTCATGGACACTTGGAGAAGCAGTGTGATTTGTCAGAAAAGTCCATTCCTCTGGAGAGCATTTTATTAAAGAGCGCCACCTAATACAGGATCTTTATATGCAGGCATATGACTCATTATGGTTGAAGCACATCCAACCCATCCGAACCAGAAGTGATCCCGTACACCAGCGAGTTAAATTTGATGCCATGCCGACCATTGCCTCTTTCCTTCAATTAAAAATAAACTCTGGAAAATTATGCGAGCATCGTGTGTCGTGATACGTAAGGTTTCCAAGTATAAGACAATAGCTAGGTAGATCAAAACATCCAAAGGTCTTGAATGCCAGGAGTCCATCTATTAGCGTGACTTGAGGTTATACCTTTGTTATTTAACTTTTTTTTTTTGCATCAAACTAAGGACAATCCTCTCTATCAATGTTGTTATTTTCGGTTGAAGAGTCGGTCGTGTTTTGTAAGCATATCATAGTAGTTATGGGGGGAGGTCAGTCCTTATTTTGATGAAACTCATCGTTTTCTTTGACTTTTTCATTTCTTCAAGTCAAAGACCCCGTTTACAGTGAGTGAAAGGGCCGGGCTCGGCCGCGGCCGAGCCCGGCCTTCATTTCACTGTAAACGCGTGAAAGGCCAAATGCAGTACCAAAATCGGCCGCGCATTTGGCCAAGCTCTGGAGGTAGCCTCGGCCGCGACTCGCCGCAGCCGAGCCTGGCCTATTCTCACTGTAAACGCAAACTGCTGGGCCAAATGCGGTACCAAATTGCGACCGGCGCGCTCCCAATAATAGTCGTTAGTTTACAAGCAGAGCGCCACTACGACAAAATATTGAAAGGCTTGAATTAAAAGCCCGGGCCGAGCCCGGCACGCAATATTTTTTTTCCCAGTATGGGAAAGTCACTAGTGTGTGTAAAGTCTACGGCAGTCTACTGACAAAAAAGGTCTGAAACCTAAGACTATAGGGAGACAAATTGTGTTCGTCTACTTCAAATTTCCAATGACCACCGATCTTGACAGCTCCTCGCTCTGGCACGATGTGTTAGTGCTCTGATGGTTGAGCTACCGCTGAATAAAAGATGGACAGTGGTTCGAGCCCCAGATAGCGTTTTGCTCAACATCTTGTTTTCATTTATGCTCTTAATTTCTAAAGTATATCAAGTTTGTAACGGTTTATTTCGTCAGGCTTAGAGAGAGTAATAAAGTCAAAGACTTGATAGTTATTCTCTATCCAAGTCACCAAGACAAATAAATGCCTTTCCCATACTGGGGGAAAAAAAAAATATCGCGCCCGGCACTGTAAACGGACAAAATTGCGGGGTCGAGTACCGCAATTGAGGTTCGGCCCAGCCCTGCACTGTAAACGGGTCCAAGAAAATGCAGATGGGACTCACCCTTCAACCCATTCTCCCTATAAGTCAGTTCACAGTTCCAACCTGAGCAAGTGCAGATAAATGTCACTGCAGACCATCTCTTGAAATGGATTTGCAACTGAGGTATTCAAAACCTAGATAGGGCTTCATGACAACTGTGTTTTAAATGAACCAGGTGCAGATTGGTATTTACGGGTGAATTTACATTCTTTTCGGCAACATTAGCAAAAGCCATTCATGGAGCAGTGACATGTAAATTGCCACTTCCTGCATGACTGTTTTCAAAATGCTCTTTTTGAAGACTATTCCGTGTTTTGCAATATCTGTGGTTGGAGAGGTCATTTTAGACTAGTGTTAACTGTGAACTGGCTTATTGGTGTGAAACGCAGCCACAAAGAGTTAAATTGTCACTCCTGTCTGCGCTAAGTCATCCTCCTCATCCTCACGTTACCTGTACATTGCTTAAGTCGTCAGCATGCCTTCACGGTCCTATATGCCGGTTGTCTTTTGCTCTCTTTGTTAAGTATA
The DNA here is from genome assembly GCA_033980235.1 of Diadema setosum. Taxonomy (NCBI): domain Eukaryota; kingdom Metazoa; phylum Echinodermata; class Echinoidea; order Diadematoida; family Diadematidae; genus Diadema; species Diadema setosum. Next base: position 15,089,563 of record CM067070.1, on the reverse strand, counting down.
CGTCGTCCTCCGGTGTCCATTGAATGGCTGTGCGATGGATGTTGTCCTTCATGCTTTCTCAGAACATGTCTCATCCATCTTCACCATCTTCTCGTGATGATGATACCCTAACAACAACAAAAAAAAGTCCTGTGGTACTTCCTGTGGCACTTGTCGGTGCCACACAATGTACCACAAATAATCAATGTTACCACAGGATCTGTGTGGTACTGTACCACACTCTTGTAGGATATTCCCTGTGGTACTTGTCAGTGCCACACAATATACCACACAAATACATGTTACCACAGGGACTGTGTGGTACTGTATCACAGGTTTGTAGGGTACCCTCTGTGGTACTTGTCAGTTCCACACAAGTACCACACAAACTTGCACAGGAACTGTATGGTACTGTACCACAGGCTCGTGTGGTACACACACGTACCACACAAACATGTTAGCATGGGTGCTGTACCACAGCCTTTTGTGGTAATAAATGTGAATAGCAGATCTACCAAGTCTCACGCATTGTGAGTGAGACTCAAGCATTTAGGGTCCGTCTCACGATCTCACGCATGTCACCCATTTTTCTTACGCATCGGGAGCATAGCATAAAGTGAGAGTTGCAATTAAAGGCATATTTCCCTTTGTCTTTCAAAATAAGTAAAAAATAGTCACTTAAGTATGCGAGCTAAAAATTGAAAAAGCCACCTACCGTGGGAGGGCGGACAGCCCCCTCCCACACCCTCCCCTCGCTCAGTCGCTTCGCTCCCTCACTCACGAACATGCACGCTCGCCGAGATGCTGAGTCATGAAAATCTCACTCATATTTTTTTTTTTTTAACTTGGCATCTATGGAATAGCTGGCTGTGTATCAGGGATTCTGTGTGGTAATGCAATGTGTCCTGTGGAATCAAATGTAACTTTGAAATGTTACTGCACAAAGTACCATGCGAATACCCGGTACCATATATAGGACTTAATGGGTGATGTACCACAGGCTCATGTGGTAATGTGCATAGCTTACTGTACAGTGTAGTGTCTGTGTGATAATGTAATGTTTCCTGTGGTATCAGATGTTATCACACAAAGTACCATACAAATATATGATATCACAGGACTCGATGGGTAATGTACCACAGGCTCATGTGGTATTAATGTTATAAGCCAGCTGTGGTACCCATGTGATAAAGTATAGACCCTATAACCCGATGTCGATGTCCTTTGTTATTTCCTGTGGTACATGTTGGCACCACACAAACTACCACAAGGTTACCACAGGCACTGTGGGGTAATGTACTACAGACTCTCTAGGCTCATATGACAATGTGATAACGCAATACTAGTATATCCTGTGGTACCAAGATGTTAACCACACAAAATACCATGAGAATATTCAATACCACAGGACTTGATGGGTAATGTACCACAGACTCATAGCAATGTGAATAGCCAGCTGTAGTGCATGTGTGATGGTAGTGTACATCCAATGTTACAAGATTTCCTTAAAAAACCAAGGAAGAAACGTCGATATTGATATATCATAACACTACAGTCAACCTTGCGTAAGTAAACATCGCATAGTTAGTTGAATAATCGTCTAAGTTGAAAGTCTTTTCACATCCTCTTTTTCACATCCTTTTCACATCATCAAAGCTATTTCTTCAGTCCCAGTAGATTTGACTTAATAGGACTGTATTTGGGTATAATGTAGGGCCTACCACATGCTCAATATGTTGTACCTTTATAATGTTAACAAGTGGCTGTGATCATTCATGCAGTAATGTGGTTTTACCAATATGACACCTTGGTGGTATCTTAACAAGTACTATACATGTAATTATGAAAAGCAATACACAAGTATGCACATAGTGATTGCAATTAAAGTTGGGGCCCACCTTTTGTTAGGATTTTTATGCCTCCGCCACAAAGTGGTGCCGGAGGCATTATATTTTCGGGTTGTCCGTCCTTCCGTCCGTCCGTCCGTAAAGAATTTTGTGGACAGCGTAACTAAAGTACTGTTTAAGGTATCCTAATGAGACTTGGTATGTATGTGCATGAGTGGATGAAGTTGTGCCTATCAACTTTTGGGTGCACATGCTCAAGGTCAAAGGTCAAAGGTCAAGGTCAAATGCTCAAAATTTCACTATTTCCTCCATATCTATGCAATAATAATAATAGTAATAATAATATGAAATATTTATTTAGCGCTGAATGCAACACGTTTCGAAGCGCTTTACAATGCTAAACAACCACACAAACAACCAAACAAACAAACATACAAATCAGCTTAGAATAACAAATATAAAGCTTGTACAAATGCATACAGGGCCTACATAATCATTAATTCTGCTCTAAAAATAAATGAGTTTTAATTTTCTTTTTGAAGATGTCAAAGGAGGTGGAGGTCTGAATGTGAGTAGGGAGTGTTCCAAAGAAGGGGGCAGCAGTGTTCTGTATATACTCAAGTGGAGCGAGATGACAGGCAGGTAAGTTGATGAGCAAACTGTTGCAGTAATCCACATGCGATGTTACAAGAGCATTGACAAGTCGTTCCGTGGAGCTCTGGTTGAGGTATTTCCGGATTTTCCTGATCCTGTAGATGCCAGAAGAAGCAGCCCGGCACACCTTGCGAATGTGTTCCTTTCCATCCAAGGAGTTGTCCACGATAACGCCGAGATCTCTGGTAGATTTGGACGCATTTATGGTGGATCCATCGATGGTGAGGCTAACAGACTCGATTCTTTTCCGAAATTGTGACACAATGTGGACGACTTCTGTTTTGTTTTCGTTTAACATCATGTTGTTGCCGCGAGCCCAAGCCTTTATATCCCTCACACAGTCTTCCATGGATGAAAGGCTGCCAGCTAGATGATTACGTTTCTGCATACAGCATGTGGCTTATATGTCTGTGAGCCGCGATGACCTCACTCAGAGGGCCAGTGTACAAGACAAAAGCCAATGGACCCATTACAGAGCCTTGCGGAACCCCCCACAAGAGAGGGCGTTCGTCTGATTCCGCGCCATTAATGATGACAGTTTGCTTCCGGTTTTCGAAATATGACTTCAGCCAGGTCAGAGCAGTTCCTTCAATGCCGTAATTGTGACTGAAGCGTTGGATCATTGTATCATGGCCAATTGTGTCGAACGCTGCCGAATAGTCCAACAGAACCAAAACAACTTCGTGTCCATTTTCTAAGGCGAGCAAAATGTCATTGAAGACCTTGAGGAGAGCAGTTCCTGTGGAGTGACCATGACGGTATGCCGACTGCAGAGGAGGTAGTAGCTCATGTTCCTGAAGGTATGCCCGTAGTTGACTTGCAGCAAGTCGTTCCAACACTTTCCCAAGAAACATCTGATTGGCAATTGGCCTATAGTTTGCGAAGTTGTCCACGTCCAGCTGAGGTTTTTTTCAAGATTGGAGTAACATGTGAAGACTTGAATGAAGAAGGAAAAATCCCTGAAGACAATGACATATTCACAAGTCTGGTGATGAATGAGATGAGCACGCCAAGACATTTCTTGATGAGCCAGGTGGGAGCAGGATCTAGTCTGCATGATTTAGATGGACTTTGATTGATAACATTCATGACATCATCCTCGGATACGGGATGGAATTCTGAGAAGGTAGCGTGAATGGTCTCTCGTTGGATGGATTCAATTTCATTTTGATGGCCATCTAACTTGTCCATTATTGTCTGGATCTTATTGTAGAAGAATAGTCCGAAATCGTTGGCCAACTGTTTGTCCGACTCATGACTTGGCAGACTCAGTCTAGATGATGGGGGAGATGTCAGTTTTTGCATCCACTGAAAGAGTCCTTTATTGTCAAGTTTCTCTATTTCACCACGTAGGTAAGAAGACTTGGAGTGTGACAAGATTTCATTATACAATCGACACTTCTCGTGGTACAATTCCTTGTTGGCTGGCGTTTCAGACTTGACCCAACGGCGTTCAGCACGTCGTTTCTCATGTTTTGCTTTCTTGACGTCCTTATCATACAATGGAGCATTGGGTCTCAAAGACAGAAGTACAGTCTTTTCCGGGGCATGTTTATCGACAAGGTCACGCACAAATTGATTGTACTGTTGGGCAAGATCTGACGGGCTGACAACATCAGGAAGATCACCAATGGAAAGTCTAAGATCCTCAATGAATTGATCCACATCGATGTCCTTCAGCTTGCGACACTTAATCAATTTCTTGGATGAAGGGGGGGCGTGCAAAATTAAGAGAGCAGACAACTGCGTCATGATCAGATGGCAGTCCAGCGAGACATGATGTACTAAGAATTGGATGTCCATCCCTCCGTGTGATGACCAGGTCAAGAGTGTGTCCTGCGAGATGCGTGGACACGGTGACATGTTGAACAAGTCCCGCCGAGTAGAGTAAATCAGAGGTCTTGGAATCTTTATTGCTGACGTTATCCACTTGAATGTTAAAATGCCCTATCAACAGCGGCTGATGACAATGGACTAGAACAGACTCAAGCAGCACGGAAAATTCATGAACGAATCCTTCAAAGGTAAGTTTGTTCTTCACGGACGGTAGATAGCACGGTAGATAGCACAAAGTCTGAAAGCTATAGATGGAGAGATGCGAATAGTGAGGTCCATGTGCTCAAATGTCGTGAAGACATGAGCATCGTTCAGAGATCTTCAGGCTGGTGCGGTGAATGACACATATACCTCCTCCACGTGAGTGCCTATGGACATGTTGGATGTGGTAGTTAGGTAGCGTGGTGGTAATGTCAGCGAGGATATGATCATCTCGGAAATCCCCTCTTAGCCATGACTCAGTTATAATCATTAAGTCTAAGTCACTATCTAGAATGAGGTCACAGAGCACAGTTGTTTTGTTGTTCATAGAACGTGCATTCCAATGGCCAATCCTAAAATTAGAATGTTGGCCATGACGATGTATGGAATGATTCGAAGTGCGTTGAAGACGATGAGTGGAGAGTTCAGTTGAAATCTGAATAAGTGCTCTTCGACCAGGGTGACGTTGTGAAAACTTCCTGTGTTGAGACATGATCACAGGAATAGGATGGCCAACGTGTCTCCCTCCTCCTCTTTTCCCGCGCTTTCTCCATCGCTTCATCTTCCCGAACTTCCAGTATCGGGAGCATGGCTGCTGATGTGAAGCTTGCCACTCATCATGCACAGTACATGGTTTACGCATGAGATTGAGTGACTGGATTCTATGGCAGACATTAGTCTCAAGTTGGCATTCATTGGTACTGTAGCAGGGGCATAAACCATGAAGGAAAACAGCTGAGTACTGAATGACTCTCAGACCCAAAGTCATGGTAGTGTGGTTCCATTGAAAGGGCTCCTTAGCAGGAACAATAGCCCGGCTATTCTCAAGTCCAAAGTGGGACTCAGTTGGCTGCACGGCATGAAAGGTCCCCTGTAATGAATAGGTTGGGGAGCTCTGTGCTGCATCCACATGCAATGTACTGGATATCTGACAGAAATTTGTCACCAAAATCAGCCACAAAATGCAGGAAACCTGCCAAGTTTCCATGTTTCCTACATGCACAGTTTTGGTCTCTGGAACATTATAGATCAGCTGGTATCAAACTTATGCACTAAAATCACCAATACTAGGTGAAATAAGGGGAATATAAGAGAACCTGTGAGAGCAACCACCAGGCGCTGCACAGCACTCTCTTACTATGCAATGACTTAAGGTATTTTTCTTGATACTTAATGTATGCATGTACTACCGAAAAAAATTCTCTGGTTAGAGTTTTGGGTTAAGAGGTCAAAGGTCAAAGGTCAAAGGTCAAGTGAATATGTTAAAATTTCACAGGTATCTTCATGGAACATACTACATATGCATGTAATGATTGGCAGTGATAATCTAGGGAATTTGGGGTCATGGGGTTAAGGTCATAGGTGAAAGGTCAAGGTCAACTCTTCAAAACTTCACCTTTTCACTCATATTTATGCAATGCCTGCAGGATTTTTTTTTTTTTAACTTGGTGTATACATGTATTACCTGATAGAGATTGTCTGGGAAGTTTTTTTTTTTTCCTTTTTTTGCCAAAAAGGTCAAGGGTCAAAAGGTCAAAGATCAAGTGAAATTGCTGAATTTCACTTTTCCCGCCATATCTCGGAAGTGGCTTAATTAAGGTATCATCGTGAAACTTTGTACATATTTACACATGTTCTGCCTGACGGTGATTCTCTTGGGAATTTTAGGGTCAAAGGTGAAGGGTCAAAGGCCAGGTTAAAATGCTAACAATTTCCTATTTAAAACAGAAATTATACTTTCTCCCCATATCTTGACAGTCACAGAATGCATGAACTTATAAAAGGGTCAAAAGTCAAGTAAAACTCCTCAAATCCCCAAATACATGCTCTCTTAGAAAATATAGCCAGTCATCCAATTAAACCTAGTTCAAGGAAAGTGAACATTCAACATGTTTGTGACAAACATGTCATTTTAATATTTTGCCAATTATGTGAAACTGTCGTCACACATTGTCAAGATGTACTATAGACCTATTCGGAGAATCATGCTTTATGGCGGAGGCATACCAGTCGCATAGCGACATTTCTAGTTTTTGACCTTTTATTGGTCACATCACAGCCGTTTCAGGTCTGATTTTCATCAAATATACTTTGAATTCCTCTTCGAATTTTATGCTCTTTAAAATTGCATAAAGTGGTTTGTATTACGTATCTCTCAAAACGTGAACTGCTGAATCCTCACCTCAACCAGTATTATACCATCCCTTTCATCTCATACTCTTATACATCAGCAGAGTAAGCAAATATGTTTTCGTTATAATGCAAGTGGCGATATTTGCGGTAAGTGGAAACTCGATATGAAAAGATATGTTAAAACAAAATACCTGATATCAAACACTAATTTCTCCAGTGAGAACGAATGTATTTCCTTTGTTTTGTATTATTTGGCCACTAATATCACAAAATATCTGATATGAGGAACAAAAAAAAAAAGTCTTGGTCCCAAGGATCTCATTATAGCGAGTTTCCACTGTACCACAGGACAATTTCAATATGAAGATACAATTACCGCAGAAATGTGTGCAGTAGGTGAAATATCTTCCTGTAGTAATTTATGCAGCATTTCATTTCCGTGCCCCAATGACATCCAGCATGTTTTCTGGTTAGTGTTTGAGCACTACCTTCAAATAGCTTTGTTAACTCGGTGGATTTAATAAATTCATTCTCTATTTTATGTCGTAAATTCCATGTGTTTTCCCGTTTTTCCTTTAGTATAAAAAAGGCAAGTATGCGAAAATAAAACTGTACAGTTACAGTATAATTAAAGAGAGAAAAATGAGAGACCAGATGCGTGAATATTTTAACAGAGATGTTAGATAAACTTCATTTTCATACAGCTTAACCAAATCTGCAGCAAAGACCATGCCATCCTTTTGAGTTAATTACATTGGCATGCTGGAAAAACGATAACCAAAGTTCTTAAACAAAGTACAAAGCACACAAAGAAACATTATAAATATAATGTCATTAAAAAACAACAACAACACAACAGAATACTGACACCTAGAATGTTGCAGAGAATTGGCATTTTCACATTCAATACAGGAAAGTACAAATTTTGTTGACAATATGTACTAGCGTGTTACTCAGTGTGAACCTTCAATTTACTCCATAATTATACATCCTGCCAAAGTTCCCGTCAGTGTAATATCAAAAACCTTAAGTTAACAATACAGCATTATGGTGATAAAAGAGTTAACAAAGGATTTCAAAATGACACAAGATCAGAAATGGTGTAAAACTGCAAATACAGCTATTACACACAAATACATTATGAATGAAGTCAAAATTTGATGACAGGAGAGTCAGGAACACTAACAGGAAGACAAAATAATGTTGGGTACTGTAATGAAACCTATGACTCACCAATGTCTTCATGAGGATCTTGTCTGTCTTTCACACGTACACAAAACAGTCTTGATAATATCTCTTGACTTAAATCTAAAATTTCGTATCAAAATGAAGGCTACTTATTATACATAAAACTTCAAGTTACTAGTACAGCACTGACATAATTCAGTATGTCATATACATGGGACAGGACCACCATACACATAGAGTATAACTGCCCATGCAGTGATTTGTGATTAATGATACATTGTGTAACAAGGTTCAAGTCACTGTCAATCAAAAATTTACTGCATTGAGAACTTCTTGTCATATTCAATTTTCTCTGTATTACAATAGCTAAACCAATTCAAGTGTACACAAGGGCTCCACTGAAGAATACAGAAATTCTCATGGTCAAGATCGACAGTCCTAGTACAATGTCCTATATCAGTACTTTTACAGTGGACTCCCATTGTAACAAAGTCCTCGGGACCGGCAGTTTTCTTTCATTATATCAAAACTTTTGTTATAACCGAAAAAAAAAACAATAAGAAAGCATAGAATGGACGATATTGAGGCCTGAATTGTTAGTTCGCTCTAAATGGAATTTCAGTATAGCCATGTTCGTTAAAAAAGAGTGCACTGTAGCCCATCAGATCATGAACTTCCTCATTTGCATTGTACTATATTCATCAACATCGTAAATGAAAATAAACTCTTCAAATTGTATGCTTCTGGAGAAAGGCCATGGTTATAATGTATGTTTCACCAATTCAGCACACATGCACATGCTCACATAGTCTGCTACCTATTTTACCAAAAAAAAAAAAAAATCACAACACAATTTTCATGGTACAATATTCCTAGAATGATAAGTTTACAAAAATGGCAATCTCTCTGACACTTTAAACACCTACAAACAGTGTTAAATCAACGTAATGAGTCACTCAGCAAGTGATACGCATTGCTGGAGTTTATGATGTCATTACTTCCAATGCAAGGGTCCCTTCAAAAGACAAATGAATGTTAAAGTTGAAGCAAATGAGAGATATCAAGATGTCTTATCCACTTTCATGAAAAGAACTGTCAAATCTAGTTAGACGGGGTGGGGATGACTTCACCATGGGCACATAAACATGAAGACAAAAATATAACAGCAGTGTACACTGAGGCACTAATATTATCAAAACATCTGCATGTTTCCAGATAATTGCAGTTTCCATTACCAAATAAACAACATACTTCTGTCCATTCCAATGTTACATGGGCAGAACTGAAACACGATTCCACACATATCAATAATGGCAGAAAGTCAGCAAAACATAATGTTTGTTGGGAGAGCTTGTTAACTGAACTCTCCCATTAAAAAAAAAAATACATTCAACTCCTGTGTGAATGAATGTACATTGTGTACATCACAAGGGTGTCTCAGGTAAGTTTGAGCACCTCATCACACAATAGGCCTTAGAGTAGTATTCGGCTTTTTGTCCTAAGTACTGCAAGGCACTGAAACTAAAATTATGTGCACACTAACAAATAACGACAATGAAAACATGAGGTGCACTGTACCTCTTTGCTTTCGGTTGACATGAGCTGAAAAATACAAGTGTCTTAATCATCGCACAGCTCAAGAAGGTTATGAAAATTAATCAATCTTACCACACGGATATCAGCAAATTAACTGAACAGACTCTTCCGCCAAAGAAAGCCAGAGACATTCGTGAACTAATCAGAATCGAAAGTATTGCACAACGGTGACATGAACATTTCCCAGCATCAAGAATTACCACACATTTTCGGTAAACGTTCTTCACCAAAGAGCATCTGGCTTCAAATCATTGTCGCACTTCATGAATCAAGCCTGAAGAGTTGACACCTATCTGATTGTCTTGGAGAACACAAGAATTTGCTTAAAAAGAACTCTGTACACAATGAATACTTCTCTATTGCTCGCACTGGCAAACTTCTCGTGTGAGGCATCGGCAATCAATTTTGCAGACTACTATATGCTCAATCATCCCAAATGAAAAATCATCAAATTGGACACCAGAGTCGAGTCTACGTGTTGAACGAGTATAAGACTTGCAATAGTACATGCAGTGATTTACCAGCACTCGCTGATGGAACAGCCCTCTCACATTTCGAATATCATGCCCGAGGAAATTTCTCATTGTCGCAATGATACGCACTGAAATTTGTGGATCAACAGCAGTTCCAAATAACACAATATTTCCATTTTTACGCAACGTTTCGGCAAAACTTGACTTGACATACACAATCTTTCCACATATACTCTCTTACTGATGACGGAGAACCGGTGACTGCATGGAAGTATCTGGGAATACTACACCACAAGAGAAAACAACCTTAAATTTGCTGTGGAACATATTGCGTACCGTGAAAATATTTTAACAGTTTCCCGTTATTCGCTTCAAAAGAAAATGCTGAGGCTGCTCAGAGTGGTCCCCAATTTCTGGCGTTGTCGACAAGGTGAGTTAGAAGATGAACGTTAAAACTGATGTGTTCTCTGCAATAAAACGATTCTACCCCAATGACAAACTTTTTCAGAGTTAACTCAGCGCTTTCTAACATGCCCCGTGAAACTTTTGCTTGCAAAAGAATGTGGATTGCAAACACCAATAAACACCTATGTTTCAGGTACTTAAGTGGCAGTAATCCCCCAAGAACAAAAACGAGGAATAATAAAGTAGGGACGATTTCCGTTCTGTCGCTTTCCAGTATGTTTTCGTGAGTATTGATCTTAAAGGCACGGCTCAGTTCTTTTGGTGACTCTGCACTGAGTAGTTTGTCGTCAAATTCCTGAGCCTTGTTCTCTAAATACCACTGCCTGTCATGATATGTAGAGTATGCCAAAGTTGAACAAACTGCCAGTGCCTTGTCACACCTAAAAAGGCGCAATGCATGTAGTCCGGTACAAAAACAGTGATAATGTTATACAAGGACAAAAACAGAAGCAACGATGGCCCTTGAACCCCGCGCACTGGATTTTCGGGACTTGCATTGGGCACATCACCTTCCCACACCCGGGCCCTGTTTTATCAAGATAAAGTTAGCTTTGATTTTGAAATCAACGCTAACTTTATCCAACTTGAAGTCCGCTATAACTTTAAATCAACTGTAAGTTTCCGTTTTACGAAGAGACTTAAATAGTCGGTTATATCTATAGCTCATCATCATGACTTAATTATTGATTTAGTCAAAACAAAAAACACAGGACGAGGCTGGTTTCCGGTGCTGTCTGCTTAAAAACAATGCAATACATAAAGCAAAACAAACAACAAAATCACATAACAAAGCCACGGAAGCGTAGTCTGCTACTGGTGCGCCGCAGCATGATTAGCGCTACAGCCGCTGAATTAGCAGTGATGTTTGCAACAGAACCGCAAAATATGCAGTTGTTTTGCGTTGTATTGACGAAAGTAGGTCGATAGATCTAGCACATCTCGAGCTCAACGAAAATCTGCGTACGCGCGTACCGGAAAGATCCCGGACACTGTACTTCGTAAGATCTCAGTCGCAGTATTCGAATCATTGACACGACATGGATATAAAAAACGTACAGTAACGGACTGTCCAAGGTGAAGGTCGTTTAGGCCTATGCATTGTTTCAAGTCTTGTGTGTTTACGTGTAGGATTATGGAAACTTGTGAGAGTGTGGTGACTACAGTAGCTTGTTTTTACCTCTACGGCGCAGATCGGCGTTTTAAAGAATAGATCGCGAGTCTACATGTCGAATTTCTAGACCTAGTAGACGCCGCTAGTCATGCAGTGTTACGGTAAGTACAAACGACTCGCTGTGTAACGTTACTTAGGCCTATTAAACGTTAGGCCTATTCACTGTCGTACTCGCGGTGCTATAGAATTAAAGTCTTTATTTTCTGTATAGGCCTACTGAGCTCTTATTTTATTATCTATTGACGAACTAGCCTGACCAGACACTGTGCTGCGCACAGGGTCTGACATGTGTTAGTGTTTCAACGTTGTAAACGACCGTCACTATTGACGGCAAAATCACATAAAATACCTTTTATTTTGTATGAATTTCAGAGTAATATAATTGCAATACTTACCTACAGCATATTTTCCTGATTGTTGAGTTGAATTCGGCGTTTTGTTGGTATCCAGACCTTATTGTTGAATTTTTCGGAGTATAGATCGTGCGGTAGCATCTTTTCCTTCGAGAGCTTCAAAAAAATCAACAAACTACCACGCATGCGCATTCAGAAGTGGTTGCTTTTTACCTGCGCCCGTGCGCCCGTGCGTTTCATGTGTTACGTAAAACTTGTAGTAGATCCGCGCGTGCTGCACCGGCAATGATTTGACCTTTTTTAGTCGGGGTCATGCGACTACCTCATCACTTTCGCCCCGACTATGTCGACTACCTACGTTGTAGTATACGAGAGTGAATGCCATTCATATAACACGCAGATGAGGAGGGAAGCAGTAAGGACGTTTACAGACCTGATTTCAGCCATAGATTTCGGTAAGTTTTAGACATAATTAAACAAAAAATCGCATACCGGTTATTGAATGATGGTCATAGATTACGATAATTCCTTATATTTTAGTTTTCCACGATTAATAAAGATATTCATGAAGGAAACAGTGAACGATAACAACGTCCGCGAAGGAATAGAGGTGCAGCGCTGTCGCGATTCGCGACAGCGGCTGCGTGTAGTTATTGACGAACTAGCTCTACGCAGGCCTACGCACGTCAGAAATCACTGGTTTCCTCGCATAGATGGGTTCTGTGGCAAGATATGCATTGCACACAGACGCGGTTCCATTTACTCGGTTACTTAATTGCCCTTGCTGGCGATGGCTTGATTGGCGGGCCGAGGCGCCGGGCGCGCAGGCTGGGATTGAGACTGCTGTGTAGGGTGTTTGCGTGCAGCAGTCGCGTAAGCAATGCGTGCCGATCGTGAATTTCATGTAAGGAAAAGACCATAATTACATGAAAGAAACGCAACAAAATGTTAGAGAAAGGTGAGCAGTTAACAGACAAATATTTGTGACAAGACCCCAGCTAAACTAGGAAAGTGTGACAGTCATCAAAACTTACAAACATTTCTATATACATTCTTGCCACACACTCTATATGTTATTTATCAGCTCTTATACTTTTAGATTTGTGTTTATAGATAAAAAATACAGAAGACTGCAACAAAAAGGCTTGAAAATGTGGCTGACACACAGAACTACTGAGTAGTTGAGTTTTGTGCATTATTCAAATTGTAGATAACTGTTGACTTCCAAATTTCTCAGCAGTGGCCTAAGCAAGTCCCCTGAGGTTCATATTTAATGTTTTGCTGCATTTTGGGAGGCCTGTAAAAGGTATCCCCTATAAATACCTTTAAGTTAGATAAGCTGCATTCATTTTGCACGCGACCATAGCGTTATAGCCAAAGATGATTGAATTCTGTAAATCTCTGTGTGCCTGCACAGGACAGAAACTGGTGCATGCATTATTCTCAGTCACTTTGTTATTCATAATGATGGCTTGCTCATTGCAGTTCCGGAATCTCAGCTCGAGGGACTCGAATTGATCCCATCAGCCGGAATGCGTGTATCATCCAAAACAATATCTGAACACATAACTGCAATCCTCCTTGGTCTCTATTGGTTGCCGATAAGGGCTGGTATCAAGTTTGATTTTCATATTATTTACAGTGCCTTGTATTTACATGTTTTCATCGAAATGCCCGTATACGGTATGCGTATATCTCAGTTAACTCTTTAAACCATAGGTAATCTGCGTGCCAAGAATCTCATGTTTTCAATAAGCGTGAACTCCAAGACATGTCGTGATAAGGACTTTAAGACAATAGGCATTGTCATTATAAAACAAATTCCCCTTTTACAAGACACGTTTTAGATTTTAGATAGAAATATGGATTCGTTTGAATGCATACAAACAGCTTCTTAAATCCTCTTACATTTTGTTTTTAAGATATGGTGTATACTTTAGAAATGTAAGAAGCATGCTCTTGTTTTAGAGGCTTTGAGTACTGGTAAGAAGAATATCTTATTCTTATAGATTATGTGAATAAGTACGCATTCAAGAACGTTTTGAATAAAACGTATCCAGAAAACTGCATATCATATTTTCACCTCTTCCTTCATGCAGATGAATACTCTTGCCGAGAAGGTTTGTTTGGTAGATAGTGTTTATAGTGCTCACCTTATTGAAAAGGTAATTGGGTAAATTTTTGGTTTCAGTATATTATTCAAACACAACCAAGTTAATTTTTACATTAACATTTTCACAACTCACAAATTCCACACGCACACACATTTCATGATTCACAAGATCCAAGTTACACTAATCCTATTTACTTTGCAGAGTGCAACAACAACATAAGTTATATACTGAGCAAATAGGCTTACATCAGTTCGCACTATTCAAGGTTTAGAGTAGTTAAGTAACTAAATCGTACCCGATTATGTGATGCTAAGTTGCACCTTGAGATGATGGGCAATATTGCCCCTATAAAGGAGGAGGCAGTGACACTGACTTGCTCCTTTAAAGGCGCAATTTTGCAGCAAACATGGAGCAAATAAGCACCACATAGGTGCAACATCATACCAATAAGGCACAAGATTGTACCCTCAAGAGAGGGTACATTCTTGCATCCTTCGGGTATAAAGTTGCATCTAAAGGTACGAGGTTGCGCCTTTTTCAAGGGGGCAAAGTTGCTCCTGAGGGTGTAACTTTCACCCTTTCTTGCGGGTACAAAGCAGCACCCGAAGTTCCAAGATTGCACCCTCAAAACAAGGCACAATCTTGGAACTTTGGGTGTTTCTTTGCACCCTCACGAAAGGGTGTAAAGTTGCACCAAGATGTAAAGGCTACACGGGGTGCAAAGGTGCGCCGAAAGGTAAAGGGTGCAACATCGCACCCTCAAGAAAGGTGCAACTTAGCACCACTTAGTGTGGGTGGAAAGATGCACCCTCAAGAAGAGGTGCAATCTAGCACCACTTAGTGTGGGTGGAAAGATGCACCCAAGGGAACGTTTTCGCACCCTCAATAAAGGGTTCAACTTTGCACCCTCTCTGGAGGTGCAATGGTGCACCCACACGGTGCAAGATTATACCCTTGCGCAGGGTGCAACTTTTGCACCCCATTTCTTGAGGGTGCGAAATAAAACCCATTGGGAGCCGCCAGTGCGACATCACTTTGCACCCTTAAATTGTGCAAAAGTGAAGCATTTTTTTCTTAGTGTGTATAAAGCATGTTATGAGCTGGAAGTCTCTATTTTGCTATTTTATCTTTACTCGTCACCGTCTTTTCAGCTACAAGGTAATACTAGGTCCTATAGTACGTCCATATCTGAGATCATTGGCTAAAGAAGTTGAACATTTAGTTACTGAAGCATTTGCTTTGAAACATTAGCATTTTAATCCCTCTAACCAAGTACTTGCAGTATTATTTTATACACACGTGAATTCCTTGTTCCTGTGAGCTACGTTTGATAGGAGCGTGACCGAGTATTAGACACGTGTCAAGCCTTTGCAGACACATAATTTTTTTTCTTCATATTGTTTAAAGGTCATTTAAAACAAATGTAAATATATATTTATTTCTTTTAAGTTAAGAGGAGCAAATGTGGAGATCATGACCTGTGATACATGTTACGGGAAGTCTATATTTTTATGTGTACTCGTTTTTTTTTTCAACTACAAGGAATTACCTATGAGCTAATTGGATAAATAAGCTGAGCATTCCTTTTTTTTTTTCATCAGTTAATGTCAGTGCTGGAGTATTATTCTTGAAAAGTTGGCATCTAAATGTCCTCCAAACCAAGTACTTACTGTATAAAATTATATTCCTGTGAGTTACGTTTCTTATGAGCGTGACAGATCTATAGACACGTGTCATAGTGGTTACAAACACTAAGTTTCCTTTACTTTCATAGTTATCAGGAAGCGATTTTGAACAATTTCAGATGTTCTGGTTTTTTCAATTTCGTTACGAGGAGGCAATAATGATTTCATGTAAAGCATGTTAAGGAAAGTTGATAGTTATTTTATTATTACTCATCTTCGTCTTCTCAACACGAAGATGATACACATGAGCTCATTTGCTAAAGAAGTTGAAGGATGTTTAATTGCTGGTAGCCACGTAGGGGCTTTTGCCATAACATTTTGCATCTTAATCCCTCTAAACTTAGTACATGCAGTATTAGTTTATAGATAACATAATATTTTTGTTGTTGATGTGAGCTTATTCATAATGAACGTGACGAATTCTTAGACATGTTTCTCATATGTTTCTGTCATAATTATGTTTTACTGAAGAACAGCACATGTTGAGTTTATTGGCATGAGAGGTTGGTCATTACTTTACATTTAAGTTCATTCAAGTGCCGGAGCATAAACTTGTCTTGGAATATTAGCATCCAAAACCCTCCAAACCAAAAACGTGCAATACTAGACACGACATGAATGCCTTGTTGTTGTGAGTTATGTTTCTTAAAAACACTGAATTTTTCTGCTTTTGCAATGTACTATGTTCAAAAACACTCTTGCACAATTTTCAGATTTCGTTTCTTTCTTAAGAGAAGAAAACGGTGAGGTCATGTGAAGCATGTTCCTAGAAGTTTTATTTCGTTAATAATTTTTCTTAACCCATCTCCTCAACCGTAAGGTGATACGGTACCTAAAAAGTCATAGGCCAAAGGTGTTGAGCTTTACTTCCCATTTTAAAGTAAATTTAAGAGCTGGGGCATTATTTTTAAAAAGTTGGCATTTTAAGCTATGTACACCGAGTACGAGTCTTACTGAAGGGATTTCTTGTTGCAGTAGAATTGTATTTTTTATGAGCTTGATGGAGTATTAGACAATTGTATCAAGTGTTTGCAAAAACTGTTAATGTATTCCCTTTTGCTAATGTCCAAAGAGTTCATTTGCCAAGTTTTGATTGTCTTTTGTTTTAATCATCAGGGTTTTTTTATCATGGTCATAGAGGAAAGAAACTTAATTATAAAACTAGAACCGGAATTTGTCAACACTGACAAATTAGGTGATCCGATTTCTTTTTTAAATCACTGATTCGAGTCCTGATAGTGTAAAGTCTCAGCTACAACATGTTAAAATCTGAAAGAAATTCACCGAAGCATAAGTAAGATAGTGCTCGATGAAGAGAGTCATGTCAATTTTCACATCTAAAAAATTCCCTCCCATAGAGATAACACGTCATAACGAAGATAAAAAAAGAAGTACTTATGACCTTTGACCCCACTTTGCACAGACAAGATGGCATCTGAGCAAAATGTGATTATTTGAAGAAATGATCCCTGTTTCATGGTCTTTACGTGTGCAAAATATGGGAAAGATAGGACATGTATTCACCAAGATACAGGATGAAACATCTATGACATTTGACCCTAATTTACATACCCAAGATGGCGTCTGATCAAGTAGTTGTTATTTTGTAAAATAATGTTCGTGACATAAACTAAACGTATGCAAAATATGGTGGTGATAGGGTATGTTTTTCTTGAGTTATTGCAAAGAAAGTTGCAGAAAGGAAGAAATATTTCAATACATCGAAGATAAGCTTTAATTTCAACCAAGTTTTTGGATGTGATGCCGACTCCGTATGAAAATACAAAGGGCACACTTACGATAGCCCAAAGTCTCAGCTACAACATACTAAAATATGGGAGAAATTCACCGAAGCATAAGTGAACTAGTGCTCGATAAAGATAGTCATGTCAGTTTTCATTTCCAGAAAAACTGCACTCCCATAGAGATAACACGTCAACTGGTCAAATTTGACAATGTTACGTTTAATCCATTTTTTGGAGGTGATGCCGACATCCAATCAAAATGTTGTTATTATATGACTGAAAGACCATTTAATAAGCTACAACATATTGAAATTTGGACGAAAATCAACAAAAGAATAGTGAGATACGCTTGAGTGAACTTAAAATTTGATGACGTCATTTTGAAAATTTGCTTTTTTTATTTTATTAAAAAATTTGATATTTTTTCATCATTTTTCCAGCATTGCCAACCCATGAAATAACATGTAAAACTCATCAGCTTTCAGAATATGTAAAGAAAATGGGGGGTCACCGTCCATCCTGACGAGTAAATTCGGATTTAAAATTGGCGGTTTTTTGGCATTGTTGCACTGTATATCGCCATTGACGCGCGCGCGGAATTTCAACTTTGACGGGCCCGTATGACGTCATATTGAGTCGGATTGACTTGAAACTTGGTAGAAATATTACTTGACATTTCAGGCATCCGATAAACGTAAAAAAACGGGAAATTTCAGTTGCATATGAGCTGTGCGTGCGTATATGTGCGAGCGCGTACGCGTCCGTCCGATTTTTTCAATTTTTCAAAAAATGCTCCAAATGGTCTGAAACGTGTGCAAAAAAAATTTGAGCTCGATTTGAGCATACAAATGTTTCTACGCGCGCGTACGCGCACGTTTTAAGAGAAAATATGAATTTTGACAATATGAGTAGAATGCGCATAACTTGAAATATATGTGACGTAAATTTCATTGAAAAATTCCATTCCATTGATGAGATATGCTTGAGAATGTGTTTTCATATAATGACGTCATAGTGACGTCACGGTCGACTGATCACTATGATTTTATTAGACCCGTCGTCTTTGGGACATGATACATATATGGTATAAGTTTGAAATTGATAGGAAGAACACTTTCTGAGCTAATCGATACACAAATTTTGTCCAGAAATAAAGAAAGAAGAAGAAGAAGAAGAACACCCAACAAAGAATCCGTACAGATACAGAAGGTGATCCGAGAGGATACTCGGATCACCTAAAAAGCCTTCATATAAGAAGAGATACTGTAGGACACGATTTCATCAAAAGTTGTAATTTTCAACATTTCCAAAATGCAATTGATGAATATTTCTCCCCAGGGCACAGAAAGAAAGTAGTTTTTGTCTTGTTTTTTTTTTTCACGTCAGTATGTTATAATACCCGCGGGTTTACGCCCATCCCACCAATTTCCATCCGGATACTGTACCCGGCCCTGTTTTTTTTGTTTTGTTTTGTTTTTTTTGTTTTTTTTTTACACTGCATATAAAATGAGAACATGTTTCAGAAAAATCCCGACATGTTTGATTGGGCAATTCTTTTTTGCTGTCTATTATTTTTTCCAAATATTTTTTTTTTTTTTTTGGTTATCACTGAGGACAAATACAGATACCCTATTTCTTCTACCAAAACCACAGCACTGTATATTCTCATGTTTTTACATTATTTCGTCTCAACACTTGCCCTATTGATATTTTAAAGCATGTTTCCCTGTGCGCTCAAGAAACTCCCCCATAAAAGGAGACCTCCGGGTGATTCTCAGATTTTTACATTTGTACATCTATGAATTAGTTATACTGAGGACAGAGTTTCAGAATTTGTGATAATTGGGATGAAGAATAAGAATATTTTTAAAAAATAGAACAAATTGCAATGAACAAGGATGATGACATGGCAGAGTCACCATAAGAATGCATGAGTTGGGGCTCAAGGAAGCAGAACAAAAGAATAAGGCATGCATAGATTATAGACAGGTGAATTCGCAAGCAAGCGGTATTGTTATGGAATTACACTGCTATCATTTCTGAAATATGTGAACCTTCTATGTCATCATCCTTGTTCAGTGTAATTTGTTTAAGGTTTTTCAAAGTATTGTTTCTCTGCTCAAGAACCACAATAAATTCCAAAAATCTATACAGGGAGTTGTCGATTTATGTACTACATGATGTGAAATTATGAAAATCGTCTGGAATGTCCCTTAATAGAGAGTGGCAATATCCCTATAAGGACGATGACATAACCACTTTACTTGGCGATGGAAGGGTCCATCGTCGTTACATACCATTATTGGTGATTGTGATGGTTGTGGTTGTGTTGGTGTGTATGTGTGTGTGTGTGCGTGTGTGTGTGCGTGTGCGGGTGTGTGTGTGTGTGTGTGTGTGTGTGTGCTTGCGTGCACGCGCATGGAGATGGTGTCTCCAGGCTGTCTGACAGCTAAATTCACCCCACTACTCGAAAAGTCTAACAAAGGTCATTCATGCAACTGTTGAGGAGGGAGGTGGAACCACCTCCCTGTGTTGAGTTAAAAAACAAGTTCATGTGGGTTTCACTATAGGTTATCATACTCTTCAGGTAGGCTAACCTAGCTGGAAAAATTGGGTCTTTGAGGGCGTCTGGCGGCTGAGCCCAACACGTAAAACTTTTGGCAACAATCATTCACTCATCCTTTTAGTGTAAAGAACAAGTTCAAATGGGTTTCAGGAGGTTACTTCTATAGCTAGGCTAGCCTATAGCTGGTAAAATTGGGTCTTTGAGAGCGTCCGGGGGCTTCTCCCCACCACTTAAAGCGTCTGGCAACGGTCATGCATTTATTCTGTAAGTGTAAGAACAAGTTCCAGTGGGTTTCATGGGCTTACTTTAGTTTTCAGCTAGGCTAGCCTAGCTGGTAAGAGTTGGGTCTTTTGGGCGTCTGGCGGCTACCCCCACCACTTCAATTGTCTGGCAACAATCATTCAATTATCCTTTGAGTGTATCAAAAGAATAAGTTGCAGTGGGTTTCAGGAGGTTATTTTTCCAGCTAGGCTGGTCTAGCTGGTAAAATTGGGTCTTTGAGGGCGTCTGGCGGCTACCCCCACCACCACTTAAAACGTCTGGCAACGGTCATGCATATAGCCTGTAAGTGTAAAGAACAAGTTCCAGTGGGTTTCACTAGGTTACTTTTTCAGCTAGGCTAGCCTAGCTGGAAAAAGTTGGGTCTTTAAGGCGTCTGGCGGCTACCCCCACCACTTAAAACGTCTGGCAATGGTCATGCACTTATCCTGTAAGTGTAACGAACAAGTTCCAGTGGGTTTCATTAGGTTACTTTTTCAGCTACGCTAGCCTAGCTGGAAAAGTTGGGTCTTTGATGGCGTCTGGCGGCTACCCCCCACCACTTAAAACGTCTGGCAATGGTCATTCATTTACCCTGTAAGTGTAACGAACAAGTTCCAGTGGTTTTCATGGGGTTACTTTTTCAGCTAGGCTAGCCTAGCTGGAGTTAGGTCTTTAAGGGCGTCTGGCGGCTATCCCCCACCACTTAAAACGTCTGGCAATGGTCATTCATTTATCCTGTAAGTGTAACGAACAAGTTCCAGTTGTTTTCATGGGGTTACTTTTCCAGCTAGGCTAGCCTAATTTTGGGGGGTCCTTTTTGAGGCCCTCCTGGCCACACCCACCACCGATGACCAGCCAGACGTGCATTTCCATACTCAGGGGCATATGTACTAAATTGCTATACACATAAAAATTGGTAACCTTTTCAGCTAGGCTGACCCCCGCTGGCTCCCCTATACCTACACCCCGCGCAACCGTGCGAGTGTCGTGCGTTGGCGCACTTCCTCCCTGCTCCAGTCACTCCCTCCCCACGTTTTGAGAAAAAAACGTGGATGCCGTGGCCTCCGCCAAAAACGTACGGACTAAAAGCACGTACGGCGAGTTGTGACCAGGGCTTGAGCACTGTCAGTGCTGGCGAGAAATAAGGTATCCAGACACCGGGGTAATAATAGTTTGTATGACTGTATGAGCTTTGAGCACTCTATAGAGTGGATTTAGCGCAATACAAATTCATATATTATTATTATTATTATTATTATTATTATTATTATTATTATTATTATTATTATTATCATTATTATTATTATTATTATTATTATTATTATTATTATTGTTGTTGTTGTTGTTGTTGTTGTTGTAAGTAAACGAAGACAACATGAGGGTCAGGGCACACAAAAGTAAAGACATTTACTATTGCCCGTAGCCATGTGAACCCACACATGTTGCCCCTAAAAAACATTTAACAATCATTCAAAGCTAAAAAAAAATTATCACTCTAGGGAAGGATATAGAAAGTAATGATATTGACTGGAAAACTCAACGGAGAGGGCAATACATATATGGATTCATAGTGAATGGCCGACAGGTGTCACTATTTCATGTGTCGATATGTCCTATAGATAAAAGATTGTATCATCATACTGAAGTTTGTATAGAGCGCTGGTCGCTACATAGTGACTGCAAACAAGCAAGACATCTGCAAGTACGGAAGTAAGCAAAGTGAATCGAAACATATATATATATATATATATATATATATATATATATATATATAGTTAGATGGATGGATGGATATTAGCGCAATGGTTGGAATAGCCAGCCAGAGTCTCAGGATGTAATCCTTTATATATATATATATATATATATATATATATATATATATATATATATATATATTTATAGTTACATGGATGGATATTAGCGCAATGGTTGGAATAGCCAGCCAGAGTCTCAGGATGTAATCCTTTAGTTTTGATTCCAACTAGAAAACTCTCTATGAGCTCTAATGACAGCTTAACTTCTGCGAAACTTGGAAGGGTTGTCACGCGAATGAAGTGCAAGCGGTGTTAAGTGGCAAATGGCACGTGCCTAGTTTTGTGCTTCCCCTGTGAAACCACATCATATCAGTTTCTTGTCCGATGATTCAATAAGCTATGTGAGATATAATAGAAATGTTTTTGTAGGGTTCATGTCGCACGGAAATACGTTGGAGAGAGCACAAAACGTAAAAGATCTTATATGCAGATGTTCAACCCTTCTAGTGTAGCTTGTGATACAACCCGATGTGTTGCTCACTGTTTCATGCCAAGGATCAAATCACATCTGATGAAGTTCATTGAGACGACCCTGCCTATACATCGCACGAGATACTGGACATGAATTAGCCGATATGCAAACACTGAAGATGGGCAGAGATATTTAGCAAGGCATTGTGTACTCTATCTCGGATGCGTCCGTCAAGTATAAGCAGTAGTAGTAGTTGTAGAAGTGGTAGTAGTAGTGGCAGTTATAGTGGTGGTGTTACTTAGTGGTAGTAGTAGTGGTGGTGGTGGTAGTGGTATCAAAACAGTCTTTATAGGTATTTACTTTACTATCGATAATGAGCTTTGGACCAAACCAAACTATTGCATCCTTAATTGGTACATGGTTGTCTTTGTTATTTGTGTCTAGGCCTATGTCGTATATGACGTGGAATCTCCATTCCCCCCCCCCCCCCAAAAAAAAAGGAAAAACAAACAAACAAACAAACAAACAAATGAACGAACATTTGTCCCGGTGGGTGTGCGCTAACTTCTCAGCAATAAAGGAAACACATGCTGTAGTCTTCTATCACTCGCAGTCGTTGGTTTAACCTTCGTTCATTAATTACCTAGCTTATTATACAACACATTCTTGATCGCGGCCTTATGTGAGAAGACAGTTCATTGAGGGTTTTTCTGAGAAACTATCACGTCGTTCTTAAGGTGCTTGGCCATAATAGTCAATGGAATGACACTATTCCATTATGCAAGTAAGGCATATCCTAATTGTTACTAGTATACTACATATTACTCGTATACTATTCTCATATTACTAAATGAAAAGAAGTTACCTATATTAGACAAACCCTATGGTAATCATAACCAGGAAGCTTCTCCCATGGGAGGTATTGCCCTAGAATAATCACTCAAAAAAATACTAAGAGATTAATGACACTGTGTTCTTTGAAATGTAGGCATTCTACTTTCACTCTGAGTCTCAATGCAATGTTCCATAAATAGACATTCATAAAGAACGTGCAAGTCCTGACAGGCCATCTATTTCCGGTCATCTATGAGTCGGGTCATGTTAAAGCTAGCTTACAGGGGTAGTCGGGTTAACGTTGTTTTCGTAGTGAAAGTGGAAGTAGAGGGGGATAATAAGAAAGATAAGTGCATTGAATATCCCCTTACAGAATCAAAACCTGTCTATCCATCCTGCCATCCTAGATGATAATGATAAATCCACGGAGTGTACTTTGTTTGCAGCTTATTTGTGGATAGCTGTGAGCGAATCAACAGTCTGAGAACAAAACAGCCACAGGAGAGATCAGTACAGCAGCTCCCATTTCCCATGTGCATATAGGTTGATAGTTCTACACAGTCATTTATTTCCTGATCAACTTTAACCAAACTGAAGTCTATCTCACCAAGATGTTCCGAAATACGCAAGCGATTGCATTCACTGTTGCGACTTTTTTGATTGCAGGTGAGAGTCTAGTTTAAGTCGGTGGAAGCATTTTTTCGTTCCTTTTTTCTTGGGGGGGGGCAATATTATAGTGACATATTACTGCATGTTGACTTTGAAGTAGAGAATTCAAACAAAATGGTAGAAATTTCATCAATATGGAGATTGCAAGGAGAGTGCAATGAAGGAAATGATAATCACGATAATAGAGTTTCACGTGTTTCGCAAAACTGTCATGTTGGTCAAACCCACGTAAGCTGCACAAAGGCAATGATACCTTTAATTCCTCAGAGAAAAAAAAATCAAAAAATATCAAACTAATTTTGTCGCAATTTCATTATCATTTCATTTACTCAATGGTCATGAGTGTTAGTTTTGATCTAACTCTTCAAAAATATGCAATGAACACAGCTTATTACTTGTTGTGATATTTCCAAAAGGAAATTACGTGACATTTAAAACGTCCATAATATAATATTTCATATTCTTGTACTTTAATCGTAGTTATTGAAATCAACTTGTATATGCAATTTGGATTCAGAGTGGACATAAACATTAATCAAATGTGTACCTGCATATTTCTTTCACTTAAAGAAAAACATGTGTTTAACTTGGATTAAGTATTGTCTGTGCGTGTTGAGCCATTTCATTTTTTAATCGTGAAGGAGACTAAAGATGAAATGTAAAATGGTATTCTGGCTTCCTTTACTGAAAATTGCGTCTTAATCCCCGTAGTGAAGGACTCACTGTTAAACATGATTGGGTTAATCGACCTACCAAGAATCCAGGTACGCTTACTTTAAAAAAAAATAAATAAATAAATAAACCAGTAATGGTTTATTTGTAGCTCCCTGTGACGGTTTGGTATTATCATTGATAATTTACCAGGTAACACACTGTTTCCGACATCCACATCGGACGCTAAGCCAGGCAAAGAAGTCACTTTGTCTTGCCCGCTTACTGCAGTTCAAGTCAAGAGGAACACAATAGATCACGCTACTTGGTATCATCAGGACCAGGTGAGAGGAAAGATTTACGTCATGCTATCTATGTTTATAGTGCAAGATTCCTGACCAATTCGGCATCATCTTCAACTAAATATTATCGCACACGTTACATATACGCTCACATACACACACAAAATAATTATAGGCCTGTGTGCTGGAATTGGAGTCAGGACTCCATTCACTTCATAGCACTTAATAGCAGGAAAAACTGTGAAAACACTTTGCAGGAAGGTTACACACTACCATCTCAGCGGGATTGTCATTGCATATAACGATGACTGCGTTGTTCACATTATAGAATGCTTATCACACGTTAGTCAGTGATAAATGTTGTATTCAATTTGATCTGTTGAGCGTGTAAATTAGCAGGAAGGAAAACATAACTGGATAATGGAACGAATCACATAACCAATGAGAGCTATACGTCTGAAAATAACTGATTTTATCTAAACTGAAGAGTAATTACTCAAGCTAAAATGAAACTACACAAGAAATGGAAAACCACTGGAGAAAAGTAATTACGCGCGCATTCTATATTATGCAATCTCTTTGCTCACGATGGACCAGCGGGGAGCGTTTTTTTTAAAGACGGCACAGATTGGGGCATGGCGCGTGTTAAACCTATGGGAAAAACGTTGGGTTAGGGTTTTTGGTTATGGTTAGGGTTAGGGTTAGGGTTTGATGGTTAGGGTTAGGATTAGGATTAGGGTTAGGTTTAGGGATAGGGTCCCCGATAGATTTTTAGTTTCCCCAATCTGTGCCGTCTAAAAAAAACACGCCAGCGGGGAACAACGACCGAATGAAAAGACGAACTGATAGTGATCTTGTAATTTCATTCGTTTTCGACATGATCACCATTGTATTCAGACGTTTAGAACATGGTAGATGCACTGTAAAAAATAAAAATGTAACCAAGGAATGCAAGCCATGCTGGACCAACTGACTCTGAGTTAGACGTATGGCTCTGGTAGAAATTAGTGTCCCTGTATTGAGACTAGTAGAAATTATCCAACAGCGCCCTCTGGAATCATGAATCGTATAGGTATTCATTTGCAACTTGCAACAGTAATCATTTTACAGAAACGACTTTAGAGTGACTTTTCTGAAAGAGACTCCAAAGCAGCATTGACCAATGGGGCAACTTCGTTCAATATGAAGCATATCAGTTTCCAGTAAACATAACTCCCTACCTTTCGGAACCAAATGCAAGAGCTGAAGTAGTCTGACTTCAGTTTGTTTTGGGTCGACTTAGAGAGAATACATTTTCATGCATGCGTGATTTGCTGATTTGTATAGACCTTGTTGTTTTTATGCCTCCGCCACGAAGACATAAAGGAGGCATTATGTTTTTGGGTTGTCCGTCCTTCCGTCTGTAATCAGTTTTGTGGACAGCGTAACTAAAAAACTGTTTGAGGTATCCTATAGTGAAACTTGGCATGTATATGTATGAGTGGGCAAAATTGTACTTTTAGGTGCACATGCTCGATGTCAAATGTCAAAAAATCAAAGTCAAATGCTCAGAATTTCACTATTTTCCCCATATCCAAGCAGTGCCTGAAGGTATTTTCTTGAAACTTAGTGTATGCATGTACAACCAAATAAAGATTCTCCAGAGAGATTTTCGGGTCATGAGGTTAAAGGTTTGTTTGTTTGTTTGTTTGTTTGTTTTTTATTTAAACACGGGTAAAAAAAAATACTTGCAAATACGGGTAAAATACGGGCAAATACGGGTAAAATACGGGTAAAAAAGAATACTTGCAAAGGTCAAGTCAAAATGTTGAAATTTCACGTTTTTCTCCATATCTCACAAATGGTTCAAGGTTTCTTCCCAGAACTTAGTATGTATGCATGTACTGACCGGCAGTGACTACCTAGGGATATTTGGGTGGCATGGGTCAAAGGTCAGGGTTCAAAGGTCAAGGTCCACTCCTCAAAATGTCACTACTTCCTCCATATTTAAGCAATGCCTGCAGTATTTTACTTGAAACTTTATTTATACATGTATTACCTAACAGAGATTCTGTGGAGGGTTTTTTGCAAAAGGTCAAGTGAAAGTGCTAAATTTCACTTCTTCCTCCATATATCGAAAGTGGCTGAAGGTATCATCTTGAAACTTAGTACCTATTTGTGCATGTTCTACCTGACAGTGATTCTCTTGGGAACTTGAGGGTCATAAGGTCATAAGGTCAATGGTCAATGGTCAGAGGCCAGGTTCAAATGCTAACATTTTCTCAGATGAAAAATGAACAATGTACGTCAGTATTTTCTTAGGTTGGTTCATAGTAGATCCAGGGGTAACTACCTTCGGACCGGGATCAAACTGAAGGCCAGTTTTCACAGTTAGTTCTTTACTGAAAACACATTCTCAAATTTTCTGCAAACTTGGCAAGTATGTGCCTTGTGGTAGATTAATAAACTATTTGACACTGTATACCCTTCCCCAGCCCCAACAAAGTTTTACTGTGTTCATCTAAGCTAATTTCTGCAAGAAGGTGTTGAAGTTGAACTTTCGTACTCAGGTGACCGCGAGAATTTCGGATATCTTGGGGGTTTTTTTTCTCTCTGGACTGTTCTGTTTCGGGGTTTTCTTACTTTAAGAAACATACATGAGATATTGCGCTTATATTGTCTATCAAGTGCATTACTTTAGAATTTCAAGCAAACTTCGGTAAGTAATTTATGGTACTGCGTTTAATTCAGAGAAGAAAAAACAATATAAGATAAATGTATTAAAAAAATGATCTCAAAAACAGAACAGGGAGACGGAAAGTGGGAGAAAAATTGCAGAGTACCGGTGCCAGTCGTCGTGCGAAGTTACATTCATCATGGACCGGTATGGGGTAACAGTGAACTTCTCCAGAAAGTCAGCAGAGCTTATCATCACAAATGTGCGGCCAGAAGATACAGGCAAATATGTCTGCGTCGTGGGAGCTTCTGAAGGCATAATTCAGATAGAAATTCAACTAAACGTGACAGGTATGTCGATCAATAGACAAAGTAGTAACTGCCTTAATTGATAAAATAGAGATACCTTATTTGAAATAAACATCCAAGGGAGCGATTGTGCTCAATTTGTGACTGACCATTTAAATTGGTGTTTTGAGACGTCTTTTATTCTAGCCTGAGTTAGGACGCAAACGGGGTTAACTAAACGTGTTACAAAAGCCTGAATATGGCTAAAAAAGGGTAAGCACAATCTACTTCTGTTCCTGTTGTAAGTTTTTGCCCTTAGAATGATACGTGACTGCGGTGATTCCATCTTTATACTTTCCACTGCTTTTGCATCAGCGAGTTACCTCGATATCAAGGCACTGTTTACCATCAACTGAAATACCGTATGAAAAGAACAAGAAAATATATCCAAGCAGAGCGGTCACAAACGGTTTGTTCGTGACTACTCTGCTAAGATGTATTTGCCATTATTCACTGCTACATTGATATACGTTTATGTCTCAGTGAAACACGTGACATGATAATCAGGTTTTGCAATTATCCTCATATATTTCTCAGTCTGGCAAGCATTCATTGCATTTCGAAATCATTCATCAGTGTCATTAGCTCTCTGAGGAAATTAGCTGTTAACATTTCGATTCTGTAAACTCTGGAGAGGAACTAATGATGACATTTTCTATTGCAAATTTACACCTTGGACAACCATGTACGTCCAGTGGCAGCAGTTGATGTGCAGACATCTTCGTCCAACAGTACTGTGAATCGAACAGTCATAGCAAATATACCGACAGATCTCACCTGTTCCATCGATTCAGCGAGTGACCCAGACACCACTGTTCGCTGGGAAACTGGATATGATATTCAACTCCAGATGGTATGTGGCTGTCTTGTCATATCTTGAACTCTTATGGGCTTTCTCTGTTCCTTGTATCCTATATTTGATGTAGATTTGCTTGATAAATGGTAGTAATATAAAATGTTTCTCATAGACGGCAAATTCATGTGCGCACAAACATCGTAATGTAGCTAATTACAAGCAATAATTCTCATCCCTTACTTTTTACATCACATAAATAAGATACTAGTACACTGTCTTTCATCAGATTCATTTTGTCAATTCGTGTACCATTCTGTCAATCTGTTAGAGGTTACATATTTCTACTTAGTGACTTCACGTATCCAATAGCTTCGTATCATATTATTCGTGTTATTTTATGTTTGCAGTTATAAGTATGCATTCATGCAGGGTCTGTATAATTAAGTGTATCTATTCATCCGTCTTCCGCAATAATAGATCAATAATTCTGGCAGAGAGAATGGTGCTTCTGTGCGCTTCGTCCCAAAGGAGAGACACCAGGGCAAGTTCATTGATTGTATTGTCACCAATGATGGTGTGGAAACCCGCCAGCGAGTGCTGCTTCACGTCCAAGGTTTGTTCAGTTTTCACCTCGTCTTTCTACGTCCTTTTTTTTTCGTTTCAAAAATTCATTTTATAATAGCAACAAGCACTTTGGTCTGTAGAATTGGGGATCATGAATTATCCAGTCTACTTGGCGCACTTATAATGACAAAGACAATTTGCCAATACACGAGTAAGTAAAAAGCCTCTTCTATCACCTTTGTAATAAACATTATGGGTCTAGAGGTCGTTCCCTTTACACAAAAGAATAAAAGAGAAATACTAGAGAGACAGTTTGTAGGTTCTTGTTTTTTTTTTCCTTTATCAGTGACCAAGGGATTACATGTTTCATACTTTTCTGGGATGTAACTTTCTTTAATCAATATTTCTCCTTCATTCGTACAAGCGCTTTTAGGAGTGTCACTATGACAATATTCGTTGGACGGAGTTCTAAAGATACCTAAAACAGAATGATGTGAAATACCATGAAATAATGCACCTGACTTTCATATCTCCTCCACATCCAGTGTTAAATATCGAAGTGGACCAAGGACACGTAGTGATCAGCAATGGTACGGAGTATCAGGGCGCACACACATGTTTCTATTTGGGCGTCTATAAGCACCGTCAGTTTCTGAGGAGACCGACGTGCTATCACAACAGTGAAGCCATACCTTTGCCTAAAGATGAGGAATCCAGTGATTTTGGAATCGTCGTCTGTTCCATGAATATGTGCAGTGACCCGATTAGAATCGATCCATCAGGTAAGAAGTAAGATGTGTTAGAGGACATAAGTGCCTTGCTCTAAACCTAAATCCTTACCCTTTCCGACAATCCAAGCACGGTATTTGAATTCTTTTCAAGTGCACCTAAAACTGTAAATTCTGCATGAGGTATCGGAAACTTTGGTTAATATTTTTGCCCAATTCTGGTTGGTTTGCAGACGACACGAATCATAGGGATGCTGAAGCTTCTTCTGTTCGAGGTCATGTCATGGTCATCAGTCTTTCCATTGCTGTCATTGCCATTGTTGGTGTCGGATGCCTCTCCATTGTCGTCGTCCACGCATTAAAGAAAAATCGGGGTATGAAAAGAGTTTGTACGTCTTATTCCATGTTGCCCACAAATTTGAATTTGGCTGATGTTTAAGTGAACAAACTATCAAATGTCACCATCCGACCAAACAACGAGGATCTATTACATTTCATAGGGGAAAGTAGTTTTATTCAATGTTATTTACTTATTTAACATTTCATGAGTAAATAATGCAGGGAGGCAAATGTCATGCTCATAAGGTTATCTTAAACAAAAAAGAATGTTGATGATTACCACGCAATACTACTGTCGGCACAGCTTCTATTACAAGGACATTTTTTAAATAAAATTGAATTAGATTTAATCTAATCACACTTATTTATATTCCAAATTGTAGACAATATGAACATACAACATATCGTGACAATTTTGAAGATAATTAGAGCCATTGCTTGTAAAACAAAATGCCCTCTATATGGCATATACACATATATATATTAGTTTAACAATTTGTTTTAAAAATGTATAGGTTATAAGCATAGTATAGGATAGATTTATAGTGTGCTTACATTTACACTATTAAGATTTGTGAATAAAACAAAGTAATATTTCAATGTTTACGTTTTTGAAAATACTACTAGAAATCATTTGTTATACAGAGACATTTTAACTACCATTCAGCCATCATTGCTACCTTTCAAGAAACGTTTTTGTTACGGTCATATTCAAAGCCATTCAAAGCTATGATCGAAAGAAACCCAGAGATTAGAACCAGTACACATAATTTTTTGATTGCAGAAAATGGTTCTTTTTATTGTTCGTGTGCAATATTCCCGTAAATACAGTTGGTATACCGTTGATCTCTACATTGTAAAAGAAACAACTCGTCTGAAGTCGATACGAATTAGTATTCTTAAGACTGAGGTTTTCACTAAACAAGACATTAGTTCATGTGTGATCTATATGAGCGGTATAGCATATCAATTTCATAATGAGCTTCATAACGTTTGATGAATTACACTACAATGATTATGAAAATGAAGATAATGATAACAAGCATAAAACATTCAACTTCATAATTGCTTTGTTGGGAAATTCAACGTTTCTACATCATTATGTAACAAATTCACGTAACAATTCCATCGTTACTTTCTTCCACACAAAATCAATCAAAGAAATAATATTTTGGTAAATAATTAGCCTACAATCCTTTCCCCCTTGAAATTAATGCCGTTTTAATGTTACAAGGTCAAAGATTCAGTGGATTTTTTTTTTAATTGAAGATAAACAAATATCGGACCAAACTTTAAAGAGACTTATTCCCTCCCTCCCTCTCTCTCTCCCTCTCTCTCTCTTATGTACATACATATGTGTTTGTGAGTTTGTGTATTTGCATGTGTACATAACTCTTAGCTTGTTGTAATGACGAAATTATCCTTTCTTCTCCATTTTGTTCAGTTTCCTCTCGTGTGTTCACTAATGCTTTTTCATCCTAATCGAAAATTATCCTACAGCTGAAAGTGTCTCCGGCGAAGCACCGCCCCCCATTCCGCGATCTCCTCCGGTGCCTCCAACGCCTCCAACGCGCTCGCAGTTTTTTCCGCGTGATGTGAACACACCTGAGTCTGATCACATTTACGATGAAGCAGCCTTTACTGTCATGTCAGCACTCCCACGCCCACCAAGCTCTTGGTTTGAACGCGTGAGTATCCATATTTTTTGTCATATATTACAATATGATTATGCAAATAGATTTACATGCAGTAATATCGACACATTCATACATGATGAAAATAGATGAAATGCGAAGGGCACTGACATCTGTCAAGACCCCTAATGTTATGTTATTTTTTTTTATTCATGTTTGATTTCCCCTGTGATATGATAAGAACTGGTATCAGCTATTTCCCCGCTTAACAGGCAGAAGACGTTTTGTTTTGGCGTATGAATTTAGATGAAATAATGTGGACAATGCGTTTTTGCTATGCAGTGTGTTAAGGTTTTATTTTTTTCCTTCATAAATATGATGTAGCAAGCTAACAGTCCTGATAATATGTATATTGGAACTGTTCTCTTGGATTGAGAACAGATGCATATGCTAATGGCGTAATCAATCATTCAGCATAACCACAAGTGTTCCATAAATGCTTTTCAGACAAAAAAGAGATGACAGTAGAAAACTGAAACAAAAAGGCCAAGAATACTTCAACATCCGGTGATTAATTGCACTCTGAGAGCGACATCATAATATTATGAAGGCATTATCCGGGCGGTGCAAATTCCTGATGCACTTTTAGTTTCGAAGGGTAAATTTTCAAAGGGAAAAATAATGAATAAAATATTTCAGCATAACAATAAAGTAATCACATTGCATCCGGTAACTACACAAGTTCTGCGGATTACTTCCAAAGCGGACAATTAGAATTTTAACCTTTGTCCAACTTCTGCCTAATTTTTTATTTGGCAACAATCGTTTTTATTATGGTATTTGTCTTCAAAACACTAAAACATGCACATGGTATATTGTGTCGTTTGTCCCTAAATTTATTATTGAGCAGCACACCGTTTTACATGGAGGTCCCGTCTCCTTTGCCTGATAAAGTTGCCAAAGATCAGTAATTTACACCTTTCAATTGCATTAATTTTTATATGAAGACCTGCAGATATGAGATTGTACAGAGTGTGCCTAATTTATATCCAAAGTCTACCAAATGATGAGAAAGATGGCAACCAGATGAACAAAGTTTTCATAAAGCATTGATATCAAAATGCGTTTATTCAAATAGAAGTTAGGCACGCATTGAGCATTTAAACACAATGGCCCGAAGTCACGAAGGTGGTACAAATGAAACCATGGTTTAAACCATGGACAAAAACCATGGAATGCCAAGTGTTGCATGCGATATTTCGCTACGAAATCAGTCATTTCGTCGATGAAATGATTATTTTGTAAAGAAATGACATCATTTTGTAACTAAATGAACATTTCGTCCACGAAATGATAATTTCGTTAACGAAACAGTCATTTTGTCGACGAAATGACCAATTTCGTAACGAAATATTCTGTTTGACACTTGGCTCTCCATGGTTTTTGTCCATAGTTTAGACCATGGTTTTGTTTGTACCACCTTCGTGAATTTGGACAAATGAGTTATTAAGAAAAGCCTTGTCACAATATTTCCATTTTGCAACAACGAGTCATATGCACATACAGTACTTTTTTTTTGTCTCGGTTTGGGAATATGGCGTTATTATTCCATAATCCGTGATAAACACAAAATTTAGCTGTTTTGCAAAAGAAATTCCAGCGTGTGGATGCCTTTGCTTAGCTATGCAGTCAATTTGCTTGCTTCTGCATGTCTGTTTCTGCAGTCGTGGCATATAAAAACGCGAAACGCCTCAAAACCTTCAAGCAGTCAGATGTTCTTGACTCTTTTCCATCACACTTTTCAAGGAACTAAAAAGTTTGGTCATGATTTCCATTTCTTCTTACAGGCTATCATGTCGTCTTGATATCATTGTGACAATTACAACTTCGATTGCGTGAAAACCACCTGATACCTGTCCCCCTTATAAAGTGTCATAGACATCACATTATGAACGCTCTGTGCACAACAAAATAGCAAAATTACTGATGCGATCAAACAGAACAAAATAAGAACGAGTGCCCATGAATGAGAAATGACAACCTATACAACAGTGGAAATTTGGGACAAAGCGCGGTGGTGCACTAGATATATGATTGGGATGTTGAGATGATGGTATGTCTTGAATCTTTCAACACTTTTATCTATACACCTTACCTGTGGATTATACTTTCCTGTCTTATAATCTCTCTCCATGAAAGCATCCGGCTGTATTTGTTTAATGAAACAGCAAACATATTATGTGTTTGTCTAATGTGGGTTTTTTTTTTTTCAGTCTGTATCGTTCAATGAGGATGTCTGTGACCCAGACGTATTTTGCTCTGATGACGACCGCCATCAACTATCTCCCCGCGTTTGTGAAGACACCTTAGACAGATGTCACCCACTGGCAAGCAGAATCGGCCGCCGCACTCGAAGCAGGACTGCGCGGAGCTCGACCTCGACGTACGTGAATATGAGAAGTTCTGTCCGCAGAGTGCTGGATAGAGTAAAAGCAGTTGGCTGGTCTTATTTTTAGTGTTGTTGATATGATGCTGTTGCTCTCTTAAATCAGTAATGAATAATACTATTTAAGTGATTATGTCTAACTTGATTTCACGCAAATAATATTTTCCATTCATGGGGATATTGGATTTCTGTTAAAAATCTAGTAAATTTTGTAATTTAAATGGATTTCAAGACATATGATACTGCTTTATAGAGGAGGCACTAGCTCTCGAATGGCAGAACTCGTTGATTCCCAGCACCCATCACCCTAATCAGCAGGAGAACATAAAGATCATTCGGAAACTATGTGTACACCAACAGTTTATTTCCAATACATACATTTTCGGGCACCTTATCCTTTGTCAAGTGATTCACAGACTGCCAGAGTCTGTAAATTCACACATTTTCATGAGTGACTTCTCATTAAACATTGGTAAAGCTTGAAGCAAGTAAAAACAAGGTCATGGAGGTCTGCGGAGCGTTGAATTGTCTCTATACTAGCGGCCTGGAACAGTATCATGCCAGTATCTTTACGTCCGATTTTGCGAGTTGTGAAAAAGTTTCTAAATCAGTTATTTAACTTGAATTCACACTCTGAATGCACATTGTGGAATTGAACCTCTAAGGTGTTTAAATAGCGAAACGGAAATTAGGTAGCCTTCTGCATGGTCATGGTTGCAGGATGATTTATTTGCTTGTAACATGGAGTTTTCATTACATTATGGTTCTTCAATTCAGTTCAGTCTCCTGAATGAAGTTATTTGACAATCAATACTGGCATCAAATCAACATTAGTTTAAGGCAATTCATTACTCAGCAAGGCAATAATTAAATTGAAGGGATAAAAACCACTAAATGGAAAGAATACTGGTTGAAGTTTAGTAGACTGATACCAATAACCATGATTCAAAATGAAATACGAGGAGGAAAAATAGGCTTAGATTATATACAGTACAGTTGTAATATAACAATCATCCGAAAGGTCAAATTAGAAGATTTTACTGGACCACCTGAGAGTAAAGTTAATGTGTATACATATATATACTTGTATATGTGTATTTATATATATATATATATATATATATATATATATATATATATATAGTCAGTTCAATAATACTTCAGTTCCATCCAACAAATTGTAAAGCATCATGCAAAGCCTATGCGTGACGATAGATTATTGTTTCAATGTATTCGTTACTTGTATTATATATATTTATATATATAGACGTATAATGTTCATCTTGGAATTTTCCATGTGTTGGACTTCGAATGTTATAAGTAGAAGAAGGAGGCTAGAGTACGCAATCTGTAGTTCCAACAATGTTTTTTCGTTACAAAATTTTCGGCCCGCCTCGGGCCATGGCGTACTCGGGACTCCTCCTTCTATTTTATATATGTATATATGTTCGTATAGAGAGAAAAGGAAAAGAGAGAGAGAGAAAAAGAGAAAGATTCAGAGGAGAAAGAGGTAATTGTGACTTTATCATGATAAAGGGAGTTACGCAGAGGGATGTTGTGATTTCCTTGATCTTATGTTGTCTCTGTTTGAATGCCTTTTGGTTAAAATGTTGTGGTTTTCAAACGAAAGATCACCTGTGTATTTGAAACCTCCAAGGAAATGGATGAACTTATCGTTTCTCCCCATACAGCATATCAGAAGTCCAAAGCACAAGCAATGTAGCACAGTAAAAAAAAAGGGAAAAAAGTACTCGGTTGAATTTGAATGAAAATCAAGTACATTCGATGTCAAAGGTTACCTAGTCAGGGAAATGTATATAATGCATATCACAAATTGAACATTTAACGTCCATGCGTGACCTCCTACATGGGAAGGTAGAGAAGTTTGGTTTGTCTCTTTTTACAAAGAATACATGTCATTCAAAAAGTAGGCTGGCTGCATGGTTAACAATACAGTACTCATTCAAAGCGTTGCAACCAGCTAGCCTTCTTATATACGTCGCGATGAAAGTGATGTTTAATAAATCGGTATGCTGACATACACTCAAACACGGTGTCCATAGCGTTTTCTTGTGAAGCAGTCTAGACAAGAATCTCCCTGTAGCGTTCAATTTTACTGTGGTACATTATCTCATTTTTTAAATACAAGGCAAAGGATCCTGGTTTTAGAGGGTGTTTTCATTACTGTATACAGTATTGTTAAGATAACCTCCAATCAACTCACTAATACTTGTCGTTAAAACAAGTTATCTTGCATGTATGTTTTTACATGGCCCCCTGGAAAACAGTACTTGATTACTGACGGGGCCACCCTGGATATATAAAACGAAACAATAATAATGATAGTAATAATGATAATGATTATTATTATGATAATAATCATAATAATAATAATAGTAATGATAATAATAAAGTTTGGCTAAAGATGCGTTCTTTATGTAGAACATAATCGAATCCGATTGACAAACAGCGACGTAAATAAGCACGGAATTGATCAGTGTTTTAGTAGTAGCCATGATTTAAAAAAAAAAAAATCATGTGCGTACATACTCGAGCAGGATTCGAACCTACGACATCCTGCACTCCGGACAGGCGTCATCTCCACTATACCACCGAGCTTCCGCCCGACAGCAAATGTTAATTGGTTCTAATCGTCGATGTAGGGAAATTTGTCAATCAGTTGCAATGAAAACATCTCGACGGAAGAATTTTATGAATTTTTATAGTCGAATCCATAACTGAATTTTAAAATATCATATAATTTTTCACTGATCAAGCCTATGTTCATTGATTTTAATTCCAATCAAAAAAGTGTTGCTTCCAACTGTTAACAAAAAATAAGACTGTCATTACAAAGACTGTCTTTCTTCAAAGAAGGGATGGGCACTACATGTATTGGGCTATAGTATGTCTGATGAATGATGGATTGGTGTTCCGCCATCAAACACTTGCAAAAAACTCAGTCACACTCACACACGCACGTATACTATTTTTTAATGATTAAGATTTCATTCAAATCATCGTCAGAGCGAAATTCACATGCAGTCATATGTTCAACTTTATCATATAGTATAGAGTCGAAACAAAAACAGCACATACATCCTTACATATAATTCGTTTTCGTAACTCTCATTTCAACCAATATGAATTAACTACAATATCAGCAGGTTGTAACACAGATTATTCAAATAAGAAAAAAATCTTGATTTTTGTACCCATTTTAACAATCTGTGAACAAACACGAAAACAACGTCTCTCAAAGCGCGCCACACGTGCACGTGCATGCACCCATACCCTCACACACATACACACTTTTTTTTTTCCATATTTATTGATTTCATTCAAATCATTCATAAATCAACCCATTCTGGGTGTAACATGAACAAAAACGGTACAAATGTAATTCAAAACACAAACAAATCAATTTGTCAATTTATACTGCAAATAATATCTCTTCAACATGAATAACTCGATAGTAAATCAGCCCTACTGACAATTTCTTCACGAGAAAGTATTGACATGCATGTTCCGAACCTAAATCCCTTGAATATATTGAATCATGTAACTCATTCTCACTTACAGGGGCATATTCATAAAAAAAAAAATACATTATTCAAATCTAGAATGAAATCATTCATGAAAAAAAAAACCTCCCAACCAAAACAAATCTACATCTATTCTAAATATCAAATCCTACCAATATCTTTCATACAATTTATAACTATCCTTCTTCAAATCCCCATCCGACCAACCCCCGATTCACCAAAACCTAACCCACATACACCAAAACACATACACATCGGCACACATACACACATACACACACACACACACACACACACACCCAAACCGATACCACCTTCCTTCCTGATGAAACAACTTCCAAATATTGATACGTAAAACGTAATGGACTGTATATGCATAAAAGCAGCATCCGCACGCAAACACCGCTCCAAATTCAAATACAAATCCGTCAAACTCATCAAACTCATAGCTGCTGGTAAAACACACGCACGCACACGTACGAACACGCGCACACACACACACTCTCACACAACACACACCACCATGCCGCAAATGCTTCCAGCCCTCGGGTTTCGGTTCTTAATCACATTTTAATAAATCTGGCCTTCGCATATACACTTCCTGATAGTGATGTGAATGTAATGGAAAGAGAAAGTACTAAAACGAGCAACAATACAACAATGACTAACTCTCAAATACAATTAAAGAATAAAATATGCAACAAGAGAAAGAAAAAAGAACTTCCTTTCAAAACGTGTCACCATCGCCTTGTATTTTATATTTCAATTTGAACAAGAGCATTCCAATTGTTCCTCTCGTTTTTTACACTCCCTCAATTTTTTATTTCATCATATAAGTCTGGCACCTCCCTTTTGAACTCTCTAAATATAGAATACATTAAATTTCTAATCATAGATGAAGAGTGTTACATTCTTTTAACGAATTCCCTGATATACCTGCGCAATAACCTCCCAACACACATTCGTACTTTTTTTCAATTCTACTCAATTCAGTTTCTGTAAAATGAAATTTGTCGAAATCCCTGTACTTTGATACAATCTCAGTGCATTAATTACAAAAGGAACAAAGATAGTCCGTAACAAACCCTAATTTCAACATACTCTTGTGTATAGTGCCCTATAAAGAAGTTTAAACTCGAATTCCCAAAGCATGTAAAGCTTTGAGGTAAGAGTTGTAACTTTTCAACATACTCTTGTGTATAGTGCCCTATAAAGAAGTTTAAACTCGAATTCCCAAAGCATGTAAAGCTTTGAGGTAAGAGTTGTAACTTTTGGTCTGACAAAAATATCTCGGATTGGACTTTCGGTGAATAAGGAAAAGTAATCTGTCCCTTTGTCCATCTCGTATACATCCGAATCATATTACTGCTGTACAAAACCAAATACACTAAGGAACTCATATTACTTTCTCGAAAATATACCACAAAATCTGTTTTTTTTTTATATTTTATTCAAATGTTGTCATTGTCCTAACAAGTAGGCCTAATGATAAATACCAACAAACAACTTATTTCTTCCATTTTATTAAATCACATCACATATTCTCCAAACACACGTATTTTTCTCACTGCGTAACCCTTTTTAAAAGTATTTTAAAGGACTGAAATGCCCTTTTTTTTCAAGAAATGATAATCGATTCGCATTTTTTATAAAAAGCTTTTCACTATATACCATCTTACCTTTAAACACCAAAAAAAAAATGATTATTATCACACATCATTTGATTCTTATTCCCATCTTCTAAGTTTTGCAAACTTCCCAACTTCTGCCATGCTTACAAGGGCTCTGTATATGAAAGTTGGTACTTTCATTTTTTTTTAAAAAAAATGTTTCATAATTACAATGAAAAATTAATTTCCACCAACTGACCTGAACACCCTTTCTTTCTTTCCATATTCTTTTCCCCAAAAAAAGAAGTTTTTGTTTTTGTTTTTTTTTTTACTCCATTACTCGTTGGACTTTAACATACAATAATTCTGTGTCTCACTTATCTGTTATCTTGGTACATAATGGCACTTTTAATTTGGTTCTTATTTTTTTTCTTTCCATAAAAATTAAAAACAAACTTTCTAATCTCTACCCGCAAAGGGAAAACAACCCCGTTTGTGGTTTGTGTGTTACAGAATACAGCTTCAAGAGAAAGCGCAAGACTAAACTGTTCGAATTATTATCTAGTTGTGTGCAAACCCCTACCAACGCCACTCTGATCATATCTCTGTAAAGCGCTTAATATCAAACAGTTTTTGCTATCATTTATCATTTACCATTGCAATTGCAGGATGATATATAACTCAACTTAGAAAATGCGTATACTTGAGTAGATCAGGGAGTTATTAGAGAAGTGTTGGAATGTCTATCCAATGTGTGTAAATTTAAAAAAGATATTGAAAGGGACAGTGAACTGCTGCTCGCTGGGTTTGTTGTGAATGAGGAATGATGCATACTTACACTGACTTACGTAGAAATGCTGTCTTTTGTCGAAGTAATTCATCGACACCTGCGACAGAGTGCACAACGCCTCGGCGCCACGGAGTATGGGTACAAAGAAGAGATTCTTGATCTTCTCCTTCTGTAACACCTACCTCCATGACCTCCTGAGTAGACAAAGCGTCAGGGAACCCGGAGCAAAGAGGAACACGGGGTAACACGAAACACTCCCATTAAACCAATGCAGAGTATGTTGTCTTAAATCTAAAGTTCATACACCAAGGAACCTCTAGGAGACTGCATCATTTGTTATCGAAGCCTGTATCGGAGCCGTAAAAGTAAGTCATGGTATGTCAAAGATATTTTTTTCACTACCTTCAGAGGGCGAACTATTGGGAGCCTACAATGACGTTTGTGATTTCACGTCATTGCGCATCTTACCCACTTAGTAATGGCTGACTTCGCAAATCTTTTTACCCGCAACCATGTTTAGGTCCTTCACACGTTTCCGGGCATGCTACGCGGGCTTCTTTTGTGTGGGGATTTTCCAGCATACCGGACAATTTCTGAGGGCGGACAAGGATTTGGGCGAGTCAGAGCATGTGTCTTACTTGCTGGACGCGTTCTACTTAAATTCTACTTGCGGGTATACTGTGTGACCTGTGTACCAGTCGCGTGGGTGCTGACAACTCAGTGAAGGAATTCCCCTGAAGGAATGGCAGAAGTCCCACAGAGTGTCATTATCTTGGCTGCGTACGGGGACTGCGGAGTACCTGCGTGGGAGTTGCCTGCGAGGTGCTGCCGCTAAGGGCCTCCTACTGGCGTTCTGCGTGGACCTCTCCGGGCATCCCCGCGACTCACCCGGAAAATGTTTTGGTCATGCTCAAAACTTGGCTGCGGTTAAATGGGACTTGCGTGAGCACCTCCGGCCGAGATACGCGCTAGATACTGTCAGGTGCGGACCAACTGCGGAGAGGTCCGCAACAGAAAACGGATCGGTTTCAAAGCTCTCAGGCAGGTCACACGGAATGCACGCAAGTAGAAGATAAGTAGTACGCGTCTAGTAGGTAAGAAACAAGTGCCAATCTCGCAAACATTCTTGTCCGCCCGGGGAAATTCTCCTACGTGCTGGAAAATCCCTCCTCGCAACAAGCCCGACTAGCTTGCCCGGAAAGGTGTGACACGGCCTTTACAATGAAGAATGTGTCATCAATCAACAGATGGGTGCTACTATGCCCGTGTCCGAGGGCTGGTGTCCACTACCATTCCCACTCCTTCCCTACCCCTACCCCTTTGTATGTGAAGTCAAGTCAGAATTGAATGAGTTTCAGTCTGTCACTGTTAATGAGATAGAAAAGCTTATTAAGAACTCACCTAACAAATCATGTGAACTTGATCCAATCCCAACAGATTTGGTTAAGAAGTGTGGCAGAGTTTTAGCACCCGTTATCACAAGAATCATAAATGCTAGCCTGAGATTAGGTGTAGTTCCACAGGTGTGTAAAAAAGCAGTTATTCATCCAACTTTGAAAAAAGCAGGCTTAGATCAGGAGTGTTTAAAAAATTACCGTCCAATTTCAAATTTACCTTATTTAAGTAAATTGCTCGAAAAGGTTGTTTTCTCACAACTGACAATGTATCTGCAAGATAATGAATTGCTTGATTCATTTCAATCTGCGTACAAGCCTGGTCATAGTGTAGAAACACTGTTAGTCAACTTATCAGATATTGTGTTCAGAGAATTAGATAGTGGTAACATCACTGCTCTTATCATGCTTGATATGAGCTCAGC
This sequence comes from Diadema setosum, assembly GCA_033980235.1. Classification (NCBI taxonomy): domain Eukaryota; kingdom Metazoa; phylum Echinodermata; class Echinoidea; order Diadematoida; family Diadematidae; genus Diadema; species Diadema setosum. The sequence goes on along the minus strand of CM067070.1, from coordinate 15,047,340 downwards.
TTTTGACACAGTCGACCATGCTATTCTGATTCAACGATTGAGATATTTGGGCATCAAACGAACTGTTCTTGATTGGTTTATATCCTACTTATGTGATCGATCTCATTATGTCAGAATTGGTGATTCTACCTCTTGTAAAACTATGACAAAGTTTGGTGTACCTCAAGGTTGTGTTGGAGGCCCGCTGCTTTTTTCTCTGTATATGCAACCAATTAGTGAAGTATTTCGCAAGCATTGTATTAGTTATCATTGTTATGCGGATGATATACAACTTTATTTGTCTTTTAAACCCACTGTGTCTTCATTGTCATCCGCCATTGTAAAACTCGAAGCATGTTTGCAAGACCTGAAAATTTGGCTTACATCCAATGGCCTTAAACTAAATGATGATAAATCTGAGTTTCTGTTATTGGGATCAAAGCATATGTTAAGCAAAGTTGATTATCAGTCATGTCATGTCAACATCGGTAGCACTTGCATTACTCCGTCGAAAACATCCCGTAATTTAGGTGTCATATTTGATCAGGAAATGTCATTTCGAAGTCATGTAACTCATATTCAGCGGAATGTTCGATATCAGTTGCGTAATGGTAAGTTTCATAAGGAAATATTTGTCTAAATCTGCAGCTGAGATACTTATTCATGCTTTGATTTCTTCTCGGTTGGATTTTTCGAATTCATTGTTGTGTAATCTTTCAAAAAAAGATGTCACAAAACTTCAACGGTTGCAAAATTCTGCTGCCCGATTGTTAACTTTTACTAATAAGTTTGATTCCATGTCACCAGTTCTCCGTTCCTTACATTGGTTACCTGTAGAAAAAAGGATTATTTTCAAGATTCTGTTATTAGTACATCATTCAGTTCATTCTTTTTCCCCAATATACATAAGTAATTCTGTTCAAAAATACAATCCGACACGAAGGCTACGTTCATCATCAGATGCATTCTTACTCCAAACACCCAGAGTAAAACATGGGTATGGTGATCGTGCTTTTTCCGTTATGGGACCAAAATTGTGGAATCAGTTACCTCTTCAGTTAAGGGAACTGTCATCTACAGAGTCATTCAAATCCAAACTTAAAACTTATCTGTTCCTTTCATACTGAAGACTGTAGTTGCTGTATGTCATTAATATTGGATTAATATTGTATTTTTAATTGATATATGTTGTATTCTTTATTTGGTATATATTTGCTTTTGTTTACCTTTTTTTTTTTCTTTGTTGAAATGTTTGAATATGTATATGCATGTAAATATATGATATTTTTTCATTTTTGAAGCGCCATGAGCACTGAAAAGTGAACCTGTGCGCTATACAAGTAGCCACTATTATTATTATTATTATTATCATTAATCGGCATCTTGGGGTTGGTCACGTGACGTGACAGTTCACGAAAATCGCATACAGTTCTTTGAAATATGTTACATAATTTGTTTTTCTACAGGATACATTTTCAGAATACATAGAAAGTTTTATAAATAGATTTTTACATTAATTCAGAAAAGAAACAGTGCATTCAAACTGTTCAAATTGAAGACATCCTCTAAACGAAGAAGTGTTTCTCCTTACCTCATTCCGTATTTCATACTTTTTCACAAGGAAAGATCACACATGGACATTCATCGCTCGTTTATTAATTCAAACATCTGTTTCTGTGAAAAACATCACAGTAACATTTAAAGATGCTTTCCTGCTTTGATCACATTGTGCATCACCGACAGCCAGGCTGGAATAAAAGAAAAAGACGGCGCTTTGAGATATCTAAAAACTACATGCGCAGAAGATAATAACACTCTTAAATCAAGAATTGCATGTACGGTAAATATTCGAAGTATACACTGGAAAATTATCGCTCAGTTAATTTCATTTGCGAAATGCACGTAGGGGTGCCTACTTAACGAGAGAAAGCAAGCATTTCGGCAGGTTGGTTGTAATTTGTATTCTAATTTTCCCCATATTTCGCACACTGTTTCAGAGTGAACATGGATAGTAATGGAAGACGACATGTCCTATGTCTTACCATTAAGCAACGTGACATGCGCGTCCACAAGCGTCCACTTGAGTAATTACTAATTCAATGACACGAAATTTGTCATGATTTGAGGTTTGCTGCTCCCCATTATTGTTGATTTTCCAAGGGCAGTGAAGTCTTAAAATGCACCTCGGCGAAATAAAACCGAAATGAGGGAAACGGTTCTTTTGTCAGTGGCGACGAACGATTACACAACCGTCATTGTCCAAACATCTGAATGTACTCATAAAGATGCACATAATCAGGTGGCGGCGATGCAGGTCGGATCAATGAAAGATCTCCGTTCATAGTCCATGTGTGTAGTAGGTCCATGCTTTTCCAGTTTCATAGAATTTGATGAAACTGATCATTTCATAACACATCGCATTTATAGAGCGCTTAATATCATATCTCTTAGCGCTGAGGAAGTGAAAACAGAGATGTGCACCTCCGGGCAACTACGGGCGAGATACGCGCTGTAGGTGCTGCCAGGTGCGGACCAACTGGTGGGAGGTCCGGGTAAGAAGTTTTTTTTTTTTTTTTTTTTCCCGCAAGTCAAATCGCAAGGCTTTCCCAGACACGGTGTGACAAGGCCTTGAGCATGCTCAAAACTCGTTCCGGGTGAGTTGCGGGGGTATGCCCGCAGCGGTACACGCAGAATTTACGCAGAACATAAAATTCAACAGATGATCCCTCTCAACAGCCAACTTGATATTTAATGTCATTGCCTTTCTAAACATGAAAACATTCTTCCTGTGTTATTTCCATCAAAATTCGATTTTCATCACAAGGATCGGCGAAGAAATAATCTTCTGCAAAGGTCTTTTACTGACACTTTTCTTTTTGATTGCAAATCTTCATAAAAGGAATAATAGCATGGAATGATTAAGTTTTATCCCTTCTTATATTAAAATTCATATATGCTTTTTCTTTGATTAAGATAATAACTGAATTGTTTAAAATATTCCTTTTCTCTTTACCTTTTCATATACCAAGCTGTTTATGTCATTGCCAGGAATGCTTTGTATAGCTGATGAAACAAGTTCAAGTGGATATATCTCTGTTAAGGGACAGACATTAAAAAAAAAAAAACGCGACGAATGTATTTGGCACTATCGAGAAAAGTCATAAAGGTACTTGATGGTAGCTGGAATGTTTAGAATCAAGCAGACAAACCTGACACAGACAGACAATGCAAACAAAATAAAAGAGGTTATACATGAAAATAATATTGAGCAATCTCCAGCTGTGACATTTCGGATGACTTTACCTATGATACTCGATGACGAGAGAATCGTAGTTTAGATCTGCCTTGAAGCTATTTTTGGTGAATACTGAAACTGATTTGACCATTAAAACCATTAATACCTTACATCACTTATGTCAACCATTAGAGGACTCTCGATCAGTGAAGGTTGTTGAGAGTGCAGACATACTGAGAAGCGGACTAGCGGACATCGCATTGGGGAATTCCCTTTCAAGGCATTACTTTCGCGTCAATCTGAATTTACATTGTAATGTAAAGGGCGTGTGCTTGGATCACAAGTACGAACCAACTGACTTCTCATAGGACCTATGCAGTGCATATTAGTTCTTTATAACCAGACAAAATGTTGGCTCTGCGATAGTATTAATGCTCTTGGTCTGAGTCAGGAAGGAATTTACGATTCAAATACAGCAGGAGATGCAAAGCTACAAAAAGGGTTCTAAACGGCGAAGACTGTAATTATGGGACTGATACAGCGCAGTACAAGCACGCGCTCACACAGACAGACAGACAGACACACACACACACACTTTCACAAACAGATACAGTAACTCAGTACACAGGTGCATATCCTGTATTATTACCTAATAGAAGATGAAACCTATTTATGCATGGTTTTAATCAACATAAGATCGGTGTATCGTCAGCAGTCAGTTGAGAACTTTGGTTTATTATTTGCTAATAATAATAATAATAATAATAGCTGGTTTTTATATAGCGCATTATTTTTCACACACTTCAGGGTTTCAATGCGCTTTACAGACTATTATTACCCCGGTCACTGGATACATTATCAACCAGCACTAACAGTGCTCATTCTCCACTCCCTGGGGAGCATTCCAGCCAGTCGCAGCCATTTTTACAGGCGCGCACATGCTTATCAACCAACATAAGCTTTCTCATCCTACCGGGTACCCATTTATACTCCTGGGTGGAGAGCAGCAATGTGGATAAAGTGCCTTGCTGAAGGGCAAACGTGTCGGGCTTGGCATGCTCGAACCCACGAACCATACCATGCTCATGTCGTTCACAGACGAGCGCTCTTATCCACTCAGCCACGACACCTCCACATGTCGTGATACATGATTTGCTTGTCTGTTCCTTTATTCTTACTTCTTGTTCTTTCTTATAAGAATGTTTTTTAATTAAAAATACCCCCATATGATGAATTATCACAGAATAGAGTAGTGTTGATTTCACGTTACGTGTGTTTAAAAGAAATATGCCTTTCAGTCAATATTTCTTTGCTTTCTTATATACAATTCCCTCATAAAATTGGTTGCGTGTTTTGTTTATACCTTTGATTTGTTTTCGTTTTGTTTTGGTTTATTGTTTGTTTGTTTGTTTGTTTGCTTTTCAACAATGCATCAATGAGCAAGGATTGACGGTAGCAACAACGAAAAAAAAAGTATGTTTTCCTATAGTGCCATGTTATTGTCCATATTATGAGTATCCACAGTCGGCCCACTCGTAGACCTTTTTCTGTTTTTCAATCATATTGTCAAAATGCTTATGCCACTTAAGTTCTGTCTGCATTCAAGATGATAGTGTACTCTCCTCGAGTAGACGTTAAAGCCGTGTATGACAGCACATGTCTGCATGTAGTAATCATGAAAGTAGAGTTATTCGAGCTGTTGACGATTTGTCAGAGGACTGGGAAACTTCAATAACAGGCAAAAGTCCCAATTAAAGATTCATTAAGTTTCCATATTAGTCCTAGTTTGTCCATACAGATAAAAAACTGAAAAAAAAGCATAAGCAGTAATGAAAAACACTGTCCAAATGCTGTAAATGCTTGCCTTTTTAATAGCAAATTTGATTTTCATTGAAACTGATTGACAAATTGCCCTACATCGACGTAAATAAGCACTGAATTGATCAGTGTTTTAGCAGTAGCCGTGATAAAAAAGTACGCCCAGGATTTTTTTTTTATCATGACTTTTGCTAAAACACTGATCAATTCAGTGCTTATTTACGTCGATGTAGGGCAATTTGTTTATCAGTCGCGATGAAAAACATCTCGACAGAAGAATTTCATTAATTTGAAAAGATTTGATTTTGTTGATGTTCATCACGGCGGTGTTGATGAGAATGCGTCTCACATGCATTTTCAATTTGAATTTTGATTCCAACTTGCTTCTTACACGTTTATATGAAAAAAAAATGATATGGAAAGTTGATGACATTATTGAAGAAGTCAGTTGGGTTTTTTTCAATGCTGATAGCTCTGACCATTCAAATTCCCTCGAACTTGAATGATCGCATCGTTAATTCGGATAAAAATCTGACAAAATCTGGCAGGAAAACTTCTTAAGTGTTTCTCCAACCTACACCAGCATTAAATGTGAATTCTGTTTAATCCTGTGGAGAAAAATCTCAAAAAGAGAATGAGAAATTATTTTGAATGAAATGAGGTTAAACAATTTCCCAGGAAGTGATGTTCCAATTTGGTCATTACTATAATAGTGGATGTGGTCGTCGAAAGTTTTAATGAGGGATATAAAAGAAAATAATTATCTCCTCAAAAATGAAGGGTAAATACTCCGACTCATAATAAGGCAACCATTCTTTATTGTTTATACAAATCGCGGCCTTTTTTATTTTTAGATATAGATTACAAGATTCATGCGAAAGTATTGTCAAACCGCATGTTCTAACATTGTGCATGAAATAATCATCAATATAATATGAAGGGAAGAAACATTGGAGAGGGTATTTCAGTCATTGACGGTATTATGATTTTTGTACATTGAACTGCGTTTTATCTCTTTATATATTTGCAAACTATATTAAGAAAGCTTTGACTCAGCAGATGTTATATTTAGGCAGAAAGTGCTTCATTAATTGAGTTTGAATCAACGTTTCATTAGGACGACTTTATTTTGCTTTGTTTCCTTGCATTAAAAAAAAAATCTTCAAATCAACTGTTACGAGTAATTCCTCTTAGAATTGTCGGCTCTTTAGTACAATTTCATATAAGTGATTTCTAATGTATATCGGAAAAAAAGTTAAAACCTGAATTCCCATCGAAACCAAAACTATGCCATCCCTTCAAGCCTTTGAACAAAGTCCAAAATCATGGTGTTGTATTAGATGCAAATCTGTTGTTTGAAGACCATATTTCATGTAGTTATGTATTCCAATCTAAGATTTCATTTGTGTATAACCTGGGCCGAATTCGAACATCCTATTATCTAACTAAATCAGCAGCAGAAAAAAAAAAATGAACATGCTCTTATTTCGGCCCGTCTTCCACAAAAAGGAATTACAGTAAAATGCAATTGTGCTGCTATGGATTACTCACCTACACGAAAAAAAAAAACAACGCATAATACTTACCCCGTACTTCTGTCTGTCCACTGGCTCCTTGTAGAAAAGCGTAATACCTTCAAGTTTCTTCTTCTTGTCTATTCCATACATTGCACAGATTGCCTCTGCCCATCTTCAAAATAAACTTTTCATCAGCCATCACGAAATATCCGCTCATCCAACTATTTGGCCTATTTGCTAGCACGAATCAAGCGCAGTTGGGGGTCGTGATTTTTTATACATGCAGACATGGGTCCAATATTTTGGAACAACCTTCGAATGTCTCGGGCAATATATCTACCGCAAATACCTTCTCTTGATGCTTTCAAATTTAACCTCTAAACTTACTTTTTTAATTTGCATTGACAGTTGTGTACATGTATATCCACGTATATTGCTTTTGTTTGTTTGTTTGTTTGCTTATTGTTCTTTCTATCTTCTATAAAATTATATTTTGTAACTAACATACCTATTCATTCGGATTCAACAGCGTTATGAATACCTTTTTAAATAATGAGCGCTTTATAAGAGTCCAATACGATGATGGTTACTATTATTACTTATAAAACGCCTTTGTGTTGTCAATAAAACATGCATGTAAAGCCTCTAGATGTTTCTGCTTCTCTAGCTAGTTATTTTCTTCAAATTTTCCATGTGCTCGTAAATATCTGTAAATAAATTGTATCATAATCACGATAATGTAAATAGCACAGTCTGCAAGAATTTGCAGCCTATTGAAGGAGGCAGACTTAATCAGAAAAAGAAGAAGAAGAAGAGCTACCCGGATAACTCTTCCCTCGTGATAGTGCAAAGGTTAAAGGTGCATGGTCCCGGTGTTTTAGTCAAATGCGTACGCGGGCGCACGGCGCAAGTTTCCTATAGAGACCTACGCTATCGACTTCTCTTTGGCGCTTACGCTTTGGCCCACTTTCCCGAGTCCGAAGAAGTCCGATTCAGTGTAGTCAGTGGTCCGATCACAATTCGGCTCATGAATAATAATAATAATAATAATAATAATAATAAGTATAATAAACTTAGCGTCAAACAATAACAAACATAAACAAAAATACGCTATTGTAGACGCGCAAATAGTCCTACGCAAGGATTTCAGCCTTTCATCAGCAAGGATTTCAGCCTGAGTTCATTGTGACATCACTGGCTTTACGCGGAAGTTGCACTTGCTCTACTGAACTTTGATCTATATTCTGGTACCATATCCGTGTGTGTGACGATTTACGCATCTTTTGTTATCTTCACTGCGTCTGTCTCCTGTAGCAACCCCTTCACCTGTCTCCTATAGGCGGGGGCGGAGTGACGTCACTTCCGCATAGCGACGAACTCGCTGCCCTTAGTGCGATGAAAACAATAGCCGTCAAACGAGCGTGTCATACAATACGCGAATTGCAATATATGGGACAGTTCATTAGCGCACATAAACGGGAGTTTACGTGGATCTACAGTGGAGCTGTCAGTCCACGCTGTGTTACTACTGTCGCGTTTAATGCTGTTCATTTCACTTTTATTTACCGCTGAATCTAGTTCATTGTTTCAGTTCAAATATGCTTTCATAGATTATAAGATGTCTTTCGAAGCAAAGGAGAGATACGAGACTAAACTGTCCTCCATCGGCCTTGCAGTTTGTCCCTACCGTGTACCTAACTATACACAGCCCAGTCGCCGCTGTACATACGTATTCGCGTAGCGTATTAACAGCGTCTGGTCGGGCTACCGTGTACCCGCAGACTCGCGGATCAATGACCCTACGTCGTGGCCAGACATTCAGTTCGCCGATGTGTACATGTACCTAACGAGTACACCTGGTTAGTAGTCGGTTATCATTTACTTCCAGCAATTTGAATTCAGAGCATATCGTCCTTGACTTCACTGGACTCCAGTGGGATCCGTCTTCATTCTCCCGGCTGATAGCAGCTAACCACCGGTTCCTTCTTTCTGGACTGCGACCACGTTTTGGAAGTTCAAAGAAAGATCGTTTTTTGTCCAACATTAGACTATGATTATGGCAGCCAAACACAACACAACTTCGAGGCATTGTGAGGATGTGAAACAAACGATTAAATGATGTACGAATCTGCAGTAAAAATGTCAGAAAGCTGTGCAAAAATAACCGATAATAGCACACTAGCGTATACCGTTCATTCAGTGCAGTGCATTATGCATGTACCGTGCGTGTATTATGCATGCGATGCATTGCTGAGCGCTGCACTAAGGTACGGTCGCTACGCATTTGTTTTCATCGGCCGGGTCGGTTACTAGGGCTCCATGTTGAAAATGCCCGGATGTCCGCCCCCGCCTATAACAACACTCCCTGGTGTGGACCATCTATACGCATATTTTTGTTGTCTCCACTGCGTCTGGCACATAATATAACAGTAACAAGCGTATTCCTTAGATACACGCGCAACCGGTGCGCAACTAGTCAGCAATCCTCACTATGACGTCACCATTTACAGTGCAGTCAACGCAGCCTTACTAAGGAACAGGGGTGGTATTCTGAACACCGTTTTATCTCTGTTGTAACTTGTGTTGTAACTTGTGTTGTAAGTCTGTGAGTTACAACACCGCTAAAACAGTTGTAAATCGGTATTCTGAAAACTGTTTTAACGGTGTTGTAAGTCATGATGACCACGCCCATCGCAATAATCATATCCAATAGGAAATATTGTTAGAAGTAGAATCTAAGACATTTCAACCAATAAGATTGCTCCCTTGGGCAACTGCGCCTTGCTTAACTCCGCGCGTTTTAACAAGCGCTCTTTCTCTGGCGTGCGCACAAATAGGACAATGGCATGCGCAGGTAAAGAGAGCCAGAGATAAAGTAAAGTTACAACAGAAGCTTGATCATTATGCCTTCTTACCGGTTTTGCCGTATAGTTGGTGCGGTAGAGGATTCGCAAAGCTATCTCCGATTGAGTCTTTTATTTGAAATTTTGTTTAAAAAATAAGAAGGTATCTGGCGTTTATAAGAGGAACCCAAATTTCATGGTTTATGGGGAAACTAGACGCTTCTAAATGAGGTTAAGCCCTTGCAATGCCATGTTATTATTATTATCATTATCATTAGTAGTAGTAGTAGAAGTATTAGTATTGTTGCTGTTGTTGTTGTCACTATCTTCACAAGATATCTCTTGGAGATCAATTCATCACGCCAAATTACATCATGGAACCTTAGACTTCTAATACTTTTCTTATGATTTGCGTCATTCCCAGCAATAAATATTTTTGAAACACCCAAAGGTACTAATAATGAATTCATATCGGTGAAGATAATGAAATCATATGAAAAAAATGTTTAATATTTTGAAAGATATTTTTGAAATGAATAGTGCTTAAAACAAACTGCCGACGGTGCCGGTAACCTTTCTGTTCATGTGTTTGTGATTTTATCTATGTGCATAATTACAGTATGCTACCCGTATGTACTTGCAATGTTACTGTTACCAAATTTTGTATTGTGGAATGAGTTTACATTTTGTCAAACTGCTATATCTCTTGCCTTTCTGTACATACATTGTTTTTATTTTTTTATATCTTTCTTATTTTGAACTCGTATACCACAATATTGAGTTAATGAATTATCTCACTATCTAACACAAGTTTAAGCGAAAGTTACAACGGAGTTAAAACACCTTCCACCCTGTTTTATCTCAGAAGCATAAATTTGCACGGGGCATGACTTACAACAGAAGATAAAACAGTTTTCAGAATACCGTGTAATCCAATGGGTGCGTAGGTTTGCGCCCACTGTTACGCGCGTGCGCATATCCTAAGACAATGGTATGCGCAGGCAAAGAGTGCGCAAGATAAAACACAAGTTACAACACAAGTTACAACAGAAGTTACAACAGAGATAAAACGGTGTTCAGAATACCGATTTGTTACAACAGACTTACAACAGAGATAAAACAGTCTCAGAATACCACCCCAGTGCTTTGGCCTTTCTTCTTCTTCTTCTTCTGATTAAGTCTGCCTCCTTCAATAGACTGAAGATTCTTGCAGACTGGTGCTATTTACATTATAATACAATTTATTTACAGATATTTACAAGCACATAGAAAATTTGACGAAAATACTAGCCACTGTGATCAACCGTTAGACGGTTTCGAAATGATCCCACAGATGGCGCTGAAACAATTTCTGACGACAGGGAATTCCAGTTCCTTACAGTTCTTGGGAAGAACGAATGGCGATGCGATTCAGTTCTCGAATATGGTACCTGATAGGAGTGTGGTTGCGAGGCTCTCGTTAACTGAGTAGCCTGTTTGATGATATAGTCCTGTGCTGAAAGAGGAGTGAGATTATTGTGTATTTTGTACATCATAATTAGCCTGTCATTTTCTCTGCGCTGTTCCAGAGTGGTCCAATTAAGTTCTTGTAGCATTTTGGTGACACTCGAGGTGTTATGGTAGCGATTTAAAGTGAATCGCGCAGCTCTTCTCTGGACCATTTCCACTTGGTGGATTAGGTTCTTGGTAGATGGGTCCCAAACTGTGGAAGCATACTCAACAATTGGTCGAACCAACGTTTTGTAAGCTGTGGCTTTAACATCAGAAGATTTTATGCGAAGATTGCGTTTTAGAAATGCAAGCACGTTATTGGCTTTATTGACAGTATTGTTGATGTGTTGGGTCCACTTCAAATCAGAAGTTATGGTTACACCCAAGTACTTCACGGATTCAACAGATTCAAGAGGGGCGTTATTTAGATGATACACGTGTTGCACCTTACTTCTTTTCCTGGATATTGTCAAAACCTTACACTTATCTGTGTTCAAATCCATCATCCATTTTTTCGCCCAGTCACCAATTTTGTTTAGGTCCTCTTGAAGATTTTGCGTATGATGTTGATTGTCGATGGTCATGTAAGAGATTGGCCTTTGGAGAGGGCAACCCCATATTGTTGGTTTAGGCCAAAGCAGTCAGACCGCAACGTCCTGAAAAGCCTTCGCATTTATCGTACGCGTATGCATGGACCTCGCGGACATGAATACGTAATGAGCTGGGAGACCACATTTTTAGAGTGTCTGTAAATCTAAACGACATTATCAATCTTCATGATTTATACATCGATAAAAAGCTGAAGAGTTGTACTTTGATGAAATTCGACCACTTGAAAGATTATGACATATAAAATATACTGAACAAGGAAATTACAAAACACAAAATTTGCATATTTTTCATTCTTCTTAAGGGGTACACTAGACCGACGAAATTAAGGTGGACCAAAATGGAAGAGATATAAAATGAAAAAGGAAATATCATTCTATGAAAACATAATGACTTTATGTGGACTGATCCTATGAACGGGTCAGGTTGGCGAATAAATCATTGCGTTGTACAGTTAATTTTGACGAGATTTCAGTTTGCAGCGAATACGCGTTTCTGATTGGTTAATTCCCTCTGAGTGGAGAGTTGAACGCACCTCGCGGAATGACAGTAAACGTGTACTCTACATAACAGTAATACTCTGTGTGTAGATGACAGTGTAGGACCCTATGGTGTGTGTGTGTGTGTGCGCGCGCACAATGTATAGTATACGCGCTCAGGTTCAGGCAACTGCAGCTGCGACAAGATCTCCACGTAAACAACAAGAACAACACTCCACTCTGATCGACAGTTCAACTTTGGCTTGAACTTTTTTTGCCGGCACAACTAGATAGAGTAGAGTGCATTAATAAATAGCATACAAATCAATAATAAAAGATCTAGCACTAAGTTTGCACACATGAGTTCTTTTGGGCTCTCTTTTTGGTATTAGAGTAATTATTCCTTATTATTATTCCTAATTATTTACTGTATTCATCGCTGAGTAATTTATCTAATGATACCCTGGGAGCGCATGATCATTCATGTATCTCAAATTGCCACACTATGATTTTTACTCGACGAGACTTTCAATTTGTATTGTTTTCTAAGCGAGGGACCAATTCAGTTCTTAGTGTGCTATTATAACAGGTATATCTAAAACGTTGACTATTATTCATGTGGTGATTCAACCTATGAACGGGTCGGGTTGGCAATAAATAGAAAGCCTTGTTCTAATTTGTTTCAGGGTCGTTTGGAAAATATCGATATAATGCAGAGATATGAATAATGGTATCATAAGCTCATTTTGTATAATGTAAGCATTAAAAGGTGTGATTTATTTCAAATATTCACAAACCATGTCAATTAGTCACGGATAGTAGGTCTTCATGTCGCCAATAAGTGAATCTCGTAGACCATGCACTTTGTCTCTGAATTATCTCGCAAAATCTCGGGTGCTGAGAAGGACATGCGCAAAAACCTGCGCGTACGATAAATTTTTGATTTCAGCTCATTAACAGCAGCGTTGCGGTCTGACTGAAAGACGCCGGTTTAGGCGTATACGATAGAAACATGCAACAAGTGCGCATCTTCAGCCAACAAACCTCATTGTGACGTCATCCCCTACAGTCACCCAGCTAACTTTCAGGAACGCACACAAAGCACCCGTAAGCAGCCAGATTTGACGTAAGTCATTATTGTGACGTCACAAGAGCTAAAGGACACGTCCAATTTTATTTTTTTTTCTCCTTTTTTTTTTCTCCTTTAGAACTTTCAGCTATAAATCATATCCTTCGAGTCGATACACGAATATCGAGTAGCACCGAATAGTGTTTGTGGGTCCGTGTTGTCAACCTCCTTGTGGTGGGCCCGGGGCAACTGATCGATCAGACGACTGATTCATCAGGCGAATGACAACAATCTGAGACAGCAGCAGCAACAGTAAAGCTCTAAATAAGATGAATCCTTCATGTTCACAGCCCGAAGCTGACACAAAGTTATCAGGGCAATCATCTTTTGATGTCATACAGGAAGGCGTCTCCGTGCTGCAACTAAACGTCGAAGGCCTAACCAAAGCCAAGATCAATGTTATTGAACAGTTACTTCAGACACATAAAGCAACAGTAGTTCTTCTACAGGAAACTCATGCTAAGGACAGCTCTTATCTCAAGATCCCTGGCTTCACTCTGGCCGCACATACAGTAAGCGAAATTCATGGGATTGCAACTTTTGTCAAGAGTACTCACAGTTGGAAAGCATTGGTTTCATGTCCATCAGACTCACCAGTGGAGTGGACGGCAACGTTAGTTGAAGAGGTTACCATTATAAATATCTACAAGCCACCCTCATTTCGACTCCAGCCAAATACCCTTCCTATCTTCAGTGCTCCTTGCATCTATGCTGGAGATTTCAACAGTCACAGTACTTCATGGGGCTACTCATCCACTAATCCAGATGGTTTTGCACTAGAAGATTGGTTCTCAACAGCTGGTGTCCAGTTACTGTTTGACCCAAAACAGCCAGACAGCTTCCACTCTTGCAGATGGAATACAACGTCAAATCCTGACTTAGCCTTTGTCAACTTTCAAGGCCCATCACCTCACCGGATTATCTTAGACCCCTTTCCCAAGTCACAACACAGGCCATCACTGCTCATACCGGTAAACCCAGTCCGACCAGTCACAACCAAGCCTGTTAAGCGTTGGAATTTCCGCAAGGCCGACTGGAAAAAATTCTCGAACTTGGTAGACGAGGCCGTATGCAATCTCCCTCCACCAACTCCCCGTGACATCGACCACGCCTACTCAGACTTCTGCAATATACTTATCAAGGCAGCAACGAATTCCATCCCGCGCGGTTTTCGCCGACACTACATCCCCACCTGGGACGAAGAATGTGATGCTATCTACAACCAGTTCTTGCGATCTGAACCTGGAGACATGGCTTCCACCAAAGGCTCAGAACTGACTGATTGTCTGGACAGGAAGCGCCGTGAACGTTGGGAAGAAACCGTGCAAGGGATAGACTTCACTCACTCTAGCAGAGTTGCTTGGAAGACTCTCAAACGCCTCACTGGAAACAGTACCAAACCTAGAACATGTCCCGTGTCAGCCAACTCCATCGCGGAACAACTTGTTAGCAATGGGCGATTCAAGGACTGTGACAAGGCCCACACTCGATCTGTGAAACTGGAGACTACCAACCTATGGCAGGCCCCGGGAGTGGATGGATGGTTGTCGGCCCCCTTCTCTCAGGAGGAATTAACTAATGCTTTAGCCCTACTTAGGAATGGTAAGGCCCAAGGTCCGGACAACATCCCACCGGAATTCCTTATTCATTGCGGGGTCAAATGCCAGAAGTGGTTAACAGATTTCTATTCTTGCTGTTTCACCAACCAAGTCATCCCTAAGATATGGAGAAAAGCTACTGTAATTGCTCTCCCAAAACCAAACAAACCAGTTGATGACCCCAAGAGCTACAGACCAATCTCCCTTCTCTGTGTCCCTTACAAGCTTCTGGAACGTCTCCTTCTGGCGAGGATAGAACCTGTGGTTGACCCACAATTACCAGATGAACAAGCTGGCTTCCGCCATGGTCGGAGTACAGTCCACCAAATTGTCAAGCTGACCAATGACATCGAAGACAGCTTTGAGAAGAATCACAAAGCCGGCGCCATCTTTGTCGACCTCACTGCAGCCTATGACACTGTGTGGCACCAGGGTCTGACTCTGAAATTATTAAAGACAATCCCTGATCGTCACATGGTGAGGTTCCTCTGCAACATTCTAGCCAACAGGAGGTTCGTACTGAAGACTAGTGATGGACAGTCCAGCAGACCACGGCAACTGCGGAATGGAGTTCCTCAAGGCTCTGTACTATCCCCCTTGCTATTCAACATATACATCAGTGACATCCCCTTCACAACCTCACGACAGTATGGCTATGCAGATGATCTTGCCCTTCTTCACTCTGACAGAGCCTGGTCAAATGTAGAGAATACCCTCACTGCAGATATGTCGCAAATCGCGAAGTATTTCAGGATCTGGAGACTCAAGATTAGCATGTCCAAGACAACGGTAACAGCCTTCCACCTGAACACCAAAGAGGCTAATCGGCAACTCAGTGTCATTCTTGATGGAACACCTCTTCCATACAATGCTACACCAACCTACCTTGGAGTGAAGTTGGATAGGCAGCTGACCTACAAGGAACAACTCAAGGCCATAAGTGCAAAAGTGTCTTCAAGGAACAACCTCCTTCGCCGACTTGCAGGCTCAAAATGGGGTGCCAGTGCAACCACTCTCCGCACTACGCACTAGTGCGCTAGCTCTGGTATACAGTGCCGCGGAATACGCTTCCCCTGCGTGGTGTAGGAGCTCTCACACCAAGAAACTTGACTCAGTTCTGAATGACACCATGAGATTAATTACAGGATGTCTCCGGCCTACACCAACAGAATTCCTACCTGTTCTCTCAGGCATCGCTCCCGCCCCCATGCGCCGAGAACATCACACACATAGGTTGGTCACCAAGGCCTCCAGCAACCCGGACGACCTCCTCCACGAAGTAGTTGAGGGCTCTGTAACTCTGGGTCAGCGGCATCAGCGACTGAAGTCTCGCCGCCCTTTCTCCCGCCATGCAGCAACGCTGAGAGGATCAGACTTCAACATCTGCCAGACATGGAGAACAAGCTGGGAAGACACCCAACGACCTGCCCAACTCGTTGTCACGCCCAATACATCTGTCCCCCCAGGAGCAAACCTCCCAAGGAGTGAGTGGGTGTCTCTAAATCGGATTCGAACGGGAGTTGGGCGTTTCAATGCAGCAATGCATCGTTGGGGGCTACGCCCGTCAGCAGCTTGCCAGTGTGGTGCACCAGAACAGACTGCTCAACACATCTTGAGTGAGTGCCCTGATCTCCGCCCTCCTGACAACATGGACCTGACACACCCTACTCCACAGACTGTAACTTGGCTACAACAATTGAGGGACATTATTTAGCTGCTGCTGCCTCATAAGCAAGAAGAAGATGAATCGGCTGAGGGGGATGACAGCTTTAGCAAACTTCTTTTGTGATGTCACAATAACAAACACGTATGCACGCACCCTGGCATTACTACAGACTGCGCGATGCGCAAAGAAGACAACAAAGGCAACGTTACTTAGCAACACCTACGCACTTTACTACCTTTTTCAGTGTAGACTCTTTAATGAACAACGAAAGAAATACTTAAAAAAATATTACTGGAAATACCCCAACACTATGAAGATGGATCAATTATTTAATTGTCAAAAGAAAACAGTCCTTTCCAATTTATCCAAGTTTTGTAATTATATAATGACACATGTTTAGATTATTAGTATTTTTTATCCTTTTTGCAAATATTATACATGCCTTTTTTACAGGCTGTGCCTTCTTTACAATTGATATGTAACTTATTTGTCTTTCCATTCTCTCCTCCTTTTTTCTTCCCCTGTCTACTTCTTCTTCTTCTCGTTCGCGTCTCCATATTTCCTTCATTCTTGTTCACTTATATGGATTCATTTCCGTATGTCTTTGCGTTTTTCTTTTTCTGTTTCTATTTTTTCTTTTTTTTTTTCCTGAACCAAAAGTCACTCGTATATCGTTTGTTAATTCACCAGTCTTATGTCCTTCTCACTCTCCCTCTTCACCTCCATATCCCTTCTCTCTCTCTTGTCATATTTTCCTTTCTTTGTTTAGTAGGTTTTTTTTTTTTTTTTTACCATATATCGTGTATATATTGTATATTTCTGTACATTTTTTTTTTCTTTTCATCAATCGCATTTCATTCTTATTTTTTTGTTATAGTTGTTTTGTACACTTTTCAGAGTTATTTGCAATTATTATTTATTGATATTATAATGTGCTATATGTTTTTTATTGGACTCCGATACCCAGAGTTTGGGTTGTGAGTAAATAAACTTTCAACTTTCAACTTTCAACTTTCAACTTTCAACTTTCAACTTTCTTGATGATAGCTCAACTTCGGTATTCTTCGTATCAATGCTAACGGTGATCGGCAGTATCATCAACAGCGCCATTCTACACTACCGGGACGCGTTGACTATGCCCCTTTAAAATAAGCCATAGCGACGTATGGCAACCATTCAGAAACTGCGCGCATTCTGTCTTCACTCTTTAGCCGGGTTCACACGTACATCAATTAGCGGGATACAAATCTCGAGATTTGCATCGCGATCGTCATCCCGAGTTTTTTGCACGTGTGGACAGAAAAAACCCGAAAATTAGCGGGATAAGCATCGCGATGCTAATCCCAAGAAATCTTGCGCTGGTTCGCCAATTAGCGGGATAATTGGCCCCGCGCTGGTACGTGTGAACGGTCGGGATTAGAATCTCGAGTTTTTACATCCCATCATGCAATGCGCACATCACAACAGCGAGGCCTCTGCGAGGAGGTCCTTCACCTCTTTGGAGAACAATAACAACAGCGCGCGAACCACACCAATGACGCGTAAAAGACAATGGACAAAGGAAAGTGCGCACAGGTGGTGATAGAGAAGGGCGCTGTGTGACCCAGTTTGCAGGCTTTGCTGTTATCTCTATCGGCAATTAGCTGGATAATTCGGTACGTGTGGACGCTCGCCAAATTAGCGGGATACCGATCGCGATCGCTATCCCGCTAATTTGGTACGTGTGGACGCTCGCAAAAAAACTCGGGATGAGCATCGCGATCGTCATCCCGCTAATTTGTACGTGTGAACCCGGCTATTGTCTCAAATGAGCGTGAAATGAAAGTTTGACGCGCGCCAGCTGCGCCCGTGATGTTCATGTTGTTGTGATGTCAGGGGGTGTTTGTTTTGTTTTGTGGTGTGGTGATGGGTGGTGTGAATCACATACCGTGGCTGCATTGCTAGTTACCAAAGTAGTTGCAGCATAGACTGCACATATCCAATCTTTGTTCACATGAAACGTAAATCCAGCAGCATTTGAAAGAAAGGAACGGAAGGCATATCATCTCGTCATGTTAACCGCAGGATCAGAGTAAAAACATGGGTTGCTGTGCTTCAGGAACAAAGACTGTAAAAGGTAGGCCCTAATAATAATTTTCTTATTCAAGAGTAGAATAGTATCTAGTGTGTTATTGACCCCAGCACAAACTGTTACAATCTATCTCGATTTACTGAATAAGACTCCATATTCTGACGTATTATGTTCTTATAGGGTCTATAGCTTAAATATTATATGATCGTGTTGGAACGTACTAAGAAAAATCGAGTGAAAATATTCACTCTTCGAGTGATCCCTGAGGTCACTCCAAAATGAGTGAAAATGACCACTCTAAATTCACTCTTTTTGTATTCACTCCTTCAAGAGTGAATATTTTCACTCGATTTTTTTAGAGAGTAACATTCTTTTTCCACACCGCTACATAATAAATGATAATCTTGAATCATCACTTTATATATTGTAACTCGCCGTGCTCACCATTTTGTGTATTTGTCTGTAGTATCTGATTGATTATTTTTTCTTTTCATTTTTTCTATTGTATTGTATATTTCATGTGTTTTATACGTTGAAAAACAGCCATTGGCTTAATCTTTTTGCCATGCTTAAATAAATGAATGAAATTAAAATGAAACATCAAAGAGCCCGTGCAGTGCAAAGGGGTGAGATGATGTTTACTGTCTTGAACATCACCTTGATATACAATGCATATTATAGGCCTATATCATCGGCTCTACTGATGTACAGATA
The DNA here is from genome assembly GCA_033980235.1 of Diadema setosum. Classification (NCBI taxonomy): domain Eukaryota; kingdom Metazoa; phylum Echinodermata; class Echinoidea; order Diadematoida; family Diadematidae; genus Diadema; species Diadema setosum. Next base: position 15,028,191 of record CM067070.1, on the reverse strand, counting down.
AATTCAAACATCAAATCCAAAAGACATTTTAGCTTTGTATCTAGGCATTAGCTGGTGTTGGTCATAGTAGCATCGTGCAGACTGTACTCCTGTCCTGAGTCTAACTTTACAGATCCTTTATTTTCGTTTCAGTGTGATGGAATAGCTATAGAACCTAATCTATCCTGCCTGTTCTAGACTTCTTTTTCGGTCTTCCTGTTATGACTAGAGGAAAGGAGAGAAGGTTATTATAGTCAACGATAAGTGTACAACTGAAACATATCGGCGTGTGATCGCGCCTGGCCCTTGTAAAAATACATAAAACCTATCTTCTTAAAGGCTTATGCCTGTAAAACTAAAAAGACACAACTTGAAATAGTCAATTAAATACAAGCGCTAATTGCTTAGAATATATAAGTGTAGGCAACCTGAAAGTTGTAATTTCATCATCTTTCCGAAATTGAGATCTATCAATGACAACTGACTTTGCTTCTCCACGTTCGAATATATAAACCAAGTAAACATCGATTCCTTTGATATACTATAGATTCCAATTTGTATATTTATCTTCGTATAGCTACCGTAAGTTGTGCAACCGTGGGGCCTATATCTTTCTTCCAGATAGGCGATATCTTCCAAGTTCGATTTCAGTTTTTCATTAATGTACCATGAGCTTCTTAACCTAGTGAGGGCGTGCCAAGATTATATCGTTCAATACAGTTGCACATGCCAAACATGAATTCGTTGTTCCTGCTGAACCCGATCATACTGTACATTTACGTTTGATGGAGTAAATCCTCAAGTTAATGGGTGATTCATTCACACAAAAGTCAGTTGAAACTCCCTGGCCAATAATTGATCTCAGGTTCACGTTGATCCTCGAAAGCCTTCTACCATCCTTGTCTTAGGCAGTACTTCTGTATTTTTTAATCACAAGAAGGAAATACTGTACTACCATAATAATATTGTAGTACCATATAGAACCCAGTTACTTTCGGCCTGATAATCTCCACAGATTCATCAACTTTGTGATATCCTACATTTCATAAACACCGAGATACAAATTTAAGCGTCATTATTTTGCATGATGCAATGTCGAATATCATTCTGTGGTGTATAATTGCGTGGTGTATAATTGACTAAAAGCCTCATTTCTTGTTGATAGGGCAACTTATGAACTTAATGCTGCACATAGTGTACACCCTTATATACTATAGTAGATGTAAACCATTTTGGTAATCTTAATGTTTGTGGATTTCTAACTGCCTATTTTCTTCACTAGTGGAGCCTTGGCCTTCTTTTCAAGACTCGTTTGGAAACCAAGAATCAGCTGATCATCAACAGAAGGTAATTATGGGAATCTTACAGGTTTGCCTGCTAGAGGTCGAGGGTCACAGTTTTTATACGTTACATACACGATTGTTTTGCCAATTATTTTCAGAAAGTGAAAATGGCAATGTGAGACAGACAATAAAGATTATTAAAGATAATTAAAATATTCTAGTCGTGTGTGTGTGTGTGCGTCAGTAGACTAATACTTGCAGAGATTAGCAGACTCTATAGAATCTTGATATGATGATTTGATTTCTTATGTCTTGTCTTGTGTTGTTCCATTTTTCTTTCAGAATTTCAAGTCTCCAGTAATCGCAAAAGGTGAGTAACATTTGAGGGAGAAAGCTTTGCATAGTGACACGTGATGTGTTATAGTCCTGTCGTAAAAGGACTGTTGGTTGGTGAATGAAGAACCTAAAGAGAGAGGACAGCGAAGGAGGGATAAATAGTGTAAAGAAATCCAAATGGAGAGAGGTGGAAGGAGGAGGTTGGAAAATTAGGGAGATAAGAGAAAGAAGTTAAAAGATATGAAATTTCGAACGTAATGGAGTGACAGAAAACGAAGTGGGTAAGCGATTGAGAACGCGGACTTAGATGGATCCTAGGAATGACACTTGTTTGGAAAGAGCTGTAAGAGAGAAAGAATAATGAAAGGACTGAACCAGACTCCTGTGGATGAAGGAATGTTGAAGAGGAGAAAAAAGTAAATATAAAAGTATTGAAAGAAGAGGAGAAAAGTTAGAACTTTATTCCTGTGAACAGCAGTAAAATGGTGAAATGGGAGCACCGTAAGGATGTAAAGAATGTAGAAAATAAAAAGAGAAAGGAAGGAGGTAAGAGCAAAAACTGTTAGACTATAGGATATCAGAAAGAAGTGGATAGTCGTGAAAAAGACTGAGCTAATACCAAAAAAAAAGGCGAGCTACGTATTGAGACTGCGAGTAAAATATATTCTATATCAGTTCGGTTACTAAAATAGATTATTACAACAATAATGATGATACATGTATACAGTCTAGGAGTCAGTGAATATTTTCTGGTCAGTGGGCATATTATGGAAGAACAAAAAAAATACTGGTAAACCTTTTCAACAAAGTTAGGAACACTAATTACCACAGCCATTAGATCACTAGAATTAATGAATAAGATTTCAGATAATTTGTTACAAGTATGATGTTTGCCACCTCATTTGGAGATGCCAAACATTGTCTTAATTTTCGCATGTGTGATCATTAATTTTTTAACGACTACCGTGGAGATTGCTGTAGAAATGAATAGACTGTCAAACAAACATGACTTCAATTTTGATAATTACGAGAATGTAAAATTATGTACGCACAGATCTATACACCTATATATGATACATATCTTATATGCATTCCTTAAGGCTTTACGCAGTGCGATTGCTAGATTCATTTGAAATGATTTAAATAAGGGCATGACCTTGTATTGTGTATTTATATTGAAAACTGTCTTTTGGACAAAGTGCTGTCCTATAGCAAATTTTAATTAGTATTAATTTTTGTTTCATTCATTTTAATTTCTCGTCCTAAGAAGTAGACAAGCATCATAAGGGAACAGATACAAGTGAAGATGGCATCGTGACTGGACGGTATGACGTGAATGCGAGAGATCCTAAAGATGGAGGACGTGGAATAGAAACAACTCCCCTAAAACCTTCGGACACTGCAACATTAGTCAAGGTAGAACCATTTGAAAACATTAATAATGCTAATAATTGCCGTAAGGTGTTTTTCTTTAAGTTTGGAAAAGATTCAATCTTAATTAATATTGTTATCACCCTGTTGGCATTTTCAGTGTGCTACTCATCTTGGCAAATTATGGCAACATGCAGTTCAAGAGTTAAAAACGATGCAGTCCCAGGATACAACATTAATTTTCACTTTGTTATGTTCACTTATCAAGGCACTAGATATTTTCTTGCTCTAATGTCTTAGATTTCGTCTGAAGATGTTACGTATGTCACCAGTTTCCTCAATTCAAACCACAAATTTGTTACACACGCTATGATTCTACGTGTATTTCGTTTTTAATTACGAAGAAAACACAAATATTCTCGTAATGATTAAAAAAGATACGATTTACAACTAAAGAAAATCCAACCTAAAGCATTGATGTCAACTTTTAAATTGCAGGAATGTGAACAGAAGAGTATCAAAACTGTTCAAACCATCGTCGTGAGGGAGGCCAAGTCCACATCTTCAGTAGACGTAAAGATCAATGCACAACCAGATAGGACACCGGCACCATCTCCAGAAGATAAACAGAACCAAGAAAGCAAAGCGACCAATCATGTTGAGACTAAGAAGAGTAATGTTTCTGATCTTGAAGTAGAAGATTTAGAAGTTGAGGAAGTTGAAGTAAAACACCGGCTGCCATCCGACGTTATTATTGTGACTGTGGAGAAAGTTCACAATAGTTCTACTTGTGACGGGGCAGTGGATAAGCTCACAGACACAAAGGATGCATCTGGGAACAGACCTGATGAAGCTCGCAAACATGCTGCTGAATCAAAGCCCTCTGAAAACGCAGAAATTGATCAGCACATGGACCTCATCATTGCTGATATCATGTCCTCAACAATTGACGCAACACTACCTGAAGTACCCGACTTGCAACTCTCTGCATTAAAAACAGAAGAACAAAAGCATACAATACATGACATAGAGACTAAACAGTGCGATGATGGTTCTAAGCGTGTAAGTGAAGACGCTACGTCAGTTGGGGGAATCTCTGTGTCAAGTACATCTAGGCAGGCTGGTGAAGAATGCTCAGAAAATCAAGTTAACAGTACATTGAACTCTAATTCTAAAATCCCTACGGAACACCATGAAAGTGCAATTGTGGCTAAGAGCAGCACTGATAAAGCTGGCGAATTTATGGCGGGCGGCCCAAGTATCCAGAGTGGTAGTATACAATCAAAAAGTCAACTCGACACAACATCCGTAAAATCTACCGCTGACATGGTAACTACCCTCGAAGCACAGCAAGTCAGTAACATCGCTGTGGAACAAATAAAAAGTGCAGCTGAATGTGGAAATTCTCATGATGCGAAGCAGTATTCATGTGATAATGAGATCGATAAAGTTAACGAGGTTGATGTGATTGGCAGAAAAATCGAAGCATCTGGAAATTCTGTAGCGGAGAAAAATACCAAAAATCTTCCTGACCCAGCTGATGCTACCCTTACTCATCTGAGACAAAATCTATCCTCATCTGCTATAGGCACAACGAAAGGTAATGACACTGCATTAAATACTACAATGGCAATCAGCAAATTTGGACAAACCGAAGAAACCACAGATAGGGATTGTGAAAGCGTGGCAATTGAGCAGTCCTATCAGTGTTCTGCGCCAGGACATCCACAAGAAATTATTGCAGTTGACACGGAAACACGTAATGACAACAACCTTAATGTTACTGGGCATGAACCGGACGAGGTCATGCAAGACTCTGGCCGGACTATGGAGACCAATGAGACGATACAAATACCCGAATCTGTTGAAATGATGACCGAACAGCATGACACTTCACGCATTCGAGAGTTAATGTCAGATTCTAATCAGGCTGACTCCGATCGCGATAAAATTCGTATCGAGACACTCGAGAATGAGAATCAAGGAGCTGCTTTTGTCACACACAACGAGGAAGATCTGAAAACAGATGGGACTGTTTGGAGTGATGGTACCACCAAAAGTAACGACGAAGGTCCTGTTCTTCAGGGAGAAAAGGTAATTTTTGCATAATCCAGATAACTGTTTGTGTTAAATGTAACAGAACCTTGTGACATTGGTAATGTTTTTTTCTTTACATTTAGAACATCTGAAAATATCACTTTTTTTTTCGTATTTTGATTCTTATTGCAAGAAAACGATTACGCATGTTTTAATAAAGCCGTGTTGTGCCCACGTCCGGTGCCACGTTTTTAAAAAGGGGCTCACTTTCTGGGTTTCTTCAGCTGACAAGCAAGGGGTAAAAAGTGGGGGCCCAAAGTGGTTACACCTTATCTATTTCTGTGTATTGTGCAAAAAGAAAATAATAATAAAATTACGTGGGGGACGAGCCCTTTTTGAGGTATCCTGATGAAATTTAGCATATCAATATATGAGTTAACAAAGTTGTGCCTATAAACTTTTGGGTGCACACGCTCAAGGTCAAATTTCAAGGGTCAAGGTCGAATTCTTCAAATCTAATTTTTCCTTGTGGTATATGACATGCCTGGAGGTTTTTTTCATGAAATTTTCTATATACATGTATTACCAGATAAAGATTCTCCAGGGGAGTTTTAGGCCAAAGGTCAACTCAAGTAGAAATAATGAAATTTCATTTTTTTCTCCCTATCTTGAAAATGGCTCAAGGTATTTTAACAAAATTTAGTACAAATGAATATACTGCCTGACGATGATTCTCTTGGGACTTTGGGAGTCATGGGGGCAATAATCAGGTTGTAATGCTGTCAGGAAAATGGATGTTACCAATTAGTGATTATTTTAAGAATTGTGGGTCATAGGTCAAAGGGCAAGGGTCAAAGGTCAAGTGAAAGTGCTCATATTCCCGATATTTGTCATCCATCCAAATGGAGCCTAGTTCAGGACAATTAAACAATCAACACATTTGTCACAAATCATTTTCCATTTTTGCTAATTATGTGAAACAGTCGTCTCACATTGTCAAGACGTACTCTAGACCTTTAGATATTATGCATTATGGTCGGAGATATATCAGTCGCCATAGATACCGCCAATTCTAGCTATCGTTTATAACAGGGTTCTCTCATAAAATAATGATTGCCTAAAAACTAAGCAATTTCTTATTCACTTTGCTTGTTTTTATGCTTCGTTTTGTTTTTACTTGAAAAGCATGTTTGTGGTGGTCAATCTTTTTTTCCTGTTAACATGTGCGATAATAAAGAATATTGTTTACGGGTTTACAACAAAACAGAAGTCGCTTCATTTGATTTTCCTTTTTTTTTTCAAGGAAATGTATTCGAAATCTGCTTTCACGTGACATGCTATAGTAGAGTCATTCGCAATCACGTGCTTTCTGTTATACCAGTTTAGAGAAGTTTATTTTGCTGGATACTATATTACGGATGGCTAATAGAAATGCACGTATTCTAGAATATCATCCACCAAAAAACAAGGGGGAACGCTGTATCATGTATCATTCTTATTCCACAGCCATAGGCAACGTTTTACATATTCTGTTATTAGATATTTTTGCAATTCAGTACCTCTTTGTCTAACAAAAGATTCTATCATTTTGTTCATGTCATTTCAAACTACAGAATTTTACTGTATTGAAATCAATTCTTTCTCGATTTTCCACGCAGGCTGAGACCCCATTTCTCCCAGCAACTACTTCATCTGAAATAAGTGCGACCGGCCAAGCTCTGGATACGCAATTAAGTACGAATTTCCAGTTATTTACCAATGCTGATGATTCAGGATGTCCACCGGATCAAGACGAACTGCCAAGAGGTATTGAAAATTCGACATCTCATTCTGAGGTAATCTGTACTCAAGACGCGCATGAAGTGGCAGACAGTAGAAATAGCGGCAAAAATGAAGCTGCAGAAACCTTACCTACCCTTCACTCGCCAACTGAAGAAAGTGGAGAACATTTCATTAAGAAGACAAATTCTGTGGAAGTCGTAGAAAATTTGGAATTGAAAATATTGACTGAATCTTCAACTCAAGAAACAGAAAATGTCGATTCTGCCCAAGACACACTAGTAGCCTCCAGTGCTACGTCCGTAAAAGGTCTCGAAAACATGCCAGCTAATGATACTTTACCTGATGCTGTTCCATGTTCCCAGTCTGACAAAAGGATATGTGAGAATAGTGAAGACATCACGATCACTGAGCATAATATCAATTATGAGATACTGCAGAGCATTCCGGCCGGGGAAGAACAGAAACCTCAAAGTCCAAATTGTGATTGTCACGTTGATAATAACGCACCTGTTAAAACAGCTGCTACTGATGAGGCCAATTGTGCTGTCACATCAGGGTCGAACCTTTCGAATGACCCCTGCAATACATCATCACTTGTTGGTCAGAACTCTTTTGAAGACCATCAAAGTGGTGTCGTTGATCATGCGGAAGAAGCAAATGACAAAGCCGAGGATGCTTCAACCAGTGCAGCAACACCCTGTGCTTGCAGCTCCTCGTCACCTCCCTTGCAGCATTCTGACAAGAACATCCCTTTGATTCTTCACCTTAGCAATACCATACATGAAGAAACAACAACAAATGGAGAAGACAATGATGCTTCAGCAACTGTGTCAAAAGTATTCATAGCATCCGATGCCTGTAGCACCCAATCACTACCCATGGAAACTCTTAAACAACACTCTGCTCCTGTTGACAATCAAGTCATCCATGAAAACAGCACAACTAACGAAAACCCAAAGGATGTGTCAATCACCGTGTCAAAGGTTTCATCAGTAACATCTGACGCCTGTAGTGCCTCATCGCTACCCATTCCCGAAAATGAATATCCACTTCCCTTGAAATCACAGTCAACACTAACTGGAATTGGTCAGCTAGACAAGATTGTCGAAGAGCACCATGGAGGAAGCAGTGTTGCGGTGATTATTCAATGTTCACAAAGTGTCACACCAATCCAAACTGAACCAAAACACTCTCCATTATCTGGAGTGTCCACACAGCAAAACAATGTACCACACAGTGTGACTTCTAGTCGATTATGTGAAAAACAGGAGCATTCACATGCTGGCATAAACGCTCAGGAAGATGCTATCCCTCAGAAACCTGACTGTGACCTCACTGATGAAGATAAAAAGGTGAAGTCCCATGATTTGACATCTCCTAAATCACCTGAAGTCGACGATAGAGCATTTACGCTCGACGCAGATCAGTCATTGATGAATGGGCAGAATCTAACAGATTGCGCTATCGATTGTGTTCATCGAAAGTCAGATCAAGAAGTCATCATTTCGGAACAAACTGTATCCCCCATGACTAATGACGGAGGTCAGGGTGATGATAACAAAATGCCATCAGCGGACTCCTTGCCAGAAAAATCCATGTCAAAGGCTTCTTTAATAGCCAAACCAAGTCAAACTACTCTTGCTGATGATGGCAAACAATGTAACGATGTGGTATTACAAGTGGGTGAACCATGCAGTGATGTCCCTACAAGTCAGAAACATATTGTCAAATCCACTGTAGCTAGTATTCATGAATTATCGACAAAAGAGGAGGTACAACGGGATAATGAGGCAAAACACGTATTAGGTGAGCAAAGTCCCACAGACTGCCATACTTCCAGAGAAAAATTGCCAGAGGGAGAACGGATATCAGTTCCTGAACCTGTAAAATGTGTGACTGAGCAAGGAAGCACTGATCAATATCCATCTGTGCACAATGCGGTGGACTGCAGTGGTGGCGGAAACGCTGAGGACACTCTGGATGAATCGAATATTGCAGCTGCATCTTTACCAACTCATTCTACCCAGGTTTTTGTCAGTACTGATTTTTCTGAAGTTACATCAAGTGATTTTCCGAAACACGAAATACCTGAGGAGGACAGAACAAATAATGGCGCCACACCTACTAGTATAATCCAAGATGTGAGTTCACACTCTGAGGAAGAAGACTCCTACGTCAAAGACCTCTCAGCACAGTATGATTTGGAGAACGAGAACACTGAAAAAACAATTACTCAAAAGAGTTCCACAGAAACACAATCGGTAATAAGGTCTGTGTTAGTGAATGGCAGTCCGGGTCCAACAAATAAACGTTCAGATGAGTCCACGCATGCAGAACATTTCGACCAATCCAAAGATGCTACGCTAGAAGCTGCCTGCGAAAACGGAGACGCGGAAAATGAGGGAGTAAATGGTGCGCAGCCCGTTGATATATGTGAGGATATTGTTGTAGGACAGATATCAGATGTGGACAAAAACTGCACTTCAGTGCACCACACTGAGGAAGAGCTCGTAACGCCAGTTTTAGCAGCCAATTCAAATACATCACCTTGTTCACAAAAAGCTGGTACTGAAACCCAAGAACTGTTAGCATGCCATCAAGCGCTTCCTGTGAAGGAAACACATGCTGTTGAAACAGATGAGAGTACTACCATGCAGAAGGATTTATCTTCGTCATTGCCTGTTGGCAAAAGTAGCTTTCTTGACGATGACATAAAAAGCACTTCATATACAAAAGAAGACATAAAACTTGTGGGAAATATCACAAATTCAAGAAGTAATGCCATTATATGCTCAGAAGATAGAGTTGAAACCACAATACCTGAAAAAGATATACGACAGATTAAATCTGGCGAAATCACTGACAATGAAGTAATGCCATTAGAAACTGATACGCCCATATATGAGCCTGACGCATCTGTTTCTGTTCAGCAACCTCTCAGCAGCCCATCTGCCTGTGACAACCCAGTAATGAATGATCTCGTTACGGACACCCCAGACAAGGGAGATTCGATACACAGTTGTATTGATCCTTCAGTAAAAGTTTCTGTGCATGGGCGAATACAGTCTCAGGAGAAGATCGATGAAAGAAATATGACTGCAGAGGAGATGCGTGCAAAGGAGGTTTTATCGGATGTTCAGATCCCACGAGATGCAGAGGATTCAGAAGACTCATTGTCAGTGACGAGGGCTGACATTGAGGAAATAGCTGGTAAAGGCGGGGCTGTTGCTGAGCAGGTAGCTGATGACAGCGCAACGAGAGCTCCGACAGAGTAAACTTACAAGAGATGAAAAATCTAAAAGGTGGTTAAGCTGTGTATTATATTATCATCAGCAATTTTTTTTTCTTAGGTCGCCATTTCACTGAGTGATATTCCTTCCTATTCCGAACCGTAAAGACTATATTTTTGCAATAATTGTCGTAGAGGTATCTTCCTTCACATTATATCACGTCTCTAGATCCATTCCAAGGTATTTGTTTCAGTGCAACTAAACATTGATTTAGAGCGGTAATAAAATAATGTAGATATAATCATGATCTTGCTCTACTTCAGTGAACTTGGCGATACTTAATGTAAAATAAAGTGATATTCTCTTCAAATAAATTTTCAAGCGAAGTCTAACACCACAACAAGTGTATGTGAATCGCACACACATTAAAAAAAATCCTCAGTTGATCTATAAATGCTCAATATGGCACAAACAGCAAAACATACTACAGTGGTGTGTCGTGGTTTGTTTGTTTTTTTCTTCAGGTATTTGTAGGTGAGTGTGCTTTTATTCAGACATGAAACGCAGTGTTATTAGTTCAATATCTTAAATTCGAATTTGTCCGGAATAGAATTGTGGTTACAAAACGTCACATGTAATTAGTTGCTTGAAATCATAAAGATGTTGCGTTGTAATTTAAAGAAGTGAAATAAAATACTCAGTAGGGAATTAAGGCGATATACATGTGTAGTGCACGGGGAAGACCAGTTGGCAGGGATTGGTTATTTCCTGTGCAACAGTATACATGACCAGCGCCATGTTTTCAAAAGTGGGGGTCCACTTTAAATACTTTTTGGTGCCACTTTCGGGTTTCTTCAGCTGACAAGAAAAAAGGCCCTTATCGCGCTCACACTTCACACTTCAAGGCTTCATGTTCCGCCGGCCCTGGTATAGGTTTATACTGGAAAATCATTTCACGTCTATGAAGATTCGCAAAAATAAGATGCACATTAAAGCGTTATCTTATTGAATGCCAGTACAACACTACATGTATACACCTTACAAGCAAGTTGACTTTTACCACTATCTATAGCGAGCGACCAATGAATGCAAATGCACGGGTGCACGTCACGAGACCGACGCCCATGAGTCATGCAGATCACGAGTTATATCAATTACCTACAAGTCATACAACCCACATCCCGCAAATTATACCGCCCACTAGTTATACAGCCCACGATTTTCGACATTAAGTAAAATAGACCCATGAGCTAAGAATACAGCACATCTTTCCACTTGAAATCCAAAAATGCAAAAACACTTTCGTTTCCGTGTTAACTCCGGCGACTGTTTTAAGCATTTTTGCTCCCCCCCCCAAAAAAAAAAAAAACAACAACAATAATAATGATAATAAATAAATAAATAAATAAATAAATAAATAAATAAATAATAAATAAACAAATAAAAACAAGTAAAGATAATAATAGGGCCTAATAATAATGACAACAATAACAGTAATAATAATATAGTCAGGTGGGATCTGCAAATGAAATGATAGTCTACTGATGGGATCTTCGATAATGAGATTTCTCGAGGAGTTTGGGGGTAAAAACAAGGATACCGCATTTTTATTTTGGCATAGTTCGAGCATGCTCATTTTGATTGAAAAAGTGCTTTGCAAGCAAAATTCAAAATAGTGCATTCTAAGCCCATCTAAAATGCGCATAAGCAAAATGGATGTCAAATGATTACCTTTTGTTTTTATTTTTGGAGGCGATTACTTCTCGGGAATTCTCTGCAGGACTGACAAATAAATATTGATTCAATCGCATAATAAGAAGGTAGGGTTGTAGACAAGAGTTTGATACATTATCATCCAACAACATTCATTACCATCTAAATCAGTGGAAAAGTATGCAAATTATGGGTTGTCACGTAAATAGCACAATAGCATATAATTATTACCAATGTTTTCATTTTTCTTGAGTCATTGGGAACACTGATAATCGTGGGTTCATAGTTACATGAAGATCAGATACAAAGTCAACGAATTAAGAAGTAAATAAAACAGAAATCTTACATGCAAATGCTTGAACATCTATTACGGCATTTGTAATGAGTCAGGAAAAGAGAAGAATCCACGAAAATAGTCATTTATTCCTTCAAAAACTTACCATTTTGAGTAGAATAATATTACAAACACAAGCCACAAATAGGGGATGCATCGCTGTGATATAATAAGTTTTTATCAATTGAATTTCATACATCATAGCTACAGAAATAAATTGGTTCTCTCAAAACTTCGTACCAGAGAGGGAGGTTATCTGATATAACTAGTGGAGCGAGAGATAAAGTGTGGGGGGAATCTTACATCCTGCCCATATCTTCTAGCTACAAATGGGGAAAGCCGCCTGAACTTAACGCGAAGACATAAACTTGAATCCATTCATCGTTCTTGTCCTATAGTTTCTTCTTCTTCTTCTTCTTCTTCTTTTTGGGGGGTCCATGAAGAGCACAATGTCATCATGAAAAACAAAAACAAAAAATAATTGGTAACTTACTGCAGTATGTCCCCAAAAAATTACAATCAGATTTTCGCATTGATAACACCCAATATGATTAATTCTTTTAAATGCTACTTCAGGGTCTTGAAATATAACATTTTAGCTCTATTTCATACCCTGAATTTGTATTCAGATTGATTCACTATTTTTAAAGATATCATTGCGGAGGGCCCCGTTGCATTTTTTTTGGGGGGACATACTGTATTATATTTCTTGAGGAGAAAATGAAATGAAACTAATGCCTACTGTGCGATCTCCCAACTGGAAGTTGATGTTATACAAGAACAAATGTCTATGAGTGCAATGGACACAGTACGGTATTACATTTTCTTGAGGTAAAAAATGAAATGATCTATTCAACGAACAGGGGCGGATCCAGGAATTCCGTAAAGGGGGAGGGGGCGGGAAAAAAAAAAAGCTTAACCCTAAAGTGGCCGGGGGTTGAATCACCCCCCCCCCCCGACATTTTCCGCGACCATTCTGTTCCGCGATTTTTTTTTTTTTTTTACGGCTCCTCTAGCTGACTTTTTACTTTCAAGAGTTGCACATCTTATGATACCATTTTCGCGAAAATCGGACATACCGTTACGACGTTGCACGTCCTTTTATACATGCTTGTCAGACCGAAAATGGCTCAAGAACGTGATTTTGTGTACAAAGTCTATGGCAAAGAGTTTTCTCACCTTATTCAAAAAGATATGATTTCCACTTTCAATGGCTGAAACCAATTAATTTTAGCAAAATCATACTTAAAGCAGGTTCTGTATTAAATTTTGTGGAAAAAAAAAAGAAAAAGTTCGAAAAACAAAGAAATATATAAGAAAGGCATAAAACAATAGAATACATAAGGAATTAATTTTGATACCAGTTTTTTTTCAAGTACATTGTTAGAAATGCTACAAGGAATAATGTCACCAAGAATTAGGATGCCATTAGCTTTATTTTCTGAATTAGAGCAAAATTTGAGTTCACGCATATTAATATAAAAAATCTTTTGAAAAATTCAATTTTTCTTTCATAGTTTAGTAGATTACGCAACAGGTAATGTACGTGCCAATTTTCAGGGCGATTGCGCGATCGACGGCCGAGATCTCAGAGTGGGGGTTGAATCAACCCTCCCCCGCCCACAGAACAGGCCAAAAATCCCGGCCTGGATAGGATTAAGTGCAATTTTCTGGTGCCACTACAATTATGGTTTCTTTTTCTTTTTCTTTCTTTCTTTTTTTTTTTTTTAATTATTAACCCTTACTGTACTGGGCTATTTGGCTCCATGAAAATACTGGGGGGGGGGGGGGGGGCCTGGGAGGCCCCCCCCCCCCCTTGATCTCGGAAACGCAATGTCCGATGAACTTGAAAATTTGCATGCTGATAGATCTTCGCGTGCTGAATCTGATGGTGTAATTTATTTTAATCAATTATGCAATTTTTTGCATAATTAATTAATTAATTATTCATAATGAGTATTTTATGCATTCGGGGGATATTTTCATAATTTCAGCCTAAACAAGTACAAAATTAAATGAAAACTGTGTAATAATGAAGAATAATGTTTCCCAAATGTGAAATAAATCAATTCTTATCAATTTTTTGTAAGTACAGCAGATTTGCATAAACTATTAATATGCAAATTTACTACTTATGAATTTTTGCATACTTTTGAAATGTATGACGTACTAAAATGAAACTGGCAGTAAAATTATCCTTTTACAGGACCCATGGGCACTACCATACTTTTCACATGTATTCTAATGTCCCTGCTATTATAAACTTGAAGTATAATTTATGCAAATTTATGTAAATTTATGATCTTTAAAATAAAAATTAGCTTATATGTGATTTTGCATGCAAAATATAAGAAAAATCAATGAATACAAAAAGTATAGAAATGTGAGGAAAATCAAACAAGTTATTTGCCATACTCATAAAACATTTTTGAAAGTAACTTTACAGAATCATGTTTTTTGTCTCAAAAAGTGAAAATATCACTGTTATTCTTTTCTTTTTCCAATGTTATTTCTTTTGTTTTTACTGTTTACATTTGTTATGTATTTTATTGTTTTTTAAGAGTGTCCAGTAAATCATGTGGAAGGATAAGAGTTATTTGAATCATCTATGTGGAAAAAAAACTCAATTTCCCCCTCAGAGAGAGAAAAAAAAACGAGAAAAAAAAAACTTTTTTGTTATGTTTTGTATTGTTTTTATTTCTTATGTTTTCTATTGTTTTATATTCCTTATGTATATCATTGTTTCTAAACTTTGCCCAATTTATTACAGAACAATATAGAAGCATGAACCAAGTGGAAAACCAATTCCTGAGCAAAATTTATAAAGTAATGCAAGCCATGGTCTATTGACAGTATGTAACTGTACACAAATATATGCAGCGAATTGCCGTTTTAATGACATGCGCATACTAATTGGCCCATAACACCCCCTAGGTAGGTCCGATATGGACAAATGTGGTATCAAAATGTGCGCAAGACTTCAGGGGAAAAAGTCATGAAGCGAGAATCCGAAATTCCTGGCGGTCGCGATGCAATCGCCAAAAGTATGGAGGGGGGCCTCCCAGGCCCTCCCCCCCCCCCCCCCCCCCGCCCCCAGTGCAGTTAGGGTTAAAGGTCCAGTTTACCTTTGGGAGCAGTGATTTCAAAAATGTTCAAGATATCACATTTGATGCATATGTGTAGGTCTGTTGTATCATAAAACATCCTACCATATGAAATATTTGCAATAAAACCTAAAATATAAGGAGATATCAGGGTTTTTCTCAGTAAACCGTAACTGTATACGGTTTAGTCTGGAAACATTTTTATTATAACTATTGTTGACATTTTGTGTATTTAGCAACACTTAACATCGATTATATGGATTCAAATTTTGACAGTGGTTATTTCTATCCCTAACTCACATTTTAGAACTACTTTAAAGCACTAATGCTTTCATCTGCAAATGGTAAATTATGCCTTTAAAGGGGATGCAGCAGCACACCTCATTGAATGGATCGATAATTTCATCTTTCACCGAATGACATATTCTGTCCATCGCATGAATGTATTTGTTTTATATAACACCTAAACATATATCCTTGTCATTTGGTGTTTGATGAATTTAGAAACAATAGAGAATGTGTGAGCGAGATCTGAGATCACGAGTGCTGAGCGCTATTGTCCGTTGCCTGATCACATGCACACTGCACACACAAGTGTTTTACATACATACATATGTCTTCACTAGCCAGTCCTCATTTGGCAGAATTATGAAATAAGTTGCACCCTGCATTTCACCTTGAAATGATGTCAAATGTTCAGAGTCAATTATTTACTTCAAATTATCTTTATTGACAATCGACCTAAAATGCAAGCCTTCAGCTCATTCACAGAGTAATGGTCTGTCATCAAGATAGAAGAGATAAAGACAGCTATGCAAAGAATTACCATGAACAGCTCGAACAATATTTTGAACCTCATGGAAGAGTTCAATAGCAGTCATGCATCTGTCTTGTTCAAGTTTACTCACAAAGAAACAGCGGATTGCTAAGACAGTGATGAACAAATAAAGCCAAGTAATAAGGGAAAAGGTGCTTTCAAACTCAATTAAAGCTACTAAAAAACAGCCTATGCAATTTACCTATAATCCCGTCAGAAACATATAAGAATTTAAACTAAAATGTTTCAATTTCTATACAAAAACAGAGAATTTAAGTAGGATAGCTTAAATTACATCACTGTTTTGGTGCATGTTACTTACCACTAAATAGGCAGCTACATCTATACATAAATGGACATTGTTTCTTCCATATCTGTCCAATTCACTTTCATGGTTGTAGCCTCATGGGCACTGGTCCCAACATGGCTGGATAGCAGAGGACGAATTGTACATACTCATACACAGCTTGTTATGTGCACCGCAGCTGAGAAGTGTCATGAAATATAATTTTACAATTCTTGGCTAAAACCAGAAAAAAAAAAATATCAAAAATGTACTTGCATTTGAAAACCGCTGACATTTGTTTCCTATATGTATTACTCTCTGATGTTGTATTGCTGAGGTCGATTTGAGTCAAATATTGGGGGCTTTAATGTTCGATTTCACAAGTACATGTACTCAAGACTCATTTGGCCTTTACTGCTCGCCCAAAAGCAAGTTTCAGCTCCTACATCTGACACTTGAGCCTGATTAGAATTAAAGGACAAAATTGAGGTGGTTTGTCACAAATATGATGTCCAGTTAATGTTATAATCAGCTGCATTACACCATTGATGGCAAGAGTTTAGCAAGGACCTGTGTATGTTTCAACTTTAATGGTTAAACAATACAAGTCACACTTTTATCACCAGGTCAACAGCACAAAGTGCACATGTATTGCCAACCTCTTACATACAACATCAGTATGGTACACAACTTGGAATTTCAGTATGTAGCATCAAGGGGGGAATCTTTACATTGCACATGACTGTATGCACACAAGTGCTCATCACCAGTGCAAAATATGGAGAAAACTTAAATACACAAACAGAAAGGAAAACAACAAGGAAAAGTAGAAATTACGCGGTGCGTAATATATGTCCCCACCGGAAGTAGCATTTTGTAGCAAAATGTGCAATATAGGTAAAAAATCAAGGTCAAAGGTCAAAAGTCTGTGTAAAAGTTTTGAAGCCCTCACCTAGGGCCATCACATAAAGCAAACGGAATCGAAATCGGGTTAGAAATGGCGA
This sequence comes from Diadema setosum, assembly GCA_033980235.1. NCBI lineage: Eukaryota > Metazoa > Echinodermata > Echinoidea > Diadematoida > Diadematidae > Diadema > Diadema setosum. The sequence goes on along the minus strand of CM067070.1, from coordinate 15,010,915 downwards.
AGGAGTAGCATTTTATAGCCAATGTACAATACAGGTCAAAAATCAAGGTCAAAGGTCAAAGAAGTCAAAGGTCAAAATTCTGTGTAAAGTTTTGAAGCCCTCAACTAGTGCCATCACATAAAGCAAACGGAATCGAAATCGGGTTAGAAATGGCGAAGGAGTAGCATTTTGTAGCCAATGTACAATATAGGTCAAAAATCAAGGTCAAAGGTCAAAGAAGGCAAAGGTCAAAATTCTGTGTAGAAGTTTTGAAGCCCTCACCTTGTGCCATCACATAAAGCAAACGAAATCGAAATCAGGTTAGAAATGGCGAAGGAGTAGCATTTTGTAGCAAAATGTACAATATAGGTCAAAAATCAAGGTCAAAGGTCAAAGAAGGCAAAGGTCAAAATTCTGTGTAGAAGTTTTGAAGCCCTCACCTAGTGCCATCACATAAAGCAAACGGAATCGAAATCGGGTTAGAAATGGCGAAGGAGTAGCATTTTGTAGCAAAATGTACAATATAGGTCAAAAATCAAGGTCAAAGGTCAAAGAAGGCAAAGGTCAAAATTCTGTGTAGAAGTTTTGAAGCCCTCTCCTAGTGCCATCACATAAAGCAAACGGAATCGAAATCGGGTTAGAAATGGCGAAGGAGTAGCATTTTGTAGCAAAATGTACAATATAGGTCAAAAATCAAGGTCAAAGGTCAAAGAAGTCAAAGGTCAAAATTCTGTGTAGAAGTTTTGAAGCCCTCACCTAGTGCCATCATATAAAGCAAACGGAATCGAAATCGGGTTAGAAATGGCGAAGGAGTAGCATTTTTTAGCAAAATGTACAATATAGGTCAAAGGTCAAGGTCAAAGGTCACGACTGAAATTCTGTGTAGAAGTTTCAAAGCTCCCATGTAGTGCTATCATATAAAGCAAACTGAATAAAAATTGGCTCATAAATGACAGAGAAGTAGCAAATTGAAGATTTTGATCACACACGGACGCACACACGGACACACGGACGGACGGACGGACGGACACACGGACACACACACGTACGGAGCCCGTTTCATAGTCCCCTGCTCGAACTCGTTCGGCGGGGACAAAAAACTGACACCAAAGGCCTGAATTCACAAGAAACCTACTGCAAAAGAAAATCAATGTACTATTCCAAAGCTTGCATATATATTTCAATTTCATGCACGATTGACCTTCCCTCAAATGTTTTGTCTTTCAATGTAGGTCATCTTAGAACCCTTACCATAGCACAAGTAGATGAGTACTGTATACGCCATATATTTTGTGAGTCTAAATTTTCGTGAATCGGGAATTCCCGACAATTTCGCGAGTGGTTAACTTTGCGATTGTGGGGTCCTTTACTGAACAGAGAAGTACATGTATACACGCGTATGTCACATTCACATCAGGAATCATTTCGCAACAAGCACCTGACTTGCAAAATTCTCTAAAATAAAAAACTCATGAAATATTTGGTGTATACATACAGTATACTACAGGGGTTACAGAAGGGGGGGGGGCACATCCCACATTTTGGGGTCTTAAAAAGAATCAAAAAAGAATCAAAAAGACATCAAAAAAAGAAAACAAAATGACCATAATTTTCTGAAAGATCTTAGATTCTTTGTGGATAACCATTGACCCTTGACCCCATAAAAAATGATAATTTTGGTGTCCCTGTACTACCTCAGCGCGTTACCTTTCAGCAAGCAAAGTACTCCAAACTTAGCCTAATTGTGGGGGGGGGGGAAAAAAACATACAAATGACATTTCTGGATGTGTACATAGCATACCATTTTGACCCGGATTTGGGGATTGTTTCTCAATTCTCTGCATTTTTCTACATCTGCCCTGACATACAAGCATTTGTATCATGAAGCGAAGCTCCATTCAATTCAATTCAAAATCTAGTACATTTTGCATATCATCTACACGTTGACAGAAAGACACACAGACAAACTTAGAGGTAAAATACATACAGTATCCCATGGTGATGAGAAAAAGAACATATTTCAGAGCCATATTTTTTGCCTGGGGGAACAAAAATCCAGTGTGGGTATGCATGGATGCTATTTCCCAGTGCTGTATATAAAGAGAGCCTGGCCCATTGCTCACAATGGGCGCCATGTCACTACTCAGCGTATTACGCATTAGAGGGTTAGCATGTACACTCAGAAGTCGTAAATAGAGCAAGCAGAGTGTAGTTAACAATGGGCACTGTGTGAGCTCCGTTTGGTATTGTCATGGTGCCTGTGTAGATCACAAGACCAGCTACTGAAAAATCGTAGGCCGATGAAAGCTCATATGCTGAAAACCAAGTTGGCCAGACTCCCTTTATAATACTGCCATTTCCTATTCCCAAATCAGCTGAACCCTATCACGCACCACTTATCCCTGTTGGTATTTATTAGGTTCCTTCAAACAATGCTCAACTTAACCACTTTTATCAATGAGTCACATTTCACTTCATTTCAAACATAATCAGATATTTGCAATCAAGCAAGTAAATTATGTCATGAGATGTTGTTATACAAAGTGTGTCTCAATCACTGCATTAAAGTTTTGTGTTTGACCCTCAACTAAAATTTAAAGTAAAGACTAATAGGTACATTGTGCCCATCAGCTGGAGTGGACTAAATCGTATCCGAGATGGACAGAAATGAATAATTGAAGTTCTCTTCTAGCTCTCTTTCAGCAATTTATGACAACTATGTTAACATGTATATTCTGGGAGTCTATTTTTTTTTGTTTGTTTAAAAACAGCTATCTTCCCACAGTACCCATAGTATCAACTGAGGGGGAGCAAGGTGCCCATTTGACCAAATTCCCTAGGGATGCTACCTGCCAAGTTTGGTGAAAATTATCAAGGGGCTTTCAAGGAGATGAAAATGTACAATGTAGCCCACCCCCCCCCCCCCCTTCCCATTTTCTACTTACCCTTATAGGCCCCCAGAGGAGCATGGTACCATTTGAACAAATTGAGATCCTAACGCCCTAGGGATGCTTGGCGCAAAACAATGACTTACAATGCATGATGGACACTAGACGAATAGCGATCTCAATAGCTCACTTGCTCAGGTGAGCTGAAAAGGAATAGGTATTGGTCATCTTTTCATTCAGACAAACTAATATAGAGCATTGAATCTAATGAAAAAGTGGACATTTTTGTAGTGTTGCAAGTTCTTTTTTTGCACATTTTGCACAACCAGAAAGCAGCGCGATAAATAAAAGCATGCAAATATTTTTGCTTGCCATGTGTTTCTGTAGTTGTCTTGATTCCACGAAATTCAAAACACACGAAACTCATCTTATCCCGCTGAATGAAAAATTGCTTGCCCGAAAATATCCACTTTTCCAGTATTTTGCAAAAGCTACTCTTTAATGATCATACTTTAAATGGACATGAAAGAGAAGAAAAGAAATGAGTACAGAAATAGTGTATTTGCCTCAGCATGTTACTGTGTTTGGAGAATACCAGACTGCATACACTTGACAGTGAGTTACCAGGTCATGAAACAATACATTGCAGCAGTCCAATGCTATAAAAAACTTGCCAATGTAGTATGACCTAATGACCTAAATGATAGTTTCGACGACTTCTCCTATCTTGATCATGTCTGCTACCAGACCGATCTCTGTAACGCTCTGGTTCTCGCCCCTGATAATCTCGGTTGGAGCGACTTTCCCTTCCTCCATGCCCACTATAGTCTTCATATCTCCTGCCTCGGTCTGGATCCCTCAATTCATCAAAGTGCCCCCCTTGCTGTGGTTCATCATTACCATATCCATGTGGACTGCCACTGCCCCTATATGCTTGCGATGGGTCTCTGCCATAGTCGCGATCATCTCTTCTAGAGTACCTATCCTGTCTGGACCTATCCCTTGCCCATGAATCTGCTCCACGGTCATAATTATCTTTGTCCTTGCGACTGTTACGCTCACTGCGGTCAAAATTTCGGCCCTTATCCTCTTGCGATCTCCTGTCTGATTGACTTTCCATGTCTGAACCTACATCTCCACGTGTCCAGCCCTTTGACTCCCCTCTCTCTGGTGAGTTGTAGCTACTATGCCGAGATGTCAGTGGACTAGAATGAGAGGGTCCCCAGCTTCTGTCATGGCCAGTGTTCCTCTGAGGGCTGTCTTCAAGCCTGGGTACTCTGTCTGGCACAGGAAGTCCCTGGAAGGCAGCACCTTGTGAAAATGGGGTGCCTGCAACAATGACATATAAGAAGGGAGAAAGCAGGAAATACAAGAAAATAATGGATGAAGATGAAAACTACTACTAAGTGTTTCACTAAAGGCAGACAAATTAGACATTGTCCATGGAAATTCTTTGACACTCCTTGTGCATCAAAGTAATGTGTGTATACAAGTAGTTTCTGCACCCCCATACACTTGAATGGAATAGGCAGCACATCAGTTTTTATGCAGGAAAATGTACAATGAAATCTTGGTGTGTGGTGTTTTTTTTTTGTTTGTTTGTTTTGGGTGTGTGTTTGTCTGTGTGTGGTTTTGACAAAAATATGCGCACAGCGCAAATTAAAGACCCCGCTTATATGTTCTGAACCACTGATCATGAAAAATTTGTTTGTCGGTTGCCTAAAATAAACACACATGGTGTTAATTTGCATCCTGGCTCTATACATACCGGTACAACTTGGCTCTGGGTATGTTACAGTGTACGAGCCACACCTTTAAACTAGAAATGTCGCTATGGCGACTGGTATGCCTCCGCCATAATGCATGATTTTCCCAATAGGTCTAGATAGTACATGTGGACACTGTGTGATTACATTTTCACAAAATTGGCAAAATATTGGAATGACAAGTTTGTCACAAATGTGTTGAATGTTCACCTTCCTTGACGTAGGTTTAATTGGATGAATAGGAGAGCATGTATCTAGGGATTTAAGGACTTTAACTTGACTTTGAACCATTCATACATTTAGGCATTGAGTAATTTTCAAGGTACAGGTGTGGAGAAAAAGTGCAATTTCTGAATTGAATAGTAAATTGTTACTATTTTCATCTGGCCCTTGACCCTAAAATTCATGAGATAATTACTTTCAGGTAGAACATGCATAATATGTACTAAGTTTCAAGGTAACTTGAGCCACTTCCGAGATATGGAGGAAAAAGTTAGTTCAGCACTTTCAATTGATCTTTGACCTTTTGACCTTTGAGGCAAAAAGAGAAAAAAAAAAAACTTTCCAGAGAATTTCTATTAGGTTACACATGCATACACCAAGTGTAAAAAAATAACCCTGCTGGCATTGCATAAATATGAGGGTAATAGTAAAATTTTGAAGTCTTGCACTTGACCTTTGACCCCTGACCTTTGACCCCAAGAACCCTACATTCTCTAGATAATCAGTCAGTACATGTATATACTATACGTTCCATGAAGATACCATGAACAATTTTCCAAGGTACAGAGAAAAAAAAAAAGAAGTTTTAATATTTCTACTTGACCTTTTGACCTTTGACCTCATGACCCAAACTTTCACCAGAGAATCTTAATTGGGTAATACATGTATACACTAAGTTTGAAGAAAATATCTTCAGGCATTCAATAGATATGGTGGAAATAGTGAAATTTTATGTATTTGACCTTGAACCTTTTGACCTTTGACCTTGAGCATGTGCACCCAAAAGTTGATAGGCACAACTTCACCCCCTAATACACATACATGCCAAGTTTCATTAGGATACCTCAACAGGTTTCGATAGTTACCTTGTCCACAAAATTCATTACGGACGGACGGAAGGACGGACGGACGGACGGACGGACGGACGGAAGGACGGACGGACGGACGGACGGATGGACAACCCGAAAACATAATGCCTCCGGCACCACTTCGTGGCGGAGGCATAAAAAAGGAAAACTAGCTTACAGTACACATAAAAAAAAACATTCATGTTCACTGGTGTAAGTTCTGATTTATCCAGGTAACGTTCAGTTAAGGTATAAAATTCAATCACTTCATCTGGACTAACTGTTTCAATTCCGAGAACAGTTTCACGTCCTATCTTGGATGCGTCATCATCTCTTCTGCACCGACTGGCAATGACGCCTTCTCACCACCAAATCAGACGAGTTGATGAAGTGTCCAGGATCGGATGTGAAACAGTTCTCGGAATTAAAAACAGTACAATCCAGATAAATTGACTTAATTTTGTACCATTATTTGTGTCCACTGATGCACGTGGGGCAGAGGAAGATTCGAGATGCATTTGAATTTGAATTTGAATTTGAATTTGAATTTGAATTTGAATTTACCAGGAGGAAGACCAATCATCTGTCCAGGCGACATCATGTTGCCTGGCATCACAATAGGCACAGCTGCCCTGCTCCCCAAAAGATGCAGTGGATGTCCTTCAGGAACCTGTCCTTGTCCCAATACTCTGCCTGGAGCTGATGCAGACCTGGTCATGGTTACTGCCCCTTGTCCCTGCCTTGGTGGGTCACCAAGAATACCATTTCCCTGACTTTCCACAATGCCTGGGGGCAGCCTTGGGGGTGGCATCATAGGCGGTGTTCCCATGCCAGGAGGTGTATTTTGATGCTTGCTGCCACTGCGGAACTGTAGGCGTAATGCTCTGCCAAAGATTGGAAGGCCCCCCATAAGCTGCATGGCATATGGTACAGAGACATCATGTTTGAATTCCACAAAGGCAAAATTTTTCTGTCTACCTTCCTTGTCTTTGGCAATGTTGACATGTTTGACTGGGCCAGCCTGTTATAATCAGTAATAAGAAAGAGCAAAACATACCGGTAAGAGAAAAACAGATCGGTTTGTAGCATACACACACACACACACACACACACAATACAGTGTACTACAGATGGATAGATCATAATACAAGTTGCTCTAGTAGTAGAAAAACATACATCTCATGTACATGTACATGTACATGTACATCATGTTTTGTTTTTTTAATAGACTAGGTTGCACACTTGGTTTATGTTCAACTCTGCTACTTTTTTTCCCCTTGAAAGTTAGGTATAGGTACAGGCAGGACAGAGTTCCGCACAAGTCTGGCATCAGTCAATGCTTAAATTGTGATCACAGTGAGCTCACTGGTCAAACAACAATACCGCATTTGCATGTTCACATTGAAACTAGTAATTTGGAATATATGCACAAGATCAGGTTAGTTCTGATTTTAGTTTCTGCTATACAATAATATTTGTAAAATGATGTCAGACTTTACTAATTCGTGCATAGAGGCAAGAGCCGCAGAAAAAAGCACCAAAAGATTTGAGTCAGGTCAGGCCTATAGGTGTGGCAGCCTAGACAGAAAAATCCATCTGTTCATAGTTTTTCATCATTTTTTGACATTTACAGTTCTCCTTCATACTATTCCATGAAGCCAGATGTGGAGACTGCTGGTAGACTAACTGCTGGAACATATCCCCAAAAAGATACAGACCGATCTTTCGGCCAAGCGGCAGCCCTACACTGAGCAAACCCCCTACCACCCGTTTCGGTGGATCGCTGCACATCAGTTATTTGAAACTCAATTTTTGTCAAAAAGCACAGACAGAATTTTTTCTTCTTTTCATCATGGAGAGTGGAAATGTGTGTGTATTAAGTACAAAATCAACGTGTGACAATTTATATGTCACATGTGAGATGGCCATGATGGATGATAAGTGAACACGAACAGAAAGCCTCATAGTCACGAGTAACCGCACTACTACATTGCAACTCCGGGGCGCTCCTTGTACACAGTTATACTGTGGGAGCGCCCCGAGTCAAAAGAGTGCTTTTTTGTATGTTGTAAAAGAAACAAAAATTTTTGCACCACGATAAGTTTCTTATTTTACCAGCGAAAAAGGCTTACTTTTATAATATACATACATTTCTTACCTTATTACAGTGTAATATGTTCACTTGTTAATTTCCGCATTAATCCCACAGTCTTGAAAAGACATTTTTCTATGAGTTCATATCCATCCCTCCCGTTCATCTTTGGCTTTCGATGCAACCTTTGCGTGGCACTTTGCGCATTTGGCGATATGAATATGCATGAGAGTCGCGATGATTTTAGCCTTTGAACAAAGTCCTTTTGCAGCACGCTGTGTTGTGGCAAGCAAAAGGGTTCGAGTGAAATGTGCCCACCCACACCAGCAGAGAGCAATTGAGGATGGATCTTCGTATCCACGATCTGAGAATCCTTTTGAGCCGGAGCCCCCCCCCCCCCCCCCCCCCCCCCCCAAGCCGGCCTCGCCTCTCGTCCTTATGAGCGGGTTTTCCCCGCACTGAGTGATGATGTATCGTCGCTATCGTACCCCTGCCCGTGCCTTTGACTAAAACACCGGGACCATGCACCTTTAAAATGCAATTATTCTATAATACTCGGTAGTAGATCTAACACGTCGTGAGTTATTCTAGACCCTACTGAAAATTTAATCTCCAGCATCATTTTATCGTAGGTGGGACTAACGTTTTGTCTACCATCTCTAGCTCTGGTTCGAGTGGTTGAATGTTATGCGGATACGGTACAAAACGCTTACCTGAAGAAATAGTTCGAACAAAATTTCGTCTGTCACCCTCGGTTCAAGATTGCCAACCCAAAGCGTACGGTCTGCTTGATCAGTCATTGTAGGTTATTGCAATTCCAAGGATTTCAAGAAAACTTACAGTAATTTATGGGGAGTCGGACAGAGAGTAGTTTCTATACGTATACCTTCCTTTGAGATACATGTACACGATATGTATGTACCACATTCACACACACGCACGCCGCGCGCGCAGGACACACACACACTGGTACCATAAGTCTACACGTATTTTACTGTCTGTTGTACTGGGGTGGTATTCTGAGACCGTTTTATCTCTGTTGTAAGTCTGTTGTAACAAATCGGTATTCTGAACACCGTTTTATCTCTGTTGTAACTTCTGTTGTAACTTCTGTTGTAACTTGTGTTTTATCTTGCGCACTCTTTGCCTGCGCATACCATTGTAATAGGGTATGCGCACGCGCGTAACAGTGAGCGCAAACCTGAACACCCATTAGATTACACGGTATTCTGAAAACTGTTTTATCTTCTGTTGTAAGTCATGCCCCGTGCAAATTTATGCTTCTGAGATAAAACAGGGTGGAAGGTGTTTTAACTCTGTTGTAACTTTCATTTTAACTTTTACTAGATAGTGAGATGATTTATTCACTCAATATTGTGTTATGCGAGTTCAAAATAAAAAAGATGTACAAAATATGAAAACAATGCATGTACAAAATGGCAAAAGATAAAGCAATGCGGCAAAATGTAAACTCATTCCACTATACAAAATTTGGTAACAGTAACCTAGCAAGTATACTGTAGCACAATGTGCATATAGGTAAAACACACACACACACACACACACATACACACACAAATTAACGAAAAGGTTACCGGCACCGTCGGCAGTTTGTTTTAATCACTAAAAGACCAACTTATAAATAAAAAACTTCCTATACCATGCCAAAAAAACTTCTTTTAGAAAGTTCCCTCTGAATCATATACTTAATTGTTATACATAAAAAGTAAAAGTCATTTAACTCTTTCTATGGTACCATTTATGATTATTCATCTTTCAAAATATGAAACCTTTTTTTTTTTTTACATGATTTCACTATGTTCACCAATAAGAATTCATTTTTCAGTACCTTTGGGTGTTTCAAAAAAAAAAAAAATCTCAAGTGCTTGTGTTAAGAGAAATTTCAAAAAGCAGACATTGGATATTAAATTTTTCCCAAATATCCCGAAGTCAATTAATCTTCTGAATGTCATGAGTGACATTAACAAACAATGAATAGTTAACAAAACACAATCAGCGTAATAGTTTCCCATCCCTCATGGACAATCCTGTACAAATAATGATGATAATAATAACAATAATGATAATAATAATAATTATAATGATAATAATAACATGGCATTGCAAGGGCCTATTATAATTCAGTAGTATCTAGTATCCTAAAAACCATGGGTGGTATTCTGAACACCGTTTTATCTCTGTTGTAACTTGTGTTGTAACTTGTGTTGTAAGTCCGTGAGTTACAACACCGCTAAAACAGTTGTAAATCGGTATTCTGAAAACTGTTTTAACGGTGTTGTAACTCATGATAACCACGCCCATCGCAATAATCATATCCAATAGGAAATATTGTTAGAAGAAGCATCTAAGACATTTCAACCAATAAGATTGCTCCCTTGGGAAAATGCGCCTTGCTTAACTCTGCGCGTTTTAACAAGCGCTCATTCTCTGGCGTGCGCACAAATATGACAATGGCATGCGCAGGTAAAGAGAGCCAGAGATAAAATAAAGTTACAACAGAAGCTTGATCATTATGCCTTCTTAGCGGTTTTGACGTATAGTTGGTGCGGTAGGGGATTTGCAAAGCTATCTCAGATTCAGTGTTTTTATTTGAAATTTTGTTTAAAAAACAAGAAGATATCTGGCGTTCATAAGAGGAGCCCGAATTTCATAGTTTATGGGGAACTAGACGCTTCTAAATTAAGTTAAGCCCTTGCAATGCCATGTTATTATTATCATTATTATTATTATTATTATTATTGTTGTTGTTGTTGTTGTTGTTGTTGTTGTTGTTGTTGTTGTTGTTGTCACTATCTGCACAATCTCTTGGAGATCAATATCACGTCAAGTTCCATCATGGAACCTTAGACTTCTAATACTTTTCTCAGGATTCGCACCATCCCCAGCAATAAATATTTTTGAAACACCCAAAGGTACTGATAATGAATTCTTATTGGTGAAGATAGTGAGATCATATCAAAAGATGTTTAATATTTTGAAAGATATTTTTTGAAATGAATAGTGCTTAGAACAAACTGCCGACGGTGCCGGTAGCCTTTCTGTTCTTGTGTTTGTGTTTTTATCTATGTACTTGCAATGTTACTGTTACCGAATTTTGTATTGTGGAATTTTGCCTTTCTCTACATACATTGTTTTTATTTTTTTTTTGTGTATCTTTTTTATTTTGAACTCGGATACCACAATATTGAGTAAATGAATTATCTCATTATCTAACATAAGTTAAAGCGAAAGTTACAACGGAGTTAAAACACCTTCCACCCTGTTTTATCTCAGAAGCATAAATTTGCACGGGACATGACTTACAACAGAAGATAAAACAGTTTTCAGAATACCGTGTAATCTAATGGGTGTTCAGGTTTGCGCCCACTGTTACGCGCGTGCGCATACCCTAAGACAATGGTATGCGCAGGCAAAGAGTGCGCAAGATAAAACACAAGTTACAACAGAAGTTACAACAGAGATAAAACGGTGTTCAGAATACCGATTTGTTACAACAGACTTACAACAGAGATAAAACAGTCTCAGAATACCACCCCATGAGATTGGGATTCCTCTCATGAACGCCAAATATCTTATCATTTTGTAAAAAAAAAAAAAAAAAAAAAAAAAAAAAAAAAAATCAAATAAAAAGACTCAATCTGAGATGGCTTTCGAATCCCCCTGCCGCACCAACTACAAACGTCAAAGCCGGCAAGAAGGCATGCATGATCAAGCTTCTGTGGTAACTTTGTTTTATCTCTAGCTCTCTTTACCTGCGCATGCCATTGTCCTATTAGTGCGCACGCCAGAGAATGAGCGCTTGTTAAAACGCGCAAAGTTCAGCAAGGCGCATTTGCCCAAGGGAGCAATCTTATTGGTTAAAATGTCTTAGATGCTACTTCTAACAATTTTTCCCATTGGATATGATTATCTGGGTGGGCGTGGCTTTCACAACTTACAACACCGTTAAAACAGTTTTCAGAATACCGATTTACAACTGTTTTAGCGGTGTTGTTACTCACGGACTTACAACACAAGTTACAACAGAAGTTACAACAGAGATAAAACGGTGTTCAGACAGGGGTGGTATTCTGAGACCGTTTTATCTCTGTTGTAAGTCTGTTGTAACAAATCGGTATTCTGAACACCGTTTTATCTCTGTTGTAACTTCTGTTGTAACTTCTGTTGTAACTTGTGTTTTATCTTGCGCACTCTTTGCCTGCGCATACCATTGTCTTAGGGTATGCGCACGCGCGTAACAGTGGGCGCAAACCTGAACACCCATTAGATTACACGGTATTCTGAAAACTGTTTTATCTTCTGTTGTAAGTCACGCCCCGTGCAAATTTATGCTTCTAAGATAAAACAGGGTGGAAGGTGTTTTAACTCCGTTGTAACTTTCGTTCTAACTTATGTTAGATAGTGAGATAATCCATCAACTCAATATTGTGGTATGCGAGTTCAAAAAAAAAGATATACAAAAAAGAAAAACAATATATGTACAGAAAGGCAAAAGATATAGCAGGGCCCCGTCTTATAAAGCCTTCAAATCAATCACAAGTCCCCAAATCAATCGCAACTTCCATTGCAGCTCACAAGAAACTTGTGATTGATTTCTATCACAAGCCTTTATAAGACAGGCCCCAGTTTGAGAAAATGTAAATTCATTCCACAATACAAAATTTGGTAAGAGTAACATTGCAAGTACATACGCGTAGCTGAGCATAATTTTGATTATGCACATAGATAAAAACACAAACACATGCATGAACAGAATGATTACCGGCACCGTCGGCAGTTTGTTTTGTGCACTATTCATTTCAAAAGTATCTTTGAAAATATTAAACTTTTTTTTTTTAATATGATTTTACGATCTTCACCAATAAGAATTCATTATCAGTACCTTTGGGTGTTTCAAAAATATTTATTGCTGGGGATGGCGCGAATTCTGAGAAAAGTATTAGAAGTCTAAGGATCCATGATGGAACTTGACGTGATATTGATCTCCAAGAGATATCTTGTGAAGATAGTGACAACAACAACAACAATAATAATGATAACAATAATAATAATAATAATAATAATAATAATAATAATAATAATAATACCATGGCATTGCAAGTGGCTTAACTTAATTTAGAAGCGTCTAGTTCCCCATAAACCATGAAATTTGGGTTCCTGTTGATTATGAACGCCAAATATCTTATTTTTTAAACAAAATTTGAAACAAAAAGACTCAATCTGAGATAGCTTTGCGACTCCCCTACTGCACCAACTATACGTCAAAACCGGTAAATGATCAAGCTTCTGTTGTAACTTTATTTTATCTCTGGCTCTCTTTACCTGCGCATGCCATTGTCCTATTTGTGCGCACGCCAGAGAATGAGCGCTTGTTAAAACGCGCAGAGTTAAGCAAGGCGCATTAGCCCAAGGGAGCAATCTTATTGGTTGAAATGTCTTAGATGCTACTTCTAACAATATTTCCTATTGGATATGATTATTGCGATGGGCGTGGTTATCATGACTTACAACACCGTTAAAACAGTTTTCAGAATACCGATTTACAACTGTTTTAGCGGTGTTGTAACTCACAGACTTACAACACAAGCTACAACACAAGTTACAACAGAGATAAAACGGTGTTCAGAATACCACCCCATAATATTTTATCTTTTGTACTTTTGTACTTTTTGCTGATGACTCAAATGTTTTTCTTTCTCATTCAGATCCTCATATTTTGGTGGATTTGTTAAATTCTGAATTAAAGAAATTGTTATGCTGGATAAGGTCAAATAAGTTGTCTTTAAACCTTGTTAAAACTAAATGGATATTATTTAGTAATACTTTGAATAAACTCCCTAAAAATATAAAAATAGATGATATATAGATGAAGTTTCATCAATTAAGTTTTTAGGTTTGGTTATTGACTATAAACTTTCATGGAAGTCAAATATTGATAGTATTTGCCACACAATATCTCGAAATATTGGTGTTATTAATAGAGTTAAATATTATTTTCCCATTCCCACCCTTTTAATGTTATATTCAGCTTTGATTTTACCCTATTTTAATTATGGCATCATAGCTTGGGGGAACACACATCCAACCTATCTCGACAGACTGTCCCGTCTCCAGAAAAAAGCTCTTCGAATAATTTGTCATGTATCTTGGAGAGCCCACACCGATGTTTTATTCTCTGAAAACAAAATTTTAAACATAAATAATATTTATTATTATTGTCTTGGCCAATTTATGTATAAACTCTCGAATAATTTGTGGCCGTCTATTTTCACAAGCATGTTTGCGAGAAACCGCTCGTTCCATAAGTATCCGACTCGTCACTCTGATGAATTTCATCTACCTTTAACTATACCAGAGCTATGTTTACACATTCTATATTTACATTAATTTGCTGGACCTAAATATTGGAGCAACCTTTCTAACAGTTTAAGGGCTAAGAGTAATCTGAAGAAAAATATTTTGAACAGTTATAAGAATTTATCTAAATATCATTATGAAAATTAATATTTTGTATTTTAATTTTAAGAAATTTAAAAATTGTGTTGATTCTTTATTGGTTGCAAACAGAAGCGTAAAATCCAACCTTATATTCTGTTAAAATCACAGCTAAGCGGCTCCATCCATCCACTACCTCTCGTCTTCTTCTATTTTTTTTTTGTCTTTTATTTTCACTCCACGTAATAAGTTACTTTCTTTCCCATCTCTCTCTCTCTCTTCCTCTCTCACACATACGCACACACACACACGCTCTCTCTCTCTCTCTCTCTCTCTCTATTTCTCTCTCTCTGTCTGTCTCTCTTTCTCTCCTCTCTCTTCCGGCATGACAGCGACTTAGTGTATAGGGATTTGTTCAGGGTTTTTGTTTCGGATTAGTTAGGTTAGTTATAGGTCTTTTTGTCTTAGTTTCTTTGTTTCATCCATTTTCAATGTGTATCAGTCAATCGATCATATAATTTATTGTATTACGTGTGGGGGGAATGCACCCTACAAGCCCAGCTTTTTATCATTCCTCCCCATTTCCAACATTTTCGTATACTTACAATTTTTCTGTAAACTTATCCTTTATTTTGTATTATGATGAAATTTATGTACTTGTATTCAATTTCTGTAATATATTTATATGTTTTTGTTGGAAATGAAAAAAAAAAATTAATGAATGAAAAATTAATGAATGAATAATAGAAATACTATGGTGGTAATAAGCCAGAAGATGGTATATATGAACGAGTAACACGTTAAACTCATTAATATGATTATTGTTAAAAGCGGCTATCAGTGTACGTACGTTCATGAGAAACGAAAACTTACAATGATTCTGAGCTCTCGCCCTCGTCGTTCGCGCATATAAATGTGTATAAATTAACGTTCCTGAAAAGATGTCGCATGACAAATTTGGCTTTTGTTATTTTGAGTCAATAATTGCGTACAAAATCTAGTTGATCAGGCTTGAGCTCTCTCGCTCTGCCCGTGTATGGGCCTACCTATAAAATGAATAGTTCTTAAAAGTCATGATCATAGGCCTTCGCAGTGATTTTAAAGATATTCAATCGCTAGAAATTTGATGTAAAATGCTCTATGAACGCAACTTTTCAATGTTTTTACAAAAGTAACTACCGCGGGAGGGGACAGACCGTGGGATGGGGACCCCCCCCCCCCCCCTAGAGATCTCACACCCTCGCCGAGGTGGCGGATCCAGACGGGGCGCACCGGTCGCGCGCCCCTCTTTATTTTGTTGTTAAAACAAAAGAAATAAAAAGAAACATTGGAAACCCGGGGGCGTTTCATAAAACTTGTCATCAGTGACAAGTTGTCATAGATGTTACAAGCTACTGAAATCCTTGCATCTGATTGGCTGAGAGCAAATTTGTCATAGAAATGTGGCAGTTGTCACTGTCAAAAAGTTTCATGAAACGGGCCCCCGGAAGTAGCACTAGAAATATTGTTCCCCCCCCCCCCTTTACAGAATTCCTGGATTCACCCCTGTTTAATGTATACCCCGTAAGTTATAATCATAGTCATTTGCAGTTATTTCTTTACTATGTTTAATTCCCTAGAAATTATAGGTTTTGTTAAACGCGACTTGTATACACTGTACTCTGTTTTTCCAAAAAGTCCCTACGGTGGGAGGGGGTACCCCTCCCATACCTCCCCCGCTCGGTCGCTTTGCTCCCTCCCAAGGATTTCATACCGTCACGTTTTATAGTGCCCTAGTAGAGATTTTGCCCCCCCCCCCCCCCCCGGCCAAAAGTGTTCCGGCGAGCTTGACCACTGCTGTTATAAAAGTCACCTCTGCCCATAGTTTTAATTAACTATTCAATAATTCATGTATAATATCACGCACATGACAGTTCACTCATGACTATCACGCGTGTATGCCTATATCGAATGTAAGGATTTTGGGATGATTCACATTTTTATTTCATAACGTTTTTGTACGTTGTGTGTTGTTTATAAAATGCGAGTCTATGAAGCATCTATAGATTGGGCATGCGCTCGAAATTCGCCTTGAACTAGCTGTTAGCAAAGAAACTGTAAAAGGAAATTAATATAAAACCTTAATTTCTACAGCATAGAGAAATTATAATACATTATAGTCCTAATTACGATTTTTTTTACAACCTCTTCCCCTCTTTCCAACGATAACCCATTGCCTCAGTTTGATATTGTTTGATAGATTAATAACTCAATTACCCCATTGGGTATGCAAGTTCAAAAAAAAAAAACACAAATAAAATGATTATACAAACGTACATTAAAAAAAAAATGGCAACAACGTATATATTTACGTATAGTACACAGGGCCGGCCCGGTGCCACGTTTTGAAATGTGAGGGGCCCAGTTGTTTGTTTGTTTGTTAACTATTCGGTGTTCAGTTGTTTGTTTGCTTGTTTGGTGCCACTTCCGGGTTTCATCACCTGCCAAGAAAGAAAACAAAAGTCTTAAACGCAATTTTCCATGTTTTTCCGGTGCCACTTCCGGGCGGCAAAATTGGGGGAAGGGGAGGTTCCAGGACATGCTCCTGCGGCAGTGCTCCCATGAAATATCTGCACGCTAAGCAAAAATTAAAACATAAATTCTACCCACAATCATAAAACTAACACAAATCCTAATCCTTGCAATAAACAAAACTCAAAACCCTATCACAACCCTAACTTGAAAGGGATGGTATAGTATTGGTTGAGGTGGGGCTTCAGCCTTTAACTTTTTTTTTTCCGAGATATACTTAGAAGCCAGTTTATGAAATGTTCAAGAGCATACAATTCTGAGGGAAATTCAAAGTTTATTTGATGAAAATTAGTTTTA
This sequence comes from Diadema setosum, assembly GCA_033980235.1. Classification (NCBI taxonomy): domain Eukaryota; kingdom Metazoa; phylum Echinodermata; class Echinoidea; order Diadematoida; family Diadematidae; genus Diadema; species Diadema setosum. Next base: position 14,993,796 of record CM067070.1, on the reverse strand, counting down.
AAGTGGTTGATATATCCAAAACAACGTAAAACAAAGCGATCCTAATCAAAGGTGGGTTCCACCTTGTATTATTAGGATGATCACTTTGTTTTCGACCTCTCAGCCATTTCAAAACCAATTTTCATCAAATAAACTTTGAATTCCTCTGATAGAATTACATGCTCTTCAAAAAAGGTCTCACATTAGGCTATAGCCCCCCAAAAAATGCATCAAAAATAATAATAATAATAATAATAATAAACAAAACATAACCAAAAAAACAAAAAAAACAAAAAAAACACCGCTGGAAACCAAGCCCGAGGATATCTCACCCGAAACTGTACTTTGAGAAAAGAAGACAGTCCCTGCTGAAATCGCACACTGCCGGATCAGTGCAATCGCATCGCGTCACTGACTCATCGTCTTGAAACGAGGCTACCATAACCAAAGCGTCCGTAGTTGCAGGATTGGTATGGTACGAGTAAGCAATGATCTCTCGTTTCTGTAGTCACTAATCAGAATCCCTATACTTGTACGGCACCAAAGATCAGTGTACTGCCGGCCACAGTCACATAGCCCCCGAGTATACTCTCAGGAGGTTCTGCACAGTACAGGAAGAAGAACCCATGCCTAGCCATGAGTAGGTGGTGAGGAGCGAAGTATCTTTGACTGAGCCCAGCTAGCTTATTGTGCAGCACCACATATCCCCTATCTGCTGTCACGTCCGTCCCGAGCCTTGGCTTGGCCTTGGCAGCAGCGCACCTGCAGTGCACCTGCAGTGCACCTGCAGGTATGATCCGACGTCCACAGTCTACTCTAAATTAAGTGTAATGTCCATCTGTTGATCATCGTATGTAGTCATGGTAGTGCAGCAGTAAGTTTACTGATCGGTAGTATGATGAATGCGTTTGGAATACTCTTGCGGTCTTGGTGGGGCAGACCAGCTTTATCAGCCAGATCGAGAGACAGTCTGTAGATTCTAACTTTGTGCTAGAGTAGAGGTGGTTTGATGTGTAATTTGTTAGCTCAGTCCTCCAGCCAGGACGAGATGTAACGTTAGACAGGTCTATTTCCTTATAGATGCCACGGACCATGCAATGTTATGCACCCATGGATTGTCTGGATAGAATGCACATCTCATTATATACTTTGTTGTCCTACTGTGTGTGACATGTAGGGCCTACATTCCATAGTGCTGTAAAATTCATAAAAAGTGAATCTTTTCGCCCGAGCAATTTTTCACGCTCGCCAGGATATTACTACGTACTAGTCTAGACCACTCTATCACGTTAAACTCAGGACAGTGATTACTGGAACATCTTTGACATGCAAAGAAATAGAGATCTATTTATTTGTGTGCTCTAGTGTAGAACTCTACTATTAGTATTGGTACTATATTTTCGAGCTAACGTTAGACACCCTCTAAATGAAAGTTGCTCGAAATGCACAAAAATTTCCACTTTTACAGTACCGTATATATTATAGCAATCTAAACTGGTTATCCTTCCACAGATCTCCTGGACTTCAGATGGGATCACATTCACAAGGCGTACCTTGACGGTATGTTCATGTGATGTGTAGATCTACCAGTTGATAATCACCTTTACATGAAGATCCGCATGTAAGGATGGCGACAGAAGTCAAGTTGTTTCTGTTCTTGCTGCTGTTAACAGAAGGTAAATGAGTATTGTGTAAAGTGTAAAATCTGTGAGACTTTGTTATCCCTGTTTTATCAGTGTCTGTAGTGTCTGATAGGGAAAAAAAAAAAAGTTTTCAGTTCATCCCAGTACACTGTATGCATTCTCAAACTTATCTCTGATTATGTTGGGGTTTTTTCTGAAGTAAAGAACATGGTATCAAAAACCATGAAAGTCCATGTTTGACTACAGTTTAAAGGTACTAGCCCACATTTGCAAACCCACGAAAATCAAAACTGCATAAAATAGGTCCAATATGACTTCAAGTACAAGTTATAACAGTAACATACCTCACCTGTTGCTCTTTGTCTATACCATTCAATAAAAGAGAGAAAATCATCATTTTAAAATCAATTTTCAAACCGGGTCAACCCGACCCAAAATCAAATTACGAGCGCGGGCTAGCTACGCACATTAACTTACACATGTATCGCATGCATGTAGTACGTGCGTGGACCGGAGCTAGCGAGCGTTTTTATACGCATGCATACGGTGCATTTTCATTATTTTTATGAAAGTAATGGACTAATTGGAACGAAATTTTGCACAGGTGTTACTGCAATCATACCCAAACTCCATGCTAACTATGAGACCAATTGCTGCAGGTTTACAAATGTGGGCTAATACCTTTAAATGATATAGTATGAAACCTAGTTGTTTATCCTAAACCATGGCAGTGCATTTTTCACATAATGCAAAGCATGGAAGGTCATTAAGTCAGGAGAGGAAATTATTGTGAAGACCAAAAGATATGGTCCTTTGTACCCTACTATTTATGCAATAAATCTTGGTTTTGTTTGTTTTTTCATTCAACACTTGTTGAAAGCCTTTCAAAAAATATTAATTTATTCATGAAATATTATGTGCTGTGATGGTAACAGAAAGATATGTATCATGATTATGAATTCTGAATCAGACATAAGTGTCAATGCAATTATCATTAATGTATGTGCATGCATGTGTGTGCATGTGAAAGGGTTATAAATATAAACATACATCGTCGGCTGAGAATGATAAGGGCGTTAAGTTGCCACTAAACTCATAGTGTTCACGACCACTTAACGCCCTTCTCATTCTCAACAGACGACATGTACATGTCTAATAAAGATTGCATAATCTGATTCTTGATGAAATGTAAGATTCAGATTAACTTGACATAAATACATAGAAGTTTGTAATGTAAAACTTTGACACATTAAAGCATGACCATCTTTAACTTTACCCAGCATGTGGACTACTGCAATTCACCCTCACACCGTCAGACCAAGCTGTACTCCTGAACCAAGGCCTCTGGTGGCACTGCACAGCCAGGGCAAACATTGGTAGCCCAGAGCCAACATACTCATGGGTACATGACAACGAAGCAGTCGTGGGGGAAGAAGGGCCAGCTGTATTCTCTAATGGCACGCTGTACATCGAAAGAGTCACTCAGGAGTTACTGGGCATCTATCGTTGTCGAGTGGAGAGTGGGGTGGAGAGTCTTGAAAGTCCTGATGTCAAACTGGCATTAGCAAGTATGAAGTGGTCAAAACTGCACTAAATGATTCTTACATCTGTATGTCATAAAGTATGAATGTGAGCTGTACAACTTTGCACCTTACGTAACTGCTAACAAACTAGTTACCATATTTCAGATATGTATTTATAGAATAGCTCGTATTAGTCAGTAAGAAGGCACCATTCTTGCAGCCATATGTTCATTCCGCTATGGGAGGGAAGTGGGAGGAAATGAAAATCAAGATGTGGTCAAGGTTTACATAATAACAGATGTTTCTGAAAGAAAGAATCACTTGACAGTTTCGTGACAATTTTGGCAGTGACATTAGTAGATATCATGTGATTTCATTCCTTAAAGGGGAAGGCTAGTAACTGATCAGTAGGAATCAGTGGAAATGCTGGGAGATGATTGTTCCAATTCTTATGGGATTCATTCAAGAGTTCATTGTATATCTATTGTTGTGTGAAAATGATTTGCTTCAGAATGGTCTCATATTCAAGTAATGTGCAGCTTAATGCTTCCAGGTTAGCGTCCCTGGTCAGTGACGGAGCATTAATCTGCACATTACTTGAATATGAGACCGTTCTGATGCAAATCATTTTCACACAACAATAGATATACAATGAACTCTTGAATGAATCCCATAAGGATTGGAACAATCATCTCCCAGCATTTCCACTGATTTCCACTGATCAGTTAGTAGCCTTCCCCTTTAATAGGCATAATCGTGATATAGTCCCTACCTTGCACCTCGGGTAGTAGGATTAGAGTTTACTCAGTTTAGGATTAGGGTTAGGGTTAGGGTTAGAGTTAGGGTAATATCAATGTTACCCTAACTCTAACCCTAACCCTAACCCTACATGTAATCCTAAACTGAGTAAATGTCTTACCGTTAATCTAAATACCTGAGGTGCATGGTGGGGACTTTATCACAATTATGCCCCTTAATATACCCAAAACAGATGGGTTTCAGGTGCAGGAAATATGGTGCAACCACTGCAGAGTGCCTATTACATGTATATAAAGTAAAATTACCTGTATAGAGGTGTGACAGTGAAAATATTTAATTCAATTTCTACAGCTTTTTAGTTGTGTTTTTGTTTTTTTGTTTTTTTGTTTGTTTGTTTTTTTTGGGGGGGGACCAATTAATGTGACCACATAGAAGTCACTTTTCCTTGTTAACCTTCCTGAATGTGGACAACCATTGTGATTCTTCACAGAATGTATATTTGAGACTCCACTATACATTTTAAAACTTCAGCCATTGAAAGAGTTTGAAACGATTACATTCTCTACTGTGCTTCTTCTCTTTTGTACCAAAGAGCTTTGGGCTAGGGTAGAATTTGAAGTCTAGGTATTGCTGAAAAACAGTTGCATGTGTTTGTACTTACTTTACACATCTCTTGTCTCTCTGGTATCAGGTCTTGGTAATTCATTTTTGTCAAGCCCAGTAAGCGTGACTCAGAATCTTGGCTCAGCCTTGATGCTGCAGTGCTCTATAGTCAGCGTTCCCATGGCAACCATAATGTGGCAGATAAACGGAGAGGATGTCGGTGCAGCTGATGTCATCACAACAACAGAGTCTGGCTCTATCACGTCAAGTTCATTACAGATTGACACACTCAACCACCAGCATGGTGGACAGGTTAGATGCTTAGCCACCAACAGTCTACTTAGTGGATTGACAAGATACAGCCAGCCTGCTACTATTAGTCTCATTGGTGAGTCATATAAAAAAGCAGTGACAATATTCTCTGTTCATTTGAGTATAGGGGTGATTATTTCTTTTGATTTAGCTGTCTATTTAAGACATTAAAGGACACCAAAACCAAAATATACATATGGATTGAGTGAAGGCAGCAATAGTAAGACACATAAGTGAAAATTTTAGAAAAATCAGACAATAACATCAAAAGTTATAAATTTCGGTGCCATCACCGCTGGATAAGAAGATTACAAATTAAAGAAACTCACACCTGAACCTTCACCCCTCCAAATAATATCTTTCTTTCATTTAAGATTCTACTTTTCATGACATCATACATGGCAATATTAAAGAAAATGTAAGGATAATTCTGCAAGATTTCATTTTTCATGAGAGATACAGCTGTACATATTCCCTTGACTTGTTACGGACATGTATGTGACCCGCTACAACAAAAGGGTCCAAAAGTTGGGGGAGGAAAATTTTCTGAAAATCAAATGGCAGTGATTCCCTTACTCTTCTACTTTAATTTCATATATAGCACAACTCATAAAAGTACTCGGTTGCAGAGATATCGATGATTTCATCAGCGCATGTCAAGTGGTTGAGGAAGTCAGAGTTTCGAGAAAAATGCCTTCAAAGTTTTCCTTCCGACGCTAACATGATCAAGGGGAGGCGAGACAGTTTTCACCGCTTCACAATAGAAGGCATGCTCCTAGCGACCTCCGCGATGTTCATTCAAGCTTAGCGCCAGCGGTCTACGCACGACCAATCAGTAGTTAGGATGCCACACACTGACCAATAAGATCACTCCCTCGTTGCTAGGGGCAGAGTCCAGCTGGCTCACTAAATCCAAATCTTCAGACACGTTTCTCTTCTGTTGAAAGTCGGAAAATCATGACGCAGAAAAACGCTTATTTCTTGCCTTTCCTTTGCTCATTTAGCCTCGAAATTTCAGCAGATGATAGACAAAACATCAGACTACAAAATTATGCCAGAAACAGAAATCCGATTTTATTGACCAGTTTTGATGATGTGACTTCAAACTCGATTTTCTCGGCTCAGCCGTCAGCGACTTTAGGATCCTTTTGTTGTAGCGCGTCACATATGTTAAGGGTAATATAATTTCCCCTCCTTTTTGAAGAGGTAAAGTAAAGTGCTCTGTAAAGAGTGAATGTGGACATTCTACAAGTTGTCGATGACCAGTGATATTAGCCATTATGGAAGCACTTACCCTTTCAACTCTTCTGTAGGACGACCAGGTTTTTCCACCACCCCTGTGCCTGTAACTGTCATCCTGGGAGGGACTGCTACATTCAGCTGTGAGGCCAATGGCAGCCCTGCATCCACCACGGACTGGCTCAACCCAGAAGGCAATGTTATTACTGTGAGTCTACATTGGGTGTCTTGAATCAGGACAAGTTACATTGACTTTCCCATGTGAAGGAGATACAAATGCAGACAAAGAATGCAGCTAAAGGTCATTAGGCCATGTGAAAGAAGAAAGTGTTTTCTTGTCCTCAGCACATCCGATTTGATGCTGCATTGAATTTATACTATTGATTATTTTTTGTAGATACTGATTAAGATATCAAATATGTATGTGTAGTGTCCAGCTTTACATCCTGTTTGAGTTCCCACATCAACTTTAAGCTAAAGTCTAGTCAGGTATTGCGATCAGTCGTCTTCCGCCGTCGGCCGTGCATCGTCCATCATGAATTAGCTTTTTACAATTTTATCTTCCTCTTAAAAACTTGGCAGGTAGCATCTCTAGGGGGATAGGATCTCAATTTCTTTGAATGAGCACCATGCCTTCCCTCGGGGATCCCAGGGGGCCCAAACCCCCAAAAATTACAGAATCTTGAAAAATCTTCTTCTCTAAATCCAGAAGTGATAGAGCTGAGTTAAATGTATGCAGTATTCAAATGAGAGCCTGAATTGTACATTTTTGTCTTTTTTTTGGAAACACCATGATGTATTTCCATAAAACTTTGTAGGCAGCATCTCTAGGGATAGGATCTCATTTTGTTCAAATGGGCACCATACTCCCCCTGGGCGGCCTAAGGGGGCCGACCCCCCCCCCCCCCCCCCAAAAAAAAAAAAAAATATGATAATAATGATAATAAATAAATGAATAAATAGATAATAAAATAATAATAATAATCAAAAAATAAATAAGTAATTAAAAAAATGATAATAATGATAAATAAATGAATAAATAGTGAGTCCTTGTAAATCTTTTCTAGAAACAGAAGTGATAGAGCTAAGTCAATACTATGAGTAAGTGCATTGATGACTGTAGTTTAAAGTTTGTTCATGGCTACTAAAGGTAGTGCTGTGTGGTATTGAGGTTAGTGACTGTAGTTTGGAGTTTGTTTTTGGCAGATTCGAAGATGAGCTGGAGGGGGTGAGATAAAGGGAGACCAAATTTAGACCAATCTTCACATTTATTTTTCATCTACTTCTGAAAACACATAGTAAGATTTTTACCAAATTTGACAGGGATTTTTTTTTAGGTGATCGAATATGTGTATGTGCAAATGGGCACCATTCGGCTCATGGGGGCTTCAAGGGGAATAATTGATGGCTGAGGCAAAGCCCCCCCCCCCCCCCAAATTTAAGAAATCTTTACTGATCTTCTATCTAAAATCAGAAGACATATGCAAAGTTAGTGCTATGAGTGAGTATAGATTAGTGACTGTACAGTACATGTAGCTTCTGCCTTGTTCATGGCAGATCTAGGATTGGAGGGGGGGGGGGGGGGGGGGGGTGAGGAGGGTTCAAATTGGGGACCAACGTAATTTCTTCTTCAAAACACATGGTCAAATTTGTCACCAAGCCCAGTGCCTAATCACAAGAGTGACAATTCATATTCAATACGTACTTAATACGGGGACACCAAAACCCCCTATAAAAAATAAGAAAAAATGTTTTTAACTGGAAAAAAATTATTATTATTATTCTATATGGCAATTCAGACATGTGTACATAGATAAACACAAAACAAATTTGATTCAGCATAACAGACATAAGATAAATTATAACAGAGACAAAGCACAAATGGAAAAACACCAAAAGGAGCAGCAGGGTGGAGGTCTGCACTCTCAAGAGTGCTTGTCTAGTTATTCCTCTTTTTAGAAGATACTTCTGTGTATCACCGTGTGTGACAATTATTTACTCCCTCCTGTTGAAATACATAGGAATAAATGTACAGTTATCTACCGACACTTTTGATTACCCAATACAAGAGTGACTTTTTGGTGTCCCTATAGACTGCAGGGCGGTTCACAGCCACAGTGAGCAGACTTACAATCACCAACACACAGCAGACAGACAGTGGTTACTACACCTGTCGTGCCTCCAATACGTGGGGAGAGAATACAGCCTCAGCATTGCTCACAGTGGGCGACCCTTCCCAACAGATCATTTTCACCACCTTGCCATCAGACCAAACAGAGACTGTGGGAGGGAGAGTGACATTCCCTTGTGGGGCTACAGGAAACCCAACTCCTGCAATCAAATGGACCAAGGTACATTTACACCATCTCTTTCATCTTGGGTTGTTTTTTTTTTTCTGTGAAGATGTTTCTTTATATTATGAAATTTTATATGGAATTGTTGCTCTATTTATTCAGATCTACAGTATGTTCTTATTTCATTTTTATGATCTCAATGCACAGAATGTTAGGTAACTGGAAAGCTAGAAATCATTGAAACCATTTGAAATCTGACAGGGCCACTATAGTGTGGACCATGGTATAAACACCTGTGTCTCGAGACCTTGCTACAATACATAATCATCCTTGTTAATATTATGCAATAATCACTAAAAACAATTCCTATGGACTAGTGTCTCATTCTGGAGTTTTAGAATAGGTGCTGTTAATTTAGATAGAGGCTTGTCTGTCATTGATGTTTTTATACCACACAGTAATAAAGTTCTTTGTAGCTTGTCATATGACAATATGCTATGATGTACAGTGATGTGCCTATGATTTTCCCATGAAGGAAGGAGGCAGTCTACCAATGAACCGTGTCCAAGAACCGGCAGCTGGTTGGTTGAGAATTACCAGTCTTCACATTGATGACAGTGGTTTCTACATTTGCTCTGCAAGCAACTCATTGACATCAGTGTCCACCAGGGTGCAGCTGGTAGTCCAAGGTGAGTACAAGTCACTAACAAGGACCACCTCCTTACTAGGGAGCAGGTGATTTGATAAAACTCCATGGTGTTCTTCATGGAGTGTTTAAGTTATTGTTTAGAAGATTGGTGGCTAAATTCTTCATTGTAGATGATATTGAAAAAAAGAACAGCGATGAGTGGGCAATGATGCACATTTTGGCTTATTTGAGAATTCTCAGCATATTCCATTAGTTTCACTCATCAATGTAGTTTAAACAGTATCAAGAAGAAACACTGGATATGGAATAGAATAGAGTCATATATAATCCAAAGAGAAAACACTTCAACAAGCCATACTGATTATATTTGAACTTCAAATGTGTTTGTGTCTCTTTACTGCAATTGAAATCTCACTAATTCATGTCTTTGTTTCAGCTAACATGTTGGTAGAATCATCATGGAGGAATAGTGGCATGACTACTGAATGCAGAACTTAACTAGTCCCTTGAGTTTGTTATTACTCCATATTTTTTCTCTTTGAAAAACAGATGCAATTCTGTAACATCTTCAGTGCAGTTCCAGGCAGAGCAGCTTTCTAGTTAGTCTTTCAGTAGTATATATTTTGCTGCATAAATAATGTTACATATTGCAGTAAGATATGTACATTGTGACAGTGGTATTTGTCAGTGGAGAATATGGCTTTGTTGTTGATTATTTCAGTGGAACCAAACGTAACTGTAGTGCCAGAAGACACCATTGTGGAGGAGGGGGAGACAGCCCTGCTGCAGTGTGCTGCTGATGGAGTGCCAGCTCCTGACATCACATGGACTACTCCATTACCAGATTTGGGTAAGACATTTAATACATAAAATGTTTATAATGACACACTGCTGCTTATCTTCAATTTTATGTTTAAAAGCCATTTTCATATATGTCAGATGAACATGGTAATATCATTCAAATCTATCCCAAACTGAAATATATCCTTAAGTTCACCTGCTATGTCAAATCTTAATTGTCCTGTCACAATCGCACCTTGTTATTTTACGCTGAGCCTTGGTATATTGGAGTAGTTACATAATTGTCACTGATTTGTAGTTTTCTACGACTATACCCTCACTTTCCCTTTCTCATGTGACATTATCTTGTAGGTGTTGTCAGGTCTTCTGATGGAGAGCGCTTTGCAGTTGAGGTTCTCTCCAATGGTTCTCTTGTGGTACATGGTGTGGAAATAAGGCATGCAGGAACCTATGTCTGTTCAGCTGCTAACACAGTAACATCAACGTCAAGGAGAGCAAACCTTGTTGTACGAAGTAAGCTTCAGCAATTTCTTGTAGAAATTTCAGATGCGTTTCATTGTTAACATAATTTCCACAACAACATATCTAGGTAAATTGTTATCGAGACACATTAAGGGCGGTCAGACTGGCAAGAGATCAATAAGTCTAAGATTGTGAAGTCTTTAGTCACACTAGTGAGCGTGCACAAGGAAGGAGAGAGAATACGCAGTCTGATGACTAGTGATTATGACGTAACATTATTATGGATACTAGCTGTACACTGTACATTACAGTAGCCATGTGCTTCTGAGTCGATGTCCGAAAACAGTGGACTGGTGGACTGGGTCATTTGACAAAGATCGCAAAGTTTCAGTTTCTAGTGGTCATACTGGCAAAAGATCAAGAAGTTTGGCAGGGATGGGGGAAATGTCCCTGGTTGGAGTGGGAAGTTTCGATTGGAGTTTTGAGGGACGTTTGCAGTCACACTGGCAAAACTTTGACATCTTAAAGATCACGATCATAATCTTCTCAATCTTTTGCATGTCTGACAGCGCCTATTGAGTATTCTGATTGGAATATCATTTTGATGAGTTTATATTGTATGAATGGAATTATGCTATCATTTTTTACTTATTTTCTTTCAATCATAGTTGCATAATGTATATACTTCCTTATTTTATGTTAACTGGGTTGTGAATTGAGGCAGTACCCTGCATGGGATGTCTTGAATTGGCAGATGTCAATATCCGCTTGCTGTATGACAAAACTCATCATCTATGTTGCCACATTGTCTGCATTCAAAACAAGGAATAGATGAGGGATATGGAGGGAAAAGGGAAAGGAAAAATTTGTGCTTGAGCAATAGTACTTAGACAAAGAAATTAGGAAAAGTGTAGTGTGGTATAGTCATTTCTGGAAATCTAGTCTGTAATGTACGCATCCTTCTAATTGCAGGCTGTGTATATATTAAAAAAAAAAAAATTACAAGTGTAATTGTGCATCCAAGATTGGCCATGAGGATTATATATCTTACGAACTTTAACCATGTACACGTGGTAAGTTAAGCTATTTTCATGTTCTGATTTCATCATGTGTTCAGAGGCCCCATTGAGCTTTCTTCAAACACTTCTGAGAAAAAAGAACAAAACACATTCTGGCAGTTTAGTCACTTCTTTGAAATTAAACAGTTTATTTTTAAATGAAAGAAGTCCTGGTTAAGTCAGATCCAAATATTATCACATACAGTATCACACTCACTGGTGTAATTCTGGTGTAGTTGGTCATTAAGTATAAAAATGGCATTTACTCTCCATCTTTTACTTATCAAAGGTTCTCCAGTTATTACCATGTCTCCCATGGATCAGACAGCCATAGAGGGCGACATTACTCGCTTCCAATGCCGAGCTGCAGCCACACCCACACCAGTCATATCCTGGCTCTTTAGGGGGCAGTCCCTTAGTACGGACTTTAAGTATGAGGTCCTTGGGAATGGTGATCTCCGCATCAATAATGTGGAGGAATCTCAAGAGGGGATGTACACTTGCAGTGCAGAAAATACCCTTGGGACAAAAACAGCATCAGCATACTTCACAGTATACGGTATATCTTTTCCTTCAGTTATCCTTTTCTAGGATTTTTATTATCTGTCTCCCTTTTTGGAGCTCATGTCTTTTTATGTCTCAATCCTTAAGGATATAAAAAAGTATTTTCTGGTTGTCTGGCCATCCATCCATCCCACACCTCATTGTCACAATCTAAGAAACAGCTCAGTAATTTTCTTTGTACCTGGCCCAGGTATGTTGCATAACATGGAGATGCACCACAGAGTTTGGGAAAAATACCTCAAAGTACAGGAGCAAAGTTCACAGAATTTTGACTGAGCAATATCCAGTGGAGATATAACTGTGAGAAGAAAAGAAATTAAAGTTTGGCTATAGTGTGAATTTTGTACCATTAGTGTAATGGACATGAAATGGAAATTTATTTGCAGAGATGGTTTAGGAGTTAATTTGTGTTTGATGATCAGGATCAATAGACCACAATCAAAAGAGCATATTCATGGCATAACTAGTGATTGCTTTAGAAGCAAACATATCCCAGTGGAATCAAACTCCAAATATAATGTTACACCAAAGTGATGTTGGTTGAAAAGGTTATTTTTACCATGCATATTTGTTATATTTAATTAATTCAATGATATCTGTAAATTCACTCTAAACAAAAGTGAGAATGTGCATGGTTCATACAAAGTCAGTTGATATATAGTGAACGAGAAACAATATTGAGGAAATACTCACTTTCCCCTTAACTTACTACATTCACACATAGATGTGGATAAGCATGTTCACACACATCTGTTCATGGTATACAGAGAATTGCCAAGTCTCCCTGAAAACTTTAGTATCTCTTCATGGCTTGGAAAGAGAATACGTGCATGCAAACCTTCCTGATTTCCACTAATTCCCTGATTGCTCTTCAGAACCTTTATGTATGTGATGTGTGTGGAGGGAAGCCCTCCCTGTGCAAACAAATATGCATTTTTCATATCATGAAGATAAACCATATATGGTATATTCTCTTCTAACAGTTCCACCACAGTTCATCATCCATCCCATAGACATCACAGTCTTCCTAGGGTCAGAGGTCAGGTTGGACTGTCAGGCATCAGGAGACCCAACACCAACCATACAATGGCAGAAAGATGGCAGCCCCCTTGTCCTAGGTATCATTCCTGCCCTAACAATGTTTCTTTCTAAAAAGTACACATTTTATAATGCAATTATGGAGAAATCTCCCCTTTTTATATGTGAACATTTTGAGTAGTGAACATTTCAGGTGCTGAATGATGAAATATTCCAGTTGTAAAGCTTAGATGACTGTGACTTTTAGATATAATGCACTGACCAACTGAATTTGTCTTGTCTGAGTGGCATTTTGTTAAACAGTGAAGATGGATATTGAAGACTTGCAGGAAGTAATTTTCATCTAGATCATAGTAGATTCATTATGATGAGGAGCTGTTGTGGCTAGGTAGATGAAACAAGAGACTGTCAATCCAAAGTCTGTGGTTTGAGTCCCCTGGCTGAATCAACTGCCTCTGTAGGTAAGGCACTTTATCTTCATTTTCTGGTCCTGTAGAAGGAACTAAAGCTGTTTATCCCTTGGGTGCTTGCCTACAAACATTTTGTTACTTCCTAGCAGCCACTTAAATTAAATCATAATACAAATCATGATTACAAAAGGACAACTGTTTTGATTTATGTGGGGATTTTTTTCACTTTTATTGTCATTGTTGTTTTAATTTTCTAATTATGATATCAACCCAAAATATATTTTTGCACCAGTAGTTGGCAATTCTCTGTATTTCTGCAGAAAATAATATAGAACTGTTGAGCAACTCCAGTGTGGTGATATCAGACCTGAGGGAAACCAACACAGGGGAGTACACCTGTCTTGCTTCCAACCAGGCTGGCTCCAAACTTGTCTCAGCCACTGTCTCAACCCCAGGTGAGTTCTATTATGACAATCGTGCTGCAGAATACTAAATGGGAGGGAAATAGTAGCATGTATTTCGTAGACTTTAACAAATGCAACATGAGCAAACAAGGATATGGTAATCACTTTCTTGTCCTAAGTCCAAGTTTGCCTGCACCACAGCAAGTATTTGCATTCTTGGGAGCCAGCCAATACATCAGTGGGATCATGTATTGCATTCAGGATGATCTTTGACTCGTTCAATGGTTACTTCATTGAATATGGGGCATAGTTGTCCATATTGTGATGTGATATTCCCATGTCAGACTCCAATGAGTTCATCCTGTAGCTAAGGAGATTGTGGTACAGTACTCTCCGCATAATCGGGTAGGCTCAGCAGAGCGTTTCTTACCCGATTAGGCGGAGTACCCGATTAACAGAAGAACACGTTTTACCACAGTTGACACACACAATGTGTATTTACATGCATACACTGCACCAAACACCTACACTCTGCTTAACACGCGTGCTTGCACGGCACATTATACATACCTTACACTTGCTCAGGTAAGAGCAATAATTTACACTTTTTTATGGACAAATATGTCTTCAGAAAACTACTGTATACGCTATATATTTTGCGGGGGTTTTATTTTTTGCGAATTTCGCGAGTCGGGAGCTATTCGCGAAATTAACAACACGCGAATATATTACCTTCCAAAATGAATCCCTTGCCTTGATGACACAAACATTTCAGTACTAGTGTACCATGTCACGGCTTACCGAACAGACCATACTGGCTAAGCTTGTTTACGTACATATAGCACGTCCACGTCTACTTACGAATACTGTAGAGAGCCAATCCATTGCGCCACAACGTTACAAACGCGCGGCGTGTCGCCCTTGATTGCATGTACTAGTACTAGCTCTAGCGTTTGCATGCCGCTACGTCTTTATAAGTACTGTATGTCAACTTAAGGGGCCGGGGCTTCGTACGCTCCAGCAGCTGGTTGACGCTGAATTTACTCGTACCCTCGTACCACTCGTCAGAAATCTAGCGCGATGGACTTAACCACTTTAAAATGTTGAATTCTCACTTACTAATTCGCAGAGTTTGGTAAGTTTTTTCATGCAGTGTATAACTAGTATCATTCTTATTTGCTGGTAACAAGTTATAAATTCACACTTTCTTTGCCACTTCATATTTTCCCTGGTCCCCCAATTCATGGTTCATGGCCTGATTTTCGTATTGTGAATGTTGTTGCGGAGCAAGGAAGAGCGCAAGTGTGTTCAACTCCTGTCCGTCTATGCAATTGTGAGTGCCAGCTACATTTTTTTTTGTGTGTGTGTGTGTGGCAAGTCGGTATACATGTACATAATGTTTCTATGTTTAATCACTCTAAAAATGATCAGTCTTCTTTGCAAATTAAGCAGATAATGCGATTAGCCGGTGAAAATTTGACGTGCATGATTTCTTAAAGTGTTATATCTGCGATAAAATGTGGGTAGAAATTAAATTAGAAGAAAATTATTTACCCATTTATGTGAAGAGGCAACCTGATTATCAGGTAATTTTAATGTGCATCGGAACTGAATCTGGCATTACTACCCAATTAAACGGAGTACCAGTTTAAGCGATACCCAATTACGTGGAGAGCACTGTACGTCCCTTAACCCCGAAATGGAAAGTGCTTCCTAACGCATTATTATTTCAAAACAAGATTCCACAATATTTTCTGTGATCCTTCCTGCACGTTTTGATACCAAATTTATGGTAATCGGACCTGTGGTACGGGAGTCAGATTATTTTAACTGAACACATGTTACTTCAATATTGCTATTTCTACATATGACTGTGTATAAAACCGTGTATAGAAACTTTTCCATTATATGTAATTACTTTCTAGAAAGTATCATAACTTTGTCAAATAGTGTAAAACATATACCAAACACACACACACCCACACACCACACACACATACCCTCTTGCACAAAGACAAATTATACACAGCCAAAAAGGTTGAAAAAAATCAAAGAAATACATAAGAAAAATGGAAAACAATAAGATACATGAGGAATAAAAAACTCACAACCAATTTTTTAGAGGAATTGATAATGAACTTATAAAAGACATTTTTACGAACAAATTGCTGTCTCTAAAGCTTTATTCAGTGCGAAATAACTAAAGCTATGATTTTTTGCATAAAATAGCATAACTTAATCCATATATAGTTAAGGACAAGGACTTTCGTAAATTCAGCCATACATCTTTGTAGATTATTATTACTATTGATATTAGTTGTAGTAGTTGTAGTAGTAGTAGTAGTATCATTATTATTGTTATTATTATTATTATTATTATTGTTATTGTTATTATTATTATTATTTGTCTGGCTTTCAGTCACAATTATCAATGTTACAATATTCAGAAAACACAATGGAGAGTTATGGGTGCACCAGGTTGGGCAGCCCGGTTCGTCCTCTACCCTCATACAAAATTTTTAGGCAGTTAGGGAATCATGCGCGAGATCTTGGGGGGGGGGGGGGGACACCATGTGCCCCCTGTAATGATAAGACAAAAAATACCCCAGGAGTATAAGGGTGAAATTGATTATCCAGATTGTAGCCGTCGTTATACTGCAGTTAGTCATAGTAGTTGGTACTGTCGGCAGTATCGATCAGTGTCATCATTACTGCCTTCATCATCATCATTACTGTTCTACAGCTACAGGCCTCTACCAACATGAACGTAACAGTACACTACTTAATTCGAAGGACGAGAAGTTTACATGCACTTTGATTATCAAAACTATTCCAAGAACATCAACAAAGAGTGTGTTCTTATAGCTCATTTATCTACGCATGTTTTCTTGTATCAGATTTCCCTGAGTTTAGCATTTCACCATCCAACACGACGGGAAACGAAACTCATCCAGTCAGCATCACGTGTAGGGCAACAGCCAGAGAGACGCCAACCATATCATGGTATCTGAGTGATGCAGCTGGTAGCCAAGGAGACCAGATTGGCCTAGGAACCAATCCACCTGCTACAAGGGGCCAGCTGAGCTATGTGGCAGTGTCAGGTGACCTGCAATTCAGCCAGGTGGTGAAGAGAGATGAGGGCTGGTACCTGTGTGTAGCAGAGAACACAGCTGGCAGCATCAGTGGCTCTGCCTTCCTCTCTGTTAATGGTAAGATAGCAAGATCCACTCAACCACATCCTTTTTATTAAAGATATATATAAAAACTATAAAAAATTTGTACATCTTAATTTCACTAATTTTGCTGTAGCCAAGATTAGTGAAGTTAAATGCATGCAGAATTCCATATTTGCGCCATACAAATTGAATGCTAGTGGCAATTCATGAAAAATTTAGTGAAATAGGGAAAACTCGACCCTATTTCAGACAATTTACACGCAGTTCGTGATCGCCATATTCTACTGTTTATACCAAACGAGGCCTAACTGAACAGACAGGAAAGTGCGTGCTAATCCTGTACAAAACAAATGGATAGCGCGCGGTCATCAAGTGTATACGCACATCACCTGAGTTGCTGAGGCGCACTGTCTTTGAAGTTGTTGTTTACAAAGCGTCTTTGACTGTTTTTAGAGGTGCTTGATAGGCGCACACTAATTTTGCATGCGCGCCAAATAGGTTTTTTGATGGGCACGTTGTATCAGCTCGGACCATTACTGCCATTAGCCAGAACACGAAGCGCTATACTGGCCGCTCCCATAGTACAACACTGTACAATCCAGAGAGACAACCAAGACAACTCGGCCCGCCGTCCAAGCGAGGCCAAGTTGTCCCCGAGTCCGAGTTTAGCCTGACCCCGTTCAGGTAAGTTCTGAGACTGAACCTTTTCGGTAAATATATTTCACATTTTCGTCGTTACCCATCGAATATCTTGTTATTACAGCGTTATTCCGCACATTTCCTAGGCATACGTTCACATCTGGGAGCGAAATTTGACAACTTTTGCAGGTGTACCAGAAATATGTTTTGGCTTTAAAGGTTTAAAATCAAACTTGAGCCAGAAAAGTCTAGCATAAGTCAAAAATATAAAACAAATCTTGCGGTTTCAACTAAAATCTTGCCCACATGTCGCTTTGCTTGATTTCATACAACAACAAAATCAGAAGTAAACAGTTACATTCATAATGACAATTTACACATGTCTGTTTGCTGTGTATTTGTGCTTTGAATACTAAAAATATCAAATCATCAATTGCAAGTAATTCATAGTTTATGACACACATAGATTTATTGAAGCATGTCCTCTGTTTTCACAGTAGGAAGTATCTTTAATGGCTTACTCAAGACTTCAGTAGATGTGCCATAGAAACAAAAATATTGATGTACTTCATTTCCAGTTTCACTTCAAGCACTGACCAGTCTCGCTGAGTGACCAGTGTCAGGAAACTGACAGTGAGAATATGCCTTGTGAATCTTATGTCGCACCTTACGTCAGTCCATACTTAGCAACTGTCCCTATTTAGAAGGGACAGTCCCTAATTCTGGCAGTTGAGAGTGCCATCTTCTGACTTTTTGTTCAGGTTTGTCCCACCCTATTTTACAAAATCTGTGTAGTAATGTATAGGAAATTCAAGAGACTAGTCTAATGTTGTAAAATAGATCACTTCAGTTTGTTGACACTCAGTATTTCATAATGCAGGGCTCCACACTAACTTTTATTTTTGGTGGCCCAAAGGCAAACATCCATCCTTTTTTGGTGGCCCGATCAGGCCACCAAATTCTTCATTTCTGAAATGTTGGTGGCCCGACTTGCGTTTTTGGTGGCCCCGGGCCACCGTTAGTGTTGAGCCTTGCATAATGGGAAGTAAATACCAGTGAGATGTATGACTGGCAGGGACATCAGATATCACTGAGCTTTTAGTTTGCATGATTGACATGATTTGTTACATGAAAATGACTCTTATACAGCCTGCATCCAGCTGAAAATCACTTTTGCCACCACTCCGTTCCTGTGACTGCTTTGTGGGTAATTCTGCATTGTCATGAAAGGGAGAGATGTTCAAGGTGACATTTAAATTTGGTTACAGTTGTCAACCCTTGGAATAGCCCTTTATATTAACCTCTATTTATGAATAACTGGAGTAGCAAATTTCACACTTCTTTGGATGAGTTGTAGACAAATTCATAGTCTACTTGATATCCATGATAATATCAATATTGCATTTGTAGTTCATTTTCTATTTTGCTAATTGCTGTGTGGCGGTTTGGTCCTAGCACAACCCCTGTTGATAGCAAAATGACAAACACTTTATGGTAAAGTATGATGTAAAGGCTCAAAAAGAAATAAAATCCACTTTAAGAGTAGAGTGATACAGGGATAAGAACCAGCAAAGAAGCACATTTTTGTGCACAGTCAAATTCAACACAGACACGCATGTCTATACACCACTACCAGGGGCAGCCATAGACTAAAGGATTAACAAGTACAACATTGAGCATACACATGACTTGTACAAGCTTACATGGCTGTCAGCTTGTTCCTGCATCAAATGTGCATTGAAAGGACCAGAGATACGTAGATCCTCTTGAACTTTTGTCCCACATTCACTTCATGAACACCCAGGACATAGTTTGTATTAAAAAAAGAAAAAAAAAGAAAATGAGCCCCACCTCATCAACACGCTATTCACTCCTAACAAGTCGTTATAACTGTGGGGATATAACTCATTTCCTCAGCATGTATGTCACTGAAGTAGAAGTCAGGAGAGAGATTTTTTTTCTTTATAATAATATCAAGACCAAGTGCTAAGGTTAAGGTTTTACAAAGCCAGTAAAGATTTACTACAATTCTGTGAGTTGAGCTGAAAAAAGGAAAGCTTGTAGAGAAAACACTGCAGCAACAACCACACGTGACTAAAATTGCAAAACTGAGGTAGAAATATGGAATATTAATGGGATATTTGATATTTATTTGTAGGCTGTGGCTCTGGATTTAGCGCAGTGATGAAGTAACAGAGTGCACCTTCAAGTTGGGCTGTAGACTTATCCTAGGTTTCAGGTTTCATCAGGGAGAGTAACAGTTTGATTATTAAAGCAAACTGAAACTTGATGGTCCATTTGAGTTTTTTCAGTTTTTCCCTAAAGGCATTTTATGACTCTTGCGTGGGTTGCCTGAGGCACACCTCCTATGTATCAAATAAAGCCATATGTCATAACATTGTTTTAATGCTTGAGAGCATGGATAATTAATTTCTTTCACAAAACTTTGAACTTATAAGACTCCTTACTCCTGCCTGCAGCTGTCATTCCTGGCCACACATGTGGCATGGAATAAAATATTTAACATACATTAGGGGTAATCATGAATGATAGAAATGCATAAGGAATTGCCTAAATGTAAACTGTAATGTAATTTGCTGGAATGGAAAGTTGAATGAACTATATAAGAAAGCCTCAAAATTGATTCTCTTCTTTTAAAATGCTTACACGCAAATTTAAAATGGTTCAAATGTTAGTTTATCTCACAAGATTGAAAGGCTATCAGTGATTCAAATGCGGATATGACGGTCATAGCATTGCTTTTACTTATAGTTTTAGATATTTGGATTGATTGCATATAAATATACAATTTAAAGGTAGGGGATACCTTTTACAGACCTCCCAAAATGCAGCAAAACATTAAATATGAACCTCAGAGGACTTGTTTAGGCCACTGCTGAGAAATTTGGAAGTCAACAGTTATCTACAATTTGAATAATGCACAAAACTCAACTACTCAGTAGTTCTGTGTGTCAGCCACACTTAAGTCTTTTTGTTGCAGTCTTCTGTATTTTTTTATCTATAAACACAAATCTAAAAGTATAAGAGCTGATGTAATAACATATAGAGTGTGTGGCAAGAATGTATATAGAAATGTTTGTAAGTTTTGATGAACTTTCTTCACAAAATATACATGATGGACACACATGCAGTGCATGGGTCTGCAAAGATAGCCTAGTAATGTACTGGAATTTACGGTGAGCCCCGAAAAAAATTGAATTCAAAATCTAACGGTCAATAAAAATGTACTAATGTTACCTTCCACTTTAAATACTTTATGGGAGTTTCTAAAATGATACTCTCTTCAACATACCGCTGTATTTATACAACTCTTCATTTAAGGCATGCAAATGGGATTCCCTACCTTTAACCCGTTGAGGACGAGTCCCGAGTATACTCGGGCAGGTGTCTATGGGAAATGCGTGTTGTAGCAAAATCAAACCGTCCTCAATGGGTTAAGGATACATGGCTATGGTGAGTGTTGTTCAATGTTATAGCAATAAAGTTGTTCATTTGAGTTGAATGCAGCCTTTGAATTTTTCCAAATGTTCACATACGTATATCACCAGTAGTTATTGATCACATGATTTTGCATTTCTTTCTGGTGTCATACATGGCAGGTGAATATTATTAAAATGTTCTCATAGTGAATGAATACAGCAGGTTACTTGCATTGTCCCAGCATTTGTATTGAAGCTTACTCGCCTAATTTATGCTGTGTCACAATGAGTCATTTACATTTTACTTGTTATTTTAGTCCCTCCGCAGGCCACTGCTTACACCACCCCTGTGCAGACAGTGGAAGGATCAAGCTATGTCCTCCTTAGTTGCAGTTTCAGTGGTCAGCCAAAGCCAAGAGTCAGTTGGTTCTTGCCAAGTGGACAATCATTGCCACATGACCCACGGCTGTACAGTGAGACTGTGACAGGAGACAGGGCCCTCCTGGCCGTCTATAATCCTCTGGTAGCCAGTCATGATGGCCATTTTGTCTGTACTGCCTCTAACTTCCTTGGCACATCCAATGCCACAGTACAGCTCATTGTGGAAGGTAATATGAAGAGAATTAAACCAATATACATTATGTGAATGAAGGAAATAGAGCAATATAAGTAGAACACATAAGCAAAGTTTGAAAAAAATTGGACAATCCATTCAAATGTTATGAAGTTTTGATGCAGCCATGGTTCGATGAGGAGACTAAAACGCTTTGTGATGTTACAGAGGGAAAACGATATAAAGAAACTATAGAGAAAATTCAACTAATTTTACATTTCCATTATAATGGAAGAGCACATGACTTTACCTCTTTCAGAAGGCCGGGGAATATTATTACCCGTAACATTCATGTCAGTAACAACTCAAAGCAATGTATACTTGTAATTTTATTTTAAAAAAAAAGATTTTGTGTTCTACTACTAGTATTGCTGCCTTCACTCAATCCACATGTGCATATCATTGACTGAGAACCAGAAGGACATTATTGCAATTTTTTTTTCTCTTTTTTTTTTTGGGGGGGGGGGGGAAGGGGTATTGAATTATTGGTATCACATTGTAGAGCTTGATCTCCTCTACATTATGGTATCAATTCTGAATCTTCTACCTACTTTTGATTAAATGAGCTTTTATTTTTTGCAAATCAATTGTTTTGTTTTTCTTTACACTGAAATCTTAGAGCACAGTAGCACCCTTCTGGTTCTCAACTGACGATATTAAGTTTTCATTTTCCTTTAAACACAAGTGTTCAGTTTTAGTAGAAGCCCATCCCAATTAGACTTCGGTTTAGATTAGAATGGCTAGCAGAATGAAATGATGCACACTATGAAGTTCTTTGTATAGAGATTGTAAAGTGATTCATACCTGCTTGTTTTCATATTTGATGAAATTACACATAAAATATACATCATGTGGGTGCTGTCACGTTTTGGCACAAAGTGAGGAAGAGATCCCCCTGTTTCTGAATAAATATTTCTGAACACAGTGTTGAAGAAGTTGTGATGAATGTACTCTTGCAGGTGTCCCTGCCATAACCTCAGTACAGGCCATACCATCAGACACAAGTGTCTCCCTGCGGTGTGATACAAAGGGTATGCCAGCATCAACTATTAGCTGGAGCAGGGATGGTACAGTCTTGCCAGATCCCTCGGTGCCAGACCATACTCTAACTCCAGAGGGCACCCTTACCATCACCAATTTGGCTGCTGCCAGTTCTAGTGTGTATACCTGCACAGCTGTGAATAGCCATGGATCTGTTTCAGGGACACTGCGAGGTAAGTCTTACATCAGTAGAAGTGTTCAACTGGCATAAGAGCAATAGACACTTTTGTCACAGCAGTAAAGGTGAAATTATGATCTTTCATTACTTACAGAAGACAAAGTAGAGCCTCAAGAAATAAGAACCTCAAACCTACTACATTTTTAGAGTAATTGACTAATTATATTTTCAAGCTCACCATACCCAAAGCTTTTTGTCTGTTGTGCTGTGAGCACCAGCCATCATGCTTCATTCTTTGGCTCTTTTCAGTATAGTTTCACTTTACCTTCATAGTTACAGGTTCTCTGCAATGCATTTATGACTTATTCTCAGAGAATGGGTAGCGAGAATCCTGCGATCTCATTGGTCGAGAGCTATGTGTTGATTTTGTACTGGCCACATGCACGCTGAGTCACAGTGGTAAACATGTTATCGCGCACTTGTAACAAGCAAGCAAGCGTTCGCGCACTCAGTACGAGACGCCTATTGGCTAAAATAGCCATGCATCAGTTTTTACTGGATGCATGACTCTGAAGAAAAACCATGCATCCAGTAAAAACTGATGCATGATTTTCGGACTCTCGTCTATGGCAAGCCAATAGGAAAGGCATCCAGTAAATTTGTCATCAGGTAACACAATAGAAAAATGGGTTTTTGGCAAGAAAATTACCCATTTTATAACACAGATGACGCACATGTCTTTTCATGTGTCAGGCGGAATATAGTGTGCATGCGGTAACTATGGAATTAAGCCTAAACCCACTCAGCTTCGCCTCGTGGGTTAAGCATTCCATAGTTACCGTATGCACACAATTCCAACTGACGCACTCAGACCTGTGCGTCATTTGTATATTGTAAGTTAAATAAAGCCCTGACATTTACATCCACTGATTTTCTCATCTGAAATTTGCATTAGTTAAAGACAACACAAATGTGCTGTGGATGATAATCCAAAGTAAAAAATCACTGGGTTTCTTCTGAAGAGGGAAATAGATATTTCTCATGTTGTCACTACCTCAATCATTTGTGGATTTTTCTGACAAGTTGTAATTCGCCATTAATTGTCCAGTATTATTCCCACAAAATATGTAGTATGATACAGTTGTTTATCAGGCTCCTTCATTGAACACCATGACAATTATGTAGACTGACTAATCAGTCTAGCTCTTTTTTCTTGGCATTCATGCAACTTTTATTCAAATCAGTGTATTTCTCAGTGCTTCATGCCATGAATGGGTTCCCTAATGATGAGATGACAACCTTGTGGGTTCTTTCCCTGGCAATGGGATTGCATAGAACCTTTAAAGAAGCCGTAAAAGAAGTAATAATGCCCAAATATAATCAGACTTGCAAAGGTGGCATGATCATTGTTTGAATATCAACAAATGATGCAATTTTCTTCTTGTGTGCTTTGCTGACTCAATAATTTCAGCTCCTAGTCAGATGTCAGTGCCATTCATCACAGCGATTGGACCTCGCAGCGTGCAACTCAGTCTAGCCACTCCTGCCAGTGGTGACCTGCCAATCACTGGCTTTGTTGTCCAATACCAGATGCAGGGATCAGAGGAGTATTTATTTGGAGGAGAAACAAGTGAAAACGTAGTGGAAGTGAGTGGTCTTGAACCACACACTGGCTACATGCTACGGAGTCAAGCTGTGAATGGATTGGGAATGGGTCCCTTTAGCCCCACTACCAGTCTTGTGTATACCTCAGAAGATGGTATGTATTCCAGCAAGCTGTATAATGCAGATTGAAATCCTAAATCTCACCCTCCATTATGGACAATTAATAGATCAGTGATCTGATTTTGAGGAAAATTTTCAAAACTACTGTGTTGTCATTAACAGTAAGGGAAGAACATGTGAGGAAGACTTTGTGACCTTACAACAAGTAACAGCACAAATGCCTAGATAGCTCTCTGAAGGGTTATAGAATCTAGAATTTGTATTAGCAAGTCGTAAAAAAGTAGATCCTTCTATGTTAAGCATCCTACATTTCAGTCTCCCATTTTAAAATAGCCGTCATGTGCAGAACTTGGCGCCAGTCCAATAGTCCAGACCGATAAAAATCACTGTTGGGCAAGTAACTTTTCAGGAATGCTGGTCTGACATGATCAGTAAAAATCAAAATATCTTTGTTGGGTCCAGTCATAAAAGAACAAGTCCAATGAAGGAAGGATAGACAATCACATTGTTTGACAAGTTTTACGCAAGTGATCCTATCAGGTTTCGTCTACAATACCCTTAGCTATCATATAAGACCCATCGGCATATATATCTTACATTTTGTGCAATGCATCATGCTAAATGACAGAGAAAGGAATGTGCATACGCATTCCTTCACTCCCCACCAGGTCATAAACTGCATGTAAATGATGTGGGGGCCCCCATCCCATAGAACAGCAGAAGGGAAGCCATATGCTTAGAAGTCTCCCCCCCCCCCTTTTTTTCAGACGTATAAGTTTTAGGTTCAGACCAGTGAAAATGAAAAAAAAAAAATCTGGGTACCTACTGGTCCAACAGGGACTCATGGCAACAGTAGAAAAAATGGGTTAGTGTGCAGTCATGGCATGCAGTTGATTAAAATGTGCAATTTCTGTGCTATTAAAGTTATTGTAGGTCTGAACAAAATGAGGTACATGTATTTTAAGCAGAGTTAGTGTCATTGACAAGTGTCTTGTAACAAAAATACACCAATTATGTTTGTTGGCTTTTCAAAGATACTTACACAGATAATGTTATGCAAAGCCTCTTTAACGACATATTAGAGTAACATCTTTGTTAGTCACTCACCAAATTTTGTGTTACATTATCACATGATATCTACTTTGAGATGCTGATAAGATATCTTTTCCTAATATTCATGATTTCTGTGTATTTTCATCACTTTATGTTAGTTTTCTTTGACATTGTCATTATGAGATCCTTAAACTTTGGCAATTTGAAATCACTCATCAGAAATCCTGTTTTTTCTGTAGATTTCTGTGTTTTTGTGTAAATATTAATTTGTTCCTAATCAATGGCTTTGATGCAGCCAGTTGTTAAGTTCTTATTGCTTTGCATCGTGGAGTTAATCGTAGAAGAAGGTAACATGCTGTATTTACATTTCTTAAGTGAATCCTAAGCATTATTAGCAGCTATATATGACAGATTGACATTGATATAATCCCATAATAACTTTGCCTCTAATGTTGTAAATTATCTATAACAGCACCATCCAGCCCAAGGGACGTGGAGGCAGTTGCATCAGGAAATCTAGTGACTGTCAGCTGGACTGTTCCTATCTCACTCAATGGAGACCCAGGTAGCATTTCCCTACTTGTCATGTTTTATAATGAAGACCATTGCAGTTCAAGTCCTTATTTTATAGCAACAACTGCTTACCTGCCAACAAGTAAAGCCAACAATTGTAGCCATGAATAACTTGTGGTCAACTGGACAGAAGTCATTACAAATTTATAGACTTGAATTTAATGTCAGTAACATCCTTGAAAGTAACCTTATGGTGTCATTCTTGAAGATAAAAGGAGCAAGAATGTAAATGAAGCAGAATGTTTACGTTTTCATGCAATAATTTTGTAGGATTTTTTAAGAAGTGACAGCTATTGTAATCTTTTCTAAATTACTTCTTAGGACACCCATATGCTAATCAATTGACAGAAATATGTAATGCCAATAATTCATTATAAACATAGGCCCGAATTCTCAAAGGTGGAATAACTTTATTACATCGCTTATTCCGCCGATTTATTACGCCTCTTATGCAAATCAGGCCCTCGTGACGTAAAATGATGTGATTTATTCCCCGAAATCTATTCTCAAAGGTGGAATAACTTATTCCCCGGAATAACTATTCCGCGGAATAGTTATTTCAGCTTTGAGAATTCAGGCCATAGTGTAATATTACAAGTAACATCTTGCCTGTCTTCTTTTCTTTCATACTGTCCATTAATGCATCATCATTCATTGCTCTGTGCAGTTTGAGATGAAAAGTATACTTAATGAGGTAAAAGTGATTCATTATCTTAATGCTGTAAAATGTGAATTAACATACATGAACTGTACATATACAAATTACTGTGTATTTGTGAGCTTATGTTATGTTTCAGAGTGTATATTAGCTTTGTCTTCACAGTACTCAAACTGTCAGTGTCTGTGCCCTTGTTCCTCTCTCTCCCTTCACACAGATAACATCATTTATGAGGTTTTCTTCTACCCTCTTGATGCTCCGTCTGAAACTGGGACTGTAGTAGTATCTCATAGTGCTGGACAGCTCAGCGCCATTCTTACAGACCTGCAATATACTTCTGACTATGAGGTCAAAGTTCGTGCTGGAAATAGGCAATTGCAAGACTTCAGCTCCTACAGTACAATCCTTGTCAGGACTGGAACTCAAGGTAGTCCATCCACTTTCTGCTTCTGAGTTGGTTTGTTGTGCAGATTTATGCAAATAGTTATATGCATCCATATGTGTATGATGTATATTTGCAGGTCCTTCCATTAGTTCTGTTCTTTAAACTTGAGTGAATTCAATTTCATATTTCTCAGCTGGTATGAAATCCACAGAATAAAATATATTGATTTCCTTGTGTGTACATGCACATCAAAACATTGACTTTCTTCTTCTCACAGTTACTGCAGGATTACCCTTATATATATTACATAATTATGTTATGTATGAGGAGTAAAATACATATCATAACATGTCACAAGTTCAAATTCAAACATTGTTTGTATATTAGAGATAAAGGTCTGTATTCTTTGATGACTGTTTCCCTACTCTGTGTCCTTCACTCCTCCCTACAGCTCCCCAGCAAGCAGTGGAAGAGTTCCATGCAGTAGCTAATAGTTCTTCATCTCTCTGGTTGACATGGAAGGTATAAGTGTTTTCAGATACAGTATTCAATCCAACATTTCTGTACAAATAGATGAATCTGATCTGACTGAAGGAGTCACATACAAACAAGTATTTGAATGTAAATTTAGTCAGCTATATGTAGTTATGCTAATTTCTTGAATTATCTTCATATACCGGTACCCATCTTCTGAGGATAGATTTTGTCATCCCACAAATATGTACTATGCAAATCTGTCAAATCATCACTTGACCTACATAAATGTATCCTGTTTCAATATTAATTCTGAATGAAAGAGCCTATTTCTTCAATCTTCCTTATGATCTTCTTAATCTCAAAATGTTGAGCATGTGACAACCTATTAATCAATGCATGTTTTTTATATTTCTTCTTTTCTGGTTGTCCAGCCAAAATAATGTCAACTCATCTGGAAGGTGGCCATTCAAAGTGCCCATATGGCCATCAAATGCATAGCAATGTCATATTCTGACTTACATCAGCTCTTACAAGGCACTCATGAAGTGAGCGTGACATGAAGCCAAGTAAAAAAAGAGAGTAGTTTTTTTGTCCAGATTTTTGGAGAGCGGTGATGTTGGAGTTCCTTACTACAGTACTCTCCTCTTAATCAGGTACCTCTTTAATCAGGTACTCCACTCAGTTGACTTACAAGCTGAAAAACCAGTTCCAATATATTTACTGGATAATTGGGTAGGCATTCCTTTTAAACGGGTAGGAATTTTCCATATTAAGCTGATCTTTTTCCATAGTTTCCTGCAGAAAGCCTGTAAAATTTGTGTACACATGAATTTTGAAAAAACTCTAAGGTGCTGAAAGTCGATAGAGAGCTTGCATTGACGTTTTAACATGTTAGATGTGCAGGGTACGACCGATCTCACTAGTGCAAGTAGACACATTTATGCATGCAGTATACAAACCCTTGCACCACACACATTACCAGCACACACACACACACACAGTAACACACTTGTCACTATACGTATACCTTCATGTCTAGCTAGCTCTTGAGAAAAACGAAGAATAAACTAATTCCAGTGAGACTTTAACCTTTCCTCAGAACTTTAATTGGAAACACATGGGGACACAGCAGATTTCATTGCAGCATTTGGCTGCAAATGTATAATAGGAATGTAGCTTCACATGACACATGTTTAGAAGCATACATGTATATTGTTGAAGACATGGAGCAGCATGCATATTGTTTGCAAAATATGCAGTTGACACTAAAGGCTGCTGTGTGACTGTAGATGAGCTGTGCTGTTAGGCGCTAGTTTACTGTAAAAGTGGATATTTACACGTGACTAATTTTTCGCACTTGGCTGGGTGAGAAGGGTTTCAAGTGTTTTTTATTCCGCGGAATCAAGACAGCACGCACAGGAACTTATGGCATGCAAAAACATTCATGTGCTTATATTATTGCGCTAGTTTCTGGTTGCGTGAAAATTTCAACACCACAAAAATTTCCACTTTTACAGAAGTATGGTACTGTCTTATATAATGATGCTTTTTTAGACATGCACAGACTAACCCTGAAAATTTCACAAACTAGAATACTTGTATCTGAGTCTACATTTACAAAGTCAGGTAAGCTTTGAATATTTGCCATTAATTCTGGCACTTTACACATTTAAATGTATTGCAGAATGACTTCATAGCACTGACTGTGTACGTATATATCATATCTGTGTACTGATGGCTGCGCTACAAGTATGCCATGACCAACTGCAATGAGTTTACAGATATCCCCACAGTGCTACCCAGTGTACACGGCAGAGAATGAGCCAGGGCTCATTTCACACTTTGATGTGGATCTTCTTTCAGCTCCTTTTCATTTTTTTTTTACTCCAACTATGTAGTAGAGGCATATGTCTTGCAAATTGATCACAGTTCTGATGAGCCCAAGACCTCTCAGTTCTCTTGTTTCTTTTTCCTTTTTGGATTCATTATTTTGCAGCCAACAGAAGACCCTACCTTTGAAGCCTACTTGATCTTCTTTCGTGAGCTAAATTCGTCTGACATGACACCAGACGTGGTCCTGACAGCCCAGGCAGCAGCATCCTATCTCATTGTGGGTCTGGAGGCAGCAATGCCGTATGTAGTCCGTATGGCCTACCAGAATGCAGGTGGTCTTAGTCCCTTCACTCCAGAGGTCATTGTTTCCACTCAGGCAGGTGAGGCTCTTGTCAGCTTTCTCGGGTCGAAAGGGAGAGACATCATTGCAGTTTGAAATTGCTTTCTACCTTTGCTCCAATGAAGTCCCCAGATGGAATTTTGACAGTAGACCTGAATTATAACAGATTCTCAGCTAAATAAGTGAATCAAGGGAGCACGAGAATGCAGCAATGCAGCTTATGAGAAAAGGAGGCTTTAGAGTTAAAGGTCCATTTCAGTACAGTAAATCAATCCTCTGTTACAAGTGGAACAAAAAGGGGATTTAGTACTCCACGACAGGTGCTGTAGACGAAATATCAGATTAACATAAAACTTGGTACACCCTCCAGCAACGTTCTATTTATTTGTATGTGAAAGTATTATGGCTACTTGTAAACAGCTTTATATAATTTTTTAATGTTATAGTTCTATACATACATTTCCACAGTCCTCATGGGCTGAACACAGAAAAAGCCAACTTGAGACAGAAAAAAAAATGCTCTGCAGACTTAGAAACACAAGTTACACTTGAACTTAATAACTAGTTATGATTGACTTTACCCTTCTAAAATTGTAATAGATATTGAAAAGTGAAGTTCTCTCAGAAAGGTTCCATGATACTTGCTCCTGTGACAATTCTGCCCCCCCACGGAAAAAAGCAGTAACTGACATTTTTATGAATGTCTACTTTTTTGCAAAAATGAATAGTTTACCCAATGCTCTCCAATGTTAATAGGTCAGTTTTGCAAAAAGAAAAATGAAAGTGACCAAAAATACAATTTTTCACTTTTGCAAAAAGCAGTAACTGCATCCAGTTGATTCAACTTTGCAAGTTTCCCCACGGAAAAAAGCAGTAACTAACAAAGCCCACGGAAGAAAGCAGTAACTAACAATTTAGTCTTTATCATTCAGACTCTGTATAGTCCTTCCTGTATATTTTTTCCATAATACCATTTATTTTTTCTACTATTTTTTTTTTAACAATGTAAACAGCAGTTTCTCCCATAATTTAGGAGAGTAGATATCAAAAGATTGTTTCACCAGTAACTTGACTCTGCCCGCAGGGAATCATATAACAAGTTGTAGAAAAAAGCTTCTTTCTGGAGACTAGCAAACCTGGCAGACTCAGCGCGCTCAGAGTGCAGAATACGCGTGCAGCAGCTGCATGTGCATAAATTCTGCAGCATACAGTAACTAGCGAACATTGCATCACATCACACTCATCACTTGCATGCACAGTATTGCAGGTCTGGTACAGTCTGAGTGATCATGCCAGTGCTAACCATGCTGTCACACAGTTTCTGCGGTCCAGGCATGCCTGTAAATCTATCATGAATTGCAGAGGAAAAGTCATGGTAGCCATGGCTTTGGCCAGAACCAGAAAATCTAGGTGAGCTGAAAATATATTGAAGGGAGATGAGCACTAGTATTAATCCACTAACGTTAGTCTAATGTTAGATGTAGGCCCTAAAGTTTAAAATAGGTCTACCAGATCTAACGTTACAGAGTAGATCTAGATTCTAATCTATTGTTAACTGTTTAGTGTTAGACAAAATGTCAGTAGGCCTAATCTAATAGACCTAGGTCTAGGACTAACATTGGGCATAGATCTGTAGTCTAGCTTAAGTGTAACGTCAGAGTTCGACTAGGATCTAAGACGAAGAGACTTGACTTTATTGTCTAGTCCAGGGTCATGTGTAAGGGGCCATGCCGGGCACTCCAAAGTTCAGTTAGGGTACATAGGTGTCTACCTTATTTTTCACACAGAATGCCATTCAATCGACAAGACCTAGTCTAGGTCTAGCGATAGGTCCTAGATCTTATAGATCTAGACTAACCAGAAAGTAGAAGAACTTTATAACCTGGTGGTGGTAACAATTCTCCTCCTATGGTCATGTGACATGTGCAGTTACTGCTTTTTTCCATGGGGAAAACAGCAGACTCCTGGCCGTCTGCAGTTACTGCTTTTTTCCGTGGGGAAACTACCCAGAATCGAGGGTGAGCCACCGCAGTAACTGCATTTTCCTAAATAACATTTAAAAAATAACGGAAACATAATTTTTTCCTAGGTATTGTTAGACAACTAGGTATGGTGCATAATCATACCACAAAAATATTTTTGAATGTTTCTGTGTTTTTAAAGAATCTGCAAAAAACACAAAATCGCATTTATCTCAGCTCAGCAGCTTTGCAGTTACTGCTTTCTTCCGTGGGGGGGCAGAATTGCTTCCATGAAATATCTGCACGCAGTTAAAGCCAAACGTAAATTCTACTCATAGATATGGCAATAACAGTCACCCTAATTCTCACGTCAAACTAAATCTAAAACCCTATCACAACCCCAAAACCCTAATTCCTTTGAGGAAATAAGACCAGAGCAGTTGTCGCAGTAGCAAACGTTGTATCACCGTCAGACGTACTACATATGATCTCGTAATTCGTAATTTCAGACCCAATAGAAAACCAACCCATGCAACTTGATGCAGGGTGGCATATGCCATGACCAAGAGTTGAGCAAAGAGTGATGTTTTCTGTAATTCCTTTCAAATCATGTTGAATTCAATCCTGTTCAACGTGGTTAGATTTTTATGACAACAATTATGGCCATTAGGAGAAAGACAACATTATGAACTACTGATGTATGTAAAGGAAGTCTCCATTGTTTGTCAGTATGATACACTAAACCTTTTTTGTTTTCCTTGAAATTACTATGAAGAGCCTGCAGCAGGGGGAAATCAAGCAAGGAGAGTCAATGGTGGGATAGTGGCTGCCATTGTCATTGCCATTCTAGCAATCATCCTTATTATTGCCCTTGTTGCTGTTGGCTGCCATTGGAAACGAAAGAATGAGGAATGGTCAGGCCAGAGTCACTTCAATGTAGACTCGCTGTGGATCAATAGACGGTAAGTGTCTGTTGGATGGGAAGTCCTTCTTTATAAAACAGAGAGATATGTGAGGGTGGTGTAGAATGCTCTTCAATGCAAAACTTTTGCACAATATTGACTTTCTCAATAGCTTAAGATTATTGTCCCCGCCGAACGAGTTCGAGCAGGGGACTATGAAACGGGCTCCGTACGTGTGTGTGTCCGTGTGTCCGTCCGTCCGTCCGTGTGTCCGTCCGTCCGTCCGTCCGTCCGTCCGTGTGTCCGTGTGTGCGTCCGTGTGTGATCAAAATCTTCAATTTGCTACTTCTCTGTCATTTATGAGCCAATTTTGATTCTGTTTGCTTTATATGATAGCACTACATGGGAGCTTTGAAACTTCTACACAGAATTTCAGTCGTGACCTTTGACCTTGACCTTTGACCTATATTGTACATTTTGCTACAAAATGCTACTCCTTCGCCATTTCTAACCCGATTTCGATTCCGTTTGCTTTATGTGATGGCACTAGGTGAGGGCTTCAAAACTTCTACACAGAATTTTGACCTTTGACTTCTTTGACCTTTGACCTTGATTTTTTGACCTATATTGTACATTTTGCTACAAAATGCTACTCCTTCGCCATTTCTAACCCGATTTTGATTCCGTTTGCTTTATGTGATGGCACTAGGTGAGGGCTTCAAAACTTCTACACAGAATTTTGACCTTTGACTTCTTTGACCTTTGACCTTGATTTTTGACCTATATTGTACATTTTGCTACGAAATGCTACTCCTTCGCCATTTTTAACCCGATTTCAATTCCGTTTGCTTTATATGATGGCACTAGTTGAGGGCTTCAAAACTTCTACACAGAATTTTGACCTTTGACTTCTATGACCTTTGACCTTGATTTTTGACCTATATTGTGCATTTTGCTACAGAATGCTACTCCTTCGCCATTTCTAACCCGATTTCGATTCCGTTTGCTTTATGTGATAGCACTAGGTGAGGGCTTCAAAACTTCTACACAGAATTTTGACCTTTGTCTTCTTTGACCTTTGACCTTGATTTTTGACCTATATTGTACATTGGCTACAAAATGCTACTCCTTCGCCATTTCTAACCCAATTTCGATTCCATTTGCTTTATGTGATGGCACTAGGTGAGGGCTTCAAAACTTCTACACAGAATTTTGACCTTTGACTTCTTTGACCTTTGACCTTGATTTTTTACCTATATTGCACATTTTGTTACAAAATGCTACTTCCGGCGGGGACATATGTTACGCACCGCGTAATTTCTACTTTTCCTTGTTGAATTGATGGACAATGCATCACATAATTCATTCTATACACCATGTACATCCAATCCACTTTTGTGAACTAGGCTGTCAGTCACGTTTGAGCTGTTCCATCCCTGTTAGAAGTTGTGTATTTTTATGCCTCCGCCACGAACTGGTGCCGGAGGCATTATGTTTTCGGGTTGTCCGTCCGTACGTATGTCCGTCTGCATTCGTTTACACGATAACTTGAGTAATATTGACTGGAATTTTACCAAACTTGGTCCAAGTGTAAAGTTCAAGTTCAAGTTCAATAGTTTATTTATTTCCATCATCACAAAGAAAAGAAAAGAAAAAGTTGACATAATCCAAAGTGATACGAATTTTTTTTTTTCATTTCTCTTACACTCGTCCGATAAAGGATTTTTTTTTTCAATACAATATAAATTATACACGAATGATGTCGTAAAAAAAGAAACAATGCACTTTGTCATGGCAACAAAAATAGTAAATAATCACAATGATGGAAAACAGTGTTCCACTAAAAAAGCCACGCTTGTAAAACGTGGAACACTGGAACAAAACAACAACAGCACCAATTTGTTATACCAATAAGACATATTCATTTTAAATTCTTCTATATACTATTGTACATTTTACTCATTGATATAATGATGTTGATACTATGAACAATACTTACTAGGATTTTAGGATGCAAACGTATAAACTATTTAACATATCACATTTGTGGCACAGACACTATGGGGCCAGGTGTGCCAGGAAAATTGAACGGAAAGGAAGATATGCAATCGGCCACAAAAAAAACATAACGACGACAACAACAACAACAACAATAACACAATACACAGAAACAACAGAATTTGAGGAAATGCACTCAGACAGATACTGGACAACGAAGAACGAGGAAAAAGGAGCAGGGAAGAATAGAGAAGGAAAAGGAGAGGGATGGAAAAGGTCTGTGGACACACTACAAAATCTCAAGGAAAAGTGAAACATGACGGGTTTTTTCATTGAACAAAATTAACTGGTATATTTAGAAAACAAATATTTTTTGAGTTTATACTTAAATGTAATTAACTTCACAGATTCTTTTAGATCATTATCTAAGCTATTCCAAAATCTAGGTCCGGTATAAACAAATGTATTTTGAGTGTGTACAGTTCTAACTAAGGGAAGATGAAATTCTTTAGATTGTCTAGTGGGATAGTTATGTATGTGGCTGTTACGGTGAAATAAAGAATAAAATATTTTGGGTAGATGATTGCAGTTGTAATTAAACATAAATTGACCAAGTTGAAACAAATACAACTCTTTTATTTTCAGAATTTTGTGCTCAAGGAAAAGCTTGTCAGTGTGTGCTCGGATATGAAGGTTAAAAATGATTCTGAGCGCCATCTTTTGCAGAAGAAAAAGTTTATCTAACAATGTTGAATATGTATTCCCCCAAACAAGAATTCCGTAATTCAAGTACGGCAATACCAAACTTGAATAAAGCATAATCAAAGCCGAAGAAGGAAGATAATATTTCAATCTATTCATTATGCCTATGTTACGTGCAATTACTTTACAAATATTGTTTATGTGACACTTCCATGATAACTTATTATCAACACAAACACCTAAGAATTTAATAGACGAAACCTCTTCTAGGGGAGTAGTGTCAAATATAACATTACCTGGTAATCTATCTAAAGAATTACTGAAAAACATATACTTTGTCTTCTCAATATTCAGTGACAATTTATTTGCATATATCCATTGTGAGACATTCTTCAATTCATCATTCACTGTACTAATCAAAGTATTAGGGTCAGGGTGGGAATGAAAAAGATTGGAATCATCCGCGAATAATATGAAAGAGAGTTTATCTGAAGATCTATAAAAATCATTAATGTAAACTATAAATAACAGTGGGCCTAATAAACTTCCTTGCGGAACACCACATTCTATTTTCTTCATAGGAGAATCAAAACTGTTCACATGTACATATTGAAATCTGTCAGATAAATAACTCGTAAACCATTGCAAGGCTTTTCCGCGAATACCATAATGGGATAACTTAGAAAGAAGTATACCGTGATTAATCGTATCAAAAGCCTTTGAGAAGTCCAGGAAGATGCCTATTGTATGCGAGAATGTATCAAGTGCATGTGTAATCTTTTCCACAAAGGTAAGTGGAGCGTGGGTGGTGTTGTGATTTTCTCTGAATCCAAATTGAAAATTCGTAAATATATT
Source organism: Diadema setosum (assembly GCA_033980235.1). NCBI lineage: Eukaryota > Metazoa > Echinodermata > Echinoidea > Diadematoida > Diadematidae > Diadema > Diadema setosum. Next base: position 14,957,569 of record CM067070.1, on the reverse strand, counting down.
ACTCATATTGAAAAATTTTACAGTTCGGATATATACTATTCTTTCCAAAATTTTAGAAATTGAAGTTAATAACGATATTGGTCTGTAATTATTGACATCATTTTTCTCCCCTTTCTTATATATAGGTATAACTTTGGCAGTCTTCATTTGACTTGGTACAAGCCCAGTACTAAGTGATAGATTAATAATATATACTAAAGGATCTATTATTTGAAGAATTATATTTTTCAACAAATAATTATCGATTCCATCACAACCTGGGCTTTTCCCTTCTTTCAAATTATTAATAATATCAATAACTTCTTCGTTATACGTAGGGTCCAAAAACATAGTTTTAGGATTAGGTATATCTAAAAAATCAAAAAACACTTTATTAGATGAAGGGATACTTTGTGATAAATTTTTCCCAATCGATGCAAAAAAAATCATTAAAAATTTCGGCCATACCAGCAGGTACATTGCTTGAGGTATTACCCCATCGTACTTCTGAAATACTAGATGCATCATTAGATGTATTCATAACATCTTTTATTGTTTTCCAAGTATTCTTTATATCATTTTTATATTTCATTATCTGGTTGACATAAAATTTTCTCTTTTGTAAACGCAATAACTTAGTAAGCGTGTTTTTGTAAGTCACATATTTTTTTTTTTTTTATCCGTAGGGTTACTCCTGTATTTATAAATACAGTATAGTATGATGGGGCAATTACTTGATTAGATTTTTGGTGAAATCGGCCAAAGGTCAAGGTCAAATCATGAAGTTGTATCTGTGAACGCGATAACTCAAGACTGGATCAAGCAAATTTCACCAAACTTTGTCCGATGATGATGATGTATCATGGGACAATCACTTGATTAGTTTTTGAGTGAAATTGGACAAAAGTGAAAGGTCAAAGGTCAAGGTCAAATCCTAAAATTTATCTGTTTACGTGATAACTCAAAACTGGATGAAGCAGCTTTCACCAAACTTGGTCCAAGGATGATTTATGATGGGGCAATTAGTTTAGTAGATTTTAGTGACATTGGCAAGAGGACAAAGGTCAAAAGGTCAAGGTCAAATGCTAAAAATGTTGCCATTTCCCCCATATCCGTACAATGCCCGAAGGTATTTTCTTGAAACTTAGTGTAGACATGTACTACTGCATAGAGATTCTCCAGAGAGAGTTTCATGTCATAAGGTCAAAGGTCAAAAGGTCAAAGGTTAGGTGAAAATGTTACAATTTCACTTTTCTCGCAAATGGTTCAATGTATCTTCATGGAAATTGGTACATACGCAAGTACTCACTGGCAGGGATATGTAGGGAATGTAGGGGTCAAAGGTCACTGTCAACTCCTCAAAATTTTACTATTTCCCTCATATACTAGTATATGCAATGCTTGCATTATTATTTTAAAAACTTGATATATACATGTATTACCTAATGGAGATTCTCTGGGAAATTTATAGCCAGAAGGTCAAAGGTTAAGGGTCAAAGGCCAGGTTTAAATGCAAAAAAAAAAAAAAATCTATTTTATACTGTAATTACACTCTTTCTTCATATCTTGAAAATTACTAAGTGCATAAACTTATAAAAGGGTCGGTCAGAAGTCAAGTAAAAATCCTCAATTCCCCAAATACATGTACCTGCACTCTTAGACAATTATATCAAACCTAGTTCAAGGAAAGTGAACGTTCAAGATATTTCAGACAAACCTGTCATTTCAGTATTTTGCCAGTTATGTGAAACTGTCATCACACATTGTAAAGACATTGTACCATACACCTATTGGGAGAATCATGCATTATGGCGGAGGCATCAGTCGCCATAGCAACATTTCTAGTTTAAAGGGTGTGTACAGTTCTGGTTGAGGTGAGGATTTAGCTTTTAACGTTTTGCGAATATTCAGAAACCATTCTATGAGATGTCAAAGAGCATGCAATTCTAAGGGGTATCAAAAGTTTATTTGATGAAAATCGGTTTTGAAATGGCTGAGATATCAAAAAACAAGGTGAAACAAAGAGATCCTTATAAAAGACGTGGCCTGTCGCCTTTTATTATTGTCACTTTTTTAGATACCTCAGACATTTGAAAACTAATTTTCATCGAATAAACGTTGAATCCTTCTTAAAATTACATGCTCTTTCATATTTCATGAGAGGTTTCTCATTATCTCACTTAGGAATGTTCAAAACATGAATCCCCAACTCAACCAGTGCTGTACAGTCCCTTTAAATTGCTGTTGAAAGTGATGTATGAAAGATAATACATACAAGTAAATGAACAGAGGGCAAGGTATTTTGCGATGTGAAGGCCCATGTATTGAACTTAATTTGATAAATCAAATTTCTAAATCCCTTTAACCGTGACAGTCATTGCATCAGGACAAAGGTCTTACTCCCAAGTCATCCCAATAGTTAATTTAAGTTGAATATATTAGATAAAAACCAAGATGTTAAGTTTTAACAAACATAAAACATGAAATATAAACATTAAAAGTGAACCTGTAAAAGATATTGTAAGTGACATAAAAGTTTGATGCTTGTAAATATGATACATGATTTATCATGCATAAACACAAGCATATGTCAAAATCTGTAGGTTTGTTTTTGTAGTAAGACCCAACAAAGTTGTAGCAATTTGCTGTCATTAACCCCTAAAGGGGAAATCCAGTCCAAATATAAGTTAGACTGATAAAAAAGAGTAAAATCTTATGAGTTCATTGGTAAAGATTTGACTGAAATTAGATGAAATATAAGAAAGTTATAACATTTTGAAGTTTTGCTTATTTCTGCAAAAAAGTTTTTGTACAGCGGATATGAATATGCAAATGAGTGAGCTAACCATGTCATACCCTCACAATTTTCCATTGATCGTGTACATAAAAATGATGAAAATTCAATTTTTTTGTCATTGAAGTCTGAAACATGATGTTATTCTTGGTTGAATAACTTCAGAATAGTGATCAGTTAGATATACCATGATTTGAGCCTTGGGCATAATTGCACTTGAATGAAAAACTGGAAAAAAATTTTATGTACAAACAATATGGCAAGTTGTGAGGGAATGACATGCTCACTTTGCCATTTGCATATAAATATTGACTGTTCAAGAACTGTTTCCCCCAAAAAAATAGCGAAACTTCAAAATTTCATAACTTCCGTATTTTTAATCTGATTTTGATCAAAATTATACCGTTGAACTCATAATATTTTACTCTTTTTTATCAGACTAACTTATATTTGGACTGGATTTCCCCTTTGATATACCATGTTCATGTTTACTCTCCTCCAATCAAGTGCAATATAAATGTTTACTAGCTCATGATCCCGTACAACATTCATATTTCATCATGTACAGACAATGCATAGACCTATTAGTCTTTGCGGATTGCACTACACCCATTTACTGATTGATTACATGTTAAGGAAAAGCCCAACTTGCCAGTTTTGCTTGTTTGTCTGAAGAAATCTTTACCTTTAGTCAACTGCTAAGATCCGTATTTGGATCCATGCTTTTTCCAATCTATATTCATGTTATTATGAATTCATCTTCTCAGCTTATCTTTACAGATGATACAAACATGTTTTATTCCCTTCAAAATGGTAGAACTGTTTTCACTACATAAAATTCAGAAATATTTAAGTTATAATTCTTCTTATATCAATTACTGCAGTTGGGTTTATACAATAGCCAACTGCAGACAAGAGAAGTACTGAATTCTATAGGCATTACTATTGAGTCAAATTTGTCATGAAATGATATTCACTCCCATCACTCAAAAAAGGGCCCCAAATTTAACATATTTATGTACACAAGCACATAAATAACAAAGACATAATTATTCATTATTACATACACACAGTCTTTAGATTTTTGCACTATGCAACGCAGCACTTTTTTTTTTCTCCTTATTTTTTTTTTTCTCCATTCAGGGACTCGAGTATTTCTTTAATTTGTTGTTCTGTATGACAGCTATTCCTGAGGCCATCATCCTCATCAAGTTCTTGCATTTGATGATAGTCGACTACATAATTTCTGTTAGATCTAAAGTTGCTTAATTTGTCTTTTCAGTGGCAAGGTACATGTAATATGTGGCAACATTTTTGCATGTGGTGAGAAATGTGCGGTCCAACAGTGATTTGCGAAATTCACAAAAAATTAAGCCCACATGAAAATAACAGATTATACAGTACCTGTTTCAACTGTTATATCCAAGCAGTATTCCCTAACTTTGTTCACTTTACTCCGTGTTGCATTTGTGTTTTAACAGAGATGCAGAAATAGAATCAATCAATATGTCAGTCAGTACTTATTGTAGCTCTCCATAGAGATAAACATTTACCTTTTTGCACATGAAAGGTTAATGATGTGCTGTATACATGGTATTGTTTAATTGTCTCGGTATATAAGACAGCTAATTTCCTTCCTTTCAGGTCTTGTCATCTCTCTCTGATTTCTGGTTGATACTTTTCATGTGGTGACGTGGGTACTGAGCTTTGTCTTTTACTTTCCATTTCTTTTGTTTTGAATCCTTCTTTCCATGCTTGGCTAATCAATTACAAAATGTTGCTTTGCTACCCATCTTGTTTACATTTCTGTTTAAGATCTCTCCTGACTTCTTCACAAACATCAAACCATTTTCCTGTTGAACTCTAAAATATTGTATCACAATATGTGTAAATTTGAATATGAACTCATCTGTGCCTGTTCCATTGCATTCTGTACTTTAATACCATTTTTTCCATGTTATTCATCTCACACACACACATGCTAACCCTTCTTTCTCATATGTAACATATTTCACCTACACTTGTCAAAGTGTGTTTACTCCTATGGTGTCATCATGTTGCCTGTGGCAAATGCTTGGGTTTTTCAATCAATTTTTTTGAGGCACAAATACCTCTTACATGTTGAATCATTTACAAATTTGCTAACACGCCCTTTATCTGCCATCATCTTAATCTGCTATTAAACTAATCTTGAATGCTTTTTGCTCATACTTTGTTCTGAAAAAAAATAAAAATATTGTGCATGTAAAACGTGTTAATGTTATGATATGGCATCCACCTGCATCACATGATAATTTCCCCCTTTTTGCAAATGTGCATGGAAACCCATAACCATACTAATGTCAGATTTTCATATGGTGATTCCATTTCTGTGGACTCCACCGTGGATGACAGTGGGGGCTCTCAGAAGGGTGTGTATGATCTGTCCATCGTGAATGAGAACTTTGCTCCAGACGAAACTGGGCTGTCATCAGATTCAGCGTATGATCTTGGTGGGCGGGACGGAGTGGGAGAAGAAAGAACAGGTTCAACAGAAGTGTCTCCAAGATCAGAGACATCAGATGGGGACAAGAAGAAGAAGAGGAGAAAGTGGCGGGGGCTGTCCGATGTTATCTACAAAAAGTGAGTATGTGTTCATAACAATGTTAACATCAAAGTTGGATCCAAGAATTCTGTAAAGGGGAGGGGCCTTTCCAAATTTAAGGGGGGTGCATGTGTCCCCCCCCCCATTTTTTTCTTTTCATTTCTTTTGTTTTAACAAAAAATAAAGAGGGGAGCAGACTCGGTGCACACCCCCCCCCCCCCCCCCCCCGTATCCGCCACTGATCATGGCTATCCACATTCAGCTCAGCTGATTCAAGGGCTCATGGTAGCATTCATGTAGTCTCTTGTTGTCTATTGTGCATCATGCCTATCTATCATCCATAGCCTTGCAGCATGTTTCTCTCTTTCATGAAAACCCATGGTCAGGGTGCAACCAAACTTGATGGAGGTCACTTTTCAATGTAGAAAACTGCACCAGTACAATAAAGCATCTTTACTCAGTATATATTTCTCCAGAGTGTGTACTCTCTCTCCCTTATTTAGATACAGTGTAGGTCAGGAAAGACCATTTATATTGAGTAACCTGTTATACATGGTTTGAAAGATTAGAATATCCTCTTTCAAAATCTACCCTTAACTAAAAATCTATATGTGGCAAATTTTTTGGGGGGTTTTATAATGCAGGGTCAAGTATATCAACTCAGAGTAAGATCAGTGTTGGCTTCAGCATATGTGACCGGCGACAACGGTTTCAGGCAAAAGTCAGGAATTTTGAAAATTCATTTTTTCACTGAATCACATTGCCCATTTCCTAAGCTTTGCGTTGATATAAAACACTTGTATTCTTCTGCACCATAAGTGGGCATAAAAAGAGAAATAAAATGCACTTTTTAAGTTGTTAGCCTGACAGAATTGCGAGAAAACAGGCTTTGAAGATTCACCTCTTTCTCAAAGACAATGTCCGAGCGGCGATGCGAGGGGAGAATCACCCATCCGTACGATGGTGCCAATCTATGTTAAGCTCCGCCTCTAGCAACCACATCGCCTTCTGATTGGCTCACTGAGAGAGTCAAATTTCCCGGGCACCTTCCTCGGAGCTCAGCGTATGGAGCCGAAAAGGAATGCCTTTCGCTCGGGTTTGTTTACCAGTACGTCTTTCAAGATGGCGAATACGATAATTGCACGTATGGTGTCACAGAACTCTGAGTTCTGTGTATGGTGTACATGTTCATGTGTATGGTGCACGCATTACGCAATGGCATCCACACGCCATGACCGTGTGCATGTAACAGGAGCGGCAGCGAATCCACACATTTACAAATCGCGTTTTCATTGTGGTTGATTTGATCATTGGCGACCCTTTTGAAGGCAGAAAATTGCTAGTGCTGGCAAGGGTCACGCTTCCTGTTTGTTTTGCTTTTACAAGACATGCATATGTTGCTTTTTTCGGTGGTGCTAATTAAATTCAAACAAACAAACAAACAAACACGACTCGTTAGTTTGGTGCGATCTTGACGTGTAGTATTTGACTATAATTGGTCACAATGTGACCGCTCCTTTCCTCTCATACACCTTCCATTGAGTCAGTCTGCTGTCATAATTTTACTGCATGTAGAAGTAGACAGATTTGAGAATATTTAGTTTTCTTTTCACACGATTATGTCATGCTACATGATTTTTTTTTTTGCACTTCCGTTGTCGAACATTGCGGTAGAATAGTTTGGATAGAAAGCCAAACGAAGAGCACGCACTACAAGAGCGAGCGTATAAACCACAGATAGCAAGAACAATGGAGCGTGTGTAATCGTGCACGCGTGGACAAAGCATTTCCCAAATGCTGCGACTGGTGCCTCCAAAAGCCGAATTATGTAAATGTATGCGACGCACCAGCCAATCGCATGCGAGACCCTGCGCCGTAGCAACGCTGGGGATATTGGCGCGGCGTTCGAAAGAAGCTCGAAATTGACGAGTGCGATCCAACATAGGGTGCTTAAAATTCCATTTTCGATAGGAAAAACTTAGTCTTATTCTATGAAATTTAGTATAGATGTAGAAAACATATCAAAGATTCGATTTCTGCAAAAAACCTAAATCGACAAAAATAATGGTCAAAATCTTTGTACCCCGCCTAGGAGGGAAATTGCTCTTGCGACTTTTGCCTGAAACCGTTGTCGCGGGTCACATATTTCTTCATCAGTTCAGATTAGACATGTTAACTTGTTTGCCATTACGTAGTCTGAATTTTGATTGTTTTCTCATTGTTCTGTCAGTCCTGAGAATCTATGTGTTGTTAGCAAGGTGGTTACTTGTTTGCCTGTACCTAGTTCTGATTTAATTTTTTTCTCTCTCTCTCATTGTTCTGCCAGTCCTGATAATCCAGGTGTTGTGCTGGTTAGTAAGGCTATGATAGGAGATACCTACCCACCCCCTGTTGCTGTGAATAATGATGAAGTGCTTTCGGAGGGTAAGTTGTCTTCTGCCATTTGTTCAATGTGTATGTTCTGTTTAATTTGATAGAGTGTAGGAAAGTTCAGCACTGAATGAGCTTATTTTTTTGCGAAGTATTCTCTTGAAAAATATTGTACCATATTTCAACAGCAGTAGTGCCATACAGCATGTGAACACCTGCTGATAGATACCAAAAAGTCTAAAGCAGGGAAAGTGTAAGTGTAATAGAACAACTGATCTCTGATTAATCATGTCTTTGCATATCATGTTATGGCCGTGTTGGGGAAAATCTATTAAAGAGAGTAAATTATTGTGAAAAGAAAAGAAAAAAAAAAACTTTTTAAACAAGCCAAGGAAAGGGAATGCAACTGTGAAGGTCTTTATAGTTTTATCATCAGTAAAGCCATCAAACAGAGTGTCTTTGACTTCACTGATCTGTTCTAGTATTTCAGTGTGTTCCAGCCAAATTTTTACAGCAGTAACATTCACTAAAATAGACTAATATGTGACTGCCCAGCTCCGGTCCTCAAAAAGTAGGCCAACATGAATTTCCACTTTTTTACATAGTTTAAAAGAGTAAGCTTTAAGTGATTGAAATAAGAGAGAGTAAGAAAGTGCATTTTCATAGAAAAGGAAGAAAAAGAGGATTTAAAGAGAAGGCTTGCTGTGCAAAATTATCAATGGAAATGTTCCATTTCCAGGTGAAAGCAGCACCTGTTCAAAAAATATGATCCATAAAAACTGTTAACCTGTTCTTTCTTCATTTCTCTGAGAACCTTCAAATGCTTCCAAAAGCAGGTCTTTTTGCCTGTCAACAAAGAATGGATGGGTTGGTAATCTGCCTGTGCAAAAACAGTCATGCAGTACATGTATCCATTTTCTGTGGTCAACTGCATGTGCCATCGAACAATGCAAAATATTGATTGGACGTGAGATATGGATAGAGCCTGCACTGGGCTGTCAAACTCTTTTGTTATGCATTATATGGGCACCCAAATGAGGTCAGTGGAAGCAAAATCTAGCGAGCGCAGCCTTGAGTGTTATGTACATCTTCAAACAAGTTTAATATCAAAGCAAGCGCACTAATTTGTTGGAAAAGGTACAGTAAATTAGACAAAAATACATGCAGTTTTAATACAGGAAAAGAACAGATATTGATAGAAGAAACTCTAACCTTTCAAAGTCATTTTTCCGGTCAGCATAACACCAACAAGAATTTTTGCCACTAATGCAGACACTTTTGTCTATATTTTGGGAACCTGGTATACCAGGTGCCTGTATATGAGTTGATCCTGCAGGAACGGGTTAATATCGATTTTGGTTTTGTGTCAGGCCACAAAATTTTGGCACTGGATAGAGAAAGAATTACTCTCTCGGTAATTACAGACAAAGTTTACAAATTTTAGTTGGTCAACCCACTTGACATATTTTGGTCCATAGCAGATAATCCTAATCTGCGATTTAATGTGGGCTTTGAGCTTGGTTCCCATTAAAATGAAATCCGTGCGAATGTTTCTTTCTTATATGTATTAGTTTTACCAAGTCAAAGTAAAAAATTTTTCAGGGGTTAGATACTGTAAAACATGATATATTGGTGGCACTAAATTTTCACGCATTGGATCCGACAGCCTTTTTCGTGGTATGAAATTTTCACGAATTGCCGCTGGTGTTCAATGCATATAGTGTAGACAAGAAATTTTGCATGCATTTTAATTTCGCAAATCTTGCCTCTCGCGAAATTCGCGAAATTAAAATGCGCACGAACATTCCTCGGTTTACAGTATTTTTGATGACCAAAATTAATTTCCTTCCATGTAATCCTAATAATAATGTGCTGGTTATCAGGCAGAAACTTAACAGTTTATTACTTCATCTAATGTACGGCAGTGGATGGGACTTATTACAATTTGACACATAGGGTGAAAAAGCGCTTTAGTACTTTGCTGTTAAAGGGACTGTACAGTTACTGGTTGAGATGAGGATTCAGGTTTATAACATTCCTAAGTGAGATAATGAGAAACCTCTTATGAAATATGAAAGAGCATGTAATTTTAAGAAGGATTCAACGTTTATTTGATGAAAATTGGTTTTCCAATGGCCGACATATCAAAAAAGCAATAATAATAAAAGGCGACAGGCCATGCATTTTATTAGGATCTCTTTGTTTCACCTTGTTTGGGGATATCTCAGTCATTTCAAAACTGATTTTCATCAAATAAACTTTTGATTCCCTCTTAAAATTGTATGCTCTTTGACATGTCATAGAGTGGTTTCTGAATATCTCACAAAATATTAAAAGCTAAATCCTCACCGAGTCACCTCAACCAGAACTGTACAGTCCCTTTAAAGAAGATGCCCTCATGCCAAGAGGGTAAAATAAAAACACAAATGTAAATTCTTGGAACCTCTTTGAGGGGTAGGTTAACCTAAACTTTCAGATTAAGATACTGAGAGCTGTATTCAGATTTCTGTTTTGATTGCTGTCTATCATTGGAAGAGTGAATGCCTTTTTATAGGGCATATATTCTTGTAGTGGAAGAAAGTTACATTTGTTATTACAATTACACTTCAGTTATATCAGATGTTTATTTGAGTTCATTGCATTGAGCGATAATGGGTAGGAAAATAGCTGTCAGTCTTTTCATGTGAGATTTTTCCAGTCAGTAATTTTACCTGAATGAAGTGTATCCCTCAAATTCTTTTGAAGATGAAGCAGATGTCAGCATACCCAGTCCTCTCAGTATTCCTATGGACTCAGCAACAGACAACCCTGACATCTCATATGGCGTCCCTGCAGCTAAGGAAAACCTGTATGTAGAGATTGGTGAATCGTCCACTGCAACAACTAATGCAGAGCGCCCTCAAAGCACAGAGGCAGACTTTAGTGGGCCAACGGGTGAGTTCCTGGTATTTCCCAATGCCGATGATAGCATCAAGCTGTCTGAAGAGCTTCATGTGGACCCAAGGTTGATGCGTAAGATGGAGCGCAAGGCAGAGAGAGACCAAGAAAAGAAAGCCAGGAAGAAAGCTAGACAGGAGGAAAAAGAGAAAGAGAAGGAAAGAGAGAGAGAAGAGAAGAAGAGGGAGAGAATGTTTGGGAGCAATATGCCAGGAAGGCTTAGTAAACTCTTCAGGAGTGGCAAGGCAGATGAGATTCCATATCCTCAATCAAACTTTGCCTTCAGCACGGATCGCCAAGTGGAAAATGCCGGCATGTTCTAGCACATCAGAGTGATGTGAATTGTCAATGGAATGAATGTAGGGATGGTGAACCATCCAGTCAAAACATACCTACTTACAAGTCATCTAATCTTCACTGATTCTTCCTAAAGTTTTGAGTACCAGGTATGTACTTTTACATGACTCCATCTTTGCATTGTGGTCTTGCAGTTTTGTAATTATCACATATTCATTCTAGCATAACCTCATAAAGGGAAATGGAGTATTTTAAAGAGTTTAAAGCCACCTCACAAAGATCAATATATGGACAGTGTCAGTTGTAGAGGTTCAACATGGATATTTTCATACTTGGTAGCAGTTAATGTTCATATTCTTGATGTCCACATTTCTGCACATTATCTAGATTCTTTACCTTAGAAAATTCCTTTCCTCCTTAATAGACTTTTAACCTACCTGTGTACTCAGCCAAATTTCCAAACCCAATTTACAAGAAAACATCAAACGCCTACAAGTTGACTCAATTTCTGAGCAGCACTGTCAAATGAAAATTCCACACAATTTTCATAATTTTACATCATGTAATAAAAAAATCAATAGTTCCATGTATGAATTTATGGAATTTATTGTAGTTCTTGAACAGATTAACCAATCTGAAAAAATAAAAATAAAATAAACAAAAAACAAATTACTCTGAACAAGGATGATGACATGGGACCCTCACATATTCCGGTAATGTAGCAGTGTAATCCCATTACAATACCACTTGCGCAAGTTCATTTGTGTGGAATTCATGCATGCTTTCTTCTGTTGTTATACTCCATTATCACCCAATCATGCATTTGTCTGTAAAGCTACTATGTCATTATCTATCCTTCTTTACTGTGATTTGTGTTGTGATCTGTGTTGTGACTTTTGAAAACATTCTTATTCCTTATCCCAATCACTATAAATTCTGTAACCAGAAAGGTGTCAAAGAAGAAGTGGATATCTCTTCGCAATTTGTGTACATTTATGCATACCGGTAGGTCCTATAGCATGACAATTCAGTGCTTAGCATTTCACAGGCTTTGATGTTCCATGCTCCAAGCCGCCCATCCGTAGAGTTTGGATATGGAGACAAAGAAGAAGTTCTTGATTTTAACCATTTTAAGCTGTATTTCAGAGGAAGCATGGAAATTTTGTATGGAACTTGCTGGTAATCTTGTACAGAGCAGCTACTTTGAGTTTTTCTTCAAATCTCCTTGTTATTAATACTCCAGGACTAAAAAGGAGTATTAGTATCTCATAAAAAAGGTTAACATAACTGTCTTGCGCATGTTTGTCTGGCATGATATAATGGGTAAAAAGGAGAGATTCCAGTTTCTTCTCCTCTAACACCTCCCTGCTGTAACTCGTACCTAGTGTAAACAATTTATAGATGTTCAAATGCACAAGTCTGAAAATCAGCCTCAAGTTCTCTGATGCAAATTGTCTCTGCTTTGCATTTCTTCTTATCCTTACCATTATTCTTTATTGTAGAATTGGTTGGTGTTGGAGAACAATGTTTAAGAGAGTCTTGTATGGCTTCGCATGTCATAAATTCTTTGTTTCCAAATGACAACTTATCTTTAGTGGATTTATATTGAAGATGTGATGTTGTGAGAGATATATTGCATACAGTGAAGTATAATTTGGAACATATAAGTGGTCTTTGTATGACTTCTTTGGATTTATCGTGGTTTTTATCATACTTTAATCATCCATTTATGTTTTTTTATTAAAGGTAATAAAATATGACAGTAACATTTATCATGAACTAATGTCCTAAAATAATCAATCCCAGGCTAATTAACAAATACATTGTACTAGTATGCTGCATTGAATCACTCCTATAGCACTGACTTAGAACTATTTTCCTTTTATTCCTTATGTACCTGATCAGTGGAAGAATACCTTGAAAATTTAAACTCCCTAAACAGGAGTTTTATAAGCAAAGACATTCATCATGAATCAATGTTCATGGACGACATTTTCTCTTGTACATGTGTAAGTTCTATTACAAGTTTTAAATCCTGCTCTGAGTGGGAACTACAGTTTAATTAAAATATTAACGTTTTGGCATAAGACAGCAATAATTACATGTTGGGTACAAAAATTATATGAATGGGACAAGAAAATAGTCCAGCATGATGTTTGTGAGAGAGAGAGAAAGAGGTAGAATGGAGGAATGCGGGAGTTAAAGGTGTCCAGCTACTTTGTGAATATTTTGATACTTGACCGTGATGCTGATGTCAAATTTTTTTACTGTGTCAGTTTCTTCATCTCTTAATGTCACATATCTGTACCAGATAAGGCTTCAGAAAGGAACTAAAGCCATGAATGATTTTGATTGTTTCAAATGGTATATTGAGTCACAGATTTGTAGATCATTGTGTAACTCTTTATGCGCCACATTCACATGCCTGATTCAGTCAACAGCACACGGAGTTCAATTATTTTACTCAAACACTCCAACCCGCCCAAACTGATTGATAAATCACCAAATGCCCATGACAACAAAAGCTTCAATGGCAATTACCTTCCTCTCACATGTAATGTATCTTGCATTGCTTGGTGACTGAATATCAAGCAGTATTCCCTAAGGGTCTTTTCTGAGTAAATTGTTATTTTCTGTCATGGTTGTATGTGCAAAAGTCAATCTCCCAGTCCTGGACAATAATGCAGCTACTCACCATTTGAAAGAACAGTAATCATAGAATGTCATGAAATTATTATAGCAAAGCTTGGAATATTCTCTATAACTTTGCTCATTTCATGTCCAGCATAATTTTTTTTAATCATTACATGAATTTACAAAATAACAGAATGTTTACCCAAAGCATGCCTGTGTTGCAGTGTCAGAATAATGTGGCAAACATATGTGTAGGTTGTGCACTGTGGTGCATATAGTTAATCTGATTTGAGGTAATCCATATATATTTAAAAAAAAAAACAAAAAAAAAACAAAAAAAAAAACCAGAGATGGACTCTGATCACTATTACCTGTGTGTAATCGTGGACCTGACATGTGACAGGGACAAGTTAAAACTACAATGTACAACCTGTATAGTGCTTTCTGTCATGATGGCTGATACTTTTTCTGGTGTTACCTGGCATACCAGACAATGCTGCATTTTTTTTTTAAACATTGTCTTACTGTTACCAATTAATCACACTCCAGAAGTTGAATTAAGGTATGTGAAATATTAGGATATAGCCGTGAACAGTACAGTAGGTTTGTAAACTATGTAGACTGCAGAGATGAAAGGCTCTGAAGGATGCCCATCTCCAAGCATAGAGCCACCATTTTAGTACTTGACATTCTATCATCAGTGTTTCACCAGCAATGCCAATTTTTTTACAAAATGTTAAGATTTTAACCTAATTACCTATCTTGAAAAGAACTTTGGAAATGACTGAAGGAGACAGGGGATAGATCCCTAAAGTTTATGATAAAAACTAGAGTTTAAACTGCTCTGCCTCATAAGACAAAACCATTGCCATGCTGTGAGTTGCGAAACGCAGGGTAAGTTGACATTGCAAATTGTCACACAAGCATTGCAAACTGTGAACAGTGAAGTTTTTTGAACTCATGAAAATAATGTAATATGTACAATGGTATAGTTTTGTAGATTTTATGAAGTGGTTGATTAGTGTTTGCTTGCAGTCTCTGTTATTGTGTATGTGATCTCACATTTATTTGTGTAACTTCCATTTTTCTGATTTGTATGCTTGAAGACTTGTAAAATGCATTTTCTATAGCCTTTAATACCTTTTGTGTCAGTATCAGAAGACAACATGCTTTTTATGCCTCCGCCACGAAGTGGTGCTGGAGGCATTATGTTTTCGGGTTGTCCGTACGTCTGTACGTCCGTCCGTCCGCTTTCGTTTACGCGATAACTTGAGTAATATTTACTGGAATTTTACCAAACTTGGTCCAAGTATGAAGTATGATGGGGCAATTATTTGATTAGATTTTGGGTGAAATCGGCTGAAGGTCAAAGGTCAAGGTCAAATCATGAAATTGTATCCGTTTACGCGATAAGATTTCACCAAACTTTGTTGGAGGATGAGTATAATGGGACAATTACTTGATTAGTTTTTCAGTGAAATCGGACAGAGGTCAAAGGTCAAAGATCAAGGTCAAATCCTAAAATTTATCTGTTTATGTGATAACTCAAAACTGGATGAAGCAGCTTTCACCAAACTTGGTCCAAGGATGATGTATGATGGGGCAATTAGTTGAGTAGATTTTAGTGAAATTGGCAAGAGGTCAAAGGTGAAACGATCAAGGTCAAATGCTACAAATGTTGCAATTTCCCCCATATCTATGCAATGCCCAAAGGTATTTTCTTGAAACTTGGTGTGGACATGTACTACTGCATAGAGATTCTCCAGAGAGAGTTTCATGTCATAAGGTCAAAGGTCAAAAGGTCAAAGGTTAGGTGAAAATGTTGCAATATCACTTTTCTCGCAAATGGTTCAATGTATCTTCGTGGAACTTGGTACATTTGCATGTACTGACTGGCAGGGATTATCTAGGGAATTTAGGGGTCATGGGTCAATAGTCAGGGGGTCAAAGGTCAAGGTCATCTCCTGAAAATTTTACTATTTCCCTCATATACATATGCAATGCTTGCATTATTAGTTTCAAAACTTAATACATGCATTACATAATGGAGATTCTCTGGGAAATTTCCAGCCAGAAGGTCAAAGGTCAAAGGTTAAGGGTCAAACGCCAGGTTTCAATGCCCCCCCCCCCCAAAAAAAAAAAAAAAAAAAAAATCCATTCTGTACCGTCATTACACTCTTTCTTCATACCTTGGAAATTACTCGATGCATAAACTTATAAAAAGGTCTGTCAGAATTCAAGTAAAAATTCTCAATTCCCCATATATGTGTACCTGCACTCTTAAAAAATTAAAGCAAACCCAGTTCAAGACATTTCTGACAAACCTGTCATTTCAATATTTCGCCAGTTATGTGAAACTGTCATGGATCACACATTGTGAAGACATTGTACTATATGCATATTGGGAGAATCATGCATTATGGCGGAGGCATCAGTCGCCATAGCGACATTTCTAGTTTGATCTATGCAATGAGTGGTGTCAATCGGATGCATTTTGTGACATTTCAAATGCAAGTCCAGATGATTTGCAAGTTTGATGTGCTGTTTTGTCAAATATATTTGTCTTTATTCTTATCATATTCAGTAAGTCTAGTCACAATTTGCAAATTTTATTTATTTTCAATCAATACACACATCCAATATACATGTCCAAATCAATTAAATGTGCCTTGGGGAAAAAAAAAAAAAACATGTATAGGAAAAGATGCAGATATATATTTTACTTCAGCCCTAATGCAATGGAGATCCATGTGATTCTCATTGTATGTTTTATCAAGTGGGTTGGAAAGATACAACAGTATCCTCACCAAGACTTGCAAATTACTGGTTTCTTTGAGTTACAGTGGTTTGAATGCTTTAAAGGCTGTTATTTTTGCATATAGATATTTTGCAAATGAAGAGGTCACAGTCATTTTCTCAAGATGTTTTTGCAATTTACACCAAGGCTATCTTCAGTGCACAATGATACTAGGACAAACTCTATCATTTGGTAATATTTTCATGTGTTATTGAATTTACGGCCCAACAGTGATTCATGAAATGTGTGAAAATTAAAACCTCACAAAAATTTTCAACTTTTACAATGATTGAACATGAATGCACAAAAAACAGTATCAAGGAAAACATTAGAAAGTTTTCTCTCCCTCTGTCCATGTGGTAAATTGTTGTAGAGTATACTCTCACACGGTCCCAAAATTGACACAAGATGTAAATGTGAATGTGAGTCATTTTTGCTTTTGTGCAAATTTGGCACCAAACATGGTCAAAAGGCAATCAACAGCCAGAGCAAGTAAGGAAGGTCACACAATTGCACCCAAACTGCACGTGAGGCAACACAAAGTTGTGAATTTATTTAGGACTTATTTAGGACTTATTTATTAAGGACTGTGTGACACCTGCTTTATTTTATTACCACTTGAGGAGTGACTCCTCTACTGCAAGGCAAAGTTACACAGAATATTGGTATTCTGCTGTTTATTGGATCTGTTCTTTTTATCATTCATGCTGCATACAGATGTAGATGGTAGGTATTTGTCTCAAGTAGACTTAAAATGGTATCAGAGAACCAATGGTCGTTTGCTTATTAGCTGAAACTGATTACTGTTATCCACAGTATGTTATACCATTCCACAAGAACTAGAGCCTTGAGTGAAAAGAGGTTGTTTACATGTAACCATGACTGTGTAGGTATTACAATGTATATGTGCTTTTGTTGCACGTCACAAGTAATTACATCTTGCACATATTGATATACTTCACATGTATCTTTTACAGGCTGTTATGGTGTTTATTTTTATTTCAAATAAAATATGAGTGTGCTAAATGAATATGAAATGCACCAGTGCTGTGGCTTATGTATGGTATGTTTAGAATAAAGTCCACAACCTGTAAAAAAGATTGTACAAAATGTACAACTTTTGGTGTAGGTACTTGTATATCATACAAGACATTTTTTTTGGAGGGGGGAGGGGCACATAAAGAGACCATTTCTATGTGGCCATGAAATTGCCCCTTACAGACCTTCTTATAAAGTGATCACTTCAATGGACTCACTAAGTATTCTCTGAAAGCTATTTCCTATCAGCCTGAGGATCCATTCCATCCAACTCTTTTCAGACTTTTATGGTAACATTATTTGTGCAAAATAGATCCGTCCATCAATTATGGTATGTAGACATGATCATGACATGACAAATTAACTTCATGTATCAGAGTTATGAAATATATGTATTGTATTCTGGAGTTTCATTGTATGATATCATGATATTTGGGGGGCTTTTTATATTAAATCCATACAAAAAAAAGAAAGAGGACCTGTGCTTTGTTGTAATTTCTTGCTGTATTATATGTTTACATTTTCAGCATACAATATGTAAATGACTTGCAACTTGAAGTATATACAGTGCACTCCCGTTATACTGAACACAGTTATAACCAAATTCCGGTTACAACAAAGTTAAAATTCAGGCCGTAACATTACCCACTCTATGTATTTCATTGTTTATTTTGTTCGGTATAACGAAATATCGATATAACAAAATTTTCAAAGAAGACTGCCAGTTCCGAGGACTTTGTTATAACAGGAGTCCACTGTATTTTAATGTGAGTGTATAATTTCTCATGACATAGTGACTTTAAAGTGATTTTGCAGTTTGAATTCATGATGACACGTATTGATTTGTAGTACCCTAAATCACTTCTGTGGCCAAAATAATATCTAAATATGTGGCATATAATTTATGATAATAGAGTTGATAATAATACATGTGATCTAAAACTTTTTTAAAGTGCTTAATGTATTTCAAAGCACTGGAAAATGAAATCAGAGAAAGAACAAAATATTGAAGTAGAAAACAAAATAAACAAGTACAGCTGCATGACAAATCCTGTAACTACTACTAGTACTACTACTACCACTTATAAAACTGAGAAGTTTAAAGAAGTAACTAAAGTGAATTCTGCTCATGGGACCTGGAGTAGACCGTTTCCGTAATTTGTGACAATTTATGGATGTTTCTTTTTTAATAATCTAGTAACGAAGTATTTCATTTACGTCCTCCCTCCATTAAGATTCATAGACCCCGTTTACAGTGCGAGGCTCGGCCGCGGCTCGGCCGCGGCCGAGTCCAGCCCCGCTTCAGTGTAAACGCGCAAAAGGCCAAATGTGAGGCCAAAATTGGCCTCGCATTTGGCCTCGCTCTGGAGGTGGTCTCGGCCGCGGCCGAGCCCGGCATTTTCTTGGTGTAAACGCAAACTGGGCCAAATGCGCGGCCAATTGCGCGGCCAGTTTTAGTCTGGCTTCCAAACCCTCTGCCTGTATCTTTCGCTGTTCAGGACATTAACCCCCTCAACGTCGAAAACTAGTATAGTTTAAGGGGTTTTGTCCTGCAAGGGATTTTTTCCTTCGGCAAAGGCCTTTGCCCGAACGGCGACTTCGTCGCCACGGAATTCAGTTGGCAA
The DNA here is from genome assembly GCA_033980235.1 of Diadema setosum. Classification (NCBI taxonomy): domain Eukaryota; kingdom Metazoa; phylum Echinodermata; class Echinoidea; order Diadematoida; family Diadematidae; genus Diadema; species Diadema setosum. The sequence goes on along the minus strand of CM067070.1, from coordinate 14,938,514 downwards.
AGGGTCTGAAAACCAGACAATACCAAAATGCGTTAGTTTACAAGCAGAGCGCCACTACGACCAAATAATGAAAGGTTTGAATCGAAAGCGCGGCCGAGCCCAGCAGTGTAAACGGACAAAATGACATGAATTCGCTTAGTTGTTGCAAGGTCGGGCAAGCTTTGTGAACAAAGTATGCATAAAATCTGAATACATTACAGAGTCAGTGCATTGCATGGACCATGGTCTTTCTTAAGGCGTTTTCACATCAGCCCGATGAATATCCAAGCTCGACGACATTTTTTCACGATAACGAATAACGCGTTATTTCGTTTCCTATTCAGAGAATGCTTTAATGTGCTCTCTTTTGTCAAAGCAATTCATTAACACCTGTGATCTTCAAGCACGTAACTATTCCCCGACACGGAGCATAAGTACAAAGGAGATACTTTGATTTCTTGTCCTATTATACTTTCCTCTTTTTCTTGCTTTCACTGACACATATCAAGGTTGAGAGTCTTGATCACGATCCACATATACATTTTCGAACAGCGTTCTAAATTCTGCCTTTTGCCGTTTGAGTGGTGCATGGAGAGTATGACTTTCCTCAAACCATTGCGCCAGACTACCAAGCATTTTTCGAAATACAATGTAAGCGCGCTCACCGGAGTTCATCGGTCGTGGGTCCGTATACTGGTAGTTGAAGTGGCATTGGACATCTTGCTCATCGTTCTAGTATTGATGTGATGATGGTTGCTACTGAGGAAAGACGAAAAAACCAAAGCATCATCGTGGAGACGTGCGAGTTGCCACTCTGCCGTCGACGTGACGACCAAGCTATCTAGATACTGCAGAAAATAATGCTGCTCGCGATATCACCGGGCGAGTACAATATACTCGGCATACATCTATTGCGTTACGTATGGTATACCTTGGGAGGAGTCAAATGTGCATAAGATTTCACACAAATACATATGGACAGATAATCCATAAGCGCACTGAGGCTTAAACACAGGTGCTTATTGTGGAGCAAGTGAACTAATACCCCAGGCACATTGTGCTCATCGTCCGGTGCGTTGTGTCAAAAAACAAACAAAACAAAACGAAGAAAAAAAAAGGGGGACGGGATCAAGTTAAGAAAATTTCCCGTAATGGTCGTCCAAGCTGCAGATAGTTTGGCTTCCACTTACGGATAGTTCCGTCTTAGTTACGGCTATACTTGCGTATGTCTTCATCCATGTATGGAGATTTCCTGCGATATTCCGCCTTTTTGTAACACTGTATCTTCCCGCTCAAAGGCTGTTGAAAGCCTCCGCAGTGCGGGTAGCTTCGCGAAGGCAAGCGGAAGTCACTGAAAGTGCATTCCCGGTAGCGTGTTTTTTTTTTTTTTAGACGGCACAGATTGGATCATGGCGCGTATTAAACCTATTGGAAACACATTGGGTTAGGGTGAGGGTTAGGTTTAGGGTTAGGGTTGGGGTTTGATGGTTAGGGTTAGGGCTAGGGTTAGGGTTAGGGTTAGGTTTAGGGTCCCCAATCTGTGCCGTCTAAAAAAAACACGCTTCCCGGTACGCGAAACCGCTGCGGACATTGGTGAGCTCAAGACACATAATCAGCTGGATGCGGCTTGTATGTAGGGTTTTAACGTCTATCAGTTTCTGTCCTTGCTGAATTTCCCAGACTGAATTTCATTAATAATTCCTTGCATATATGAGCCAGCGGCAGCTAAGTAACGTCCCTCAGGTGTTCTCGCCAGGTTACCGTCTCAGGGGTAGGGTGTGTGTGGTCCAGGTTGTCAGGAATAATTTATCTGCCCATAAAATAAAGGAAGGGAGGTGCTAAGGTCCCTAGCCCAGACCTGCAGCAGATCATGCGCTCTGATCCCGACGAAATGTTGGCATTCCCCATCAGGACCCAGGCCGTGTTTGTCAACAATGTCCACATAGAAGAGAGAGAGCATACTCGTTCATCTCCTGCTCACGTTATTTCAATTTCGGGGATGTTTTACTTGATCATCTGCTCTATACAAATTGTTTAATTCGTTACATTTGGTTAAGCGTAATGATCTTTAAACTTCTACAGTCACTGCAGGTTATGTCTGCATTCAATGCGCAGAGATTAATAGTCATGTCTCAAGAGACCATGATTCGCACACTTTTTCTGCGTTTGAGGCGGAATGAAAGGTAAAATGACTTCCGCAACCTTTCCTCATCTTGTCGGCGCTCTACAGGACGCCAGATCAAGCGTGCATGTGCCGACTATTCGGGTCAGTTTATTGTTGATTTTTGCTTGTTGGTTTTGATGGTTGATTAGTTGGTTTGTAGCTCCTGCCTCATCTAAAGTTTTCCACAGCGGAGAATGCGGAGAATGTCTCTACAGCGGAGAGTGTTCTATAAATTTGAAAGCTGCCACATGTACTGTTCTTTATGTGGTACCAAGGAGGATCAAGAAATGGAATTCCAACTGGTTATTATTCAAATAGCTCATTATTAATTCACATTCAGTATGCAATGAGACGTGAATCCATTGTCATCCTATCTGTGGGGCCGATCCAGTTTGACACATACTTTAAATTGATATTTTGAGTGGCGCCATCGAACAATGGATGAAAGGGAATAGAGTCTATATGGAGACTCCAATTCTTGAGGCTCCAAGGTAGTACGTGTCATCACTTGTGTTTAAAAATTGTGTATGTGGTTTATTTGTTTGTTTGTTCTTGTTTTGTTTTGTTTTGGTGGAGGTTTTTTTAGGGGAAAGGAAGAAAAAAGCATTATAACACATAACATGCCTTGTTAGAGGTGCTATCACACCTGACATCCGCGCTGAAGTTATATGTATATCTTCCAAAAGAAATTATATTTTCCCGAAGCACGCAGCGCTACGGGAAAATCTTGTCTCGAGGGGAAACAGTTAACTCTCAAGGGACTGTCAAGTGTTATTTTACGATGATAGACAAGGCAATATGTCATAACTGTTCTGTATTGTCTACATAGTTACGTACACATATGTAATGTACTACACATTTATGTGTAATCATCTGGCATTTTTGAAGATTTTCCCCTTTTTTAAACTGGGGCATAGGATAGGTGTGGAATGTCCTCCGAAATGCAGAAAACATCTGCGCAGTTGATAGGCTTTGGAGGGAAATATTAATACACACAGAAAATACACAACATTTTGTGCATCAAGTTCGCGATTTGGGGGCGATATTATGTAATTTAACAATTGTATAATTTTACCTTCATACGACACAGTTTACAAGGTATTTGTTTCTAATCGGGCCTCGTATGACATCAAATTTCGTAATTGATTAACAATGTAACAATTACGTATGCAGCGGTGGCGTAAATGTTTGGTCCTTTTACTGCAAGGTTTAGGGTATAATGCTGATGTCGGTACTTCGGTACTATAAAGTCTGCATGACAGAATGACTATTATGAAAACATAAAGATCATTCTACACTACGTGCACATACTATTATTAGCATTATAGTGTAAATATATACTTACATATATTTTTGTGTGTGCGTGAATGACAGGATCAATAACATGGTGGATGTTGATTTATGAATTGGTTTTAACTTTTTCATGCATTCCCACTGCACAAAAAGGCCCGTTAACATAGAAATGTATTTTCATTGTATATTTTACATTGTGTGACCGTAATAATGAAAGAAACCAGGGTGGGAGGGAAGGGAACAAGATTTTCGACGGTCCTACCGCTCATCACGTCTTTCTGCATAAAGATACTTTTCAGCTTGTCACGATAATTACATGTAATTACTACACCATACTACTTTCCGATGGATTACAAGAGGGGATATCATGAATACTGTGTTTGGAATCTGATGGACACATTTTTTTTTTTTCAATTCAATAGTTTATTTATTTCCATCATCACAAAGAAAAGAAAAGAAAAAGTTGACATAATCCAAAGTGATACAATTTTTTTTTCATTTCTCTTACACTCGTCTGATAAAGGATTTTTTTTTTCAGTACAATATAAAGTATATTATTCACGAATGATGTCGCAAAAAAGAAACAATGCACTTTGTCATGGCAACAAAAATAGTAAATAATCACAATGATGGAAAACAGTGTTCCACTAAAAAAGCCACGCTTGTAAAACGTGTAACACTGGAACAGAACAACAACAGCACCAATTTGTTATACCAATAAGACATATTCATTTTAAATTCTTCTATATACTATTGTACATTTTACTCATTGATATAATGATGTTGATACTATGAACAATACTAGGATTTTAGGATGCAAACGTATAAACTATATAACATATCTCATTGTGGCACAGACACTATGGGGCCAGGTGTGCCAGGAAAATTGAACGGAAAGTAAGATATGCAATCGGCCACACAAAACATAACGACGACAACAACAACAATAACACAATACACAGAAATAACAGAATTTGAGGAAATGCACTCAGACAGATACTGGACAACGAAGAACGAGGAAAAAGGAGCAGGGAAGAATAGAGAAGGAAAAGGAGAGGGATGGAAAAGGTCTGTGGACACACTACAAAATCTCAAGGAAATGTGAAACATGACGGGTTTTTTCATTGAACAGAATTAACTGGTATATTTAGAAAACAAATATTTTTTGAGTTTATACTTAAATGTAATTAACTTCACAGATTCTTTTAGATCATTATCTAAGCTATTCCAAAATCTGGGTCCGCTATAAACAAATGTATTTTGAGTGTGTACAGTTCTAACTAAGGGAAGATGAAATTCTTTAGATTGTCTCGTGGGATAATTATGTACGTGGCTGTTACGGTGAAATAAAGAATAAAATATTTTGGGTAGATGATTGCAGTTGTAATTAAACATAAATTGACCAAGTTGAAACAAATACAACTCTTTTATTTTCAGAATTTTGTGCTCAAGGAAAAGCTTGTCAGTATGTGCTCGGATATGAAGGTTAAAAACGATTCTGAGCGCCATCTTTTGCAGAAGAAAAAGTTTATCTAACAATGTCGAATATGTATTCCCCCAAGCAAGAATTCCGTAATTCAAGTACGGCAATACCAAACTTGAATAAAGCATAATCAAAGCCGAAGAAGGAAGATAATATTTCAATCTATTCATTATGCCTATGTTACGTGCAATTACTTTACAAATATTGTTTATGTGACACTTCCATGATAACTTATTATCAACACAAACACCTAAGAATTTAATAGACGAAACCTCTTCTAGGGGAGTAGTGTCAAATATAACATTACCTGGTAATCTATCTAAAGAATTACTGAAAAACATATACTTTGTCTTCCCAATATTCAGTGACAATTTATTTGCATATATCCATTGTGAGACATTCTTCAATTCATAATTCACTGAACTAATTAAAGTATTATGGTCAGGGTGGGAATAAAAAAGATTGGACTCATCCGCGAATAATATGAAAGAGAGTTTATCTGAAGATCTATAAAAATCATTAATGTAAACTATAAATAACAGTGGGACTAACAAACCTCCTTGCGGAACACCACATTCTATTTTCGTCATAGAAGAATCAAAACTGTTCACATGTACATATTGAAATCTGTCAGATAAATAACTCGTAAACCATTGCAAGGCTTTTCCGCGAATACCATAATGGGATAACTTAGAGAGAAGTATACCGTGATTAATCGTATCAAAAGCCTTTGAAAAGTCCAGGAAGATGCCTATTGTATGCGAAAAATGTATCAAGTGCATGTGTAATCTTTTCTACAAAGGTAAGTAAAGCGTGGGTGGTGCTGTGATTTTCTCTGAATCCAAATTGAAAATTCGTAAATATATTACTCATATTGAAACATTTTACAGTTCGGATATATACTATTCTTTCCAAAATTTTAGAAATTGAAGTTAATAACGATATTGGTCTGTAATTATTGACATCATTTTTCTCCCCTTTCTTATATATAGGTATAACTTTGGCAGTCTTCATTTGACTTGGTACAAGCCCAGTACTAAGTGATAAATTATACTAAAGGATCTATTATTTGAAGAATTATATTTTTCAACAAATAATTATCGATTCCATCACAACCTGGGCTTTTCCCTTCTGTCATATTATAAATAATATCAATAACTTCTTCATTATACGTAGGGTCCAAAAATATAGTTTTAGGATTAGGTATATCTAAAAAATCATAAAACACTTTATTAGATGAAGGGATACTTTGTGATAAATTTTTCCCAATCGATGCAAAAAAAAAAAATCATTAAAAATTTCGGCCATACCAGCAGGTACATTGCTTGAGGTATTACCCCATCGTACTTCTGAAATACTAGATACATCATTAGATGTATTCATAACATCTTTTATTGTTTTCCAAGTATTCTCAATATCATTTTTATATTTCAATATCTGACATAAAATTTTCTCTTTTGTAAACGCAATGAATTAATAAGCGTGTTTTTATAAGTCACATATTTTTGTCTATTTTTATCCGTAGGGTTACTCCTGTATTAATAAAACAAATTATTTTGTCTATTAATCGATCTTAAAAGTTATTGGGTTATCCACGGGAGTCTTGGAGTTCTTTTATAAGAATTTTTTCTTGTGCAAAACGGAATATGTTCATCAATTTTAGAAGTGATAGTTTTCATAAAATAATCATAACACAAATCAAGATCGGTACTGTTGTATATACAAAAAACCAATCAATATCTTTTAAACTATTTTGCAAATTAATAAGATTATTGGCCGTAATCTTACGACGTCTCTGATAATTATTTTGCCTAGGAGATAACTTAATTGGCACTTGTGTAAAGATTGGATAATGATCAGAGATGTCAGATAAAACAATACCAGACTCGGGAATTGGGAGAATATTACAAAAAAAAATATTAGCAATCAAAGTGGCAGATCGGTCAGTAACACGGGTCGGCTTAGAAATTAACGGTAATAAAGAAACAGACATTAAGGTTTCTACAAATTCTTGCGAAATATGTTGGGAGTTACATTTCATAAGATCAATATTGAAATCACCCATTAAATATACGTGTTTATTTGTAAAGATAGAGTTCTGCATTAAATTTTATATATACAACAAAAAATCATTCGGATTCGATCCAGGGGGTCTGTAAACAACTCCAATCAGTATGTCTTTCCCATTCGGGTTTACCATTTCAACAAAAAGAGATTCAACTACATCAGTCATGATATTCAATTCTTCGTGGATAGAATATTCAAATTTGTTGGGGATGTATAAACCCACGCCACCACCCATTCTTTCTTTTCTATTTCTGTACACGAAATCAAAGCCGGATATAGAAAATAAATGACTTATATTGGGAGTCAACCATGTTTCGGTCAGACCTATAACAGAACAGTTATTACCAGAGTTTTCTATAATCGCAACTTATCAAAATTTCTACTTATGCTTCGCATATTCAAATGAGCTAACAAAAGATTATCATCATCACTATTCATAACATATTGTTTATACTGATTTACAGTCAGATAAACACATGATGAACTTTGCACAGGATCTTCAGGATCAAAATTATATTCAAATTCTTGTGCTGAAGCATTAAGTTTGTTCGATATGTATGCTTCATATAAGGTGGAAGTTTTGTTTTCCTGCGCGGACGTAAAAGAGCGCCCAACTGTATCATAAAATTCATCATCGTTCACAGAGTTGAAAACAAATATTGAATTAGCCATAAGTATAAATAAAATCACACCGGAATCGACAAAAGTTCCACTTAGACCTAGACCTGGAGATTGTAGTTATGTGGGAATGTACAGACCTTGAAGAAGAGAAAGAGAAACGCATATACACAAACATGAAACACATACAAGAAACACACACATGAAGCATAGACATATTGAGACACACACAAGACACGAGAAACAACAAGGACGCAGACAAGACATAGCCGATGATATCAAATTGGGCACACACGTCCGTGGTCTGCGTCTGCTCTGCCAATACAAAACGAGGCATAAGCAATAATATCAGCATGGATTTAACAACAGACTGCATTTGAGTGAGTGAGCTCCCTTGATATTCAAAAAATATCATTTTCATACGAGATATATTCACGTGCATAATTCAAACTATCAATATGAATTTTTATAGGTTATTTGGGGAGAAGGAGAGAGACGAAGGGAGACACGAATAGAACTGTGATGATTACTGTATTCACCTAAACTGTAGTTTCTGATATTAACAGTAAGTGCCTATTAGCCATAATAAAACAATAAGTCATATCTTCACAAGTCATGATAGACAAACTACGATGTAGAAATCAATTCTGAATATTTGTTCGCTGGGAATGTCATGAAGGAGAAAAATGGAAAAGAAATCAGAGAAGAACAAAGAAAAACAAATAACAAATACAGAACATTTCATAAGAGAGTTTAGACAATAAGCGTATAACTGATTGATACTATCAGCTTTCCCGGATATCACCTCACCGTAAGCTTTCTTCAACCCCATCCCTACCATTACAACACATCAATTAAAGTTAAATTGAAGAGAATGAAACAAATTATCTGCTTAACGTAATTGAAGATTATTCCATATATTCATAAGTGTTTATTTTTTTTATATATTCATTTCAAGTTTGCAGAGAGAATGAGAACGAGATGAGATCAGTGAAAAAAAAAATGGTATTGACTTTTTTGCTCAATCATTGATCATCATAAGCAGCGTCCGCAGGATTGGGACGTCCCACTCGCCAAAGTCGCGAAGGGGGGAAACAAGCAACAAAAACAAAAACGACACCATACCGGGAAGCGCACCCACCAGGGAGGTGCACCCATCGTACAGAGCGCACAACGGGTGAGTGCACAGAATACTAGTACATTGTGCTATGTTTTAGCTAAAATTCAGTTGAAATACAAATATCATTGTATGCCCCATGGACTCCATACAGTATAAGAGCACAGCCGCCACAGTGGCATTGCCACTACTCCTCTTATACCCATCAGCAACCCCGAGCACGAGGCGAACACACCATCACAGAAAACCACGTAAGGGGGGGGGGGAGCTGAAAAAGGATATTTTTTGTTTGTTAAATAAATTGAAAAATGAAAGTGAAGATGAAAACAAGGCAGCTGTGGCTTGAGAAGGAATGGGTATAACGTTAGTCGTGACCTGGATGAACCATACAGGCTACGCATTGAAATGAGGCCCTGAGGTGTCAACTCTTTTCTTGAATTGAATTGTACATGAAAAGAATGTTACAGCAACCAGCGTTATTAGACTGCCGGGAACCATGCAGTACATCACACCTGCTAAGTAAAGTATTCAAAGTATAAGCGTGAGGGGATACAGAGACTTTCAAAATAAAAAATAAAAAAAAAACACACACACACAAAACAAAACATCAATTTAACTTACAGATTCAGATTCTTAGATACTAAAAAATTGAGACAACTGTTCATATCAGTGCAGGTGCAAATGAGAGAGCATGCTGCTCGTATGGCTGCGTTCACATAGAAGCACTCGGTATTCGATATTCGGTATTCGCTATTCGCTATTCGCTATTCGGGCACCGAATACACCATCACCCGCACCGTCAACTCACCATCCCATGCAGTGAGGATTTCTTCCTCCTACACCCCAGCAAATCTCATTAACAATTTCTAAACTACATCAAAATATCAGTCTACATGCCTATTTTTGCTGAAGGGCAAATCCAGACCAAAAGTTTCATTATTTCATAAACGAGAGACGGTATACGCTGCAAGAAAATCGAACAAGTTCAATTCCCACTTTGCTATACTTTTCGCAGCTATTCGTACTTTCGAATAGTGCCCTCCTATGTGAACCGGTGTGAGGAAATCATATCGTTCGATTCAAGCTATTCACGTGCCCTCGAAAAACGAGCCCGAATACCCGAATAGTACACTTTTATGAGGGGGGTATTGATGAGGAAGCGTTGTCAGATACATCTTTATAAAATGGACGCACCGGAGACCTCATTAAAGAATAGACAATATCAGTCGAGTATTATTTTGATATGATCTAACAGGTGAACAAAATAAAGATAAAATATTAACAAGTATTTGTGAATTACTACGGCCTTATTTGAACACTAATTGTTTAAAAATAGCTTTAAAACTAGACCTATATAAAATTCTACTACTATTGTTACAAACCTGAATATATTCAAATTCATGAAATTCTTCCGTCGAGATGTTTTCATTGCAACTGATTGACAAATTGCCCTACATCGACGTAAATAAGCACTGAATTGATCAGTGTTTTGGTGGTAGCCATGATAAAAAATCATGGGCGGACATACTCGAGCAGGATTGGAACCTACGACCTCCTGATCACCGGACAGGCGTCATCTCCACTAGACCACCGAGCTTTCGGGCGAAAGCTCGGTGGTCTAGTGGAGATGACGCCTGTCCGCTCGGTGGTCTAGTGGAGATGACGCCTGTCCGGTGATCAGGAGGTCGTAGGTTCCAATCCTGCTCGAGTATGTACGCCCATGATTTTTACGCCCATGATTTTTTATCATGGCTACCACCAAAACACTGATCAATTCAGTGCTTATTTACGTCGATGTAGGGCAATTTGTCAATCAGTTGCAATGAAAACATCTCGACGGAAGAATTTCATGAATTTGAATAACAAAGCAGTACCCGCTGCATGCTATAAGGATTAGAACCAACACTTGCTGTCGGGCGAAAGCTCGGTGGTCTAGTGGAGATGACGCCTGTCCGGTGATCAGGAGGTCGTAGGTTCCAATCCTGCTCGAGTATGTACGCCCATGATTTTTTATCATGGCTATCACCAAAACACTGATCAATTCAGTGCTTATTTACGTCGATGTAGGGCAATTTGTCAATCAGTTGCAATGAAAACATCTCGACGGAAGAATTTCATGAATTTGAATAACAAAGCAGTACCCGCTGCATGCTATAAGGATTAGAACCAACACTTGCTGTCGGGCGAAAGCTCGGTGGTCTAGTGGAGATGACGCCTGTCCGGTGATCAGGAGGTCGTAGGTTCCAATCCTGCTCGAGTATGTACGCCCATGATTTTTTATCATGGCTACTACCAAAACACTGATCAATTCAGTGCTTATTTACGTCGATGTAGGGCCGATTTGTCAATCAGTTGCAACCTGAATATAATCTTTATTTCTATTGTTATTTTTTATCATTATTGTTGCTGCATGAGTTGCGATTTTGAAAAGAGGTATCTGCATGAGAGAAACACGAGCATCAGTGCCTATATCAGCTGATTAGAGTGACAACATCAGAACACTGAAATAAAATAGTTGTGATATTCAAAATTATTACGATGACCATGAATATTATCAACATAACAAATATGACGAGAATGGCTATCACTGTATCAATAATTACAGTCATGAAAATAATGATAATAATGATGACAAAAGAAAAGAGTAGAAAGGAAAGAAAAAATCTTAAACATGTGTTGGAGTCGTTCAAAAGAGGACACAAAGTCGACTGTAATTACAGTAAAAATTCGAGAAGTGGAGACGTAGTTGAGGGCTGAAATTCGACTTCCCCATGTGAGTCGAGGTGATGTCACCAAAAGACTCCCGTAGAAAAGCTTGATAATGCCTTGATAAGATGATCGTATTCGTATTTCAACCATTCATATCTGCAAACGTAGTGACGGATTCATCAGTCCAAGTTACGCAAGGATGAAATGTGAGGTTTTGCTCCGATTTGCATACATACTCCACTTTATGTTTTACATGGCCCCGTTTTATTACGCTCTTGATAACATTGCAACTTGAAACAATTGTTGTTACGACAGTAGCACAGCCTTGTAACAAACAATCACTCCGTAGCATTAGAGATACCGACAAGGTAACTATACAGTTATTGCACATGGCAGTAATGGCAAAGCTCTTTTGGAAACAATCGTGTGTCGCTTTGTTCAATATTTTCCTGTAATATACTGTCAAATACAGTTTTGTGTGGGATATTCTATACTAGAGACACGTAAACATATTCCTTATTAGGATTACATGTATTAGAATTATTAGAATTAGGTTTAATATAAGTTGTGACAAAAGCTTCATGAAGATTCATGTAATTCATTTTAACATAATCAGTTACTTGCCCTTAACTGTTTTACCACTGACATTACTGCCCTTGACATTTGAATGCACGTCACTAGTTCGACATCCACGAGTCATAGCCCACAAGTCATACTGCCCATGAGCTTGACACTAGGCAAATTAGGACCAGAAGTTTGACATAAAGAAAAAAGGGGCCCACGGCATTAAGCCTCGTGATGTAGGGCCTAATGTCGGTCTCGTGGGCCTTTTTTGCCTAGTGTCAAACTCATGGGCATTCTTTGCATAGACTGTCGGACTCAAAGGCCTTGCCTATAGTGTCCAGCTCATAGGCTGTATGACTCATTCACCTTTTTCGATGTCGAACTCGTGTGTCGTATGACTCGTAGGTGTCGATCTAGTGGGATGACGCCGACATCTTTATACCCCTGACACTTTTGCTCTTAACATTGTTACCCTTGACATTTTCACCCCTGGCGCTTTGATCACAAAGTACATGTATCTACCGAAGTTCTCTGCGTTTCTTCCTTCTGCGCTCTTACTTGATTGAAGAGCGTATAATACCAGCACACTAAAGACTATAAGAATTCTCCATGAACATGTTGGCAGACCAAGAAGGTTCGAGAGATAGTCACATCAGTCATACAGTGCAATCCCGTTACAACGAACACGGTTATAACGAATTAAAATTTCTGGTCCCAAAATTCGCTTATAAAGAACACGGTTATAGCGAAATTTTCGTTACAACGAAGTCTTTTCCGAGCGCCACTGACAAAGAAAAACCAAAGAAATTGGCTCCGTTATAACGAAATACGGATCGCTTCCACAAACTAATATGTAGCGGAACTAGTAAGCATTTGGCGTCTCTACATGGGCGAACGCTTCACATCACTGTGTGTTCGCTCCGTGTGTCACGCAGTTTCCGAGGGGAACTTGCGTTGTTGTTATACAATAATCTGAAACAAACGCAAACAGAAAAACTGACCAAAAATGATTAATACTTTTTAGTGGAAAATTGAGCAATACAATAAGGTTTGTTTTAGTGTTCCGAAGTTTCTTTATTACAAAACACATAGATTCTGATACACCTAATTGTCCGTTAGTTCGAAAATGAAATAAGGTTTGTTATTACGAACATTTTGGCGTTATTCCAAAGGTTCGTTATTAATTAGGTCCGTTAATCCGACAAAGAAATGTAGTTCTTATTACTGCGGTTCGTTAGTCCGAAAATAAAAGGAATTCCAAACATTCATTAATCGGTACATTAAAAACACGTTTCGTTAATCCAAAAGTGGAAAGGGTGAGTCCACAAACAAAGCTTAAGGAATTGCAAACCTATCGTCTTACGATAAGTGAACCTTCGGAATAACTAACCTTTCTCAATTTTTTTCTTTTTTTTTTCTTTTTTTTTTTTTGCATTGACAAACTTTCGGAATAACGAGCCTTATTTCATTTTTCGGATTAAAAAAAAAACTTCGGAACAACGAACCTTCGGAATAGTGATCCTTTCTCATTTCTTGATTTACAAACCTTCGGAATGACGCTCCTCATTTCATTTTCCGATCAACGCAATGCAGTAAAAATTGGAATGTTCATGATACACCAAGATAAAACGGGAAACGTTATACTAGTGAGAGGCTGTTGCTCCATCTATTTGCTATACTGTTGACTTGACGGATCATGATGTTTCATTATGTCTTCAGAACTAGCTGATGAATTTTAATAGCTTTGTGGTTGTTGTTTTGTTCCTTGATTTACTAGGGAACTAAGTATGACATAGCGGTGTATTTTTATCGATCATACGGGATCACGCGTCACTTGTTTTTATTGACCGTGAGCAATCCTATCAACTCTTGCTTGGCATAGTCTCTGTGACAGAAGTCAAAAATCATTATTCTTTACCTAACATATTGAATAGAATTATGTCCACACTTGTTCTAGATTGTCAACTGTTCAAACTGTGGCAAATGCGTGCAACGTCACCAGGAAAGACAAATCCCTGGTATGATATCGTTTACAGTGAGGATTCAACTTTCAAGCCAAGTGAAACACATTTTGACTGAGGATTGGAGTTATTAATAAATTTCTCGAGGCGGGGTCCTGATCCTGAATACATATGATAGCCGAAATCCTTGGTGAAATTTTGGAAGCCAAGGCGCTGGTACCAAGTCTGCAGCGAAGCATTGCTTGCGTCGACATATCCGCTGACTTGATGACATCCGTGATTGTAAGCAATCTTGTTGGGAAAAATAAAAGGATGGGTAAGTTATATCCCCTGATGTTTACATGTAAATTATACATGGCCATGTATTATTTAAGGGCAAGAATAATATCATGTTCAATATCACACACGAGGGATCGTTTGCATTTTTTTTTTACTTGATTGAAATAATAATAATAATAATAATAATAATAATAATAATAACAATAATAATAATAAGTACAGCATTTGTAATGCGCCTTCGATCTAGTATCCTATTCTGAGGCGCAGAGGGACGTAATTATAAAAAGAATAGCATACATCGTAGTCATAATTGTACATAAGTAGGTTGAAAAAGAAGAAGAGATAGATAGAGATACACACCCAATGAACAATTCGTTGAAAATTCAATCAAAACAAGATGCGAACATATGTGATTTCAGAAGCTTTTTAAATTCAACGATTTAGACCAGTCTTCCAATCATGGTGTAATATTTTGATTTTTTTTTTAGATCAAAAAGTAAGCGAATTAAATATTTGACAACGTGAATGACCATCCCATTGTTCTACGTGTGCGTCTTCACCATGTCGGATTGAGTCTCCGGAGGTGGACCGAGTAGGGGAAGGGTGTGTATGTGATTTTGTTTATGATTCATGTATAAATACACATAAATTGATAGAAGAATAAAAATCAATTAAAATGCAGAATGACCAAAAAATATCGTTTAATAAGAAAATTAAAATCAACGTTTATGTTGGATTCCGTATTCAGTCAGCGTTATAGTTGTTCTTTCCTACCAAGGAGGTGGAACCTCCCTGTTCCTACTAATGGAAATAAGCGCTTGTCATCTGGGCTAAGATGTTACAATCGTTGCCTACTTCGTTTGCTATTAATGTAGACGGTCGGACATCCTTTATGATCATCGCAGAAAATATGATATTCTCAGGTTGATGCATGCTGATGCATGTCCTATTTAAAAACAATCAGCAATAACAAGTTTGCATTCAAAACCCTGAGCTATATACGTCCTATATTTCGTCCTACCTTAGTTACTTCATGAAGAAGCATTGATCCAATTCCGAGAGCTAATTTCAGCATTTGGGTAAGGAAAGGGAGAGAAAGGACAAAGTAATATTGAATTAAAATAAATTTCTGTTCTAAAACAGTTTGAAATAGTCGTAATACAGGTTCAGCAAAGACGAAAGCACGTAATAAGTAAATGAAGGCAATATATTTACGGGCTTTAGCGTCATGCGTCTCACAAAGCCGTGTTCGACTTTTATAGTCCATGTCAGTGTAGGCCTACGTGTTTTTTTGAATTTTTTATTAGTTTTTTTTTTTTTTTTTCATGGGTGGACACTATTATAGGAAGAAAGATTTTCCTGCCTGCTTGAAAGGCATTACAATTTCGGAGTACGAAACAGAAGCACTTTCTTAATATCAACGTCGCCCAGTATAGTCTCTTTTCAATTTGTTGCAATATTGTATCCACGTATATTACACATTCGTGCAGAAAAAAAAAGTCTTTCCAGTGCTTAATTATTGGTATTATTTTCTTCTTTTTACATCATTTTGTGCGGCAGTTCAGGCACGATTTTAATCTTATTCTTGATAACATTTGGAAGAAACACTGTCGTCGATATCATAAGTCGTGTCGGTTAGTAGAGAAGCTATTTCTCTGCCGTCTTTGAGGCTCAAATCAATAGTTGCGTGGAAAATTACCTCTGTAGTGTGGGTGAACGAACATGTCTTCCCAAATAAGAGAGCGTCCCTTCCAAAGACAGAATGCGTAGCAGTAGACAGCGTAACCAACAATGCAAGATTCGTTGTCTTTCCCGCTGAAGGCTTCTGCAATCGCACATTTGTAGAAAGGATGCTCTCCAAACCCGTCTTCAATCAGTTCTAGTCGTGGATTTAGAAAAAAAAAAAACGAACATAGAAAGGGTCTATGTGAATGAATGGCACAATGAGCATGGCTTTTCCATTGCACATGCCCATACATACATACTTTCATTCAACATAATAATCATGTCTGGTCAATGATATGTTTCTGAATACATTCCTTTTTTGCAGACAATAAGCGTATAATTATCATATGACTGGTTATGGAAGACTTTATCAACACATCCAGATTTTATGTGTATCTTGATAAAGACTGTTATTCATCATAACCACATGCCTCAACCATTCAGTTTGATGGGTTTGCAATAAATCTTGATGGTAAGGAGCTGAAAACACCCCTGTAAGAATCATTAATAACTGGGCGAAAAAAGTCTTATCTAGAGACTTCTTATGGGGTTCGTAAAGCGGGATTACACTCGACAGTTTACCTTCCTCTGTAATTGTAACGTGCTCGAGGTAGCCTTCCAGCTCTGCCGAAGCCCTGATGTATTTCAGCAACGTGGCACAATCTGTTGAACAGCAAGGTCTCAGATTGATCTTGGTGGCGTCCTCCGGATCGAGTACAGAGAATTCACCTGTTTGGAAGGAATAGTAGCATTCAACACTCGCCCAGTACAGCCCTATAGCTGTAGATCTTGAGTTTAATGTACAGAAGCCAGTGCAATACGAATGCTATGCTAATGGACATAAAAACTTCTATAAAATATATATATATATATATATATATATATATATATATATATATATATATACATACATATATATTATGTATACAATTTGGCATTGTTTTGATTTACCATTTTTTCTCCATCTTCCTATCTACCCAAACAACCCCTTTATTTCTTTCTTCCCGAATGTTACGTGTTGTTTAGCAGTAGATATACATTCCGGTGAAGATAACAAATTAGCCCATCAATGACATTGAAGACGAACTGACATGCCACAACTCCTTTACCATTACCATTATTCGCTGAAATTGTCATTATCTCTTTCGGAACGAAGCAACTGGCGACAATCTGTTTAATAAATTTTGATTGATATCCTTTCGTCTATGGTTATAGAAAGACAGGTGCGAAGTAGAAAATGGCACAAGCAGGTCAGATTGAGTCCAGCAATTTTTTCTGAGAATATTTCAATTTATTCACTGCGGTCAATTTCTGGCAGTTTTTCCAAATACTGCACAGATTCACATCAACTAATAAACGCTCCAGATTTCAGTAGCATATGAGAGTAAAAAGCTACTAAAGCTACTAAAAGCGTCTAACCTGACAGAGTTTGAATAAAGCGCATTGATTGCAACATTATGTCAAATGAAGATTTAGAGAAAGATTACGCTTACACTTGAGCTTTTAAGCTGGCTTAGAAAAAATAAGATTCACCGTTCTTGCTTTTCCAGTTCCCACCACTACCTTGTAATCCCCATACCCGTAACGGGAGGGGGGTGTTCGAACGAGCCCCCCCCCCCCCCCCACACACACACACACACACAGTCGTGCTGGCAAGCAGGGTCCACTCGAATAAGGCAGAAAAAAAAGAAAAAGAGGTGGAAACATTTTTCCAAAGGCCCGAATGCAACAGAAGAATGATTATAAAGCTATAATGAACCCCCTCTTTGTCGCTGCTCAAGGTGATAATCTGTCTCAGAGTGAAAGTAAAAGCGAGATAATTCTTGACAGCTCAAATATTCGACTACGGCTATACGCGACGGCAAGGGGGGGGGGGGGAACATTTCTGCCCCAGATGTGTTTACCACCCACCCACCCCCTCCTTTTTTTATTTAGACACAAACATGAGATTTTCAAGTAGTCTTCATCGGTAAATGAGAAAATCACGCAATAATTACAGAATTTTGTGTGCCGTTTGTTATTTTGTTTTGTTGTTTTACTGTTTTGTTTTGTTTTTTGCTTTCATTTTCTCTGAATCCTATTGTATAACTACTAATGGCATTATGGCTTTCTTAGACACGTCCACAACACACGCACACACACACACACACACACACACACACACACACAAATCCTTCCTAACCAAGATTCTGTCGATGATATTATTGTCAATCACTGCTAAAGTATGAATATGATTGAGGAAAAACATAGGAATGCACGCTCCCCTAAACTTAACATAACCTGTATATTTCCATGTTACTGATAAGACTAACAAAACATTGTTGCAAACTTAATATGCTTTGACTTGGATTCTTATTTGATTTTACTGTAAAAAAATAAGACCTTCTATAACAACCCCCCCCCCCCCCTTTGCTTAACTCCCTCACAAAGGTCTCCTGTTTCTAATGTTGATCCAACCCCTCCCCCGCCCATTTTTTTTTTCTTTTTATCTTCATTACAGGCCCGAGTCTTTCTGTCTAATACTGACTGCGCATGAGACAGTGGCTTCAGTAATATGCCACGTTGGTTGCAGACGTAATAGGGTGCGTTTATCAACTCCTTTTCTCTGTAGAAACAGGTTATCCAAACAGCTTTCAAGGAATTTTTACTAGTTGACAAACGCAAAGCTGTTTTGAAAGCCCTTTAGGAAAGCCTTTACGAAAGGGTGCGTTTATCAACTCTCCTTTCTTGGCAGAAACAGGTTATCCAAACAGCTTTCAAGGAATTTTAACGAGTTGATAAACGCAAAGCTCTTTTGAAAGCCCTTTAGGAAAGCCTTTTCGAAAGCCCCAAATTTGTGGCGATCCAAACAGCTTTCCTAAACAGGTTTTCAGAAACCTGTTTGTAAAAGCCTTTTGGAAGTTGATAAACGCAAAGCTGTTTTGAAACGGCTTTGTAGTCTTGTACTTCAGGCACGCCTTATGACCTCTTCTCCTCTGGTCGAATTGCGCAATGCAGCTGTGCAGTGACAGGCCAGTTAAAAAAATCGTGTTCGCGAAGAGAGTTGATAAACGCAACTATTTTGAAAGCCGTTTCTAAAGGGCTTTGGAAAGGGCTATCGAAAGCCGTTTAAACAGGGGAGAGTTGATAAACGCAGCCAAAGTCGCATGCCGCCACTCAGAAATATTTGAAGTATGTGCTAAACTGGAGCTGCCTCACAGATAGGAAGACAATTGATTCATGTGGCATTGCATCATGACTCGTCACTCTCAAAGGAAGATATGTCTTTATTATGGTAATTGCTTTTCGCCGTCCCTTCTTAGAAAACAAGCGGCACATTAATAGTACAGGCAGTCAGGGCTTTGGAAAGGGCTCTCGAAAGGGCTACGGAAAGGGCTTTCGAAAGGGCTATCGAAAGGGCTATCGAAAGCCGTTTAAACAGGGGAAAGTTGATAAACGCAGCCTAAGTTATATAAAAAATAGTAATAAACAACACGGTCATCGAGCTGGCAGAAGTAGCTATTTTGGCATATCTCTTATTTGTACTTGTTAACTGATGATCAAGAGAAAAAACGTCAACGTGAATTAAGTTCAGTAAAGGGATCATATCCGTTTTGTCTTCCGTGACGCTATCAGAAAATGACCCTGAACACACCGGGGGAAATTGTTTTGCCATTGATTTGCATTACATTGACCCAAAATAGACTGACTTGATATCCGAAATAAGACTAAAAAGGATCATATGTAATTGTCTTTGCTGAACAAAATAACGGTCGACTGTGATATGTCATGGCGGAGAATTACCCGCTGAAACTCGTTCACAATTTTGAGCAGTCTAACCATGGACCTACATCCATGGTCTAACCAATTATATATCCTAAACTGCATCACAGTGTCTGTTAAGAGCAACAAAAATAACACAGAACCTCTTGTACGAATATTTATCACTGCGGTTTGTATTGTGCCATTCTGTTATTCTTTATTCAACTTCGTGCGTTCATGTCATCATAGGCTGCGTTTATCAACTTTCCCCTGTTTAAACGGCTTTCGATAGCCCTTTCGATAGCCCTTTCGAAAGCCCTTTCCGTAGCCCTTTCGAGAGCCCTTTCCAAAGCCCTGACTGCCTGTACTATTAATGTGTCGCTTGTTTTCTAAGAAGGGACGGCGAAAAGCAATTACCATAATAAAGACATATCTTCCTTTGAGAGTGACGAGTCATGATGCAATGCCACATGAATCAATTGTCTTCCTATCTGTGAGGCAGCTCCAGTTTAGCACATACTTCAAATATTTCTGAGTGGCGGCATGCGACTTTGGCTGCGTTTATCAACTCTCCCCTGTTTAAACGGCTTTCGATAGCCCTTTCCAAAGCCCTTTAGAAACGGCTTTCAAAATAGTTGCGTTTATCAACTCTCTTCGCGAACACGATTTTTTTAACTGGCCTGTCACTGCACAGCTGCATTGCGCAATTCGACCAGAGGAGAAGAGGTCATAAGGCGTGCCTGAAGTACAAGACTACAAAGCCGTTTCGAAACAGCTTTGCGTTTATCAACTTCCAAAAGGCTTTTACAAACAGGTTTCTGAAAACCTGTTTAGGAAAGCTGTTTGGATAGCCACAAATTTGGGGCTTTCGAAAAGGCTTTCCTAAAGGGCTTTCAAAAGAGCTTTGCGTTTATCAACTCGTTAAAATTCCTTGAAAGCTGTTTGGATAACCTGTTTCTGCCAAGAAAGGAGAGTTGATAAACGCACCCTTTCGTAAAGGCTTTCCTAAAGGGCTTTCAAAACAGCTTTGCGTTTATCAACTCGTAAAAATTCCTTGAAAGCTGTTTGGATAACCTGTTTCTACCGAGAAAAGGAGTTGATAAACGCACCCATAGTTAACACGAATATCTTATGCAAATTCATCAATTTAATCACTAATCTTAGTCAGTGTTATCACTCTTGTCATGATACCTCGGGTAGTTATTATTCAGTTAGTGCGAGTTATACGTAGGTTACCAATCAAGCATTATGTTTTACGTAAAGAGCCTATAATGTGCACATAATTTTTGTCGTAAAAGCACATCTTGCTCAATTTTAAGAACTGTGTTGACAAAATCATGAAGATGATAGTATTGTTGTTGTTATTTTGTTGTTTAAGGCCCGTGTCATTCAGTTGTGAATCTTCACGCCGTGCTAAAGATCTGTAGCCTTATTTCGTCATGGTTCCTAACTGGGGTAAAACTTACCAGAAGTCAAACTGGATGAGGCTGAAATCTGTGGATCCCACGGTTTTTCTTCCTTAGGATTGTTACTTGTCATAATGAGCCTCTTCATCTTCTGTCGCCTTAATAATAATTGCTCTTCGGCAGCAGGTTTGCGGTACTGGCGGAGCGGCTGATGCTGCGTAGTACCCAGTAAGATCTGGGTCCAGGAGCGACTAAAGCCTTGCAGTAGGCCTATAGAGCTCACTTGACGCGATATTTGTTTGCACAACATCTTCTTCAAGGTTTCCTTCAAAGATTCACAACGAGATACCGCGAACGTTTAAGTGAACAGCCCTTCAGTGCTGGTTGCAGCATGAGCAGGGGCACATGAGCACATGTTACATGAAAACCTAAGTTTTTGTCATCACATTCCACTTGGCTAAGCTACTTCTCTATGGCCGGGAGATCCTCGTAAGATTCACAACAACAGAAACACCCGATCCGCTGCAACGCATTTTATCGGCAAGAGATGAACGTATTATGGATGCTTGAATGCTTCCAGACCACCAGTTCTTTACACCAACAGGCAAATTCTACAATGTATATATGCAAATCAGCACGCTGTAACTGCTGCTCAGGTTGAGTGCTAGCAGCAAAGAAAAGAAAAGCATCTATCCTTTTTATCAAGCTTGGTCATTGTAAAGGAATCCTCTTTGCTGATAAAAAAAAAAAAAAAAGTGCTCTTGCGACGTCCACACGAAAGGATCTACCGTGCTTCTTGGTAATCCAGGTATGGATTAGCGATACAATGCAAATCCTACACACTCTAATAGTATTCTTCCCTAATTTGAGAAGGCCTACTTTAGCGAACTAAAGGAAAAGTCGTTGTGAATGTTATTATTATTTTCACCGTGATTGCAAGGTTGAAGCAACCGGGCCCAGTATGATTGCTTCTGCATAGTCAGTTTAGGAAGCGTGTCGTTACTTCCCGTGTAAATCGGTACCGTATAATATTTATTGGAACTCTCAATCAGGATTTTTTTTTTTTTTTTTTTTTTTGATGGTGGTGGTGGTGGTGGTGGAAAGAGTGTACATTTCGTTGTATCAAGTTCATTTGTCACTGCTGCCATAGTGATTTCGGCTCAGTCGGCTGTGCAGCAGAACGGTGTACTATATAGATGACGGGTTGTAAATTCTTTGTATCAGCTTTCATAATATCAAGTGACATTGCCATCTTACTTGCAAAGAGCAAGAGCAAAATTAATGTGATATATCATTATGTCACGTTTTATGTTCGTATAAATAAGGAGCTTTAGATTTTAGACGCGCGGACGTTCAAAGAGAAAAAAACACGATCTGAGCGTGCGCAGTAGCGCGGATCAAGTTACTGCGCACACTCAGATCATGTTTTTTTCTCTTTGAACGTCCGCGCGTCTAAAATCTAAAGCTCCCTAATATATCATAGATGAATACTGCGGTTAGCTGATGGAAAGTCATACTCGATACTCTGTATACCAAGAAATGCATACTTAATCATTCCCATCGAACGAGAGGGTTGCGAACGGATCCGAGCCAGCAATTAAGACGGCCGGTTCTGTGCCATTTTTCTTTTTTTCTTCTTCTTCTTCTTTTTTTGCGTCCGCTAAAATTCACACCGCAGAGACGTATACTGAACTACACTCACCTTGTAGGGGCCTTGAAACGTCACTCTGCGTAAAATTGCTACAAGCGCGCTGAACGAAATGTACGCATGGGAATTTTGCAAGGTTAGTTTTTCTCGAAAATTTAAAATTGTAGAGAATAGGGATCTGCGTGTTATAGATCTTAGTGTCATTACGGTCACCCACATGCGTTTGTTTGTTTGTTTGTTTTGTCTTTGTTTTTGTTTTCGGTTTTTTTTTTTTTTTTTTTTTTTTTTTTTTTTGTCTATGGGAGCACAGGTTGACGAGGTGCGGACCCCTTCCTTAGCGCACAACTCTTTCGCGTCGTTCGTGTTTGACGACCATAGCTGCAAAATTCCGGTATCAGTCACTGAACTTGTGGTTCTGTTGGAATCTTCAGCACTATTCCTTTTTGGATTTCATAGAATTTCGAGGACGTAGTGTGATTTGAACATGCATAACATCAACTATAAGAGACTTGCTGCACTTATCCTATGGGGCGCCATTTTACTCGTACACACTTATTGTAGGCTCCGTAATCTAAAACTATACTACAACTTACAACTTGACGCAGGGAGAGAGGAGAAGAGCTAATGCAATCGTTGTCTTAAACGGTCTTAAATTGTAACAAAGTGTATTCTGTATGCTGTATGCTGTCACATCTTTTTTTTTTTTTCTTTTTTTGATTTCCAATGATTGTATTACAGTATACAACAATGTTAAGCATAAATCAGAATGGTTATAAATGATCAAAGTAAGAATAACAGTGAAGATTTTTTGTATAAAAAGGTGCTGTCATTTACCTCAATAGCGGGGAAATTTGTTACAAATTAATTCAATAGATATGTTATTCCTCGGGTGACAAAGCTTTTACTTTTTGCAATTAATAGAGAGTCTATGCTATTCTCATAGAGAAAAAAAAAGAAGAAGAGTTAATATACTCTGTTCGTTGCTCAAAACACCATAAAATGTCAAATTTGTAATCAAAACCGGTCTCCCCTATTTTTGACGAGAGGATTCACTCGCTTTTATACAAACGAACACACACACGCGCGCGCGCGCACACACATCCAAACACAAACGTATATAAGCACACGATACAGTATACGCACACACACTGGCGAACTGGGATACTTCGGCTATTTGTAATCATCAAGATGAGCCATTCATGATGCAGGAAGAATCCTTATAAGAGGTCACCCAAAGGCAGAAAAACGTTCAGGAAAAGCACACACACACACACACACACACACACATGCGTGTACCAACATTGAGAATCAAGCATGTAGGTCCCTGGTTGAAATACCAAATGATTGGCGTGAAGCAAATGTTGTACCAGTCTACAAGAAAGGTAATCGATCTACTCCTGTAAACTACCGCCCCATTTCGCTGACATGTATTTGCTGTAAACTAATGGAGCACGTTTTAGCCAGCAAAATTATGAAGCACGGGGACGAAAACAACATCATTTTTCCCCTGCAATATGGCTTCCGTAAGAACATGTCATGTGAACAACAATTACTTGGTTTCACAAGCGATTTACATACATAGGAACTTGGATGCAGGGCGTCAAACGGACGTTATAGTCATGGATTTTTCAAAAGCTTTTGACAAGGTTGGACATGAGCGGTTTTTACGTAAACTGGACTACTACGGTATCAGGGGGAAAAATCTGAAATGGATTCAAAGTTTTCTCAATGGAAGAAGTCAGAGGGTCGTTTTGGATGGTATTAAATCTTCTTCAGTAGCGGTAGGATCTGGAGTGCCTCAGGGGTCGGTTCTTGGGCCTTGCCTCTTTCTACTTTACATCAATGATTTGCCTGATGGTCTCGCGTCAAAGGTTCGCCTTTTTGCCGATGATGCAATTTCTTACATGACCATCGACAATCAACATCATAGGCAAAATCTTCAAGAGGACCTAAATAAAATTGGTGACTGGGCGAAGAAATGGATGATGGATTTGAACACAGATAGGTGTAAGGTTTTGACAATATCCAGGAAAAGAAGTAGGGTGCAACACGTGTATCATCTAAATAACGCCCTTCTTGAATCTGTTGAATCCGTGAAGTACTTGGGTGTAACCATCACTTCTGATTTGAAGTGGACCCAACACATCAACAATACTGTCAATAAAGCCAATAATGTGCTTGCATTTCTAAAACGCAATCTTCGCATAAAATCTTCTGATGTTAAAGCCACAGCTTACAAAACGTTGGTTCGACCAATTGTTGAGTATGCTTCCACAGTTTGGGACCCATCTACCAAGAACCTAATCCACCAAGTGGAAATGGTCCAGAGAAGAGCTGCGCGATTCACTTTAAATCGCTACCATAACACCTCGAGTGTCACCAGAATGCTACAAGAACTTAATTGGATCACTCTGCAACAGCGCAGAGAAAATGGCAGGCTAATAATGATGTACAAAATACACAATAATCTCACTCCTCTTTCAGCACAGGACTATATTATCAAACAGGCTACTCAGTTAACGAGAGCCTCGCAACCACACTCCTATCAGGTACCATATTCGAGAACTGAATCGCATCGCCATTCGTTCTTCCCAAGAACTGTAAGGAACTGGAATTCCCTGTCGTCAGAAATTGTTTCAGCGCCATCTGTGGGATCATTTCGAAACCGTCTAACGGTTGATCACAGTGGCTAGTTTTTTTTTTTTTTTTTCGTCAAATTTTCTATGTGCTTGTAAATATCTGTAAATAAATTGTATTATAATGTAAATAGCACCAGTCTGCAAGAATCTTCAGTCTATTGAAGGAGGCAGACTGTGGCTGCGTTTATCAACTTTCCCCAGTTTAAACGACTTTCGAAAGCCCTTTCGATAGCCCTTTCGATAGCCCTTTCCATAGCCCTTTCGAAAGCCCTTTCCATAGCCCTTTCGAAAGCCCTGTCCACTCCCTGTACTATTAATTCCTGTTTGGATAACCTGTTTCTGCCGAGAAAGGAGAGTTGATAAACGCACCCTTCGTAAAGGCTTTCCTAAAGGGCTTTCAAAACAGCTTTGCGTTTATCAACTCGTAAAAATTCCTTGAAAGCTGTTTGGATAACCTGTTTCTGCCGAGAAAAGGAGTTGATAAACGCACTAATTCCTTGAAAGCTGTTTGGATAACCTGTTTCTGCCGAGAAAAGGAGTTGATAAACGCACCCTGAATCAGAAGAAGAAGAAGAAGTTCAACACCTTCCCACCCTAACTACTAGGCAGAAAAGGGACCCCCCCCCCCGTTCCTCCCGATTTCGCCACATATAAACTTTTTTTTTTTTTTTTTTTGCATTGCGAACCTTTTTTTTTTCGGGGGGGGGGGGACTTACGCATCCTATTTTATTTTCGGACTAACAAACCTGAAGAATAAGAAACAATATTTCATTTCGGATTAAGGAATCTTTTTTTCATTTTGGACTAAAGAACCTTTTTGACATTTGCAGACTATCGAACCTTTGGAATAACAAAACTTGTTTTATTTTTGCATTGACTTTTGTTTGTTTGTTTGTTTGTTTGTTTGTTTTTGTCTCGCCCTCGTACCCGCGTAGCGGAAGTGAAACATCGTTGTCGTTGTCGTCGTCAACAATTTGGTGTACTCTAACTTTCCACAGCTTTGAGTTTTGACCATCAAACTCTCATCACAGATACATAAACAAAAAATATCGGTCTGGCTCGAATATGGGTACAGTCCGACAAGGTCAAAGGTCAAAAAGTCAATGAACTTGCCCTTGCAAGGGCTGCACTCACACTATCGCGATGCATTCTCAATAACTTCCACATATCAAAGATGACCACACAATTAACACCACAGGTGTACATCACGTAAAGATGCATGTCAAGTTCAAAAAATTAATATTGGTTAAGTCGGACAATGTCAAAGGTCAGTGACATTACACTGTAAAACATTATGATGGCGTGTGCTTTGTTAGACTAACAAACCGTTTTGACGGACTATCGAACCTTCGGAATAATAAACCTTATCTTATTTTTTTTTTTCTTTCATTTTCGGACAGACGAACCTTCGCAATAACGAATTTATTTTCATTTTTAGGACTATTGAACCTGCGATATTACGCACTATACTTGTAACTTTTGGATTATCGGATCTTTTTTATTTTCGGCCTGACGAACTTTTTTGTTTTTGTTGTTTGTTTGTTTGTTTTTGCATTTTCGGGCTATCGAACCCTGGAAAACACACCTTCGGAATGAAGCTACAATTGTTCGGATTTTCTTTTTCAGACTAGTGAACATCTAGGTTGGCCCTTTATGTAATTTATTTGTTTCGGAATAACCATCGAATAACGAACCCGTATTTCATTTTCGGATTAAAGGGACTGTACAGTACTGGTTGAGGTGGGGATTCATGTTTTGAACATTCCCAAGTAAGATAATGAGAAACCTCTTATGAAATATGAAAGAGCATGTAATTTTAAGAAGGATTCAACGTTTATTTGATGAAAATTGGTTTTCAAATGGCTGAGATATCCAAAAAAGTGATAATAATAAAAGGCGACAGGCCACGTTTTTATATAGGATCTCTTTGTTTCACCTTGTTTTTGGATATCTCAGCCATTCCAAAACCGATTTTCATCAAATAAACTTTTGATACCCCTTAGAATTGCATGCTTTTTTTTTAACAAAACTCAGGGAACTTCAGTATAAATCGTTACATGGAGTTGTTTATACAAAGGAAAATCTTTTTTAGTTTGGTTTCGTTGCAAATAACCAGTGTTCTTTTTGTGAGCAATCGGTAGAAACATATAAACATTTATTTTGGGATTGTGTGAATGTTAAGAATTTGTGGTAGAAAGTGATAGATAGGTTTGAGATGGCAGATCTTCGAAATATAGAGTGGAGAGATGTTCATTTTGGTGTTATGGGAAGGGATCCAAAAATGAAATTTTATAATACAATCATTCTTATTTTGAAATATATTATTTTTAGATCTAGGTCTGAGAGAAAAATTCCTACTTTTGAGGAAATTTGTAAAAGAATAATAAGATTTCGGGATGAAGAAAAAGAAATTGCGTTAAAAAGAAATAAGTTGGGATTACATTTGCTGAAATGGGAAAATGTTTCTGAAACAAGAGCTTAAGTATTGTTTTGTTTTGTTTTTCTTTTTAGTACAGTGTAGTTATCAGTGGTGAAGGCAATATAATGTGTTATTCGCCGCGCGCGGGGAGGGGTAAGTTTTTGTTGGCATGAAGGTTATAGGATTTTATCAGCAGTTAGGATTTTGATGAGTTTTGTTTGAAGGATTTGAATGTGAATTTGGAGCGGTGCTTGGGTGAGGGCGGATGATGCTTTTCTGCATACGGTCGATTACACGCTTGTATGTTCTACGTATCAATCAATATTTGGAAGTCATTTTCAGTAGGAAGGAAGGTGGTTCGCTTCGAGTGTGTTTGTGTGTGGGGTGTATGTGTGTTGGTGTTTGGTGTGTATGTGTGGGTGTATGTGGGTTGGTGGTTGTGGGTGTGGATGTGGGGTAGGTTTTAGTGAAACGGGGTTGGTGAGGATGGGGATTTGATTTAAAGAAGGATAGATAAATTGTATGAAAGATATTGGTAGAATTTATTATTTAGGATAGATGTAGATTTGTTTTGGTGGATAGGGGAAGGGTTGGTTGTTGGTGTGTTTTTTTCTCAATGAAATGATTTTTATTCTAGTTTTGTATAACGTATTTTGTTGCTTTTTTATGTATATCCTTTTGAGTGTGAGTAGCATGATTCAGTTTAGTCACAGAATATAATTATGTTTTTGTACATGTCAATACTTTGTCGTGAAGAAATGGTCAGTAGGATTGATATATAATCGATTTGTTATGTTGAAGAGAGATGATTGGCAGTATAAGTTGATAAATGGATTTGTTTTGTATTTTGAATGTCATTTGTACAATTTATGTTCATGTTACACCCAGAATGGGTTGATTTAAGAATGATTTGAATGAAATCAATAAAATATCATGGAAAAACCATAAAAAAGTGTGTCGTGTGTACAACTGTAAGAGGTAAAGCTATTTTCTCTCTATTCTGCGCTAAATCCATTGGTTAAAAAAAAAAAAAAAAAAGCTTTCGTCGAAATAAATGCATTCAAGCGGGAATACAAAGTATCTTTTCATGTTATTTCCTTAATTCCTAGGATCTGAGATAGTCAAGAAACCTTTGTTGCTGTCTCGAAGTACGACATTCATACGAGAGTTGACCGAAATTACACAGATCGGATTACGGGAGCTTGCCAGGGGTCGATCGGATCACTTGGTTTGTTGGGTTTTTTTAAACAGCCAATGTGACCAACGGTACCCCTGTCATCATAATAGAAAAGAGGATTAAAAACACAAATGCTTACAGTACGGCACCCGTTAGCTGCAATCCTAGAATGGGAATTACTTATAATCAGAGATCATCAGGATAGGCCTACCTGACGGATCATCAGATTTGGGAACAAATCCCTATTTGAAGAGCGTTAGGAGACCAGTCATCTCGAGATTCAGAATAGAAAAAATATACTCACACTCTGTCAACAATTTTAGATCAATGTTGCATTTGCGCCAAAGCGTGTTTCGAGTCTTTTCACTCGAAGAGAAACCGACTACGGTTTGATATGACTAAGTTTGTAGGTACTATAATGCTTGCTAAGGGCGAAAAAAAAAAATTGCTATAATTTTCCTTCCATGCGACTGTAGAGAATAGTATGGCTCTCTATACCAAACCGTTTGCTTACAGTGGACTAACATGTACAGATAGATGCGACGTTCACAGTGTTAAGTGTATTTTTCTGTTGAAGGCAATCTGTCAAAATATAAGGGCACCCAAGTAACAACGGTTGTTTAGCTTTCCATAGGCCTGTATGAAAACTCGTTTTTCGTCCATCAAGAAACTATGTATGTCATAAAATGTCGTTCATGTCCAATATGCAATAAGGGCACCCCTATAAGAACTGTAACATATATTTCAAGACTGCCTTCTTTCCTTATTACGCTCTCCTGACCAACTGCCTTATGTTAATAAATCATTTAATGTTAATTGTTAAGCAATCGACTTTTGTTCATCACATTTTCTACGACAGCGTCTGCAGGTACAATCAAAATGTCAGAGTCGTATTAGGGAGAAAAGTTGATGCTATACCCGACTATGTGGACCAGGTGCAACCTGTGCACAGTATCTTCATATTCCTGATAATGATAATCTTTCTTTTGTTCTCAATTTTTCTTTTGTTCTCAGTCATCATGTTTGCTGTATTGATAAAGTGAGATATCCGTACCCATACTATCCATATTCGTGTCCAAGCTGTTTGTGTGCATATTGAATAGAAACTAATATCTGATGCGAATGTATCAAAGAGCGCGAAAGTAAACGTGAGAGTTTATTTTTGCTGGAACATGACAGAAGTTCTTGAGACAGACACATCGAAATATAACTTCGCGTCGCAATATTGCATTATATCCGGGATTATCGTTGGCAGTCTTTTGTCTCTATATAAGCCATCTTACATCGAAACAGCGAGAAACATGACACCCATCCATCGACAGAAAAGGAGCGCCAAAATTATACTTCCGATGAACTATGTTTTCAGTATATTTTTTTTTAAGTAATTGAAATTCTGAAACACAGAAGTGGCCACATTCATGAGCTTAAGGCCACCATGACAAGAAACCTTCAGAAATGTCTCGTGTGACTACTCAGCTGAAGCAACTGTATAGTTCTATCACATTATTACAATATATGTACAATGTATTTGACTGTTCAGTGTTCCAGAGAGAGAGGGGGTGGGGAGAGGGAGGGAAAGAATGAAAAGAAGACGTGATGAGGACAATCGAAAGAAAATCTTGGCGTGGCTCTCCAAAGAAGCGCAGCTGACCTGGCCCATCAAAGAGAAACTACGTCCAATAACGGCCACGTTTGTGTTATACAGCTGTATCAAACACGAAGTGCGCCTGGGACAAGAGTCCACGTCTTGTTTAATTCGCTGCTTTTCCCTCAAACGTTTTCTTTGCAACAGATGGCGCAATATTTTTTGTAGGCATCACAACAGATGAGCAAAGAAGGACTCACGGTAGAGGAAATGTTCCAATTCGGCTATGATCTTACAAACATCGGGTTATTCGTGAAAGCATCGTCTAGCCGCAGGTGGAGTTTCTCAGAATACCTGCTCTTGCTTTTTGATCAGCTCTCAAAAAGGGCTGATCGCGGAGCACGCGACCGATTTGCGAAGCCTGCCAAATGTCGAAAATTCACTGGCAAACTCCAACATTCGTATTTTAGTTAGAATTCAACAAAGAAATCTGTACCAGTAGAAAGTTAGCCAGAAAAGAAAGAGTAAACTCAGAGCAAAAAGAAAATTTGATGAAAATTTGATTTTAAAAAAAAAAGGAAGTTACGCAATTGTGAAATATCGTTTATTTTTTGTGAAACAGTTCTTGAACAGTAGATAATTATGAACAATTTATACTTACAGTGAATTGATGATGTCATCCCCCTCACAAGATGTATGCACATTCACTGAATTAGAATGCTCGAAACGCGTACTTGGTTGCCAAATTAGAAAATCTGAATGAAGAAAAACGATTTGAATGACGGTATTTCCATGTCTGAGCTAATTTGACTACGACAAGAAAAAAATGAGATTGGCCGGGAAACATACATTTTTAGAGCAGAAAATTGGTTTTTCTTTACATTTCTTTTTTTTTTTTGGTGCGTTTATTATCTATGGAAAATGTGATAACGTCATCAGCTCATTTGTACAATCATATTTTCTGTTATTATATACATCTATTAGAGAATTGTTTCCCAAATATTAGAGAATCTCTGAAATTTCATAAATTTCCTTATTCCTGATCCAATTCCGACTAAATTTTCATTGTTGTCCTCGTCATATCTTACTCTTTCTTTTCAAACTTTTCTCTGTACTGGAATTCCCATTAGAGCACGTGTGTGCAATCTCCCCTCCCTATCCCCAGGTCCCAGTCAATATACACACATACGAATGCACGTACACACGCACTTACACGCATACGCATACACACACATACGCATGCACGTACACACGGACTTACAGGCATACGCATACACACACACACACACACACACAATTTTCACAGAAAAAAAAACTGCATAATTTCTGGAATTTATCATTGAAATATGAATGATTGGCGAAAAGTATATCTTGTCTGACCGTAATGCAGTTAATTTTTAGTCCTCCTTCCCCCCCCCCCGCTATAAAATTAAGTTCAAGCGACATTCAGTTAGATGGAATAGACACATTGTATTCTGTAGGTTCTAATGATAAATACTAAACTCATAAAGAATACTTAGATTTCGGAGCTTTGCCTCCCCCTCCCCCACGGGCATTAAGGTGTCTATTGGAGTCCCCAAGTGGGGGAATAGGGCCTATTTGCACAGATACACATTCAATCACCTGTCAAGTTTGGTAAAATCTGACCATTCAAAAGAAGGCAAAAATGTTAAAACTGGTCCCAGTTTGGTCTCCCGCTAAAAGAAAAAGAAAAAAAAAATCACGCTCACAACCAGTACAGTACATGTATAAAAAGTTGGGGTCAACAAACATGGGAAAGAGGGATATGCATCCCTAGATAATACAATTATTTGTCTCTGGATAGAATTCTTCTTGCTTCAGGGTTACGGTTGTACTTTATCAATTCAAAGATGATTACATCATATTATAAAATGGAGGACACCTGCCAAGCTTTGCTGAATTGTGCATAGTGCATTGTCATATAGGTCAGAGTTACAAATGTAAAGTGGTCAGCAAGAGTGAACTGCTATTTAAAGTCTTCATTGTTTGCATGCTAATGATAAATCACCTGATACCTATTGTTTTTTTTTTTTGGGGGGGGGGTTCAAATGATTAGTCTAATCTGCTTGGAAATCACATTTCAACTTTAGTCAAAATCACACTTACATTTCCTGGAGACTTTGGCAATCATTTTAAGTATTTGATGGACATTTACTTATACAAAATAAATGCACCTGAAACCGTTTTGTAAATCTTTCTCATGTAAAACTATATTTCAATTTAATACAAGAAGTGTTTGATCACCAGTTTTTAACTCACATATACATGTACAATACATGCACTCATGCTTGACAGAACACTGTACTCGATACAATGGGCCGGATGCATAAACGCTAGCAATTGCTTGTGCTAGCCTTTTACTTAAATCTGTATGCATAAAAGCAAGCAACTGCTTGAGAGCAGAAGCTTTTGCTAACAAGCACAAGCAATTGCTTGCTGCCCGCAAGCAATTGCTTAGCCGCAAGCAATTGCTTAGAGACCAAGCATTTGCTTAAAAACATATGCATAAAAATACCTGTTGCTTGTTCTTGCTAGCAATAGCTTACGATTTTCCAAGCTCTGTATAATGAGCTTGAGCTTTTGCTTAACTGGGATGTTCCCTTTTAAGAATCATTTTCATAGTCATAAAAAAAGACCACACTTTGTGCAGGAGTGGAATAAATCTACAAGAAATTACTCCTAAGTAGTGTAAAAAACTTTTTCGTTTCAACAACGGAAATGTCCAGTGGTTAGCACGCAAAATGTGATGAAAAACAGGTAGAATGTCTGACTTCAATGGTGAGCAAGGAGACCTCTCTTCAAGTGCGATCCGGCACATCCGGGCCACTATAAGCAGTGATGGGAATCAGCCAGTACGTGTGTGTGTGTGTGTGTGCGTCTGTGTGTGCATTTATGAGTGTCATTTCATAGCTCCTTTGCTATGTCAGGAAATGTTTCCGCACACACACGCCCTTTCAAATACATGCTGTCATACTCGCCTTTGTTCTCGTGTGTTCGCACAGGCGTGATGTCCAAGCAATTGCTTATGCGGGGCAAGCAAAAGGTATAAGCACAAGCAAAAGGTTATGCATATGGATTTAAGCAATTGCTTGAGCTAGACCTTTTGCTAGACGAGCTTGTGCTTTTGCTTGAAGCAATTGCTTACAAGCAATTGGTTGTTTTATGCATTCGGCCCAATGTCATTTTGTCTAAGATACCAGGTACACTTGCAAAGACATACGATCAAAGGTGTTATAGTCGTACATGCTTTCAAATCACTCTCTTCTCCCATTTCCATTGAACAGGCCCTCACATTCTCCTAACTTTGGTTACATACAAACACACTTGAAAAAAAAAAAATATTTTCATACCAAATAATATTTTAGTAAAACATTATGATGCATCTCACAATCTGCTACTACAGACTATTGATGCATAACCTGTAACATACACATCAAAAAAATGCAGAAAACTCTGCATTCAACGTAACATGGCCTCACCCGTCCCAAAGCCCTTACAATAAGTGCTGTTTTCAATAATTGCACCATGGATTTAATCCTACCCCAATACGACTTCAAATATTTGCCGAAGTCCTAAATAAGTTCACAAATAATTGGAAAATGCAAAGCTTATTTTCATGAAATGGCTTTATGATACACGAGTACTTTTATTTTTTGTATATACAGGCATACAATAGTGCTTACAATAATAACTATGTGAATATAACATTTCTTTCTGATTGCGTTTGTTACATACTCAAAAAGCTGCATCATTATGGTGATCTCTCGCATTTATCCCCAAGTTGAATTATCCTTCGGGTTTATGCCAGGTTTAAGTGTGTGCTTGTGCGTCAAACACAAAAACACTGGTATGGCTTCTGACCATTCGAGCATTGAGAATTAAGGGTTTCTGGGACGAACACTGTAGTAAAAACAAAACAGTAGTTATATGGTTGAACACGCACCAATGTTTGAGATCTGTTAAACACTGTTCGGGGTATAATTGTGTGTAATTCACAAGTTGTAAAGTAGTGAGAACTCTCTCACCAGCATAACATTTACAAGACACAATTGACAGCCCTTATCACATCCAACAGTGTAGAGGTGTACATGATAAACAGAACAGGGCCAGTTGTGGAACCCAATGGCGCACCAATATCAAGAGTATTCTTATCAAACAAAATATTGATTAACCACAATTTTTTTGTTGCCTATTTTTCAGGTATGTATCAAATCATTGATATGCAAAACTCCACAATCCAAATCTGTGTCCTTTTCTATAAAGAAGATCATGCTTAGTCTTATTAAGAAATTAATGTCCACAATAACACTGTTTCCTTCATAAAAGATACAATACAATGTATATCATTTCACACCCTCAGTACTGTACATAGTCTTACAGCTGTGACAGTATCCTTACAATAACTGATGGCTATCAGCACACATCTCCCACTTTAATGTCAGAATGTTGGTCAAGTAGTGCTGTGCATGGTTGATGTCTTCCCAAAATTTTAGTGACAGAAAAACATAAATAATAACTGGGTGCTCCCTTTACATACATTGTATGAACAAGGTTACAACAAAAGTAAAAATTCAGATTAAACAAAAAAAAAAAAAAACTATAATTGAAGTCTGTGGTGCAGAATTCTTTTGGTGATCATGAAAATAAATATCTGTATAATGAACAAGAACTGCTGGCCCTGAGGACTTTGTCATTATGGGAGTCACTTGTGTATACCGTGTACTGGTTATGCAGGGTGCTACATAACTTTTTTTCACCACTTGCCCAGTCAGGCAAGCAGATTTTCAATTTGTTGCAGAACACTTGTCGGAACATGAATTTTACTTGCCTGAAAAGAAATTCCAAAAATGAATAAATGATACAAGAAATCACTTTGAAGTCAAGGATCACATGAATGAACAGCACATGTTGATTGGCATGCTTAAACACATCAGAGTAAAAAACTTGGTTCAATCGAGTGTTGGTTTTGCATTACATTTGGGCTTCTTCACATACATTGAAAGTGTTGGAAAGTCGCTGAAATGAAATTTTAGAAAGTGTGCTGCATCACTAAACAGTCAATATCTTTTGACTTGTGTATGGTTCACTGTATTGGTTTATAGGGAGAAAACTAAAAAAGGTGGTTTCAAAACTTTTTTGCCTGGACAATTTGGGCAAGCATCTTTTCCCATTATTCCAAAACACTTGCCCGATTTTGATTTTCACTTGCCTTTTCAACCGGGCAAGTGCTTATGTAGTATCTTGCAATATGTTCCTATTCCTAAACTTACGTTCAAAGAAAGGACACTGAACACTGAAAGGATGTAAATTTAAACACATTATTGTTATGTGGACATAATAACCAAAGTATATCTTACATGGACCCCTAGTAAATCACTTATGGCACATGCCTTTGACCCTTAACCTTTGACCTTCTGGCTGGAAATTTCCCAGAGAATCTCCATTAGGGAATACATGCATATATCAAGTTTTAGTTTTAAAAATAATAATGCAAGCATTGCATATAATAGTATATGAGGGAAATAGTAAAATTTTTAGTTGAACATGACCTTTGACCCCCTGACTATTGACCCATGACCCCTACATTCCCTAGAAAATCCCTGCCAGTCAGTATGTGCGTATGTACCAAGTTCCATGAAGATACATTGAACCATTTGCGAGAAAAGTGAAATTGTGACATATTCACCTAACCTTTGACCTTTTGACCTTGACCTTATGACATGAAACTCTCTCTGGAGAATCTTTATGCAGTAGTACATGTCTACACTAAGTTTCAAGAAAATACCTTCGGGCATTGCATGGATATGGGGAAAATAGCAACATTTTTAGCATTTGACCATGACCTTTTGACCTTTGACCTCTTGCCAATGTCACTAAAATCTACTCAACTAATTGCCTTATCATACATCATCCTTGGACCAAGTTTGGTGAAAGCTGCTTCATCCAGTTTTGAGTTATCACATAAACAGATAAATTTTTGGATTTGACCTTGATCTTTGACCTTAGACCTCTGTCCAATTTCACTCAAAAACTAATCAAGTAATTGTCCCATTATACATCATCCTCAGACAAAGTTCTTTGAAATTTGCTGGATCAAGTCTTGAGTTATCACGTAAACAGATACAATTTAATGATTTGACCTTGACCTTTGACCTTTGCCTTTGGCCGATTTCACCCAAAATCTAATCAAGTAATTGCCCCATCATACTTTATACTTGGACCAAGTTTGGTAAAATTCCAGTCAATATTACTCAAGTTATCGCGTAAACGAATGCGGGCGGACGTACGGACGGATGGACGGACAGACAACCCGAAAACATAATGCCTCCGGCACCACTTCGTGGTGGAGGCATAAAAACAACAGCAAAAAATGGTTTACAACACACTGTCACCTTCAACTTGGCCTTGAGAACTCACACAAATATTCAAGCATTTGAGAATACATGTATATGACTATATTACAAACATAAAGAGAATGACTGTGATAATGCAGCTTAATACAGCTCCATGCTAATGCATGTCTTGTACATGACACACATGTACTGTAAAAGCTGTTAATTTCTTGAGGGTTTAATATTCATCAATTTTGCTAGTCACTCTTGGCATACCAATTTGACAACACACAAAAATATTGTGAATGGACATGCATCAGTGAACTAACAATAGCCTACAAATTGTAGCTGTCAAATGGCAAAAAAAAAAAAAAAAAAAATCACGAAATTCACGAAACTCATGAAATATCATTGGTGGATGCATGACTGCCCTGTGTTACAATATCCAGTCTCAAAATTTGTGAAAACAAATATTAGATGTGCCAGACGCTGAGTTGGTGCAATTTTTGTTTGTTTGGAAAAGATAATAGAAAAACAACACGGGTGCAGATTCCCCCCACCCCCATCCACCCTTTCAGGGCTAAAACAGTACATTTGGAAATAATGAAATTGCCATTCTTATAAGAAATTGTCTCTGTCTGCACTCTGAGTTAAGTCAAATAAACAAATCAGGAGTAATTTACACTGCAACATGACAGTGTTCCAGGATGTCACCAGTCTCTTTGCTTGATGACTAGTGAGCAACGTAGTGTAGTCACAGCTCAGAACCTCGTAAGGACAATTGGGAAGTTTTCTGTGATGAGATGATCATCATGTAACACAATGACAAGGTTGATTTCAAATTCTGTAGCAGAAAATAAGTGAGAAGAAATATCAGAAAAACATGTTAAAAACCCTGAAAACTTCACACAGAATCAGTCAAGGATATCATAGCTACTTAAGCAGAAATCAGAGCTTTAGATGTTATACATGTAGGTCATAGCTAACATTTCCATTTGGTTTCCAAACATCCAGACTATAGGAAGCTCACTCCTATATGCTGCAGTCCTGCAAATAAGGTTTTGACAGAAAGCAACATTGTGTGTTCTGGAATGTTTCGTATTCCTGAGCATGTTTACCCCTCATACATATCATGTATCTGTAATACTTTTGTACACATTTCACATGAAATGCTTGCTACAAAGAGGCTCATTATCAGCTATATGAGGGCTAATATGCAAGCAGTTAACACACATGTGAGTATGAACAATTGAAATGCAATAAATATATATATATATATATATATATATACAGTATATATAATATACTGTATATATACTGTACATACACATCAGTTTATTTAACATTTCTATGTCATGGGATTTGTTAAGACCACACTGGCACTTTTTTGATTGGGTTTTATAGGACTGTGATAAAATTTCAGTTTTAAAAATCGAGACTACAATTCATCCTGCAACCATCTATGCCCCTGAATTTTGGCAAATGATTAAATGCCTGACATTACTCATTCTCATTCAACCACAACAGAGATAAAGATAACTAGAAATATCACTGAATGTGATTAATAAGCCCACCTAAAACTGAGGGAGTTAGCTCAGTCAAAAATACTTCTGTATATTCTTTACTGAAAAATATGCTACATGGCAATGCATAGTTCAACCTTATGAAGGTGTGCTTTGCTTATTTAAAAATTAATCACATCAGCCAAATTTTAACTCAAAAGGGATTGAGCAAAATACACAGTTGGTAATTTGTATAATTCTTATTTCAAAAAGAATTTGGTTACTATGGCAACACATTGTTTGACAATGACAAGAAATGAAGTTTGCACATCTACATAGATAGTAAAGCAGTCACATGTATCACATTTCCCAACAGATGCTGAAAACTGAGGGAGTTTGCTCAATCCACAAACTTTTGTATGTTTTTTATTAAAAATGTGGTTACTGTGGCAATGCGTTGTTCAACACTGACAGAGGATGTGTTTTGCACATCTTAGAACTACTGTACAGTGGTTATGTATGTATGTGCCAAACTTCATATAAAATGCTCAAAACCTGGGTGAGTTAGTGTAATCCACAATATTCTTGTGTAATTTTTATTCTAAAATACTGTTACCATGAAAACACATTGTTTGACAATGATAAAAAATATGACGTTTGCACACGATATCATAGTGGTCATACACATGTATATGCCAAATTTCAGGCCAAATGTTAAAAAACTGAGTTAGTCAGCTGAATCCACAATACATTTCTATGATTTTCATACAAAATATGCTGGTACCATGGCAACAAATTGTTCTAACAATGACAAAAGATAAGTTTGAACATCTACGCACCATATACCACTGGAACCAGTTACATGCATGTGCCAATTTCAAGCCAATTGCTCTAAAATTGAGGGAGTCAGCTGAATCCATAATATTTTTGTTTGCTTTATATTGAAAAAAAAAAATGTTGTTTACAGCATTACTGTAAGATGAGTTTTGCACATCTGAAATTTATATTGGTCAAATGTGTCTAACCTAAAGTCAAATGCTCACAACCTGAGAGTTAACTAAATTCACTTGTAATATGTATGACTTTCATTTAAAAATACTGTTACTGTGGCAATATATTGTCCAA
Organism: Diadema setosum; assembly: GCA_033980235.1. Classification (NCBI taxonomy): domain Eukaryota; kingdom Metazoa; phylum Echinodermata; class Echinoidea; order Diadematoida; family Diadematidae; genus Diadema; species Diadema setosum. The sequence continues at coordinate 14,898,960 of CM067070.1, read as the reverse complement.
CAATAATAAAATATGACATCTGCACTTCTACATGCTACAGCAATCACATGTGGCAAATTTCAAGTCAAATGATTAAAAAAAAAAAGAAATAAGGGCATGAGCAAAATCCCCAATTTTTTGTATGATTTTCATTAAAAGAAAAGGTTGTTACAATGGCTACACATTGTTCATCAATGCCAAAAGATGAAGTCTGCATACTGTATAAGCTATTATTTTCGAGAGGGTTTAATTTTCACGAATTTTGCAAATCACAGTTGGATCGCGAATTTGACAACACGCAAAATTGTCTCCATGCCCTCTGTTAATAGAGCATTAACATAAGCATCAGTGTTGATTTGCGAAAACAACATCTCGCGAAAATGTCTGCGACCTCATCAATTGCGAAAAATAACAGCATATACAGTATCTACAAACTGTAGCAGTCAAATGTGCCAAAATTCATGTCAAATGCTAAAAAATTGAGAGAGTTAGGTCAATAAGTGATAGGGCTTTTTCTATTACACATATTGATTTTGCGTGAGGACTGAAAATAGGTGAAATGGGTCAACCTAGCTGGGGGGCATTTCATGAAGCATTTTGTCCAACAAAGTTGTCGGACCAATTTGCTCTAAGCCAATCAGATGCATGGATTTCAGTAGCTTGTAACAGTTTGTCAGAAAAATATCCGACCAAAACGCTTCATGAAATGCCCCCCTGATCTTGACTTTTTCATATTTTCTGAAAGAGCAAGTCTTCTTCTACAGTATGCTAAAATTTGGGATCATAAAATGAGCAGGAAAGTGTATTTTTTAGCAGTTTGTCTCGAATATTTTTGGTAGAATAGCGTGATTAGGTGTGTCTTTAGAGTCTCATTTTCATTTCTGAAAAACCTTGTAAATACTCTTCACTTTCAACTCAAATAACTTTTGAAAGGATGATGCTACTGCTTTGAAAGTTGGCATTAATTATGGACAGAATGTGTTAATAAGGCAAGCTCAATTTCGGTTTAATCTGATAATCCCTTCACTGTCGTTACTCCCGTGGTTTATTTCCTGTTTTTTGTCCCATTCATCGCACAGCCAGCAGGGCTTGGTAAAAATTAAGTGCTTGAATAGACACTGTACTTCAGAGCCTCTTTTCTCAGTTCACACTTTTCCTGAGTGTGTGCTTTCTTTCCAATATTTAGATAGGTTAGAAGAGGCCATTCGATTTGAGTTATACATCATTTTAAAGCTTAAAGTCTGCTCTTTCAGAATATGCTCTTAACTAAAATTTCATGTATGGCGACTTTCTGTTTGTTTTGTGATGCAGGGTCACACATAAGCACTACTTATTATTACTATTATCAATGCACATATTTTTAGATGATTTGTACTAAAACTGCTATTGTCATGGCAAGCGATTTATTCTGATTCAAAAAAACGACAAACATTTAGTGATTTTTATGAAAATTTGCCGCATTATGGGATCCTTCAAAGAAAAATGATGCTTTGTGCATCGGTCACACACGCCAAATTTTTAGTCAACTGCTCAAAAACTGGGGGACATGGGTCAATCCACATATTTTTAAAGATTTGTTTAAAAACTGATGTTGCTATGGCAACAGACTTCTTAACACTCATGAAAGAGATCTTGTACAACTATACATTACACTGATTGCATGTGCAAAATTTCAGCTGAATGGGTTAAAATTGAGAGTAGTTTGATCCACATTTTGTGATTTTTATAAAAATTTGCCATTGTCATGACAATGCATTACACAATATTGACAACAACAACAACAAAAAATGTGTCTTGCACATCTACCTAACATAGCGGTCACACATGCCAAATTTTAGGTTAATTGATCAAAGAATAAGAGAGAAGACACAATATTTTGCATGATTTTTATGAAAATTTGTTAATTCCATGGTAATGCATTACTCCATACAGACTAAAATGTTATTATTTTTTTTACACATCTACCTATGATAGTGGTCAATATGCCAAATTTAAGGTTGATTGCTCAGAAAATGAGAGAGTAGTTCAAGCCACAAGAGTTTGCAACGACCGACCAACCCGCCACCGATCTCAGAGTGATTTCTATACCCCATACACACTATGTGTGGGTAAGGGTATAATTACAAGGTATTACGGATGATGATATGAAGCATATTATGTCCCTATGTATTTTTTTTAAGGAAAGACTATACAATTGTAACTGAATTTCATGTTTGCTTAATCTGAAGAAATATGTTTTCAATGCAGATTTGAATTTATTGATATTGGTAATATGTCTTAAGTGTCCGTGGTAGATTACTCCATAAAGTAGACACGTTCATATGCAAATGTTCATTCTCCACAAATTTTGGTTCTTCTTTACTATCCACTTACCAACTTTGAAGTTGCTGGTGGCAAGTGTCGGACAGGTGAAGAGTCGGGGGAAGACCATGTACATTGGAATCGTCATGCCTCTGCACACATTGCCTTCACCTATCTGTATGTTCTGGATTTCAGTTGCTGAAATACAATAATTTAAAGAATAGCAAGATTGGATTCTTTCATAAAAAAGAAAGCAGGGGCAAAATATCCATAGCAGTCATTAATCAGAAATCTGGTATATATGGCAAAGCTTTTCACATGCTAGATATTAATTTCATATGATCCACCTTCATAATTGCATAAACCCAAAGTATCAACTTTGAATTTGATGATTCAACATTGTCTTCAAATATCAGGACTCCCACTTCTGTACACTGTGCACAATCCATTTTTGATCTGCGTAAAAATCCCTCACTGTCAAAAGACCTATATCGATAGAGGAATACTTCAGTGATGACTTAAATCCATTTACTTACAACAAACTTCTGATATTACTCACAATTTTGAGACATATTTCTACAATGACACTGATTGTGACCTTTCTTGACAACATCAAGTCCTGAGACCTCATAACATGGTTTGTCTCTTAAGAGGAAAATATTGTTAACATGCTGGTAATAATGTTCTTACCATCCCGAGCATAGCCCTCTGCACAGCCACAGGTTTCAACTCTCACTAGCTGAATTTCCACAGATTTGATTGGTGCATTGCAGTGCTCTATGACCACATGACCTGTAAGAGGTTTCCTTATGCAGCAACTTGCCGAGTCTAATCTGCCTTTGATGCTGAAGTTTGGTAATGCAGTTCTCTGTGCCAGAAAAAAAAAAAAAAAAAACTAGAAATGTCGCTATGGGGACTGGTATGCCTCCGCCACAATGCATGATTCTCCCAATAGGTGTATAGTACAATGTCTTCACAATGTGTGATGACAGTTTCACATAACTGGCAAAATATTAAAATGACAAGTTTGTCATAAATGCATTGAGTGTTCACTTTCCTTGAACTAGGTTTATTTGGATGAATGGCTATACTGTCTAAGAGTGCGGGTATTTGGGGATTTGAGGATTTGTACCCAACTTTTGACCCTTTATAAGTTTAAAGAAGAAGTGAAATTTAGCACTTTCACATGACCTTTGACCTTTTGGCAAGAAACTTCCAAGAGAATCTGTATTGAATAATACATGCATACACTAAGTTTCAAGAAAAAATCCTGCAGGCATTGCATGGATAAGAGAGAAATGACATTTTGATGAATTGACCTTGACCTTTGACCCATGACTTTTGACCCACGACCCCTAAATTTCCTACATGATCACTGCCAGTCAGTACATGCATATATACTAAGTTCCATGAAGATACCTTGAAATATTTGTGAGATATGGAGAAACAAGGCAAGTGCCATAATGTGTCTCGCCCATTCGCGTACAATTTCTTGTACGCGAATGGGATATAACAGATAAAAAAAAGAGATATAACAGATAAAAAAATATATATATAACAGATAAAAAGAGATATAAAAGGGTAAAAATTTATGGCAAAAAAGAAATGTGCCATAAAAACTTAACATTGGGCCCTTAAAGTTCTTTGACCCCTGCTTGTGACCTTTGACCTTGTGGTGACCATCCACTCCCCAAGGGACATCTACGATCCAAGTTTGGTCACAAACGGAACTATGGATCAAAAGTTATGACCAATAAGAGAAACGCGCCATAAAAACTTAACATTGGGCTCTAAAAGTTTGTTGACCCATGCTTGTGACCATTGACCTTGTGGTGACCATCCACTCCCCAAGGGACATCTACCATACAAGTTTAGTCACGAATGGAGTTATGGATCAAAAGTTATGACCCATAATAGAAACGCGCCATAAAAACGTAACATTGGGCTCTAAAAGTTCGTTGACCCCTGCTTGTGACCTTTGACCTTGTGGTGACCATCCACTCCCCAAGGGACATCTAACTTCCAAGTTTGGTCACAAATGGAGTTATGGATCAAAAGTTATGACCCATAATAGAAACGCGCCATAAAAACTTAAAGGTGCATGGTCCCGGTGTTTTAGTCAAATGTGTACGCGGGCGCACGGCGCAAGTTTCCTATAGAGACCTACACTATCAAATTCTCTTTGGCGCTTACGCTTTGGCCCACTTTCCCCGAGTCCGAAGAAGTCCGATTCACTGTAGTCAGTGTGGTCGGATCACAGTTCGGCTCATGATTCGGCTGAGGAGGATGACAGCTTAAGCAAACTTCTTTTGTGATGTCATAAAACAAGCACATATGCACGCACCCTGGCATTACTACAGACTGCGCGATGCGCAAAGAAGACAACAAAGGCAACGTTAATTAGCAACACCTACGCACTTTACTCTTGATGACAGCTCAACTTCGGTAACCTTCGTATCAATGCTAACGGTGATCGGCAGTATCATGAACAGCGCCATCTATACTACCGGGACTATGCCCCTTTAATATTGGGCCCTAAAGTTCATTGACCCCTGCCTGTGACCTTTGACCCTGAGGTGACCTTCATATATGGTAAAATGTGAAACTTTGTATGACCCCTCTTCCCTCGAAGTTTGATTGCAATTGAAGCCAAGAGTGAAGAGTTATTGAAGTTTTTGTAGCGTTACGGACAGACGACGGACAGACGACGGACGGACAGACGCCGCAGGCAATCCCTTAGTCTCCCCGCACCTCCAGTGGGCTTGACCTTTGACCTTTGACCTCATGACCCAAAGCTCTCTCTGGGGAATCTTTATTTGGTAATTCATGTATACACCAAGTTTCAAGAAAATACCTCGAGTCCAGGCATTGCATAGATATAGGGGAAATAGTAAAATTTTGAGCATTTGACCTTGAGCATGTGTGCCCAAAAGTTGATAGGGCACAACTTCCCCCACTCATACATATACATGCCGAGTGTCATTAGGATACCTCTAACAGTTTTTTCGATACACTGTCCACAAAATTGATTATGGACGGACAGACGGATGGACGGACAACCGAAAACATAATGCCTCCGGCGACACTTCGTGGCGGAGCATAAAAAAAAAGTCATGTTCAATAGCTAAATGAGAATATTACATCCAAGAGTAAATGCATACATCACCCTCCTTGTAAGTTTTCAACTGGCATACATATGTTCTTCAGTACATTAGACAATAGAGTTCCATCTTGGAATCAAGTTAAAAGAATGCTATGACAGACCACAATATAACATAGGATTTTCTATTTCTCAATGTGGGGATTACTATTAAACTTATCACTTTTAAGTCTTCAAATGGTATACCAGTAAACACAATGTTTAATAGAATTTACAGGCTGTTATTATCTTTTCTTAGAATCATTTAGTTGAAAAAAAAATACAAATTTTCAATGAACATTTATCATTTTGACCTTCATATGTGAGCAAATTTATGTCAGTCTAGCATTACACATGTTCACCAAAAAGTTTTCATTTTGTATAAATTCTAATAGATTGCTTGCTTGAAAAAATTTTGGGGCAAATTTATCCTCTATTGAGGTGTTTTGAAAGAAAATATTGCATTGGGGGCAATGCACAATGGAAACATAAAATGACCTAACATCCCTGTTTAAAGTGCCCTTTTGCTGTGGATGTATCCTAATGCATTTTCAAGAAGATGAAAATTGAATCCCATTTTGGTATTCCCTTCCCCCAACCCTAAAGGGGGGGGGGGGGGGCAAACCCTAGATCTGCCATGAACAAACCTGAAACTAAAGTCACTGATATGCTTACTTGTAGCATTAACTAGATTTTATCACTTCTGGTTCTGGAGAAGAAAATTTATACAGATTCCACAATTTTATTTTTTCTGAAGGGGGGCAGGAGCATCGCACCTCTTTATACAAATAAAAAATGTATCATCCTAACGATAATATTTGCCAAGTTTGGTGAAAATGTGACCATGCATTTTTAAGAAGATAAAAATGTAAAAATTGGGTCCCAACTTGGTGCCCCCTTGGGGCTTGGATCTTGGTGCCCCCCATTCCATCAAAAACAAAGTTGAAATTACAGTCTCCAAAGTACTCATAACAATTCTAGCACATCTGGTTCTAGATAAGAAGATTTTCACAGATTTTTTTTTTTTTTAATTTGGGGCTTCTGTGCCCCCTCAGGGCCCCCATAGGAGTATGGTGCCAATGTGAACAAACTGAGATCCTATCACCCAAAGGATGGCACCTGCCAACTTTGGTGAAAATCTGTCATGACTTTTTCAAGAAGAAGCTAAAAATGTACCAAGTTTACATACAATGCATGACAGACAACAGACAATGAATGACAAGAAAATCTCACTTGAGCCTTTGGCTTAGGTGAGCTAGAAAAGGCCTTACATCTTTGACATTCTGCAGTGACTCTGGTGTGATATGGAATGGTACTGGTTTGAGCTCTGCCTTGTCCTTCTGTGCCTTGTACTCTATGATGAATTCAATGGTCTTGGCCAAATCCTTGGCAAGAAGAGATCGTTTCACTTCTGCTTTCAAGGTATACTGTGGAAAAAAACAAAACAAAACATAGTTACGCATATATGAAATAAAACTGTCTGAAAAAGAAAAAAAAAATCTGCTGTGATAGTGTCAAGAAGACACCCAGAACCAGAATCAGACAACCAGAATGTTGATGTCTGAAGTGGATTGAGATGCAATCTGCAATATCTTTGTTAAACATAGCAATCATCTTGCTGCCCAGACATGACTTTGTCTAGCACAATATTCAGTTTTGTAATATGAGAGTTGTAATCAGCAGCATCAGTGGAATGGGCTTCATGAAAACCATACTTATCAGGATTATGTAATTTATTGCATGTGAAAACATTGTCAGCTCTGTTGTACACAATATTTTCAAGTATGTCTGAAAAGGTAGGCAGAGTACAAATAAGGTGGTATTTAAATATATTTGAGGCAACGCTGCACACTGGCACTGGTCCGACAGTCCCTGACCAGTAAAAATCACTGTCAGACCTTACACTTTTTCAGGAATGGACCGGTAAAAAATGGAAAAACTGGGTACCTTCCTACTGGTCCGACAGAAAGGTCAGACAAGTAGAAACTAGAAAAGCACTCCGAGATCGCAGACCTCCACCAAGCACATGCTGAAAATCATCCAATTTCACAATATATAGTGTTTCAAAAATTTAACAGATTTTTAGGCCCTGTCACACTTTCCAGTCAAGCTACACAAGCTTGTTACGTGTGGGGATTTTCCAGCATACCAGACAATTTCTGACTGGTGGACAAGGATTTGGGCGAGTCAGTGTATGTGTCTTACTTGCTGGACACGTTCTACTTAAGTTCTACTTGCAGGTATACTGCGTGCCAGGTGCGTGGGAGCTGACAACTCAGTGAAGGAATTCCTCTGAAGGAATGGGAGATGTCCCACAGAATGTCATTATCTTAGCCGCATACAGGGACTGCAAAGTACATGTACCTGCGTGGGAGTTGCCTGCAAGGTGCTGCCGCCAAGGGCCTCCTACTGGCATTCTTCATGGACCTCTGCGGGCAATCCCCGCAACTCACCCACAAAAAGTTTTGGTCATGCTTAAAACTTGGCTGCGGGCAAATCAGACTTGCATGCGCACCTCCGCGTGAGATACGCGCTAGGTACTGTCAGGTGCGGACCAACTGCGAAGAGCTCCGGGTAGCAAATTTGTTTCCCCTCAAGTCAACCTGTAAAACTTCCCCAGATATGGTACGATAAGGCCTTGAGCATGCTCAAAACTTGTTCCGAGTGAGTTGTGGGGGTTCGCTCACAGAGTTGCATGCAGAACACCAGTAGGAGACCCTTACCGGCAGCACCTCACAGGCAGGTACTTTGCAGTACCTTAAGTCCCTCGTAACAGAAAACAGATCGATTTCAAAGCTCTCACGGAGGTCACACGGAATACACGCAAGTAGAAGGTAAGTAACACATGTCTAGCATGTAAGACGCAAGTGCGAAACTTGCAAACATTCTTGTCCGCCCGCAGAAAATTCTCCTGCTTGCTGGAAAATCCCTACTCGCAACAAGCCCACGTAGCTTGCTCCCAAAGGTGTGACACGGCCTTTAAAAAGAACAAGACTCACCTGCACATTGACAAACACACCATGGTATGTTTCATAGAGAGTTCTGTTTAATTTGGCTTTGAGGGGCACTTCAAAAGGAATCTCTGTCTTTCCAGCAGGTATCTTTCCAGGCTTTGCAGCATTCAGGGACACACTCAACAGTTGAATTGGCTGCCAGTTGAATTTCCACCAGAAAGAAAAGATAAATCACATTAGGATTAACAGTGGCAGTAATCCCTTACATTCACATTATCATACTTAAAAATCATACTATCCAAATGGTGGTACCACATATTCCAATATATTTGAAAAGTACTCCACTTGTTCAATAACTCTTTGGAAATATATTTGCAACAAAACACAAGAGACAAGCAGTTTAAGACTAAAACTAGAAATGTCGCTACAGCGACTGGTTATACCCCCGCCAAACAACATTTCATAAGCTTTGGTCAAAAAACTGAGGAAGTAGTTAAATCCGCAAGATCTTTCCTTGATCTTCTGCCATTAATATGCCGTTACCATGGCAACGTACTTTCGGGTACTGTCGAAAAATGCGTCTTGCACATCTACAACCAAAGGCACACATCTGTACCAAATTTCATGGAAATTGGGCAAAAACTGAGGAAGTAGTTTGCAACACAAAATTTTCCATCATTTTGGCTCATAATATGTGAGCTGTTACCATGGCAACATACTTTTTGTCACTGTCAAGAAATGTGTCATGCTGACCTATATCCTAAGACAAACATTCAATATGAATTCCATGAGAATTGGAAGAACACTGATGAAGCAGTTTTGCCATGAAGCATTTTGCCCTATATTTTACCAATAACATGCCATTACCATGGCAACGCACTTTTTGCCACTGCGGAAATATGTGTCTTGCACATTAACATATTCAGATGAACATCTGTACCTAATTTCATAAAAATTGATCATAAACTGTGGGAGGAGTTCGCGATGCAAGATTTGTACCCATTTTTGCCCATAATATGCCGTTACCATGGCAACGTACTTTTGGGTACTGTCAAAAAATATGTCTTGCACATCTACAACCCAAGGCACACATCTGTGCCAAGTTTTATGGGAATCGGTTGAAAACTGAGGAAGTTTTGCAAAAAGATTTGCAACGGACCGACCGTCCGACCGACCGCCCGACCGACCGACCGCCCGCCCGACCGCCCGACCGCCCGACCGTCCGCTGATTCCTATATACCCCCTTCAAACTTCGTTTGGCGGGGGTAAAATAAAAGTGTACCTGAATCACAAAACCATCAAAACATCACCTAGCAAATTCTATGGGGTAAAGAAAAATACTGATAGTGGAAGCTTTCTGCTTTAAAATTATAACTCACTAAAAACTGCGAGATCCTACCCTTATCCACCAAAATAAATGATGGGGAATCTTGCCGGTAAAAATGCAGCTTTAAGCAAATAGGCTTTGAAGGCAAGGGTCCATATCTCTTATTCCATGTAGAAATGAGGAATTCTAATGCAATGGCAGCTGCTATAAAGAAATCATCAACAGTGTCTTTCAAACCTTGAAGTCATTAGCAACATTCCATGTGTAATAATTAAAAGAAAAAGAAATTCAAACTGGTGACTGTTTTCTGTTTGGTACAGTGCACTCCCATTATAACAAATAATAATAATAATAATAATAACACTTATATAGCGTTTTATACTGACGTTACTAAGCTCATTAATATGGAAGAAAATGGTAAACCAAAATAGAACACTTTATAACAACAACAACAATAATTAAGATTGGGTAAATAAAAGTTTTCAGCAATGATTTAAACTTATCAACATTTCTGCATTTTCATTCATTCATTCATTCAATAGAACATTTATTTCCAGATCAATTCGTGTAACAGCAGTAACAATTCAGTAATGACAAACTGGAGGTGACAACTCAGTAAGCACAGCTTGAAGTGAGTGCGAGTTTGATCCAAAGAGATGGAGAAACAACAGAAAAAGCCCTATCACCATAACAGTTACAGGTGCGTGGACCATGGGATAGTTGCAAAGTGGAGGAAGAACGGAGAGATTGGGTTGAAGTGGAGGAGCAGAGAGAAATCAAGTCTTTGAGATGAGATGGGGCAAGATTATTACATGTCTTACAAACAATGAGAAGGGTTTTAAAAGTGATACTTTGATGTATGGGGAGCCAGTGGAGGGACTGGGGAACTGGAGTAATGTGATCAGATCTTTTTGTGAGGGTCACAAGCCTAGCAGCTATATTTTGATTTTTTTGTAGTGGTGCGATACTAGAGCAGGGAGGCCAACACGAGAATTACAGTACCGGTAATCAAAATGAGAAGATACAAATGCATGAATAAGACGTTACAGTGATAGACTGATCCATAACAAACACAGTTATAACAAAATGCTTCTTTTTCATCTTCTTCTTCTTTTATGGTATACATATTTTCAGTCTTTCTGCTGTGGTGTAAAGCGCCTTGTGCATTTAATCAGAATGGAAAATGGCACTATAGAAATTGTAAATGGTCGTTAAAGCGAGGTAAAAATTCAGGTCAAAAGATTAGCAGCTATATACATATATGGATGTCCTGTACTGTTCAGCCAAAGAAACAAAGAAAACAGCCAGTTCCGAGGACTTCGTTATAACGGGAGTGCACTGTACACTGTTACATGCTTCATGTGAGAAAACTGACAAAACCAACCTTAGACAATCTGGGGCCGTATTCTGAGGGCTTATTAAGTGTCTGATTAGCACTTACAGTTGAACCTCTTGTATCCGGACAAGTCGGGACCGGGTCTCATCCGGATAAGGGATTTGGCCGGATACGGGAGACTCGATGCTTCATACATGTACACTTGTACATATACTTACACATGTACTGATGTAGCCCATTGTAGTACCACATGTAGTAATGTGTATACTGCAACCTTTTCATTGTTACATTTGGGGATGTTTGGGGATGTTAAAATGTCTGAAGGTAAGCAATTTGGAAGGAAATTTGATGTAATGTATGTTAATCATGTTGGAAGTAATATGTAATTCATGTGTATTTGTGTAGGAGTTCTCAAGGAGTTGGGAATCCCCCTTTCCTCCTGTAATTATTATAAAAAAAAAATAAAAAATCACGGCGAGATTGCCTCCGTATAATAGAGAGATCCGGATAAAGGGAGGCCGGATAAGAGAGGTTCAACTGTAATTACCAAATTGGTATTCTGAGAGCTTAATAAAGTAGGGGGTCTATTAACTACCATGACAACAAGCATTTTGGCGGGAAAGTCTTACGCGCTTGCGCGTATTGACGCGCGTGCACTTCTAAGAGGACTTAATCACATAGTTAATTACAAATCGGTATTCTGAGTGTGTGAATAAGTATGACAGTAAATGAAAAACTTAATGATACCAAAGAGTGTCATTAACTACTCCGATATCAAGCATTACAGCCTTTTTTCTCGGCCAAAACGATGATTACCGTCTTCGGTAACCAAGGAGCGGTTGAGTCTTGTTGTTATGGTATTCATAGAATTCAGAGAAAAAAAGAATATAGGCGATCTTCGAGGAATTTTGTCATTTTATGTGAGCTCTTCGCGTGCGTAGGTGACGGGTTGTAATCAAAGACCGGAGTGTGCGCAAGGAGCTCTTGCGTTGTAATTACAGGGGGTGTGTGGAGGAGCGCGCATTGAGGGCATATTTGCGCGCGTGAATATCATTTTGGCTTCTAACAATGCGTCTAATTGGATGGAATAACAATTAGATGGGAGGAACCTAAGATAATCATAGGGGACTTAATCATACCTTAATTACGTCCTCAGAATACAGATTTTGCCCATGATTAAGGGCCTATTAACTTCTCAACTTAATTACAAAGTTAATTACAGACTTAATTACGGCCTCAGAATACCACCCCTGACCTTCAAATGGTTGCAAAGTCTGGATTCAATAAGCACAATAAGCACAATTCATACCACAAATAAGGAAACCACTGGCACAAAGGTACTCCTTCATTTTGCTTTACCTTGATTGAGTTGTAAAAGGCTTCAAAGAGCCCCACGCTCTTGCTGCTGAGCTGAAGGTTGACAGATCCATCAGCAGTGAGTGTGATTCCCTGATGCTGGAACTCAGTTTTGGTCTGAATCACAATAACACCTGCGAGAACCTCCTACATTGAAAAAAGTTGAAAACAAACTTTGCTAACACTCTTGAAAGTATAATGCGTTACATACAAACAATAATTATTTAAAATAACCACTCTCACATGTAGATAAAAACTCTTAGATAAGTTTTTGCAACATACAGTATGCCAAGATCAGTTCTTCAACAGATGGTTGTCTATTCTGCATCTATAACATAGTTTAATTTAATTGGTGTTACATATTTGGCACTATAACTTGAAAGTTTGGATAATGTGAGCTGTCATTCTCCACACATTAAAAGCCACTTTCTGTGTAAAGATGGGATCCTATCCATTATCCATCAGTTGCCTAGGCAAATACTGAAAATGTACACACTTACTACATTTACAGCCAGATCAATGGCTAAATTATTAAGAAAGTATCACAGATAGTCCATTCTGTGTCTGTCCATGCCAGCAGTTCATGGTTTCTCCCAGCAGGAACAATTGGATAAATATATGAGAAAATAATACACAATGATAGTAATATTACTTGGTCATTTCAGGTGTATCAGGGCAATTACCTCCCAAGGAAATTACCATTCCCCCCCCCCCCCCCCCGACTAAATACTGGTTAGTGAAAATGTTAGAGTAAAGATTAGGGTTAGGGTTAAGATTAGGTTCAGGATTAGGATTAGGGTTAGGGTCAGGGGAAGAATCTGGGGTAATTGCCCTAGACCTATTTCAGGGTACTCCTCATTACTAATTACCCTTGCTATCTACTATACCCATATTGCTGATGCTTGTGACTCAGGCAACATGGTCCCAGATGGTACAGTCTTCATTCTTACCCGTACACAGGAATACATATAGGGTGTCACCACTCTGCCCCCCCCCCCGTTTTTTACCCAAGAAGTGGCAGTAGGAAAAAAAAAGAAAGAAAACAGAATAAAACCCTAACCTTTGAGCCCAGTAATGTGCTGAAGATCGACCATTTTGTTTTTCTTTGTTTGTTGTTGTTGTTTGTTTGTTGTTTGTTTGGTGGTTTTTTTTTTGTTTGTTTGTTTTTTTTTTGCTTGCCATCTGAAGAAACCAGGAAGTGGAATGAGAAAGATGAGCTGAAGACCATTTTTTTTTTTTTTGTCACCTGAAGAAATGCCACTGAAGTGCCACGAGAAGTTGTGCCGAAGGCCTTTTCAAACTCAATAAACAAACTCACTCTTTATACCCAACAAGAAACATCTCCAAAATATTCATGTCATAATAAATCTCAGAACTTTTTTAATAAGCTAAAAATCACTTCAACACACAGGCCCAGACGTATGGAATGCTTTACCATCTCAGTTTAGACACAATTCATTAAATCGGTTAAACATATGCTTGTTGCCAAATATTAGACCCCATCTACAGTGAGTGAAAAGGCCGGGTTCGGCCGCGGCCGAGCTCATTCTTTATTTCACTGTAAACGGGCAAAAATGCGGAGGTCTCGGGTTCAAATCCCGATGGAATCCCATTTTCTTTGCTCAATTTTCCGCTAATAAATAATATCCCTTTCTGGTCAGTGTTTCTGTTTGCGTTTGTTACACACTCAAAAAGCTGCATCACTTTGGTGATCCCTCGCATTTATCCCCAAGTTGAATTATCCTTCGAGTTTATGCCAGGTTCAAGTGTGTATACGTATGTGTCACACACAAACACACTGTTATAGCTTTTGACCATTTGAACATTGAGAATTTAGGGTTTCTGGGATGAACACTGTACTAGGGCCTTGTTGTATAGCTCAGTCGGTAGAGCACCGGGCTAGCAATCCGGAGGTCTCAGGTTCGAATCCCGATGGAATCCTATTTCCTTTGCTCAATTTTCCACTTATAAATAATATTCATTTCTGGTCAGTTTTTCTGTTTGTGTTTGTTGCATACCGGTACTCAAAAAGCTGCATCACTTCGGTGATCCCTCGCATTTGTTCCCAAGTTGAATTATCCTTCGGGTTAATGCCAAGTTCATGTGTGTATACGTGTGTGTCACACACAAACACACTGCTAATGTGCTATATAGCTTCTGACCTAACTATACACAGCCCAGTCGCTGTACATACGCAGCGTGCACAGCGTATTAACAGCGTCTGGTCGGGCTACTTCTGACCATTCGAGTATTGAGAATTTAGGGTTTCTGGGACGAACACTGAACTAGATCTAGGGCTTTCTATAGCTCAGTCGGTAGAGCACCAGGCTAGCAATCTGGAGGTCCAGGGTTCGAAATCCCAATGGAATCCCATTTTCTTCGCTCAATTTTCCACTTACAAAAAAAAAAATAAATAAATGAAATAAAAGACTTCTCTGGACAGACGGATCTTTCTAAGTAAGTGCATGATTGCCAGCTAATCTATAGTATAAACAATACTCGGCGGTGAGTTGGCTCAGTCGGTAGCGCGTCTGCCTCACGATCACGCGGCCCGGGTTCGAACCCGAGTCTGGACTGAGCAATGTTGTGTGTAAACAGACCGTCCCCTCTAGCAAGAGGCAAAACACTCTGTCCCTCGGATAGGACATAAAATGGAGGTCCCGTGTATGAGAGAGCAACAACTCATGCACGTAAAAGATCCCGCTTCATTCATTCATCGCAAAGAGCAGGGTGTTTAACCCGGTGAAGTGGTCCAACCTCACATCCAACTGGACCCCATGGAAGACCAGCTTAACGTAGCTGAATTGGGCTATCCAGCCATCTTGTCAGATGGAAAATGAATAAAAAAAAAAAAAAAAAAAAAAAAAAAAAAAAAAAAAAAAACTCCTTACTGTAGAACTTAGGCTTAGCTTCGTAACCGTGGTGTTTATCCATTACTGCAGTAAAAACGTGGTAATCCAAAAACGTTACTGGTGGTTGTGGTACTGACAGTCTCGAGACTCTACAAACCGGAGCTAACGTTAGCAAGATCAAGAGTTCCTTTTTTTTTGTTTGGGACAGCCACCCAAAAGTGAGTTCGTGCATCCGTGTGTATCGCAGGCTAACTATACACAGCCCAGTCGCCGCTGTACATACGTAGCGCGACAGGGCTGTGCCAACGAAGCTCCAAACATGAAGAGGGTCCAACGATCGCATGCGATCGGATTGAATTTTGATACTTTAGATCATTTTTTTGCCACTTCAAACTCATCTGACGAACAAAATGATAATGAGACTTCATATCTATGCTATGAGTATTGAAATTTAGATTCAATAACTTACCTAAATTGATGGTTATATGCAGCATGTGTGAACGGTTCACGAACGGTACATCGTCTTTCACGCCAGGCCATTTCCAATATTCGGGAGGTCACATGATCTGAATGCCAATGCCCTTTCAAAAGGTCGCGCTGTCGACCGTCCCGTGCTGCTACACCAACACTCAAGCAGCGCATCGCACGCACGCAAAAGATTTCCGCAGAGATCAAGGCGCCATTTTGAATTCTGCAACGATGAACCGCGACAGTGTTAGGGAATCCGCCAGAAAGTATCATTTTTTGGTTCCACGGACTTATCACGAGGGCTCTCAATGGACTATACGAACCTTCTGTAATACAAGCATGCACTTAAGGTAAGTAACGTTTGGTAACGTGTACATTGTTTATAAAGAACGTATA
This sequence comes from Diadema setosum, assembly GCA_033980235.1. NCBI lineage: Eukaryota > Metazoa > Echinodermata > Echinoidea > Diadematoida > Diadematidae > Diadema > Diadema setosum. The sequence goes on along the minus strand of CM067070.1, from coordinate 14,882,852 downwards.
AATTTTCATAAGTTTTGTAGTTGTGTTGTGGTTCCCCACTTTGAAGGTGCCCGCTCGCTGGTCAGACGCTGTATTCGCGTAGCGTATTAACAGCGTCTGGTCGGGCTAATCGCAGGCAAGACCAGTTGGTTAGGTAGGCTAGGTAGAATTGTATAGATCTGCACCCTAAAGGAACTCTTTCCCCGGAGCTTATTCACATTCATGTAGCCAAGGCCTAGATCTATGTTATGAGCTTCCTACCTACGTTACTAAACACTATTGATATGATTGATACACGGTACTGTCGACGTCGGTAGTGACTAGTGACAGTGTATAGAATTTAACGTTAGTAAGTAAACAGTGCAGTGGTGGAAAGACACCTGCAAAATGCATGTCGACATTTCATAATTTGGTCGATATACTTACACCTTCATTATATATCTTGTTGGCTTTTTTCAGCCGGATGTCGAGAAGAGATGCCATTCTGGCAAAGCTCGGTCTAGAATACAATGACAGTCAGTTCTCCAAAGTAGATCTAGATGCTACGATGATCTCGTGATGGATTCCCACGCCCCCGCCGCTGCCCCATCAGTCGCTAGGCTGCTTACGCGTACGTTGGGTACTAGTATACTGCAGATCAACGACTTATACTGTACTGTACTATTGACCGATTCTGTGACGCGCTATGTGTATTTTTGGCATGGGCAGCGCCATTACTGCGGTGTATCATCCGACCCCCCCTCCTCCCCCCCCCCCCTCTTACGCGCGCAGAATGAAAAACTGATGCATGGTTGTTTTAGCCAATGGGCATCTCGTACTGAGTGCGCGAATGCTTGCTTAGTGCGCGAACCTTTGTTACAAGTGCGCGATAAACATGTTGCCCGTGGGGTGGGGGAGAGCAGGGGGGGTCGGCTGAGACACCGCAATTTGAGCTCATGGCTGTGCCCAGTGCCATAAAATGTCTGCTGCCCTCAACGAACCCGAATCGGTCAATAGGAGCGCACGCAGTGAAGCGCATAGTCTAGCTTCTGGAATCTTTTTACTCGTAGGGGTGATTCAGTGTACGCGACAAGCCGTATGAGGGCGTGACACCCGAGGATTGCGATACGCCGAGAGGTTATCGGGCGAGAACTGCGATACCCGAGTTGGGCGCGCAGTCTCTCGATTATCGCAATCAGAAAATTTGCGCCCTCTCTTGGTCGCACCAAGGAAAAGGGGACGGAGCCCAGACTATGAAGCGCACTGCGTGCGCTTCTATACTCTCGCTGCAAATCATGACTGCATGTTGCGCTCGTGGCGCGGGAGTGGCACCGGCAGTCCCAGCAAAGATTGTATCCTCCATGGAGTGTACAATCTTTGCTGGTACAGCAGCTGTACTAGCATAAGCAAAAAGAGAAAGAAAACACTTTTTCAAGTTTGTATTTTGAATAGATATTTGATTAAAAGTTAATGTATATATTATAAATACCATGTGAAAGGTAACTTAACTGGCTATCAACCTGATAGGTCAATAAAAAGGAAAACTTAACACATGAGTGAACATCTTTATATTTCTCTTCCAAGGCACAAAAGTAAAAATTGCAAAAATGAACAAGATATCATTCATGCGTAAGTGTTCTTCCATGAAACAATAATATAGAACAAGACAAATTAAACAAAATAAAAACATTAGTTGAGTTGCAAAAATAAACCTGCAATCTCAGTAATATTCATTGAAGCCCAAAAGATCAATAAATGCTAAAAAAATTAAAGGACGAAATGGAGGCAAATGAAGAATCTTCTGTCAAATCCAAACAAATGAAATGAGAGAAGAAGCAATAAAAAAGGAAATGGTAGGACTTTGAATTGATTTATTGAATTAACAAAATTGTGAATAATATGATGAAATCTTTGAAGGCTTCCGTGGTGGTAGAACATTCCCTTGATAACGGCGAGAACATGCTTGCCGAAACGTCGGGATTACCACCAATTGTGAACATGGTTCGTGAATTTGTCTCGTGAATTTTTAAATGACTATAACTTATTAAAGAATTAAATAAAGATATCCTGCTCATTTAATTACCGCTGTGCCCTTACTCCCTACCATTTGAGGTTTGAGTTGACAGAAAATTCTTATTCCCCCCCCCCCTTGTTTCCAATTTTAATTTTGTTTGAGGTTATAAGGATACAAACAGGACGAAAACTTATTTCTTGCTACTTCATTCATGTCTCTCATTGTGTTCAGCTGGTCTTTTATTATCATTATTATCTTGTAGGGCATTTGCAAATGAAAGACAACATGCCAATTTTTGCAATTTTTACTTTTGTACCTTGGAGAACCAAAACAAATGTGTTCACTCATGCGTAGAGTTTTCATTTACATTGACCTAAATAGGGTGATAGCCAATTAAATTACCCTTAATATGGTATATAATACCTTGATTTTCATCAAACTTTTCTGTGAAAAATATGAATTCGAAAAAGCGTTTACATTGGTTTTTTTTTTTTTTTTTTTTTTTTTTTTTTTTTTTTTTTTTTTTACTGTGTTGTGTAATGGTAAGCATACACTGTTGGGGCACTTATGCACAGTGCCGTATATTAATATACGGCACTGCTTATGCACTGATTGTAGCGCCCTCTATGGACACGGGTATGGACACGGCTATATCATAACAGGGGCGTATGGTGGCTCTGGAAAAAAAATAAAAAACAAGAACACAAACGTGCATCCTAAAATCACATGGCGAAAATTTTTCAACATCCATGGCAGTATGTAGCTTATATAATTAGTGTCTCGTCACTGTGTTCTCGATCTATTCCATGAACATGAAATAACACGCTAGCTCTTTTTCCCTTGCTTTTTTTTTCTGGGGGGTGTTCGTTTGTTTGTTATTAATTTATTTGTCTGTTTGTTTGTTTGTTTGTTTATTCTTTTTAAGTCGGCCCCAACAGCTCGGCAGTAGATTTCGATCGGGGGCGCGGGCAGGAAGCGGGGGAGGAACTGGGGTGGTCTTGAAGGAAGTTCCGCTATTAACAATCCCTTTTAAAAGTCATGTACTACCACGTGATCACGGTTCAGCTAACCGACACCAATTTGAATTGGAAAGCTCACGAGTCATACAGCCCATGAGTTTGACACTACGCAAAAAAAAACAAACAAACAAACAAACAAACAAATACAACTCACTATATGGTATAGATCGACACTAGTATGCGCAAACAAAGCCCACGAGACCGACACTAGGGGAAAAAAAAAATTCACGAGACCGACACTATAATAAGGCAAAGAAGGCCAATGAGTCCGACAGGATGAACAGTGCCATATTATGTCAACTATGATTGAATGTGTCCTTGCAGTGTGTTGCATTAATGTCATAAAAGGGAAAGGGGATATAACAAGAATGCTCTATTATGGCTTCGACTTCAGGTCTTTCATAATGACAACGTGCTAGTTTTGAAAGACTTTAAATTCCCATTTATATGGAAGATGCATGTGCAGACTGTAAGATTTGTCCCCTTTTCTTCATCGCTTGAAATACAGTAATTCTCATATCAGAACGGTAAATTTTGAAGGAACAAATAACTATTTTCATGGATGCATCGTCTTTTCCTGGTATAGAATATTACGTTATTTTCTGTGAATTCATCAAATCCACACTTTCGCAGAGCCCTTTGTAATAAAGGGTTCTGCACCTTCGCTGATGACTATGCCCCCTCTCATGGTTACATCATGCAGGTGTGCTCTCCCATGCGACATTGATCATAAATGTACATTATTTCACTGTTGGTTTGTTTGTTTTTGTTTGCTTTTGTTTGTTTTGTTTGTCTGTCTATTTGTTTGTTTTGTTTGTTTTTATTTTGTTTGTTTGTTTTGTTTTGTTTTGTTTTGTTTTGTTTTGTTTTTTGTTTTTTTTTTTGCTTGTTTTTTTAGTGAGTGTGTATTCTGCAGGAAGCGACAGAAAAGTTTCGGGGGGTAATTAATCCTCGATCTTCTAAAAAAATAAGGAATGGGAATGGAAATGGACGGCGAAGGTACATGTTTTTGTTTCATATAGAACTGTTATAAACTAGCACACTAAAATTATTGTGATGAGGCAATATCAACGAATTTTGATATTATCAGTCACATTTTTTTCGAAGATCCCACTAGACTTTAGTAACCATGACTGTGCACAAACTTTTCTTTTTAAGGAGGGAGGAGGGAGGCAAGAATACCTTTAAAAAAGTCGAGGAGTTAGTACACAAACAAAAGGTGCTTTTGGTTTTTTATTGAAGTAGGAAGATCTGGGCCAGATTTCGTAAAAGATTTTAGGATGGCAATTCTTGCTGGAATGGCAACCAATAGCAACAGCCAATCAGGAAGCTGGATTCTTGTCGTTACTATGACAATTGCCATTCCAACAAGAATTGCTAACATATCAACTTTTTATGAAATGGGGCCCTGGTGCGCACTTTTAGGGAATTCTACTAATTTTTTGCATAAACACTCACCGCACACGCACACACAAATAAAGGTCTTGAAATTTCAAGGGGTCAGGAAGGGCAACTCCCCCTTTCCATCACTCATTTCTTCCTGATGCAACTATCGGAACATCCTATACAATTACGTTTCCACATTTTTAGCATCTTCTTGAAAAAGAAGATGCCAACTGCGCACTCAATTGCGCATATAGATTTTCTCGGTAAATTTCATACTTTTGTCATTCCAATTCATTTATGTGCATTCAAATTCACACAAGGCACGCACGCGAAGATATTCGGCCATTCAAATTCAGAATCCGATCAATTTCATTTATGGGAGTTCTATTTCATTTTCATCCAATCAAATTCACGCTTGGGCGTTCACTTTCCAAATGCAAGCACTGCATTTCCGACTCGTGCATTCAAATTCACACGATATAGTCATTGATAGTCCCGATTAGCTTGTTTGGAGCGTTCAATTTCATTTTCAGTCGATCAAGTTCCTATTGTCGTATACTTCGTCCAATCAATTTAACAAGGAAAATGGAGTAGACTTTTTTTTTTAAGAAAGGAGAAAGGGCATACAAAACCAATGAAGGCTTACATAAATTTATATACACGTGTACTCTCTACAACAACAAAAAATCGAGTGAAAATATTCACTCTTGAAGGAGTGAATACAAAAAAGAGTGAATTTGTTTGTTTGTTTGTTTGATAGATACTTTATTTTCTGTAAATCAATATACATAAGTTACATAATCATGAACATGTAGGAAATATACAAAGTAAATTTAACACAGAGTCGTTTGACTTGCATAAACAACGATATAAGAGGAAATTAATGATAAACATGTAAACATGTAAACATCCCTGCTGCATGTTTATGCAGCAGGGATTACAATAACAATATTGTAGTTAAGAAGCGATTATGCAGAGGGCCGCCATTATAAGCATTGCTTGAAAAGATGGCCGGCCCGAGGAAAAAACAGGGACGTGCTCAGATTCGTAACAATACAAATTCTGCTGCGGAGATAGCAAGGGAAAATAAACTCTGATGTGTGATGGTGGTGAATGTGCGTGCAGGTGCTTGAAAGTGCACAAGGGCAGATAGGCTGGAATTAAGAGTGAAATTGGAGTGAATTTTGAGTGAAAATGTTCATTTTCGCTCGTTTTTGAGTGACCTCAGGGATCACTCCAAAATCTTCGAGTGATCCCTGAGGTCACTCCAAAATGAGTGAAAATGAAAATTTTCACTCAAAATTCACTCCAATTTCATTCTAAATTCACTCTTTTTTGTATTCACTCCTTCAAGAGTGAATATTTTCACTCAAAATTCACTCCAATTTCATTCTAAATTCACTCTTTTTTGTATTCACTCCTTCAAGAGTGAATATTTTCACTCGATTTTTTTTTTTTGAGAGTAGTGCATGTACTTGATTGTTTAAAGGTTCTGCATCGTCTTGTGTTCGTGTGTATTTTCTTTTTGTTTTTCATCTCAATAGATTTTGAATTGTAAGGTCCAATCAGCAGTGCAGCCAAACAACACAACGACAATCTAATCAGAATTTTCTTATTGATGACACTGCATGCTGAAAACGCCCCAACATTACACATAGTGACAATGCATCAGTTTCAAGACAAACTGACTTACAATGATCTTACAGTCATAGTCCCGCAAAAGTAAACCAATTAGGTAGATAGTGTTACGACCAAAATCACTCTGAGAATGATCGCACAAAAGAAACAATCAACTAATGTTCAGGCGGTTTATTAACAGTGATAATGTGGGTACAGACTCGTAATCGGTTCTCACATCAGTACAATAACGATCAATAGAAACAGTTACAAATCAGTAATAGAATCACTTACACTTATTACATGCAATATCCATGGAAATGTCCAAATACGATGCTCGATACACAAAGGAATGATCCACGATGCACCGATGAATGATACCTTCGACGTAAATCCAGAGGTGCAGGTTACGATAGTCCAAGGTATATAGATCCGGGGTAAAATCCAAGTTATGTGTCCACAGCAAAACGTGCAGAATCCAAACGTTATGACGACCACGTCCAGTTGATGTGTTGAATGATGATTCACTTTATAATGTCCAGCGAGGAATCCAGTCCGTCACAGCTTTGCCGTAACAATGTCCGTTGACACTAAAATATGGAGTCTATCTCCAATGTAGGCAAATTAATTCTCTGCAGGCAAAATGTCTCCCAGGCCTTATCTCCACAAACACAGTTTGTATAGCAGGTCAGCAGGTAACACAGGACTGACTATAACAAGTCGCTTCAGAGCCAGAAGTGACGTAACTCTCAGAGCAGAGGTGTTGGGTACTCTGCCTACCTCAGAATTTCTCCTGCTTATATACTATCCATTCACCCCTTTCTAGTACATTCTGTAATTTTCTCCAACCTGGGGCTACATACCTAAACATACTAGCAAGTCCAAATTCCAGGAATCCTGGATGACTCACTTCCTAATATGTGCATAACATCATTGCCAAAATTAACTACCAATCACATTGGGCTACAAGGGCAGTGCCTCACTCAGCCAGCACTTCCCAGAATTTTCTGGAATGGGTTAAATCATTCTAGACTGAGTGAGCTATAATGTATTTCCTGTCACATGCATACATGTACTGTAGCTACATTGTATACCACGTAGAAAATTCTCCACTGATCTGGTCAGCCTGTATGTACTATATCTAATATCATATAGAATGTTCTCCATTAATCTGGTCTACCTGTGTACATACACATTAAACAACCATGCATACAGCCTTGATACATGTACATAACTACTTGTGTGTACATTTGTGACACCATCCCCCATGGGAAAAAGAAAGCCTTGCCATAGCAAGGGTTTCTTTTACCTTCACAATTTCTCATTGTTATTTACAACGAATGTGAGGTAAAATCCAAGTCAAGCAACAATAATCACATACTATCACAGGCCTTTTAAATAGCCTCATTACTTCCATGTTCTCTTTTCATGGATACCATTTACATTGATATTGCTTGTATTCTTGAAACTTATACAATCATGTCAAACTGTTTTGCATACATTAATGGATATGCTAAACACATACACTGTAAATGATATGCGGTGAAAACTTTTCACCTTTGATACTCTCTTCATGTTACACTCTTGACAAAGCGTCAGCAATTACATTATTTTTGCCTGCCACATGTTTGATTTTGAGTGCATATGGCTGCGTCATCATGCTCCATCTGAACAGTCTGTTGTTCTTCATTTTGAACCGGTCTAAAAAGACCAAGGGGTTGTGGTCAGTATAGACCGTGATCTCCCCTTTGCTATTGGTCAAGTACACTTCATAATGCTGGAGGGCAAGGATGAGACTGAGAGCCTCCTTCTCGATAGTTGAGTACTTCTTTTGGTATGCGTTCAACTTTTTGGAAAAGTAGCTAACCGGACGTTCAGTGCCTTCTTCATCTTCTTGGAGCAAAACCGCTCCCACTCCTACATCACTAGCATCTATTGCCACTTTGAATGGCTTTTGGAAGTCAGGAGCTGCCAAAACAGGCTCATTAGCAAGGACTGCTTTTAGTTTCTCGAAGGCTCTTTGACACTCATCAGTCCAGGTGTACTTTGCCTTGCCCTTCAGCAGGTTTGTTAGGGGGGTGACTACAGTGCTGAAATTCGGTACAAATTTCCTGTAGAAACCAGCCATGCCCAGAAATCTGAGCAACTCCTTCTTGGATTGGGGGATGGGAAAGCCTAGTATAGCTTCTACCTTGGCTTCTCTTGGCAATACCTGTCCCTGACCGACTACATGCCCGAGATACACCACTTTGGCCTTTGCAAATTCACTCTTTGCCAGATTAATCACCAATCCGGCCTCCTTGAGTCGATCAAAGAGTTGCCGCAAGTGTGTAATGTGCTCTTCCCACGTGTCACTATACACTAGGATGTCATCAATGTATACTACACAGTTGTCAAGTCCGGCAATGATTTGGTTTGTTAGCCGTTGGAAGGTGGCCGGAGCATTTTTCATGCCAAATGGCATTACTTTGCATTGGAACAAGCCATCTGGTGTAGCAAAGGCAGAAATCTCCCTGGCTTTGTCGGTCAAGGGCACTTGCCAGTATCCCTTTAGAAGGTCTATTTTACTGACATATGCAGAATTTCCGACCCTGTCAATGCAGTCTTCAAGTCTGGGAATGGGGAAAGAGTCTGTTTTCGTCACGGCATTCACCTTTCTGTAATCTATACAGAATCTTTGAGACCCATCCGGTTTGGGCACCATGACGATTGGGGAGCTCCAACTGCTTTTACTCGGTTCTATTATGTCATTGTCTAGCATGTATTGAACCTCTTCCCTTACTTTTTGCAGTTTGCTCGGGTTTAACCTGTAAGGGTTTTGCTTGATAGGGTCAGCATCTCCTACATCAACATCATGTACAGCCAGAGGGGTGCAACCTGGTTTGTCTTTACACACTTCTTTGTACTCATGTAACAGACTAGTCACATCTTTCCTCTGATTTTCAGGTAGGTAGTTCAGTGCCTCATCTACTTTCCCTAACATCTCTGAGTTAGACAACCTGGCACTAGAGGGCTCACTTCCATTCTCATCTTGAGCTTCTCCCTCTTCATCTACTTCTTCTTCTACCACCTGAGCTACGCCTACCAGCTGACTAGCCTTTCTCTCATAGTACTCTTTCAGCATGTTTACATGACACACCCTCTGATCTTTTCGTCTGTCTGGCGTACTGATCACATAGTTCACATCATTGAGTTTCTTTTTGACACAGTATGGGCCACTGAACTTGGCTTTCAGTGGTTCACCTTGTATGGGCAGCAGTACAAGAACTTTGTCACCTGGTTTGAAGGTTCGGGCTTTGGCATTTTTGTCTGCCTTTCTCTTCATTGAGTCTTGTGACACTTTCAAGTGTTCCCTAGCTACCTCACAAGCCTTTGAAAGCCTTTCACGAAACTTTGACACATAGTCAAGTAGGTGGACCTCATCATCCTCAGTCATGAATTTCTCTTTGATGAGCTTCAGTGGGCCCCTAACTTCATGACCGTACACCAACTCAAATGGACTGAAACCCGTCGACTCATTTGGGGAGTCCCTCATCGCAAACAGGAGGAAAGGGATGCCCTCATCCCAATCCTCGGGATACTCCTCACAAAATGCCCTAATCATTGTCTTTAGGGTCTGGTGGTAGCGCTCCAACGCACCTTGGGATTGGGGATGATAAGCTGACGACTTCAGCTGCTTCACACCCAAACGATACATCACCTCTTGAAATATGCCTGACATGAAATTTGACCCTTGGTCAGACTGCACTTCCTTGGGCAACCCATACCTAGTGAAAAACTGCACTAGAGCATCTACCACAGTCTTAGCAGTGATATTTCTCAAAGGGATAGCCTCTGGAAACCGTGTAGACATATCCATGATTGTCAAGAGGTACTTATGACCCGACCTAGTCCTAGGCAAAGGTCCAACACAGTCAACTAGAACCCGACTGAATGGTTCTTCAAACGCAGGTATCGGAATCAATGGCGCCGGCTTCACTGAATGCTGTGGTTTACCAGCCACCTGACATGTGTGACAAGTCTTGCAAAACTCAGCCACATCCACATTCAATCCTGGCCAATAGAAATGCCTCATGATCCGATCCTTTGTCTTTCTGACGCCTAAATGGCCGCCAACAGGTAACTCGTGAGCAATCCTCAAGATCTCACCGCGGTAACTAGGAGGGACAACAACTTGACGGACCACCGTCCAATCCTCATCAGCTGGCCTATGGGGAGGTCTCCACTTCCTCATCAAAATGCCATCTTTGACATAATAGCACTCAGGGACCTTTTCAGCCTCAGCCTCAGAACACGCCGTCTGAGACAAGCCTTTCAACTCAGAGTCTGCCTGCTGTGCTTCAACCAAGGAAGACTTGCTAAACAGCCCATTACTGTTAGCCTCGGAGCCTAATACAGCAACCCCATCATTCAAATCCTTGAAAAAGGTTTCTGCCAACCAAACACCGGAATTCTCCTCCACATCAACAGAATCCGCATCATCTTGAACAGCTCTACGAGCCTGAGACCTAGTCACAACACAATCTGGGAAAATCCCAGGAAACTCCTCCTGCAACTGCTCAGTTTCAGCAACCACCACTGGTTTATCCGAAACAACTGGAGACGCAACCACCTTGTCCCCAGCCAAGTCATTCCCCAACAGGAAGTCAATGCCTGCCATGGGCAACTCAGGAACAACTCCAACAGTGACAGGACCAGAAACTAGGTCACACTTCAAATCCACTCTATACAGTGGTACTGACATATAACTGCCATCAACAGTCTGAATCAAGACTTTTGCATTCACTGCACTATCTGGTGGAAAAGTCATACCACCATCCACCATCAACGACTGAGAGGCCCCCGTATCCCGCAGGATGACTACTGGTTTACCTGCCTCACCAGAAGTACATGGGGTCACCTCACCATCAAACAAAAAGCTACGATAGCTCTCATCCACCTGCTTAGTCCTATCTTTGAATTTGGGAGATCGACTTTCAATGGCCTGTGTTTCACTGAATGGGACACTATTTTCGGGTAGGACACTTTTTGACATGACAAATCCCATGTCCTTCTTTGCTTTGTTTTGCAACTTCCAACACTGTGACTTTACATGCCCTGTCTTGTTACAGTGAAAACATTTGATGACATTTGCACTTGTACTGGACCCTTTGTCAGATTGAGGCTTTGGTGCCGATGAAGTTTCAGAACTCGTGCCTTTTTCAGAACCAGCATTCTTTGGATTGCTCGACTGATTTTTGTCTCTCTTATTTCAAGAGAAATTCCTGAAAGGTGGTCTGTTGTCATTTCTGTGGGTCAGCTCATACTCATCAGCCATCAAGGCTGCTTTATGCAAACTTGTCACTTTGTGATCATCCAAATGCGACCTCACACTGAAAGCAACACTCTTTTTGAATTCTTCCAAGAGAACAACCTCACGCAGGTTATCAAAATCCTGATCCACTTTCAGGGATCTGTACCACCTATCAAACATCATTTCTTTTTCACGAGCAAACTCAACATGTGTCTGGCCTGGTTTGCGGTACGAATTTCTGAACTTATGTCTGTATGCCTCTGGCACCAACTCATAAGCATTCAACACTGCTTTCTTGACTGTAGCATAGTCACGTGATTGCTCTTCAGAGAGAGATGAGTACACATCGGCTGCTTTGCCGACAAACACACTTTGAAGGAGCAAGGGCCAAAATTCCTGTGGCCAGTTCAAACTGTTAGCCACCTTCTCAAATGACACAAAATATGCATCAACTCTGTTTTCTTCAAACTTTGGCACCAATCGAATGTTCCTAGCCAAATCAAATTCAGAGGGAGCCCTTTAACGATTTCCAACAGTTTCTGCATGAGTCAATTCCATCTCACGCAATTTCAGTTGTTGCTCCACTTCAAGTTTCTTCATTTCCATTCTTTCCTTCACTTCCAGTTCTAGTCTCATCTTCTCTTTCTCCAGTTCTAATTCCCTTGCTCTTTCTCTCTCCTTCATTTGCAATTTAGCAAGCTCAAGCCGCGTTTGATCCGAAATTTGAGCTTGATCTGGAGTGTCAATTTCTTCTTTGAGCTCCATGTGACCAGCTACCAAGTCAAGAATCTCTGCCTTTCTTACACCTTGTGGAACATCTACATTTAAATGCTGTGCAATAGCAGTCAAATCACATTTGCGTAACCTTTGCAAATCTTTGAGGGACAAATCTGTCCTCTGAACAAATGCCTGAACATCCATTGTACTGATTGACATTGTCACATGTATTACACACAATGTACAATTGAACAATCAACTCACTGGTATTTTGTCTGTACCAATATTCTGGATTCCGGAACGTTCCAAATTCTAAGTTTTGGCTTTAAATTCACTTCTCGGACACAAACCCCCAATTTTGTTACGACCAAAATCACTCTGAGAATGATCGCACAAAAGAAACAATCAACTAATGTTCAGGCGGTTTATTAACAGTGATAATGTGGGTACAGACTCGTAATCGGTTCTCACATCAGTACAATAACGATCAATAGAAACAGTTACAAATCAGTAATAGAATTACTTACACTTATTACATGCAATATCCATGGAAATGTCCAAATACGATGCTCGATACACAAAGGAATGATCCGCGATGCACCGATGAATGATACCTTCGACGTAAATCCAGAGGTGCAGGTTACGATAGTCCAAGGTATATAGATCCGGGGTAAAATCCAAGTTATGTGTCCACAGCAAAACGTGCAGAATCCAAACGTTATGACGACCACGTCCAGTTGATGTGTTGAATGATGATTCACTTTATAATGTCCAGCGAGGAATCCAGTCCGTCACAGCTTTGCCGTAACAATGTCCGTTGACACTAAAATATGGAGTCTATCTCCAATGTAGGCAAATTAATTCTCTGCAGGCAAAATGTCTCCCAGGCCTTATCTCCACAAACACAGTTTGTATAGCAGGTCAGCAGGTAACACAGGACTGACTATAACAAGTCGCTTCAGAGCCAGAAGTGACGTAACTCTCAGAGCAGAGGTGTTGGGTACTCTGCCTACCTCAGAATTTCTCCTGCTTATATACTATCCATTCACCCCTTTCTAGTACATTCTGTAATTTTCTCCAACCTGGGGCTACATACCTGAACATACTAGCAAGTCCAAATTCCAGGAATCCTGGATGACTCACTTCCTAATATTATGTGCATAACATCATTGCCAAAATTAACTACCAATCACATTGGGCTACAAGGGCAGTGCCTCACTCAGCCAGCACTTCCCAGAATTTTCTGGAATGGGTTAAATTATTCTAGACTGAGTGAGCTATAATGTATTTCCTGTCACATGCATACATGTACTGTAGCTACATTGTATACCACGTAGAAAATTCTCCACTGATCTGGTCAGCCTGTATGTACTATATCTAATATCATATAGAATGTTCTCCATTAATCTGGTCTACCTGTGTACATACACATTAAACAACCATGCATACAGCCTTGATACATGTACATAACTACTTGTGTGTACATTTGTGACAATAGCAATAAACAACATTATATAGTAGATATATACAATGTTCATCTTCAGGGGTGGATCCAGGAATTCCGTAAAGGGGAGGCGCCTTTGCAAAATTAAAGGGGGCGCACGCACCCCCCCCCCCAATTTTTTTTCGTTTTATTTATTTATTCTTTTTAAAACCAAAAATAAAGAGGGGGCGCGCGCCCGGTGTGCCCCCTCTGGATCCGCCACTGATCTTATCAGTTTCAATGTAGTCGATTTTTTCCGAAGATGTCAATCAACCTTCCCTATATTAATATGCTCGTCTGTAGTCCTATATTTATACAGTGCCTATAATAATATGTGCCTGTATATTCCTTATCGTGAAGCCCGGGTTCAAATTTTAGAATGAGCAGGTGGATCTATGCTGCAAAATAAATAATCTTCATCATAAATTCCAATATATTCAAGGCTAAATGAAAAAGACACATACACGGACAAAAACTAATTCAATTCAGGATTTCTTTTTTTAATGCAGTTCTTTAAAACATGGTTGCCTATTCACGAATTTAAATGACCGACGAGATTCCGTCGCCAGTTTGAAATGAATTTGAGTGGTCATTGCTAAAATGCGTGTTCCTCTCTTAATTTTAGATGCTCCGATAATGATTTTGAATGCTCCGATAGTGAATTTTAATGCTCCGATAGAGAAATCGAGAGACAAGATTTTGAATTCGATTGCTGATTCAGTGCTGCGAGCGTGGAATGCGTGAAATTGAATGCTCGGAATAGGAACTTGAACGACAAAGGTATGAAATTTCAAGACCGGAAAAAAAAACTATAGTATTTGTCGGCTTTGTTTTGATTTTTAGTATATGCTGTGAGTATGAGTATGTTCACATGAAAATACATGTACATACAAACAAAAACAAAAAACTCTGTTCAGATCTAGCCATTTCAATCGATATATTAACAATTAGATTGCATTTTTAATCATGTTTTATACATTCGGCATTGATAGTACGGTGTAAAGGTTCCATGACACTTACTCCCATGAAATATCTGCACGCTGAGACAAATATAAATTCTACCCATAAACATATAACCCTAACGCTAATCCTAATCCTCACATCAAACTATAAACCTAAATACCTAATACATTGTATATCACAACCTTATACCAACGCGCCGGAACACTTTTGGTTTTGGGGGGCAAAATCTCAACGGGGGCAACGGTGTGAAATCCTCGACGAGAGAGCGAAGCGACCGAGCGGCTGTGTCACGGTATAGGGACTCTTTGTAAAAACAGAGTTCAAAAGTCGCGTTTAGAGCATTTAAAAGCAAATTTCTAGGAAATTACACACAGTAGGAAAAAAAATAGTGCGAAGGGCTATGATTACAACGATTATAACATACGGGGGTACATATTTTATGTGACGGTGTGAGATACTCAGCGAGGGAGCGAAGCGACCGAGCGGGGCGGGGGAGGGGGGACACACCCCTCCCACGGTATCCTAGGGACTTTTTGTAAAAACAGAGTACAAAAGTCGCGTTTATATACTATAGAGGATGTTAAAGCAAATTTCTGGGAAATTAAACATAGTGAAAAAAATAGTGTGAAAGACTATGCTATACGATTATAACTTACAGGGGTACTAGACGTTGTGAGATCCTCGGCGAGAGAGCGAAGCGACCGATCGGGAGAGGGTGTAGGAGGGGGGATACCCCCCCCCCCCCCTCCCATCGGAGGGACTTTTTGTAAAAACAGAGTACAAAAGTCGCGTTTATAGAGCATTTACAAGGAAATTTCTGGGGAATTAAACATGGCGCAAAAAAAATAGTGTGAAGGACTACGATTATAACTTACGGGGGTACATTATGTGACGGTGCATGTGAGATCCTCGGCGAGGGAGCGAAGCGACCGATCGGGGGACTGTGTGGGAGGGGGTATCACGGTAGGGACTTTTTGTAAAAAAAAAACAGAGTATAAAAGTCGCGTTTTCAGAACATTTTAATTCAAATTTCGAGGGAATTAAACGTGGTAAAAAAAAATCACTGCGAAGGACTATGATCATAACTTATGAAAACTTTTCATTTTACTATTATGTACGGGCAGAGCGAGGGAGCCACTTTCACTTTGCCATTCGTCTGAAATGTATTTATTAAAAGCTCACGGGATCGCATTGTTCGAGCAATAAAAATTATTCTTATATTGCTAAAAAGCAGTTATGAAATTGACAATTTTAAGACAAGAAAAGTGCCTTTATCATTCATTTTGGTCTTTAAATAATTGAGGGGGTCGGTGCAATGTAGTGCTAACCCACACTTTTGTCAAATATTGTGTTACATGCATTTTCATAATCCTTATCCTTCACTCTAACCTCCCTGAAAATATCATATTCGAATTCAACCAATTAGATGGTAAAAATGCATGCATTTTTTGCATGTTTTATAAATGTACAATGTATGGACTTTCCAAACATTCAACAGCGATTATCTCAAAATGACTATTGTGTGGGTTAGCACTATATTGCACCGACCCCTTGTTACAGGGGGCACTGGGGGGGGGGGGGGGAAACTCGTTTTGCCCCCCCCCCCAAAAAAAAAATGTATATATAATATATATATATATGAAGACCTGAATATGAGAACGACTTAAGTCCAATTTTTGGCCAAATTCAGTTTAAGTTGGGAAATTGTAGCTTATGCATGGACTCATCTTGTGTATAAATAATAAATCGGAAGTGCCTGAAATAAATTAGTTAAATTTTATAGGAATGTAAGAATGAAGGACTTGGGTCATTCTTACATTCATATTATAGCGCCCTCTCTCATCCTTCTCTCACTATAGCAGAATATCATGTAATGATTCAAAGAACGACCCAAGTCCATATGATTCAAAGAACGACCCAAGTCCATCACACAAAATAACCTCACCACAATTAATGTAAATGTTAATTGTCGTAATAACATATGTTCTAATTTGTATATACAATGTTGCCTTCCCATCACAGTTAAAAAGAATATTATTGGACAAATAAAAAAGATATGAAGTTTTTTTAAGTTTACTCGAAATGGTCTTCCATGGACTTGGGTCGTTCTTATATTCAGATACTCATGTGGGGGCATTTGCACCCCCCCCCCCTCCCCCGCTTCCGACGCCCTTGTTAACCCTGTAATCCTAAGTCCTTGGAGAAAATAAGACCGGAGCAATAGTCTCAGGAGTAACATGTCACCAGTTTGAAACATCTCTAATACAAACCAATGCAAACTGTAAATGAAAATGTTCTTGATACGTTTGGGCAGAATGAGCGAGATTTACTCGAGCCACGACACATTCTAGCAAGTTGCAGCCTGTGACGTAGCCCTATATCATATTATGCAGAAATAATATTGTCAATCTACAATGATTCAATACTATTGTTTACATTAAATATGCATAATTCTCAATTCATTGCTGAAATAATAATGATAACAAATAGGTATAGAGATAACGTTTACCTGTGTGCCATGTCTTTGCTTCTGAGAGTGGGATGTCTAACATCATAGATAATAATGTTATCAAACAAACCCTACACAGCTCTGATTTCTCTTTCTCTTTCCCTTTCTTCCCTCCCTCTCACCTCTCCTCTCCTCCACCTCTCTCTCTCCAGGCTCTCATTCTCATCTCACTGATGATTGGAAAATCAGAATTATGACAATTTTTTTCTTTCATAGCAACAGCGTTGTGGCCAGCATATTACTGTACATCGTATGATACATTATTGGGTGAGTGGCATTTTACTCATTGGTGTTGTGATTTTTACCTCCGCCAAGGGGGGGGGGGGGTTATGTTTTCTTCGGCGTTGTTTGTTGGTTTGTCCGTGTGCAAAATAACTCAAAAATTTGTTAACGGATTTGAATGAAACTTACAGTAGTCCAGTAGACGGTGTCATAAACCATGAACATGACTTAGACAAGTTTTTAAGTACAATTTTTTTTTTTTTGTTGTTGAATCGTGTTCTGGAAGGGCATTGGATTAGATTTAGCTTGGTTGCCACCTGGGCAACCTTGGGCAACTTTTTTTATTAGCCTAATTAACATAATTACGTAATTACCATATATAAAATATAATATAACATATTGCTAATTTTAATACAGGAAACCCGAAAACATGGGAAATAAAATTTTTAAAGAGTTTTCTATCGAGAAATCCATTCATAACATTAATTTTAAATTTCAAATTATATAAGCCCTGCGTATAATTTGCAATGTATTTTTGAGATCTCATACAGACGTTTTATTTTTTGAAAGTAAGATTTTAAAAGTAACTGATTTGTACTAGTATCATTTTAATTGGCCAATTCATGTATAAATTCAGTAATAATTTATTACCTCCCATTTTTACTGGGACGTTTGTGAGAAACAACTCCTTTCACCTGATATCCGACTCGTCATTCTGATGAATTTCATTTACCTTTAACCAGAACGATATTCACTCAATCCATATTTACTTTTGTTGGACCAAAATTTTGGAATAGCCTTAGTGAAAATTTAAAAACGGCCCCAAGTTTGAATTGTTTTAAAGTCAAGTTAAAGAATCTTTTTTTTTTTTAGATATTTATAAAAATTCTTCTGAACGTTTTCATTAAACATATATATTTTTCACATTTAAATTAAAAAGGTCAAATTTTGTTGACTTTTTAATGATTTCAGAATTACTGGAATATTCACTTTCATTGTTCCCTTCATATTTTGCGTATAGCTTAGCGGTTCCATTCACTCTTCACTTCTTGTCTTGTCAGTGGACATAGTTCTTTCTTTCTCCTATTCTCCAACCATATTATTTTTTCCTTCTTTTTCTTCTTCTTCATCTCTCTGTCTTTTCTTTCCCGTTCTATTTTCTGCATGACAGCGACGTAGTGTTTGGATTTGTCTTATGGGTGTCTGTGTATTATAGGGCTAGTAAGGTTTTTATTCGTAATTTGTGTTATTCATTTTTGTAGATTGAATTTCGTGTACAAAAGTAAAAATATCAATGATATCTTATGTATACTTTGTTTTCCTATGTTCTGGGGAATGCCCTTTATACAAGCTTTGCTTCTTCAGCATTCCTCCCTATCTCCTGCATTTTCTAAACTTCAAAATATTTTGTGTTTTTTTTCCACCCTATCATTTGTTTTTCCTTTATCATACTTCATATTTTGTAATTGTTGACACAATACTTATGTTTTGTGTAATAAAAAAATGTATTTACAAGTTCTGTTCGAGATGAAAAAAATAAATGAATGAATGAATGAAGTGTCTCAAATACCGTAATTAGCATAAGTAATGAGCGTATTTGCATACGTACAATGGTGAAGTAGATTGTTACATGGATATGACCTGCAGGTTTTGTTGGTGTTGTGGTTGATTCATTCTTAAGATGGGTACTGAAGTCAGCTGAGCTTGCTTGGTACCTTTGTAACCTTGAGCAATCATTTCTATTAATCTCATTATAGCATATTCAGCTAATTAGCGCAATGCTATGTATAGTACGCAGGGCCGGCGCACTGTTTTCAAAAGTGTGGGGGCCCACTTCCGGGTTTCATGAGCTAACAAGCAAAAAAAAAACGTCCACTTCCGGGTTTCTTCAGCTAATAAGCAAAAAAAAAAAGGTCCTCAGCTCATCTCTTCCGGGTTTCTTCAGCTAACAAGTAAAAAAAAAAAAAAAAAAAGGTCCTCAGCTCATTCTCTCCCCTCCCATTGTAGTGCCTCTTACGTACTTCCGGGTTGAAAAAAGTGTGGGGGCCCAAAGTGATGACACCTTATGTATTCCTTTGTATAGTGCACAAAAAGTGTGGGGGCCCGAGCCCCCACGGCCCCACGGCCCCCACGGCTGCGCCGCCCCTACGTTGTTTATTCCACTGCAGAAAGCCCGAAAACACAGGTATGATACGATTTTTCAAGGTTTTTTTAAGACCAAGAATCCATTTTGTCACACTGGTTTGTACTTCCAAACTATGTTAGTGTCTTAAATATTACAATTAGCATAATTACATAATTAGCATATTATGTATGTGCAGTACCCTCTCAGCCTAGAGCAATTATCTTTGATTAGCCAAATAAGCATAATAATTTAGCTAATTAGCGTAATAATGTTGCTAATATTAATCCAGGACGCCTGGATATTTCACATCATAATACTTGCAGGAAGCCTGCAAACATGCAAAATATAGCTTGTTGCTAGGGTTTTCTATAACGAGGAATCTATTTGTAACACCAGTTTCCAATTTCAAATGATGCAAGTGTCTTAAATGCCATAATTAGCATAATGACCTAATTTGCATGTGTACAAGAGTAAAGTAGACAGGACCATAAATTCACCATAATCTGGAAAAGTTGTTAAGTACAAGGCTTAGTTTACTGCGTTGTTAGTACCCATCTAAAACACCAGTCTACAAAGACCTTGTATATACCCAGGCCACGTACAACATGGCATAATTTATGACACCATCTGCTGGACTATTGGACACTGTACTTATATGCTAGTTATGTAATTATGTAAATATGCTAATTATGATATTTAAGACACATATTTTGGAAGGACAAAAAAAGTGTGACAAATGAATTCCTGGTCTTAAAAATCACCCTTGAAAATCGTATTATACCTGTGTTTTCGGGCTTTCTGCAGTAAAATTAACAGCATATTATACATGTATTACATATTGCGCTAACTGAATATGCTAATGAGACTAATAAATATGATTGCTCAAGGTTGCCAATTAGGTACACAGCAAGCTCAGTTTACTTCAAGACCCACCTAAAGAATGAATCAACTACAACACCAACAAAACCTTGGGCTTAACAACATTTTCAGGTTATATTCATAGATATTCCATCTACATGTACTTCACTATTGTACGTATGCAAATACGCTCATTATGCTAATTACGATATTCTATTTTGAGACACATCATTTGAAATTGAAAATTAATGTTATAAATGGATTTCTCGATATGGAAAACCCTTAAAAAGTTTTATTTCCCGATGTTTGCAGGTTTCTTGTATTAAAATTAGCAATATATTACATATTTTATATATGCTAATAACGTAATTAGGCTAATAAAAAAAAGTTGCCCAAGGTTGCCCAGGTGGCAACCAAGCTAAATTTTCTCCAATACCCTTCTAGAACACGAATCAACAACAACAACAACAAAAACTTGTACTTAAAAACTTTTCTAGGTCTAAAAAGTTTCTACTCGTCTACAGAGAAGGTTGAGAATAACACAAGTAACAGATGATTGAATTTTGGTCGTGATCCAGGATTTTTATGGATTTTTTGAAGGATTTTCGATATTTTGGCAAGTATCAGGATCAAGGAACTTGGGAGTTCTAACTGTGTATTTTTACCTCCGCCAAGGGAGGAGCTAAAGGTTTTATTTTCATTGGCGTTGGTTACTTGGTTAGTTTGTTTGTTTGTTTGTTTCTATGTTCTTGGGAAATCTGGCGATTGTCAGCATGCATTTTATATAACTTATGGGTAGAAATCACAGACTGATATCTATATAGGAAGAACAAGATCAGTGCATGGTGCAAATCAGTGGCTTGACGGAGGTGTGCGCTTTCAGAGTGCTTCTCTATTTTTTTTTCTTCAGATGTTACTTTTTTCAGATTTGTTTAAAGGTCCCAAAGTGAGTGTGTGTGTGTGTGCGTGTGTGTGTGTGTGTGTGTGTGTGTTGACGGGGATGTAGAACGTGTATGTTTGCAAGAGATTTGTTGCTTTTGTGATCAGGCTTCGCACTGAAAATGTATTACGAGATAAACGGGGATAATTCTTATTCGTCAGCTCCTTTGCGAATTAGGCGCCTATATAAATGATTATAGGCCTAGTATCGTAAAAATCAGTAAAAAATAACGGTCTGATATAAAGTGAGATCGTATTCCTGTAGGTTGCTATAGGTCTAGGGCCTATGGCTGTATTTATTTTTAAATCAGCGACAAAAACCATGATTTTTAAATGATAAAATAGTAAACAAATGAAGTTTTGAGGAGCTGCTTGTAATTGTGACCAGCATTACTATTCGGCTGAACACTGTGCACTGTGAATTTATGGAGGTATTAGGCCCTATGTTTCGCGTTTTTCAGCACTTCTCATTATTATTATTATTCATTAAGCAAAAAGAAAATCACAATAACACCTACATAACATATCCGTATATATGGTAGGGACACTATGTATAGGTGCATGTGCATAATACAATAATGTGAACAAGAAAGCAACACATGAGCTAGGGCTCATATGAGTTTTTGTTATTTTACTCAATTGTGCTTTAATAGGCATGTGTTTTCATGTGATGCATTTGACCGTACTTAGGCCCACACACATATATAGTTATGCAATAAAGTATCTATCAGGTATAAATGAACTTCAATCAATTTACAGATCATTTAGATATAATAAAGGTGTTTATTTAAAGGAGGTCAAGTTCCCGTCAACGGTTTTCAATAGGGCCTAGAATCTATATGGCAGTAAATTTCAGAGTCGATGAGTTTATGCATGATATCACTTTAAAAAAAAAAAAAATCAAAAAAAAATTAATGTAGGCCTATATTAGCCTGTGATGACTGAAATGCCAAATGATTGAAGTAATTTAATTTGTGTTTGCTGGTCGGTTTCTTGCTTAAACTGTGCGAGAAATAGACGCTATTTAGATATAGTAGGCCTACTGTGGTTGTATAGGCCTACTGAGAAAAAAACAGAGAGACGGGGGGGGGGGAGAAAAAGAGAGACTGGCGGAAGGAATAACAACCCGAAAATATGCAACCTGACATGACAGAGGCTGTGAGGGCGAGGGGCAACCGGTACGCACTTGGGAGTCAGGCAGGACATCTTTCTCTGCCGATGGGGCCCTGGGCCGCCGGGGCTTTGGGGGAGGGGTACGGTTCAAGAATGCATTTGATCCAGTTCGGGTGCAATGCGGGATGCGCAGGGTCCGTGTCGCTCCTGGTAAACTATCTTGCTCGATGAACACCGTGTCTGCCCCGCAAAGACAAGGAAAGTGCTTGCCCAATAAAGTTCGCATTCAACTATAGCAGAATTAAGCACTTGTATAGTACCAGCAGAGATTTGCTCATTTAGTTCACGCAGCAAATGCGGAAAGTCTTCGACATAACATCAAGAAGTGAACCTCTACTGCAGCTGTGTTGGAGATTGTCCACACTTTGTCCACACTTCCCTCAGAAGTGTTTGCTATGCGAAGATCGGGTGATACGATGATGGATTGCCGCATGCTGTGGCTTGCGATTGTGTGCCTGCTCGTCGGGGTTGAGCAAACTTCTGGTACGTAATACACATGTATGGACTCCGACTCGATGACCAGATCTAGAATAAAGATTTGCAATGTTTTTATACTCGTATTGCGTTTTATAAATCGTGTTCGATTTTATTAACAGAGATGCTCCCAACTCGAGTCAACTACAGAGCTCGATATTACGGCAGATTGTAATTTAATTTAGTTTGGTCTGTACATGTTTAGTTAGGGCCTACCGTTTTTGTTTTGTTTTGTTTTGTTTTTGTTTTGTTTGTTTTTTTAAGATTAAGATTAAACCGTTGTCAAATGTTGTCATCACTCTAGTTCAGGCGTGCTATATCGTGCTATGAAATTATCGCATCTCCTCGTTTCTAAGGCTGACTCCTCATGTGTTGATATTATTATGGAATAGACTATCTCATGATCATATATAAACTTGGAATACTGGAATATTCTACTTGTAAAATAGCCTATAAGTTGTATCCAACCACAATCAAGTTCATTGACATAGGTACCGGTACAGGATTCTAAACAGTTTAGATATGTTGCCATTATAGCTAGATCTTTGCAGTCCTGTAATGCACTTCAAAGACTTCAAAAGTATTCAGTTTTAAAGAGTGGAAGGGATCAGTGACAGAGACAATGTATTTCAGTTAGTAAATAACATTCTGGTCATCATGAACAATAAATTACTGCAAAAGGATGAGGAATTTCATGATGGAGTAATGGTGACTTACATGCATATGAAGCCAATCTGGCATTTATGAATATTTAAGCAAGAACCAGTCTGAGGTGATTTATGTTCTGAGCTCAAAATACTTGATTATTCAGGAGAAAAAATATGATAAGTATCTTGGTTGACCTAATCACAAACTTTTGATTAGTAAGTATATATGATAAAAATATTTCTCAGTGTGTACTGAAGCCCAAGCCGCCAGATTATATCCTTTCAGCACATGCCAAAAATGGAATTATTAATTTGTTTTGTTTACATTTTTCTTCCATGCACTCACAGAAATGTATCTTTTTAAGTATTGAAAGGATCAGATGTAATGCATAAAATGACATGCTGTCAAGTAATTGATCAGTAGATTGCCATTTGATTTCAATACTAATCATGATAGCTCATTATACTCCATCCCTTCTGGTCTCTCATATAGGAAAAAGATAAGTATAAAAATATGATAACTATCTTGGTTGACCTAATCACAAACTTTTGATTAGTAAGTATATATGATAAAAATATTATTTCTCAGTGTGTACTGAAGCCCAAGCCGCCAGATTATATCCTTTCAGCACATGCCAAAAATGGAATTATTAATTTGTTTTGTTTACATTTTTCTTCCATGCACTCACAGAAATGTATCTTTTTAAGTATTGAAAGGATCAGATGTAATGCATAAAATGACATGCTGTCAAGTAATTGATCAGTAGATTGCCATTTGATTTCAATACTAATCATGATAGCTCATTATACTCCATCCCTTCTGGTCTCTCATATAGGAAAAAGATATGCTTGCAAAGCTCAGCTAATTTGACAATATTTGACATGGCTCAATAAGAAATTGAAAGATACAAACTTAATATTGCTTACATTTTTGGATAGTTGATGTAAATATAGATCTGTACATGCAAATAAGTGAGCTGATGGTGTCAATACCTCACTATTTTTCATTGATCATGTACATAGAAGAACGACGGAAATAAATTTTTTTCTGCAATTAAAGTATAAAACATGATTTTCCTGGCTGAAAAACTTCAAGAGAGGATCAGTCAGATATGTTAGGTTTTGAAACTGGGGCATAAAATTGCATTTTTTTTTTTTTAATTAAGCCTTTGTGTGTAGTGAGGTAAGGACATCATCAACTCACTAATTTGCAATTACATTGTAGTAGAGAAAAGATTTATACATATTTTGCCCATCTCAGAAAAAAAAAAAAAAAAATCTGTGCAAGCACCAGCTAATTCTGATGACCAAGGGGGCTTGTTTGAGGTCCATGCAACATATCTTGTTGACACATTTAGATTGACATTAAATTATTGAAAGTTTCGTGGTTCTTGTCTAATTTAGCCAGTTTGCAGAGGTTGCAGACCTATTCCTGATTTCACCACCTCACAATTCATAAAGGAGGCCCAGCAGTACAGGGTCACCATCTTAGTTGTCAATCAAGTTGAGGGCAGTTCAGGTAGCCATCACTTGATGTGCAATTACAACTGTACATCATTGATGGCAAGCTTGATCATCATTTCGTTTATTATTTCTTGTTCGATAGCCTTTTTGTATATGCTTGAAAGTGCTATACAAAAAGATCTAGACAAATGAATTTACAGTGTAGAGATGATAATATCAATGTAAAGACATTCTAAAGTGATAATGGTAATGATCATGCTATTATGGTAATGAAAATATGATGAAGATGAGATGATGACAATTTTTTCAACTTTATAATAAAGATCATAGCATCCAGTTCATCATATTTTCCTCTTATGCAGAAAATGTTTACCATTAGCTCTTTAAAACAATATGCTGCTTGTGCAATGTATAACTTACGATAAAAATGTGTAGGCATAATTATGAAAAAAAAAAACTACTTGAATATGAAAAGTTCCTCAGTTTGATTGAATGAGATACTGTATGATTTTTTTTTTTTTTCTTGTTTAACAAAGCAAACTGCTGGATTCTGTGCCGCTGCGCAACAGTATAGCACAAAAGGAGGCCCCTTTGTGACTGCATTGTGAATCACTGTAGTTGACAAGAGAGTGTTTGATTTTGTAACGACTTTAATCTCAAAGATTCATGACACATCTTGACAGCTTGCCTCCGATCCTGGCCAGGAAAAGCAAGTGACTAACATGTGTAGGTGGCCTACATAGTGGGGGCTAGGCTCATGAAGAAATCTTCAAAAAAGAAAAAGAAAGAGAAAGAAAAAGTTTGCTCATTTTCCTTCCTGCCAGCAGTTTGAAATCTGCTATTTCCAAGCAGTAAATGACAAGAATAATCTGTATATTAATTTGAAGCTGCAGGACACTTTGTCTGACCATATCTGGGGCATTTACGTACAATGTATGTAGTTTAGCAATTTGTTATTTTGAGAGTCTGTTACCTAGTTAGGGCTTTTTATTTCTGCAGATAGATGCAAGGCAATAAACTTGATTGTGCAGGCTGTGAAATAATGACTTTCATGAATGAAATAACTTTCCTAGTGTATGTTTCAGACTACAAACCGATCCATCTGTAGATATTGAAAGTTGATTTATAGAGTATTTTCTTTTAATTTCAAATCACTATAACATCATGATACAATTCCACTGATTTCTAAAAAAAAAAAAAAAAAAAAAACAGCATAGAAGTCTGTTATGTTTGACATGCATCAATGATATAGAATAAAACTTATTCCCCCAAATATATGTGTCTTAACACTTGCGCACATATTGAAACTGGGTATTTCCAAGGTACAAGGGTACATTTTTGGGATGTCGGGATTTGTTCTGTTTCCACTGTCCATTACCTCAATGCTAAATGATCTTTTAGAACACTTTAATGAGAGATGACTTTTATCCAAAAATTGCCTCAAGCAAGCGGTCTATCAGAATTTTTGCTGAAATCATTTTTTTTGGGGGGGAGGGGGTGGGGGGCACACCTAACTGTAATGCTGGACTGACATGTGAACTAACATATAATATGAAGGTCAAATAGTAAGTGTTCATCGTAAATTTACTGTTTTTCAACTGAATGACCTAATATTGAAGAAAAAAGACAATATACAGCCCTGAAATTCTGCTGAGCACTGTTTTATACCACTTCTAGACTTAGTGGTTAATGTGCATACAGGAACATGGACGGATCAAAATGTGATAGTTTTGTCTGTCCGTGGTCTGTCCATGTTTTCTATGTTCACCATTAGGTCTAGAAAAGGTTCAATAGAAACTTAGAGCTCTTATCACATTTTATAATCAATATCAGGCCTTATAATTGATTTACAAATTTTCAATGAACATATTTGGCCATCATATGTTAGTACATAGATGTCTGTCCAGCATTATCTACGTTCCCCCAAAAATTGTCATTTTGGCAAAAATTCTGATAGATCACCTCTTAAAAGCTATCGTGGGTCAAAGTTGTATAGATGTTCTAAAAGATTGAATTGTATTGGGGGGGGGGGGGATAATGCACATGTATTGGAAACAGAAAATAGCCCAACATCTCTTTTACCTTGGAAATACCCATCTGTATAGATCTGTCACATATAATTGTCTGTCACCAATCTGACCGTATTCAACCCCTTACCAAATTGACCAACCTTTATTTCATCATTTATTTAACAATCCTCTGTATTTTCCATGCCTAATATCGGCTCATATTTGTAGTCACCACTGCAGTATTTTGATCAACCGTAGGGCCTTGTCACATTAAAAGCATAATGAGCCAACAAATGCGTAACAAAATTTATGTAAAAATTTGAAGATATGTTTGCATTTGTTGTCCATGTTAGAAAAGTTTGTAACATGTTTTAAGATCTTACATTTATTAGCTATTCATAAGGATTCACAGAGATGTACACTGGATCAGATTTTTTTTTTTTTAACATGTCCAAAATGTTATTTGTTTTACTAATTCACAATGTGTACAACATTCATTTGTCTTTTGCTTACTTTTTGCTTTTAGAATAGATTGAAACAGGCATCATCTTTGTTGTATTTAGTCCTAAACTGGATATGCCAGCAGTTAAGCATCATTGTTTGATAGCAAACTAGTAATTACAATCAGAAGAATATAAAAAGCAAATAGAAAGGAGTCCAGATGTTGCAATGAAAATCAGGCTTGTTCATTCTTATGACATTTTGATTTACAAAAATTGTATTTTGAAACTGTCTGGTAGATCATATTTGATGTAGGTTTGATTTCTGCATATTTTCAAACTAACAAATATCCTCACAATCATGATAGAAAAATATGGTTCAGGTCAGTGGCATGAAAGATGATAAATAATTGTGTGAGGCTGAGCATAGATTAATAAATTTGTACAAAACCTATTCCAATCTTGAAAAAGCGGGAACTATAATTCATCGACAAAGTTTTAAAAATGCAGGAGACTTCTATTCATAACTTCAACTTGATATGAATGGGGGCTGCATTAATACACTAACAAGTGAGATAATGGATGAGTGCTATGTAAACTAGGAAAGGTACACCTGAGAAGGTAGTGGAATAGTTTTAGAGAATAGTTAATGAAAATGAATCGTGATTGGATTAATGGGAAAATCAAATGCAACATGTGATTGATTGCAAGTGAGAATTACGAAAATACCCAAGTTTGATTTACCCAAGTCATTTGATCCAATTTCTGATGCCTCACTAGCCATTTCTGCAAATGAAAGGCGTTTCTGCTATAAACCTGATGCAGAAGTGGATATCTGATGAGAACTCTTTATTCAGCTTACAATACAGAACAGTTCTTACTACAAGCAATGACAGAAATGACTAGACTTGGAATTTGTCAACACTGACAAATTAGGTGATCAGGGCCCCGTTGCTAGAAACTTTGCATTTAAATGTAACTTGCAACTGATTGTCACTGGCCAATCAAAATCATTGTTGCATGCATGTCTTCTTAATAGGGCAGACCCTGAGCCAATCAGAATGGTTGTTTCAAAATTAGCAATTATTTGCAATTGATTGCAACTTTCTTGCAACGGGGCCCCGATCTATTCGGAAATCAATGATTTGAGTCCTGATCCCAATAGGCATGACCATACAGGTTTCATCTGTGCTTAGGGACATTGGCCATGTGATGTTTGGATTCTCATTTAGAAAAGGGAGTCAAGATCTGCCATCTTTGGTAAGAAATTCTGTATACACTATAACAAAGATACAGAATGAAGTATATTTGACCTTTGACCCCACTTTGCTCACCCAAGATGGCATTTCAGCAGAAAGTGGTTATTTTGTGAAATGATTCTTGCGACACCATCTATACATGTGCAAAACATGGCAAAGATAGGACAGGTATTCACCAAGATACAGGATGAAACATTTATGACCTTTGACCCCAATTTACCTACACAAGACATTGTCTGATGAAGTAGTTTTTATTTTATGAATGGTGTACTTGAAATGGACTAAACATGTGCAAAATATGGGGGTTAAAGGGCATATTTTTCTTGAGCTATTGCAAAGAAAGTCACAGAAAGAAAGACATATCTCCTGACATTGAAGCTAAGCATCAATTTCAACCAGACGTAATGGATGTAATGCCGAATTCCAATAAGAATGTGGATCACATGAACGATAGCCCAAAGTTTCATCTACAAGATATTAAAATCTGGGAGAAATTCACTAAAGGATAAATTAGCTAGTGCTCGATAAAGACAGTCATGTCATTTTTCATTTCCAGAAAAAATGTACTCCCATAGAGATAATACCTCATTTGCACAGCCAAAATGGCGTCCGACAAAAGCATCGTTATTTTACAAAATGATCCATCTATCGAGGTCCATGTGTGTGCAAAATATGACAGTGATACCATATACACTAATGAGATTACAGAATGAAGTATATTTGACCTTTGACCTCACTTTACACAGCCAAGATGGCATCTGAGCAAAAAGTTGTTATTTTGTGAAATGATTCTTGAAACATGTTCCTTACGTGTGCAAAATGTGGGAAAGATAGAATGTGTATTTACCAAGATACAGGATTAAACACTTTTGACCTTTGACCCTAATTTACCTACCCAAGATAGTGTCGGAGGAAGTAGTTGTTATATTATAAAATGATGTTCGTGACATGAACTAAACATGTGCAAAATATGGGGTTGATAGCCATTGTTGTTGTTGATCTATTGCACAGAAAGTGGAAGAAAGAAAGAAAAATAAAGAAAAAGTTAAGGTTTTGTATAGAAATTTGAAGGAGAAGCATAAAAAAGCAGAAAAAGATCAAGTTAGGAAGGGAGAATAAGACTAATATGACGTCATATTGAGTCGGATTGACTTGAAACTTGGTAGAATTATTCCTTGACATTTCAGACATCCGATCCGTGTGAAAAAACGGGAAATTTCTATTGCATATGAGCTGTGCGTGCGTATATGCACGCGTACGCGTCCGTCCATTTTTTTCAATTTTTTGAAAAATGCTCCAAATGATCTGAAACGTGTGCAAAAAAATTCTGAGCTCGATTGGAGCATGTCAACATTTCAACATGCGCGTACGCGTACGTTTTAAGTGTAAGAGATGAATTTTGAGAATATGAGTAAAAAGAGCTTGACTTGAACTATATGAGACATAAATTTTACTGAGAAATTCCATTCCATAAATGAGATATGAATGAAAATGTGATTTCATATAATGACGTCATAGTGACGGCACGGTCGACTGATCACAATGATTTTATTAGATCTGTCATCTTTGGGACACGATACATATATGGTATAAATTTGAAATTGATAGGCAGAGGACTTTCTGAGTTAACCTCTGCACAACTTTTTACGAGAAATAAAGGAATAAAGAAGAAGAAGAAGAACAAAGAATCCGTACAGATACAGAAGGTGATCCAAGAGGATACTCGGATCACCTAATTAATGAGCAGTCACAGTCTCTTTAAAAGAGAAATGTAATTTTTATTAATGTGTAATCTTTCTTTCTCTTGTTTACTGGTATTTTAGGCTTGAGGGTGCTCTCACAGCCTAACACAGTGCTGACCACGGTTGATGGGGCAAGAGATTTTGAGATGTCCTGCCCTGTGGCAGATGTAGCAGGACAAGTTATCTTCACTTGGAAGTATTCACCTGCCAAGCACCTCACACCCGGAAATACAGTAGGTTATTAACAATGGTTTGCAACAAGCATGAGAGGACTGTTGTCACCTTCAACTGCAATTATGCATTTCATTTTCATGGTCCTATAGGGACATCTATAGATCTATAGTTGTTGGTACCTTCATCTGTCAGGTTGTCTGTGTGTACCTGTCTGTCATTGCACAGAGATCAGAATTATGTGTACTGTAAAAATTAGAAATATTTGAGGCATGAATTTTTTGTAAATTGCAAATGGCATACCAGTTACCATAGCAACATTTCTAGTTTATGGATGTTTGCTTTTGTCTTTCAGATTACCGAGTCTCTTAAATACAGTCTGAGGTCAGATGTACTTGTCATCAATAAAGTGGATAAAACTGATGCTGGTTTCTACACAGCCAGCGTCACGGATACCTCCAGAAGGATTGTCAGGTGCACATTCGAAGTTACTGTGGAGTGTAAGTTGTCTGTGATACTATTTGCATTTTGAATTATTAAAGAATATAGTATTAGCAGCCAAAGCCCTTCAAAGTTCATGCTGTTTCACAATTACTATGGCATTAGTGGAGATGGTTGCCTGCTTCCAAAAATGACCCTGAACCTAGTCACCCCGAATTGGACATTATGTCTTTTCAGTGGGCTTGGAAAGGTCGGAAATTAGTGATCAGTGTTAAAGGGGCATTCATATTATATATATATATATATATATATATATATATATATATATATATATATATATATATTGATTTTCATAATTTCACGTCATGAAGTACATAAATCAACAGCTTCATGTATAGATTCATGGATTTATTGTGGTCCTTGAGCAGAGAAACAAATAAACTGAAAATCTTAAATTACACTGAACAGTGTTGGATGACATGGAGCCTCACATGTTGCGGTGTAATTCTATTACAATACTGCTTGTTCAACAAGTTCACCTGTGAAGAATTTATGCATGCCTTCTTCTTTTGTTCTGCTTCCTTGAGCCGCCAACTCATGCATTCTTATGGTGAGGCTGCCATGTCATCATCCTTGTTCATTGCAATTTGTTGTAGATTTTGAAAACATTCTCATTCCTCATCCTAGTCACTATAAATTTTGAAATCTGTACTCAGTTTAACTGATTTATAGTTGTTCAAATGTAAAAGTCTGAAAATCATCCAGAGGTCCCCTTTAAGAACACTACCCAAAACATGAAACCTTTTTGAACACCATGTTAACTGAGTGGTAACGCTTTTGCTCATGCTACACACAGCAATGGACTGGGTGAGGAGGGCTCATTATAACTGCATTGCTGTGGCTAAGACCCCGTTTACAGTGCGAGGCTCGGCCGCAGCCGAGCCTAGCCCCGCTTCAGTGTAAACGCGCAAAAGGCCAAATGCGAGGCCAAAATTGGCCTCGCATTTGGCCTCGCTCTGGAGGTGGTCTCGGCCGAGCCCACCCTTTTCTCAGTGTAAACGCAAACTGGGCCAAATGCGCGGCCAGTTTTAGTCTGGCTTCCAAACCCTTTGCCTGTACTATTTCGCTATTCAGGATATTAACCCCCTAAACGTCGAAAACTAGTGTAGTTTAAGGTGGTTTTGTCCTGCAAACAATTTTTTCCTTCGGCAAAGGCCTTTGCCCGAATGGCGACTTCGTCGCCACGGAATTCAGTTGGCAAAGGGTCTGAAAACCAGACAATACCAAATTGCGTTTGTTTACAAGCAGAGCGCCACTACAACAAAATATTGCAAGGTTTGAATTAAAAGCGCGGCCGAGCCCAGCAATGTAAACGGACAAAATTGCGAGGCACGGCCATGGCCGAGCCGCGGCCCCGGCCCCGCACTGTAAACGGGGTCATACTTGTCTTTCGTGGTTGCTCTATAAGGTTAGCACTGTATTAACTTCTTGAGTTTACTAAACTGTGCGTTACATTTTGTCACTTTCATGGAGTTCCCAACAGGAGAAGATGATCAATCTGATGTTCATTGCAGTCCCCCTCAGAAAAATGCTGAGATGATTGATACTTAAATGTGGAAGATCAAGAATTGTTCATACTTTCTGACAATAAACCACCTTGGAGTGTGTACACAAAGAGCATGGTGCTGCTCGACACTACATAATGCTGCATTTCAAGCCAGTAAAATGCTTAAGGAGACAAACGTAAGTGGCAAATACAGAGGCCTCTTTGATAAAGGCAAGTTGTTTGTATTCAAATGATGTACCATGGTACAATACACAGGGCATTAATTGATGGATGAATTCACTGAGGCCGGACCATGTAATGTGCAGTATTTGTTTCAGAAAATGGTTTCATGATTTAAAATCTGTGGCAGGCACTTTAATAAGATTTCCAGGCCGGTTCAAGCTCCAAGCTAAAGGAACTACACACACAAAAAGTTGCTATGCATTTTTAATTCGCAGGCAGTGCAGCTGAGTACAGATGATCATTCATGATTAGTGCCAGTCATTAATTATACTATTTTAAAAGAAAAAAAAAAAGCCTGGTTAAAAGTAAATTTTGACCTACAGGCAAAATAGAGGACTGGGCACATGATAGCTCGCAACTAATCTTTTTTTCCAAACTGCATAGTTCAACATTCTATAAAGTACAGTGTGCTGGGCAGTATTTTTACCAGTGTGATGGAATATGCAAATGGCTCCATGCCCCCAGCTCTCAAAGTTGCCCCCCCCCCCCCCCCCCCCCCACCAAGTTTCCAACGTTCTCAGAAGAGTCTGCAAGAATGCATGGAAGGTGAACTTGCGATACTCAGGTGAGCGCGAGACCCCTGGGTCTCTTGTGTAATTCTTTATGTCAGTGGCATTTCCTCCAGCATCACAACACCAACTAATATGCAGCAAATAAAACACTATGGCCTGAATTCACAAAGGTGGTACAAATGAAACCATGGTTTAAACCATGGACAAAAACCATGGAGCGCCAAGTGTCGCATGGAATATTTCGTTACGAAATCAGTCATTTCGTTGACTAACTAAATGAACATTTCCTCCACGAAATGATAATTTGATTAACAAAATGGTAATTTTGTCGACGAAATGACCAATTTTGTGACATATTCCGTGCGACACTTGGCGCTCCATGGTTTTTGTCCATGGTTTTATTTGTACCACCTTCGTGAATTCGGGCCATTGACAGAGGCAAGACAAA
This sequence comes from Diadema setosum, assembly GCA_033980235.1. Lineage (NCBI taxonomy): Eukaryota > Metazoa > Echinodermata > Echinoidea > Diadematoida > Diadematidae > Diadema > Diadema setosum. The sequence continues at coordinate 14,849,180 of CM067070.1, read as the reverse complement.
AGTCTTGCCTCTACAACATGAAGAAAAAAAATGCATGGGTGGGTGGGTTTGTGCAAATGCACAAACCCACCCAAACCTTGATAAATTGCCTATAGCCACAGTACAGTAAAAGCATTTCTCTCGACTCAATTCCTATCACGTATTGCTTGCATTTTATATGATGATTGACTTGTATCAGGGCAATTAGCCCCCAAGGACAATTACCTCCCAACAAAATACTGGTTAGTGATAAGGTTAGAGTAAAGATTAGGATTAGGGTGAGATTTAGGGATAGAGTTTGGGTTAGGGTTAGGATAAGGTTCAGGATTAGGATTAGGGGCCAGGGGAAGGGTCCGGGGTAATTGCTCAGGGGGTAATTTCCCTTGACCTGATTGACTATCAAGTGTTATTCCTTACTGGGCTTTCGAGTAAATTTTAAATCAAGTTGCTATTTTGTGTTCAAAAGTCTTGCCACTACAATAATGTGGCTACTGATCATTTGATAGAAAACAATCACCGATTTGTCATGCAGTTTACATCACAGCAAAGCCTAGCATTTTCTGTACAACTTTTGTTTATTACATGTCAAGGATTACAAAAATATACAAAAGTTAGATAGATTTGAGAAACAAAATGCTTTCCCCATTTGAAGCATGGCTACGTTGCTGTCTCATCAGAATAATCTGGCACACAGAGCAGGGGCGGATCCAGGGAGGACCACATCCGGCGCACGCCCCCCTTTTTTTTTTGTTGAAACAAAAGAAATAAAAAGAAAAAAATGGGGGGAGGGGTGCGTGCGCCCCCCCCCCCTTTAATTTTGTAAACACGCCCCCTCTTTACGGAATTCCTGGATCCGCCCCTGCAGAGGGTTTACACCATGGCACGTAAAGAGTTAAAGATGTGGAACATAAAGATGTTTTATGGTAGAAATGGGCCACAAGAGCCCAAACTTTGTAAATTGTTCATCTCCAGATCCAATACTATGCCACCACATCATATAGCTATATACATTGTACTACTTGACATCTTAAAGGTAGGGAATTCTATTTGCATGCCTCAAATGAAGAGTTGTATAAATACAGTGGTATGTTGAAAAGAGTATCATTTTAGAAACTCCCATAAAGTACTGAAAGTGGAAGGTAACATTTAGTACATTTTTATTGACCGTTAGATTTTGAATTGAATTTTTTTCGGGGCTCACCGTAAATTCCAGTACATTACTAGGCTACCTTTGCAGACCCATGCAATGCATGTGTGTCCATCATGTATATTTTGTGAAGAAAGTTCATCAAAACTTACAAACATTTCTATATACATTCTTGCCACACACTCTATATGTTATTACATCAGCTCTTATACTTTTAGATTTGTGTTTATAGATAAAAAAAATACAGAAGACTGCAACAAAAAGGCTTAAGTGTGGCTGACACACAGAACTACTGAGTTGTTGAGTTTTGTGCATTATTCAAATTGTAGATAACTGTTGACTTCCAAATTTCTCAGCAGTGGCCTAAACAAGTCCCCTGAGGTTCATATTTAATGTTTTGCTGCATTTTGGGAGGTCTGTAAAAGGTATCCCCTACCTTTAAATCTACTTTTTAAAGCACATTTAGGAGCAGCAAAGTGGAATAAGTTTTTGTATGTTATATAAAATGAATGCATGATCTGATTGTATGTCGATGGCAAGAAAGTGAATCTAAAAACGAAAAAGAGGGAGGTTTTTAATCCAAAGTGTGAAGAATTCCCTGTACCTTTTTGTTGTGAGCAGATTTTGTTTTGCGTTTAGTGCGAAATTCAGCATCTCCATATACATTGAGGCTTTTGATGGATAGACGCAATTAGCACCATGCATCCAGATACTCTGAATGCCAGACACTTTAAATGCCATCAGAATTTCCCAAGAGGAAGAAGTCTGCTCTTGTAGGAAGAATATGGATCCCTGGGAAGGAAGGCGTGGTCCAAGTCTGGGATTCAGCCAAGGGGGGCTTTATCTATATGAAAGGACAAGTCACTGCCCCATTTAAATGTCTCTCACCATGGGGTCTGTAGGCTGGTTTGGATTGATGCTTGCTGGCCAAGTGGGGGATGGATGGTTGTTTGTTATATGGATTTCAAATTCCATTTATATACAATAAAACCAGGTATAGATACCACAAAGTAATGTATTGTAAATGTATACATTTTTTTTTTTGCACTCAGGTAGAATGAAAAGCACATGTATTTAATTCCATGTAATCTATAAAGACATTCAGATATTATTACGTATAACAAGCAAAACTATTCATGCACTCTTGTTTTCATGCTAGTTTGCTAAAATGCATGAAAATTTCCACCTGTACATTCATTATTAAAGTTCTTGAAACTGTCATCAGTGCTGCCCTTGTTCAAGACAAGACAGAGACTTGTTCTAAAGTATCACCTTGGTCCATTATAAGTAATCTTAGGGCAAGTCATGGAAAGTTCAATAACAGTAAAAACATCCTCACAACATCAGCTAGTGGGCCTGCACAACACAGTTTTCATTGAGGTATTGGGTGAGCTTGATCCCAAGTAAGGCCCTTTGAGCACTGAATAATGTCCAGCAGTAACCCCCCCCCCCCCCAAAAAAAAAAAAAAAAAAAAAAAAAGAGAAAAAATACAAAAATACAAAAAACAATAAAAACAAAACAAGCACCCCAAATGCACTCACATTGCAGGCAGCAGGGCTGACTTACATAATATGAATACTTTGTTCTTTTGGTCTGTTAACATCTAATGAAGCAGGAGAAAATGCCAATGGCAATTTGTTGAACTAAGAGTGAGCAATGGCATTGTGAAGGGCTGCTGCTATCAGAATCACTATCAATTTTATAGCTTTACCTGCCACGATGACTACTGGTACAATGGCCCCAACTTAACTTGGGAGGGATTAGGAAACAAGTTTCTCACCTGTTTAAGTGGGCATCGTGCTTATCCCATATCCGTAGGTGGCATAATGCAGTTTGTAAGGTGTTGGTGCTGGAGTCGATTTATGCACATTCACTCAACTGTGCTCTCTCATCTTTGTAGATTAATGTCACTAACTTATGAGAAGAAAAGTGTAGAAACTTGAAAGTATACATATATTGATTAAAAGAAAAAAATAATGGTCTTTAATATGAGATGTAAACTATAGTCCTCTAATGAATTATGTGATGTGATTTGATATAAATATTTACTTTATGAAACTTATAAAACTTAGGAAACTTATGAAACAGTTTTTTAAGCGATGGACTATCATTGAAATTGTCACAGTGAAAGCTTTCCCATATCTATGTGCAAAAATTTCCACTTTTACAGTACTCATAGGGTTCAATACCTGCAAATATGAAAATTACATTGAATGGAAACTGGTAGATACAATGTAGCTGTGGACTAGTGTGGTTTAACTCATAAAACTATGGATGGGACTATGGACAGTAAAGTATATATGGGTACAACATTGTTCTATCTCACATAGATGTAAACCTATTGTGTTTGCTGTAAATTTCAAAAGTGAATTCCAATCCACATCACTGATATCTCTAGTGACAGGAAGCAAAGCAAGGGACTGTATAAAGATGTTAGGTCAGAGTACACAGGCTATAAAAAGCTCTGGAGATGATGTCATCACCCAGGTCAATTTCTGCTACGGATTGTTCCATAGATAGGTGATTGCAGCATTCGTGCAAACTATGAGATATCCCGTAGATCGGCAGATATGGGTTAAACGGTAGCTGATACTGACTCGTACAAATCACCCCACACAAAACATGTTACACTAACCATACTTCTCAACCTTTTTCAACATGAGGCCCACTTTGGCTCCTACAAATTTGTTTATAGTATAGTCCAGTAGACCAAGTATCATCATTTTTTTTTTTTTTTTTTTGGTGTTTTTTGCTGTCATCATGGCCCACCAGTTGAGAAGAATGGCACTAAACCATGCACTGAAAACTAATGGCAACAGATAAACACAAGTGCCACAGCACCAACAGACTGACAAACAATAAGAAATGAAGTTCATTTTTAAGTGGAAGCTGATGGTGCTTGATATCACCACCAGTGCAGTGCCACTCCATTGTTTAGTAGGATTGTTTTGGAAAATAAATATTTTGGTGAGGAAATTTTTGTGATTATTTCTTTTGATTTCATTGCCATATTCAGACATTAATGATGGACAATGGAATTGTTTCAACCAAAATTAAGCAGGTTGTTTGTTGTTTTTTTTTTGTTGATATACCATGAAAACAACACTTTGCAATGTTGATTATTAACATTGAATTTCACTGCCGTTTCACTGTATGTGAATAATTACAGTGTCAAATTCATCTTGACAATCACAGTTGTCCCCAAAGCATTTCATCATATTTTTTTGCTCTTTGCTACAAAGTGTTAATGTGTCATTTTGCCAGAACTGCACAAAGGCGTTATATCTTTGACATTTTTGTTAAAAAATGCAATATTTTTTGATAGATTCAAAGAAAACTCAAAACAATATTGGAAAAAGAAAATAAAAATATTAGTGTGCATTTGTTGTGCCTCTCCCATGAAGTGTCGCCGGAGGCATTATGTTTTTTGGTTGTCCATCCTTTCGTCCGTCGGTAATGAATTTTGTGGACAGCTTAACTAAAAACCGGTTGAGATATCCTAATGAGATTTGATATTTATATATGCATTGGTGGAGGAATTTGTGCCTACATCAACTTCTGGGTGCACATGCTCAAGGTCAAAGGTCAAGTTCAAATGCTCATAATTTCACTATTCCACCCATATCTATGCTATGCCTGAAGCTATTTTCTTGAAAGTTAGTGCATACATGTATAACCCAAGGAAGATTTTTTCGAGAAAGTTTTAGTATGTAAGGTCAAAGGTCATGTGAAAGTGCTAAAATTTCACTTTTTCTGCATATGATGCATCATGCGTTACCCCGGGGTACCGTAGTACCCCGGGTTACCGCGTTGTGTAGCGCCACCTCACAGCCACTAGAGGACAGCCAGAGATAAATGCATGCACTGTGTGTGCGTGTACATAGTCATTCCCATGGCGCTGCATGTTATACTATGCATGCATGGCACACTGTGATACCACTAGTGTGGGCTTTAGTGCAGTGCAGTGCACTGGCTAGCGCGCGCTAGCTCCAGCACCAAAATAATTTCCTCTTTTTGGCACCCAGGGTACAACCTTTTTAAAAAAATTAATTATTCAACAAAATGGCTGATTTTTATTTGGTACATCGGGATACCATTTATGTCATCATATGTGGGAAATGGTCCAAGGTATCCTCATGGAATTTAGAACATGTGCATGTACTGCCTGATAATGATTTTCTTGGGAATTTTGGGGTCATGGGGTCAAAGGTCAAGGTCAACTCCTTAAAATTCACTATTTCCCTCATAAACATGCAATGCCTGGAGGATTTTCAGTGTATGTAGTGCATGACCGATATATTACCAAATAGAAATTCTCTGGGAAAGTTTTTTGCTAAAAGGCTAGAGAAAAGGCTACATTTCACTTCTTCCTCCATATCTCAGAAGTTGCTCAAGGTAGCGTCATGAAACTTCATACATGGCTGTGCATGTGCTGCCTGTTGGTGATTCCCTGGGTAACTTTAGGGTCATGGGGTCAAAGTTCAAGGGTCAAAGGCCAGGTTAAAATGCTGATTTTTTACTATTTAATGCTGAAATTACACTTTTTCTCCATGCTTTGGAAATTAGTCAATGCATCTAAAAGGTTTAAAGGGACTGTACAGTAGTGGTTGAGGTGGGGATTCATGTTTTGAACATTCTTAAGTGAGATAATGAGAAACCTCGTATGAAATATAAAAGAGCATGTAATTTTAAGAAGGATTCAAAGTTTATTTGATGAAAATTGGTTTTCAAATGGCCGAGATATCGAAAAAAAAAAGTGATAATAATAAAAGGCGACAGGCCACAACTTTATTAGGATATCTTTGTTTCACCTTGTTTTTGGATATCTCAGCCATTTCAAAACCGATTTTCATCAAATAAACTTTTGATACCCCTTAGAATTGCATGCTCTTTGACATCTCATAGAGTGGTTTCTGAATATCTCGCAAAATGTTTAATGCTAAATCCTCACCTCAACCAGAACTGTACACACCCTTTAAAGGTCAAATAACAATCATCAAATCTCCTAATACCTGCTCTATTAGACAATATAGCCATTGATCCAATTAAACCTACTTTAAGGAATGTGAACAATTGCCACATTTGTGACAAAATTTTGTCATTTTAATTTTTTGCCAGTTATGTGAAACTGTCATTACACATTGTCAGGATGTACTATAGACTTTATATTGGGCAAACCATGCATCATGGCGGAGGCATGAGTTGCCATAGCGACATTTCTAGTTTTATGTTGTTTTTACAATCAGAGCGAGCTGTGCAAAATTAATGTGTGTTAAAAACACCCTCTGAATTTATGTCCCTGCAGATGGCCCTGAGCTGACTGATACCTTCCCGACCTCAGTAGTAGGTAATTTTTCACGGTCATTAGTGCTTACCTGTCCAGTAAGGGCTATTCCAGCTCCCACAGTCCTCTGGAGGAAAAATGGCCGCACCATGGGACCATCTATGAGCATTCGCATGAGTGGTCTGGACCTTACCTTCATTTGTGAGTACTCTTATCCTTACTTTGTCACTGACTGAAAATGTACCCAAAACCAATTACTGCAAGTTATTTTGAAGTTTTGTCAGGACAAGGCCCTCATAAAACCAGCAAATTTAGTTGAGCAATACCCATCGAAAATTGTGACAAAATTAGTTTGCTGCATTGTTGATATTCTCGAAAAATCAGTAATGTTAAGAAGTGGTATTGTACACTGTATGTCACTTTATCAGATATTGTCAGATCACCAAGGTTACATATTTCCAGCTGTCTCACGTGTATTTGATGTAGATATGTCTCCAGACTGGCCCCCACAGTTGCTCGGTCAGCAAACAAAATCCTAAATTTTCAATGGTCTGCCGCTTGATGCAGTGTCTTGCATGTAGTTCACATTTATGCACAGATAAGAGTCTGAGGTTGAACAAAGAAGGGGAATTGAATAGGCCAAACATTTTTTTTTTTCTGCTGCATTTCACCTCTGACATCAGTGTAAAAGTGATAAGAAATCACGGACACTGTTTTAACAAAATTCCATTTACAACAAAGTTCAGGCTGCAACATTCAATCCACTCTCTCTATGTATTTTTATTGTTAAAGTATGGTGAGCGAGACATTAAAATCAAGAAAATCATATAAAAGAAGGTGTCAGAGCAGAGGGAAATGTCTCCTAAAACAGATGTTTAATGTGACTTATTAAAAGATATTCACGCCACTGAGAAATCGCGAGTTAAAACTGACTGATTTACTTCACCGATTTTCGCTCCAGAACAGCCGTCTTTTTCGAGCCCTAAAATATGACGTCACGAAATGAACAAAACCCTTTACGAGTGTAGCAGGACATTGAGGCCGCCATTCATAAAGCACATATTTCTTGGTGAGCGAATACAATATCTGGCTTGTCTTTAGTCGCATCTGCTTTCTCGGCTGAGACATTAAAACGCCCAATTTTTACCTTATATTGTACGGAAAGACTTTGAGTTTGAAATCGAGAGTGAATTGAGTGATGACAGTGACAATGACACTGATAGTGACAGTGGCAAAGTCAGGGTGGTAGAAGAAGCGAGGGAGAGGCGACGGATATGGAAGGCCGCTGCGGACACAACTCTTTTGGGGCATACGTATTGAAACGGGCATACGTATGCAACTGCCTCTCTATACGTATGCCCCAAACGAACCATGTCTGCAACGGCCCTCCATAGACGGAGCCCACTGTGTTGGATGGAGTGCGTAGCACAGCGCATCAGCGCAGGGCTGATTCGTTCATTTTGTGACATCATAATTTTGGTCACCAAAATTTCGCCGTCAGATCGGGTACAGGTGGTCTAAAAAGGGTCTCAAAACACCATCTCTCCATCGTTCTAGAGACGTTTTTACCTTCTGAAAGTTAAAGGGTGTGTTCAGTTCTGGTCGAGGTGAGGATTTAGCTTTTAACGTTTTGAGAGATATTCAGAAACCACTCTATGAGATGTCAAAGAGCATGCAGTTCTAAGGGGTATCAAAAGTTTATTCGATGAAAATTGGTGTTGAAATGGCTGAGATATCCAAAAACAAGGTGAAACAAAGAGATCCTAATAAAGTTGTGGCGTGTCGCCTTTTATTATTAGCACTTTTTGGGATATCTCAGCCGTTTGAAAACCAATTTTCATCAAATAAACGTTGAATCCTTCTTAAAATTACATGCTCTTTCATATTTCTTAAGAGGCTTTTCATTATCTCACTTTGGAATGTTCAAAACATGAATCCCTACCTCAGCCAGTACTGTACAGTCCCTTTAATTATTCATATTCCTAGAGACTTAAGCTTTCCAGAAATGTATAAATCACCTCTTTTATGAATATCGTCCTTTTTTTCTTGTTTACCATACTTTAATATGTTCAGTTATAACGAAATTACGATACAACGAAAGAAAACTGCCGATCCAGGAGTCCAGTGTACCTCATTTGCAGACATACATGCACAAACCTGAATTATTATCATTACTATTATTATACCCCTGCCAAACGAAGTTTGAAGAGGGTATATAGGAATCAGCGGACGGTCAGTCGGGCGGTCGGGCGGTCGGTCCGTTGCAAATCTTGCGTCGCGAACTACTTCCTCAGTTTTCAACCGATTCCCATAAAACTTGGCACAGATGTGTGCCTTGGGTTGTAGATGTGCAAGACGTATTTTTTGACAGTACCCAAAAGTACGTTGCCATGGTAATGGCATATTATGGGCAAAAATGGGTACAAATCTTGCGTCGCGAAGTACTTCCTCAGTTTTCAACCGATTCCCATAAAACTTGGCACAGATGTGTGCCTTGGGTTGTAGATGTGCAAGACGAATTTTTTGACAGTACCCAAAAGTACGTTGCCATGGTAACGGCATATTATGGGCAAAAATGGGTACAAATCTTGCGTCGCGAACTACTTCCTCAGTTTTCAACCGATTCCCATAAAACTTGGCACAGATGTGTGCCTTGGGTTATAGATGTGCAAGACGTATTTTTTGACAGTACCCAAAAGTACGTTGCCATGGTAACGGCATATTATGGGCAAAAATGGGTACAAATCTTGCGTCGCGAACTTCTCCCACAGTTTTTGATCAATTTTTATGAAATTAGGTACAGATGTTCATCTGAATATGTTAATGTGCAAGACACATATTTCCGCAGTGGCAAAAAGTGCGTTGCCATGGTAACGGCATGTTATTGGTAAAATATAGGGCAAAATGCTTCATGGCAAAACTGCTTCATCAGTGTTCTTCCAATTCTCATGGAATTCATATTGAATGTTTGTCTTAGGATATAGGTCAGCATGACACATTTCTTGACAGTGACAAAAAGTATGTTGCCATGGTAACAGCTCACATATTATGAGCCAAAATGATGGAAAATTGTGTGTTGCAAACTACTTCCTCAGTTTTTGCCCAATTTCCATGAAACTTGGTACAGATGTGTGCCTTTGGTTGTAGATGTGCAAGACGCATTTTTCAACAGTACCCGAAAGTATGTTGCCATGGTAACGGCATATTAATGGCAGAAGATCAAGGAAAGATCTTGCGGATTTAACTACTTCCTCAGTTTTTTGACCAAAGCTTATCAAATGTTGTTTGGCGGGGGTATAAACAGTCGCTGTAGTGACATTTCTAGTTATTATTGTTGTTGTTATTACCACCGCCAAGGAAGGAGGAAGTTTTTTTCATCGGTTTTGGTTTGTTTGTTTGTCTATTTGCAAAATGACTCAAAAGGTTTTGAACAGAATTGAATGAAACTTGCAGGAAAAGTTGATAATGGCACAAGAAACATATAATTACAAATTTTGGTAGTGATCCAGAAATTGTATGGATTTTCGAAGGATTTTTTTATCTTTTGGCAGATGGGGTTAATGAACTTAGGAGCTCAAGCAGTGTGTATTTGAGGTTTGCATTCATGCTCTAAAGCATGTGCTCTGCTCAGGCAAGGTGCCGCTTAGCTGGAAGCTGATGAGATCTGCCTTTTGATTGAACAATTGTCTCATATACCAATGAACATGGGCAAAAAGTATTTCTTTGGACTTTTTTTTCTTTCTTTGCAGCACTGACAGAAGCAAACAGAGGACAGTACCAGTGCCAAGCTGCCAATCCTCATGGGTCTGTTATCAGTCCTGTCACCGTTGTCAACATACAGTGTAAGTATCTAGTCATGCTTTCAGATTTTCCAATTTTTATCCTAATTTTTTCCTTTTGGGAAGAGCACAATTAATGTCCTCATTAGTCTGTCAGCTTCTCAGTTTTATTTTATTTACATTATGAAAATATAACTTATGTGAATTTGATTAAGCTAATTAATGCATATTGATCTACAATTGTAAATTGAGATATAAAATCAGAGGTCATACAGTGAGGTTACCATTATCAATATGTATGCTAAACTCAGATGAATACTTTTTGTTGTTTCATTAAATGTGGTTTGTCCACACTAAGATACAATATGCAGGGCAAGTCACAGATCAGTTATATTGTATCACATGCAAATGCTATTATATGGTTGTGACTTGGTGCATGCAGGGACTAGTGATAATTCTCTTTATGTCATATCAATTGCATCAAGCCTTGTATCATAACAGAAGCCTGGCAAAAGATAAATGTGACCTGCCACAACAAAAGGATCCAAAAGTCGCTGACGGCTGAGCAGAAAAAAATCGAGTTTGAAATTAGATCCTCAGAATCTGTCAAAAACATAGAATCTCTGTTTTTGGCATACATTTGTAGTCTAGTGTATCGTCTATCATCTGCAGAAATTTTGAAGCTAAATGATGAATGGAAAGGCAAGAAATAAGTGCTTTTCTTGGCCATGATTTTCCGATTTTCAATGGAAGAGAAACGAGTCCAAAGATTTGGATGTAACACCACAGATAGACTCCGCCCCTAACAAGAAGAGAGTGATCTTATTGGTCAGTGCGTGGCATTCTGGTTACTGATTGATCATGCATAGACTACTCGCGCTAAGCTTGAATGAACATCGCAGAGGTTGCTAGGAGCATGCATTCTCTTGTCAAGAGGTGAACTGTCTTACCTCCCCTTGATCACAATTGCATCAAAGGAAAACTTTGAAGGTGTTTTTTTCTAAACGCTGCTTTCCTAGACCACTCAACATACTCTCATAAGATCATAAATATCTCCGCAACTGAGTTATTTTGTGAGTCATGTTATATGAAATTAAAGTGGAAGAGTACATGAATAATGCCATGTCATTTTGAGAAAATGGACCGTACCCGACTTTCGGATCCTTTTTTGTAACCGGTCACAAAAATGTTCTCCTTTTGTGGACTCAGTCAGAATTTCAAGATGAAAATGTAAAATATATTTCATGAATGGTGAATCTCTAAATAGCTAGCCGATGCCAAAGTCTTTTTGCAGCTGTATCTTGTAACTATGAAAACACAATCTCCATTAAATATCAATAGTTATTGCAGTCGTATCATATGCTGAAAGTTTTCACAAAAGTGAGTTCCCCTCCCATAGAATAAATATTCAGTCCCACAAAACAGAAAATGGTGCTATCTTAATTTGGAAGGCATCAACATGTTTAAATTCTTCCATGTGTGATGGTTCTGTTGTAATTTTTTAATATTTTTATCTAATCTGAGTGGTTTATGTGACAAATTCATATTTAGATTTAGATATCTGCTTGCCAAAGTAACAATGCACCCCCTCCCACACTCACACATCATGAAAATGCTTCCTGAAATGCAGGTCTTTCCTTCTGTCTCTCAAGGCTTGTAAAGCGTATGACACCATGGGTGTTTATCCAGCCACACATGATAGATATAATATGGGATTAATGTCTTTATTGCTTTTGACCCCAGTATCAGTGTCTCATGGCCCTTCCTCTATTCATCACTGTGAACAGCGATCTAATCTCTCACTTAATTATCAGCTTTCCCAACATGAAGTACCGATATATTGCCTATTACGAAGTACCGATATATTTGCCTATTTCAAATGGCTTTTGGTAATGGCCAGCAGGGGGATAGAGCATGAGATGACTTTTTAGAAGAGCATCTAGTCACTTCCACTTTATCACCACCACTCATGTGGGACTTGAATTAACTTTGACACTACTTTAATGAGACAGAATTGTGGCAGCATCTGTAGGTATGTTATATTTACCTCTTAAATAAGATTTGGTAGCCTTCACTGCAATAAAATGCATTTCTCATAACATTTATTCAACTATTAGAATCTTTGATTTCGTGAATTCATCTTGCTGGGGAATGAAGTATGTACTGTAATAGGGGAAGGTAGGGGTGCTGGTAGGCTTCAGTCTGATATTCCCAAGAACAAAGGGAATGCAAGCATTGCCCCTTGACCAATCATGACATAAGCATGGAGGATGCTTTGAATCATGATTCCAATTGTGTTCTATCACAATATGCCAGAATTATGGAACGAAACAGTCGTGTGTACAGATTGACCCCAAAATCAGGTTTTGGGAGTGGAACTTAGAGTGACTTTTTAACCGCTTCTGAAAAAAAAAAAAAAATGTGCTCCTCAAATACTCACAAAGGTAAAGCAGTTGTGTGATCGCATATCCCTCTTCAGTTCACTTCAAGAGAGTCAAGTGAGTTTGGTGATCAGCCGAATAGCAGAACAGTCAAAGCGCATGCTACCGACCGCTCAAGAGTGATTGATGGAATCTCTAAAAAAAGCCACACCTTCCCTCCCTACTCTAAAATTCAATGCCACAGCATTGTTGAAGCCTTCCTCAGTTGTGTGAATGGATGATAATTTGAATCTTAATCACTCTTCAGCATTACAAATTGTACATTTCTTGGCTGATGTCAAAACGGGTTCCTTAACCCATTGAGGACGGACTGATTTTGCTACAACATGCATTTCCCGTAGACACCTGCACGAGTATTTACTCGGGACTCGTCCTCAACGGGTTAATAACATTTGCTCCTACGACAGATGCTGCTATGAAATATCTGCACACTAAGTCAAACATAAATTTTACTTACAAATATACCCCTAGCCCTAAGTCCTTGGAGAAAATAAGCCCAGAGCAATTGTCACAGGAGCAAATGTGTCACTGTGAAAAGAATGTGAGGCATTTTGCTCACCAAAATTTCCCCCAAGATATATGGACTCTACAGACTTCAGTCAGTCCGCAGCGCGAGAGAAATCGCCCGTATTTATTCAAGTCATGTGCACGGCTGAGCGCTGCTTGCATATGTAATGAGCAGATACATGGTCATGAATAAATCCGTGTAGAAGGAGTATTTCTTGTCAGTTTTCAACACTTTTAGCATCGACTGAAAGAGAAAACATCAACAAATGTGCTCATGATAAAAATAAAACGGAAAAGAAGAATATAGAATATCAAAATCTCTCTCGAGTTCGGTTCTTGCCCCTCTAAAATATATGGTGAAGACTATGTCCGCTAAATTATATTGTATCACATTAATAGGGCACATTTTCTCATTTCTCTTTTAATACCAGTCAGGAACTAGCAAAATTCAGAGAAATGTCTAGCGTCGAGTTAAAAAAAAATTACCCTCGCGTTCGCACCGGAATTCCAGGTCTGTGATTGGTCGAAATCTGTCGCAAGACACGGCATTTTGCATTACGTAATATCTCTTTCGGCTGCTGACTTGATGCTGTCGGCTACGAGCTTTGAGGATAAATTAAATGAAATGTCGCCTGTAAGTCCTGTTGCATTCAATACACACATGGATACATGTATGTGCAGGTTAATCTGTACTGGAAAGAACAATAGAGTAGAACAATTCTGGTTCATGGGGCAAGGTAAAGTGCCCCTAAAGGATTTACATCCAAAAATAATTGTTCAGGACTAGAAAATTTAAATGAGAACTTCCCTATTTGAAATTTAAATTGTATTTTATGAGGAAGGCGAAGGAAGAGACTACCATGCATAATGAGTAATAATAGGAGAGCTCGCGCGTGCGTCCAGCAATATTAGTAGCTCCGAAAAATGTGACTTCCAATCAAACAGTCATCCTACTGCTAATGAGAACTACCTGAAATTATGAAGAAGGGTGGGAGAGGAGGGATTGTAGTCTCTTCCTTCGCCTTCCTCATAAAATACAATTTAAATTTCAAACAGGTAAGTTCTCATTTAAATTTTCTATTTTATTTCGGAAGTCTTGAAAGAGACTACGAGCATAATGAGTAATAATAGGAGACTTTAAAGCCAGTAGTCACATTTTTTGGCCATACAGCATTGTACCAATGACTGTATTTACCACTAAGGGGTATGGCTTCACCTTTTACGATTACACTGCTTGGCTGAAACCCCCATTCTCCTTCCTGAGGGGTTTCGCGTAATATGTTTGAAATGTCTTCTCGTTACTCCAGCCTGCCTGTGCCAAAATCTCATGTACAGGCAGATCTTTTCTCTGGGCAGCAGACGCAGAGGCTGCTCTTGTGGAGTGTGCCGAGAACAAGCTGGTGTCAATCCCAGCTTCTGCCATAACTGTCTTAATCCAACAAGACAAAGTTTGGTTAGAAACCCTGTGATAAGGTTTACGAAAAAATTATTAACAGATACTTTTGGTCCTTCCTAATGATCTGAGTCCTTCATAGATACTCTCGAAGGTATCATGCAATGCAAACTCTTCTGTCTGGAGGGTACGCTCTTAGACTAACAACTTGGCCTGTATTACCAGGTCTGTGATGCTTTAAAAAGTCATCAATGAAGAATTTGACGGAGTTGTCTTTGAATGTCATCTTGTCTATTCTCAAAGCATTCAATGACTGTACCCGCTGTGCTGAGAGAAGCGCTAATAACATTGTCACTTTCAACGTTAGCTCTTTCAAACACAATTCGCCTGCAGGTGATTTCCTCCTCAGATAGTTGAGGACAGTTCTAACGTCCCACATCTCCGTGTAGCGGGGTCTGGGGGGTCGTAAGTGAAAGACTCCCTTCACAAATCTAGTTATTAGAGGATGTGTGCTTATGGAAAGCGAACTGTCGGTGAGTGTCGGAAAAGAAGCCAGTGCACTTCTAGCAGAGTTTATGGTACCGTAGCTGGCTCCCTTATGGAACAAGTCTGAAAGAAATTCTAGTGCCCATTCTGATGATGTCTGGAGATAGTTACTGTTGTTGGCAGTGCAGAAAACTTTCCATTTGCTGATGAAGCTATGATATTGTTGTCGTGTAGATTTCCTCCAAGAAGCTATGATGACCTTGACGGTCCCTGCACTCAATCCCTGGGACCTGAAGGGTTGGCCCAAAGCCTGCAACAGAGCAAATCCAAATGTTTGTGTAAGGGGTGGGGCATTAAAGACACAGGTTGAACAAGAAGTTGTGCATGTCTACGTAGAACAAGTGATTTTTCAGTCAGCATGTCCTGAAGTGCTGGGAACCATGATTGTGTAGGCCAGTTTGTACTATTAACAACCCTGTGGCTTTATCTGCCCTTATCTTTTGCAGACATTTAGGGATAAGGCAGAAAGGAGGGAAAGCATAGAACCATAATGGACCCCAATCCACTGTAAATGCGTCTACATTCTCTGCCGAAGGATCAGGCTGCCAAGTGATATACCTGGGTAGCAGTGCATTAAGTCTGGAAGTGAAAAGATCTATTTCAGGGAGGCCGAAATGTTCTACCACTTCAGTGAATTGGGCTTTGTTTAGCATCCCTCTGTTTGATCGTTAAACTTCCTTGACGTGAAGTCTGCTGTGGTATTGAGCCGTCCTGGCAAGTAGGCGGCTGTGATCCAAATTTGTCTTTCAATACACCATTTCCAAATGTCATGTGCCAAATTGTTGCAGTCCAGTGATCTGAAGCCCCCATATTGTTGATATATGTGACTGCAGTAGTATTATCCAGTCTAATGAGAACATGAACATTTCTCAGGCTAGAGCAAAGGACTTCAATGCCAATCCTGCTGCAAGGGTTTCTAGATAATTTATCTCATTGTTAACAGCCTTTTCTCTTTCCACTTCATTCCATCGTCCCCCTATGTTTGTGCACATGTCCTTTGCTCCCCAACCAGACCCACTCGCATCTGTGCGCAATTCTATTGTATGCCTGGGTCTATCGATAGGATAGAGGTGTACTGTATGTGGTCAATCCACCACTGCAGTTCCTGTTTGGCTCTATTAGACAGGCTCATTTTCCTATCAAAATGACCTTTATTGGCCTTCAATGCCAAAATCTTCTCTTTTTCCAAGATTTTGTAGTAGAGGGGCCCATATTGGGCTGCGGGAAAAGTAGCAATCAGTTTCCCTATTACTCTAGCCACTTCTCGAATTGAAGACTCTGTGGCATTCAACAGGCCTGTGCACTCAGCAGTGATGTCTTCCTTCTTAGATTCAGGGAGAGTAACTGTCATGTTCACAGAGTTAAGGACAAATCCCAAAAAGGTGATTTCTTTAGTGGGTTTTAACACTGATTTAGTCTGATGGACAAGAAACCCCAAGTCTTCGAGGAGATCAGTCGTAGCATCGACTGCTCTTTGAGTGCTAGCCCCATTCTTCCCAATAACGATAGTATCATCAAGGTATCCCACTACCATATGACCTGCTCTTCTCAGATGAGCAAAAACTGGTTTGAGAAGCTTTGTGAACAGACGTGGTGCTGTACTAAGCCCGTTAAGCCCGTTTTGCTGCACTAAGCCCGTTTGCCAAAGTTGGCCCTGCCACACAAATCGCAGGTATTTCCTATCCTGTGGATCAACTGGTACTGAATAGTAAGCATCCTGGAGGTCGACTGAGGCTAGGAAGCAATCTGGTGTAATAAATTGCATTGCTGTATGGATGGAATCCATTTTAAAATGCTGGTAGACTAGGCTTTTGTTCAACTCTGAGAGGTCAAGAATGACCCGAAGGCTGCCATTCTTCTTGGGGCGGGTAAAAATGTTAGAGATGAACTCTCCTGTTTCATGTGAACAAGGTTCAATAACATTCTGGGCTACCAGTGAATCAATTTCAGCTTGGATATTGGCCAAATCTTCATTCTTTACTTTGAACTGAACCAAAGGTTTAATCCTTTCAGGTGGAAAACATTCAGGCTTGAATTCAAGTTTATAGCCATTCACAGCTTGTAGTATTGTGGGATCGGAAGTTAACTTCTCCCAATTACATGCATGAAGCCTCAGTAAACCTCCAACTGGATGGTCATTTACACATGAAGTGGTAGGTCTAGATTCCATAGATCTAGTAAATCGAGGAGTAGATCTAGAATACTGTTCTTCTAGACAAGATAGAAATGCATCATGGTCAGTTACTGACATGTCAAATGAGCAATCTGTTGAATCATTGTCTCCTACCTCTTCAGAGGAGGGCTGTTTGGTTACTTGTTGTGGGGAGTCTTGCTTCTGGCCTGTGGATGAGCTCTGCTTTGCAGCCGTTGCTGTGGGGGAGGTCGCGACTTCCCCTGGTAGCGCTGGTCTAAAAAAGGACGATTTGCCCTTCCATGCACGAAGCGCGAGGCTGCAGCACTACGTGCGCCCATCCAGCCCGCATCGCGAGCCTGCTGGCGAGCTCCGCTGTTGAAGGGTCATCTGTACGGATGGAAAGAGCTGCTCGGTCGAGAAGTATGTTTCTGCTGGGTCCTCATGACCCCAGCAGAGGCCTTGTGTTGTTTTTTTAGATCTTTCATCTGTCTAGTGAGATCATCACCAAACAACAGCTGCGTGACTGGTGTAGAAGGCTTACAGAGATGCACGTATTCCGAGTTGATGTCCGGTTTAATCAGCTCCTTCCGCACGCAATTCAGTTCAAAGTGCGCATTACTCAATAGAGCAAGTGCGTCTTGCTGAGACTCGGAGATATCTCGCGCGTCGAGAGAGCGAAGAAGAGCCCCAATACCGCGAGTCAGACATTTCTGCACTCTCTGTAATTTCAGATCTCGATTACGCGTGACGGACTGCAGGTGTTCCCAAATGGGAGCGTTCACTTTAGGTGTATCGAGGTGCATGGAGGCAGTTGCTCGGAAAGGGGTATTTTCCAACCGTTTCCTTGATGGCTTTATCTTCCAGTTTGTTGCCAATAAAGTAATTCACTGATTTTGCGATTTCCTCGTCAACTGCCTCCCCAATCCCGAGGGGGATAGCATACTTGGCTGCCAAAGGTGGTAGCTGTACAGCAGGGGGAACCTCTTCCACCCCTTCGTCAAAATCGAACGGTCCATCACGCACTTCGTCAGACGTATCAAAATCGTCCCCAACAAAATGGCAGACGTCAGTAGGCAAGCGGGAAAATTCCTCTGCTGTAGATCTAGATGTAGATGCGCCTGAATGTACCACAGCAGCACAGCTAGTGGTTTTATCATGCGATTGGGGAAGGTGTTTTACCACTTCAGCGAGGAGATTTTCAAGTTTGTCTAGACGAAAACTAATGTCCCCGGAGGTAGACGCCCGATCCTCGGAAGGGCTTTTGATACCGTATGAGGAGCTTTTTTGGGAATTTTCTTCGTCGGCTTCTTCCCTGAATCTGGAGACTTAGCCTTACCAATGCTCACATTCTTCTGTACGTGCGCCGTACCGGCATCGCCGGAGGGAGGCGCTGGTGGTGGTAACTCTGACTTGGTGGCACAGACCTCCTGTCCACGTGTAGCATGTAAAGCGAAGGATGGATCGTGCTGCTCTTTCGAGCTCATATTTATCGAGCCACCGTATAGTTTAGGCTCGAAGATGCGTCTAAACACTTCTCAGTTGGTTCGCGATGACCGGCGAAGCAAAATTACCTCGCGAGAAGATAAATTCCGGCGATGAAAATTAAGAAAAGAATCAACCGCGGAGCTAAGCCGGAGAACGTCCTGTCGGCTGGAACGAACGCGAACGTATTGCTGGACGCGCGTGCTGATTCTCCCATTATTACTCATTATGAATCGTAGTCTCTTTCAAGACTTCCGAAATAAAATAATACATGTTCATACTTTATACTAGGTGTTACAAAAAACATTTCCCACTTTTGGTTCTTAATAGTTCAAAAACTATATATCAGATAAAACTGTCATTGATATGAGTAGTATCGCTGAATAGTGTACAATTTAGTTGGAGGTAATTTGAAAATGAAAGCCTATATATTAGTTTCATGAAATCCCTGATTTATTTCAATGTTAGGTCCAGATTTTGATCGAATTTTAACCCTCTGTACAAAACTTGAACTTTACACAGGAACCAATGAGCGTGTTTCTACTGAGCGACGAAAATTCGAGGTGATGCCAAGCGATGCGAGGTGATTTGTGGTGATGCGTGGTGACACCTCAAATTTTTCCCCAGTAGAAACAGATCGGGTAGTGGCCAATGCGCGGTGGTGATCGCGGTGCTCCGTTGTCCACGTTTTGAGGTGGTCGATGCGTGGTGATGCGAGGGACGATTCTCAGTAGAAACACACGGGGTAGCAAAATTTGTGGTGTACTGGAAGTCTGGAATTATTGGGAGCTTTCGCTCGCGCTTTTCAAATCGGTTCATCGCACACTCCGACACTTGTGTACACAGCGACCGTATCTCACGTAGTTTCGCACGTATCAGTACCAACTCCTACTATTATACATGAGGTGGTATGGTACATGTTGTGAATTCGCGTGCATTCATCGTCTATTGTTTGCGTGCCCGACAGCCTATCATAGTATATTCTCCAATTTTTACACTGAGTTCATTTTCCCATAATATCGTATCGTCTCGAAGTTGTAGATTCCCTAATTCGTTTTCACTGGAATACTAATGTTAGTATGTCGGAGCCCCGGGAGAGCATTAATTGGACCCTCGACCTGCAACGATTCCTAATAACCAACTGGCAGGAAATGTTGGTGAGGGGCATTTTGGACGGAAAGACTAAACAAAATTCAGTGGCCTACCACAAAATGGCTGAGGCAGCGCAACCCCAATCTGTGACCTGAAAATATGTGACATCCGGATTTACGGCATTTAGCACGTCACATTGCGTCACCACATGTTCTATCGCTCAGTAGAAACAGCTCGAGTGGTCGTAAAATATGAGGTGATGCGGGAGACAAAATTCACGGTGATGGGAGGTTTTGCGAGGTGCTCTCAGTAGAAACACGCGCAATAATGTGTATGTGAGTGTGTGCTTACAATGACCCTGAACAATGGACATGGCTACCACCTGTTCAGAGCTGTGCTGCAAGGCACATGAATGCTATATCAATTATTCATGTGGATTGCCCTGAGCACTGCTAGTCTGAATTCTTGACACAGGGTGAAATGCATGCACACGAAAGAAGTAAGCACACGTTTCCATGTGCTTGCACACACCACATTTCAGAATGAATAAAGACTAGCTGCAATATTGGAATTCCTCATGAAGCATTCCAATCCCGGTCATTGTCCACGACCATTGTCTGGGTATCAACAACACACTCCAAAACACACCAATAACCCCTGTGCAAAGTTAAAGTTTAGTACATAGGGTTGAAAATAGAGCAAAATCTGAAACCTAACTGAAAAATCAATTTAAGAAAACTGAATCATGCTTTCATTTTCAAATTACCTCCAACAAAATTGTACACTATTCAGCTATTGCTCATATCAACGTTATTGTTATCTAATATATAGTTTTTGAAGTAAGTGTTTTTTTGTTTTTTGTAACACCTAGTACATTGAATATGATTCACTCTTCCAAAAAGGGGGAAGCAAGAATCACATGGAACATTAACTGAAAGACGAAATAATACACACACGTGCACAGGTGCAAGATGTAATATAATCTCTAGACAAAACACTGCATGACAATGCGTACCTTTGAAATAATGACGCACACTCGCAACTCGCACAAGTGTAGTCTCACTTTACGACGTCACATCGCTCTCACGCGTGTTCATTCACTACCCCACTTCCGGTAAGAAAACATAATTTGCCCTGTTTTCAACAGGAATATTTGCAACCTTAAACATGGTACCTCTCTTTGTTTTTTAATTGATCAGACTTGCTCATGTTTCACGATTGTGTAATCGAAGAAATTACGGAGACCTATTTTCAATAGCAGTCAGGAACTAGCAAAACATCAAACTATGATCTAAAAGCTCCCTAAACACTGGCAAAATAATCATTTACTTTGATGCTAAAATGGACTACTATATTGAGATCAAAAATAGGGAAATTAGGTATCAAATTAATGAGCATAATCAGCTCTATAACTTACCCAACCATCCTGGGTCGACCAATGCATTGCGAAAGCTATATGAAAGCTGTTTTAGCGAACTCTGCAAAACTCTCGCAAAATATCGCGAAATCTCATCAGTCTCAAGGGCACCAACTGCGCAAACGTGATTCTGAATGGAATTGTCGTTCGTGCCTCATTATCGCACGCGCTGCGGACTGAACTGACTCCAATGGTGTCTGGGTTATCAACAAGAGGCTAGCTACCTCCCCCCCCCCCCCCCCATAGTTTAATCTGCAGTTTTTACTGTGTACATAAACTTCAGCACCTGACAGAATGTGAGAAGAAGCTTACAATGAACTGGCAGAAGGCAATTTATGTTTTATGAGAGAATAATAAAGTATAACATGTTGCTGTTTTTTTTTTTGGGGGGGGGGGTTGAATGGTTTGGATTTTTGATGTGATTTTTTTCCCCCTCCATTTGTGCATATCAATCAATCTCCATTACAAGCTTATGTTGTTTGTGCTCATGTGAGCTTTAATTGTCACAGCTCCTTTAAATGGACTTACTGACAATCATTCTTCTTCACACAACACAATTTATCAGTACTAATTACAAAAAGATAATCCCCTCAACCCAAAACTGCCCCTGTGTCCCAATAGGAACCACAAATAGCATTGTCTGCATTCCCTACCCATATGGAAGATTTCAGGCTGATTTGTTGTTGATATGATACCTCCTTTTGCTGAAGACGATCGTGAGTTCTTGTTATGTGATGCATAGGGTTTCACTTTGAGGCTTAGTGTGGTGTCGATCACCCTGGGAAGAGCCATGAATAACTTTAGTTATGTTTTTAAACACCCAACAACACCCAGCTACATGAATCCATTAATGGGACTACCATGATGTTGTCATTTAATGGAGAAAGTGTTTCTGTTGTCAATGATCATTTCCAACACTCTCTGCTTGTAAAGCTCTTGGGAAGAACATATCAGAAGACTGATGTTTGTTGGACTGTTCCTTCTACCAATTTCAATTTCAATTATTACCTGATATTAAATTGAGGTTTCTTCATATGATGCGTTACCCTGGGGTACCGTAGTACTCTAGGGTACCATGTTGTGTAGCGCCACCTCACGTCCACTCAAGGACTGGCGCAGAGAAATGCATGCACTGTGTGTGCATGTATATAGTCATTCCCATGCCACTGCATGTTATACTATGCATGCATGGTACGTTGTGCTAGCAATAGCATGTGCTTCAGTGCAGTGCAGAGGCTAGTGTGCGCTAGCTCCAGCTAGCTATCATGTGTGGCTTAATTTGGACTTCAAACTTGATCACACCAAAATAATTTCCCACTTTTTGGCAATCCAGGGTACAACCTTCAAAAAAAAAGATATAATAATATTTCAACAACATGACTGATTTTTATTTGGTACCCCAGGGTACCATTTATGTCATCAAGTTTCATCAATGATTTTTTTTTTCTTGTTTTTTTTTTCTTTACTGCATCTTTATCGTGGCTATTTTGATAAAATGACCAATATTCTAATGATTAGAATTTAACTTGCATGTTTCATTTGGGACATTCCCAAAGTTTTGTCCCATCTTCAATCAGTGTAACTTGCCTGGTCACACTGCATTTCATTGTAGATGAACCACATTTTATTAAAGAATATCTCAGTATTGCCAATATTATAAGATTTGATGTGATGATCTCAATGTTTGACCTCTGATCTTTTGACCTTTTCTTTAACAAATAATTATAATAATAATGATAATAATGATATTAATTCTGTGCTCTTAAAAGTCCTGATAGTCTTAATAATAATGAACAGTTAGATTAAAAAACAAAGTACATTGTGAATCTTGATTTAAAGACTCCTACAATGAGGGGATTTCCTGATTTTAATGTTAATTTTTTCACCTTTGGAGCTGCACAGGCAAATGCTCGGTCTCCTAATGTTAGTTTTGTTTTACATGCTGTGATTTAATAATGATAATGGCTACTACTAAAACACTGATCAATTCAGTGCTTATTTACGTCGATGTAGGGCAATTTGTCAATCAGTTGCAATGCTGTGATTTGTAAAAAGAGAGTGTCTGACTGAATTAGTTATGAGTGTGTTATAGAGATCTATAATAGTACTAACAATGTACATGCAAGACATTTTCTTAAATTTTCGCAAATTGCCACTGGCATTCATTGCATATGATGAAGGCAAGAACGTTCACGTGCATGTTAATTTTGTGAATCTTGGCTCTTGCAAAATTTGAGAAATTAAAATGCATACGAAACTTTCTGGCTTTACAGTAATAGTTCAGTTATGTAATCAGTATTTCAAAGTGGTTTATATAGGCAATGAGCTCCTAAATGATATTTGTTTACAAATTGGAGACCAGTGTAGCGCTCTCAGAAGAGGAGTGACTTGTAAATAATCAACTGGTACACCTTAAACCCTTGTGCAATGTTGTGATTGGATATATTACAAGGTGTGGGCTTTTGAGCTCACATGCCAGAATCAGTGCCTGTCCAGGGCCATTACTAGGGGGTTTGAGTGACCAAACAACATTAGCCACCCCTGCTGGTGAGTATATAGGGTCTGCTCTATTAAAATTGATTTATCTTTAAATCACACAATGAAAGAGTTCAGTTTGTTTTGATTTTTTTTAACGTATATTTGTCTCCCTATTGAAAATTTTCCAAAGATTCCACACAAAGTGTTCACTAGATCATTAAATTTCAATTCTATTAAAAGTGCAAACGCTCCCAAAAGCAGGCATACTTCATCAATACTTTTGGAATGGTTTATGCTTTAATACAACATATGCACATAACTATAGATGTATGCATGTTACTTAGATTAAAAGGGATTAAAATTTTGACCCATACACTGCTCTGTAGATTATAAATCCTCCTTCTACCCTACTCTGTAAACTAGGGTTGGACATTTTCCAAGAGGTGAGGAATCTAGCGTTCTATTTTTTTGTCTTTGTGCTTTCACCTCTAAATGTACAGTTTATTTTCATGATAATTGTGCTATTTCAATGCTGTAGATAATAGACAGTAGGAACCTTTTGTTTTATTTTTGCACCACACATCATAAAAAAAATTTTAAGTGACCTTGAGCACAGCTGCTGTCATGTCTGTTGCTGCAGTCATCCTCTGACATCAGATTGGTTCTTAGCTATGTGCTATTTAAGTACTGGTATGCAAATTAAGGACTGTTTTGGAATCCTTTATATGCCGTGTGAGAGAGGAACAGTGTATCTGATATTGTTTTTCTTTATTTTCTTCCATGATTGAATATTGGTCCAAGATTATATATCTGTTTTTACTTTGAGAAGGATGGGAAAGTGTGCAAAATATCAGGAAACAGAATTAATCCATGTCCTTTGTATTCAAAGTTTGAAAGCAGGACTATATATAGGAAAATAGTAGTAGGGGAAAGAATACTGAACATGTAAGAATGAAGGTGTGAGACAGAAATAAACTCATCTACTTTTGTACTGTTACACAGTGTAAATGATATAGTAACCTTCATCTGTTTGTAATGATGATATCAATGTTGAC
This sequence comes from Diadema setosum, assembly GCA_033980235.1. Classification (NCBI taxonomy): domain Eukaryota; kingdom Metazoa; phylum Echinodermata; class Echinoidea; order Diadematoida; family Diadematidae; genus Diadema; species Diadema setosum. Next base: position 14,824,445 of record CM067070.1, on the reverse strand, counting down.
CTAATGTCTCACATCATATATCTCTGTGCAGGGCCACTGAAGTTTGTGCGAGTGCCTCCATCTGTGATAGACCAAAGGGAAGGGAACAACATCACTCTCCTGTGTAATGTGACTGGTTTTCCCCATGCCAGATTACTGTGGTACCAGGTAGTTTACCTCTTAGTCTACATGTATCAAGGAGATTCAAGAGATGGAGTAACAACAGTGTTAATTCCCTTTGATCCCATGTTTGATGCCGCCACTCAGAAATATTTGAAGTATGTGCCAAAGTGGAGCTGCCTCACAGATAGGAAGACAATTGATTCATGTGACATTGCATCATGACTCGTCACTCTCAATGGAAGATATGTCTTTATGATGGTAATTACTTTTTGCTGTCCCTTCTTATGATATGAAACATGAGTGGTACATAAAGGTACAGACACAGGGATGTGCAAATAAAAATTCCACAAAAATTGATGAAATAATAATTAAAATTACCTGACTTTAGATGTTTTTACACTAATCTAACACATAAATGAATAAAGAACTACACTTGAAGATTATACCATATCAGTTTCATTTGTCGGAAGTGATCGGAAAGATGATAAAATCAACTTTCCAATAAGGGTGCAGTTCAGATATTTGTCAACATTCGGCACAGATTTACACTTTTTGACGTAATCCTGGACAGGAGTTACTTTCTTTTTCATATGCCTTCTCATTAACTGAAATTTAATTTCCTTTAATACAAAAACAAACAAAATATAGCTGACATTATGTTATCGTTCCAAATGAATCATCTCTTTGCTCGGAAAGACGGCGGCATCAAACCCCGATCATCAAAGTCACAAATGCACCTGTGGAATTCTTTTGTACGTCAAAAGAAAACTGACAGCTGTTTAAATGTTTACAGCCAGTTGAAACTCCATTTCTCATACCTCCTTGCATGTATGTATAAGAAGAGACATGACATGGCATCTAGCTTTTCTCATTGTATCACTGTCATGATACATTCAATACCTAGTATGCATGCAGATACAGTAACTATGGTTACCTAGATAGCCCAAAAACTTGATTGAAATATGCCCAACCAGCACAACTTAATTATGTGACATTAATTTTGAATGTATTGATACAAGCTGACTGTAATGGCATGTAATTTAAACAGGATGCACCCCTATACATTGTACAATTGAATGCATAATGAGATGTGTATTATACAAGCCGTAAAACAGATGCCAAGGTGGAAAATCCCGAATGCAGTGAACAGTAGGCGTTTTCACATCAGCCTGATAAAAATCCAAGCTCGAGATATTTTTCGCGATCGCAAATTAGCGCACTATTTCATTTCCTATTCACATCTGCGCGATCATTATCAAATAGCGCGCTAGTTCGCATTAATTATCCTGCTATTTCAGAAATTTCCCGAGTTGGACTGGAGAAATATTCTCGATCAATTTGTATTCACATTATCAAATAGCGCGCTATTTCGTGATTGGGTTAATTTCCCAAGTCAGAAAATAGCGCGCTATTTCGAAACATCGGGCTGATGTGAAAATGCCTATTAGGCCTGTCTTCATCTGACCAAGGTTTTAATTGTGTAGCACACTATTTTGTGGCTAGGAAATTAGACTGATGTCAAATTAACGCACTATTTGTGCAATGAAGTAGCGAATAGCATGCTATTCGATCCAGATATTTTCAAAAAACATTGTGCTCTAATTTGTGAAATAGCACACTATTTTGGATATCTCTCCATCAACCCAAAATTTTCTCAATCCCATCATTTCAACCACATGCTGAGCCCACAGAACTCTACGTAGAGTTCTGTGGCTGTGCGAAATTTGCGAGCTGAGAACGCATGTGTCAACCTCGGGCTTATTTCCCAAGTGGGCCGTATTTGAGCTAATAAAGATGCACATTTGTAATGTCACATTACCTAAACCGCAAAATAGCCTGCTGATTTGAATTTTGGTCTGATTAAGACATGCCTACATGGTTTTGCTGAGCTTTCCAATGCTTGAAAACAATGAGTTGTGCTATCAGTATGCTTGTAGGTGTTCCTGATTTTCAAAAGTTTTGAATAAAAATGAATAGGTGAGGGTTTGGCATTTGTTGTCTAAAAAGGTTTTTCATTTAAGGAGAATACTGTAGACAGGACACTTATGGTAATCTATGTAATCCTTAATTTGCCACATTCAAATGCACATAGAATCAGTGACTCAGACCCTAATACCAAATCATATCAACAAATGAGCAAGAATTCTGTTGATGTGAGGGAGACCAGAAAGACAGATCCAAATTGGTTCCAGGTTTTTAGACTTTATGTAAAGTATTGCAAAAACTCTACAAAGATGTTTTTGAAAAAGTTAGGAGAGTATGAACTTTGTGTTCCTTCTTGTGTTTTAATAGCATTGAAGACTAAGATTATACAACAGTTTCCAAGATGTTAAAGCATATCAAAATATGAAGCTTCCAGTGCAGTCAAAAGTAGTACATGGGATTATATGCCTTAAGTAGTTTAATGACAAATTGATATAACAAGTATCATGACTTTTCATCTAGAATATAGATCTACAATGGCTTCATGTCTATCCCTTTCTTCCAATATCTCTGTGTATATGTGTGCATGCACAAACTCTATAGAACGTCAGTGTCTGCTGTCCATTTTTATGTCATATTTTTTCCCATTTCCAACAAAATCATGATTTTTAGAGAATCTGAATGCATAAATTAACTTAAAAACAGACAATAAATGAAATGATAAGTTTGCAAGACCGAATACCTTATGAAAGTGCTGGAAATGGGGAGGAATAGTTAAAAAAAATATAGTGTTTGAAGATTGCATTTCCCCATAGTACAGAGCTTGAATAACGTGTGTTTAAGATTTTTTTTTTTTTTTAATCCTTTAGCCTAGAGAAAATGCTATGCACTAGGCCCATACACTTTAGGTTCCCCGTAAATTGATTGTTCCTGTCAACCAGATAGAGAACATTTCAGCTCTGGTGTAATTTTAACATATGTCAGGTGCCAGCACACAAGTGATACTATATGTAGACTTAGCTAAGAGTCAGAAGAGGGATTAAAGGTGGAAATCTTACTAATATAGGTAAATTTGATACTTTGCCTATAAACAAATTGTTAAAACAAATTTGTTAATTTGCATTAGAAATAATACTAGTATTGAATTTGGGGTCTAATTTTTTATGACACTTTCAAAGGAAGCTTTCATAGTGTATTATTATATTACTACATATACAGATCTCAAGATAAACATATATTTGGACTTTGTATCTAACTGTAAATATTTTCTTTTTTTCTTTCAACAGGAATGCATTCCTGTACCGAACACCAAAGTATTTAGATATTTCTATATCATTGTATACTTAGCAGAAAAAAAGAAAGTAAACAATTTTTCCATTACATATTTTTCATAAACTCACTTGTTCAAAGCCTCAATTTGACTACTCATTACATGTATTTGATATTTGTATGTCTTTATCTCCTTCACTTTCTCTTCCTTCCGCGCCTAGAGCACTCTGCAGAGTGGATTTGGCGCTATATAAAATCTATAATTGACTACCAACCCAGTAGGTTAATAGAACAGGAATTTTTTCGCATGAGTGAACAAATTCTTTTTGTCTCCAAAGGCACAAAAGTAACAATTGCAGAAATTGATATTTTGTCATACATGAGCATTGATAACAAAAGATCAATTAAATACAGTGGGAGACATTAATGAAAAACAACAATAAGTTTTTGTTCCCTTTTATCTCTTTATATCAAACAAAAACAAAGTCAGACTAAAGGGGAAAATAAGATTTTTTTTTTGTCAACTCAAATTCAAATGACATAGAGAGAAAACCACAAAAGTTCTAAAGTGGTTATTATTTCTGTATATGAAGAATTCATGAGACAAATTCAAGAACTAAATATCATTTCTATTTTTTTTATTTCAAAGAACATCTCAGATTTAAACCATTTTTATTAATATTTCCTCTTCTCTAATGTCATTTTATATTTCAGTTTTTACAGAAGAACCTTCATTTTCTCCATTATTTTTTTACCTTTCTTTATCTTTGGGGCCACGAAGATGTAGGTCAGTTGGTAATTGTAAGTTAATTTGTATCCATTTAATGTATCGTGTAAACATTATCTTTTGTTCTCATTGTTACATAGAAGAGCACATACACATGAATTAGAAATTGTCCATTTTTTCAAGTTTTACTTTTGTGCCTTGAAAGAGAAAAATGAATGTAGTCATTCATGCTTAAAGTTTCCCAATTTAACTCTTTATGTGCCACATTCGCATGCCTGACTCAGCCGACTGCATGCCAAATTCGCATATTGTGCCTGAACCCACAAACCAATTGTTAAATCGCCAAATGCCCCAGTGCTATGAAGCATTTCTTGCAATTCTATCCTGTCACATGTAGCTTGCATTGTTGTGATTGACTATGAAGCAGTGTACCATACTGATTTTGTGAGTAAATTCTAAATTTCTGACGCTGTTTTCTATGCAAAATTCATGCATTTATGATAATGCTGCTATTGGTCATTCGAAAGAAAAAAAAAATCATCGATTTGAGAACCAAGTTATATCAAAGCAAAGCGTGGCATTTTCTCTACAACTTTGCTCATTACATGTTCAGGGTAACACAAATGCTGTAAAATTTTAAACAGCAGAACGTTTCCCAAAGCATGACTACATTACTGTTGTAGAATAATATGGCACACATGGGATTTACACCACACCATGGCACATGAAGAGTCAATGACCTACCAGGTTGATAGCCAATTGAATTACCTTTAACATGGTATATAAGACATCAATATCTAGCCAAATGTTCTATTTGGAAATATGAACTATGGAAAAGTGTTTGCATTCTTTATTTTTTTGTTGTTGTTTTTTCTGAGTATATATCCCTAAAGAACATCATTGTCAATGACTGGCATTTATATATTTGAAGTGAATTTCACCTCGGTATATATCTGATTTCACCAGAATGTTCACTCATAATTTTTCCTTCAAGTTTACGTAAGGTAACCACAACATATTTCCATGTAAAATAAGTTCTTTAAGTTAAATTTGTCTCATTATTTCAAAGGGGCTGTTTCTGTAGGATAACCCAACAATATGACTTATCTTGTTCATGATGCAATGCCAAGTATAAATTTGTCATAGTATTTCACTCACAATAATCATCTGCAGACAGTGAGGAAAGTCAGAGATGATTTCCTTAATGTTGTCAAACCAGAATGTTGGTCAATATAAAATGTTTATGTGCAATATACTTGGCCCAAATGTCAATTGTAGTTTCAAGAATCAAGAATGAGGTAAATGTTGGAATATTTGTGTGGAACTGTAGAATAGTGTCTTTATTATGACTTTCATTATTTTCAGCTTCCTCTTTTCCATTCAATTTCCCCAGTTTATTTATTGTATTCCTGTATTTAGTAATGTTGATCATTTTGTAGTAGTTTTGTCAGTGAACATATGGAATAAGAAGATAGGATTTACTTGTGAAAGGGGGCTATTACAATTAGGCCGAGAGTCACTTCTGCAATGTATATCTGTTGAGATTTCCATGTACAGTGTATTGTCAGCTGTCTCATAAAAATTGTCTGTTACATTTACCTCTAACTTATTTACTTATTTTATCCATATTGTTTAGAGGCTGTGCAAAGTGTAGTGTAAAATCAAATAGAAATTAAGTGATAAACCAACTGGAACGACTGGAAATGATTTGCAGCTTTTTAATTGAGCACTAGACATACAGTCAGAGAAGATTAAGTATTTCAAAATCAATCAGTATAGTTGGGTCATGTGGAATGACAAGGAAAATGGAAGGCTGGTCTTCATAGCAGGCATGTGTTCATGCACATACACTCAGTCTCCTGACCCTTTTTTATTGTGGTCATGTGACATAGAGGGAGAGTGTTGTACCTGGCTGAGAGAGACAGGAAGTGGTGAGGGGGTATTAATGTGTGACTCAACAGGAGGAAGGAGGGGGGACTCCCTGAACAGAGCCTAAAGGGCCAAGTCAGCTTCTGCAGCAGTCAGCTTTTTTTTTTTCTCTCTCTCTCTCTCTCTCATTCCTTCTTCTTCTTCTTTCAATGAGGTGCAGATTTTCTTTTGATGAATTAGGCATGTAACTCAGCAAAATATCACATAATATTCTCGGTGTGATAGGTAGCTAATGGCATATCTAATGTTAAAAGAGATGCTCCCTTGACTGTTTAGGCTGTAATTTGTAATGATCTCAGGGTTACTATTCTGTCCATCCACCTTTCTGTTTAAGGTATAATGATTTCTTACTGCCATGATAAGTGAAGGACATTTGAACTCGAACTAGACTATAACCATTTGGATGTGAACTGACTAGGATCTGTTACAAGAGGATAAAGGTTGCAGGGTGAGGTCAAAATATAGATAATGTGATTTAGAGTGTAAAATTTGGTTGTATACATTCAAACCTGCATGTAAAAGAAGCTTTGATTCTTAGACTTTTCATTCCTTAGATTTGGGAATACATTTTTAATCTGGCTGAACATGCACAGATCAAGATATAGACAATGTCAACAAGACTAACGGTCCATGTGTGCGTGTGAAATCCATTGTTCAGCTGCTATGAATCATTTCAAAATCATATTTTGCTTAAAATAAACAGACTTGACTTTGAGAGGCTGCACAGGCATATGTTAAACAATGTTAGAATTACTTGGCACATGTTATTGATCTGAGGGGCAGTAGGTGTGGCAAATGGACATGTATGCATTATAAATGGACTAGCATCCTGTTTCTTCAAACTTTTCCAGGAGAGCAGTTTAGAGTTAGGTTATTGCATAATGGTATTTTAGCTGTATAGTGTATCTACATGTTGTGGAATGCACGCAGGAAACTTAAGTTGCGAAATCAACACATGACTTAATCCTTTGTTACTGAGAGTGAAAATTCTTCTTAGAGACAATGACCATGAACATAGAAGGGTAGTAACCTGCATGTTTCTCCTTTTGGTCATTTTAAATCATTTTTCTTTTTATGCCTCCGCCACAAAGCGTCGCCAGAGGTATGTTTTCTGGTTGTCTGTCTGTTTGTAATCAATTTTGTGGACAGTGTAATTTAAGCATTGTTTGAGGCATCCAAGTGAAACTTGACATGTGTATGAGTGGACAAAGCTGTGACTATGAACTGTTGGGCACACAAGCTCAAGATTAAAGGTCATAGGTCAAGGTCAAGTCCCCCACCCCCAATATCTCTACAATTTTCAAGAAACTTAGTGTATGTCTTACCAGGTAAAGATTCTCTGCATGAAGTTTTAGGATATGGGGTCAAAGGTCAAGTGAAAATGCTAAAATTTAACTTTTTTTTTCACTCAGAAATTGCTCTCGGTATCTTCATGAAACTTAGTACATACTGGCTCAGTGCATACTGGTAAATGATTATGTAGGGAAAGATTTGGGCCAGGGGAGCAAAGATCAAGACAAAATGCTGAAATTCCCACTTTTGTCTTTATTTTGAAAATAGCTGAAAGTTGAAAAAATAGCCATACAGATTAGTTTCTATGCCCATTTCTTGATGCCCAAAATCATTTTGTGTGACAATCTCAAGCAATTCCACTTTTTCAACTGAGATGCATCAGAGTCTGCTTGTCTTGCATTTACTACATCATCAATAAGAACATAGTTCCCTCACATAGCATTACATTTTTTTTTTTCATAATTTCATTGATATTGACTGAGGATTTTCCCTTAACCTTCTCTGCACACAAAAAGTATTTCCTATCTATTTCCATGCATCACAAAAAAAAAGTATACATGGACTTTTACCTGGTGAAATTCATTATCAGAAAATTATATTTTAGTTGTGAAGTTGATGACTTTTACCCTTGAGCTTCGACCTATTGCCCAGTCATTTTATGCAATAATTGTTGATGTTATTTCTATTTCTATTACCAAATAGAAATACCAATGACATTTCAAGCTGAATTTTAGCTTGAGAATGACATTTTTAACCAAAGTACAGGAACCAAATCTTTAACCATGACTTGATTGTCTTCCACCATCATGATGCAAATATCTGGACATTTTTAGCTTTTACAATGTACCTATCACTCTAAGCTTTCACTGCATCCACTTGTTCTTTATATCATGCAGTGCAATTCCGTACACGTTGGACGCCTCCTGTGTATTGTGCCCTTTTTCCTGTGTATTGTTATGTGCGTTTATCATCCCAGGTTGCCAGCATGGTGTTGTTCCGTCAGTGCAGGGAACTTGGACACTGACCAGATCAAGCAATTGATTCCCATGATGATCCGTACACTGCCAGAATGAAAAACATCATCGTAGTGATGTTATTTTGTCTGTGGCAAAAATAATCCCACAAAGTAATGCTCCCTGCGATTCCTTTCTTGTTGATGCATTCCAAGCCCAATGTGCTAGTATATCTGAGCACTGACAGGTGATTATCCCATCTTTGCCGAAATAAACCAAATTAACACGAACACAACGGATTCTCATATATTTGCACAGTAGTATAGTACAGTAAACACATTCAGGCTGGATTCCAGATAGCTTTTATGTGGCAGGTACATACAGTCGATCATGAATAATGAGTACATTGTAAGTAGAAAGTATATCCCTGACAAGCGACTGCACTAGCTGGGTGTGATGTGATCCTATCATCAAATGACTTTCAATTGTCTATTCAAACTCAATGCAGAATGATGAGATCTTGACCAACACCAGTCACACCATCATTGAAGTGACCTACTCAGAAAGGGTGGCCTGGTCAAAACTCACCTTTGACACACTTAATGTCACTGACAATGGGATGTACAAGTGTGAAGCGACCAATGTGAATCAGCAGATCATCCACAACTTTGAGCTCGTTGTCCATGGTGAGTCAATCATATGCATTATTGCCTTATTTGTTTACTTATATTTGATTTCAACAAATTTTCACTGTCACCACAAAATACACTCAAATAACCACTGTGCTCCAAGAGGGCTTGAAAAAAAATAGCGTTTAAGACATGATATCACATTTTAGTAATCTCATATTAACAAGCTGTCTAATTTATAGGATGATGTATTTACAGCCTGTAAGTGTAGGTCTTGTTATATAGACTAGTCATACACATAGACACAGACAACACACAAAACATACATAAGAAAACATAGAACAAGCATGTCCATTCACTTTGTCATTTGAATAATTGTACAAAACTTACATGTCAATAGTACATGCTTTAGTTGTATATGATGGATTGATGTACAAAGTATTATGTTAATGTGATGGTGTATGATATATTCTATGTCAATATGTTTCAGTTTTAGTTCCTTTTTTGCAAAGTACTTGCAATGTGTTTTATGTGTATTCATTGTAAACATGATATTTCTCACAGCTAACAATTTTAATATTTTCAGCCATATATTATTCAGCAGATTTTTTTTTTAATTCTGTAATGTCTGTGATGCTATCTATAATGATACGTAGGTGACTTAACACTTTCATATGTAGTTGATTTTCTCAATATCATTGCAGGGATATCAGTATATCTGCATATATGCATATATGCATACATATGCAATATCATCACAAATGATGATTAGCAGCTACTTACTCATGCTATTTAAATCATAAATTTCAGTCATGTACATGCCTTTATATCCTCTATAGAGTAAAAATAGATGTTGGTAATGTTCATTTCTTTCATTTGCCCGGTTATCAGCTTTCAGGTCTTCAAAAACTTCAGAATACAGCTGCACATATGATAACTCACATAAGAAAAAAAAAATGATTCCATCACCCGCCCTGTGCTTCAGTTATTACCTTGGTTGCTCATAGAATCACAAATTCTGTTCAAAATCCCCTTGTTCATGTTTCATTGTGCCCATGGCACAGCCCCTTCAGTATACCTTTGTGATAGGCAACGGCCGTAAAGTTTCGTGTATAAGACGCACTTTTTTTCCGTCGGAAAATATGAAAAATCGGGGGTGCGTCTTATACACGGGTACAGTCAAATCACAGAAAATGATCTGTCACATACACCCAATTTTATAAGGTCAACTTGGGGTCATTTACGCCCATCGACATCCGGAGGGTAAGCAATCATTACAATGTACGGATAAACGAGCGATGTATCAATCTGGACACACACAACAGCTGTAAATACGGGATAAACTTACATTGGCCTTGTGTAGTAACGATGTATCAATCTGGCCGTAGACAACAGCTGTAAATACGCGATGTATCATTAAAACTATACCGATGTATGTCGGTCTACCAAGCTACCAACAGCCAACCTAGTAGCTGTAAATACGCGATGTACAGATATCATTACTAAATTACCGATACCGTAAAACTTATCGATGTACTAGTATCAATCTAGCCATAGACAAAAGCTGTAAAATACGGAGTAGGATCGACCCTATGTCACCGTAAAATGTGAATGATGTGCCAAGCATGCACTATAGTATGCATATCCATGGCGTTCGTTTGCTAGCTCTTCACATAGCCTTTTGCAATGGTAGCAGAGGCTCTCGCAATGGACTCGCGTGCACTCAGCGATCAGATCGGAGCGCGCTCGCCCGTTGCGCGCTGCGTGTGCGTCCATTACATTGCTGTCTGTGTGCGTGTGCTGATAGCAAGCTGCCTTATTGCAAAAGGCTAGCACTGCATACAAGCATGGTACAAGAGACACGTGTGTTACTGGTAATCTGAGGCGAAACAACAGTGAGTGTACCATACGCACCGTACGTCTGGGCGTACGATCCCTCTAACATTGTGCTTCCAGTCTGAGACGCGCCAATATGCGAGTATGATAGCAAAGATCGTACTGTACACTCTGAGTACGATCTTTGATGATACTGTACCCTTGTACCCCACAATAGACAGGCAAAACAATAGCAAGTGAGTACCGATACAAGTCTCACATTTTGCGTCTTCCATATTTTGCCGATGTTCGATGAATACCGTGAAAAGAAAGTATAAAAGGAAACGAAAAATTGAGCAAATACATGCTGCATTCTAGGGAAATTTTGAGCTGATGACACACAATATTTGCGTGGATATTTGCGTGTGTTTTTTTTTTTTTAATTTTAGGTCCGAAAGTAGGGGTGCGTCTTATACACGGAACTTTACAGTATTAATACTCCTCTGACTCCATATGATAATTGTGTTCAAGGATGTTTCAGGGATGAAGTCTCAACAGTCTTATTCCCTTTGGTCCAATGTTGGATGTTGCCATTCAAACATTTTGAAGTATGTGCCAAACTAGGTCTGCCCCACAAATAGGAAGACAACTGGAAGACAGTAGTGATCCTTAACTTTGAGGATAAACTCGTACTTAAGTATGGGGTGCCAAGTGTTGCATGGTATCTTTCATCATGAAATCGGTCATTTTTTATACCCCTGCCAAACGAAGTTTGAAGGGGGTATATAGGAATCAGCGGACGGTCGGTCGGGCGGTCGGTCGGGCTGTCGGGCGGTCGGTCGGTCGGGCGGTCGGTCCGTTGCAAATCTTGCGTCGCGAACTACTTCCTCAGCTTTCAACCGATTCCCATAAAACTTGGCACAGATGTGTGCCTTGGGTTGTAGATGTGCAAGACATATTTTTTGACAGTACCCAAAAGTACGTTGCCATGGTAACGGCATATTATGGGCAAAAATGGGTACAAATCTTGCGTCGCGAACTACTTCCTCAGTTTTCAACCGATTCCCATAAAACTTGGCACAGATGTGTGCCTTGGGTTGTAGATGTGCAAGACGTATTTTTTGACAGTACCCAAAAGTATGTTGCCATGGTAACGGCATATTATGGGCAAAAATGGGTACAAATCTTGCGTCGCGAACTCCTCCCACAGTTTTTGATCAATTTTTATGAAATTAGGTACAGATGTTCATCTGATTATGTTAATGTGCAAGACACATATTTCCGCAGTGGCAAAAAGTGCGTTGCCATGGTAACGGCATGTTATTGGTAAAATATAGGGCAAAATGCTTCATGGCAAAACTGCTTCATCAGTGTTCTTCCAATTCTCATGGAATTCATATTGAATGTTTGTCTTAGGATATAGGTCAGCATGACACATTTCTTGACAGTGACAAAAAGTATGTTGCCATGGTAACAGCTCACATATTATGAGCCAAAATGATGGAAAATTTTGTGTTGCAAACTACTTCCTCAGTTTTTGCCCAATTTCCATGAAACTTGGTACAGATGTGTGCCTTTGGTTGTAGATGTGCAAGACGCATTTTTTCGACAGTACCCGAAAGTACATTGCCATGGTAACGGCATATTAATGGCAGAAGATCAAGGAAAGATCTTGCGGATTTAACTACTTCCTCAGTTTTTTGACCAAAGCTTATGAAATGTTGTTTGGCGGGGGTATAACCAGTCGCTGTAGCGACATTTCTAGTTTTTCTCGAAATGACAGTTCGTCAAAGAAATGACAACTTTGTTGATGAAATTGTAATTTTGTGACAAATTGACTGTTTTCGTGATAAAAGAGACCATGCCACTCTTGATGCCCCTTACTTAACTATGAGCTTATCCTAGAAGTTAGCTTATCCTCAAAGTTAAGGATCACTGTCTGAATGTAACTGATGGATTCATGTCTCATTACATGATGACCAGACACTCTCTGAGGAAGATATGTCTTTATGATGGTTATTACTTTTCACCATCCCCTACTAAATGATGGTACAGAATAGGGAATGTGCGAATAGAATTGCGCAAATATTGCTGATATAAAGATGAGAATTGCTAGTCCTTGGCATGTCTGGACAATAATCTGGCATATCAATTTGTAAAGAATTATCTTTAAAAAAAAATGTATTAAATCATTTTCATTTGTCAGAAATCAGAAAAATGATGAATTTGACTTTCCAGGAGAGTTCAATTTCACAACTTTCTGACATACAGCTCAGATTTACACTTTCTCACAATTTTTTTTTTTTTTTTGGGGGGGGGATTGACTTTTGCTTTATATGCTTTATCATAACTGGTAAGTGAAGTTTAATTTCCTTTAATATGTGAACAAGCAAAATATACCGAATGTGATATTAGCATAATCATAGCCAATTGGAACTCTATCTCTTGAACCTCATTAGGCCCATTTACACTTGCTTGGAAAAATCGTGATTTTTCTAAAATCGCGACATTTGGGTGCAAGTTGCTGTAAAAGCAACTACACCCAAACGCCCTCGAAACATCGCCAGAAAAATCGCCAGCCGGAGTGCGATTTTTTGAAAAATCGCGATGTTTGAGGAGAAGTTTAGCGAGTGTAAACCCAAGCTGCAGAAATATCGCGATTTTCATCAAGTGACTTTCGGTATCGGATTGCACCGGGCGTTTACGCGTGCTCCCTATCCCTCTGTGGAACATGTAGAGAGTACATCGGCCGCGGGCCAGAGTACAGGGTACATGCTGTACAGGTAAACGGTCGATCTCGTGGTCTCTCACCTCCCTGATGAAACTACATTGTAGGGCTGTATATGAAAACTAATAACAAACCTGAAGTTCTCCAACCACGTATCATCACCCCATAACGACTTAACAAAATAATGTTCTCCCAGAAATGCGTTGATTTTGGGAGTGGCCATACTGCTCTCGGTATAAGTACGTAACAAGTGTCGGTAGAACAGTGGTGAGTCCTTGCTGCCGCCTGATGAAATACCAGCCCTAACTTCAAGTCCTACTTCTCATTTTCGTCATATCGGCGAAATTTCGTGATCCTCCTGAATGCTACTTTCATCAACTTTCCCATACTAAGCTGAAGTTTTACACACTGGCTACATATGTGACTGATCTAATATAGCAAGCTACCCATATAGTTTTACCGTAAGTTTACACTCTTACACTCTGAGCAAAATAGACTGCACTGCAGTGAATACGAATGGCCCGCGCTTCCACTCGTCTACCATGTTGAAGAGAGGTAAATTACACATACGCACTACCCCGACCAAAAAATTGCGATGTTTCGTGAAGCTCGAACTTTGCATGCTTCTTTGCGCAAGCGTAAACGGTGGAACCAAAATATCATGATTTTAGAAATCGCGCTGTTAGAAGTTGTAAATGCGGCTATTGATGTGTTGTACCAAAAGTTCATGCTGAATAGGGGATAGTTCATTTCTTGTTACTGCAGGTCCATAACTTTGGAATAAATTGCCATTAGATATTCAGGGAACTCACAATATCATTGTATTTAAAGTTTAACTGAAATCACATTCTAATTTTGCATGCAAGTTGTCTGTTTCGTTCTGTGTTGTCTTTGTTTTGTATCATTCCCTATTTGTATTGTTTTCCATTCAACTTCTTTCCAGCACTTAGTTGAGTACTTCTGTTCTGAGTAAACATTATTATCGTTATCATTGTTTTAAATTCCCTTGTGTATCAAATATTTTTGTATTGAAAGAGAGCTAAATTGCCAATTATGTCTATTATACAAGTTTCAGTTCAGATTTTTATACCCCCGCCACACATAGTGTGAAGGGGGTATATAGGAATCACCGTGATGTCGGTCGGGCGGGCGGTCGGTCGGTCTGTTGCAAAATCTTGAGTCGCGAACTCCTTCTACAGTTTTGCAGCAATTTAAATGAAACTTAGGGTAAATGATGATATTGAGGTATTGGTGTGCAGGACATGTTTTTTGTGTTTGTCAGACAGTGCCTTGCCATGGTAACCATAATTTTACCAAAACCTTGTGGATTGAATAACTTCCATAGTATTTAAGCAGTAAATTTCAAACTTGGTATCTATGATGATCTATAGGTGTAGTTATGCAAGACACTCTTTGTGTTTGTACTTGACAAAGCGTTGCCATGGTAACCGCATGTTTTCTTCGAAATCTTGTGGAGTGAACAACTTCCACAGTGTTGAAGCAATTGAAATCAAATTTGGTAGGCATTATGGCCTTGAGGCATAGATGTGGAACACATAATTTTTGTGTTTGTCGGACAAAGCATTGCCATGGTAACCATAATTTTAACAAAACCTTGTGGATTGAATAACTTCCACATCATAAAAGCAATTAAGGTCAAATTTAGTATGTATGGTGATCGGGAGTTGTAGTTATGCAAGACACCAATGTGTTAATATAAGAAAAATGTGTTGCCATGGTAACCACTCATTTTTGTATCAAATTGAACCATTTAATCTATGAAGGTGAAATTTGGTGTGTATGATGCTCTTTAAGTGTAGTTTTGCAAAATGTCCTTTGTATTTGTATCGGACAATGCGTTGCCTTGGTAACCGCATGTTTGTTTTTGTTTAATCCTGTAGAGTGAACTTCTTCCACAGTTTTCAAGCAATTGAAACCAAATTTGGTAGGCATTATGGCCCTGAGGTATAGATGTGGAACACATAATTTTTGTGTTTGTCACACAAACTGTTGCAATGGTAACCACAATTTTACCAAAACCTTGCAGATTGAATAAATTTTCCATCATTCAAGCAATTAAGTCAAATTTAGTATGTATCATGATCTAGAAGTGTAGTTTTGCAAGACACCAATGTTTAGTTCAAGGTAAATGTGTTGCCATGGTAACCACTCATTATTGTATCAAAATAAAGCATTGAAGCTATGAAGGTCAAATTTGGTGTGCATGATGGTCTTTAAGTGTAGTTATGCAAAATGTCCCTTGTGTTTGTATCATACAATGCATTGCCTTGGTAACCACACTTTTTACCCAAACCTTGTGGAACTCAGTGTCAACTCTGTAATTGTACAGTAAACTAAACTTATTCTGTTTTCAATTCGACAAGTGCACAAACTTGGTATTAACGTCATTGCCCTCATGACGTCACATTCTATAAAGCAACACTACGGACGGGGGTATTAATCACCTTCCATGATAATTCTAGTTTTTTTATTTTGTGTTAGTTTAAATATGTATGTTGAAATAATTTTATTTTCTGTTTTTGCCCTAAAACAGCTGATCAAATGTATTATGTTTGTAAATGTATGTGCATATTTGTGTCCTTGTCTATTGTTTTGAAGCGGTCCAAATATGTATTTTTTCCCCTTGTAATTACCTGCCTGTGGGCAGGTAGTAACCTAGAATTGTTTATAACATGCTTTGATTTGTGAAGAAATAAAGTATGTTTTGTGTCAGTTAGTGTGGTTTACACATGACCTGTGTGTTTCCATTATGATCAGAGTATTCACTGACTGCTATAGTGCAGAACACTGTAAACTGTATAGCGAAGCCTTATGAACATCATTGCTTATTATGAATAAAAATTGATTACTTTAATTGCCTGTGTACAGCACCCCCAAGGATTACATCACAACACCCTGCTGTACGAAGAGCACATGTTGGGATGCAACTTACCATGGAGTGTACAGCCTTAGGGTTTCCTCCCCCAAGATTCACCTGGTTCAGGAATGGACGGGTAATGTGTGGACCATCTCATATGATTATTTATTTTCTTTTCATTTCAACAAGTTTCACATGTTACAGATCAGTATTATTGCTAGACAAACACATGTTCAGGAATACCTCCGGTAGAAGCTAGTTATGCTTTTACTACTTTGACAAAAGTACTACAGAGTACCTGAATGCTTTGCAAATATCAACCTGTTTTCTTTGTGGTCAGTAGACCAACATTGAGTATCCATATTGTCTGTATGGCAGCACTACAAGTTGCTTCATCTTGACCTATAACTGGGTACGGTAGTATGCAATCTACCAAGTCAGAAAGAAAATGTATTGAAATTTGTTCATGTATTTGCTCATCTGAAATATTTTATGCATAGCTCATATACAAGTCTCATAGTAATTGAAAACATAGTTCAGGTAAGGGTTTGAGAACCTGTCTTGCACCATTTTATATCTGCTTGCAATATCTCGAAAGAAGCTACCAAGAAAGTTACCTGGCTGAAGCGATTTGCTGAGATGATGAGTTGTTTTGGATATTTTGAGATCAATAATAAAGTCGGTATACCGACTTTTTAGCTCACCTGAGCGGAAGGCTCAAGTGAGCTATTGCGATCGCTCTTGGTCCAGCGTCTGTTGTGTGTTGTTCGTTATGCGTCGTCCAGCGTGCATTGTCCGTCGTGCGTGAATTTTTCATATTTTCATCTTCTTCTTGAGAACCTCATGACCGATTTTCACCAAACTTGGCAGGATTCATCCCTATGGGGATAGGATCTCAATTTGTTCAAATGGGCACCATGCCCCACCGGGGAGGGGGGCGGGAGGGGGCAGGGGGGGGGCCCAAGCCCCCTAAAATTAAGGAATCTTAAAAGATTTTCTTCGGTAGAACCAGAATTGATAGAGCTAAGTTAATGAGTTAGTACATTGATGACTGTAGTTTCTAGTTTGTTCATGGTGGAATCAGGGGTGCCACCCTTGGGATCCAGGGGAGGGGGTGGGGAGGGTTCCTAATGGGGCCTAAATTGTACATTTTCATCTTCTTCTTGAAAACCCCATAATTAAATTTTACCAAACTTGGCAGGTAGCATTCCTAGGGGGACAGAATCTCAATTCCATCAAATGGACACCATGCCCAACCTGGGGGGGGGGGGGGGGGGGGGGGGGGGGGCAGGGGGCTCAACCCACCCCCAGTGAGATTTTCTCAAGAACCAGAAGTGATTGAGCTAAGTTAATACAATGATGAGTCAGTATATTGATGACTGTTGTTTCAAGTTTGTTCGTGGCAGAATCAGGGGTGCCCCCCACCTTCGGACCCGGGGGAGTGGGGTGGGATGGGTCCAAATGGAGACTTAAATTGTACATGTTCATATTCTTCTTGAATACCCCTTGATGAATATTCACCAAACTTGGCACATAATATGCCAGGGGGTTATAAGATGTCAATTTGTTAATCCCCCCACCCCATATTTCTTCTCTAGAACCAGGTGCCCTGTTGCATAAAAACCTTACTGCTGGACTTACCGCTCCTTTCTAGCAGTAAGTCTTCAAATTAGCGGTAAAGCTTATAATCCTTGATGCTGATTGGCTGTGACGCCTAATTTTGACGGTAGTTACCATTGAAATTCAACGGTAAGTTTTATGCAACGGGCCACTCAGAAGTGATAAAGCAAAGTTACTATGAGTTAATTGTACATTGATGACTATAGTTCCAAGTTTGATCATTGCAGAACCAGCCCCCCCCCCCCCCCCCTTGAGTTGGGGGGGGGGAGATCCAAATGCAGACCTAAATTGTACATTTTCATCTTCTTGCTGAAAAAAACAATGGATTTTCACCAAACTTGGCAAGTAGCATTCATAGAGGGATTGGATCTCAAAGTGTTTGAATGGGCAATATGCTTTCCTTGGGGGGCCCCAGGGAGCCCAAACCTCCTAAATTAAGGAATATTAGAATCAGAAGTGAGAGACCTTTAAGTCTTTTTTTTTCCAGACTGCATAGTCCAACCTTCTGTATAGTACAATGTATTTGGCAGGTATCTTTCACAGTGTGATGAAATATGCAAATTGACACCATGCACCCAGCTCTAAAAGCTGCCCCCACCCCAAGTTTCCAATGTTCTCATGGAAGTGTCTGCAAGAATTCATGGAAGGTGAACTTGCGATACTCAGGTGAGCGTGAGACCCCTGGTCTCTTGTATTCCAGAGGGATCCAGGTCAATTTGGTCTCAGGGACAACTCGGCCATATTTCAGACAATTTACATGCAGCTCATGATGGTCACATTCTAGACATAGGCGCACATTCATTTTGTATGCGCGCCAAAGAAGTACTTTGATGCGTGTGTTGTATCAACTCGGCCCATAACAGCAACCTGCCAGAAATGCTCAGCGTGACCATAGTACAACATTGTACAATCTAGAGGGGCAACTCGGCCCTGCCGTCAAAGCGAGGCCAAATTGTCCCAGAGTCGGAGTTAGCCTGACCCTGATTGGGTAAGTTTTGAGAGGCAAACCTTTTTGGTTGATATAGCGCATTTTTGTCATTACCCAACAAATATCTTGTTATTCAAATTCATGAAATTCTTCTGTCAAGAAGTTTTCATTGCAACTGATTATCAAATTGCCCTGAATCGACGTAAATAAGCACTGAATTGATCAGTGTTTTAGTAGTAGCCATGATAAAAAAATCATGGGCATACATACCCGAGAACACTGATCAATTCAGTGCTTATTTACGTCAATGTAGGGCAATTTGTTTATCAGTTGCAAATATCTCTTTATTACAGCATTATTCCACACATTTCTTAGGCATACATGTACATTTTGGAGTAAAATTTGACAGTTGTTCAGGCGTACCAGAACTATGTTTTACCTTTAAATCATGTCTACTAGCCAAAGGCTGAATTGCACATGTTTACAATCATATTCATAAAAATAGATATTACAGTACTCTGAATTAACAATGACATAAAGATATAAAAACAAACAAATCTAACTTTCTAGGTAAGGCTAAAAAGGCTACACAATGGGCATAACAAAAACTATTACTGAATGTAATTAATACCCCCACCTACGTGGGAGAAAATTACCTCAATCCACAATATTAAATGGGTCAGTCAAATACCCGTGATTGGCTAAACACAGTCACGTAATGGAGGCGCATTGGTTATGTCTGCCCATGGACAAAACATTTTTGTAATGTTCTCCCAGGTTAAAACATTTTCATGTAACAAATGACAAACGCTACCAAACGATTAACGATCATATTTTTCACGCAATCGATAGGATGAATTTGCCTATTCCATACAATGTGAAGCAGATTTGACTAACCCATATAATATAACAGATTATAACTTTTGTTGTCGGGAACATGTACCAAACGTTCAACCCTCAGGGAATGAAATGTTATTTTGGGAGGCTATAAGTCCCTCGACTTCATCTCGGGACTTATAACCTCCCTCAATAGCATTTCAGACCCTTCGGGTGGAACATTCGGTATGTTCCCTCCCCAGCCAGTCATCATCCATATAATGTTTTACATAAAGATGCTGTTACCTTGGCAGTGCATTCTTAACCTGTTAAAGACGAGTCCCGAGAATACTCAGGCAGGTGTTTGTGGGAAATGCATGTTGTAGCAAAATCAGTCCATGTACCATGGGGGTTAAGGATGTTTTCAAGTGGATATTTCAATTGCTCAAAATATGTTGTTAATTTTTTGTATTATTCCATTGAGCTGTCAACAAATATGTGAAATACTTGATTTGCAGCAAACACCCTTGTTTTTAGGCCAATCTCACACCTTGGGACAATTGAGGAACAAACTATGATAGTTTGGACTTCAGAGACTTCAATCCATGGTTGTCCTACTGCCTAGCAACAGATATGTATGACTGAGTGTTTAGATGCAGTAAAGTCTTTACTTTAGTGGCAATATTGAGATACAGAGTAAACACAAGAACCTTAAAGTTTTCTGTTTCGAAGCCAAAGCTTACAGTCATGGATGACATTTGATCAGAACTGGCTGAATCACATCGGTCCTTCTACCCATTTGCTTTAGTCAAGTAGTTGACCTCATTTAATACATGTATCTGGGCTTTTGACTCATATGATCCAAGGAAATCTTTTCAGGAAGTAATCCTCAGATCACGATAGATCTTGAAAATCAGGTCAAAGGAATGAAATGAAGTCAACAAAGTGTATGGATAGTGTTGATGGTGACCTTATTTCTTTATTAACATGATATAACTGAACAAGTTTTGGTGCCGGAGCTCATTACAAAACATAGGAAATACATAAGCTGCACACAGCCTGATACCCCATGTTATATATTATGCTATTACTTAAACAGATTTGCTGCCTTACATGGCAGATGTGTGGAGAAATATGGACCAAATGAAGGAGCCTTTTCTGGAGTAAAATAAAAAGTTAC
Organism: Diadema setosum; assembly: GCA_033980235.1. Lineage (NCBI taxonomy): Eukaryota > Metazoa > Echinodermata > Echinoidea > Diadematoida > Diadematidae > Diadema > Diadema setosum. The sequence continues at coordinate 14,803,655 of CM067070.1, read as the reverse complement.
TTTTTCATTACTAACTACATGTCGCAGATTTTTAACACACTTAGCAGGAGTATCTTTAAAGTAGATAACATAGATGCTTAAAGGTATACCATACATTGTCTACATAGGCGTCATTGGACAGGGCCAGGTCCCTCAAGGGCCAAAATGCTCAAAATTGCAAGCAGCACCTTTTTAAGTGGAGGATAGTAATCACTCAGATAACTTCTGAACAGTATTTGACAAATCAGTGAATGATACCCATGATGACTTTCATCAGATTTGAATTTATTTTGAGGCTCAGGTGAACATGCAACCCTCAGGGCTGGCATCCTAAAAATAAAAATGTTGCAGTTGAGTGAAATGTACATCAGTCTTAAATCAATGGCTGTTTACGAACAAAGTACACATGAATTACAACTTCCCACTGTTCAGACAACTGATTATTTTCAGTTCCATTTTCTAGGCAATCCCTCGCATAGGAAATACTCATGTCCAAGAGGGATGGGATGGCTTACTGACTATCAACAGCCTCCAAGCAACAGATGCAGGAAATTACACCTGTCAGGCAGTCAACGATGTTGGTTATGTCTACAGTGGAACAACCAGACTTGACATATTTGGTGAGGAGTGATTAATTGTCTGTGATTTTTTTGAAGCTACATGTGATCATTGTAGTACATCTTGTCCAAGGACGTAAGCACTGGGTTGGCATCGAACTTGTGTCCCCCAATTGGGAGTCGGGAGTCTTATCCACTATGCCACAGCACCCTCACTCATTTGATCAATGGATTGTAACATGATTAAACTGTAATCATATATAATTCAGTCAACTACTGGTGTGTTTGCAACTGAAATTGACATTGCCTTGAGCTAGGGAACATAAAAGAATGTTAAAGATGGCTGCTGCAACAAGAAAAAAAATATTACTGGATCTCAAAGCAACAAGCCATATGATAGTGCATGAGCCATGCACCCAGTTGAAGCTGTGTGCATGCAACTCAAAAAGCTAGCCAGCCACATAGGGATGGGGGAGGTATAATGTACAGTGAAGTGGTGCTTACTATGTACCATACAATGTACATATGCATGTATAGGCATTTATGTAGTATGTATTATTGATGCCTTGAGGCACCCCACTTACAGGTGCCATTTTTGCTCCTCTCAGTCTCTCCCAATTGTACAGTGAGTTCTGTACCAAAACACAATTCCTGTTGATCCACAGAATAAATCTTTGAAAATTATCTGTTTCAAATGGACCAAAATATTCTTAAAAAGGAAGGTTATATGTTGCTTGAAGATTTGTATGGTGAAGGAAATGTGCCTCCTAGAAACATTTTCAGTGTACGCTATTTTCATTTGATAATTGGGCGCAGACCTCTGATAACTAGGACACTATTTTTACAATCAGTCTTTTTTTTTTTCATAGTTTACACCAAAAAAAAAAAAAAACTATCAGCACATGGTGTTACCCCAAGCCTTTCTCCCTGAAGAGGTTAAACTCTGTACTGACTATAGTTTGATATAATATAGAACACAATGCAACCTGTGAAGAGGAAGATTTTCTACACTTGTTGCTTATGACATTACGTAAGGGAAAAAGAAGTTTCATGAAAAGTTTCATGAGAAGTTATAAAAAAAAAAATAAAGAACATATCTGGGAAGTTTGCATTCACACTGGCCAAACTTTGGCAACTTAATCTTTAAGAGGTTTTGCCACTGTAACTGTGGCTTTTGATTCTTGGTGTGTATCACTTACAGACTTGTGAGAAGTGAGTGGGATGATACTATAAATCACTTTACAGCACCACAACATATGACAGAGCATTATTTTAAACTCATTGTTGTCATTGTAGCATATGTGTTCATGAGAAAGCTAACAATTCCATCGTTTCTGTATCTTGTTTATTCTCACAAAAAGTCGAAGCCATCACTTGCACAACATTCATTTAAAACATTTTGATGTTCATTACTATTGGCAGCATCTAAGATTATGCCAAGAATCACTGAAACGTATACGAAGATGATAATTGTGCATAATTAAACTGACATCTAGGAATCTACTTTGTGGAGAGAGCTGGACGACTAGTAGCTGTGAAGGAGGGCAACTCTACCCAGTTACCATGCCAAGTGGGTGGAGCTGACCGTGGTGTTCGCATTGAATGGCTTAAGAACGGGATGCCAGTTGAAACTCAGTGCACACCAGATCAGGCTGATAGGTATGACACACTGCAGATGTTAATGTTTGACTACTCTTTGCAATCTTTGTATATTATTCCCTACTTTATTGCATTGAATATTACTGTAAAACAGGATATATTCGCGGCATGAATTTTTCGCAAAATGGAGCCGACGGCCTTTTTTGTGGCATGAAATTTTCGCGAACTGCCACTGGCATTCAATGCACATAGTGTAGACAAAAACTTTCATGTGCATTTTAATTTCGCGAATCTTGGCGCTCACGAAATTCGCGAAATTAAAATGCACGTTTAACATTCCTCATTTTACATTACTTTGTTCACCATGAATATAAGTATGTTGTCGCCTATGCCTTGTACGTGAATGCATTTGTAAGTATGTGAAGAGAACTTCCTTTACAGATCGTCACAAAACTTTGTATCATGCTAACAGTCATGTTTTATGAACTATGGTGAGTATTGATTAGCACGATCACAATAAAGTCTGCTTTTTCGTGGTTGAACCAGCACATGGTCTGTTATGCTGCCATTTCACTTTTTACCATTATTAACTGAAGACATAGGACTCATTGTAGTGCATTTACAGTCTCAGGCTCAATGAACTCTACCTTAATATCACCATGAGTTTGGCTTTGTGGTGTAAGTTTACAATTCAGCCATCATAACAATTCAAACATTGTAAACAAATATTGTTTTCATAATGTTACAAAAGTCATCAATATTTGATAGAGCAGTGACTGTCAAAGATTACAATAGTCATTTCCATGACATCAGGCTGTGTAAATTATGTCCTCATGTGAGTTTACCAGTCCATGTTCAGTATGAGCTTAGAATTAATCTTGGTGTTGGACTATGAGAAACTATTCTAAACATTGACACAGAGTGCAGAAGTCACTAATTCTCAGCAGTTGAACCAATGAGTAATAATTGTTTATCATTTGTTCTACATAGAATAGAAGCAGAATCACAATGGGGAAATGTAAAGGATCCAGCACTTGATATGAGACAGTAAAAATTGGGCAATAGAGCCAGACACTATGAAGAATGAACCAAGACATGTAGTTTTATTGCACTCTCTCTCTCTCTCTCTACTTGTCATGCAGCAACCCTTCCTGTAAGGTTATGTTGATGAACAACACACTGTATCTCCTGAGGGTCTCCACTGAGGATGTTGGGACCTACACCTGTCGTGCCACAGAGCTAGGCAAAGAAAACCCAGAAGTCATTGAAGCTGAAACCACAGTTTTACTTGCTGGTGAGGTTCATGTCTCTAGAAAGAGTACTTCCATGACATTTAACTGTTTCCTATCCAGTTTGACTGTTTTTATGCTCCCCTGTCATTATGTAAGTCATTGTTCATTGACTGCTCCACTTCACTGTCATTTTAATGAAATATGAAAATGTGAATTAATGCAAGAATCAATATGGTATGATTTCATTGTTTGTTTTGAGTATGTTTAAAGCACAGAAACTGTGCAGAACCTAGTATTTATGTCTCAAAGATTAGGGCAATGTCAGTGAGCAACTATGTGTGTTTGTATGGCATTTGTGATACGAGGCAGGCTGAGAATCTCATCAAATGATTTTAATATCTGCAAGAAAGTCTTGAAGTTTTCATGCTAATATTCTCAGAGTAAGGAAAATTTCATTGTGAACATTATGGGGCATTGCAATTTGCAATTTTGTCTTGTTGCAAGAACGGGAGCCCAAGGTACATCAGGATGTTCTTAGTATACTATTATGAATGTAGACTTTGAACATTGCTCCAGTGCATGAGAAAGTACAGTGTACTGATGATGCTGAGTTAATGGAGTAATAATGAGCAACCATAAAAAATGGCATTCTCCACTTTATTTCATCCAGCTGGTAAAATCTGTATTTTGAATCTGCCTCTTTAGATATGTCATATATTGCCCTTGAGGTGACAAGACTACTTGTCTCAGTTGCCATGCATCAAAAATCCTAGCTCAATTTGAATATCAAAAATTTTGATTTGAGTTTTAAAACAGAACATTTATTAATGTAACCAAAACAACTTTCCCACCTTATTTGACTTCAACATTAATGTTGTTTTGCAAAAATGTTGCAAAACTAAAAGAGTCTTTTTGCTCTCTGGAGAATCCATGACATTGAGATGTCACAGGGTGGATACCCAACAGTAGTTGTCGTTCATTGTAGTAAGTGTGACCAGGATCGCATTTCTTGGAGATACCATGAAGATGATTTCTGGTAGTAAAGTTATTAGTTTTTCCCTATTTCATCATGCCATTTGTTATTTTTCCCAGGGTTTTCATCCACCTGTAGATACTATGCTTTCATGTCTTGGTTTAGTTTTGGTAATGTGATGCTAAATATGTTTTATATTCTTCCAGAGCCTGTTGTGATTTACCCACGACTCAAAGCGACGTATGAGGGAGATGAAGGCAAGGCGTTGTCGCTTGAATGTAAGGCAAGAGGCAGCCCTCCCCCTGTAGTTGAGTGGATATACAGGGGCCTCCACTTACTCAATGACTCTCACAGGATGGTAAGCTCTAGTTCCTTCATTAGTCAATTGCGGTGATGACACTGCAGTTCATCAAAATATTTGAGATTGATTTTACCTTTTTAAATGACTGTTCTGCAATATAAGGGCCACAAAATTATCTGCAGGGCAGTGAAAATGCTGCATTTACAATGTCTGAAACATCAGAAAGCACAGTGAATCGCTCCAGAACTTCCTTGGAATTACATCTGTGAACCTGCTGATCATACCTCCCTTCATACACATTGCAGTAAATGAAGTACATTGGTGTAAAAAGTTTGCTAAGGTACTGCTGCATTAATACATAGGGCAAAGATCCATCTTTACAGTACCGCAAGTCTCCAATGCAAAGCTGTGTGTGGCATGTGGTTGTCCAAGTGATGGGTGCATGCTACACATGTGTAAAAGTTTGTAGGGGGGTGGTTACATGGTACTCACATATCTGGTCATGAAGTTGAACCTTTACCTCACCCTAGCTATGTGTTGAAACTTTAGTACTTGACTTGTTGGTGTAGTGAATTTCAGTTACAGAGTAAGTCTGGCAGCAAATTGGAGATGGCTAAGCCCAAAGAAAATGAGGTTGATGAATTGGTAGAGAAACTTATCACGAGTCTAGCCAATGTGTTACCAGGAGGTAGACTGACCCATTTGCAAGCACCAAAATGTTCAGGTTTTCTTGGAGACCTACCACTGCTGGGGAACTTCCTCAAGCACAATGGCTAGACAGAGTTGGACACAGGTATATATTGTGTCCAATGTGACATCCCTGACAGTCAAAAAGCACAGGTCATTTTGAATCACTTTGATGGAGATGCTCGTCAAGAGGTCAAAGGTCACTCTGCCTCTTCCTCAGATTTCAAGTCCTTAGTGAAATTGTTGAAACACTTAGTATCTTGGCTCTAAAGAGACATTGCAGTTGCTGTAAAAGGAGTTATGTGTTCAGCACAAGGGGGAATCCTTCAACCAATTTTCAATAACCCCGATTTGTGTTTATGGTGCATTATAAGTGTAACTCCTGCAAATGGTCAGAAGCAAGACATTTAAAGAGCTGCGATATTCATCTCTCCTGCGATATTCATTTTTCATCGATGAGGATTGTTGCCGGAGCAAGCAGCCTTGCTCTGTGCTACAACTTGCTAATCCTGGCAAGATTTCTTGCCATGCATTAGACTTGTTTGACCAGTATAATAGCAAGCGTCCAAAGGCCAGACAGACTTTTGTAAGTGAAATGTCAGTAGAAGATAGGCCATTGGAAACTGAGGCTGCTGTTTTGCATGCTGAGCAAGATGTGAAAGATCAGTTGGCTTCATCAGCAAGCAACATTGAGCCAGTGCATGCAATAGCAGCAGGAACAAATTGTGGAATTAATGGTGGCACAGAAGACGCAGCCTCAGGTTCTGATGGACTAGCAAGAAGGAAGCATGTACCAAATTGCTTCTACTGTGGTAAGCCAGTTCACATTTTGGCAAAATGCAGGCCTTTGAACAGGCAAAGTATGAGTCACAGAAATCTGGTGATTTAAACGCCAATCCTCATGTTTAGGGTTAAAAAAAAAAAGGCAAGTGATAAATCCAGTTCATTATGAGATTAAAAACACAAACATACTACAACCATATGCCTTATGAATATAAAGCTCTACTAAATCAGTATGCAATGTTTTGCTGCAGTGATCGCTTTTGCTGTAAACATGAAATATGCAGTGTGAATGTATCCTATCATCAGAACATTATCAGCCTACAAGACGAGGAATAGAAGATGGACTGTGCAGTTCACAGTTTTGTAAAATTGACATCATCAATGAGTGTGTGTGTTTGTGTCTGGTCGGCCTGTCTTTAAAAAAGTGTTCCTTTTATTTCCACTTGTACTCAATATTTTACCAGCACAACATGGTGTCACTTACTTCTATAGCATTTTGAATTTCCATTGTTCTGTATCCAGTCTTATTTTGTGAGTTTTTTCATCACCCCCCCCCCCCACAGATTTCTGGTGGAACCATCAAATTCAAGCGACTTCTTGTTAGAGACAGTGGTCACTACTTGTGTCTTGCCAGCAATAACATCACAGAGGCACGTCAAGAAGTGAGAATTCGGGTAAACTGTGAGTACCACTTTCTATCATTTGATACTTTATTGGACCCAAGGCCAACTCAAGATACAGTGAAACCCCGTTATAACGAGTTCGGTTATAACGAGGAACCGCTTATAACGAGGTGATCGCGTCGGTCCCGTTTTCCTTTGCGTGTAAACCTATGGCAGAACGAATCGGTTATAACGAGTTCAGCTATAATGAGATTCCGGTTATAACGAGGACAATTTTGGTGCATCATGATAAAGAAAAAAACATAAGCAATTTCATCGGATATAACGAGGTTCCATTTCTTGACTAAATTGCCGCTTTCAAACACGCGACAAACGAAACACTGAAAACCAAATTCACGCTATTCACGTCTTTTTCCATTTTGCAGAGAACCGTTCCCTCCATGTTTTCTTCTAAATCACGCGATAAGACACAGGAATGCCTTCCGATGTTCCTACTAAATCATTAAACATAATCATTCGATTTTCTTTTCCGCGAGATACGCGTGCGTGATATTAGGGCAGACCACACCGCAACGAGAAAAAAAAAAAAAGATAACACATTCAAAAATTTTTCATGTAGCGACACTTGTGGCCAAAAATGGACAATTGGAATGCGTGTGCAACTCATTATTATATCCTTTTCATTTTTAGTTCCGACTTCCAGTTCTTTTGCTGCATAGCAAATATGAGTGTTGATGATTAAAGCCGAAATAATTAATAAAATCATCGCGATCCCGTCGGGTGACAGTAGCGTAAAAATAGTTGAATAACGCATGTTAACCTCCTTAATCGGTGTTCAGAAAAAGAAACAAACGCATTTATTAATTTGAATAGATCTGGATTTGTTCGTTATCATTTAACAAATGATAATTTAGATATAAGTGTGTATGATTAAAGCCGAAATAATTAATGAAATCATCGCGATCTCGTCGGGTGACAGTAGCGTAAAAATAGTTGAAAAACGCATGTTAACCTACTTAATCAGTGTTCAGAAAAAGAAACAAGCGCATTTATTAATTTGAATAGATCTGGATTTGTTCATTATCATTTAACAAATGATAATTTAAATATGAGCATGTATGATTAAAGCCGAAATGATTAATGAAATCATCGCGATCTCGCCGTGTGACAGTAGCGTAAAAATAGTCGAATAACGCATGTTAACCTACTTAATCAGTGTTCGGAAAAAGAAATAAACGCATTTAACAGTTCAAGGATGTACAAAACGAGAAGAGATTTTCGAAAGAAAATAAAGAACGCATTTTTAATCCCGTCGGACGCAACGATCATATATTGTATAAAATTACAGCCGAAATGATTCATGAAATTATCGAATTCCCGCTGGGCTCCAACAGCGTAAAATACCTCTCAAGTTAACGGTAAGCAACGCATGTATGTTACTCCGAAATTATCGCGATCTCGCCAGGTGACAGTAGCGTAAAAAATAGATGAATATCGCATGTTAACCTAAATCAGAAAAAGAAACAAACGTATTTATTAGTTTGAATAGATCTGGGTTTGTTCATTATCACAATTTTAACACTGCATTTCACAATGAAGATTTTTCTTTCTTTCAAAATGGTCTATGAGGTACAGATTTGCGTAAAAAGGATCACAACGTAACCTTCCACATTCATTCCTGTCGCGTATTTTTCAAGAACGGATGTACAAAACGCGAAGAGATTTTTGGAAGAAAATAGAGGACGCATTTTTAATCCCTTCGAGGGCAACGATCATAATTACAAGATTACAGCCGAAATGATTCATGAAATCATCGCATTGATCCCGCTGGGCACCAACAGCGTAAAAATACCTCGCAAGTTATGGTAAACAACGCCTGTATTTTACTGTATTTGCGCTGGTGTTAGGAAAATTTAACAAACAAGAATTACAATAAAGAATTATCTCATTTCAACCCCTACTTTTTCGTCTAATTCACAAATAATTTCCCTTTATTATCTCAATAATAATGATCCATAATTGTGTAATAACAACGCAAAGGATGTTCTTAAGTTTCTTTCATTGATGGGTATATTCCGATGTCGTGCTTATGTTTTTCTTTGTTTTTGATGCACACGGTTATAACGAGGTACTGGTTATAACAAGGTAATATCGCCGGTCCCACGGACCTCGTTATAACAGGGTTTTACTGTATTGTAATTTCTGTTGTCCAGTAATTTTTGTCTAATTTATGTATTAACAAAGCTGTACATAGAAATAATCATTCTTAGGGGATGTGAGGTTAGTCAGATGGTGCTAATGGCTGCCTTTGGAGCTAGGGTGGAGGTCCCCAAGGACCAGAACTTGAGTCACATTCTAAAATCTTCTCCATATTTACAAGTATTAAATCAGGTCATAACTTGACCAATAGATATGTATTTAAAGTCCACTTGGAGTGGGACTGGAGGAAATGCATGTAGACTGAACACAGTCAATGTGGTATTTAGTGACCCGATGTACTGAGAGTGAGCTATCACTTGGTCTACTCCCATGTTGTCTAATACCTGTTTAGTCTCAACCCACATTGTCTAAAACTGTTTTCATCGTAATAATAATAATAATAATAATAATAATGAGTAATTTCTTTTATATCCCTTGTGTAAAGTTTCTTGAAATATAATTGTACCGAACACAAAAAGGGGATAGTTTTACTAGAACTCTATGCGCAGCTGAATGCGGTGCAAAGACTTAGCGTGATATAAGTACATTTGGGAATCCACGATTTGCACGCAATCAAGATTCTGTGATCGATATCTAAATTTCTCACATTAGAATGTATGCAGTGTGCCTAGTAACGATACTGCAGACAGTAGCTAGCTAGCGCGGTGCGGTGTGTGCCGATGGCATCACAGTAATCTTTGGTGCGATGGCGTGTGTGTGTGATCAATGCAATTCAGCTCAGTTGACAAAGTGACTGCTTCAAGTAACAGAGGAATTTCATAAATTGCAGCATAAATTGCAGCAGAAATCAGGTACGGTTTAGGAATTATTTTAGGAAGCTAAGACCAATTCTAAAGATGATCTGGATAACGTAGCCCCTGTAGACCTACTTCTAGTCCTAGACCTCCTCTCGCAGTTCTAAGCTGTAGGCCTGTACCTCGAGTCTGAGGAATCAACTATGGTGAATACCGTATATGTATAGTGTATCGTACGGTGGCCTATTAGGGCCTACATTACACAGCAGTGTCGTTCGCTACACGCTGAATGCACTGCTGCGCTGCCACGGCCTATAGAACTAATGTTTAAGCCTACACGTTTCCAAATGGGAACCTTGTCATCACTCTAGTAAAATGCTCGGGATGGATATAAAACAAATATTGACTGCTTTCTTTAGGGTCATGGTAAAACTATTTGCCCTCAAGTGATTTCTCAACAGTGCCATGCCCCTCGACTTCTTCTTGGGGCATAGTACTGTTGAGAAATCACCTCGATGCAAATAGTTTTACCATCCCCCTCTGAAGCAGTCAATATTTGTATAATATAGTGCTATATCTAGTTACAAACTACTCAGAGAGCTTGCTGCTCTCTCCAGAAAATAGAAAATAGAAAGAGTACAAAAAATAGTACAATACAATACAGTGCTATTATACCATCAATACAATGACAGTGCCTAAGAAGAAATGAAGAAAGAACTAATTATATGATTGAGCAAAAAGATATGCCTTCTAGTAAAGTAACCATCTAGTTCAGCTAGTAACCATTTAGTCCAATTCCACTTAGACTCATTGCCAGTTTGTCTACTTACTAGATGAGCTGTAATATCCATAATTTGGTCTATTACCACATTGTCTTATCGCTTGCTCGTCTAATATTCAAATTGTTTGAATTCGCACTTGGGCTCCTACCACTAAGTCTAATATCCATTTCGACATTTTTTCAATTAGTCTAATAACCAGTTGGGCTTCTTATCAAGTAAGTCTACTAACTGCTTGGTCTAATGACCACTTAGTCTAATGTACATTTTGTCCAATGTTCACGTTGGCTGACAACAATGTATACCCAGTAGATTTCAGAATTTGAGCCGTTACATTTGTCCAATATGGGTCTTCTTGAGATACATGTGGAGTGCAAATCACAGGATGACTAATTTTCTAGAGTCTAGATCAGTGCTTTGATGGTGAGCTAGCAGCTAGGTGTTCGTAAGTTATATGTATTTTCATAGTCTATTTCCCTGTGCATGATCAGTGTACAACTTTATAATACATGTAAGAGATATACATCCACCGAGGAGGTTGAGAGATTTTCTTTCCACCTCCGTGATGAAGCATTATATCTATAGGCCGGCACAGTAGTCTATGAGCCAAATTTCAGGTGGTGAATACACAATTTACACAGTGGCACATGCAGGAATAGACAGATGAAATCACAATTTATTTGGTGAATATATCACACAAGAAAGCCCCTTCAATGGCAGCCAAGTCGGTAAGTATTGCATGCATCTTGTCGAGGAAACAAGAGTAGCCCTGTTGGAAATTAGAGCAAGGGAAAGTTAGACTGAAAGGTGATTAGCTGAAACAGTGTTAAGATGAAATGCTAATTAGATGAATCGTCTTGTGTACTAACTTGAAATTTGACAAATCAAAATTAGACAAAATGGGAGTTGACTAATTGCCTATTAGACCTAGTGAAATATTGACCGATCAGGCAGTGGACCAAGCATTAATTAGCCGAGGAAGTGTCCATAGGCCAAATGTTAAATAGACAAAATGAATTAAGAGGAACTGACAATAGACCAAATTATATTAGATGAAGTGGGAAAGATCCAAGTAGACAAAATGACAGTTAGACCATCTGGTCATTAGATGAAGTGATAATTAGCCAAACTGGGCATTAGACCAAGAAGGATTAGACAAAATTAATTGTAGACCAAATGAATTTAGCCATAGTGGTATTAGACAAACTGGGGAGTAGACCATCTGATAGTAGAACAAGAGGCAGTAAAACGTACCAATTAAAGAGTCACATTTTGGCTGTCTACAATTAACAGGGTAAACAAATTTGGGTTGTTGTGATTACAGATTAGGATTAAGATTTTCATTTTCTCCTTTTAAGACAAATAGTCACATTTGCACAAAACTCAACATTAATCATTCTTTGCTGTAGGTGAAGCAAAGTTGTTCAAATGGTTTTAGTAGTCTCCTTTGGGATCCAGGGGCAGATTGAAAAAAAATAAAGAAACAATTGTTAGTTGATTTTAAAAATCTGCAGATGCAATTGAACAACTATGTTATATTACATCAAGGTATTCTTGGAAGATTTGCATATCTTCTCGAAGAGGTACGGTCAAATTTTCACCAACTCTGGCACATGTTATCACTGAAATGACAGAATACATATTTGTACAAAAGGGCACTTTTCTCCACTTTGGGGCCTCAGGGGCACAATGCACACTAAAGGAGATGATACAAAGCCCCCAAATTATATGTTTGGAATGTTTGTTTGCAATTTACCTTCTCTTGAAACTAAAAAGTGACAGAATATATTTTCTTACAGATGGACACCATGCCCCACACACCTGCAGGAAAATGTTCCCCCCCCCCCCCCATCATCATTAAAAACAAATTTAAGTCTGTGCTCCCATAAAGTGGGCCCCACACTTTAAAAAATATACCCTGCCCCTGAGGGGTACTGATTTGTTCAGATTTCTCAAATGGCTCCCACAGGGAACTGGAGATGGGCTCCAAAGGCTCAAGACTGTGTGAAAAAAGAAATCAGACCTAGCAAAACTACAATCACGTCATATTACATTCACATGCCCCTTGATGGAGAGGATGTGGATTGTTCAGGACAGCCTACAGTGGTGGCCCAATTTGGCACCAAATTGAGATCCCAGTTCACTGCATCCAAGTGTAGATCAAATTTCCAAATCAAGTAGGACACTTGTGGTAATCTATGCAGATGCCTACAAGGCAATGCAGATTTCATGGCAGTTCAAGGGGTGGGACCTTTTCTGAATTAAGGTTGTCATCATTTTCTTCAAAATGTGCTATCAGATTTGGCAAGAATCATGTCATTGGAGGAGAATTTGAGGTTGTCCAAAATGTGTATGTGTGGTCCCCATGGCGGTCGTAGAAAAAGGTTGCTGGTCCAATGGTCAGCATACTATAGAGTTTAATCATCATATCTCTATCCAGTAGAACAAAGAAACTGAACTTTACATGGGATGCCCTTATGGATATGGTATAGTAGGTACACAATTTTCTTTAACCACATATCATCCACAATGAAAGTAAGCATTAAAATGTTTTATGAATTACTGATATAAGTAACTCTAATAATGTTTGTCCATGCATTACATTAATTTGTTTTTTCATACTCTCAGCTGTACCAGCACTTTTGAACCTGGAACTAGAACCCAAGGGAACTAATGTGAGGTTAGAGTGGAATGTCATTGGAGATGGTGGTTACCCAGTAACCAGCATCAAGTATGAGTACAGGATGATTTCACCCAAGACTGGAAAGTGGTCCATGGGCAAACTGGAGCCAAATATGGTAAGCTTCATACGATGCCCAAAGCAATTTGAACCCTTCATGTATTGTTAAATGCTTTTGTTTTTCAGGTGCAGAGGAGACTGTTGAGAAAATGGGATTGTAAAAAAGTAAAACCTCCTCTAAAGCATTGAAGGATCTGTGCCACAATTACAAATATTCACTTTTACGCTTGCTGATATGAATAAGGGGCATTTTAAACAAGACCTCTTGTTTATTTTTAGTTTTTTTGTTTTGTTTTTTGTTTTTTTTTTACATGAAAGTTTCTGAAAGAACTCTGCAGACACCATTTGATGCCATTCTTGGTTACCACCTGTAAAGGAGAGAAAAAAAGAAGACAGCGCTCTGCCTTGGGGATGGTCTGCCACACACAAACATGCACAGTACACACATATTATGCTGTAAAAGTGGAAATTTTTGCAGTGTTGACATTTTCATGCAGTTCTTGCAACCAGCAAACTAGTGCAAAAGTAAAAGCACGCAAATATTTCTGCTTGCCACTCACACTGGTTCCAGAAGACGCCCTCACTGACGCAAGTCATCCACACCACTGGCTTCCACCCAATCTAATCCGGACTCCAATCTCCGGCCATTTCAATTATCTTTCCTCTCTCTCCTACACTATTATCCGTTTCTACTCTACTTATCTTTTCTTCTTCTTTTATTTCTTTGCTTCCATACAACTCAACGGTCATTTTCTGGACCACCGTATTAATTTTCAGTTTTCTTCACAGCTTTATTTCTCTTGGCTTCTCCCCTCAGGACTACACTTTAACTTTATTTAATCTCTCATTTTACCTTTCTCCTACAGGAGCCTCTTCAGGATTTAACTGTCATTAATTTTCCTCTCCACAATTTTCTCTCCTCTGCAGCATTTATTTCTAGGATCCACCCAAGCCCCCTCCCCTTTACTCTCTTTACTTTCATTTCTCTTATTTTCTTTTTCTTCTTCTCCTCTTGGTAATTTTCTCCCCCCCCCCCCTTCTCTCAACATAGTCTCATCTAGCTCTCATCGATTTACCTTTCCTCCGCGGGATTATTCATCCTTTCTCCATTGATTCCTCTTTCCTTAGTCCTCATTGTTTGTTGACTTTGATACTCTCTTTGGTTTCATGAATCTTAACTTCTCTCTCCTATCTCCATGATTTTCCAAACTTCAATTCCTCCCTCTTCCTCTTCCCTTCCATTTCATCTTTCTCCTCCTAACGATGTCCAAACATCTTACTTGATTCTCACTCTACTCGTCCTTACCACTGTCTCTGTTCCTTTCTCTACTATCTCCACTAGTGCGACTTCAACTTCCAGCCCATTACTGTCCCCACTCTTCACATTTTGCCCTCCTTACAACCCCCATATCACTTCCCTCTGCAATTCTCCTCTTTCTAGGCTCTTCTTCTACCAAGCAATGATCTGGTTAAGGACTACATACACATGGTGTCACCTCAAACCTTTCTCTCATATGTTCTAGTAGTCAATGTCTTGATTCCGTGGAGTAAAAAATATGCAAAACTCATCTTACCGGCTGAGCGCGAAAAAATTGCTCACACAAAAATATCCACTTTTACAGTATTCCTCAGGTGTAGGGCCTATACATAGGGGGATCGTGGAGATAAACATCAGAATATTCCAGAGGGATGAATGATGTTGCTGCTTTTCAAATACTTTGTCATACCAATATACATTTCTATTACTTTTGTATTTACTTTGTGAACCAAATAAGTAACTTGCAAGGACTTGCTGGAAAAGAGTTTTTTAGCTGAAAGCAATTTTTTTTCTTATTTCCTGTGCTTAAATAAATCAATATAATACAAATATTATTAGAACTTGGCACTCACAGAGCAAAAAGTTTGCTCCTTCTCTCTGTCTCTCTTTCAATGTGCTGGCAACAATCTATGTTTTATCAGCAAAAAGTATAACAATCACTGGAACATGCTTTGCATCCTTTTATGCCTCAACCACGAAGTGTCGCCAGAGGCATTATGTTTTTGGGTTGTCTTTCCGTCTGTCCGTCCTGTCTGTCCATCCATCCTGTTCGTTGGCAAGCAATTTTGTGGACAGAGAAACTTAAGAACTTTTGAACTATCTTAATCAAACTTGGTACAGGTTTGTATGAGTGGACAAAGTCATGCCTAGAGGGCTGTGAGGTCATAGCCTTGGAAGGAGAAGGGCTTAAGAGTTGACTTTGCCCATATTTGGGAAAATGCATTGTTTTATACATTCTTATCTGAATGGTTATTTTAGTTTCTTTGTTTTTTTTTTCCAATTACAGTGTTACATTATTATTATTGTTATCATTAGCTGGCTTTTATGTAGGCCTTATCATACAGAACTGCATGTCTGTAATTTCCTTGTGACACATTTTACAATTTTGTATATCCTGATAATGACCATTAACTTTTGTCTTTGGTATGTTCTCCCTTTTCTTTTTTACTTCAATAAAAAGACATGGTTGTATACATTTTGTATTCTTGTATTACTGTAGATTATTTTGTTATTTCTTTGAGAAAAGTGGAAATATGAAAATAAATTGAACTGAAACTGAATTATCTTTAAGCAATATATCATAGACTGTTCACAATTCCCCCACCTACCCACACAAAAAAAACAGGCGAATGATGCAGACCCCTAGTGGTTCGCCCCAGGTGACTAGCAATAGTTGGCAAACGGTATCAACCAAGCACATTGTGTGATATGCTTTAGTGAACAGCATGCCTGTACTGATGGAAGTCTCATTGGATTAATTAGCCATTCCATCATGATATGTATGGTACAATTCTGCTGTGGTTACATTAATTTCTCATTAAACTTCCATGTAGAAAACTCATAAAATCACATACAATTTACTTTCATGTGATCCCTTTTTACTTGAATTAACTGTAATTTGTTTTTAATTCTCCATGTAGAAAACTTATAAAATCAAAGGTCTGCAGCCCAATTCAACATATGAAATACGCATGTGGGCCACCAACAAACTAGGCAAAGGCACCATCCTGAGGCAAGTCTTTGCTACTTCAGCATCAGGAGGTGAGTCATGCAATCATAATCAGATATTCTGAAATCACTAGCTGTTGATTCCATTGTCATGGAAGCTCATGAAATATGAAATACAGTACTCACTGCTTAATTGGGAGGGGTCTGGAGACAAGTTTTTATGCCTCCGCCACGAAGTGGTGCCGGAGGCATTATGTTTTCGGGTTGTCCGTCCGTCCGTCCGTCCGTACGTCCGTACGTACGTACGTACGTCCGCATTCGTTTACGCGATAACTTGAGCAACATTGACTGGAATTTTACCAAACTTGGTCCAAGTATAAAGTATGACGGGGCAATTAATTGATTAGATTTTGGGTGAAATCGGCCAAAGGTCAAAGGTCAAGGTCAAATCATTAAATTGTATCTGTTTACGCGATAACTCAAGACTGGATTCAGCAAATTTCACCAAAATTTGTCTGAGGATGATGTATGATGGGACAATTGCTGGATTAGGTTTTGAGTGAAATTGGACAGAGGTCAAAGGTCAAAGATCAAGGTCAAATCCTAAAATTTATCTGTTTACGTGATAACTCTAAACTGGATGAAGAAGCTTTCACCAAACTTGGTCCAAGGATGATGTATGATGGGGCAATTAGTTGAGTAGATTTTAGTGACATTGGCAAGAAGTCAAAGGTCATAAGGTGAAGGTCAAATGCTAAAAAGTTGCTATTTCCCCCATATCCATGCAATGCCCGAAGGTATTATCTTGAAACTTATTGTAGACATGAACTACTGCATAAAGATTCTCCAGAGAGAGTTTCATGTCATAAGGTCAAAGGTCAAAGGTTAGGTGAATATGTTACAATTTCACTTTTCTTGCAAATGGTTCAATGTATCTTCATGGAACTTGGTACATATGTACTGACTGGCAGGGATTTTCTAGGGAATGTAGGGGTCATGGGTCACTAGTCAGGGGGTCAAAGGTCAAGGTCAACTCCTCAAAATTTTACTATTTTCTTCATATACTAGAATATGCAATGCTTACATTATTATTTTTAAAACTAAAACTTGATATATACATGTATTCCCTAATGGAGATTCTCTGAGAAATTTCCAGCCAGAAGGTCAAAGGTTAAGGGTCAAAGGTCAGGTTTAAATGCAAATATATATATATTTTATACTGTAATTACACTCTTTCTTCATACCTTGAAAATTACTCAATGCATAAACTTATAAAAGGGTAGGTCAGAAGTCAAGTAAAAGTTCTCAATTCCCCAAATACAGGTACCTGCACTCTTAGACAATTATAGCAAACCTAGTTCAAGGAAAGTGAAAATTCAAGATATTTCTGACAAACCTGTCATTTCAATATTTTGTCAGTTTTGTGAAACTGTCATAACACATTGTGAAGACATTGTACCATACACCTATTGGGAGAATCATGCATTATGGCGGAGGCATCAGTCGCCATAGCGACATTTCTAGTTTTTCCCCTGTTTAAGCGGTGCTCCCGCTTAAGCAGTGACTGATATTTGCCTGTGCAAACCACACAACATGAAGCCCAGTGTGGCCAGCACACTAAGCCATGTACAGTTCTCAAACCCATGGATAACCACAGCAACAAATATGCACATGCTATGACACGCAGACACAAAAAGGTGGTAAGAAAATACACATATTTGGGCAAAGGTATGCATCATTGGAACAAACCTTCATTCATTTGATCCACAAAATATAACCCTTTTTTTTAGAGTTCAAAGTACATAAAGTTACAATGCCTACCCTATGAATTTATCAAAAAAGGCAGCTACGTGTTTTCAGCCAGATTTGTCCCGATAAAGCAGTTCATGGTTCTGATTAAGCGGTGGAAATAACACATGGAAGTTTTGTTACATCAGGTTTTGTTGCACTTAAGCGGGGTTCCCCTTAAGCGGTTCCCGATTAACGGTTGAGCACTGTATCTCAAAGATTGCAAATGGTTGATTAAGCTTTGTACAATATGATTTAGAAAAACATAACAGAATGATAGGGTAAATGGCTTTTGCACAAAACAATTTAATGTTGATTACAGCAACTTTTTGGGAAAATGTGGTCAGTTGTAGTTTAATCACCATTGATATCTTATGCAGCAACAGCAGCATTTAAAAGAAATTGATTTTCACTTATTTTGTCCTTATTGTTAGTGTTTGAGCAATTTTCAAATAGCATTCATAAACATTGCCCATTTTTGTATGTGTATATGTTTATTATTATCTCTGATTCTGCCATCACTATAAACCACTTTCTCTCCTACATTTTTTTCCTCTTTACCTGTAAATAAATATATCATCAATTTCTTTGATCTGATAGCATTATGTCCAAATACTAATGATTATGTTACTATGTATGTATTTTTTTTCTCTCTCTCTTTTGTTGTCAGATACACATGATATTCTTTTCATGACAAAATGCAGAAATAAAATCAAACTGAAATTGAACTGAAAGTGTGACCAAACTTGGATGGTAGATGTCCCTTGGGGAGTTGAAGGGCACCATAATGTCAAAGGTCACAGACAGGGGTCAATGAACTTTTAGAGCCCAATGTTAAGTTTTTTACGGCACGTTTCGATTATGGCTCATAACTTTTGATCCATACATCCATTTGTGACCAGTTTTGGCTGGTAAATGTCCCTTAGGGAGTTGAAGGTCACCACAAGGTCAAAGGTCATCGGCAGGGTCAATGAACTTCCGGGAGTTAAAAAAACATTAATTTCTTCTACACGAATGGGTTAGACACATTTTGGCACTTGCCTTGTTTTTAAACAAATCCTCAAATTTTTAGGGGATGTTATTAACTTACATAGGCCTCGGAATCTAGCTTTGAAAGACTTATAATTCACAGATTTGCATTCATGGAAGCAGTGCATAATCAGTATTTCATACAACAAGGTTGTTGATGGTCTCAAAGATTTCTCATATCCCCACGATGATCCATCTCATGGGCCATTCTCCGATAAAGTGTGCAATTACCGTTGTAGAAATGACAAAAATTCAGCATCAGAGATTTCATTTATTTTTCAGCATTTCAGAAACTTCAATCCCTTAGGAATACAATACAATCAATGGGTGATTTTTGAGAGCCCATACTTTTCCTAGAAACATTTCCAAACGTAGAGTCCGTTTTTGCATATTAAAACCAAATATCAGATACGTTACCAGAGGTAGCATCTTACAAAACTGTTGTCTGTCTGCTTATTTCTTGCTTTAAAATGGCAATAATAATGTCAAACTACAAGCTTAAATGTCTACAAGCATCGTGAAAACATTTTGGAGTCAGCTTTGATCTAATCTGTAATAAGAATGATCGTAATTTATAAAATGAAGGCTAAATAAAAATCAAGAACATGTACATATTTCGGCTTGAAATATGTTGCCCTAATCTAACTTTTTACCTGCATTTGAATTATACAATAATCTCATTGATTATGTATGCAAATTTATGAACAAGTATTATACTTCTCATAAATAGCAAATGCCAGGTAACATCTCTGCCAGATTAAATACATTTCGGATCGAAAGAAGAACGATGTGTGGTAACCTATCTGACGCATCAGACGTTCCGTTAGTATACAATTTTAAACCCAACACCAATCATGCCAATATATTCATTTTAACTTGTAAGAACATCACAATATGATTATTTTCGTTAAAACACGGCACTTCTAAACGTAAAAAATGTTCTCGTCATATATAGAAGATTAGATCATTCTTCAATAAAACTTTGAGATGTACGTGAAATACAAGAGTCAAGCAGGCACAATTCCACAATGCTTCTTTTCTGATATAGTTCCGAAATTGTGTTATTATGATACACAGAAGATGGTAAGAATGAATTTGGAAAAGATATAAACAAGTGATAAATATAAATTCAATTTCTTTTGTTCCTGTCTGTAATAAATTAGGTCTGAAGAACCAATAAGCGATGGTAACGTATCTGACAAAGTATTTATGTTTATTGACATAATAAACTACCAATTTACATCAAACCCCGATCACTCAAACATATGATTCAAAAACCTGATGCAAAACCTTAGACGTTGTTAGACATCAAATCCTATCATCATTTTCAGAACATAAACCTGCAACGAAAGGAGTGATCTTGACTTTAACCATAATACTAACCCCATTTTACGTAAATAAGATGCAACATTATAATGAAAGGTAATAATGAAAGGTAGACCATTTATTGTCCCCGCCAAACGAGTTCGAGCAGGGGATTATGAAACGGGCTCCGTACGTGTGTGTGTCTGTCTGTCAGTCCGTCTGTGCGTCCGTGTGTGATCAAAATGTTCAAAATGCTACTCCTTCGCCATTTCTATCCCGATTTTGATTCTGTTTGCTTTGACTTCTTTGAACTTGGACCTTGACCTTTGACCTATATTGTACATTTTGCTTCAAAATGCTACTCCTTCACCATTTCTAAGCCGATTTTGATGCCGTTTGCTTTATATGATGGCACTAGGTGAGGGCTTCAAAACTTCTACACAGAATTTTGACCTTTGACTTCTTTGACCTTTGACCTTGATTTTTGACCTATATTGTACACTGCCTACAAAATGCTACTCCTTCGCCATTTCTAACCCGATTTTGATTCTGTTTGCTTTATGTGATGGCACTAGGTGAGGGCTTCAAAACTTGTACACAGAATTTTGACCTTTGACTTCTTTGACCTTTGACCTTGATTTTTGACCTATATTGTACATTTTGCTACCAAATGCTACTCCTTCGCCATTTCTCACCCGATTTTGATTCCGTTTGCTTTATGTGATGGCACTAGGTAAGGGCTTCAAAACTTCTACACAGAATTTTGACCTTGGACTTCTTTGACCTTTGACCTTGATTTTTGACCTATATTGTACATTGGCTACAAAATGCTACTCCTTCGCCATTTCTAACCCGATTTCGATTCCGTTTGCTTTATGTGATGGCACTAGGTGAGGGCTTCAAAACTTCTACATAGAATTTTGACCTTTGACTTCTTTGACGTTTTGACCTTTATCTTTTTACCTATATTGTACATTTTGCTACTAAATGCTACTTCCGGCAGGGACATATATTACGCACCGCGTAATTTCTACTTTTCCTTGTGTAGTTGCATTTGCTATGAAGTTGAAAAAAAAAAAGGGTGGGTACCAAAACTCACCCCTTAAAGTCTTTCTATGTTATTGTGGAACAAAACATGCACACAGACACACACACAAACACAACAAAGCAGAGAAAGAAAATGAATTTGTAACATGTCTGACGGCACTTTTTGTGAATGCCACAATAAGTGATCAATAGTACATTTCTGGTTTAGATGAGTATAGGTTTTAACCTTTTGCAAGATAATCGAAATCCACTTACACGAAATACTTTACAGCACATAACTCTAGGAAGAATTAAGTATTTACTTCATGAAAACGGTTTTGAAATGACGGAGATGTCCCAAATAAAGTACAAGAAAGATGTCCAAATAAAAGGAGATGAGCCGCCACATTTTGTTAGAAACTCATTCTTTTACTTTATATTGGATATATCGGCCATTTCAAAACCGATTTTCATCAAATAAACTTCTAATTCCTCTTAGAACTATCCTCTTAACAAGTCATAATAAGATGATATAAATTATCTCTTAGAAGAATATCAAAACATCATATTGTTATGTAATATTATTTTTCATTCAGGCACTCAAGGGGCAATGTAATGAGGTACAAAAGATTTGATCTAAATGATATGTTAACAAGTAACAACTTGTTATATGAACACTTCCTGTCCTGAGGACATGGGGTTTTTAGGGTTACATCAAACTTCGGATCGTATTTCTAATATTATCTCGGATGTCCCAATAGCTTTATTGATATGTATTTTACAGGTCTGACCTCTCAGATGAATTTAAGTAAAAAAATTGATTACTGAGGGACAAAATATCGAATTAAACTGTATAAACATGCTGGCGACACGAAAATCACAATTTTGCACACTTTTCGGGAGAATGGCCCTAATGTCACATTCTATGGTGGGAGATTCTCAGCCTCTTGCCTGTTACACTCACAATGTGTTGTCCTTTTAAATTCTATTCTTGCGTACAGGCCTACTTTGATGAAATGAATGTATACTTTCTCCAAGTAAGACTAAGAAATAGTCCCACTATTTTTGTTTGAGCCCACCGGAGGTAAGGAGAGACTAAGGTATCGCCTGCGGCATCTGTCTGTCCACTGTCCGTCCGTCCGTCCGTCCTTCCGTCGGTAATGCTACAAAAACTTCAATAACTCTCTACTGAGGACTTCAATTTCAATCAAACTTGGAGGGAAGAGTGGTTATACAAAGTTACACATTTTACTAAAAATGAAGGTCATCTCAAGGTCAAAGGTCACAGGCAGGGGTCAATGAACTTTACTTACGATGCGTTTCGATTATGGCTCATAACTTTTGATGTATATATATCCGTTTGTGACCAAACTTGGATGGCAGATGTCCCTTGGGGAGTTGAAGGTCACCATAAGGTCAAAGGTCACAGACAGGGGTCAACAAATTTTTAGGGCCCAATGTTCAGTTTTTACGGCACGTTTGGATTATGGCTCAAAACTTTTGATCCCTATGTCCGTTTGTGACCAAACTTGGATGGTAGATGTCCCTTGGAGGGTTGAAGGTCTTTATAAGGTCAAAGGTCACAGACAGGGGTCAACAAATTTTTAGGGCCCAATGTTAAGTTTTTACGGCAAGTTTCGATTATGGCTCATAACTTTTGATCCCTATGTCCGTTTGTGACCAAACTTAGATGGTAGATGTCCCTTGGGGAGTTGAAGTTCATGACAAGGTCAAAGGTCACAGACAGGGGTCAACAAACTTTTAGGGCCAATCTTAAGTTTTTATGGCGCATTTCTATTGTGGCTCATAAGTTTTGATCTATATGTCCGTTTGTGACCAAACTTGGAAAGTAGATGTCTCTTGGGGAGTTGAAGTTCACCCAAGGTTAAAGGTTATAGGCGTGGTCAATGAACTTCCGGGACTTAAAAAATGTTAATTTTTTTCTACGCAAATGGCGAGACACATTTTGGCACTTGCCTTGTTCAAGTCATAGTTTACTTCTTTAGAAAAAAAGTAAGACAAAGTATATGCTTGTCCAGTGATGTGGGCCATAAATGAAAATGCTATTACCTTTATTTGTTTGAAGTTGTCTTAAGGCTTATATTGCCATGTTGTTGTTTTTTTTTTTCATATGAAGAAAAGAGATTTCTTGTATAATGAATTTTGTGACACACCAATACAATATCTTAAAGCGTTCTTGAGAATGCCATATTTGTCAAGCTGGTTTGGATTGTTCACACATATTTGTCAAGCTGGTTTGGATTGTTCACACTCACATCATCAACCAGATTTCTTTACTCAAATGATAGGCTCTTAATAGAACTCAAAGTTTTGCACCATCAGACTCCTTTGATATCACAATAAGCATACTTCTGCATTGCATACTCAATCTGTGACAAGTGCCTACTCAAGCATTTACTATTGAAAATTTCAACTAACTACCTCATACTTTACCATTTGCTTTTCCTGAAAAAAAAAAAGGCCGTTGTACTGTATTCAGGAAGCAGTGTGGACCACAGATGTTAGTCCAAGGTGTAAAAATCAAATACGGATCTTCATTCATGAAATGGAATAAGATTTTGCATTAGGTGAAAGATGACCACTCTATTAAACTTTGCTTTGCCCGGTACAGGGCTACTTATCTTTCACTTTGTGTAACATCGTCTGTCATCACACTTGTCACCATTTGTATGCCTCTGCCACTAAGTGTCGTCAGAGGCATTATGTTTTCAGGTTGTCCGTCCATCCATCCATCCATCCGTAATCAATTTTGTGGACAGCATAACTAAAAAACTGTTTGAGGTATCCTAATGAAACTTGGCATGTGTATGTATGAGTGAGCAAAGTTGTGCCTATCAACTTTTGGGTGCACATGCTCAAGGTCAAAGGTCACAAGGTCAAGGTTAAATGCTCAAAATTTTGCTGTATCCCCCATATCTATGCAATGCCAGAAGGTACTTTCTTGAAACTTAGTGTATACATGTACTACCAAATAAAGATTATCCAGAAAGAGTTTCAGGTCATTAGGTCAAAGGTCAAGAGAAAATTTTAAAATTCCACTTTTTTCCTCCATATTTTGCAAATAGTTCAAGCTATCTTCATGGAACTTAGTACATATGCATGTCCTGACTGGCAGTGATTATCTAGAGAATTGGGTCAGAGGTCAGGGGTCAAAGGTCAATGTCAACTCCTCAAATTTTCACTATTTCCCTCATACAGTGCCTGCAGGATTTTTCTTGAAACTTTATACATATATACATTTTTTTCCCAATAGAGATTCTCTGGGAATTCCTGGGAAGTTTTTTTCCAAAAGTTCAACGGTTAAAAGGTCAAGTGAAAGTGCTGAATTTCACTTCTTCCTCCATATCTCAAAAGTGACTCTAGGTATCATCATGAAACTTAGTACATATTTATGCATGTTCTACCTGACAGTGATCCTCTTGGGAATTTCAGGGTCATAGGGTCAAAGGTCAAGGGTCAAAGGCTTGCTTGAAATGTTAATATTTTACTATTTAACACTGAAACTATACTTTTTTCCATAACTTGAAAATTGCTCAGTGCGTAAACTTATAAAATGGTCAAAAGTCAAGTAAAAATCCCCAAATCCCCAAATACCTGCACTCTTAGACTGTATAGCCATTCATCCAATTAAACCTAGTTCAAAGAAAGTGAACATTAAACACATTTGTGACAAACTTGTCATTTTGATATTTTGCCTATTATGTGAAACTGTCATCACACATTGTCGAGACAATGTACTATAGACCAATTAGGAGAACCGTGCATTATGGCGGAGGCGTACCAGTCGCCATAGCCACATTTCTAGTTTCTTTTTTATACTGGTCAGTTATTTCATGTGAAACAATATACATTTTTGTATTTCTTTGTGGCATGTGTCCAAATGTAACTTGTCAAAACCCACTTGTTTTATCTTAATACATTCTCTGATTTGTCTCTCATATTTGACATCATTTCAATTGCCAAAATCATCTGTATGAGTTCGAGTACAATTTAACAATATTCTTTTTACCAATATGCTAGTGTGATTTGCCTTAGTAGAGAATTTACTCATAGGGCTTATTTCAATAGAACAGCTAAAAATTTGTTTAAATCCTGCAGACACTGGTAACCCGTTCTTGGGGCTGTCTGAAGAGAATCTCAAATTGATCTACATTGGAGCTGGGGTGGCTGGAGGACTCTTCCTGCTCATCCTCATAATTGTCGTTGTCATTGTCTGCAGACGCAAGCCAGACCCGTCCAGCATTAGAAGTGAGTACATCACAATTCCAATTAAAATAAGAAATTGTACCCAAAAAGAGGGACACAAGAAGGGACTGATGTATAATGAAACATTCATACAACACTCGAACCAAAACTCATCTCTCACTTGCAGCAAAATGATGTTATCATGTAACACTCAAAAGTACATTAATATTTGGAACACAAAGGAATCGGAGCAGGCAGAAGCAAAGGAGAGGAAAAATTGGCAGAATTTGGACTAAGAAAAACATTTAAATAACAAAAACACAATACATGGGCATGTGAGCAATGATTACATTCATTGTGTGATACATTGTACAAGATGTAGTACTAGCATATTTGCAGTCATTACCCAGATGTCATGCCATCTTCAATACCATTCAAGTTTAATACCTGCAAACACTGTAACTGACTGAACAACAAAGCCATAGGGTTTCAACCTCCCTCAGAAGCAGTGGCTTACCCTGAATGCATCCAAACCCCCCATGCAAGGACAGGTCACTGCCTACATAAATGGGAATTCTTGCATAGTCTGGCATGTGACTGGCCATCTTGACCAAACCCTGCATCACATCATGGAGGACTGCCACCTTCAGAAGATTCCAGGAGGACTTATTACCCTACATCAACGTAAATAAGCACTGAATTGATCAGTGTTTTTTAGTAGTAGCCATGGTACAAAATCATAGGCGTACATACTCGAGCAGGATTTGAACCTACGACCTCCTGATCTCCAGACAGGTGTCATCTCCACTAGACCACCAAGCTTCCTCCCGACAGCAAGTGTTGGTTCTAATCCTTATAGCATGCAGCGGGTACTGACAAATTGCCCTACATCGACATAAATAAGCACTGAATTGATAAGTGTATTTAGTAGTAGCCATGATAAAAAATCATGTGCATACATACTCGAGCAGGAATCGAACATACAACTTCCTGATCTCCAGACAGGCGTCATCTCCACTAAACCACCGAGCTTCCACCCGACAGCAAGTGTTGGTTCTAATCCTTCTAGCATGCAGTAGGGCAATTTGTCAATCAGTTGCAATGAAAACCTCTCGACGGAAGAATTTCATGAATTTGAATAATTACACAGTACCCATTGCATGCAATAAAATAGGCCCCTTGGATCCCTGGGAGTCCAAAATTTGGGCCTAAATGGTGCATTTTCATCTTCTTGACAATGCATGGTATGAATTTTACCAAAATTGGCAGGTATTATTGCTTGGGTGATTATATTTGTACAAATGGGCGTCATTTATTCCCCACCTGGGGTTCCCTTGGAGCACAATACCAGTGGTGATGGAGGGGGGGAGACAGAAACCCCCAAATTAAGGAATCTTTACAAATCTTCTGTCAAACCATGAGTGATGGACTTAAGTAGTGCTATGAGTAACAAAAATCTAAGAAATCTTTATGAATCAATCTAGAACCAGAAGAGATGGGCTAAGTTAGTGCTGTGAGTAAGTAGATTGGTGACTTTGGTTTCTAGTTTGTTCGTTACAGATGCAGGGATGGGGGTTCAAGTTGGGACTCTGTTTTTCTCATCTTCATCTTCTTGAATAAGCATGATCAGAGTTTCACCAAACTTAACAGGTGTTATCGCCTAGAGAATATGTTTGTGCAAATTAGGCAAAATTCTTCACTTGGGGTCTCCCACGGGCACATTGTCCCATGGAGGTGAGGAGGAAGAGACAGAGCCCCCAAATTATGAAATCTTCACAGATTTTCATTTTAAGAACCAGAAGTGATAAGCTAAGTTAGTGCTTTAAGTCATTAGATTAATGACTGCAAAATTAAGTCTGTTTATAGCACTTCGAGGGATGGGTCCTTCGGGGGACAACACATTTTCTTCTTCATCTTAAAACACATGGTTAAATTTGTCACCAAAGCCAGTGCATTGTCACTAGGGCAACAATTTACATACAGTGCACTCCCGTTATAACGAAATGCTCGGGACCGGCAGTTTTCTTTCGTTATAACGAAATTTCGTTATAACCGAACAAATACAATATATAACGAAAACAAGAAAACCACATATATTCTGTTTGCTGAATACTTATCATACACTGGAAAGCTATGTGAAATGTGATGGGATAATTGTATCACAATAATAAACGCAAGTTCCCCTCAGAAACTGTGCGTGACACAAAGAGCGAACACACAGTGGTGTGAAGCGTTCACCCATGCAGAGAAGCTATAAATGCTTGTTCCGCTACGAATTTTCGAAAGCAATTCACATTTCGTTATAACGGAGCACATTTCTTTTGTTTTTCTTTGTCTGTGGCGCTCGGAAAAGACTTCGTTATAACGGAAATTTCGCTATAACCGTGTTCGTTATAAGCGAATTTTTTACCATAGACTTTAATGGTGATAATTTTGGGACAAGAAGATTTACTTCGTTATAACGAAATTTCGTTATAACCGTGTTCGTTATAACGGGAGTGCACTGTACATATTGATAGAAGGACCCCAGAACCCTCTATTAGATATTTAAAAAAAAAAAAAAATGCTGTTTAAAACCAGAAATACTCTGAGTAAATTTAGCAGGTCAGAGATCTCAGTCAGATGTGGGCTACTCACAAATTCTTTCTTCAAGGGAGTCCCTTCCATCTGCCTCATCCGTATGTTGTGACTGAGGCATCCCGTCGGGGTTGGGAGAGGTTCTCTTCATTTGTTCCGTCCCACAGGTACGTTTTCGGATGAGGAGCTGTGGTCCACATAAGTTCACCAGAGCAGAAGGCAGTTCTGTGTCAACTGATGGGTCATGTTCAAGGTCAGGCAATTTGTGGTTGCTCAGGAAATGCCACAGTGGTCTCATATAGCATTCATCAATAGATACTCATTTAAGTTCTCTTTGTCTACGCACCCTGGAGTAATTGGATTGGTGTCTAGACCTTGAAACGCTTGGTATTTCAAGTTGTGCCAGGTATGGACTCATCTGGACATCGCCCAGTGAGCATCAAGCCTTGCCTCCTAAAGTCCTAAGATGTGTTCTCCAGTGCAAGACACAGTGGCTTGGGCATCAGATGTACTCTGTCTTAGTGTTCGACAGGTTTTCATCTATATGCATTCCATCCCTTTGGGTGTCTGTGAGGCAAACCAATTCTTGTGTCACCACTGGAATGCCATTTAATGGTAGGAATGTGATAGAGTCAGGAGGTATGTCATTCTATGAAAGACCAACTCTGCCATTATTGATGGAAACCTCAATGCCCAACAGTATAGAGATGAGGTTCATCAGCCCATAGCACTCTTGTATCTCCCCAACATGGGGCCAAATGCTATGCTACAGGATGACAGCATCCCAGAGTGCAAGGATCTTCAAGGAGATCCTTGAGGACAGAATATACCTGATGGAATGGCCTGCAAACAGACCAGATCTTAGCATCATAGGACATTTGTAGGATGAACACAGCTGAGCTGTAGGAGATTATCTTATTAGCCCAGTTCACACTAGCCAATCTCTGCGAGCTCCAGGTTGAGGAGTGGGATACCATCCCTTAACAGCGAGTAAGGACATTGATGAACAGTATAAGGAGGAGATGTCAGGCTGTTTACAATGCCTTTGGTGTTTACACCCACTATTGAAGTTTAATTTGAAGACTGTTATCAATATTTTGTTTTTACCCTCATTTTGTTTTTCTCTTGAATATGTGATTAGAGTTTGCTTATTTGTCGTTTGTGTCTGTGGTCAGATTGAGTGTTTTGTATTTGTGTTTCTGTCATAGTGCCACAGTTTTGCATTTGTGGTTCACTTGACTGGATGCCATTCATGGGGCATAATAAAACACCATTTCAGTTTTTAACAATCAAGTTAATTACGCAATTTTTCTTTTCCAACCCTCCTTTGCCTTTACTGACCATGCGCATGCCCCATTCAACAAACCTTATCAAATGTACTGTCTGGTAATGAATCGAAGTTGAGTTTTCTTTGTTTTTGTGTTACGTATATAAAACTTGATATGTAAACCTTGATATTTAACAATCTCTTTATAGGATTTCCCTAAATCCTCATTTTTTAGATAAATTTCTGGTGATAAGGTAACGTCTGGTTTTAGGATTCATGTAGAACATAGATGTTTCAAAAGAATATGGCCTTTGGCATGGCTGTGATTACAGGAAAAGGACATTTATGCACATACAGTGTACTAGAATTTGCAAGGAAGGTTAAGGCCTTTTCTTCTTTCTACCTCATTCCCCTCAAATTATGTCCTGATAGGTAGATGGAGGTTTGTGTGCCAGTGGAAAAGCTTTTATGACAAAACTTAAAGAAATTCCCTCCTCTGAGTGAAGTAAGTTGCAAGATGCCAAACATTGAATGTGATTTTCTTTGTGCTTTTGACTTTCAGAACGCAATGATGGCATTGAGGATGGCCAAGCTTTAGTAGATGCCATTCAGGAAAGCCCATCCCATGTCAACCCAGCTTATGGCAGTGCAGACAATGCCACCACTGACAACCTTGAGCTGTGTGATGTGAAGCCTACAGACAGCAGTGGAACTGGTGACAAAAATGCCTCAAATGGCACTCAAAAAGAGTCCAACAACACAGCAAAAGATGGACCCTAGAATGTCCTTGACTTCAAAGAAAGGTCAAGAGATATATATACTTCATTGACTTCATAGTCAAAGTTGTATGTAAATATGGAACATGCAATATCTAATTTTTGCCTTTTGTGCCATGTTGCCTCTACACTTTTACCTTATATGTGCAATGATCTTGAAAACTTTTGCAATATCTGTAAGCCTTTTTGTCATTCACATGCTTTTATGTAAAATTGTGCAGAATGAAGATTTGCTAGCATCTCTATTATGTAAGATGCAAAAACAAAACTCATTGACTTCAGCAGAATGGTGTCTGCATCTTGTTATATGTAGAAATGAATTCATTATTGATCTCTAGTTTTCTTGACCCTTGTATTGCTCTGCCTGTACAAATTTTGAATATAAAAACTAGTTTTTAGGAGGTATGTATACAATTATTTCTTCAGATTGACTAGCATTAGTACCTAACTTGCCCCTCGAGTCTTCTACAAGTAAAAAAATGCTACTCCCCCAGTGCCAGCTTTTATATGGGTGACGTAGACTTCATTACAGTAGTTGACTTTAGGACAAGACTCAAGTTAAACATTGACCCATAATACATGGCTTGTACATAATTGTAAGAATGTAACATCTCAATCTTGAAGACCCCATGTACTGTGGATATTTGAGTATAACCTAGGATAACCTAGGACAGAACTGACTCTCAGTTGGCTCATCATCCAATATGTTGTCAAGGCCTACATGTATAAGTGCTTTGTCATTGATTGCTGAAATGCATGTTGCATGATTAAACATGATTACAAGGGCTGGGGCAAATGCTTAAAAGGCCACTTCCAAAACCAACAAAGGGCCAACGTGAAAGGCACAATCATTAGAAATGCTATTTCTATATGAATATGGACCTAAGAACAGTTAGGGAATGATGTACTTAGTGAAATGACACGAACTCAAGTTTATGCTTCTAGGTTTATCATGCATCACATAGATGTGTGCATAAGGGAATCAGATCAGAGAATCATATGTGAAGTTCATGTTGTAGCTGCGTCTTGTTTCACTGCTGGTGTTATACGCTCTTTCACATTGTAAAATATTTAAGTTTTGAAATAACTTCATACTGCTGAAAGACAGTGTACAGTAGTTCTGAAATGTGGGGGGGGGGTTGTTGGGGGGGGTTGCACTTTTAGAAATAAGAGTGCTTGTGATACATAAGGGCTTTTAAGAGGGCAATTTTGATGTTGCGCAGTGCAGCTTAGTCCAACATAACAATATGCATAAGCTGTAAATAATGGGCTATTCAAAGGTCAATTTATACGGTCGTTAGCTAATCTGCCAAGGGACCAAAATGAGGAATTACTGTGAACATACATTGTCAACTGATATGCAGAAATTGTGTTTAAATGTTTGCAAACAGCCAAGGGGATGTGCAGTCAAGGATGGTGCATTGTAAGTAGGAATATACAATCACACCTGCTTACCTTGAATGATACGGACTGAAGAAAAGGATTTCACCAAAATTAACCTTGATTTCCATGTATGTCGAATTGGCCTCAACTTTTTATTTATGTTAAAAAAATATTGTGTGTAACACCGATTCAAATTAATGATTCTCGCATCGAGTTTTTGACATCCCACCCGAGTATGTATGCCCATGACTTTTTATCATGGCTATAGTAAAAAACAATGAGTGATTGGTGTTTATTTATGTCAATGAAGTGCAATTTGTTTATCAATAATCCCAATTGTTTGCATGTTTGTCACAGATTTACATTAATTAGAATGTGTAAATAGATGGAATGAAAATGGACCATCTCTTTTTTCATGCACACTTTTATTTTCCTGGTGAAAGACTACATTTAAAAAATAATAATCAGATGAAAATAAGAGCAAAATTGCAGGATGTGTGTGCTGAACTGTGTCTGTGTGTGCCTGTGGTGTGCCTGTAGTATACCGAGTGGGCACATGTCATGTTGAAAACCCAGCCTCAACAAAACACAAATACACTAAAATCACCTGAGTCACATTCTTGTCTTCATAACCCTGAATTTTAGTGAAAATACATGTGCAAAATGTTATCTAAAATTCAAAATAGCAAGAACAATGACTATCTGACATTCATGTTTAGTGAACACCAGCATTTCGATAATGCCATCAGTACTACAATGTACCAATCACTTACAGTGAACACATGGTGGTCATGGAAGAGAAACAGGTGCAATGAACACAATTTTGTTGCCAAATCAGAACTGTTGCAATGAAACCCCCTTATCAACTATCCCTCCCATCTGGTATTCATTTGTACAGTGCACTCCCGTTATTACGAAATGCTCGGGACCAGCAGTTTTATTTCGTTATAACGAAATTTCGTTATAGCCGAACAAATACAATATATAATGAAAACAAGGAAACAACATATATATCATATTCTGTTTGCTGAATACTCATCATACACTGGAAAGCTATGTGAAATGTGATGGGATTATTAAACGCAAGTTCCCCTCAGAAACTGTGCGTGACACAAGGAGCGAACACACAGTGATATGAAGCGTTTGCCCAAGCAGAGACACTATAAATCGTCGCTGGGGTGACAAGACCTTGTATCTCAAATTTTGGTGAAAATGACTTTTTTGCATTAGTGGTCAAATAATTGGTTAAGTGATGTCCTGTCCAAATCCCAGCTGTCTTACCCCAAAAATGAAGCCACCACGGCATGTCAAAAGAACGGCTATCCCATTTAGTATAGTGCTTTTGCCGCCATGTTTTTTGGCTCTCCTGAACATTTGACATTTTTGAGATACAAGGTCTTGTCGCCCCAGCGACGAAATGCATATTCCGCTACATATTTTCGAAAGCAATTCTCATTTCGTTATAATGGAGCCCATTTCTTTTGTTTTTCTTTGTCTGTGGCGCTCGGAAAAGACTTCGTTATACTGAAAATTTTGCTATAACTGTGTTCGTTATAAGCGAATTATGTAACATAGACTTTAATGGTGATAATTTTGGGACCAGATGATTTACTTTGTTATAACAAAATTTCGTTATAACCGTGTTCGTTGTAATGGGAGTGCACTGATACCTGGTTGAAGCAATACAGATTCTGAATGTTTCATGTCACGAGTTCTTTCACAATTTATGACACTCTTGAAGCCTTGCTAAGTTTCTAAGCTTAAAGGGATGGTGCAGAATTGGTGGAGATGAGAATTGGGCTTTAAACTTTTTGCGAGATACCAAGAAAACACTTATGATATAGTACAGAGCATACCATTTTAAGAGGAATTCAAAGTTTATTTGATGAAAATCGGGTTTGGAATGACTGAAACATCCAAAAACAAAGTAAAATAAAGCAATCGTAATAAAGTGTGGGTCCCACAATCGCTCTTTATCGGATATCTCAGCCATTTCAAAACCAATTTTCATCAAATAAATATTGAATTCCTCATAGAATTACATGCTCTTTCATATTTCATAAGATGTTTCTCATCATCTCACCAAAAAATGTTTGAAGCCTGAAAATTAGGTCTAAACCAAAACTATACGATCCCTTTAAATTTGCTGAATTTGTCAAGATTTGTGTCATTTTGATCTTAAAAAATAATTTCATCACCTTGCACAAGTGTTTGAAGAGGTGTTAGAGTGACTTGAACTCAGGTGCAAAGAAGTAAGAATTAGCAATTTATGGAGGTTCTGGTTTTAAGGACAAATGAAGTTGAAATTTTGCACATTCAAGTACTTCAGGGAATTTTGCATGTATCGAAAATGAAGTAGTTTTTTTTTTTGTTGAAACAACAGCTGAAAAATCTGTTGATATGATGCGGGCACCTTCCATTAAAAAAAAAAAAGTCAAAGTGACAAATATGTCATATTTGTTGAGCTGCATGTGTAAAATAAAGTTTGAGGGGGCTTAGTGATACATGTACCCTAAATTCTGCAAATTCATTCAAAAAGGTACTAGTAGGCCTAGTGGTTACCTGATCGGAGACGAGACTCATATCAACTGTGTGGCAGCATTTCCAATACTTTACTTGACGTGGATCTTGCATTGAAACAAAGTCACAATACATGATTTGAGAAGGTTTATTGCAAATTATGACACTGATAAAAAGTTTTATGGAGTTTTTAGGCTAAAATTCTTTGAAATTGTCAAGATGAGTAACATTTCCATCTAGTTCAAAAAGAATTAATTCATCACCCTTCCAAAGGTGTGTGAAACTTTCATTTCTAGAAAATCAAAATATAAGTAGCGTTTTTCTACATTAAATTGTTGAAGGACAAAAAAATTCGCAAATCCAACAAAGTCCTGAAATTTGTAGATTCTTATCGCACACTTCTGGAATTAATCAATTTAATGTATCTGGCTGAATGACAAGGATTTTTAGTTGATTTGTGCTTTGTAAACTTTCATGTAAAAAAAAAAAGACAAGTGTATCAGATTTGTTTAACTGTTGCCCAAATTCTGTGAATTCTTTAAAAGTGGCACTAGATGTACAGCTTTTGACGCGGCGGATCTTGGCACTTTTACAGCAGAATTTCAGATATATTAGCTGAGATCGGATTTATGATGCTTCCATGCTTCCAGTTGAGAAAGTGATGTTACATGAGTTCTGCCGCAATTAATGACACTGAGGGAGCTTTACTAAATTATAAATTTGTCAAAATCATCAGAATTGACAAAACAAAAAAAAATGGTCCTTGCACAAGTATCTGACGATATTGTACAGAGACCTGGGGCCCGTTTCATAAAACTTGTCATCAGTGACAACTGCCACATTTCTATGACAAATGTGCTCTCATCTAATCAGATGCAAGGATTTCGGTAGCTTGTCACATCTATGACAACTTGTCACTGACAAGTTTATGAAATGGGCCCCTGATTTTATGTGCTTTCACTGCAAAGAAGTAAGAATCAGCGATATAGTGGAAGTTATATTCATGCTGTGCCAAATTCGGGCTTTTTTATGCCCTAGTAAGACTTCCTTAAATAATTTTGTATGACAAAGTCGATAAATCACTACTTTTGACTTGTTTCCAATGAAGGCATGTCCTATCCAATGACTGCTAATATATCTTTGAATGTTTTGCTAGGGTTACAAAGTAAGGCATTTTGCTAAATCTTTACAAACAAAATGTCAATGTTGACAAATTTACCTAATTCCAGACTACAAAGTCTGTTATGTTTCATTTATGTCAAATAACTAAGGTCGACTATGTTGTAGAGAAAGGATGACAAATTGGATCTCAACTGAAATATCTGGAAATGAAGATATTAGTCTCATCTAAGATTCTGTAACATCTACATGTGTAGTTCCCCTTTTTATAAATGTACAGAATTCTGGTGTCCTCAGTCGTTAAATGTCATTTGACTCGTTTCTCACTATGAAATCTAAGGAATCTGTTTCTTGGTCTTTTCTGAAAGAAGATTTGCGTAAATCACACTTCATTCGTATATATTTCAGGCAAAGTGACGAAACGAACTTTGTCATGGAATGTGGATCTTAAAGCTCTGATTTTCGAATTGCTAAATTCAGTCTTTGTTATCCCTAAAGTTTCACCAAAGCCATTTAAGAATTTTTGAATTTATCATTATTTGCTATAAAAGTATGTAACATCAAATAGCTCCTAAACAAACCTTTCATGGTGACGAAATCATTCCCTCTTGCCAAATGTGCGTAAAATCAGTTGAATATGAGCTATCAGCTACTTTCTTTTCGAAATTAGTTGCCCGTATTTCGTTTGGTTCAACGTTATGTAATGGTTTCATTTACGAATATAGGCCTACAACTTCAGCACTGATTTACCAAATTTACCAACTTCGATCCGTTTTTAATCCTAAAAGCTTCATTGACATACCTACCTCTCATTTGATTGCAATAGAAATGTCCAAAATAGAATCACTGCTAAACATGTATCGTGCAAAGGTGATGAAATTATTTGGGTGCTTGTTTTAACCAAATAAAGAATTATTATGGAATCTTAGCATACTCATAATGAACTGTATAAAGTTGTTATGAAATAACGAAGCTTGTATTTTAGCAAAGTCTCCCCACAATGACATGTAGTTGTGCACATACAGCATAATCAGCGTAGTGATTTCATAACATGTGCATAGTGACGTGAAGTTGTGACAGTAGTTACCAATTCGATGTTGGATACTTCCATTGCAAAGAAGTAGGACTTAATGCACATAGATTATTGAGTTTTGTAATACATGTACATGTACTAAACGACTTTCATAAACCTTTAGGAATACATATAAAGATGGAATTTGGCACATTTGTTATACCAAAATGAAGTCAACCGTAATTTCAAACTCAATAGATACCCAAATTCTGCAAGTAATGATAATAGTGGCTACTTACATAGCGCACAGGTCCACCTTTCAGTACTCATGGTGATTTAAAAATGAAAAGATAGATATATGTACATGCTTATACATGTTCAAACATGACAATAGAAAAGAAAATGGCAAACAACAAACAAACACATACCAGATAAAGAATGCAATTGTTCTGAACATTATAGACAGCAATTATAGTCCTCAGTGTGAGAGGAACGGATACGTTTTATTAAAGTTTGGATTGAATGTTTCTGTACATGACAGTTGCCTTAACTGAATAGGTAACTTGTTCCACAATTTTTATTCTATTTTTGGATATTTTAGCATAGGTCAGTAAATATTGCACAGTTTATGTTTATGATACGTTCAATAAAAAGAAAGAATTAGTGATCCAAGGAATTCGTAGAAGAAATTGTACCTCTTTTCTTCGAATCAAATATCCTACACTATTTCTACATTGTTAAGATATTGCCACATACAAATTAGTGAATTTCAATTTAAAGGGTGTGTACAGTTCTGGTCGAGGTGAGCAAAATGTGAAGTAATTATGGCCCTGAAATGTTTTTCCTATTATTTCCTTTGTTTTTCTGTGCCAACAGCATAAAACAATAGATATAATAGAGATACTTGAAAATAAGTATTTTCCAAAGATTGCTGTTCTATTTTGTGTCATTTTGATTCCTTCACCCAAGTTATACCTCTAATATTTGTTTATCACATTGTCAATCTGCAAACTTAAAATTCCAATATGGGAATATGAAATATGATTACTATGCATGTACCTATCCCAAACAATACATCACAGGTCTCATAATGTATTTCTTTATTTTGTTATGAATAGCGCCCCCATGTGGTGACCTTGAGAAATTTCAACCATAACCAATAATGAGCTTTGACTTGCACATCATTTGTGGCAAATATGAAAAATATTGGTCTATGATAAGACATATATACTGGGGGTAAAGAAATTATACAGAAAAATCATGTTTTTAGCATATTTCCTATTCATTTCTTTATATTTTGGTAAATAGCGCCCTCTATGGGTGACCTTAAATAAATCAAGTATGCGGTCATGTAGAGTATGAGTTGCTCTACCCATGTGCCAAATATGACGATGAAACATCAAACAATAGCAAAGTTATATAGGGGGTTATATAGTTAAGTTATATAGGCCCCCCCCCCCCCCCTTGGGCCTGGGAAGGGTCAAAATAGCTTGGGCTTAATAGGGTTAAAGTTGGATGCATCTCAATCATGGGCGTAAATCCAGGGGGATGGGGGATGAATCCCCCCCCCCCCTGAAATGGAGGAGAAATGGAGGAGGGGGGATGGCCTGTACAATCATCACCCCCCCCCCCCGAAATTTGAGGGAAAATGGAGGAAGCAGAAATGTGATTGTATCAATTTTGGCATATTGCATGACGTTCGTACGCCCGCCTTCAGACAGGTAACAGAGCTGAACAGTACAGTATTCTAGCTCGTAGGATAATGTATACATAATTTTCTCAAGCGCTCGCTCGCTCGCGAAGAAAGCATTATCGGCACACTCTGTAAGGTATGGCCCAGACGTTGACAACGTCAAATAGTATAGGCCTACATGTAAGCATGCTATTGGAATCCCCCTCCATTTCCTGAATCGTTCCTGAGAAACAATGATGACTCTGATGACTCAGGATACATCTATGGGCATAACCAGGGATGATCGGGGGCGTCGAATCTATCTCGGGGGGGGGGGAGGGGCATTTGCCCCGCCCCTACGGAAGTGTTGGGGCAGACAAATCATTTGTCCCCCAAGCAATTCCCGAGATGAGAACAAATCTCGAACTTTTTTTATGGACAATTGTCCAAATACCGTCAGAACTATGCACCAGATCGTTGAATTGCAATCATAAACATGCAAAAGCTCCGCTATGCTGGATCAATTTCGATAGACTTTGTACACTTTTGAGATTGACGTATATTCCCTAATAATTCATCAAAGAGCGTGCAGCAGATCTTTCACTGACAAAAGCTCCCTCATATGCAGAGGCGTCAATGGGGGGGGGGGGGTTCCCCATAAAAGTATTGGGGACAAACATATCATTTTGCTCCTCCTCGTAACTCCCAAGATGTGGAAATGTTCTTACTCTTTTGATAGAAAAATGTCTAAATATTTCACCCAAAAATAGCTGAATTTCAATTCTGAAAATACAAAATCTCCATCGCGTAAGAGGGGGTTAGGCGTAACCCCTCCCATGCCCTCCCCGTTCAGTCCTTTCTACTTAATACACTTTACATTGACAGATTTTGAAATGTTTCATCTAAAGTGTGCACCTGGTCTGTTGCTTCAGTTTAAAAAGTTCCTTGGGTGGGAGGAGATATCTAGATACTTTCAATTAACGGAGGGTCCCCCCCCCCCCCGAAAAAAAAAGGGTATACACTTCTGGGATTGAAATTTTCCCAGATTACCTCATAAATGTGTTTACGAGATATTTTCAAAATGCAAACGCACCCTCGTATGCAGGGGCGTCGATCCTGGAGGACAGGGGGCGCGGAAGGGGGAGGGGCAAACATATTATTTTGATCCCATATGGTTCCAGAAATTAGGAAAATTTTCTTGCGGTTTTTTTTTTTTGTCCAAATATCTTATCCAAAGTGTGCACAACATTGCAGAATTTCAATTTCGAAAATGCGAAAAAAAAAATCTTGCGTGAGAGGGGGATACCCCCTCCCCTTTATTTGGTCCTTTTCCTTTTTTCTTTTTAGATTGACAGATTCCCAAATGTTTTATCTTAGGTGTGCACCAGGTCTGTCACTTCAGTTACAAAAAAAAGAACACAAAAAATCAACCGCGGGTGGGAGGGGATATCTTCTTTCAATCAACCCTTTCCCCGCTTGGTTTCCCATTAAAAACTTAAGTATACTTTGGGGACTGACAGCTTTCCGAATTCAATCAAAACTTTTCATTTGTATTTGTATTCTACGAATGCCAAAGCCCACTCGTATGCAGTGACGTCGATCCTGGAGGACGGGGGGGGGGGGGGGGGGCAAAATGTCATTTTGTCCCCCAATGATTCCCGAAATGAGGAAAATTTTCTTGCGTTTTGTCTAAATATCATATCTAAAGTATTCACCAGATTGCTGAATTTCAAATTTAAAAAAAAAATGCAAAATCTCTCGTGCTTGGAAGGGGGATACCCCCTCCCAAACCCTCCCCCTCTGTGCCCTTTTCCCAAACCTTAGTACACTTTTCAGATTTACAAACAATTCTGAATAATTTTGAGTGCACAAGATTCATCACTTTTATTCCGAAAACTCGTAAGTTCCTTCATGTACAAGGGAATATCCCCTTTTAATCGGTCCTTTCCTCGCTCACTTCCCCCATCACACATCAGTTTTTTGTTTTTTGTTTTTTTTTTTATTTCTCAAATATTCCATCAAATATGCGTATACGAGATATCTCAATTTCAACTTAAAAAAGGCAAAAGCTCCCTCGTACGTAAAGGGTGGTGATAGCACTCGCCCACGCCTTCTCCCTGCTCGCCTGTCCCCCCGCCCCCATGCATACAAGTAGACTGTGGCTATGTACACTTTGAACATAGACAGTTTTCCAAATATGCCACAAAATGTGTGCACCAAAACGTTTAAATGCAATCAGAAAATTCAGAATCTCCCTCGTGTTGACCAATTTCCAGATAATCCAACAAAAGTGTGCACCAGATTGCTGAATTTCAGTTCTAAAACAGAAAAAAGGTCCCCTCGAATATGGGAGACGTATCTTGCCACCCTCCCATTGCTTGGTCCCCTCTATAGACTTAGTACACTTTGGAGAATGACAATTTCCGGATTTTCTACAAAAAGTGTGCTTTAGATCGCTTTATTTCAATTCGAATAACGCAAAAGCTCCGTCGAGTGGGAGGGGAATCGACCTCCCACACCCTCCCCCTAAGCTCTACCTCACCAGACTTTGTACATACACACAGATGATGCACACTCGGAATAAGAGCTAAATTCCATGATTGTAACACTTCCCTGAAAAAGCCCTATTTATTTCTTCAATTATTTTTTTTTTCCTGGGGGGGGGGGTATTGCACCAAAAGTTTGCACCAGATCGCTGAATTTCAGGTCTGAAAATGCAAAATCACCTTCGTGTGGTAGGAGAAATGCCCCTTATCTACACCCTTTTGTGCTTGCTTTTTCTGTTTGAATTGCTTAACAGACAGCGTTCATGATAATTATTCATCATAAAAATTAATAAAATGAGTTTATTTGAGTAACACCAATTTGTTCAAATTATTCAAGGTAAATTGTTCATTGTAATCTACATCAAAATATTCTGCTACCGTAAACAAATGGGACTCTTTCGAGTCGATAAAACACGCAAATATGCACAAAATTGCACCATGTTCAACATCAAAATGCAAAAAGTTCTCACCGTGGGAGGGGGACACCCCCTCCCACCCTCGCTCCCTCCGCTCGGTCGGGTTCGGTCGCGTTCATGTTTAATGTAATAATTAATACAAGAGGTTTATTCAAATGATACAACTTTATAGGCAAAATTGTTCAATAATAATCTACATCAAAATGTACTGCTACCTTAAACATGTGGGACCCTTTCAAGTTGACAAAAACACGCCCAAAAAAAAATGCATCAAATTGCACCATGTACAACATCAAAATGCAAAAAGTTCTCACCGTGGGACCCAACCCCCGCCCCCTCGCTCCCTCCGCTCGCTCAGGCTCGGTCGTGTTCATGATATTCAGTGTAATAATTAGTACAAGAAGTTTATTTAAATCATACAATTTTATAGGCAAAATTGCTCAATGATAATCTACATCAAAATGAACTGCTACCTTAATCATGTGGGACTGTTTCAAGTCGATAAAACACGCAAAAAAAAAGCATCAAATTGCACCATTTACAACATCAAAATGCAAAAAGTTCTCACCGTGGGAGGGGGTTTCCCCCTCTCTCCCCCTCGCTCGCTTCGCTCCCTCGCATCTAACCGCTCCCCCTAAGAGAAATCCTGGCACGCCGGTGATAGGCCTCACTATTTAGTAGGCCTTCACAGGGATGTCGCACAGGCGGAGCAAGAGCTGAAATACTTAGTACCACGATTGTCATTCAATTATATATGAATATTTCATTTTCTTACTTGTGTTTTGTTAAAGGAAAACAATCCAAAATTTCAACAAAAGTGTACATATGTACTTATGTACTATATGAATGGCAAAACATAATGCATGGAATATAGAACAAATTTACTGTATTTCCAGTCCCGTACCTACGCTGTCATAAAGTGTTGCATGTGTAATACAAATATGTTGGGTGTCACTTATAATATAGAGGGCCTTCATGTATATTTGAGCATTTAATATTCATAAACCTTACTATGTTTAACACAATTCCTTGTCTATTTCATTTTGTCTCAACAGCGAATATAAGTTCACCAAACGTCTCGCACGAAATCAATATACCATCATATTCTACATGCAGGTTGAATATAAAAATGTAATACCAACACAATATATTAAGAAGCCTAGATGCATGGTATTTATCAAATAATGTTGAAAATGGAGGGGAAGCTAGAAAGTCAAGCTTTAATATACATTCCCCTAAAACCATTATAACAAAGTACAGAAAAATCCTACACAGGAAGTGCAGAGATACATAGTTGCAGACAAAAACATACCGGACATTAATGACAAAACTAAAAACCCTTTACATTGTAGATTTTTTTTCCAGCAAGGAGTTGGGGGGGGGGGGGGGCGACGAGTTTGAAATGGATCATAACCTCCATCACTTTGATATGATATAATTTAGAAGTACCTTCTTGATATTATAGAGCAAACTTGATTTTCTTCTTGAATTAAAACAACGACAAAAACTGATGAAGGCATAAACGAAACTGTCTAAACACAATACCGTATTCATAAAACATCAACCAAGGAGCAATGTGAGATACCTCTTTCAGTTCTCTCACAGTTCCCAGGTGTTAATAATATCAGGGAGGTGTCACCTCCCTGATAATATACACTTTGACATCATGATCTCATTCAGTCTTGTCTTAAAACTAAAACTGTTATTTTAATTGTCTTTAAAGAATCCTTTAATTGGATGTTTGGCAGCAGGTGACATGAGCCCCAAATTTGCAGAGTTCTCAGGCTAAAGATGCATATTAGTCCTGCAATTGTTTTAAATGCAACCACATCTGGTGATGTTCAGCACTTCCTCAGGGGTCAGAGGGCGATTATTTGCCATAGAAACAGAATGAAGACATGAAGACTTGCTTGATCACCACCAGTTGAAGCACTATGGCTTTGTTGCCAGGCCAGAGACAGTGTTGTAGGTAACTTAGATGGTGTCATAGAGAAGACATCAGACCAGCATCTTCACCAACCGGTTTTGGGGTCAAAGCTTTCAAGTTACGGGAGGGAAATCTAGGCTTGTGGGATTTCAGACGCATTGATGGCAGATTGTTCAAGGGGGCATTTCATGAAGCGTTTTGTCAGATCTTTTCTTTTTGACTAACTGTTATAAGCTACAAAAATGTGATGTGCGCGAAGCGCATATCACGAGCGCGAAGTTCCCTGCGGCCGCGGGGTCCAGGGCCCACTTGAGTTCTGGAATCTCTGATAAGGTTCTTAATGTTCTCTTGTGCTGTCTAAGGCTTATTTTTCAACATATACGAACACACAAAGTAAGAAATCATTTCAAGTGGGAGACACAGAGCCAGGGCAGGAGAAATTAAATCTCAAGAGGGAGAACGGGAGATTTTGCAAAACGGGGCCCTGAGATCTCCCGTCGAAAGCTGGAGAGTTGGAGTCTCTGAGTGCTGAAGATTAAAGACAAGCAGTCTGAAGTTGTTATAACACTGCTTTCAGAATGAGGCAGCACTGTACAGATCTCAGAGTCTCTCTTGACATCATACGCAAACACATTCACTCAGAAAAATAAAATGGTGGTAGAATTCATCTACCATTATATAGTTCATCTGGGTTAACATGAAAAACTTTTGGGCATTGTTTTCATTTCAGATATTCAACAACAGGAAGTGAGGTGGTCCCTTTTTTCCACTTTCCCCTTCCTCATGTAATTTCTCGGGTGAGGGGACTGAAAAGTTTGTATAATATCGCTTTTAGATAATGTAGAACAGAACGGGTAATTGGAAATCTCATTGTGTCATCATCTAGGATTCAGCCTTTTAATTCAGTAAATCATCGTGAATATTATGATATTGAACACTCAAGGCAAGTAAGTATCAAATTGTTCATGTCTAATAATTCCTGATAAACGATCTTGATGGGTTTTTCCAGATTTCTTGGGAAAAATTGAGATTGAGGTAGCAAATCTGGATATTCGCATCAAGGAATAAAACAGCTTTTGTTAGTAAAATTGATAACCACAAATTGATAGTGTACCTGGGTGACAGAAAAAAAGGAAATTTGTTTTTTTCCATGTACACTTTGCCGCTCATATTGTGCTGGGGTATATGAGTGGCTTCCATTTTGAAGTTTTGTATTAAGAAGAATATAATAAACCTAAAAACAATACATTTTCTATTTGTCTACTTGTTTGTTTGCTTGTTTTGCTAGTGGCACTCATCAGATTTGCATGGCACATGCAAAATTTGATAAAAGCGTAGGTATGCATATTTTTTACCATTTATATAGTACATGAGAATAGGAGTGGCGGCCATTTTAGATTGAAAATAAGCTTAAAATACTAAATGTACCTCTTCAAATGAAAAATTTCTTGCAAGTGCAAGTAAAATTACTTAAGGAACAAAAATTTAAAAAACTTTGATGGAATAATTGGTCATTAAATTGACATAACTCGGATTATCATGGCCAAATTAGCATATCTGGCTGCCATTTTGGATTTTTGCATTTTGCCGAAAATGCTCAAGGTTACGCGAGTGGCATCAATCGGATTTGGAATCAGCACCCTCGAATTGACAAGAAACCATCAAAAAAAATTGTATATATCAAAAAACAAGGTTAGGTGCACTTTCTATGGAGCCTAGCCTGGACTAATATTTCACAAACCAAAAAGGGCATCCATACTTTTAAAGTCTGATTTTCCGCCGAAAGTCATCTGAAAAGCAAAAAAAGAAAAAAAAGTTCCTCCCACTTTATATTTCATGCAAAAGAGTGGGACATTCGATCCCTGTAAAGTGTGTGTGTGTGTGCAATGGTGTGTGTGTGGGGGAGGGTACCAAGCTCCCCCCCCCCCCCCCAAGGCTGCACTGGTCCGGTTATGGGCTTGTAATCGTGGTGATGCTGACTATCGCCGATCATCCCCCCCCCCCACGAATTTACGCCGTTGATCTCAATGTGTGTGTGTTTGTTTTTTTTTGGAAGTTTTTTCTTT
This sequence comes from Diadema setosum, assembly GCA_033980235.1. NCBI lineage: Eukaryota > Metazoa > Echinodermata > Echinoidea > Diadematoida > Diadematidae > Diadema > Diadema setosum. Next base: position 14,758,827 of record CM067070.1, on the reverse strand, counting down.
TTCAAGTGACAATTGTTTTGGATTAGAGGGCTTATATGCATCACTGTGCTGTAAATAAAGGGTGAAGAAATCTGTTTAGCCAACAATTATGATTATATTGCACATCACTTTGCTTTTCAAAATGCTTTATCAGGAACTTGAAGAGAAATATAATTTAGAGAAGCGGGCAAAACAACACACCAGACAATTGTAACTAAGGAATGACAAAAACGGCGGCAAGGGCGACCGAAGTCCATTTAGCCAACGATATGCAACAAAATGCTGTAGTTAAACTGTCTGATGTATTTTTCTGCTTTTCCCGCTTCTCTATTTTGATTGAATCATTTCTTTATTCAAGAAAATGTTTATACATAATGCAGGTCAATTATCCCTTTAGATAATTGCAGGTATACATCGAAAATTACAAATCACAATTTTAAAGGGATGGTACAGTATTGGTGGAGATGAGAATTGGGCCTTTTGACTTTTTGCGAGATACCACGAAAACACCTATGATATAGTAGAGAGCTTACCATTTTAAGAGGAATTAAAAGTTTATTTGATGAAAATCAGGTTTGGAATGACTGAAACATCCAAAAACAAAGAAAAACAAAGCAATCGTTATAAAGTGTGGGTCCCACACTTTATTGGAATCGCTCTTTCTTGGATATCTCGGCAATTTCAAAACCAATTTTCATCAAATAAACGTTGAATTCCTCATAGAATTACATGCTCTTTCACATTTCATAAGTCTAAGAGGTTTCTCATTATCTCGCCTAAAAATGTTACAAACATGAATTTAGGTGTCAACGAAAACTGTACGACCCCTATTAGAACATACAATACAAATAACATCCGTGAGATTAACAATAGTATTTAACACTTACAAACATTGTAACAATAATGATGATAATAATATTGATAATTGATATGATTTATATAGTGCCAAATCCACTCTGCAGAGTGCTCTAGGCGCGGAAGGAAGAGAAAATGAAGGAGATAAAGACATACAAATATCAAATACATGTAATGGATAATCAAATTGAGGCTTTAAACAAGTGAGTTTTTAGACTGCTTTTAAAAGAGTCTGATGAAGAACAATTTTTTTACGGCTGAAGGTAAGTTATTCCATAAAGTGGGAGCATCATGGCCAAAGGCACGTGTGCCCCATATTGTAGTAAATCTTGGAATTATCAGAGAACCGGAGTTGAATGAGCGTAGAGATCTAGCAGGGATGTAATTATGGAGTTATACTGAGGAGCAGCGCCCTGAATGCAATGAAAAGTCAGAAGTAAAATCTTAAAAATAATGCGATCTTTGACTGGTAACCAATGAAGTGATCTCGAAATAGGGGTGGTGTGCTTCTTGGATAGTGTAATGATGAGTGCTGCCGCATTTTGAAGCCTCTGAAGCATGGAGAGCTGAGTTTGTGGTAAGTTAAATAAGACAGAGTTTCCAAAATCGAGCCTTACTAATTTTTCGGTAGAAGATCGGTTCAAATATTTTCTAATGAAGCCGATATTGCAAAGTTGGTATCTTACATATCTACAAATGCTAGAAACTTGATGAGACATAGTCATATTACAATCTAGCATTACACCCAGGTTGCGACAGGTTTGAGACACACTAATTGACATGCCGGAAAAGGAAATTAAATTTATGTCAAGTTTACCTAATTGTGTCTTCGAACCAAACATTAAAAACTCAGATTTATCCGTGATGTGACTATGTGACGTGATGTGATGTGAAGTGATATGTGATAATTAATTTTGTGCTAACGCAATATGTGTCCCAGGCTAATAAGATAAATGGAAAACAAGGTGGGCCCGCCCGCAGAGCCCTGTGGAACACCGCATTTGAGAGGCATAGCATTTGATTTGCAACTGTTAACACACACTGCCTGTGAATGGCATGAAAGGTAAGATTTAAACCATTCGTATGCCTGACCTTTTACACAAAGAGATTGGAGGGTGCATGGTTAACAGCATGGTTAATTGCATGGTTAACAGTATCGAAGGCGGAGGACAAATCAAGTAAAATCAAAGCAGTAACATTTCCACGATCCATTTCCTGTAGAATAAAATTTGACACATTAAGGAGAAGGGTTTCTACGCTATGGTAAGGACGATATGCGGATTGAAAAGGATCAAATAAATTATTAACCAAGAGATAATCTGTAAGTCTGGAGAAAACAATCCCTTCAAGAATTTTAAACAAAAATGGAAGGTTACACACGGGGCGGTAATTTTGGAGTGATTCTGGGTCTAAGGAAAGTTTTTTTTTTTCAAAAGAGGTGTTATATATGCACATTTCAAACATGAGGGGACGTAACACTGATCAATACTTAGGTTCACAATCATTGAAATAATAGGGGCGAAAATGGATGAACAATCTTTTATCAATACAGTGGGGACTGGATCTAAAGAACATGACTTGGGAGGTAATCTGCGAAGAAGAGCTTGGACCTCGTCGGGATCAGTGGGCTTCAGAGTTTCAAGGGAAGCTGTCGTGAGGGGCTCCTGCGCCGATTCGTCTGGACAGAGCCTGTTACTGATAGTCTCTACCTTATTCGGAAAGTAATCAATGAAAGTCTCGGCCATTGTAGAACTGTCCGTGTGGGATGGTAATGGTGAAGATTGCTTTCGATTGAGAAGGCGGTTGGCAACGGAGAAGAGCCGTTTGGAATCTTCGCCACAGTCTTCGATGAGGCCCACGTAATAAGATCGTTTGGCCTTCTTCAGCAGGGAGTTTACCACATTCTTCTGAGCACATCAATTCAAATATATATATATATATATCGGAAATTATTTTATGAACCTTCCTACTTCGGATGAACCAATAAATGGTCGATGTTCTGCACTTTTTTTCTCTCATCTCTTTTTATACAAAATCAAAAACTTCATTAACTTTCTCAGTGAGAAAATATCCATGGTTCTAAAAACTGTAGTGGGCCTTCTTTCAGTGTTATCTAATTCCATATTACATCTACCAATATAAAATATTACACTTATACACTACTAATTAACAAACTTTAACATTATACATGCTGTAGGGAAAGATCCATGCACTGAGAGTGAAAGTTGAGTTCTGATAGATGATATACATTTATATTTCTCTTCAAAACTAAGTTCTCGATAAAGTACTTTGAGAAGCCAAACAACTCTTAATAGAGCCGTGTGCGATTTGATGTAACTGCTAAACATAATTGGCCAAGAAGATTTTGTCACGGTTGTCGTCTTTTTATTTCGTCACCCTGTCTGATGCGTTTAGGATCAGTAACTCAAAACACATGTCACTGGATAAATACATTGAGATGCATGCCACTGTAATGAAAGTGGAACATGAATGTGAGTTATAAGAAAAGCAAATCGTGGACTAAGTCGATTTCGTCACACTTGCCGCCCTTTTTTTCGTCATCCTTTACGTTCAACTGTTTCACGTCTTTGAGCATACGAAAGCAAAACACATATCTCTTGGAGAGAACGTCTTTGTTATGGCACATTGATAACCACCAGATATCAGAGCAAAGTGATATAATATTTGGTGTGTTACTTATTCATATCATTGGCTGAATTGACTTCGTCACCTTAGTCGCCTTTTTTCGTCACCCTTTAGTTACAACTGTCTAATGCATTTGACCATTTAGTAAAAAGCACAAATCACGTAAAGAAAATTCGTCATAAAACAAAATGATATGCGTCCAACTCTAACCAAAGTAATACCTTCAGGTACACTTAGTTAATCCTAGTGATATACATGAACATCACACAATGCAGCCAGCAGTATCCTCAAATGTTACATCAAATCGTTATAATACTTTTTATCAAGAGTTGAATGCTTCTCCATATGCTATACTAAGACGTTTTTATAAAAGGACAAGTACTTTCAATTTGATGCTTGAAACCCGTAGAACATTATACAGAGAGAGGGTGACTTAAAAGGTTCTAGCTAGCAAAGATTTACAGTAATTTGATGAGAGTTGAATGCTTCTCAGTGTGCTATATCAAGTTTTTTTCCCCACAGACACACGCTCTGAATTTTAACACAAATCAGACAATACAAATAGGGTGACGAAAAAAAATATAGCCAGCAGTGAGCTCAGATTGTTATACTACTTTGCTGAGAGTTGAAGGCTTCTCAGTGTGCTGTATTGTTTTTTTCCCGAATGCGCTTTTGATAGGATGATTGAAGCACATCAGATATTTCAAAAAGAGATGGCAAAAACGGTGGCGAAATAGAATCAGTCCAAAACAGGGTGACGAAAAAAATGCGACGCTGAAGAAATCGATTTTCCGCAAGATATGTCTAGCTAGTACTACATCAAACCGTTAATCCACTTTCTTTCCTGTCGCATGCCTCTGAAATTACTTTATAAAGATTTCTTTTTCAAGTGACATATTATGGTTTCGATTAGAAGGCTCAAATACATTACACTGTTGGAAAAAAAATGTGACAAAAAAAAATCGCGCCAACGATGATGAAATCATTTGAGCCAACAATGTACAATAGGTAATACATCAAATGGTCAACTGCTTTCGATTGAGAAGGCGGTTGGCAATGGAGAAGAGCCGTTTGGAATCTTCGCCACAGTCTTCGATGAGGCCCACGTAATAAGATCGTTTGGCCTTCTTCAGCAGGGAGTTTACCACATTCTTCTGAGCACATCAATTCAAATATATATATATATATGTATATATATATATATATATATATATATATATATATATATATATATAATAATAATAATAATAGCTGGTTTTTATATAGCGCATTTCACACACTTCAGGGTTTCAATGCGCTTTACAGACTATTATTACCCCGGTCACTGGATACATTATCAACCAGCACTAACAGTGCTCATTCTCCACTCCCTGGGGAGCATTCCAGCCAGTCGCAGCCATTTTTACAGGCGCGCACATGCTTTCAATCAACATATAAGCTTTGTCATAATAATAATAATAATAGTGGCTACTTGTATAGCGCACAGGTCCACTTTTCAGTGCTCATGGCGCTTCAAAAATGAAAAAATATCATATATTTACATGCATATACATATTCAAACATTTCAACAAAGAAAAAAAATGGTAAACAAAAGCAAATATATACCAAATAAAGAATACAACATATATCAATTAAAAATACAATATTAATCCAATATTAATGACATACAGCAATTACAGTCCTCAGTATGAAAGGAACAGATAAGTTTTAAGTTTGGATTTGAATGACTCTGTAGATGACAGTTCCCTTAACTGAAGAGGTAACTGATTCCACAATTTTGGTCCCATAACGGAAAAAGCCCGATCACCATACCCATGTTTTACTCTGGGTGTTTGGAGTAAGAATGCATCTGATGATGAACGTAGCCTTCGTGTCGGATTGTATTTTTGTAACAGAAATACTTATGTATATTGGGGAAAAAGAATGAACTGAATGATGTACTAATAACAGAATCTTGAAAATAATCCTTTTTTCTACAGGTAACCAATGTAAGGAACGGAGAACTGGTGACATGGAATCAAACTTATTAGTAAAAGTTAACAATCGGGCAGCAGAATTTTGCAACCGTTGAAGTTTTGTGACATCTTTTTTTGAAAGATTACACAACAATGAATTCGAAAAATCCAACCGAGAAGAAATCAAAGCATGAATAAGTATCTCAGCTGCAGATATAGACAAATATTTCCTTATGAAACTTAAATTACGCAACTGATATCGAACATTCCGCTGAATATGAGTTACATGACTTCGAAATGACATTTCCTGATCAAATATGACACCTAAATTACGGGCTGTTTTCGACGGAGTAATGCAAGTGCTACCGATGTTGACATGACATGACTGATAATCAACTTTGCTTAACATATGCTTTGATCCCAAGAACAGAAACTCAGATTTATCATCATTTAGTTTAAGGCCATTGGATGTAAGCCAAATTTTCAGGTCTTGCAAACATGCTTCGAGTTTTACAATGGCGGATGACAATGAAGACACAGTGGGTTTAAAAGACAAATAAAGTTGTATATCATCCGCATAACAATGATAACTAATACAATGCTTGCGAAATACTTCACTAATTGGTTGCATATACAGAGAAAAAAGCAGCGGGCCTCCAACAGAACCTTGAGGTACACCAAACTTTGTCATAGTTTTACAAGAGGTAGAATCACCAATTCTGACATAATGAGATCGATCACATAAGTTGGATATAAACCAATCAAGAACAGTTCCTTTGATGCCCAAATATCTCAATCGTTGAATCAGAATAGCATGGTCGACTGTGTCAAAAGCTGAGCTCATATCAAGCATGATAAGAGCAGTGATGTTACCACTATCTAATTCTCTGAACACAATATCTGATAAGTTGACTAACAGTGTTTCTACACTATGACCAGGCTTGTACGCAGATTGAAATGAATCAAGCAATCCATTATCTTGCAGATACATTGTCAGTTGTGAGAAAACAACCTTTTCAAGCAATTTACTTAAATAAGGTAAATTTGAAATTGGACGGTAATTTTTTAAACACTCCTGATCTAAGCCTGCTTTTTTCAAAGTTGGATGAATAACTGTTTTTTTACACACCTGTGGAACTACACCTAATTTCAGGCTAGCATTTATGATTCTTGTGATAACGGGTGCTAAAACTCTGCCACACTTCTTAACCAAATCTGTTGGGATTGGATCAAGTTCACATGATTTGTTAGGTGAGTTCTTAATAAGCTTTTCTATCTCATTAACAGTGACAGACTGAAACTCACTCAATTCTGACTTGACTTCACATATAATGTCATTCGGCTGTTCACAACGAGTTGGGAAACTCCGTTGGATTGCCACAATTTTATCAATGAAATATTGATTAAAACAATTGGCTAACTCAGCCTGATCACCATGAGTGAGGTATTCTGGTAAAGGAGATCACTGTTTTCGGTAAAGTAAAGCATTAGCAACTTTGTACAACTTCTTTGTATCTTTCCCACAATCCGTAACCTTTTTTGAATGATATTGTAACTTAGCACCTTTAATCAAGGCATTTACACATCGCCTTTGTGCATGATACATCTGCTTGTGAATCTCCAGTTTTGTAGACCTTGACTTCCTTTCTAACTGTCTACGAAGCAGTTTTGCTTGAGCTATTTCTGGGGTATACCATTCCGTATTGGGGTGTATTGTGACCTTGATTCGTTTCTCAGGTGCCAACTTATCAAGGGTGGCAGTGAGTAAGGTGTTATACAAATTCACTTCATCATCAACATTATTAACTTGAGGTTCAGCTGATAAAAGAGACTTAACATGAGTATCAGCAACAAACTCTTGTGGGTTTACAGATTTCAAATTTCGTGTCACAACAAATGTTTTTTTGATACAACGTTTTGGAAGGTTCAATTCACACATTATTGCTGAATGATCTGATATACCTTCCACAACACCGGTATTACAAAGTTGTACAGTGTTACCTTTATGAGTTATAAGCAGATCTAATACATGGCCTCGATTATGAGTTGGCTCATTAATATGTTGAATGATATTAAAGGCTGACAATAAAGGTTGATATTAAATCATATTAAAGGCTGTCATCCTACCGGGTACCCATTTATACTCGTAGGTGGAGAGCAGCAATGTGGATAAAGTGCCTTGATATATCGGAAATTATTTTATGGAACCTTCCTACTTCGGATGAACCAATAATTGGTCGATGTTCTGCACTTTTTTCTCTCATCTCTTTTTATACAAAATCAAAAACTTCATTAACTTTCTCAGTGAGAAAATATCCATGGTCCTAAAAACTGTAGTGGGCCTTCTTTCAGTGTTATCTAATTCCATATTACATCTACCAATATAAAATATTACACTTATACACTACTAATTAACAAACTTTAACATTTTACATGCTGTAGGGAAAGATCCATGCACTGAGAGTGAAAGTTGAGTTCTGATAGATGATATACATTTATATTTCTCTTCAAAACTAAGTTCTCGATAAAGTACTTTGAGAAGCCAAACAACTCTTAATAGAGCCGTGTGCGATTTGATGTAACTGCTAAACATAATTGGCCAAGAAGATTTTGTCACGGTTGTCGTCTTTTTATTTCGTCACCCTTTATGTAGAGCTGTCTGATGCGTTTAGGATCAGTAACTCAAAACACATGTCACTGGATAAATACATTGAGATGCATGCCACTGTAATGAAAGTGGAACATGAATGTGAGTTATAAGAAAAGCAAATCGTGGACTAAGTCGATTTCGTCACACTTGCCGCCCTTTTTTTCGTCATCCTTTACGTTCAACTGTTTCACGTCTTTGAGCATACGAAAGCAAAACACATATCTCTTGGAGAGAACGTCTTTGTTATGGCACATTGATAACCACCAGATATCAGAGCAAAGTGATATAATATTTGGTGTGTTACTTATTCATATCATTGGCTGAATTGACTTCGTCACCTTAGTCGCCTTTTTTCGTCACCCTTTAGTTACAACTGTCTAATGCATTTGACCATTTAGTAAAAAGCACAAATCACGTAAAGAAAATTCGTCATAAAACAAAATGATATGCGTCCAACTCTAACCAAAGTAATACCTTCAGGTACACTTAGTTAATCCTAGTGATATACATGAACATCACACAATGCAGCCAGCAGTATCCTCAAATGTTACATCAAATCGTTATAATACTTTATATCAAGAGTTGAATGCTTCTCCATATGCTATACTAAGACGTTTTTGTAAAAGGACAAGTACTTTCAATTTGATGCTTGAAACCCGTAGAACATTGTACAGAGAGAGGGTGCCTTAAAAGGTTCTAGCTAGCAAAGATTTACAGTAATTTGATGAGAGTTGAATGCTTCTCAGTGTGCTATATCAAGTTTTTTCCCCACAGACACACGCTCTGAATTTTAACACAAATCAGACAATACAAATAGGGTGACGAAAAAAAATATAGCCAGCAGTGAGCTCAGATTGTTATACTACTTTGCTGAGAGTTGAAGGCTTCTCAGTGTGCTGTATTGTTTTTTTCCCGAATGCGCTTTTGATAGGATGATTGAAGCACATCAGATATTTCAAAAACGGTGGCGAAATAGAATCAGTCCAAAACAGGGTGACGAAAAAATGCGACGCTGACGAAATCGATTTTCTGCAAGATATGTCTAGCTAGTACTACATCAAACCGTTAATCCACTTTCTTTCCTGTCGCATGCCTCTGAAATTACTTTATAAAGATTTCTTTTTCAAGTGACATATTATGGTTTCGATTAGAAGGCTCAAATACATTACACTGTTGGAAACCAAATGTGACAAAAAAAAATCGCGCCAACGATGATGAAATCATTTGAGCCAACAATGTACAATAGGTAATACATCAAATGGTCAACTGTTTTCCTTAGAATTGCATTTTCTCCATGTGCTAGGTCTTCATACTAGTAGGTCTTTACCAGAGACATGCGCTTTTCATTCGAATGCTCAAATGCGTCAGACAATTGTAAATAAAAGGGTGACGAAAAAAGGCGGCAACAATAACAAAATCTATTCAGAATACCAAATCCCACACCGCCTTTCAAAGAGTCGTTTTGCTTCTCTATGTGCTATATCAAGAACATTGTACTGGAAAGACATATAAATTACAGAAACGGGTCGGAAGAAATCCATCAGACAGTTGTAACTAATGGGTGACAAAAAGGGTGGCAATTGCGACGAAATCCATTAGCCAACGATATGCATAATATACAAAATCGTTGTATCACTTAGCTCTTGAGTCTCATGGTTGTCAATGTGCAATTTACAAAGATGGTCTCTCCCAGAGACATTGTTTTGCATTTCAGTACTGAAGTGCATGGGGCACTTGAAGAATATAAAGGGTGACGAAAAGGCGGGCAATCGTGACGAAATTGATATTGCCAATGATTTGCTTCCCTGATATGTCACTTTATATGTCACTTTCGTTACAGTAAGGCAACAACTGCGAAGAAACTTATTTAACCAACAAACATGAGTATTACAAGAAATCGCAGACCACTTTACTAAGAGTTGTTTTACTTTTCAAAGTGCAAAATCAAACATATTTTGAGAGCACAGGTAACTTGAAAAAAATTCGTCATAAAACAGAATGAGATGCATTAAACTGTAACCAAAGTGATATTTCCATTATAATGTTTAAGAAAAGCAAATGTGTTCTAACGGATTTCGTCGGCCTTTCCGCCGTTTTTCGTCACCCATTAGTTCAATTCAATTCATTTATTTCATCCTCATTTTCTTTCCAACAAAACATATCACGAGGTAAATCAGAAAATCCATCATAAGCATGTATCCAGTACAAAGTGCGAAGGATTAACGATATACAACAAACTAATAGAGATGAATCATGTATGCATACGGGAAAATACAAAGTTATATTTTGAGGAGAAAAAAAAAAAGAGAACTGAGAGGTCCACTAAAAAGCAGTGCTTGTAGATTGTGGACCACTCAAGAATTTCTTCCAAAAATACAGTACTTCACATACAATTACAAATACATTACACACAACAACATGGCATAACTAAACTAAGGAGTTACTAGTTACAACTGTGTGATGTATTTTCTTCCAACCAGCTGAATAATAGTTTCCATGAATAAATAAGAATATAGCACTTTGAGAAGCAATATACGATATGATGTCAGCATTATATTGACTTCGTCACCTTTTTTGTCACCCTATCTGATGCTTTTAATCGCTCGAGTGTAAAAAGCTTCTTTTTTTACGTCACAAAATCAGAATCACGGTTATCTGATAAAATCAATCAAAATCCTCCGTAAGACAAGTCTTGCAGCTTCCAGAGATTGAAATGAGTTGAATTGCAATATTCTGGTGCCACATCGATCTGAAACAAAAAAAAACTTGGTAAAATCTACATGAGAGCAGAAATCAGAGCACCCAGTGTTTTCCCACAAACGAGTTTTCAAATTAATCAGGGAGTTAAAAGTAACGGGTGACGAAAAAAAGGCGACAATGACGGCAAAATCGATTTAGCCAGCATTATCCTCAAATAGTTATTATACACTATTAAGAGTTGAATGCTTCTCAATGTGCTGTACTAAGAAATGTTTCTAAAAGGACACGCACTTTCAATTTGATGCTTGAAACCTGTAATATTACTTACTTGTACTGTAATAGTAAAGTGATGCCTAAGCTAAGCAAAACGTGTCGTATTGCCACTTCGTCAAATTATTTTGTTCAACTGCCGCTTTTTCGCGTAAACATTTTTTACAACTGCATATTGCATCTCTCCGGAAAAGAACGCATGTGTTATGGAGTATTGATAAGTAATCAATTCCAGATCAAAGATCAAAAGCTTTTTGGAGGATATTGTTGATTGCATCAATTTCGTCGACGTTCCGACAATTTTTGTTGTTTGTATCAATGTAAATCATAAATTAAGCGATTTCGTCACCCTTAACGCCTCTTTTCGTCACCACTGACGTTTAACTCGTATGTATGTAAGCCCTCGATTGCATTTTGCATCTCTCCGGAAAAGAACGCATGTGTTATGAGGCATTGATAAGCATTATATTCTTCACCAATATTCGATAACTGATTTTTGGATATTGTTGACATCAGTTCCATCACCCTATATAATTTAAGTATTTGAGCCATCAAAAGCAAGGCTTCTGTAATCAAAAGAGCAATTCATTTGAAGGTTATTTATCGTAAAGCACATTGATATGCATTCAAGTTTAATGAAATTGTTGTATCAATGTAAATCATGTTATGGACGCATTGAAAGGCATGGAACTTGAAAGCACATCAAAGTTGTATTATCAGAGTTTGATATGTTACGTTTACTTTCATACCAAAGTAGGTTTGCCTAACCTAAGCAAAACGTGCCGTATTGACACTTCGTCACCCTTCTATGTTAAACTGCCGCTTTTTAGCGTAAATCTTTATTTTCAACTGTCTGATTGATTTGAGCTCTGTAATCAAAAGAGCAAGTCAATTGAAGGTTATTCATCGTAAAACACATTGAGATTCATTCAATTTTAAAGAAATAGGTTTATCAATGTGATTTATAAGCAAAGAATATGCGTAGAGTGAAGCGATTTCGTCACCCTTCACGCCTCTTTTCATCACCACTGACATAACACTCCATTATGTATGTAAGTAGTCAATTACATATTGCATTTCTCTGAAAAGAACGCCTGTGTTAGAAGTAATAAGCATTCAAGTCCAGACCGAAGTTGGATAACTGTTTTGCATATCTAAACATATTGGTGACACCATGAATTTCGTCACGCTCGATGGCTTTTTTCATTACCCTTTAGGCTCTAAGCATTTGAGCTATCAACATGCAAAGCACACTTCTCAATTGATAAGTCTTCTTGCTTTGGACGCATTGAAATGCCTGGAACTTGAAAGCATGCTAAAGTGGTATTAACAGACTTTGATATATTACTTATAATTACTATAATACCAAAGTGATGGCTAAGCTAAGCAAAACATTATCATAATTTCACTTCGTCACCCTTTTATGTTCAACTGCCAGATATATGATTTTATCACCATTGCGGGTTTTTTTGCGTCAATCTTTTTTTACAACTGTCTAATTGCTTTGAGTTCTCTAATCAAGAGCAATTCACTTGAGGGTTATTCATCGTGAAGCACATTGACATGTATTCAATTTTAACGAAATTGTATCAATGTAAATCAGGAGGAAATCATATCACGGAATTACGCGATTTCGTCACCCTTACCGCCCTTCTTTCGTCACCACCAACGTTTAACTTCTTTACGTATTATCGGTTGCATATTGCTTCTCTCCGGGAAAGAACGCATGTGTTATGGAGCATTAATAAGCATTCAAATCCAGACCAAGGATCGATAGCTTTTGGGGGAATATTGTTGACTGCATCGATTTAGTCACCCTTACCGACCTTTTTTTCATCACCCCTAATAATTAAGTATTTGAGACCTCAAATGCAAAGCACATGTCTCAATTTATTACAGTCTTTGGGATGGACGCATTGAAAGGCATGGAACTTGAAAGCACAGAGAAGTGAAATAAACAGAGTTTGATATATTACTTACTTATACTGTGATGCCAAAGTGATGCCTATGCTAAGCAAAACGTGTCGTATTAACACTTCGTCAACTTTTTAACCGTTAACTGCCGCTTTTTCGCGTAAACATTTTTTACAACTGCATATTGCTTCTCTCCGGAAGAGAACGCATGTGTTATGAAGCATTGATTAGCATTCAAATCCAGACCAAAGATCGATAGTTTTTGGGGGATATTGTTGACTGCATCAATTTCGTCGACCTTCCGACTGTTTTTGTTGTTTGTATCAATGTAAATCATGAGGAAAGCACATGCGTAGAATTAAGCGATTTCGTCACCCTGGACGCCTCTTTTCGTCACCACTGACGTTTAACTCGTTTATGTACGTAAGCCCTCGATTGCATATTGCATCTCTCCGGAAAAGAACGCATGTGTTATGAGACATTGATAAGCATTTTATTCCTCACCAATATTCGATAACTGATTTTGGGATATTGTTGACTGCATCAATTCCATCACCCTTTATACTTTAAGTATTTGAGCCATCAATAGCACAGCTTCTGTAATCAAAAGAGCAATTCATTTGAAGGTTATTCATCGTAAAGGACATTGACATGCATTCACTTTTAATGAAATTGTTGTATCAATGTAAATCATGAGGAAAGCACATCTCGGAATTAGGCGATAGAAATAAAACAAAATCGGCATAGAGCAGAGTCTAAATCACAATATAATATGACAAATTCCCGACCCCCAAAGCCGGCTGACTCAAATATTTATAATGCTTTATGTCAAAATACATTCCATACAAAATACATGTGATTGGTAGGATAATGCTATTGAAAAAAAAAAAATAAAATCATAATTAAAGCACATTTTATGAAAAGGGGTTACACAAAATTCAAGGGAGAGAAAAATGTACATGTTGACAAGCAAGCATAAATGGGCATAGTAAGCACAAAAATGTATAAACACAAACCAAAACAAGTGTGTGTATGTGTAAGTGGAAAAAGGCTGTATAAAAGAGACTCTGACAAGAGGAGGGAATCCATCGGGAATAAAATGGTCTGCAATAGGAAAAAGCCCAAAGAAAGAAGAAAATAAAACTGAAATTAAAAAAGGCAATAATAATAATAGTAATCAAAGAAAATGTAATTTATAATGTATATAAAATAAAGATGGTTAGTCATTTCCCTCTCGGACATTGAGGCCATGAGGTTGGATGGTGTGAAGTCCTTTCATCCAGAACTTCTCTCTGCTAGTTCGGACTGTGTCTGGACGAGTGTCTATAGATTCAATGCCCTGTAGTCATAAATCGACTTTAATGAACTCAAATTCACTACATCCCTCTATTTTTCCACATCGTTAGAAAACTAGTATTTGATTGCAAAAAAAAAAAAAACGAATAAGAAGTGATATTAAGGAGGCGAATGACACTCTAATTCGTAAATTCGTCATCATTGGTGTTTTGCTTAGATCGAGTAATGTCACCTCTCGGTATAATTGATGACATTTAAAGAGCGTAGCGGTGTGTAAGCTCCATTTCATTGAATTTGTCGAAATGTGTGTCTTTTTCTTTATATTGGATAAAATGATTTATCATCTATATATATAGGACGTTTTAGCGGCACATTAAAAACGCGTATTGTTCGCTCATTTTGTTTTACTATGCAATGCGAGAGCGGATTGAAAGCAATGTATAGGCTACCTGTTATTGGCCGTTCAATAGGCGCGGTCAAGACTGGTAAAAGATCGCGATCTTTAAGATCTCGAAGTTTTGCCAGTGTGACCGCAAACTTCCCGCGAAACTTCTCGATCTGTTTGCGGGCGGTGCCTCCGAAGCGCGAGGCCATTGTCATGTACAGATGTGCATTGTTACGTCACAATCACTAGCCATCGGACGGCGCATTCTTGCTTGCGCGCGCACCAATGGCCCAAACTTCGCGATCTTAAACTTCTCGATCTTTTGCCAGTCTGACCTCGCTAATAACAATGGTTTGACAATACAATGGTTTGACAATAATACACCGTGTTTTGTCTCGTCTGTTGCGCGAGCGCTTGTTACAATTCACAAACGCACGCGCAATCATCTTACTATAGTTGCTTCATACGCAGTTACATAGGGCCTACTCCCTTTTCACAGTCAGACCGCAAAACCTTAGTTAACGAATGACCATTGCTTTTACATCAAATATAGATGGCGCTTCACATTTTGTTGGAGGCACTCAGCACGAAAGGAGGCACTCGTTCCTGGCTGACCCACTCTGAGAGGAGGTAGCATACCCTAAAAACTCTAAGAGTTGAGTGGGAGGGGAGGAGCGTATTCCTACAAGTTATGTGGGCTCGCAGCTTTGGTGGCGTTTTCCACTGCTAGACTGGCGGTGCATGAGGAGGGGGGGGGGGGGTAACACCCCATCTAGGAAGATGTTATGTGGGAGCGTATACGCACAGGCTACCTGTGAACGCGTGTGAAGATGGCATACTTCTGACGAGGCTTTGTGCGTATATGACAGCACGCCCCCCGAGCGCTGATGCCGTGAAACCGATGAAATCGCTGTCTTTGGAGTGACATGAGCTAAAGTTTTGCTGGCTCCTGAACCTTTAAACAGCCAACCTTGTAAACTGTTGTACAATTTACTGAGACTATGCTTCAAGGGAGTGAAAAATTGGTATGGCGTTTGTCTGGAAGCTTTTATCTAGATCCTAGAGGCGGACATCTGAGTGACATAAAAATTATTATAAGCAGGCGTTGGTTTTGGTCCTAATTTTCACATTTCCTAGTTTGATTTTTTAATTCCAATATAATTTCGGCCCCGCTAAATTTCTGTTCTCCACAACAACATCGTTTGTCACAGAAATCCCACGATATCTAGTGAGCAAATGACAATTTCCTTGAGCCATGTTTTTTAGCTCATTATATATGCAAGTCGTCGTGCATGCATGCATAAAAGATTATAAAATAGGGCACTTTTCCATGCGCTGCAGCAGTCTGACTGTAACTCATCACTGAGTCAACTTCAAAGACGAGTAGAAGTACGGTAGTTTTTTTCTTCCACATTTTCGGGTATTAATAATGGCTTTCACAATTGTAATTATACGATTGGCGTCATTTCAATGCAATAGGCACAATTTTTCAATCTTCGTTTACAAATTCAAGTGAGTGGCAAAAAAAAATTTAAAGAAACAGTGACGAAGTAGACATAGATGAATTTAGGGAATGTAGGTTTCATTCTTCTCCCAAAAGTCATTTAATTGTGAACTACTGGTTATAAATTCACAAACTCGTACTTCTTTGTAAAAAGAAATTTAGCACTATTATAACAAATGTTTGTAACGATGTTTGTGCAAGGGTTTGACGAAATCATTATTTGGACTGAATGTCAACAATATATACCAATTTCAACAATTTCACCGGAGTTGAACTTTCAGACTCCGTTTTGCTTCTTTGATGTTGTAGCAAATCTCCAAATCCGGTGTGGAAAATCCACGTGAACAGAGCTTACACACGTATGTCACGGAAGCGAATTGTAAGACAGAAAACGAGCAAAACATGATACGGACAAAACACGTCTTTGTCGAGTTTTTGAGTTTCATTTGTCCGGTCGTATTGTTAATTTATCAACTCGACGATAACCACTTTCTGTTGCTTAGAGTCGAATGTTTCTAAATGTGCTAGATCAAGAATTTTTTCCCAAAATAAGCGCGCTTTGGCTTGGATGCCTAAAAACACGCAAACAGTGCACAAAAGGTGAAAAAAGGCGACAGAGGTGACAAAATTGATTCAGTCAACGATATACTTAACTGGTACATCAAATTGTTACACCACTTCGTTTGGAGCTGCATGCATCTCAAAGTGCTATATCAAGAATTTGTCTAAAAGTGACATGTGCTTTGGGATTAGGGGTGTCAAATGCACCAGACAGTCATAAATAAAGGATGACGAAAAAAGCGGCAACAGTGACGAAGTCGAATCGGCCCACAATATACAGTGTGTCTCTAAAAAAAAGTAAACCCAACTTCCACAGCAAATTTTCAGAAAATTATAAAATATTTGGACATTATTTTTTCATGGTTAGATAGTCCAATAAGTCCTCTATCCAATGATACCACGTAGTTTATGTAATTCTCATGCATGACTGAGCACGATTCAACTTAGTGAATGGGTGTGAAATCATCACTGTGGCAAGTTATTTCTTGTTTCTTGCTATTGTCATGCATTCAGGGCATATTTGAATTGAAATTTTTGTTACATGTTAGGCCTATGATTACATAACAACTTCAGCTTGTTGTTCCTGACACATTCACACTTCACATGCTTTCCAAACATGGTACAGTTGACAATTGAGCAGAGAGTATTCCTGGTAACTCGATACCAGGAAACAAGAAGTTTCGTGGAAGTTCAAGAGGCTTTTCGGGTGCAGTTCCCCGACAGGCAGCCTGCAAACAAAAAGAGCCATCTGGTACAATGTGAGAAAGTATGCTGATCACGGAACTTGCCACAGTGATGATTTCACACCCATTCACTTAGTTGAATCATGCTCAGTCATGCATTAGAGTTACATAATCTCCGTGGTATCATTGGACAAAGGACTTATTGGACTATCTAACCATGAAAAAATGATGTGTAAATATTTTATAGTTTTCTGAAAATTTGCCGTTGAAGTTGGGTTTACTTTTTTTAGAGACACACTGTACAGGGAATAAATCAACTCGTTAT
This sequence comes from Diadema setosum, assembly GCA_033980235.1. NCBI lineage: Eukaryota > Metazoa > Echinodermata > Echinoidea > Diadematoida > Diadematidae > Diadema > Diadema setosum. The sequence continues at coordinate 14,741,104 of CM067070.1, read as the reverse complement.
ACTGCTTTACTAAGAGTTGCATGCTTCTCAGTGTTAGAACATAAAGAACTTTCTGTCAAAAAAAGACATCTGCGCTTTGGATTAGAGGGCTCAAATACTTCAGGCAGTTGTAAAGGAAAATGTGGCAGCGGTGACGATATCGACTCAGCCCACAATAGGGTGTCGAATAAAAGGCGGCAACGGTGACGAAATCAGTTAAGTCTACGATATACTTAGCTAAAACATAAAATCTTTATTATGGTGATGATGATAATCATCATACAACTTACAGTTGCATGCCTCTCAATGTGCTTCATAAAGAGTTTTTCATCAGGTGACATGTACTTTGGATTAGAGGGCTCAAATGCATGTGCTAAATACATGTGCTTAAATAACATCAAATCGTCATATTACTTTGTTTAGAATTGAATCTTCTTCCAAGTTCCTCTTGCAAAGTATTGTCGCACTTGAGTACAAAAAGGTAGTGCCGTCACGGAAACACGCATGTGGAGGTGCGGAAATTAACATAAAACTTGGCTAAAGTGCGAATAAAAACCAACATTATGGTGGATTATCGTAAGCGGATTTAGGTGAGGCAGCTCTTGAAGGCTTCAACAGAGGGATCCGTTACTGCTGCAGCTGGAAGGCTGTTCCATAGTGGGACCACACGTGGGAAGAAGCTATGCTGGTATGTTTGGATAAGGCAGTGGTGCTGTCTCAGTTGGAGATCATGACCTTTGGTACCCGATGCAGGACACATGTAGGGAGGTGCAGCTGGAATGGCTACAAAACTATTTATGATCTTGTAGATCATCAGAACTTTGTTTTGAGCTCGTCGCTCAGAGGGATCTCCAGTGCAGTTGTTGAAGCATGAGGGCAACACTGCTTTGTTGTGAGTAGTTTGAGGTAACAAAACGGGCTGCGCGTCGTTGTACCATCTCGATTTGGTTGATGAGTTAATTGGTGTGAGGGTCCCATACTGTGGAGGAATATGCAAGAGTAGGTCTTACATAGGTCTTATAAGCCAAGGTCTTTATGTGGAAACCAAGAGTGCTGTTGCTTCTCTTGCACATGTTCTTGATGTGGTGTTTCCAGGTCAGATTGCGATGAATGGTGACGCCAAAATATTTAGCTTCATCCACAATGCGAAGTGCTTTTCCATGAATGGAATATGGAGTTGTAGCATGGATGATGTTTCGCTTGTTGGTGATTCTCAGCACCTCAAATTTGTCAGCGCTGAGAGACATGAGCCACTTTTGTTCCCAATTCTGGACGTTACGAAGGTCTTGGTGGAGGATTTCTGTGTCAGCGAGCGGTAAAGGAGGGCATCGTCAGCATAGAGTCGAATGGATGATGAAACGCACTCGGGAAGGTCGTTAATGAAGAGCAAAAATAATAACGGTCCCAAGAGTGTGCCTCGGGGTACTCCTGAGGTGACGCGGACAGTGTCACTTTTTGATCCTTCCAGTGTAACTTGTTGGGTGCGTCCTTGAAGGAAATTCCTTATCCATTCCAGGGGCTTGCCTCTGATGCCATAGTAGTGGAGTTTGAGAAGAAGGTGCTCATGTGGTACACGATAAATGCCCTAGACAAGTCAAGAAGGATTGCATCAATCTGTTGCTTATCCCGTAGACCTGTGGCAAGATCTTGGACAGTGACCAGCAGTTGTGATTCACAAGAACGTCTACGTCTGAAACCAAATTGGCGGTCTGTGAGAAGATTGAGGGTGTCAAGGTGATGCATCATCTGGCTGTGTATGATGTGTTCAACAGACTTACAGATGAAAGGGAAATCGGCCTCTCAATGTGCCATATCAAGAAGTTTTCTCGCAGAGACATGTGCTTTGCACTCGAGGGCAGAAATACATGACAGTTGAACATAAAGGGTGACGGAAAAAGGGCGGCAAATGTGACGAAATCGATTTAGTCTACGTTATGCTTATCTTAGCTAATACATTAAATACATTAAAAATACGGCAACCGTAACGAAATCGAATCAGCTTACAGTATGGTCAGGTAATGCAACAACTCAATTCTTCCAGAGACATGTGCTTTGCACTCGAAGGCTTATCATTTGCTTTGGAATGGAGGGCTGAAATGCATCAGACATTTACAATTGAAAGGAGACGGAAAAAAAAGGCGGTAATAACATTGACAAAATCTATCAAGCCAACACTATGCTTAGTTAATGCATCAAACCGTACACAGTTTAGAAATGAATTCTTCCCAATTTCTCACAGAAACATTTATTTCAAGTAATAATTTTTTTTTTAGTAGATGAATATAATCATTCTGTTTATCTCTAAACAAGCTAAAGAGAGAGGGGAGGGGAAGGAATAAAAAGGTGACATTTAGCTCCAATTTCTTTTTATTGACTGCCACTGATGATTATCAATACTATCTTTATAGAAATAATCATTTAGCCCGATTTTTCTCTTTCTGATATTCTGGTTATCATCAACAAATCCGTGTTTTTTTTTCCTTCGGATTAATATTGTACTTGCAATAAATACAGCAATTACTGTACGCTCAAATACGCAGACATCAATGTGACTACGCACCTTTTTCTATTTTCTTCTGACAATAAATATTGCAGTCATAACAACTGGTTTTCTATAGTATGACGCTCTGATGTATCAGTATCATGCAGGATTTCGTTCTTTCTAAGCAAAACCAGCAAACTAGAATTAACTGAAATTTGCATTTTGCACTCCAAGGCTAGCCATAGTCATTCCTTATTATGACTGCAATGTCGGGATTCTAGACTATAGGCTCAGTGATGCTTCCTCAGTAACGCTGTTAATGACACTACGACGGAACAGATGATACTCTTAAACGCTTTTTTTTTTTTTTTGTTGCACATTTTGTGCATTTGAACTTTGCTTGCTTTGTTTCGGTGTGTGCTTTCCATCACCAATATTGGTGTTTACCATTTAACGATGCTAAAGTGTTTACATACCAGCGTAGTTATTCTACAACAGGGCTCGGCCTCGACTGTCTGCTTGTTCATTGGATATACACTATAAGGTTGATTACTACTGGTAACAACCTGTTCAACTTTATCTTATCATTGTTCTGCCTCTTACTGTATTAGGGAAACTGGCACTCACCTCAACTCTTCTTTTGAAACTTATATTCACTATACACTTTATTATTTTTCAGTGCATTTTTGTATGTCTTGCAGTTACAAACGTCGAACTGTTTGTCGACCGTTTGCCAGTTCATCAATATCAACCTGATTATTATCAACCCCTTCCACTGTTTTTTATCACTATTCCTACGAGAAAGTTTTGTTTGTTCATTTTATGAAAAAAAAATGGTACCTTTCCTCAACTCTTCTTGTGAAGACGATACTCAGAACAACGATACACGTTATGAGTTTTAAATGCCTTATTTTGCATATAGCCTGATGTTACACGATGACTCTTTTTTCTTGCTTTTTGTATTGTATCAATTTCATCACCCCTTATAATTTAACTATTTGAGCAATCGAAAGCAAAGCTTTTGTAATCAAACGAGCAATTCATTTGAAGGTTATTCATCTTAAAGCCCATTGAAATGCATTCAATTTTAACAAAATTTGTGTATCAATGTAAACATGAGGAAAGCATATCTCGGAATCAAGCGATTTCGTCAAGCTTGCAGCCTTTTTTTCGTCACCAGTGACGTTAACCCTTTATGTTTAAGTATTTGAGACCTCAAATTCAAAGCACATATCTATATTTATGACAGTCTTTGGGATGGACGCATTGAAAGGCATGGAACTTGAAAAAAGCACAGCAAAGTGGTATAAACAGAGTTTGATATATTACTTATACTGTAATACCAAAATGATGTCTAAGCTAAGCAAAACGTGTCCTGTTGACACTTCGTCAACCTTTTTTGTTCAACTGCCGCTTTTTCTCGTAAAAACTTTTTTACAACTACAACTGTTTGATAAATATGAATTGCTCGTTTGATTACAAAAGTTTTGCTTTCGATTGCTCAAATAGTTCAATTATAAGGGGTGATGAAATTGATGCAGTCAACAACATCCCGACATCAGCTATCGAATATTGGTGTGGAATATAATGCTTATCAATTCCTCATAAGACATGCGTTCTTTTTCTGAGAGATGCAATATGCAATCGAGGGAATACATGCATAAACGACAAATGTCAAAATCAGATTAACCACACGTCGACGACAAATGTCAAAATTTCTGTTTTACTGCAAATGTCATAACACGTCGACGACAAATGTCAAAATTTCCAAATTTACCTCAAATGTCATAACGCGCCACAGGGGCATAAACGTTATATTGCTGGCATAAACGTTAAATTGATTTTATTAGCAGCTTTGAGTTTGATGAGTTTGACGGATTTGTATATTAATTCGGAGTGGTGCTTGCGTGCGGGCGGATGCTGCTTTTATACAAACGGTCCATTATGTCTTATGCATCAACATTGGGAAGTCGTTTCATCAGGAAGGAAGGTGGTATCGGGTCAGGTGTATGAAATCAATTAATATCAAGGGAAAAAAAGTGTCAGGGGAAGGGTGCGGGGTAATTGCCCAGGGGGTAATTGCCCTAGACCCCATATGCACACCGCCAATACATACGTATTGTAAACAAACACTCAAACAAATCCTCACAATGCAAATAAACTACCTCAACACTTTTTTTCCCTTGAGGGTCTAGGGCAATTACCCCCTGGGCAATTACCCCGCACCCTTCCCCTGGCCCTAATCGTAATCCTAATCCTGAACCTAACCCTAACCCTAACCCAAACGCCTAACCCTAAACCTAACCCTAACCCTAATTTCTACTCTAACCTTATCACCAACCAGTAATTGGCCGGGGGGTAATTGCCCTCTCGGGGTAATTGCCCGGATACGGTGCATATGACACAGAATAGTGATATGGAAGTGGTAGTTAAACTGATGGAAGAATATGACTGCAGTGAAAAAATGAACAAAGACAGATAACATTTAGGGAGGGTACCTCCCTTGTATGCCTTTTCTCTCGGTCTCTCTCTCCTAGCCCGCCCCACCGCCGAAATTGACACACCCATACTATTTTGAAATGAACGCTGCTGTGAACTCTATAAACACGTGCTCACACACGTTGAAGGCATTTTCTTTGCCACAGTAGTGCCTGCTGCTCGAAAAAGTTCGTTCGCACAAACATCAAAACACAAACACAAACAGACACACGTACGCGTACAGGCACACGTATACACACAGACAAACAAACCACTACCACTATGCAACCACCACACATGCACAGTTTCTATGTATTATATTATTATACTCCAAACACACTCACACACACACACACGTCACTTATTGTACGCACCTACAAATCATACACAGCACATACCATGCAGCCCCCAACACACACGCACACACACACACATACGCATAACTTACCAGCCATACCCATCCCACCAAAGCATAACACCGGAGCAACCACCCCGAGCCGGGGACGACAATTTATGTCGTAATCGTTTTGCCATCATAAATTGTCATCATCGAGGTCAAAAATTGGGAACTGCACAAGCGCCAAAGATCTTTGTCGCAACACCCGTGCTTGTCATTCAAGGGCTCGAATATGTTGATGAAAAAAGGCGCCAACGGTGACAAAATGGACTCAGCCCACGATGTGCTTACGAAATGCATCAACTATACTATATACTTTTTTATTTAGAATTGCACGTTTCACTATGTGCTATATCAAAAAGTTCTGCCCAAGAGACATACGCATTGGATTATGTGCCTAAAATGCATAAGAAAGCCCATGATATGCTTAGCTAAAACGTCAAATCTTTATACTTCTTTGTTCACAGTTGCATGTCTTTCAAATTGTTTCATGAAGAACTTTTCTTTAAGTGACGTGCTTTGGATAAGAAGGCTCAAATGCATTAGAAAGTTGTAAATGAAGGGAGACGATAAAAGGCGACAACGGTGACGAAATCGATTCAGTCAACCGTATGAATAGGTTATACGTCAAATCGTAAACTGCTCCTCAATGTCAACAATGTCAATCAATGTCAACAAGTTTTCTTTGCATTCGAGAGCTCAAATATATGTGCTTTGGAATGCTTGGCTCAAAAGCCAGACGATTATAAATAAAGGGTGACAAAAAAGGCGGCAACGGTGACGAAATCTATTCAGCCTACAATATGCTTAAATAAAAATCATATACTTTGCTGCTCAATGTGCAAATTCATTAGTCAGTTGTAATAAAGGGTCACTAAAAAGGCATTTGATACGTTGTATCAGATTGACAAATCTAATAATCCATCGACTATTCACAAAATATAATATCATTTCGTTGAATTAACGGTAAATTGCGTCATTTAAATGAAACACAGGAAAAAATTGCTTTATATACATCAAATACGTCAGGCCGTTGTAAAGTGAAGAGAAAAGGCAACAATGGTGCCGAAATATCCTCAATCAGACAATACAAATAGGGTGACGAAAAAAACAGTTTATAGCCAGCAGTGAGCAAATAGTTTTACTACTGTGCTTTTGTATCATATTTTTTGCATACCTTTGTCTGGATCGACTTCGTCTAATTTGTCGCCTTTTTTTCGTCACCATATATTTACAACTGTCTAGTGCATTTGCGAACACTTGAACACATGTCACCTAAAGAAAATTCTTCATGAAGCACATTGAAATGCATACAGTTGTAACGGAAAGTGGTGTTTTCGTCAATCGTCAAAGCAAGGCAATTTGTAGGCTACCCTTGCCAGTAAAACGATTTGTTATATTACTTGAGCATGCCGCTAAATGGATTTCGTCGGCCTTTCCCGACGTTTTTCGTCACCCATTAGTTACAACTGTTATTTTCTTCCAACCTGCTAAATAAGAATTTCCATGAATAAGAATATGGCGGTATACGATATTTAATATGTTGCCTGAATTGATCCATCCTATCTGATACAATTAATCCCTCAAGTGCGAGGCTTTTTTCGTCACCCTATATTTACACCTGTCTGATGCATTTAATCCCTCTAGTGTAAAGCATGAAAAAAAAAACTAAATAAAACACATTGAGATGCATACAATTATAACCATAGCATGCACACTGGTGTTTCAGTGAGATGTACGAGCAGAGCATGTGGTGGGCTAAATCGAATTCGTCACCCTTGTCGCCTTTCTTCGTCACGATTTATGTTTGACTGCCTCATGTATTTCAGGAATCGAATGCGCGTGTCTCAAAAAGAGAACTCCGATCATTATACTACTTTGCTTCAAAAGACATCCTGCTTATTGTGCAACTACTGATGTATTTATCGACTATGTCAGTTGTTAGTAAAGTGTTAGTGAAAAGGCATTATACAGAGAGAAGGTGACCAAAAAAAGTTTTTATCTACCAAACAGTTACACTACTTTGATGAGACTTGAATTGCTATATTAATTTTTTTTACAAGTGCGATACGCGCTTTTGATTTGATTCCTGAAGCACATTCGACAATAATGACGCAAAGAATGAAATGATTCCTTCAACAAAGCACAAGCAACCTGCTTCTCAAAGTGATTTTCCATTCATCAAGGAGTTGTAAGTAAAGGTTGACAAAAAGGGCAACAATGATGGTGAAATCGATTCAGCCAGCAGTATCCTCAACTATTACATCAAATTGTTATAATACTTTATTAAGAGTTGAATGCTTCTCAATGTGCTATACTGGGAGGTTTTTCCCCAAGGACACGCACTTTGAATTTGATGCTTAAACACATAAGGCATACAATGATTTAAAGTTCTATTTAAACAAAACAAAAGTAATTCCGATATATGTAACATACATAATCGTTAAACCACTATGCTCTCAGAGTGCCTTATCAAGATCTTTGTATTGTAGAGAAAGACTGTAAAGAAAGTGCCATTTGCTTTTCACTAGAATGCATCAGACAGTTGTAAATATAGAGTGACGAAAAAAAGCTTTTCACTCAGAAAATTACAACCCTCAGATAAGGTGACAAAGAATGGTGACAAAGTCAATTCAGGCAATAAAATGCTGAGCTACTACATCATATCGTACATTGCTTCTCAAATCGCTTATATTCTTATTTATTAATGGAAATTCTTATTTAGCGGGTTGGAAGAAAATACATCACACAGTTGTAACTAATGGGTGACGAAAAACGGCGGTAACGGAATCTGTTTAGAGCACAATTTGCTTTTCTTACACACTACAATAGTGAGTATCACTTTGGTTACAGTTTAATGCATCTCATTCTGTTCTATGACGAATTTTCTTCAAGTGTCCTGTGCTCTCAAAATACAAAGTTGTTAAGTTCATTAATTGAGACGTGTGCTTCCCATTTGAGGTCTCAAATACTTGAAGCATAAAGGGTGATGAAAACAAGTCGGCAAGGGTGACGATATTGATGCAGTCAACAATATCCCCCCCTCCAAAAAAAAAGCTATCGATTCTTGGTCTGGAAATGAATGCTTATCAATGCTCCATAACACATGAGAAAAGCAATATCCAATCGAGGGCTTACATATATTAAGGAGTTAACGTCACCTGGTGACCAAAAAAAAAAAAAAAAGCGGCAAGCTTGACGGAATCGCCTAATTCCGAGATATGCTTTCCTCATGATTTACATTGATACAACGATTTCGTTAAAATTGAATGCATATCAATGTGCTTTACGATAAACAACCTTCAAATGAATTGCTCTTTTGATTACAGAAGCCTTGCTTTTGATGGCTCAAATACTTCAATTATATAGGGTGATGAAATTGATGTCAACAATATCCAAAATCAGTTATCGAATATTGGTGAGGAATATAATGCTTATCAATGCCTCATAACACATGCGTTCTTTTCCGGAGAGATGCAAAATGCAATCGAGGGTTTACAAACATTAAACGAGTTAAACGTCAGTGGTGACGAAAAGAGGCGTCAAGGGTGACGAAATCGCTTAATTCTACGCATGTGCTTTCCTCATGATTTACATTGATACAAACAACAAAAACAGTCGGAAGGTCGACGAAATTGATGCAATCAACAATATCCTCCAAAAAGCTTTTGATCTTTGGTCTGGAATTGAATACTTATCTTCCGGAGAGATGCAATATGCAGTTGTAAAAAATGCTTACGCGAAAAAGCGGCAGTGAACATAAAAGGCCGCCGAAATCCGTTAGAACACAATTTGCTTTTCTTAAACATTATAATGGCAAGTATCACTTTGGTTACAGTTTAATGCATCTCATTTTGTTTTATGACGAATTTTTTCAAGTTACCTGTGCTCTCAAAATGCAAAATGTTTGATTTTGCACATTGAGAAGCAAAAAAAAAAACCTCTTAGTTAAGTGTGATACAACGATTTTGTATATTATGCATATCGTTGGCTAAGTGGATTTCTTTTCCATTCCATTAATTCCGTGATATGTCTTCCTCATTTTTTACATTGATAAAACCAATTTCGTTAAAATTGAATGCAACCCTTTATGTTTAAGTATTGGAGACTCAAATGCAAAGCACATGTCTCAGGTTATGAAAATCTTTGGACGCAGTAAAAGGCATGAAACTTGAAAGCACCACAAAGTGGTATTAACAGTTTTATATCCTATTAACTTTTACTGTTATACCAAAGTGATGCCCTTAGCTAACCAAAGCGTGTCGTATTAACACTTCGTCAACCTTTTATGTTCAACTGCCTGATATATGCTTTTATCACACTTGAGTGTTTTTTTGCGTCAATTTGAGTTCTTTAATCAAAACAGCAAGCCCCTATAATGCAAGCAATGAGTTTTAATCAAAACCAAAAAAGGGTGGTTCGGCAGCCCTAATAATTATTTTGTAAAGGCGGCTCCCCTTTACTGAATTCTTGGCGCACCCCCTCTAGTGCAACTAGCTATATTTTGTTAAAACAACAGAAATAAAAATAACAAATGGGGTAAGGTTGCGGAAGCTTTAATTTTGTAAAGGCGACTCCAATGCTGCTCCGTCTCTTTTTTCCTTTACCTTAAACAATAGGAAAAAAAAAAGTTGGGGTGGGGGTGCGGCAGTTCTAATTTTCTAAAGCCCTTTACAAAACTCCTGGATCCACCCCTGTGACGCGTTATGACATTTGCAGTACATTTGGAAATTTTGAAATTTGTGGTTGACGTCTTATGACATTTGTGGATGACGTCTTATGACATTTGTGGTTAATACAATTTTGACATTTGCGTGTTGACGCAATCGCGAATTGAGAGGAGGCGCTTATCCCCCTCTGGTGCCCCCTCTCTATACAGGAATAAAAATAACAAAATTGAGAGGTTGGGGGGGGGGGTCTCGCCAGCCTTTGATTTTGTAAAGGCGACTCCCCTTCACGGAATTCCTTGATTCGCCCCTGTGGCGCGTTATTACATTTGAGGTAAATTTGGAAATTTTGACATTTGTCGTCGACGTGTCATGACATTTGCAGAAAAAACGGAAATTTAAACATTCGTCAGTGGTTAATCCAATTTTGCATTTGTCGTCGACGTGTTATGACATTAGCGGTCGATTTTGACATTGGTGGATTCTACAGGGGTTGGGCCAGCCTTTGAATTTCTAAAGGCGCTTCCCCTTTATGGAATTCCTGGATCCGCCCATGTGACGCGTCACGACATTTGCAGCAAATTTTGACATTTTGACATTTGTCGTCGACGTGTTATGACATTAGTGGTTAATCCGATTTTGAGATTTGTCGTCGACCTTAGTGGTTGTTATGACATTTTTCGTCGACATGTTATGAGATTGGTGGTTGTTATGACATTTTGTCGTCGACGTGTTCTGACATTAGTTGTTGATTTGGCATTTGTCGTCGACGTGTTATGACATTAGTGGGCAAATTTGACATTAGTGGGCTCTACAATCTATTATTATTACCTATCAATTTTTATGCTCCATAACACATGCGTTCTTTTCCGGAGAGGAGCAAGGTTAAACAAAAAGTGTGATGACCTGTTAGTACGATATTGCTTATCAATGCTCCATAACACATGCGTTCTTTTCCGGAAAAAAAGCAATATGTAATCGAGAGCTTACAAACATAACGGAGTTAAACGTCAGTGGTGACGTAAAAAAGTCGGCAAGGGTGACGAAATCGCGTAATTCTATGCATGTGCTTTAATCATGATTTACATTGATACAACCATTTCGCTGAAACTGAATGCATCTTAATGTGATATGCGATGAATAACCGTCAAGTGAATTGTTTTGATTACAGAGCGCAAATCCACCTAAGGCGAAAAAACGGCAGATGAACACAAAAGGGTGACGAAGTGTTAATACCGCACATTTTACTTAGATAAGGCATCACTTTGGTATAACAGTAAAAGTAAATAAGATATTTAACTCCGTTAATACCACTTTGTGGTGCTTTCAAGTTCAATGCGTCGATACCAAAGACTTCATTAATTGAGACGTTTGCTTTGCATTTCAGGTCTCAAATACATAAGGTTGATGAAGAAATAGTCGGAAGAGTGACGAAATTGATGCAGCCAACAATATTCCCCAAAACGTTATTAATCTTTTGTCTGGAATTGATTGGTCCATAGCACATGCGTTCTTTTCTAAATAGAAGCAATATGCAATCGAGGGCTTACATACATAAAAGAGTTAAACGTCAGTTTTAACGAAAAAACGGCGGCACGGGTAATGAAATCGCTTAATTTCGTGATATGATTTCCTCATGATTTGCATTGATAAACTAATTTCGTTAAAATTGAATGCATTTCAATGTGCTTTGCGATGAATACATTTGAAGTGACCTGCTCTTTTGATTAGACATTTCATATCTATCACACAGTTGTAAAAGGTATTTACGCGAAAAAGCGGCAGTTGAACAAAAAAGGTTAACTAAGTGTCAATACGACACGTTTTGCTTAGCTTATTCATCATTTTGGTATTACAGTATAAGTAATATATCAAACTCTGTTTATATCACTTCGCTGTGCTTTCAAGTTCCATGCCTTTCAATGCGTCCATCCCAAAGACTGCCATAAATATAGACATGTGCTTTGAATTTGAGGTCTCAAATACTTAAACATAAAGGGTGATGAAAAAAAAGTCGGCAAGGGAGAGAAAATTCATGCAGTCAACAATATTCCCAAAAAAAGCTATCGATCTTTGGTCTGGAATTGAGTGCTTATTAGTGCTCCATCCCACATTCGTTCTTTTCCGGAGAGAAGCAATATGCAATCGATAATACAGAAAGAAGTTAAAGGTAGGGGATACCTTTTACAGACCTCCCAAAATGCAGCAAAACATTAAATATGAACCTCAGGGGACTGCTGAGAAATTTGGAAGTCAACAGTTATCTACAATTTGAATAATGCACAAAACTCAACTACTCAGTAGTTCTGTGTGTCAGCCACACTTAAACCTTTTTGTTGCAGTCTTCTGTATTTTTTTATCTATAAACACAAATCTAAAAGTATAAGAGCTGATGTAATAACATATAGAGTGTGTGGCAAGAATGTACATAGAAATGTTTGTAAGTATTGATGAACTTTCTTCACAAAATATACATGATGGACACATATGCAGTGCATGGGTCTACAAAGGTAGCCTAATAATGTACTCGAATTTACTGTGAGCCCTGAAAAAAATTCAATTCAAAATCTAACGGTCAATAAAAATGTACTAAATGTTACCTTCTACTTTCAATACTTTATGGGAGTTTCTAAAATGATACTCTCTTCAACATACAACTGTATTTATATAACTCTTCATTAAGGGCATGCAAATGGGATTCCCTACCTTTAAACATCAGTGGTGACGAAAAAAAAAGGCAGCAACGGGTGACGAAGTCGCTTAATTTCGTGATATGCTTTCCTCATGATTTACATTGCTATAACAATTACGTAAAAAACTGAATGCATCTCAATGTGCTTTACAATGAATAACCTTCAAGTGACTTACTCTTTTGATTATAGAGCTCACATCAATCAGACAGTTGTAAATAAAGGTTGACGTGAAAAAGCGGAAGTTGAATATAAAGGGTGAAGACGTGTTAATACGACACGTTTTATAAGCAGTATATTTAAGTCTGTTAATACCGCTTTAATATGTTTTTAAGTTCCATGCCTTTAAATGCGTCCACCCCAAAGATTTTCATAACTTGAGACATGTACTTTGCATTTGAGGTCAAGTGTGATAAAAGCATATATCAGGCAGTTGAACATAAAAAGTTGACGAAGTGTTAATACGACACGTTTTGGTTAGCTTAGGGCATTACTTTGGTATAACAGTACAGAATTGTGGAGATGAGAATGGGGCTTTTAACTTTTTGCAAGATACCAAGAAATGATTTAGTACAGAGCATTTTATTTGATGAAAATCGGGTTTCGAATGACTGAAACATCCAAAAACAAAGTAAAACAAAGCGATCGTAATGAAGTGTGGGTCCCACACTTTATTAGAATTGCTCTATTTTGATATCTCAGCCATATCAAAACCAATTTTCATCAAATAAACATTGAATTTCTCATAGAATTGCATGCTCTTTCATAAGGAGTTTCTCATTATCTCACCAAATAATGTTAGAAACCAAAACAACCCTTTAATACCACTTTGTGGTGCTTTCAAGTTTCATGCCTTTTACTGCGCCCACGCCAAAAATACATGTGCTTTGCATTTGAGTTCTCCAATACTTAAACATAAAGGGTGATGAAAAAAACAGTCGGAAGGGTGAGGAAATTGGTGCATTAAATACTATCCCCCAAAAAGCTATCGACCTTTGATTTGGAGTTGACTGCTTATCACATGCGTTTTTTTGTGGAAGGAAGCAATATGCAATCGAGGGCTTATATACATAATTACATACATAATTAAACGTCAATGGTGACGAAATCGCTTCATTCCCTCATAAACCCTCGACATGTTTTACATTAATAAGCCAATTTGGTTCAAATTCAATGCATTGCAATGTGCTTCAAGTGAATTGCTCTTTTGATTACAAAAACTCAAATCTATTTAGACATTTGTAAATCAAGATTTACGCAAAAAACACGAAAGTGCGATAAAATCATATATCTGCCTGTTGAACATAATAGGTTGACATAGTGTTAATTCGACACGTTTCAGATAGCTTATTCATCACTTGGGCATAACAGTATAATATATCCAACTCTGTTTATATAACTTACCTCTGCTTTCAAGTTCCATTGCATTGCATTCCTTTGCATTTTAGGTCTCAAATACTTAAAAACAAAGGGTGATGAAAAAACAGTCGGCAAGGGCGAGGAATTTGATGCAGTAAACAATATTCCCCAAAAAAAAGCTATCGATCTTTGGTCTGGAATTTGGTGCTTATTACCGCTCCATCCCACACAGAAAGAAGTTAAACATCAGTGGTGACGAGAATGCATCTCAATGTGCTTTACGATGAATAACCTTCAAGTGACTTACTCTTTTGATTATAGAGCTCACATCAATCACACAGTTGCAAATAAAGGTTGACGTGAAAAAGCGGCAGTTGAACATAAAGGGTGACGACGTGTTAAATACGACACGTTTTATAAGCACTATATTAAACTCTGTTAATACCACTCTGATCTCTTTTTAAGTTTGTTTATATATGCAAAACAGTTATCCAACTTCGGTCTGGACTTGAATGCTCATTACTTCTCCCTAACAAATGCGTTCTTTTTCAGAGAAATGCAATGTCAAATCGACTGCTTACAGACACAATGGAGTGTTAGTCCAGTGGTGACGAAATCGTTTCACTCTACACACACGCTTTGGTTATGAATCACATTGATTAACCTATATCTTTAAAATTGAATGCATCTCAATGCGTTTTACGATGAATAACCTTCAAGTGACTTGCTCTTTTGATTACAGAGCTCAAATCAATCAGAAAATCGTAAATAAATATTGACGCTATAAAAAGTGGCAGTTTAACATAAAAGGTTGACGAAGTGTAAATACGTGTTAATAAAGGGTTTTGAAACAAAGGTCGGCTATGGATTCTTGGTCTGCAACTTGAATGCCTATCAATGCTCCAAAACACATGCGTTCTTTTCCGGAGAGAAGCAATATGCAATCGAGGGCTAACAGATATAAAGGAGTTAACGTCACTGGTGACGAAAAAAAGGCGGCAAGCTTGACGAAATCGCTTGATTCCGAGATATGCTTTCCTCATGATTTACATTGATACACGAATTTTGTTAAAATTGAATGCATTTCAATGTGCTTTAAGATGAATAACCTTCCAGTGAATTGCTCTTTTAATTGCAAAAGCTTTGCTTTCGATTGCTCAAATACTTAAATTATAAAGGGTGTGAAACTGGTGCAGTCAACAACATCCCGAAATCAGTTATCCAATATTAGTGTGGAATATAATGCTTATCAATCCCTCATAAGACATGCGTTCTTTTCCGGTTAGATGCAATATGCAATCGAGAGCTTACATGCATAAACGAGTTAAACGTCAGTGGAGACGAAAAGAGGCTTGAAGGGTGGCAAAATTGCATAATTCTACGCATGTGCTTTCCTCATGATTTACATTGATACAATCATTCCTTTAAAATTAATGCATCTCAATGTGAGTTGCGATGAACAACCTTCAAGTTACTTACTGGTTTTATTATCAAGCTGAAATCAATCAGACAGTTATAAATAAATTTTGACGCGAAAAAGCGGCAGTTACCCAAAAAGCGTGATGACGTGTTAGTACGACATTGGTTATCAATGCTCCGTAACACATGCGTTCTTTTCCGGAGAGAAGCAATATTGAATCAAGGGCTTACATACTCTTGAAGCGACGTTGATACTCTTGGCCAGAATTCGATAGTCAGGACAGGACGACACTTGTACACTGATATCCTCCATATCTATTATATTTTGTGCATGGATTATTTGTGAAATTTCTCTTTCGTTTTGTTGCTTGTATTTTCCAAAACAAAACTCGAGATGCAATCGAGAGCTTACATACATAAAAGATTTAAACGTTAACATTTTAACTTTAGAGTTAACTTGACGATGAATAACCTTCAAGTGACTTCCTCTTTTTATTACAGGATTTAAATCTATCACACAGTTGTAAAACCATGTTTACGCAAAAAACCGGCATAAAAGGTTGTCGAAGTGTTAACACGACACGCTTAGCTTAGCTTAGGCATCATTTTTTTATGACAGTATAAGTAATATATCAAACTCTCTTAATACAATTTTGCTCTGCTTTCAAGTTCCATGAGTTTCAATGCGTCCATACCAAAGAGTTTCGTTAATTGAGACGTGTGCTTTGCATTTTTCAGGTCTCAAATACTTAAACCATAAAGGGTGATAAAAAACAGTCGGAAGGGTGACAAAACTGATGTAGTCAACAATATCCCCCCAAAAGTTATCGAGTTGACTGCTTATCAATGCTGGAGAGAACCAATATGCAATCGAGGGCTTAGATACATAAAAAAATTAAACGTCAATGGTGACGAAAAGAAAGGCATCAAGGATGACGAAATCGCTTAATTCCGTCATAGGGCCTCGTCATCGGTCGATTTTGACATTAGTGGGCTCTACAGGGGTCGGGCCATCCTTTGAATTTCTAAAGGCGCTTTTACCTTATATTATTCCTTAATCTACCCATGTGACGCATCATGACATTTGCAGCAAATTTGGAGATTTTTACCTTTGTCGTCAACGTGTTATGATATTTGCAGCAAAAACGGAAATTTTGACATTTGTCGTCGACGAGTTATGACAGTGATTAATCCGATTTTAAGATTTGCCTTCGACGTGTTATGACATAAGTGGTTGTTAAGACATTTGTCGTCGACGTGTTATGACATTAGTGGTTGTTATGACATTGTGTCGTCCACGTGTTCGACGTGTTATGACAGTGGTTGTTTTGACATTTTTCGTCGACGTGTCATGACATTAGTGGGCAATTTTGACATTAGTGGGCTCTACAATCCCCCAAATACCTATCGATCTTTAGTCTGGAATTGAATACATATCAATGCTCCATAACACATGCTTTCTTTTCCGGAGAGGAAACAATATGCAATCGAGGGCTTACATAGCGGAGTTAAACGTCAGTGGTGACAAAAAAAAAAGGCTGCAAGGGTGACGAAGTCGCTTAATTCTATACATGTGCTTTGTTCATGTTTAACATTGTTACAAGCATTTCGCTAAAACTGAATGCATATTAATGTGATTTGCAATGAATAACTAGTGACTTGCTCTTTTGATCACACAGTTGTAAAAAGTCTTTAGGCAAAAAGCGGCAGTTTTACACAAAAGGTTGACGAAGTGTTAATGCGACAAGTTCTGGTTAGCTTAACCATCACTTTATATAACAGTATAAGGAAGTAATATATCAAAATCTAATCTGCTGTCAAGTTATATGCCTTTCAATGCGTCCACTCCAAAGATTTTCATAAATTGAGACCTGTGCTTTGCATTTGAGGTCTCCAGTACTATAAAGGGTGATGAAAACAGTCGGAAGAGTGACGAAATTGATGCAGTCAATAATATCCCCCAAAAAGCTCTCGATCTTTGGTTTGGACTTGACTGCCTATCAATGCTCCATAACACATGCTTTCTTTTCCATAGAGACGCAATATGCATTAGAAGGTTTACATACATAAAAGAGTTAAACGTCAATGGTGACGTAAAAGGCGGCAAGGGTGACGAAATCGCTTAATTCCGTGATATGCTTTCCTCATGATTTGCATTGATAAAAAATTTTCGTTAAAATTCGGTGCATCTCAATGTGCTTTATGATGAATAACCTTCAAGTGACTTGCTCTTTTGATTAAAGAACTCAAATCTATTAGACGGTTGTAAATAAAGATTGACGCAAAAAAAACATGCAAGTGTGATAAAAGCATATATCAGGCAGATGAACATAAAAGGTTGACGAAGTGTTAATACGACACGTTTTGGTTAGCTTAGGGCATCACTTTGGCATAACAGTAAAAGTTGATAAGATATAAAACTTTGTGGTGCTTTCAAGTTTCATGCCTTTTACTCCTTCTATTAGACATTTTTAGATCAAGATTGACGCAAAAAACATGCAAGTTCGATAAAATCATATATCTGGCTGTTGAACATAAAAGGTTGACATAATGTTAATTCGACACGTTTTGGATAGCTTAGGCATCATTTAAGCATAACAGTATCAGTAATATATCAAACTCTGTTTATATCACTTCGCTCTACTCTCAAGTTTCAATGCGTCCATACCAAAGACTTTCATTAATTGAGACGTGTTGCTTTGCATTTGAGGTCTCAAATACATAAAGCATAAAGGGTGATGAAAAAAACAGTCGGAAGGGTGACGAAATTGATGCAGTTAATAATATCCCCCCAAAAGCTATCGATGCATATCAATGCCCAATAACATATTCGTTCTTTTCCGGAGAGAAGCAATATCCAATCGAGGGCTTACATACATACAGGAGTAAAACGTCAATGGTGACGAAAAAAAGGCGGCAATTGTGACGAAATCGCTTAATTCTTCGAACGTGCACTCCTCATGATTTACATTGATGGAACTATTTCACTAAAATTGAATGCATCTCAATGTGATTTGCGATGAATAACCCTCAAGTGACTTGTTCTTTTAATTACAGAGCTCAAATTTACCTAAATAAAAATTGAGGCGAAAAAAAAACGACAGATGAACGCAAAAGGGTGACAAAATGTTATTACCACATGTTTTACTTAGATAAGGCATCACTTTGGTATAAAACAGTAAAAGTAAATAAGATAAACTCCGTTATTACCTCTTTGCAGTGCTTTCAAGTTCAATGCGTCGATACTAAAGACTTCATTAATTGAGACGTGTGCTTTGCATTTCAGGTCTCAGATACTTAAAGGGTGATGAAAAAAAAGTCGGAAGAGTGATGAAATTGATGCAGCCAACAATATGAAAAAAAAAAGTTATCGATCTTTTGTCTGGAATTGATTCCTTATCAATGTTCCATAGCATATGAGTTCTTTTCTAAAGAAAAGCAATATGCAATCAAAGGCTTACATACATAAAAGAGTTAAACGTCAGTGGTAACGAAAAAAGGCGGCACGGTTAACAAAATCGCTTAATTCCGTGATATGCTTTCCTCATGATTTACATTGATAAACCAGTTTCGTTAAAATTGAATGCATTTCAATGTGTTTTGCGATGAATAACGTTCAAATGACCTGCTCTTTTGATTACACATTTCATGTCTAATCACACAGTGTTTACGCGAAAAAGAGGCAGTTGAACAAAAAAGTTTGACGAAGTGTCAATACGATACGTTTTGCTTAGCTTAGGTATCATTTTGGTATTACAGTATAAGTAATATATCAAACTCTATTTATATCACTTCGCTTTGCTTTTTTCAAGTTGCATGCCTTTCAATGCTTCCATCCCAAAGACTGTCATAAATATAGATATGTGCTTTGAATTTGAGGTCTCAAATACTTAAACATAAAGGGTTATGAAAATAAAAGTCGGCAAGGGTGAGGAAATTGATGCAGTTAACAATATTTCCAAAAGCTATCGATCTTTGGTCTGGAATTGAGTGCTCCATCCCACATGCGTTCTTTTCCAGAGAGAAGCAATATGAAATCGATAATACAGAAAGGAGTTAAACATCAGCGGGGTGACGAAATCGCTTAATTCCGTGATATTCTTTCCTCATCATTTACATTTTTAGAGCAATTTCGTAAAAAATTGAATGCATCTCAATGCATAAATAAATAACCAAGTGACTTACTCTTTTGATTATAGAGCTCACATCAATCAGTTGCATATAAAGGTTGACATAAAAAAGCGGCAGTTGAACATAAAGGGTGACGATGTGTTAATACGACACGTTTTATAAGCAGTATATGAAACTCTGTTAAAAGCACTTTGCTCTGTTTTCAAGTTCCATGCCTTTCAATGCGTCCATACCAAAGACTTTCATTAATTGAGACGTGTGCTTTGCATTTGAGGTCTCAAATACATAAAGCATAAAGGGTCATGAAAAAAAAGTCGGCAAAGGTGACGAAATTGATGTAGTCAACAATATCCCCCAAAAAGCTAACGATCTTTGGTGTGGATTTAGAAGTAATTATTTATTCAAACTCTGTTAAATACCACTTTGGCGTGCTTTCAAGTTCCAGGCATTTCAATGCATCCAAAGCAAGACTTATCAATTGAGAAGTGTGCTTTGCATTTTGATTCCTAAAATACTTAGAGCCTAAAGGGTGATGAAAAAAGCCATCAAGCATGACGAAATTCATGGTGTCAATATGTTTATATATGCAAAGCAGTTATCCAACGTCGGTCTGGAGTTGATTGCTTATTACTTCTCCCGAACACATGCGTTCTTTTTCAGAGAAATGCAATATGAAATCGACTGCTTACAGACATAATGGAATGTTAGGCCAGTGGTGAGGAAATCGCTTTACTCACATATGCTTTTATTACAAGCTTGATGAAATCGCGTAAATCCGAGATATGCTTTCCTCATGACTTACATTGATACAACAATTTTGTTAAAATTGAATGCGTTTCAATGTACTTTCAGATGAATACCCTTTAAATGAATTGCTCTTTTGATTGCAAAAGCTTTGCTTTCGATTGCTCAAATACTTTGATTATAAGGGGTGATGAAACTGGTGCAGTCAACAACATCCCGAAATCAGTTATCGAATATTGGTGTGGAATATAATGCTTATCAATCCCTCATGAGACATGCGTCCTTTTCCGGAGATATGCAATATGCCATCGAGGGCTTACATGCATAAACAAGTTAAACGTCAGTGGTGACGAAATCGCTTAATTCTACGCATTTGCTTTCCTCATGATTTACAGTGATACAACCAGTCCGTTAAAATTAATGTATCTCAATGTGATTTGCGATGAACAACCAGTGACTTGCTGTTTTTATTACAGACCTGAAATCAATTAGAGTTATAAATAAATTTTGACGTGAAAAAGCGGCGGTTGACCAAAAAGCGTGATGTCCTGTTAGTACGACATTTGTTATCCAATCGAGGGTTTACATACATACAGCAATTAATCGTCAATGGTGACGAAAAAAAGAGGGCAATTGTGACGAAATCGCTTAATTCTTCGCATGTGCTATCCTCATGATTTACATTGATACAACCATTTTGTTCAAATTGAATGCATCTCAATGTGATTTGCCATGAATAACCGTCAAATGACTTTCTCTTTTGATTACAGAGCTCAAATCTACCTAAATAAATGTTGAGACGAAAAAAGTGCAGATGAACACAAAAGGGTGACGAAGTGTTAATACCACACGTTTTACTCAGATAAAGCATCACTTTGGTATAACAGTAAAAGTAGATAAGATATTAAACTCCGTTAATACCACTTTGTAGTGCTTTCAAGATCAATGCGTCGATACCAAAGACTTCATTAATTGAGACGTGTGCTTTGTATTTCAGGTCTCAAAAACTTATAAAACATGACGGGTGATGAAAAAATAAAACAGTGACGAAATTGATGCAGCCAACAAAATATCCCCCTAAAACCTATCGATCTTTCGTCTGGAATTGAATGCTTATCAATGCTCCACACGCGTTCTTTTCTAAATAGAAGCAATATGTAATCGAGGGGTTACATACATAAAAGAGTTAAACGTCAGTGGTGACAAAAAAAGGCGGCACGGGTAACGAAATCGCTTAATTCTGTGATATACTTTCCTCATGATTTACATTGATAAACCAATTTCGTTAAAATTGAATGCATTTCAATGTGCTTTGCGATGAATAAACTTCAAGTGACCTGCTCTTTTGATTACACAATTTCATATCTATCACACAGTTGTTAAAAGTGTTTACGCAAAAAAGCGGCAGTTGAACAAAAAAGGTTGACAAAGTGTCAATACGACACGTTTTGCTTAGCTTACGCATCATTTTGATATTACAGTATAAGTAAGTAAAATATCACTTCGCCGTGCTTTCAAGTTCCATGCCTTTCAATGCTTCCATCCTAAAAACTATCATAAAATTAGACATGTCCTTTGAATCTGAGGTCTCAAATACTTAAACATAAAGGGTGATGAAAAAAAAGTCGGCAAGGGTGAGGAAATTGATGCAGTCAACAATATTCCCAAAAAAGCTATCGATCTTTGGTCTGGAATTGAGTGCTTATCAATGCTCCACAACACATGCGTTCTTTTCCGGAGAGAAGCATTATGCAATCCATGATACAGAAAGAAAAACATCAGTGGTTACGAAAAAAAAGGCGTCAAGGGTGACGTGATATCATTTCCCCATGATTTACATTGCTACAACAATTTCGTAAAAAATTGAAGGCATATCAATGTGCTTTACAATGAATAACCTTCAAGTGATTTACTCTCTTTTGATTATAGAGCTCTCATCAATCAGGCAGTTGTAAATAAAGGTTGACGTGAAAAAGCGGCAGTTGACCATAAAGAGTGACGACGTGTTAATACGACACGTTTTATAAGCGCTATATCAAACTCTGTTAATACCACTGTGATCTGTTTTTTTAAGTACCATGCCTTTCAATGCGTCCATACCAAAGACTTTCATTAACTGAGACGTGTGCTTTGCATTTGAGGTCTCAAATACACAACAATTTCGTAAAAAATTGAAGGCATATCAATGTGCTTTACAATGAATAACCTTCAAGTGATTTACTCTCTTTTGATTATAGAGCTCTCATCAATCAGGCAGTTGTAAATAAAGGTTGACGTGAAAAAGCGGCAGTTGACCATAAAAGAGTGACGACGTGTTAATACGACACGTTTTATAAGCGCTATATCAAACTCTGTTAATACCACTGTGATCTGTTTTTTTAAGTTCCATGCCTTTCAATGCGTCCATACCAAAGACTTCCATTAACTGAGACGTGTGCTTTGCATTTGAGGTCTCAAATACATAAAGCATAAAGGGTGATGAAAAAAAAGTCGGCAAGGGTGGCGAAATTGATGCAGTCAACAATATCCCCCCCCAAAAAAAAAAAAAAACTAACGATCTTTGGTCTGGAAATATAAGTAATTATATGATCAAACTCTGTTAAATACCACTTTGGCGTGCTTTCAAGTTCTAGGCATTTCAATGCGTCCAAAGCAAGAAGACTTATCAATTGAGAAGTGTGCTTTGGATTTTGATTCCTAAAATGCTTCGAACCTAAAGGGTGATGAGAAAAAAAACATCAAGCATGACGAAATTGGTGTCACCAATATGTTTATATATGCAAAACAGTTATCCAACTTCGGTCTGGACTTGAATGCTCATTACTTCTTCCTAACACATGCGTTCTTTTTCAGAGAAATGCAATATGAAATCGACTGCTTACAGACACAATGGAGTGTTAGTCCAGTGGTGACGAAATCGTTTCCCTCTACACATATGCTATGGTTATGAATCACATTGATTAACCTATATCTTTAAAATTGAATGCATCTCAATGCGTTTTACGATGAATAACATTTAAGCGACTTGCTCTTTTGATTACAGAGCTCAAATCAATCAAAAAATCGTAAATAAGTATTGACGCTATAAAAAGCTGCAGTTTAATATAAAAGGTTGACGAAGTGTTAATACGAAACAAAAGTCGGCTATGGATTCTTGGTCTGGAATTGAATGCTTATTAATGCTTCATAAAACATGTGTTCTTTTCCGGAGAGAAGCAATATGCAATCGAGGACTTACAGATGTATAGGAGTTAACATCACTGGTGACGAAAAAAAGGCCCCAAGCTTGGCGAAATCGCTTCATTCCGAGATATGCTTTCCTTATGATTTACATTGATACAACAATTTTGTTGAAATGGAATGCGTTTCAATGTACTTTAAGATGAATAACCTTTAAGTGAATTGCTCTTTTGATTACAAAAGCTTTGCTTTCGATTGCTCAAATACTTAAATTATAAGGGGTGATGAAATTGATGCAGTCAACAAATCCCGAAATCAGTTATCCAATATCAGTGTGGAATATAATGCTTATCAATCCCTCATAAGACGTGTCATGACTTTAGTGGGCAATTTTGACATTAGTGGGCTCTACAATCCCCCAAATAGCTATCAATCTTTGGTCTGGAATTGAATGCATATCAATGCTCCATAACACATGCGTTCTTTTTCCGGAGAGAAACAATATGCAATTGAGGGCTTACATAGCGGAGTTAAACGTCAGTGGTGACGAAAAAAAAAGGCGGCAAGGGTGACGAAGTCGCTTAATTCTATTCATGTACTTTGTTCATATTTTTCAGTGTTACAACCATTTCGCTAAAACTGAATGCATATCAATGTGATTTGCAATGAATAACTAGTGACTTGCTCTTTTGATTAAATTGAATGCTCATTACTTCTCCCTAACACATGCGTTCTTTTTCAGAGAAATGCAATATGAAATCGATTTCTTACAGACACAATGGAGTGTTAGTCCAGTGGTGACGAAATCGTTTCACTCTACACACACGCTTTGGTTATGAATCACATTGATTAACCTATATCTTTAAAATTGAATGCATCTCAATGCGTTTTACGATGAATAACCTTCAAGTGACTTGCTCTTTTGATTACAGAGCTCAAATCGTAAATAAATATTGACGCTATAAAAAGTGGCAATTTAACATAAAAGGTTGACGAAGTGTTAATAAAGGGTGATGAAACAGAAGTCGGCTATGGATTCTTGGTCTGCAATTGAATGCTTATCAATGCTCCACAACACATGCGTTCTTTTCCGGAGAGAAGCAATATGCAATCGAGGGCTAACAGATATAAAGGAGTTAACGTCACTGGTGTCGAAAAAAAGGAGGCAAACTTGACGAAATCGCTTGATTCCGAGATATGCTTTCCTCATGATTTACATCGATACACAAATTTTGTTAAAATTGAATGCATTTCAATGTGCTTTAAGATGAATAACTGACTTTTGAGTGGTTTGTAAGCTCAAGGTTCGTGAATTTGTCAAAATTAGCGTCTTTCCAGCAGAAATGATATCCTGACCTTTGCCCACGTACTTCAAAAGTTGATACCAAAGACTCGAATTAGGTGCTTTCATTCCAAAGGACAATAAATGATATATTATCTTGATATATATCTCTACCTTACATTATTTCTCCGCCTTGAGAGCGCGCTCCATCAGGGTATGCGCACCCCAAATAAGCACAATGTCTGTTGGCACTGTTTCCCAATGATAAAGAAACCTCCAAATATTGAAAGAAATTTAAAGACGCTTATCCGGGTCACTACCCAAATTAGATCATCAGTTATTTGTGCAATTTTGTTGACAAACCTGTACTGTTTTTTCTATAGTTATTTTGCGACAGACAAACAAATAGACAGATGAATAAATCAACGCCGACAAATCCATGCTCTGCCCGGCGGAGGTAATCAACAGACAACAAATCTACACTCACATTGTCCCCAACCGACCCTTGATCAAACCGTAGCACACACAGTAAATAAAAAAAAACCACTACACCCACACACACACGTTTCCCAACCCCTGTGTTTGGATATCGATATTAGTGAAACACAGTAATCTTATTCTATATTCCAAGATAGCATAGCACAGCCAATGATATGCTGTCAGGAAATAATAATAATATAGATAATAATAATATGAATATTAATAAATGACACTTATATAGCGCAAGAACACTACGTAATACTAACGTAACAGGAAAGAGTTGATTTTTCTCTCTGTTTTAATTCAATTCAATATGAAGACAAACGTGTTTTGGAATTAAAACAATCATAGCAATTGCGATATAGTAAACAATGTACAGTACTACAGCATCTATGTATTCGTACTGGAAAAAAAAAAAACACCACACACACATAAAATACATGTTATGGCTACTTTCATACAAGACCTAACAATGTTTTTTTTTAAGCTTTATATTTGTATTTTCCCAGCTCCTATCATCAATAGTGACATGGATACTTCAGTCGGGTCGTTTGATTGGATACACTGAATATATAAGTCATTGATAAAGTTTGATAAAGTTTGAAAATCTCTAGATATATGGCTTAAACGAAAAGAAATTCAATTTGGTGAATTCCTGCTGTACTTTTGTGCGGCCAGACCAGATAGGAGCAACTTGAAATTCATAAGTAGTAGATGGATGTAGTAATTCTTTCACTTCTCCATTTTACAGACGAGAATGAAAGTTTCTTCTTGCAGAGTAATTAGTTAGTCTGACTACTCAAATTCCTAAAAAGGAAACAAAAACCAAGAAACTAGTAACATATTGACATATGTTGCAAGTATGTAGGCATGTGCACGCTCATTTACACAAAATAAATAAAAATCAAACTTCACATGCTTTACAGATGACTATTTTAGACTACAGCTTAAAAAAATCCGAAAGCAGCGTAGCATGAAAGTGGTAACTATCAGAGTTTCTTAGAAAGTACTTTTGCTTGTTAACTTACATGTTTCGACGCAAGAATTGTTAATTTGCGTTAACATAGTACAATCAACAAAAACATTAAAACATGTAGCACATTTTGATGGAATCAACCGTATTGCGTTTACATGATAATGGAATAAATAATACATTGCACATAACACGTTTGGAAATTGTGAGAACAAAGTGATGTGATTGTAATGTCTGATTGAAATATACTACTCATGTATTTTTGGAAGAGGTGATTAATTTCGTGTTTTTTTTAATATTTGTACGGCCCTTACCTTGGATTTTGATAGGGCTATTAAAAAAATGGAAATAGTGGACCAAACGGGGGGGGGGGGGGGGAGAAGTTTGGGAGACGGATATCTGCCACCTCACACGAGGGAGCTTTTACATTTTTAGAATTGAAATTCAATTATCTGGTGCACACTTTGGGTGGAATATTAAAAAAAAAAAAAAATTACAGCAAAATATTACATTGTCCTTTGTTTTGTTTCAGAAAGTGGAAAAAAAAGAGGGAATATTTCATCACTGTTGCTTGATATTTTCATTTACAGAACAAGTGATTAGAAAGTGTAATATCAAAGCGAAGAAGGATGGATCCTCTCTCCAACGCGCGGGAGTTCTAGTATGGTATTCTTAAAATTTAAATAAAACGATCTGATGTACATTGTGGGTGAAATATCCGGAAAATATTCGACCAAGATTTTGACGATAAGTTGGTTATTTACTTAAATTTGAAACACAAACACACACATACCAACAAACTGAATTCGTTAATTTTGAATGTAAAGGGGTTTGAAATACTATATCCGCCCCCTCCGTCTACCGTATTAAGCGGGGGAGTGGGAGAGTGGCGTTCGAACCCTCGAACCCCTCCCATTAGTAGTTGCAGGTCTGATTGCAGGAGATTTTCAAAGAAAATCCTCGCTCTTGGGTACACATATGGGTAATGAAAATCATGCTACTTTCATTGTGTGAAAACGTGCAAGTTGCGCTCAGTTCAGATTGAGGTACATTCTATGTTTTAAGATAATCAAATTACTAGTGTAGCAGTGATTGACATGGTAAGATGAAATCGACATGATCTTGGTTTTGAAAATTGTTGATTGCCATATCCAAGTAATCTAAAGAAAAACAGTAGGAAATTTACAAACATATTTTGGACATATTCATACATTCTCTTTTTCCCAACATCAGGTGATTATAGGTCAACGCAATCCTTCAGTAGATCATCAGTGTCTTTAATTGTGAAAAAAAAAATCATGTCACCACCAATTCCGACTTTGGTGTGATGGAAGCAACGCATGCCCCATCTCAGTCTAATACTGCTACTGGAGTCACGATCAATTTGCGGAATTGTGAAACATCTAGTGCTGATCTTAATTTGCAGAATTTGAGTATCTGCAGCGACCCTTCAAATTTCATTCCACACATCATCTGCATAAACTGACATAAACTATGTAAGGGAAAATAAGGCGCAATCGTATGTTTAGTGGCTCATAACAATTTGAAGAGACATAGAGTTGTCTCAACAGTAGCCACGGCCACTGCGAAAGAAAACTAGAAAGGTACTGAATAATGTCGCTGCTGCATGATATATTTGTATATCTCATACATATTATATATATATATATATATGTATATACATATAAACTCCTCAAAAAAGTTTGGATATCTGACTTCAGTTGTAAATTTCTCCAGTTAGTAAGCACTATACAATACATGCTTGATGTCAATGGGAAGACTATTAAATTTTCTTTGAAATGATATCCTACTCATTGTGCTTACGCTGTCAGGTAAAGGGCTGTATTCAAAAGTGTCTGATAAGGTCTGCATTGAAAAGTTGCAAAATGAACAAGAACGGTCCTTATGAATGAGAATGGTCGTGAAGAGTAAATAGAGAACATGTTCTTTTGTGTTATGTCTTTTGTTCTCAACTGGTCAGCCATGAAGGCAAGTTTCGATAGACATCTGCATTCAAGTTTTCAGTGGTGCCATGCCAGGCAATTTTGATAGCTCATCAAGTTTTATGGTTGTATATCATGCCACGTGTAAGCAACGTTCAAAAAACCCGCGCCATATAGGGCAAACTGAAGTCGGTATGCTTCAAAAAGATGTGGCAAAGAGACTAGGTTTGAGCCCTGGCACCATCACCAAATGGAAACAAAAATTCCGAGCAACAGGAGATGTCAAGGACAGACCGAGGAGTGGACGTCCGAAGATCGCAACTGAGCAGCAAGACCGTTACATCAGGGCACTTGCTTTTCTGGATCGCAGGCGAACGTCACAGCGTATCAACCGATGTTTTCTGAGAAGATAAAAATACAAGGTTGTCCGATCAAACTGTAGGAAACCGCATCCACGCTGCCCAGCTCCGAGCAAGAAAGCCTGCCAAGAAACCAACCATGACTGTCCAACAGAAGCAGGCGCGCCTTCCTTGGTGCCGCGATCATCTCCCCTGGAACAGACGTGAATGGCAGATGGTGATGTTCAGCGACGAGTCACGCTTCTGCCTGCGGAAAGTTGATGGGTGAGCTAGGGTGTGGCGTAGACGGGGTGAACGTTTTGATGATCGCTGCTACATCAAGCGCGTCACACCATTCGGAGGAGGGAGTGTGATGGCGTGGGGAGGGATATCCATCGCAGGAAGGACAGAGATTGTGGTCATCGACGGCAACCTCACCGCTAAGCGATATAGAGACGAAATTCTCCAGCCGACTGCTGTCCCGTATCTACGGAGTATGGGTGACGACGCAATCCTTCAAGATGACAACGCAAGACCACAGCGAGACTTGAGCGAAACTTTCTCGAGAGAGAAGACATCACTAGAATGAATTGGCCTGCATGCATCCCCGACCTCAATCCCATAGAACATCTTTGGGATCAACTTTCCCTGGGGAAAGGGAAGAGGGTCACAAATGCAACGACATTGGCAGGACTCCGTCAAATACTGGTTGACGAGTGGAACGCCATTCCTCAGCAGCGAATCACGAAGCTAAAATCAACAGCATGTGGACACGGTGCCAGGTGGTGGTGCAAGCACTTGGGTCGTCCACCTGATACTGAGCCCCGATCATGTTCATTGACAATATAAAGACAAAGAAAACATAAAGTAAAGACAAAATCAAGACAAAATCAAGACCATGCCATTTCACTTCTGTATGTCTTTGTTGTGGTTAATGTGGCGAGGTTCTGTGAGATAAAATGGTTTGAGTCATGATCGTTTGTGTGTGTGTGTATGTTTATCTGTTTGGTTGAACGCATACATGTTTCACTTTATAAAAATGCTGAGTTACAGTAAATGAACACCAAAGAAACAATGGGGAACTCACTTATCACGAAGAAACTGCATTAGGGACGTCAAAAATTGGGCCATTTTGCAGCTTTTACATTCTGACTTCACCTCATATTTGTAAGCACTGCACCTCCATGTGAACGATAATCATAACAAGTATTGTATCATTTTAAAGAGAATTAAACAATCTTTGTGTGGTACTAAGCACAAATAAATCATTTCTAAGGAAAAATGAGAAATGATCGATCAAAACTCAGATTTTCAAACTTTTTTATGAGGAGTTTATGTGTATTAGATTTATTTGCCTTAAAAAAAAATAAGAGGGCTTTCGTGAGATTGTACGGGATTCCTCGTCCCGTCCCATAGCATACTGATACGTGATGGATCATAACAAAAGTCATAATGTCGGGAAAATACATATTTTGATATTTGCTGAGCTACAATAAATAAACAGTACATAAATCTGTTTAGATTGGTATATAATTTGCCCTAATTTACAACATGGAAATATCTTTAAAAAGAAATTTAAAGTTAGACAAGGCAAGTGCCACAACGTGTCTCGCCCATTCGCGTACAAGAAATTGTACGCGAATGGGATATAACAGATAAAAAAGAGATATAACAGATAAAAAGAGATATAAAAGGGTAAAAATCTATGGCAAAAATGAAATGTGCCATAAAAACTTAACATTGGGCCATTAAAGTTCGTTGACCCCTGCCTGTGACCTTTGACCTTGTGGTGACCATCCACTCCCCAAGGGACATCTACCATCCAAGTTTTGTCACAAACGGACCTATGGATCAAAAGTTATGACCCATAATAGAAACGCGCCATAAAAACTTAACATTGGGCTCTAACAGTTCGTTGACCCATGCTTGTGACCATTGACCTTGTGGTGACCAACCACTCCCCAAGGGACATCTACCATCCAAGTTTAGTCACGAATGGAGTTATGGATCAAAAGTTATGACCCATAATAGAAATGCGCCATAAAAACGTAACATTGGGCTCTAAAAGTTTGTTGACCCCTGCTTGTGACCTTTCACCTTGTGGTGATCATCCACTCCCCAATCGACATCTACCATCCAAGTTTAGTCACAAATGGAGTCATGGATCAATAGTTATGACCCATAATAGAAACGTGCCATAAAAACTTAACATTGGACTCTAAAAGTTCGTTGACCCCTGACTGTGAGCTTTGACCTTGAGGTGACCTTCATGTATGGTAAAATGTGAAACTTTGTATGACCCCTCTTCCCTCGAAGTTTGATTGCAATTGAAGCCCAGAGTAAAGAGTTATTGAAGTTTTTGTAGCTTGACGGACGGACGGACGGACGGACGACGGACGGACAGACGCCGCGGGCGATCCCTTAGTCTCCCCACACCTCCGGCGGGCTCGACAAAAACTGTAAATGTTATATTGGCTAGGTTGGCTTTACGTGCATTTTCGTCATTTTAAGACCTCCGACTACGGGAAACGTAATGACGTACCTACATTTCCATGGTGTGTTTCTTTCATTCCTCGCAACTTGGTTCAATGTTTTCTTGACGTAGTGAATTTTCCATTAATCCACCTTGTTGATGGCCATAGGCAAGCATATATATTACCGAACTGAAGTGGAAGTCTCCCGTGTTCTCACGCTAGCAGTGTCTAGGAAGTGGTGTTTGAAGTTCTTCTTCCGTTTCATATTCCTACTGCCGTGAAGAATATACGCACGACGTTCACACTGCTGAATGCGAATGAAACCAATATTTTATGCCCTTTTGAAGCATCTCTTGGCCTGACTCTTGCTGAGCTAGGTCAAAGTCACAAATAGCTATGTCAGGATCAGACATTTGCACTAACTCGGCTTTAAGCAGCGTTGCTTATCTTCTGACCTTCAGAATAATTGCAGACAAGATAAGAGGGATGACCCACCATGCAGTTGTGATGACGTATCCAATCCATACCACGAAATGATCTACGCCCCAACCTGCGGATAAAATGTATGATAAGCTTCACGTCTCTCACAACACTGGACGAGTTTCATTCAATATTGGAATCTCTGTCATTGCACAAACACTTGAAGAAGGTCATACATGTTGGCTCCTATATTCATTCTGCAGTCTGATTTGATTTAAATGTCCGGTATGTACATCACTGTTTTTTTTTTTTTTTTTGTCAGGTAAGTTAATGAGAATAGCTACTGAGAATTTGCGTAGGTATGAGGAAAGTTCCAATGGAAAAACGAATTTGTGTTGGATGTTTTAGAAATTATTGATTAAATACATTCTATCAAACTTTGCCGTTCTTGCAAATGAGCGGAATATAGAGGTTACCATGAATACAAGTATTCATTTTAGAATAATCATCTACAATTGGAACGCAATAAAGATATAATAAAACTGCGGTGTTTTGGCCATTTTCGTATATTGCTCTTGTGTCACATCAATCAATCAATATTTTATAACGTATTTTTGCATGTCCTCAGTATTTGATATACGTTTCTACTAACTGCTCTTGTAACTGTTTAGATTCAGGCTTGTAGGTTCTTCACTAAAATGTGTGTAATGAAAAAAAAAAAGAAGATATTTTCAAGATGTAATTTTCAGATTGACATTGATTCCGTGTCAGGGACCGCGCTATATTGTTTCTGTTTTTATAATATCAGCTCTTAGTGGCAAAGTGTAAAAATTGACAAACTAACGACCCCGATTAGGAGAATCAGTATTAAGATTACGTTATGTGTAAGTGTTAAATTCTTGATTGTTCGGTAAAATTGCATTATCCTTTAATGCCGCCCTCCGTCTCGCAAAAAAAAAAAAAAAAGAATCACACACACACAAAAAAAAAAAAAGAAGCAGAAAGCAAAAAAAATCCCGACTCCACCAAAGATCCCATCCGCATCCCATGCCATCGCCTGCCATCGATCATGCTCCCCTTTCCAATTGTCTACCATATTCAGAAGCAAAGGAAAGAAGAGGGCGGATCCTCACAGGTAAGAGTTTATCATGAGGCAGACTGAGGGTATGTTTATCATCTTCTGTAAGTGATAAATTCTTACCTGTATCTTTAAATGACAGAATAGCACAGATCCCCACAGGTTGTTGAAAGAGTGTGGTGGCCTGACACTTATGAGCCGAACTCCAGCCAGAGATTGACGGGCCAGGCGGGAGGTTGCGGGACACAATACACATAGGGACGTGGAACCGAAAGAGGCTTAATGCGTACATCAGTCAAATAACATCAAATTAAAATGCCTGCTTGATTTGGCCTACTGATCTAAAGAGTCCAAGAGGTACTATAAGGGACGTTGTGCACGTGAACTAGCCCTGCGTTAAGCGTTTCTTTGCCGGCAGACTTGATACACTTCATTTACCACCTTGGGAAGGTGCCCCTTGGAGGCAGCCTGGTGAGTTGCAATGCGGTTGCAATGCGGTGGTCAGAGTTCTCCAAAGAGTGCTGATAAAATGGACGTGCTGCTTCAACGCCAGCACGGGGCACCAAACATTTTTCTCTTTACGCGTGAGGAGGAAAAATGGCCGGAAAACTTCGAGGGGGCCCGAAGATTTTCTTTTTAAATGCCAGAAAGGCGGCCTTGGGCATCTTCCCAGCGCTAATGATTGGATCTACTGACAAAGCACGTTGACCGAAGGAGGCAGCTTTGAGAAATACAGTCTTGACTATACGGGGGAGCGATCCTGAAAGCTGACATGCATAGAGGCAATTATGGCAGACCTATAATACCCTCGAATAGTTGACATAATGGCATCATATTGAACAGTGGTGATGAAGAACTCTGCTAGCCCCTATAGGGGCAGAACATGGACTAAGCGGAACGGGAGCACCATTCAAGGTAACCTGCGAGTGTAGAGCCAAAAGTATAAGTCTGTTCGATTCTCCGAGAAAACATGCTGCTGAACTGGCAGCTCTTTCAGAAACTCCTGTCGCCGGAAAGCGGCAAAATAGTGCGATGCATACGACTTGGAGGTAGACTGATGTAGAAGATTCGGAAATACTTGGAGGAGTTTCAAGGGCCTGCCTGTGGGGAAAATTCAGCTGAGGAAGTCCCAGTCTGCATGGCCAGAGGGAGACTACAAGGAGGTTGGCCTGTTCCTGAGCAACTCTCTGTACAACCCAAGGTATGAGGCTATAATGTGAGAATGCATATGGGCGTATGCCCAACCACTGGCAACCCCCCCCCCCCCCCACACACACACACCTTTCACGTAACATGGCATGGATGGTGCTGAATCAAGAGGAACAGGAAAAGGTCCCACGCGAGGCTGAGTGAAGGACCGACAAATGCTTTGAAACATCGATATGTGGAGTGTCCATCCCGAAAGGAGTTAGTTTTCCCCGGACTAGTTTGCTACCAGGATGAAACCTGCGGTAAGGACTACAACCCATGTGAAAACCCACTGAGAGTCTTTTCACCTGAAAGGAAGGAGCTTGCATAACAAAGTATATCCGGATATCAAAACCTGAGATGACGTGACAACGGTTGAATAGGTCCATGAAGGCGGAAAGATATCCAACCCTTCGGACGGACGTCAGTTGTGACAAGACCACGATAAGAGTCTCCATGCACAAAATGCTGGGGAGGAATGAGCAAATTGATATATTTAAAATTTAATGACATGACGCGAAGGATGCCTGATTTATTCGGAGAAGAGAAATAGGGGATAAACTGAGAAAGGTGACTCCCGACGGGCCCCTTGAGGGTCATTTGTACCTATGGAGTAAGAAGAAAGAGGGAAGAGAGGGGCGACTGGGTTCGCGGCGGGTCCTGCCAGCTGGTTGCCGGGCCGTTGGGCTGTCTGTTTCAAGTTTCATGCTTATTCATCTTTCTTCCTTACAATGTAATATACATTGAAAAGTAGAGGCGGGAGTGGATAGAGATAGCGAACTTTCTGAAAAAAAAAATCTAACGGATTCTTTCAGGCTACCGGATTCCTGTCTACTTCAAACCGGCTCACACACAGAAACTGGTCCATCCAAAGATAAGGTACCGAAGGAAAAGAATAGCAACGTGGTCTACGCCATACAGTGTCAAGGAGAGGGTTGCCAAGAGAACTATATTGGCGAAACCAAGCAGTCGCTACATAAGCGCTTATATCAACATCGAAGACCAGGTACACTGGGCAACGATTCGGCTGTCTTCTCCCACCTAAAGACCTTCAAACACAACTTCAACGACAAGATGTGCGCATTTTAGACAAGGAGCCTCGGTGGTTTGAGAGGGGGTCCGGGAAGCCGTCTACGTCAACTCCGAAAACCTCTCCCTTAATAAGGGTGGGGGACTGCGACACAACCTCTCCCGCCCGGGTGGACAGCTCTGTCATCCGGAGAATTCCTCGTTGACACTTCGAACAATAACGTCGGTAGTGCGTCTGCGCCGATTGGCAACGACGCCTTCCCGCCACCAAGTCAGACTAGCTGATGAAGCGTCCAGGATCGGACATGAAACCGTTCTCGAAATTAAAACAGTAAGTCCAGATGAATTTATTTAATTTTGTACCTTTACCGTCGTATCTAGTAAGAGGCAAAACACTCAGTCCCTCAGATAGTACATAAAATGGAGGTCCCTTGTGTGAGAGAGTCACAACTCGTGTACGTAAAAGATCCCGCTCTATTCAATCAGAAAAGAACAGCTAGGGTGCATAGCGAAGTGAAATGATCTCACATGGTCTGACATCCAACTGGACCAGCTAGTGCAGGTGAGTATACGCTATCCAGCCATCTCATATACAAAATAATGATAATAATAATGATTTTTAAAAAGCTCTGTCTACCTGTTAGGGCAGAGAAGAGCACAGATAGAGCTACGCAGAACACGGGACGTTAAGTGACGGTCGCAAAAGGAGAGAGCAAGGATTACCGCTAACAGGTAACAGTGGTTGGGTAGGTCCACTGGGATGGTACTGGGGTGTAGGACACGTCAGTGGGCTTTCTCTTTCTTTGTTTCGCGAGACAGAGTGCGGCATTAAAAGACAATACTATTTGAAGGATGCTGATCATATGCAAAACTGACGAGGGTAGATTTAAAATGACTTACCTTTGCTCATTACTGCACGAAGTCCCTCCGCAGCGTATGTTTGTGGTAGTGCAATAGATATCCAGTAGAGTGGATAAGGAATGGCTTGAACAGGCCAGATTATTCCTGCAAGAAATGTAAACAGTGTTTACATGATTAAGACATAAACACCAACACTATTCCCGCCTATTATGCATGCAAGTATGCCCTACTTGCCTTCTAAGTTATCTTCTACCCGTGAACCTGTAACAGGTTTCCAGAGTCTTACTCACATAATTTCCTTCGTGCTAGTTACAAGAAGTCAACAACACCAGGCAAGTAATCACTACAGTTTCAGCTACTACGGTTGGGAAGCGATGTGAATCACAAATTATTTACCACTAAGAAGCATGATGGGGTAAAAAGAACCCAAGGCAGCCTGCACAGCTCCTGCCTCCGTGTCACAGATAGACGAGATGAGTAGGCCGAATGACATACCACATAATCCTTGTAGAATACACATCAGCACGATCAAGAAAACATTACCTTCGTTGGGAATCTGGAACGATAGTAGAGGAAAAAAAGATCGAACATTGGCTAACATGATGTTTACAGATCGTCAGCAAATCATTTATTTAGAATAAAACATTCTGGTGAAATCCAAAGGAATAAAGCAAGTATATAACACAAACATCTTTGATCAGATGACATGCACGTTAACTGTTAACTGTATACAGGCATTACGGTATGTGGGACTCCAGTAGTCGCACCCGGTGCATCACATGCACGTTAACTGTTAACTGTATACAGGCATTACGGTATGTGGGACTCCAGTAGTCGCACCCGGTGCATCAAAAGATGTGTGAAAATGTTGACTGATTAAAAGAGGTTATTATTCCTGCCGACTTTGTATCTTATTAATCATAGAAATTTTCCGTTGGCACAGCAACAATTGATACAATTCATTGATGCATTTCAGCACGATTTACAGAATCGGGGAAAAACGATGATATGAAATTCCCTTGTGTTATATCGAAATTATCGTGGTACTCACAAGCCCGCCAGTACTCCATACTGTCGTAATGCAACGAGGCACAACCCAAAAGTAACGAGGGGATATTTTCGAGAAATGACAGCTAGTACATACCAGACGACTTCATAAATACTATGAAAGTGCTTTTGTTTTTATCTTACTCCATTGTCTTTGCAAGCATAAAAGTATGATTTTTATATCAAATTAACCATTTTTACACAACACGCATAGATTAATAATTTGATTCTCTTTTAAGTGTGAGATAATTTTTTTCTTTGTTTCAATCATTGTCAAATTACTATACATCCCCCATACGATAGAAAAATGTACACATGTACTGCCAATTAGACAAAGTTCAGCATGTACAGCTTTCAAGACCAGCAGTATTGCTATACACGTGCATATTTGCATAGAATGAAGATGAAAGAGTATCTGTAGCCAATTTGTCATTAAAATGTATCATTTGTCATTATGTATCTTCTAAAAAACTGTTGCTCATTTATGCTCTCTAATATATCCATATAGGTGGTTTCTATTTATCTCGCAAAAAGTTACAAATCTGAAACCCCATCTCAACTAAAAGTATACCATTCCTTTTACATTGAGCATTGAGCATACTTACCATGGTATGTATTATTTTCGAAATTTAAATATTCAAATAGTCAGCCATCGATACCATTTTCATACCAAATATTACAACAGAGTATGTCTGAAATTACACTGATTTTTTTCTTTTTGATAAAGAATAATTATTGTATTCCACATTACCAACAAAAGGTCACTGTGGGTTGATGTCCTTCCATTCAAAATTTGATTTGCCTTGAAATTTATTAATTTCTCTCGCATATTTCAAATATCATATGAAAATGATCTCTGCAAATATTTCTTGTACTTTACAGTGTCTTTTATACCGACATTCCTGGAGAACTACATTTTAAAAAATCTATTTCTCTTGCTTTGCACACGCGCACAATGTACACTGTATTTTAAGACGAAGACTAATCACCGAATTAAA
The DNA here is from genome assembly GCA_033980235.1 of Diadema setosum. Lineage (NCBI taxonomy): Eukaryota > Metazoa > Echinodermata > Echinoidea > Diadematoida > Diadematidae > Diadema > Diadema setosum. Next base: position 14,703,467 of record CM067070.1, on the reverse strand, counting down.
TAGAACCAGAATGATACCAGATAGAACTACCTTGAAGATAAACATGGTGAATAAGAGCACGACTGTGATTTGGACTGCGATGACCAGAAATTGCATGGATACATGAGCGATGGTCACCTCGCCAGTGCCAACACCTGTAATTTGATAGAAAAAAAAAATGTTTGTTAGCAGTATGGTTCTGAAATTTTCAATCTATCTTCAACACAGCAACCTAATGCATTATTGGCATAGCCATGGTTACATAGCAAAAAATGGAATCTGTTCATCCACAGATATGTTTATGTACATATGAAACACATTGGCATAAGGCATAAATTCATGTATCTATAATCAAAAACATGGAAACACGGTTCATTTATAACTATTTTCATGTGCAACTGAAACATTCTGAGGTGTCAAAATTTTTCATTCCTTCACCTCCATGAGTTAAAACGAGAGTATCAATTGTTATATAAACTATAGCTTCAAAAGGGAATTTTCGTCAACAGTCACATTAGGTCGTGAGTGACAGGTATAAGGGGAGGGGGGGGGGGTACTTCAAGATCCAGTCTGTTCAACATATCATTAGCGAAAATCATCACCTATTGTTTGTGTTGTCAAAATCTTCCTCTCTTTTTTTATTAGGTGACCTATATCACCTATTGTATCTGTACGGAGTCTTCCTTTCTTTTTTTTTCTTCTTTATTTCTACCACATTTTGCGGACCCTATATCTTAAACGATCGCCCTGTCACTGTACAGGCATGCCCACCTGGAAACATTGAACTGCACATTACTTGACTATAAGACCATTCTGAAGCAAATAATTTTCACACAACAATAGATATATAATGTACTCTTAAATGAATCCCACAAGGATTGGAACAATCATCCCCCAGCATTCCAACTGATTCCCACTGGTTAATTACTAGCCATCCCCTTAAACAATGACTTAACATGAAAATTTTCCATCGTCTTATCTTCATATCAATATCTACTGACGATAAGCTTTTTATGATGATAACTTATATCTCTGACGTCATTTAGGCGCCATTTTGTGTTTTTGAGATAATGTTAAATAATTGATTATATCTTCATAGCTAAACGTCACTTCCTTATCATTTTCAGTAGACATAAAAGTTCAAGTCATCTTATCTCCTTACGCTATGCTAATCGGACAGGTCATCATGCTCAAAATGCTCAAAATATTTAAGATAAAAGTTGTTTTGCGTATTGGATTCCGCCAAGTGTGAGTTGATATCCCACGAATGTTCCGTTGCCGGTGTTATAGTATACGGTTTTGCAGACACATGCTGTCCGAGAGTCTGACGATCGGGCAATGTATTTTTTGAATCATTATCTAGGGTAAAAGTCGGTCATATCCACAGTACAGCCATTAGAAAACTTTGTAAATATGACGTGAATAACAAATTGGACTATTCAGGGATGACAGAATTATAAATATTGTATCTCTATATCGAAAACACTGCTGTTATATATTCATCATGACGTCGACATTATCAATATCACATTATTGAAATGAATGTTTACTTCGGGAATGTATATCCTCTTTACTCTTTCAAGACGATTTTGGCTAATTTTGGTGCTCTTTATTCATGATTGGTACCTCCTAAGAGAGGACAGTTAGAAATCAAACAGTACATTTAACAAAGTATGCTATTATTGATTTAGAAGTAATCACACCCTTTCTATTCCTCAATTCGTGACCCTCTTTTCCACGACCAAGGACAAAATCAAACATGACTCTAAAGTGTTATAAGGGTCATCTTTGTCCTTAAATAGTCCTCTTGAGTATGAACCTGGACCCTAATGTACATGACGAGGATGGCTATGTATAAACTTTCCGTTGTTGCAAAATGATCAGTTGGTCAAATTCCACGAGCCTACAAAATTTTACAAAACAAAGGGAAATTGTATGTGTGTGCGTGTGGGTGTGTCATGCTTTCCAAACGTATTTCATCATGATTAATATCGGAGTTTAGCTCAACTTGAAATAAAAAAAGAAACAGTTGTCCTGCCGAACACCTACACGCAATTTCTGTTTGTTTTGTATTGGAGGTTGCAGTGCTGTAAAGTTTTGTAGGCTCAAAGAGTTTAACCATCTGATCATATCATGATTATACTAAGAGTAAGTTGATACATAGGCATCTTGGTTATGCAAAGTGGGGTCAAAGTTCATACTTAATAAAAAGGCCTATCTTAAGACCAAGATTACCCTTATAACACTGTAGAGTTCTGTTTAATTTGTTTGTGTAGGAATCTCTCCCTTGGTCGCAAAAATGAGAGTTAAAATTGAGAAATGAAAGGGTAACGATTACTTTTGAATTAATGACACCATACGCTGTTAGCGTGTCACCTAATGAAAAAGAAAGGAAGATTTCGTACGAACACATTAGGTGATGCGCCCATATAGCGTTTCACCCAATAATCGCAGACACCAAACACATATCACTCTACGGTTACCCGTTAGGTACATCCGTTTAGTCAGATATACCATGCGCTTACTGACCTGCTACCCACGTACGGTCCATTAAACCTTCCTTACGCTCCACCACAAAGGTCACGGAAGTCAAACCCACCGCCAAGAAGAAAATAACACTGCATGACATAATCGAAGAACAACAGGAAGCTTGAATTGTGATTCATTCCATAATATCATAATCACACGTTATCATAATCTACATGTTTTTGGCACACTGTACTAAGCCACTTCGTAATTTGTTCATGTGCATTTTCTCAAATGACATTTCTACAAAATCTAAATCCATATATACAAATAACATTGAGAGGTCCATCCCACCCCCCCCCCCCCGCTTCGTTAGAGTCGTGACTCCGAACATGGACCTAAATAACGAATGAACTTTCAACAAATCAAACCACTTTGAAGTGCGAGATCCGCCGCCACCTGACTGAGCGCACCTCAATGAATACAGGTGTCTCGAAAATTATGCTTGCATTGCATGCATCGTCACTGACAAAATAATTCATTCCGGTCTTATTTGGCTGTTTCAATCGGAAACGTCTTTGAATAAACGCCAATGATGAGCTGGTAGCCAGCGTCACAACATGACTAATTTTGCTAATTTCGTGTCATTTGCTTGGAAATCACAGACTCGCTCACTATCGCTGACACATACGACCTTGCCTTATAGTGAGAGACACATATCCGCTTCCCTTACTGTCTCTTTTTTATTCTAGAAAATGTGCCGTAAAGATGGAAAATGAGATTACAAATCATCAATTAGCTGAAAAGTTAGCTTTCTCTTTAAAGTATCTGCATTTCGCTAATGAAGATATCTGAGCGATGATATACTGATACATACCAGAACTGCACATGCATTTTCCTTGATTTACGACAGTTATGTTTTGATAACTGCATTTGGTTTATAGTTTGGTTCATAGTTTTCAAAGCTGTCTCGTGTTTTGCTCTGGCTTGTCGCCGGCGTAGATCATAAGATTAAAGCAGGGAAGAGTGACTGAAATGTTTTTGTGACACTTTTGACATAGACAGAGGCATGCATAAATTAACGACATGATGAATGTCCATGTATAGTAGGTCCATCCTCCGAATGAAAGGCAGAACGAGATATCTTGAGAGCCAGTTAAAACTCGACCACGACCGTAAGGAGGCTAGGAGGAATTTTTTGACCCCCTTTTCTTTATACTCGGATGTTAGAGATTTTCAAATAATTTAATCTGTATATAAGAAAATCACTTAACAATTACATTTCATTTTTGTTTGTTTTTTTGTGGTAATTACAATAGTTGTTATCGTTTCTCATGATATCTGTCGCCACTCAATTCACTTCCATTTTCTTTGTCATGACTGGTGAGCATTATCCAGCTCCATATAGTGCATATCAAGAAAAGATAATCTATTTTAGAAGGGCTACTATTTCATAATTGTCATTAATGGAAAATCAATGTTGGTCGTGAGGAAAGGGGATCTCTTCCTCTGTCCATTTATACATAATTACATTGACAAATGTCATGCATGACTGAGCACATGGACTCTAATGACAACAAGGACAAAATGCACTTTTTCCCAAGTTTGAGTGTTATCGCTGAAAGAACACTGAATGGACGAGATCTGTCAATTAAAATGGTCAGATTAACAGGTCAGCCTGCACGACAGCAGGTTTGTGTTTTTAGGGTTTCTTCTAGCTTTTTATTGTCCATAACCTTCAACATGGCCACGCTGTCGATAACTTGGTCACTCCTACAAAGGCTTACCCATTATCCACTTTTCTTTCTTCACATCTAAGCTATGTGTTGTATAAGAACACAGAAAACGGACTTTGTGGGTTGGCCTTTGTGGGAGTGACCAAGTTATTGGACAGGTGGCCATGTGAAAGGTTATGGACCACAAAAGAAACTCTAAACACAAACCCTACACACAAACCTGCAGTCATGCAAGTTGGCCTATTTCTTGAGCCACTTTCATTGACAGATCCTATCCATTCAGTGAGATATTCATTGTTCCTTCATGTGACACTCAAACATGGAAAAAGTGCAATTTTTCGTTGTTATCTTTAAAGTTCATATGCTTAGTCATGCATGACATTTGTTAACATCTAACACTGCGCTCTCTATAGCTGACAATCATGAAATAGTAGCCCTCAGAAGTTGGATTACTTTTTTTATACGCACTGTAGACCTAGTACATAGCGAAGACGAACATTCGGAATAAAAGGTGGCAGATATAAAAGGATTTACCCTCTCACACCCTGAATATTTATTTCTTCAGTTTCTTGATTGACAGTTTCAACATTTTCCGTCAAGAGTTTGTACGAGATCATTGAATTGCACTTCTAAAAATGGAAAAGTTCCCCCTCCTACCTACCACACCCTCCCCTCGCTTGTGTGTTCCCCCAAATATTGAACATAATCTGCACCCCCATGAAAATATCTCTGCGTGTACAGCAATAAACTCGACCGAGATGTCTTGCACTCCTCTTCATTCATTACCACGAAGCGATCAACCTGAAAGAGGAAATCCACCCAAGAAAAAGAAACTCCAAAAAAAGCGAGAAAAAATGTCTACAGAAGGTTCCAAAAATGACAAAAATCGGATTAGATATAAGGAAGATATGACATTTTTAAATTTCACATATAAAGTAAAAAGATCATGTCTTGACCAGTCCTTAGGAATATTAAAATGAGCGAGTTGATGATATCATGCCCTCACAAATTTTCACGTATGTAATGACATGAAATTGTTGTTTTCACCTAATACAGGTAAAAGCATATTCCCATAACAAAATATATCAGAGTTAATCTTGTTCTTTTTATATTTTGGGTAGTTTAAGGCAAGTTTTATATTCATACAGCTGAAATATTAAACTTTTATCATTTTTGAAGTTGAAATAAATAAGAAATTGCTCTAGCAAATTTCTTCTGCCCTGACCTTATGCAGAGGTCGGGAACACCCCCCCCCCCTCCCACACACACACACACACACACACACATTTGTTTGTTTGTGTTTTTTTTCTCTTCCAAAAGAAAATTATAAAATAATGTAACAAACGCAAAAAAATCGAAAACAGGCAGAACTCCAAATCAGGTACGGCCGATTGTCCTTGTGAATGAAAACTTCTCGTTGAAAGCTGTCAAGATAATGTGAAGACCCCCCCCCCCCCCATACTACTCTCTGTACTGATATACTCCATAGTACCCTTCTACTTTGTTAACCCTGCCAGCGCTGTATAAGGGCAGACGGGCCATATGTGTGTGCGTTTTTCTAAAAATTTTCCCAATTCTGTGAGAATTCGTCGCTTTTTGTATTTTGTGTACTGTTATGGTGTACGGCGTAAATGTCATGACAATATTTTGTTTTCTTTTCATTTGACGCCGTTAATAAAATGTTAACAAAGATTGTGCCAATTTCAGCATATCTTACCTTATGATGACACCAGCAGCCATAAAGTCTGTGAAGGTTCTTTCAATATCACCATAGACTGCAGTGAACTGTTGGCAAATGTAGTCATTTTGGCAATCAGAGGAAAAAAAATGTAGGCCTAGCTATAGTGACGAACAACAACGTTCATAAAATGGTTAACTTTTAAATGCTATTAAGTCTTAGGAAATCCAGTAAAAGAAGCAATGATCTTAGCCTTCCAGACATCACTACTGAAGGGTATACAAAATATGTTCTCTGTGATCACGCAATACCGTAACTAAAGTACTTTGTAAATTACATACATTATACATATAGGCAAATAGGTGATACATTAAAGTCGTGTTGTATGTAGTTTCTCCATTTGATATTTCGTATTGTACCAAAGATAGAATGCTCTTTCGTCCTACTTACACGTCTTGCAGAACGCTCTGTAAGACCAGGGAGGAGTGGCTTAGAGCCCCCAACCTCCTCCCCAACACAAACACATACACTTTTAACGTATTAATATAAAAGAGGAAACGGAGCTTAGCTGGCAAACTGTGCTCATAATTCAGATGTCAAACTAAGTTAATATAATCAGCAACAAAAGAAGCAGGACCATACGTCAAGATTTTTAGATCCCTCCTGTTGGAATGGTTACTGGTCTTTCGGTGTTGTGTTTGTTAAAACGGCACCCCGCCTCTCTCGTGTGGTTTTAGGGGGTCTATTGCCACTTGGTCTTCGATCAGATGGTCTGCTTCCCAGTTCGTCTAACACCACTAACGTTACAGCGAAACTCAATTTCGTCTAATGCCTATTTGGTCTAATCCTCACTTGGTCTAATGCCCAGTTTGGCTAAATATCATTTCGCCTAATGACCAGATGGTCTAATTCTTGTTTGGTCTAATATCATTTGGTCTACTGTCAGTTCTTCTAAATTCCGATAGTCAATATTTATCATTTGGTCTATGGACATTTCGGCTAATTAGTGCGTGGTCCACTGCCCGCTTGGTCTATATTTCACCAGGTCCAATAGGCAGTTAGTCTACTTCCATTTCGTCTAATATCCGGTTAGTCCACCAGCCATTTCGTCTAATATCCGGTTAGTCCACCAGCCATTTCGTCCAATTAGCATTTCGTCTAATCACTGTTTAGTCTAATGTTCATTTGGTCTAATTTCCAATAGGGCTGCTCTCGTTTCGTCTACAGACAAGATGCAAATGTCACAAAAACGAACCCTGGGAATAACGAATCCTATTCTTTATTTTAAACAAACTTTATTTCATAACCCTTTAAATAGCAAACCTTACCTTATTTTTGGATTAACAAACCTGAGGAATAATAAATACTGTAACTATCAAATGCACAAACACGCGCTTGTAGGCCTTTTTTTTTTTCTTGCGTCTTCTTACTCTTATAGCTAAAGGTCAATGAAATGCTAAAAAGCGGGTATTCATATTACATGTCTTTCCGGGACTAAAAATAATAATAATTTGGAGAGAGAGAACAAATGGGCTAAGAATCCCATCATGAACTGGCTACAGTCAAATCGACAGTGCAGCGTATTTTGTACCTTTGTCATGTCGATGGAAACTGAAATATGTGACCTGCTGCAGGTTTATTTTATCCAAATGAATGATTTCCACACAGCAGCGCAACACGTTGAAAAGGAGTCATAAATATGCTACGGATGTCATAAACCAAGAAGGTATATATGGAAGGCTAGCTCGCCTCGTACCACGTTGCTTAAACAATATAGTGTACTAAGTCCACTTGTCCATTTGTGTATACCATCAATCATGTCAATAGGGTATAGAGATACAGACACTTACATCTACTGGTACTTCTGCAACTGCTGGGTTGATCCCGTTGTCAAGAAGGAGAGAAGAAACAAATTTCTGCAAAGAGGTAGACAAGTAGTTGAATGTGAAGAATACTTGCATTTGTAACAAAAAGTGAATTAAGCTACTTTTCTTGAATGCTCCTGTTTTGAATGTGACTTATATATCTTTAAGACATTTGTCTTCATGATGTGACATATTTGCATACATTGTACATTGCAGATCTTATTACTCACTTACAAGATAACATTAAGTGACAGCTACAATCACAGACTATCTGATCTGATCTGACAGGTGTATAACATGTGACATTGTAAAATATATATTGAATTAGTTCCCTGCATTATTCATATCCAAATTGACATTGTTCTCCTTGGTGTACACATTGTGTACGATTGGAATTGCAGTGGCTCCTGAGCAGAGGTTACCACTATGAGCTGTTTGGTGTGTTCTGTCGATATGAGACAACCTTTATCACAGAGAACATCTGACCAATCAGGTGATGGCCATGGAAGCACATGTCAAAATGAATGGAAACAAATTACAAAGTAATCAATCTAATATCATATTAAAATCTAAGAAAACTTTTTAAATCACAAAATGACAAAGACGCATGTGAAAACGACGAAACACAGTGGCTGACGCTTGCTTATTTGAAGTTTGAAATTTGAATAGAGATGCATTCATATCGTATATCGATGTTAGACTCACCTCGTAAGCTTCCAAAATTGCTTGCTGTAGTGATAGCGCGATCTGCTGATCTGTATTTGGAAAAGAATGCAAAAGGTAAGTCAAATAATCATACCCTCCGTAATACTCCTGAACTCAGCATGATTCCAAAGATATGATGGATGTACTGCTTATAAAACTGGTATTAATATCATAACTGCCACTGCTTTTTAAGTTTGTCCATGTTCTTCTTTCCCCTTTCCTCTTCCTCAGGTTTGTATTTCCGGTTCCTTCCTCTTCCCTTCCATTTTTTTTTTAAATCTGCCCGTGCACATTGCTGGTGCCAGAAGATGCTACAATATCATGATCAAAGTTACATTCAAAGTTAGGCCTACATTCTATCCTTGCAAGGGAAGTGGTCGCGCGCTATTCAATCAATCTGAACATATACTATCCTCATTCTTAGGCGTTTTCACATCAGCCCGATGTTTCGAAATAGCGTGCTATTTTCTACCTTGGGAAATTAACCCGATCACGAAATAGCGCGCTATTTGATAATGTGAATACAAATTAGCGCGCTAATTTTATCGCTCTGATCAAGGAGCTTCAAAGCTCCTTGCTCTGGTCGAGAAAATTTCTCGAGTCTAACTCGGGAAATTTCCGAAACAGCGGGATAATTTGCGAACTAGCGCGCTAGTTGATAATGTGAAATCGCCTCAAGGAATTAGCGCGATGCATCCCATCATGCCTAGCGTGTGTGATGGCAATCACGCGGGTAATTTTTTTGATAAAAGTTCGGTGCATTAACATCATAATGAATTGTTTCTCCTAAAGGACTCGCTTACTCTACATATTAATGCACTGTGACTGTGTATGTGTGTGTGTGCGTGTGCGTGTCAGTCTTTGCTTATGCACAAAAGGCATATATATGCAATGCATTTTATTTGATGCATTCAATTCATTTTCTCACCTTATGCATCTGTGCAAGTCGAATTTTGCACTCTCGCAAATAATGCCTCCTCGTCATCCAAGCGTGAATATGATAACATTTCGTTCATGTTTTTCGAAAGTGTTAACTTTTTAATGTCGCGCTGTAGATTATGACATATTTTGAAAAATCTGTGGTTCCAATGGTCATTGCAGACTCGAGCTTAACTGTGAACTGGTTTATGCACACCAAGACACGCAGAAAAAAAAAATACGAACTAGAAATGTCGCTTTGGCGACTGGTATGCCTCCGCCATAATGCATGATTTTCCCAATAGGTCTAGATAGTACATGTGGACACTGTGTGATTACATTTTCACAAAATTGGCAAAATATTGGAATGACAAGTTTGTCACAAATGTGTTGAATGTTCACCTTCCTTGACGTAGGTTTAATTGGATGAATAAAAGAGCATGTATCTAGGGATTTAAGGACTTTAACTTGACTTTGACCCATTCATACATTTAGGCATTGAGTAATTTTCAAGGTACAGGTGTGGAGAAAAAGTGCAATTTCTGAATTGAATAGTAAATTGTTACCATTTTCATCTGGCCCTTGACCCTAAAATTCATAAGATAATTACTTTCAGGTAGAACATGCATAATATGTACTAAGTTTCAAGGTAACTTGAGCCACTTCCGAGATATGGAGGAAAAAGTTAGTCCAGCACTTTCACATGATCTTTGACCTTTTGACCTTTGAGGCACAAGAGAAAAAAACACTTTCCAGAGAATTTCTATTACGTTACACACGCATACACCAAGTGTAAAAAAATAACCCTTCTGGCATTGCATAAATATGAGGGTAATAGTAAAATTGTGAAGTCTTGCACTTGACCTTTGACCCCTGACTTTTGACCCCATGAACCCTACATTCTCTAGATAATCACTTCCAGTCAGTACATGTATATACTATGTTCCATGAAGATACCTTGAACAATTTTCCAAGGTACGGAGAAAAAAAAAGAAGTTTTAATATTTTTACTTGACCTTTGACCTTTGACCTTTGACCTCATGACCCAAACTTTCACCAGAGAATCTTAATTGGGTAATACATGTACACACTAAGTTTCAAGAAAATATCTTCAGGCATTCAATAGATATGGTGGAAATAGTGAAATTTTATGTATTTGACCTTGACCTTTTGACCTTTGACCTTGAGCATGTGCACCCAAAAGTTGACAGGCACAACTTCACCCCCTAATACACATACATGCCAAGTTTCATTAGGATACCTCAACAGGTTTCGATAGTTACCTTGTCCACAAAATGCATTACGGACGGACGGAAGGACGGACGGACGGAAGGACGGACGGACGGACAACCCGAAAACATAATGCCTCCGGCACCACTTCGTGGCGGAGGCATAAAAATTGTACTGTTCAAATGACTAAAGCATGGAGTAAAAGCTATTTCGTCCGAAAAATTTAACATTAGTGCCAAACCCGGAGAACACAGTTATACATAAATGTGCTGAAGATTTTAGATTATCTCTATATTTTAAGATAGAGATACTTACATACTTTTCCAGTACTTAAGCATCAATAACAAGGATATTTTCAGAAAACTTAAAGGAAATGCTCCGTACAATATCAATCTTTCTTTGATAATTATGTTTCAGACAGTTTTAACTCATCGCCGCAAGAATTAGATTATGATTTTGGGAAGGCCTTGGATTGGGTCAGGAGCTACCTCATGAACAGGAAGCTATATCTCTACATGATTGTACTTCACAAATGTTAAACATCAAATGTGGGGTTCCACAGGGAAGTTTATTTGGTCCACTCTTTTTTACTGTTTATATAAATGATTTTTGTAGATCATCAAATGTTCTCTCTTTCATTCTTTTTGCGGAGGACTCAAATTGGTTTTGTTTTCGCACAATAATCCTCTTACCCTTGGAAATACAATAAACTCAGAATTAGAAAAATGTCGCCCAGTGGATAAAAGCAAATAAATCATCTCTAAATCTTCAAAAACAAAATATATGCTTTTAGCAACTCTACTGAGGCACTACCCGTTGATATTGTTTTTGATGGTACTCCACTGGAAAATGTTTCCTATGTTAAATTTCTTGGAATAATAGTCGATAATAAGCTTTCGTGAAGATGTCGCATTGATAGTATATGTAAAACTATTTCACACAACGTTGGTATGATTAATAAGCTTGAATTTTTATTTTCCTTTATCGTCCCTGCTTACATTATATTTATTAATAATATTGTCATATTCAAATTTTGGTATTTTTGAGTGGGGAAATACACATCAAACAAAACTACTTCTATTACTAAAGAAATCATTCCGTATCATGTCATACTGCATTTTTGTCTCATACTGTCCCGTTATTTTTTTAACACAAAATATTGAAAATCAGAGATTTGTCTTTGTTCAGTCTAGGACAATTTAGGTATAGTTATAATAAAAAAATCTTCCTAATATTTGAAAGAATGTTTCGAAGACTTCATAATAATATAAAAACAGTTCAAACGTTGAACTCTTTCAAAAACAAATTAATGTTGTTTCTATTGAAATCTCATACACACAACAGAATTAGGTTCGTTTTATCATCTCAATTAAGTCATCATTTCTTTAAACATTAAAAATGTATGAATTACTTTTTTTCTTATTAGAGAAAAAGAATCCGTCAAACACAAGTCCTCCTCAGATGTTCCTGTTATTGTACCGTATATACCACTGTGTCTAGTCTCTCCTTCTTTTATGTCCGCTCTTCTGCATTCTTATCGGTATAATTGTGTACACAAGTCCTTGCCATATATTCAATCCAGGTTGTATTTTATCATTACTCTTACATCATGGAATCCAGTCTGCTTGCGTCCATGATTGCACGTGCTGTAGTTTTTTTCCTTCTTTTTTCTCCCTTCCCAATTTAATTTCACGTCAGATGACAGTGGTTCTTTTGACATGGCTCATATCGGTTTGTAGCTGCGTTAATTCATCATTCGCTGTCTTATGTATTTTCTGACGGTCCTATATCGTACAAGCTTTGCTTTTTAGTGGGAACCTCCATTTCCGTTTCCATCCTTAATTAACTTGTACTATATGCAAATGGATACGTACTATATGCATACGTATATATCTAAAAAAAAATATAAATCTAAAACTATTTTTCTTCATTTGTTACTCATTTTCACATGTACTTTGTTAATTTACGGTGTTTTTTTGTTATGACAAATACTGTATGTTCTGCCTGTACATTGTATATAGTTTCTATTTATTTGATGGAAATAAAATAAATTTGAATCTTGAATCTTGAAAACAACAACTTTTATACAGGGTTTGCAAAGACATTCCCCTCCTTGGTGAGCTTCATGCAAGCTATCCGTCTGCCAGAAACAACCTTTGTCACAAAGATATGCGTTAAATTTTAATATGCCGATAAAGGTTTAGTTCTCTAAAATAAATGTAAATGTATATATAAATCAAATCTGGAAACATATTCATGATTTCAATTTTAGATTACTTTTTGACCTTGTATATTTGGTGATACGGTATACTAATAATAATCGCCCACTTACTTGTCGCGTCCAGGCCAACTTTGATGGTGCTGCCCTGTAGTGTTGTATTATCCACCAAGCCAAAAAACAACCTGTTCAGATAAAACAATCAAATACAGTACGGTGTTGAAGTTGTACGCCACAGAATGTCCTTTGCGCATGAAACATGCTGGCTTGTGGTAGGTCTTATGCACAGTAGATAAGGTCAAACCAATGTAACCATTTCGTGTAGCGGGTATTTTGTATAGCATACCCATTACATGATATGCATTTCTTTCTTTTAATTAATTAATTTATTCATTCATTCATCTATTAGTGGATTAAAAGACAACTACCATGGCAGCCAAGACCAGTCGAATTGAGATAGTTTTCACAATAAGACAACATAGCATTAACAATCTCACATACAAATTGCTTAAAAAAAAAAACACTTACATTACAATACATATCTGAACCGCTCGTGTATTGCTCGTGCATACACTCTGAATCGGTCGTGTATTCTGAATATCGTATTTCTACTATTACTTTTAACATGTGGGTCTAGGGAGATTTATCTACAGGTGTGCGACTTTTAAACATACCCCGAAGATGACCTTCATTCCGGGTGGAACTGCATAGTACAGTATTACTGAACAGAAGCCGAGTTCACTTTTAGATCTAAAATTCAGCATTATAAATCAACTTAAAAATTGCTTGAACGCTGTTTTGAAACCTGTTTTGAATTGTGATTCATAACAAACTCCCAGGCCTAAAAAATAGCAGTGAACAAGCCCTGGAGTAACTATCCCATGAGGTTAAAGATTTTTGGGGAGTTAGTGGGAAAACAACGGTGTCCTAGGGATGTAGCATCCCATGTGGGTGAGCAGTACGAGCTGTCATACTGACATCCTTTTTGGATTGTAAACACTAGAATCACTGTAGTCACATCATATCAAGGTAGAAATACAGTGTAGAAATATCTTGAATGGTGACTTGCACAAATTAATAAAAATTAAATTCGATATCATGATCCTCTTGATTTGACACTGGCATAGCTACAGCTCAGAAACATTTTGATTGGAAACGGATCTTTCACAAGATGATTTCGCTTGTGGATCCTGAGCTACGTATGTAATAAATAACTGTTGTGACATTATGCGTTGAGTTGATGTGACATTATGCGTGAGAAATCTGTTGACATTATGCGCAGATGTGACATTATGCGTAAGAAGAGTATGGTGATATGCGTTCTGTGGTGGATAGTCAACGCGTAATGTCCCTCTCTGCGACACTATGCGTCGGTATGACATGCGCCTGTTTGTGTGGGCGCAGCCGTAGCGACATGATCACTGATTGGCTGGCTGCTCACTCGTGCCCAACATCGGGACCGGACGCTATTTTGGCTGAGAACCTCAGGTCTTCCCCAGGACGGGACGTTTTTCGGATTTGAGTATGCGCAGAAGCAAATTTTGCAGGCGGTACGCTCAACTAGCGAAAGTTCCCTGTTATTGCTTGTAACAAGCCCTCTGTTGCTCTAAATCACACCCAGCTCAAAGTGAACCGTCGACGATCGGATAAAATTACCAGAATGCGATCTAAATATTGTCAAATTTATGATATGGAGACGCTGTGGAGACAGCATAAAGATATCGAGAAAACTACATGTACTATTTCTGAAGTGTGTAGGTGTAGTTAAAGAGGGGGTGGAAGTGACGCCAATTACACAATCATGTAGTAGGCCTACATGATTGTTCGTCATCTGTTTAATAAGTGCTTACGGTGGAAATAATCCTGCAAGTAAACAAACTGCCTAATCAGCACCGCCATAGTGATTCTGAAGCTAACTATGGCGTATTTATAATAGTTGCAATTAGCGTAATATCATACCATCAACTCACCGTTGCTGCAAGTAATGACTGTAGTTGCTTGGAATTTCAATGATTCCCCAATACGCTCCTTCTCCAATGTTCTTGTAAGCTTCTTCCACAGTGTTAACATGTTTCTGACAATTGAAGAAAATTGTATTGAAACTCAACCATTGTCTGTCTTGTGAGGTACAAAGATTATTATTTACATGGAGCAATGTTACAGTGAAGTAACTATTCCGAAGGCGACTTTAAGTACTAGTACACACATTATCTACATACACTCAGCAAAAAAGGGGAAAAACAGAGAAACTAAACACTTTTTCCAGTGCATATTTTTCATAGAAGATTTTGATAAAAAAATGTTGTGTCTTATACCATATTCAAGTTTATGTAATTGGCTATCATCAACATCCAACCCAGTGCAGCAGCTAAACCCAACACACATCCAAAGAATGCAGCCTGGCGCCAACCTAGAACACGTGTCCTTCTCAGGACAGGCATGGAAGGATGTTACACGGGTTGGCGTTACTATACTGAACCTGAATGTGAGCTTACACTTACTACAAACCCATAAACTTACAATCCTCCTTCTTCAAGAAACCCACATGGGCGACAACTCCCGACTGAAAATCCGCTGTTACACCTTGATCGCTTACAAGGAGTGTGACATCCATAGAACAGCCACTTTCAACAGGACTCGACTACCTCCCCTCCAGACTCTATTGTGAAACTGATGTCCATCATCAACGTATACAAGCTCCCTAAAGCCCGGCTCCTCGTAGATACTATCCCTGCTTTCGACTCAACCGGTATCTTCGCCGCTGCCTTCAACTGTCGTAGCAACAAGACAGTTTTCACTGCGGTTATAGTCTGGAAGGTGGAAACCCCCCTCAAACTCCGATCTTGCATTCGCATTACTCAATAGTAGTATTGAGTGAGTACCATTGAGTAGTTTGCGATGGGCTGAAGAGCTCACGGCACTATCCTGAATCCCTGAACCATTTGTGCACAATTGTTTGTTTTCCTTTAACTAGCTAAATTGTGGATGAGGATCACAACACGGTGTATGCTATCACGGCATACATTCCACACGGTAACGATCTAAAAGCACTCGTAAGACGAGTTTGCTCTTCCGTCCTGAATCTACAATTGACCCCTAAAATATTCCTTCCACCCATGCACTGTAAGGGTCTGGAACTGTGGTGGCCCTGAAGTACGCTCGACAACAGGTCACGTGCGCCGTGAATTTTGCGACCAGGTCGCGAAATTCGCGATTTGGGACGCCAAGTTCGTGACTCGGGACGCGAATTTCATGACCCGGGACACGAACTTGGCAACCGGGGACGCAAAATTCGCGTCCTGTGGTCGCAAACTTCGCGACCCAAAGTTGCGAATTTCGTGACCACAGGACGCGAATTTTGCGTCCCCGGTCGCCAATTTCGTGTGCCCGGTCGCCAAGTTTGTGTCCCGCGTATTGAAATTCGCGTCCCGGGTCACGAACTTGTCGTCCCAAATCGCGAATTTCGCGACCTGATCGCAAAATTGACGGCGCACATGACCTGTCGTCGAGCGTACTTCGGGCCACCATATGGAACCACCTACCATACAATGCCGTCACTGCACCCCTACCGTTGATACCTTCTAGTTGGCTGCCCTACCAAGTATCAGAAGGCTGCAGCCTCCTGTAGGGTCCAAACTGCTGTAAGCCTGACAACTTGATTTCACTTGCATGCATTTGCCATTTTACTGTTGAAAATAGTGACAGCACTTTAAAGCACCGTTAGCCAGTGTCGCCGTCGCACAATCCATCCTAGTTTTGCTTGCTACAAACTGCTGCAGGGATTATCCATTCAAGGTTCAAGGAAGAATCATGTCAAAACAAATTGACGTACAACTACTTGACTGATACTTAATACCTGAATGATAGTTTCATTGTCGAGTTGATCTAGGAAGCATTTGCTGTACTGAGGTGGGTCTTCCAGGTTGACGATTCCAACCGCAAGGTTTTTAGGAGGAGCGCCGATAGCGAGGAAGAAAAGACTGATCTCCAAGATTGGAACCAAAAAGTAGAATGCTGCAAGTCTGAGGGGAAGGAGACATAAAGTATGAATAACCCGATCGCATGAAGACTGATAGTGTCTTTACTACTTGTATGCAATGTTTGTCTTCTCAGTGACATTTGTTCGCCACAGTCAATATGTACATAATACAATAATATATAGCTAGCAAAGCATTGGCACATCAAAAACAATAGCAAAGAATGATGGAATTAAATCATAAAATCAACACTGCCTCTTCTAGCACATGGCACAACTGTTCAGAAAGCAAGGGGAATGATATAACCTTCAACATATATCAGTAACAAATAGAGGGAACGTGTACTTTTCATGAAAATGGACATTCTATGAGACTCTTTTCATACTTCTTTACGTTTTTACCAATACGTCACGTTAAGAATTGTAGTAGCCTTCTAATTCTGCTATGGCGGCACCAAAATTTTAAAAGTTCATAACTTTTCAATAGGTCGTCCGATTTTCCTTAAACTTTACTGTGTTTTACTAATATTACTGCATTTCCTAGATTAACATACATATTTAGGTTTCATTGTCCTTTTAGTATATTCAACTATTTGATAGCGTGAAATCACCTGGCTGGTTCGAGATTACTTTAGTAAAGGTGCATGTAACCTTTTTTTTTTTTTTTGGCAGGTGAATTACGGCAATGTATCAAAGTCTCATAAAGCAACTCTTTATTCTTATCCAACAGTTCCTCAAAATATTTTTATGGTAATGGTACATGAATCAAACACAATTTTTTCATACCCAGGGTTCCGAACAAGTTTGATCCAGTCTTTGATGAAAAGAGCCCACATGCTCATGATGCTGGGTAGGAGATCTGTGCATTTCAGACGAGGCTTATCTGAGAAAGAAGAGACGAAAACATAAACATGGATTTCTGTGTTTGTCAACATGTTTAGATGCGGGAGGTTTTACAAATGGAGTGGCAACTCTTCGTAGTCCATGTAAACATATGGTAGGGTTCTAGAGCATTACAATAAGATTTTAACATTCCTATACGCTTTAAAGTCATACTCAGCACAACTCTAGCTCTCAAAACCCTGTTTTAACAGACCTGTCGCGACAATGTCCGGAGAACAAAGTCCTCGTCTCGGGTAATAAAACCGCAAGAGAGAGTAAAGGTGGGGTACCGTTTTAACAGACAAACACCAAAAACCTTCGTGTAGGTTTCCACGATTGTGCAAATTTAGGTAGGCAATCGTGTTAGTAAATAAAACATAGTTTATTATTAAACACTATCTCAACTACATACACATCCGTGGTTACAATCCACGCACGTGATCGACGCGCGGCGTGTCAATCATTCTCTGTCTGGAATGTTGCGCATGCGTGTTGAGTATAAACGAAATGATATTTATTCATATATTCCACATATTCCATATATCTTGACATTTTTGCATATAATTAAAGCTTTGGAGGGGACTACTATGAAGCAGTGCTTGTAAAATATAGACCCCCACGGAGTAGACAAATGCATAGCTGAACAATTTCAAAGAAAAAAGCAGTGTTATAACGAAAAAGCCACATACATAACGTTGTAATGATAATATAGTTTTCCCAGTCAATAAGCCAGTTGGGAGTTAGCTCATGGGCACATTGGTCCGAATGACCTTTCCTTTTTCTCAGTCGGTTAGGGCGGACGTCCACTTGGGCGCGGACAAGCCCCGGAAGGGTTGCGGAAGCAAATTTTGTTATTTCGGCATCCTGTCCGCGACAGACGCGGAATAACTTTGTGAATCGGCTTGTCCTGGGACATTCCTAGGACTGTCCGCGGACTGTCCGCGGACTGACTGCGGACATTAGTAGGAATCACTCTGGAAGAGCGCGAAATACCTCGGAATATGCTAATCGTAGCCGGGCAGCGCGGAAACATCTAGGATTACACCAGGAATGAACGCGGACAATCAGGATGCCTTCCGGACAACACAAGTTAGGCATGCGGACAAACTGCGGACAATACCAGGAAAATGGAAAGGTATAAATTTGGCGCTGACTTTGACTTTTCCTCATTTGACTGCTAGCCGTCATTGATGCTCCTTGTTGTGCTTCCGCAGTAGCGGCTGATGTTATATTAATGTGATTGGTCAATATTATTTGATAAATGTGACCACCAAAAGTCGAAGAATTATTCTTCGACTTTTTGAGACAAATCAAAAAAAAAAAATGAGTTGTCAGCCGACATGCAGACAATCCTATTATAGGATTGTCTGCATGTCGGCTGACAACTCATTTTTTTTTTGATTTGTCTCATCGGGAGAACAATTTTTTCTCTGCCTACAGTCACATGGATGATATTCGCAAACTTTTTGAACCATATATATATATATATATATATATACACATATAATATACATAAAAATGTAAATGTATATACATATATATAATAGTCATGTTGATAAGGTAGTCAACGTGTGGGCAAGATAAAAAGATAAGTAACAAAACTGTAACAAAGTTCATGCTGTATTCACCAACGGTTTATTTCTTCACAACAAATAAATATATATTCTTTATTCCCTTTTTTTAGACCTGTGCTTTATCCATCGTGAAGTATATACATGTTTTGTCTGATACTTCTGTAGAGCATGCCAAAATGATCCTAATCATTAAATTTGTTTTTCTTTCTCTGATTTTTACCCTTGTGCATCTCTAACCCTCTCTTATTTTCATCACTTTTGAACATTTTCAAGTCCGAGAATTTTTTTTTTTCATGCTTAGAGCTTACTAGCCTATTGTCAATGAAGTGTAAAAATGGGGAAATATTTTTAACCTACTTTAATTTCCTTTTTTTTTGGGGGGGTTCAGCTGGGCTGTCAAATTGGACAATCGAGTTTATTTGCAACTAAAACAAAAAGAAGAAACAAAATATTAGGTAATAACAACTACGAAAATCATTCAGGTAAAGAATATTTCTGAAATGATTTGTGATGCTTAATGTGTACTTAAATAATATACACTCAGCAAAAAACAAAACAAAAGAAAGAAATTTAACACTTTTTCGAGTTCATGATTTATTGCTTTTTCTCTCATTTCACTTGAATTTTGAAGTGACAGAAAATTCTTCATTTTCCTCCATCATCTTTAGCTTTCATTGTTATTTTGGGCTTCAAAGTTATTACATTGTAATGAGACCACAGGTATATCTTTGCAATTGAATTCATGCTTTTTTGTGTGATGAATTTGTCTTTTGTTCTAATATGTGGTATCATTAGAAAGCATTTACGTATGAATAACAACTTGTTCATGTTTATATAATACAGTAACATTTAGACAAAAATTCTATGCTTTTTTTCTGAGTGTACTTCCACCTACTTTTGTGATTTTTCAGCTGGGCTGTCACATGGGACAACCTAGTTTGTTTGCAAATAAAATAAAATAAAGGAAAATGTACTATAGTTAGTAATAGGAACCAGGAAAGTCACCAAGATGAAAAATAATTTCTGAAAAGATCAAATCAAAACAAACTTACTAGAAAGTTAGGGGGCTGATTTCACTTCTTTCTGGTTGCTTTTGGCACAGTCTCTACTACCTTCTTCTTTGCCTTCTGGGACCGGAAATTCCTTAGATTTACCTGTTCTTCATCACTAGACGAAAGGTGTGCATGTGATGGGGATATTTGCATGGGGGCCTCGCCTCTCTTCTTGCTCATTTTGCGTTTCATTGGCATGACGCTCGCGGAAAGTGTCGACATTTTCGTGTCTGGATCACAAAATTTCCGCATTGGTTCAGGACACTTGCATATATAGATTCGCATCGGCTCCGCGCTGTCCTAAAACATTCCTGGTGTCTTCCGCTTTCATTCGGGAAGCTTCCCCACACCGCCGGGATTCTTTCCGGAGCGTGTGCGGAAGGAGCGGAAGGGTTCCGGACAAGCGGGACATCCTCAGGACATCGTCAGGACAAGTCGCCGAAGGTGTCAGGAAATTCATTTCCGCGTCCAAATTTTGGTCTCGATCCAAATTTGGACGTGGAAATTTTTCTCTCTCCCGAAGGTGCGGAAACGCCCGGACATGTTTAGGAGCGTGAGCGGACACGTTCAGGAACGTGCGGACAGGTTCCCGAAGGAGTGCGGAATACCAAATTTGCATTCCGGGGCTTGTCCGCGTCTTGTCCGCGCCCTAGTGGACGCCTGGTCTTAGGGGCACTTCAATCGTTTTAGAGCGACATAATGCGTAAGCTTTACATAACAATTTATGGAATTCATTGATCCTGTTCAAACAAAGAATGAACTTGCGTCGACCAGATGACCAGAATGATCCGTGAATTAACACTTGGGAAAGCATCCATTTCGTTATTTTGCATTGAATGTATTGACGATCTCTTTCTATTGATATTGCCAAATACCACTTTTGCTGCCAGGTGGATGTGCTGGCAAGCAGCATTTATAAGTATTCATGAATAATCATTACATTGCAGATGCTTATCCTAGTGAAATTAAAAACTAACATGCCTGTTGGTCCGAATGACCTTGTTTCTGCTCATGCGCAAAGTGGAACTCCGAACTGGCTTATTTCATACTTTTGTCATTCAAGTTCCTATTCCGAACATTCGATTTCACGCATTCCACGCTCGCAGCAGTGAATCAGCAATCAAATTCAAAATCCGGTCATTCGAATTCACTATCGGAGCATTCAAATTCACTATCGGAGCATTCAAATTCACTATCGCAACATTCAAATTCACTATCGGAGCATTCAAATCTAAGAGAGAAGCACGCATTTCATTAATGAGCATTCAAATTCATGTCAAGCTGGCGACGAAATCTCGTCGGTCATTCAAATTCGTGAAGAGGCAACCATGTTCCAAATAACTGCATTCAATTTAAAAGAAGTCCTGAATTTAGTTAGTTTGGGGCCGTGTGTGCATGGTTCTCATTTTGCTTTGAATATATTGGGATTTATGATGATTTTATTTTGCAGTAGAGGTCCACCTGTTCATTGACAATTTTGAACTCGCGCTTAGCAAATAGGAATATACAGGCACATGTCCCTCGGACTGGACGTAAAATGGAGGTCCCATGTGTGAGAAAATCACAACTCATGCACGTAAAAGATCCCACTTCATTTATTCATCGCAAAGAGCAGAACATCCAGCTGGACCCCATATGGAAGACTAGCTTTTGCAGCTGAATATGGGTTATCCAGCCATCTTCTTTGATGGAAAATGAAACAAACAAACAAACTTTATGCACTGTATAGGCCTACAGACGAGCATAATTTACGGAGGGTTGGTTGACACTTTCGAGGAAAAAAAACACACAATTTCGACTATTTTGAAACTGATACATGAACATTTTATACGTGTTGTTTGTTGTGTATTGCTGTCTTATTGATTTACTTTTGCGGGACTATGTGAGATCATTGTGTGTCAGTTTGTCTTTAAATTGATGAATTGTCATTATGTGGTTGGTGTTGGGGCGTTGTCAGCATGCAGTATCATCAAGAAATATGATTACTAGTCGTTGTGTTGTTTGGATGCACTGCTGATTGAACATTGCAATTTGAAATTCATTGAGATGAAAAACAGAGAATACATGAGCAGAGGAAAATGTAGAACCTGTAAACGATCATAATTACACTATATGCAAGCCTTCATAGGTTGTGTTGGCCCTTTTTCCTATTTTAAAAGTCTACTCCATTTTCCTCGTTAAATTGATTGCACGAAGTAGGAACTTGATCCCCTAAAAATGAATTTGAACGCTCCAAACAAGCTCATTGGGACTATCACGTGACTATCGCATGAATTTGAATGCACGAGTAGGAAAGTCGGTGCTCGCATTTTGAAATTGAATGCCCAATCGTGAATTTGATTTCACGAAAAAGAAATAGAACGCCTATAAATGAAATTGATCGCTCGGATTCTGAATTTGAATGCCCGAATATTTTCGCACGCGTGCGCTGTGTGAATTTGAATGCACATTAATGAATTTGAGTGACAAAAGTATGAAATTGACCGGGAAAACCTACAATAATAATAATAATGATAATGTCTTATTTACCTAGGGTAGTCTCTTCAGTGTTACCACTGCTCTACCAGAGGGCCCTGCCATTATCATTACCCTAACGTTGCCAGGTAGCCATTTATACACCTGGGTTGAGAGGGACGTAAGTAGTCGAAAGTCTTATCCACTATGCCACAGCGCCCCCACAAAATGTATAATGACTCTGGCGACTGGTATGCCTCCGCCATAATGCATTGTTCTCCTAATAGGTCTATACTTCTTGACAATGTGCGATGACAGTTTCACATGATTGGCAAATTATTAGAATGACATATTTGCCACAAATTTGTTGAATGTTCACTTTTCTTGGACTAGGTTTAATTGGATGAATGGCTATATTGTCTAAGAGAGTAGGTACTTGGACATTGGAGGATTTTTACTTGACGTTGACTCTTTTATAATTTAATTATTGGAGTAATTTCCAAGGTGTGGAGAAATAGTGTAATTTCAGTATTAAATAGTAAACTTTTAGCATTTTAAACTGGTCTTTGACCCTTGGCCTTTGACCATAAAATTCCCAAGAGAATCACTGTGAGGCAGAATATGCATAAATGTGTATTAAGCTTCATGACTGAAGTTTTTCTTAAAGTAGAGCCATATTTCTAGGCGTGGATTTACGACACAATACGTGCTTTCGAATTGTATTTCAGTTCTTTGGTCCAATTGTAAAGTGACAAAATATCAAGAAATGGTATGATATATCGCTCACCACGATCCCTGATTTTGGGAAAGGCTGAAGGTTAGCAAAAATATTATCACAAGAGGTAGCGGAGTGAATAGTAATTCTTAATTAATAGTAATAGTAAATACTAGTAAATAGTATATAATAGTAAAACGAAGCTTCAGAAACGAAACAGTAGATTTATATTGAAAAGGAATGTTACCGCCGCGCCATTGCACTCTGATAGAAGAGTCGTCGGGGTACTCTCACGGTAATGTCAGGGTAATGTCAGGATAATAAACAGAGAGCGAACTGATGCAGTGGGTGACTTTTTTTTTTTTTTTTTTGCTGTAAGACTGTAAAATCTTGGTGACGGCTTCTCTCTATTGTCAAAGCATATGGATAAGACCTTCAGATGAGCGCATAATTTATCGACGGCACGAGCATGACTTCAAATGTGATAACTTTTATCTCCATCTTTGATACCTCCTTGGCAAAATCTTACCGAAATACAAATGTATGCTCAACTATCTTGACAGTTCAGCAAGAGTAATAATATATGTGAGGAAACATGACTGAGACTAAGTAAATAAAAGACATAGATGTTAGGCTTTGTTTGAGAACCGGGTAGAATAAAACATTGCTTTTGTAGGTGATATGGTACAGAATGATTCTGTGTATGTCAGAACTTGAAAAAAAAAGTGAAATGACATACTAGTAGTATTTTTTTTTCTAATAGAGCTAAATGTCGAATTACAATGACGGTTATGGCTTCTTGGCAACCTTGAGCAATATTGAAAGCGAGTTTTCATCCATCCCTGTAGACTTTCTCAATCCAAGTGATCCATTTTCCTTGCTGTGTGCTTGTCTTCCGATCGCTGAACAGAAGATCGGTGATACAGTATAAAATCAAGTCATGTTCAACGTGTGATTAATTGTCTTCTTCCACATGGACTCTACCGCTTTGCTGAACCAAATGTTCCATCAAAAGGCTAGCAATGAGGCATTACGTCACCCAGTGTTGTTTCCTGTGCTACGGGCGTGATCGGCTAAAGCTGAATGTGATTCTTCAGTCGATCATTGAGGGTTCTGCCTGTTTCACCAGCATTATAGTTGAGACAAATGTTGAATTTCAGCAAAGAGGGAGAAGTTGAAACTTCTTTGTATTCGGACAGTGATGCGCTTCAGAGTAAATTTCAACACACTGACAAGGTGCTAACATCATGTGGATACCCAGCATTGATGAGACAAAGACCCCTAAAATGGTGAGCAAGAACCATACATCCGCGTTGATTTTTCCCTTTCGTCAACAATGTAGCATCTTCTTCTAAAATGAACATTCCAAGACAAGGGTATTAAGAGTTCCAACACACTAAAAACCGGATAATATTATACATAAAGTTACCTTCTCAGATTGTCCAAACTATGATGCTCGGGAAACAAGCAGAGCCCTCAATGATGGACTATATGAACACGAAAGAGCTCATAGATTTTTCGCTTTAGCCGAACACGTCCTTGACATAAGACACAACACATTGGGTGGCATGAAGTCACAATGCTAGTCTTTTAAGAAATTTGTGGTTTGGAAAGGTGGAAGGGTGCATCTGGATAAAGAGAATTAACTCAACGCTCAACAAAAGTTTTGTCTACCCTTTATCACGGATCTGCTATTTAGCAATCGGAAGGCAAGCACTCAGTAAAGGAGAAACTGTGTGATTACTTTGCTTGAGAAAGTCCACAGGAGTGAATGAAATGTCGCTCACAAAATTGCTTCTTCTGATGTATGATCATCCCAAACCGATGGGAACCGATGATGCTTTTCTGTAAAATGCAGAGTTGTCTTACCAGGGCAGATAAGCATGATATTCAGGCATTTAATAAATTTAGAGCAGAGATTGAAACAGAAAAATGATATAGCCCTTTTGAAAATAATACGATATTATCATTCTCTCTCTAAAAAAAAAAAAAAATATGCAGAGGTGTAAAACTGAAATAAGGACAAATCAAGAGCCATACAATTTGGGAAGAAAGCATGGGAAATGCTAAACAATGTTAATTGGTGTGATATCTGACTCTGTTTTGGAAATGTATAAAAAATGTTATTGTACGATACTCGGTTAAATTAAGTTTGGTAATGGATCCACAAATTGCTATATTATGTGGATGTGGTTTCCCAAATTTAAGTGTAGTATAGTCACTTATCAATCATGTACAGAATGATGTTACTAGTTATTCTCAACACAGGCTCGGCAGTGCAGCATTAGACTTATAGGAATTAGGTTAGCAATCAGAAAGAAATTCTTGAAAAAAAAGCAACAACTTTGAACCACAAATATTTGTCAGCCAGACCAAATGGATAAAATTATTTCAGGCATTTTAACTTTTAGATATAGCTGTACCATACAATTGATTGTATTCAGTTTATTTTGTTAAATGTTATCAGTTTTGCAATTTGTGAATAAATGAGACCCATTGCAGTGTAATATAAATGAACTAAAATATTGATTGGGATAATATTACGTGCAATGATAGGCCTACGACGAGATTTATAAAACTCATTAAATTAATTTGGTTTTCTTTACTGCCGTTTAATCTCCAGCAAGACAAATGACAGTAGAATCACCGTAATGGTAGTCAGGAACATGTGACACAAGATTGGATCTTGCCCGAAGTCTCTTGGTCGGCTGACAATGCTGCTCATCGAATGTTGGGTTCGTGTACGATTTCGTGCTTTCCTGCTGCGTCGTGGAAGAAAGGAGCTTTGTCCGCTCTGTAGGAGCGCTCTCGTTTGCAATTGTCACTGAATCGTCTGAAGTGCACGCCTGCATGTTAGAAATACATACAAATATAAATTTATTTAGTAGTCCTACAATATCGTCGTGATTGGTATCAAACAGTTATTCTGATGGCTGGATGATTGGTTAATTCGAAAATCAAATATCGTTCGTTATTCTGTAGGTTTATTATTCCGCAACACACATATTCCATGTACCTCGATGTTCGATAAAAGGGCACATACTAACGAACCCTCGGAATTACGAACCTTATTTCGTTTCCGCATTAACGAACCTTTGGAAAAACGAACCTTAATTCATTTTCGGATTAGCAAACCATCAGAACAACGAACGGTAACCCAAGCGGCGTATATCAAGTTATTATCATATGCTAGATGATACTTTCTGAGTGATTACCACAGAGATGAAATTTGTACTTCATGTCACCACTAAACCTGAAATTATACTTAAACCGGTTTCAATTATATCATTTATCATTCTTTTGTGAGTACCCGCTCCAATCAGTGGTAGGTGCATGTCTTCTTTATTGTTAATGATGATTACGGTGATTTTCAGTGGAATATATGCATATAGCTTTTACCATTCACTGTAATGATTCTATGCCAAAAAAGGAAAAAGATATAGTATATACCAACCTGTGCATCATCTGGTCTCACATCGGCCATACACAGCTGCAGAAATACTGACTCAAGTGTCTGCACACAGGAAAAGTATAGATATTGTTGCAAATAAACATGAAACTGCATGACAAAATAATTGAACACATTCAGAGTTCAAGCAAGAAAGCATCATTCTGCAATATATCTGAAGCCATCGATTTGTCAAAGCGATTTACTTTGCACTGCAAAAATATCTAAGAGAGGATATTCCTAGCGATCGATCATAACTCAGTTAACCAAGGTGACACTCGAGTGTTACTACTTCTTTGCCGTCAAGAAGACAATATCAGTGTCCAACTGACGACGAACAAACCAATTTGATTTTGAAAAAACATAAATATCTCGTGATCATGTAAATCGAAGCACGCCGATGTCGAAAAAGGATAAAATGATTGTCTTCAATAACAAAATAAATCCTGCATCTTGCTCTTTAAATTCCAGTGTTAAGTATCCTTGATAATGTTTATAGATGATTACAGTTGCCTCACACATAACTCCTACTAAGTGACATCTCGATGTGAGCCCTAAACCATTTTTTTTTTTTACCGAGGGCAAAACGCGTAAGCAACGATGAGAGCACACTCACTAATGAACACTATATTTACTCAAAGCTTTTCATGGGTTTTAGAAGACTTAAGGTGAATTTCTCACCAAGTTTAATGATATTTCGAGTAATGAGGTTTGCGAAATATTTGTCACATGAGAGTCTTGCATGTAATCATTAGCACTTCCGACGGACGACGGGAAGCGTATTTTTTATTTACACCACTGCTCCGCCACAATTCCCAGAAATACGAAAGAAACGGCTATCAAAAGTCTTTGACTTTATTTCTCTCTCTAGCCTTGAGCCTGACGGAATAAACCGTTACATATACTTTAGAAATTAAGAGCAAAAATGAAAACAAAATGTTGAACAAGACCCCGATTGGGAGTCGAACCACCGTGACACCGGACCTTCTGATTTACAATCCAAGCCCTAACTCACCATGCCAAAGCGAGGTGATGCCGAAATCTGTGGTCATTGTCATTAAGAAGTAGGCCCTATGCGAACACAATTTGTCTAAGATGAGTCCCTATACTCGTAGTCTTAGGGCGCGAGCCGTTTTAGACCGGGGGCCCAGAGCATTTATTCAGCTGAAAAGGGTCACACTTTTTGATGGTCTCATCGTATAAGGATGTGGCCAAGGGTCAATAAAATGAATTGCTGGCAAGTGACATCCTGTACCGTAAGCCTAGGGACCACAAAGAGGGACCCCGAAAAATCGATTTATTCAGGCGAAGGGGGTCACGGACAAAAGTTGGTGGATATTGTTCCTTTGGGTGTACTTATCATGAAAACAGCAATGCCAGCTATTTTATCCTGTACGGCGCCCCAGACAGTAGCCCCAAAGGGCCCCACAAATATGGTGTTATTCAGCTGAAAAGGGTCACGGCTAATTTCTTTTGCAATGGAAGTAGTTCCCATCAGAGATATCCAAAACACCAATGCCAGCTATCTTATCCTGTACAGGGCCCCAGACAGTAGCTCCAAAGGGCCCCACCCCCCATAGGCCATACGTACAAACACACATAAACATTGATTTTATTCAGTTGAAAAGAGTCACGGCTAATTTCTTTTGCAATGGAAGTAATTCCCATCAGAGATATCCAAAACACCAATGCCAGCTATTTTATCCTTTACGGGGCCCCAGACAGTAGCCCCAAAGTGCCCCACCCCCATAGGCCATACGTACAAACACACACAAACATTGATTTTAGATGATTTTTGAGAGAAGGTGTTTGCATGGCGTGGTTTATTAGATACACTTGGTTTGCGGTTCACCATGTATGTATAGTCCTTAGAAGGACTGTTGAAGTGACGGGAGAAAGATAGAAAGAAAAGTTGGATGAGAGGTGAGAATTGAGTCAGAGTATTCTTTCTGGAATGAGTGTAGTCCTGAAAAGGACTGTGAACCAAGGAAGTATAGGAGAGTTAGAGGAGACTGAGTTAGAGGAGTCTCCTCTAACTCTCCTATACTTCCTTGGTTCTATTCTATTTTGTAACGTATATATCAGGGCCTACTGAACAGAGATATCACAAACACCAAAGCAAGTCATCTTATCCTGTATACGGAGCCCTATAGGTTACTACAGTAGCAAAACACCCAAGAAATTTGCAAAGGAAGCATACTTCTGTATAGTGACCATATTACGAAAACCAGTCATTTCATCCTGTACCGGGCCCAGTACAGTAGCCATAAAGTGCCCCTCCCCCACATAATATATGACATCATTTAGCTGAAAAGAGTCATAGTTGTTTTTCTTTTACAATCGAAGTAGGCCTTAGTTTACATCTCACGGTCACAACCCCCAAAATCAGCCTGCTCGGCGACCGCTCGGCGAGTTTTTAGCCAATATCGGTCGGTCGCCGACCGGTGACCGACCAGGCACTGCTGATTTTTAGGGCATCGGTCGGTCGCCGCTGAAGTTTTAGCGCGGAGTTAAAATTTCAGCGGTGACCGCTCGATTTCTACTCGCCGTCCAAAATACGCTCGGTGCCTGGGCGGCCACCGCCCAGGCACCGCCCAGGCACCGCCCAGGCACCACCCAGGCACCGACCTAATCGAGCGGTCACCAATCTTATCGAGCGGTCGCCGTTCGATGACCGATGGGAGATCGGTTGGTCAACGGTCGGTCACCGGTCGGCGAGTTAAAAACTGACCGGCGTCCGGGTGGCGACTGCTTGATTTACAGCGGCGTTCCCCAGGGCATATATAAAAAGCTGCCCAGCACCCGCCAAGAGAAACAGTAAGATTTCTGAACGAAGTCATCAACTCAGCCTGGTTTTCCCAACAATTTTCATTCACAAGAAAATGCCAAAAGCGCAAAGGAAAAGCACTTCAAAGCGATAAGAAGGGGAGGAGGAATCGGGGCCGTCTGGAACAGGTATGGAGAGAGAAAGAGGCAAGACGACCGTCACCAGGGTTTATCCCCGGAGGAAGAAGCAGGAAACTGTGCCTCTAATTGTCCACTCATCAGAAGAGGACTCGGTCACGTCGGCTGGAGACATGGAGGACAAGGAAGGAAAGGATAGCAACTGTGGGACAAATGACGACCTGCCCTCCATCCAACAATCACTGAACTCCAGCAAACGGTTCACAGAGGAGCAGGAAGAACAAATCGCACAGTTTTTTTTTTTTTTTTTTGAGGAGCATACATTGTTCTATAACATGGGGAACAATGATTACAAAAATAAGGCCAAGAGAGGACATCTGTTGGGGGAGCTGGCTAAATCCCTAATGAGACCGACTGTCACAAACTGCTGGACTTGTGGATCTCGTTGTCGAAGTAGTTGAGGTGGAATCAACGACATCTTAGACCTCGGTGACCTCTCTGATGCAGAGAAAGAGCGTTATTGCTTATACAAAATGGACATACAGTCCCAAATATTGCTCGTGAGAACATCCTGGCAGGGAACGACGGGCCACCGCCCGTACGCCGACAGGAAACCTCTGATGCCCTGCCGATCATCGGTCGGCCGCTGGTCGATTTTTAAAAAATCGACCGGTGGCCGGTGGGAGACCGCTCAGTTGCCGACGGGTAATCGCTCGGTGACTGATTGGACTCTGCGCTGAGAGGATCCTCGCATTTCGCCAAGTTTGACCTAAAATCGGCCGGCAACTTACGAGTCACCGACAGGACATCGACAGATCATCGCTCGGGCACTGCTCGATTTTCGCTGGGGCTTAGCTGTCAGCCTGCTCAACAGCTCCAAAAACTGCTGGCAGTGCCAAAATCTCAGCGGCGACCGAGCAGGCTACAAATCGGTCGGTCGCCGCTCTGAGTTGTGACCGTAGCCCAGATACACAAAACATCAAAGCCAGTTAGGTTTTCCCAGCCCATTTCGCACTTTTGTCGGTTCATTTGATAGGTTCGAATTCGTACAATGGGTATTCAAATTGGCTGGTACCCTATACGTTCATTCAAATTCGCCTTGACTTGCCGAAAAGGGTATTTCAGTCATTAAATTTCGCGAAAGACAGTCAAATTCCAAACGTGTTCATTCAAATTTAAATCATGCTATTTCTTTGTTTCAGATCATTTTAACGTGTCTTTCTATATGTGTGTTTTCGTTTCTACTGTTATAAAGCAGTAAAAGTATCATATTTCTTATCTAGTATAACTGGATTTGGTTGTTCTGTAACCAGACTGGTAACGTTCCTTCTCTTTCATATACATGTCATTATAGGCCTATACGTGTACCAGTAATGTAGATTAACTTCATTTTTTATAGTCATGACAGCACAATAGATACAGACGTATATCTCTAGAAGACATAGAAAGAATTATTTTTTTTTTTAAATCTGAGGATCATAACCTTGACTTCCTGGAACTGGCCGACCGCTCGTAATAAAGCGCTCGTAACGGCCAGATAATTTGTGGCTTCTTACTTCTTCGGATTAAAAAAGCACGATAAAAAAAATTGGTGTCAAAGTCTCTTAAACGAATACGAAAACATGAAAAGCTTTGATGCTTACAAAACAATAACTACGATGAAAGAAAATAAGGAAAGAGGTCAAGCATGAACATATCTGGACTGCAGACACGTTAAATTAGATGGCCAGAAATCAATTTGAATGAACGAGTGCAGCATGTGATCACGTGACTATATCATTATGAATTTATGAATGAACGGATAGTGGAATGGTGCTTGTCTTATATATGGATTTCAGTTGAAAAAGTGTTATTTAGAATAAGGTTAGAGGTAATGTGAATGTTTCAAAATGAATTTGAATGAAGAGATTATGACATTGAACTACCATGTCATCTAGGCGAAATTTTTGCTAAATTTAATTCAACATTAAAGAATTCGATTAAAAGAGGTGCGAAATTGGCCCGGATGCAGGACCTTTGACAGGTATAGCCCCAAGGTATTCCCACCCCATATGAATTAAGTGTTTTTAGGTGAAAAGAGTCATGTATACCTATGTTTCCTTGGCAGTGGAATTAACAGCTGAGATACGTAAAACACAAACCCATCCAGTTAAGGGGCCCCCAGCCAGTTGCTGGAAAGTGCTCCGGTATTATTTTATTCTAAGTGAAAAGAATCACTGCTATAATTTCTTTTGCAATGGAAGTAGTACTCAACGAGGTATCAAAAACACCGAAACCAGTTATATAGCTGTATGGGGCCCCACGGAGTGTTCCTAAAGTGTCCCCACATGTAATTCCACTATCAAGATCTGCATCCCGATCTATTCAATCTATCAGATCGGGAGAGAGCGGCAAAAGTGTTCGGGTGATGGGGTTGGATCTGGCAATTTTACAGATCGGGAAGAAATTTTGAACTGGTTCAAAATTTCTTCCCCATCTCCCCATCAATATTGACCTATTTTGAATCGTAGCTCAAACGGGGTGAGAGCAGTGGCAGTGTAAATATCGCGGGATGAGCATAACAATTCTAGGTTTTTCTGACCGTAGTAACAGTGGCACAAGAACGGGAAGTAGTCTAAACTAGACACCGACGACATGGTCCCGCTGCTGCGCCGCTTTCTTGATCAAAGCACAACCTTCCCGCTTTAACGACGCTCTCACTAAGTTCACTACTCTCGTATAAAATCAAGGCCTGTTCCTACGACGCTTCATTCCTGCAGGGAGGTGAGACAAACACCTCCCTGATTCCTGCTTCCTGCTTCGATAACGCTGTTGGCCGCTTTAGCTACGCTGTTCCTACGCTTTCCCAGACTCAATTACGCATGTCTTCCGCTCTCTCCGCTCTAAAATCGAACGTAGCCAATACGCTGGAAAATGTTTGCCAGAACACCAAAAGTGATGATGATGAGGAGGACGTTGCCGTGAAAATGAAGACGAAGGAGAGCATATTTAAGAAGAAGAAGAGATGCAAACAACAAAGAGAATAAAGCAAAACACATTGAAGCTACTGTCTGGGGCCCCGTGCAGGATACAATCTGACTTTGGTATTTTGGATATCCGATGGGTACTACTTCCATTGCAAAAGAAATTAGCTGTGACCATTTTCGGCTGAATGAAACCAATATGTGTGTGTGTGTGTGTGTGTGTGTGTGTGTGTGTGTGTAGGGGGCACTTTGGGGCTACTGTCTAGGGCCCCGTACAGGATAAAATAACTGGCTTTAGTGCTTTGGATATCTCTGATGAGTACTACTTCCGATTGCAAAAGAAAGTAGCCGCGACCCTTTTCAGCTGAATAAAATCAATGTGTGTGTGTGTGGGGGGGGGGGGGGGGGCGGGGGGAGGGGGTAAGGGGGCAATTTGGGACTACTGTCTTGGGCCCCGTGCAGGATAAAATAACTGGCTTTGGTATTTTGGATTTATCTGATGGGTACTACTTCCATTGCAAAATAAATTAGCCGTGACCCTTTTCAGCTGAATGAAACTATTGTGTGAGTATGTGTGTGTGTGTGTGTGTGTGGGGGGGGGGGGGGCACTTTGGGGCTACTGTCTGGGGCCCCGTACAGGATAAAATAGCTGGCTTTGGTGTTTTGTATATCTCTGATGGGTACTACTTCCATTGCAAATGAAATTAGCCGTTATTTTTATCAGCTGAATAAAGTCAATGTGTGTGTGTGTGTTTGTAAGTAGGGCTTATAGGGGGCGGGGCACTTTGGGGCTACTGTCTGGGGCCCCAGGCAGGATAAAATAGCTGGCCTTGGTGTTTTGGATATCTCTGATTGGTGCTCCTTCCATTGCAAAAGAAATTAGCCATGACTCTTTTCAACTGAATAAAATCAATGTTTGTGTGTGCTTGTACGTAGGGCCTATGGGGGGTGGGGCCCTTTGGGGCTACTGTCTGGGGCCCCGCACAGGATGAAATAACTGGCATTGGTGTTTTGGATATCTCTGATGGGAACTACTTCCATTGCAAAAGAAATTAGCCGTGACTCTTTTCAGCTGAATAACACCATATTTGTGGGGCCCTTTGGGGCTACTGTCTGGGGCCCCGTACAGGATAAAATAGCTGGCATTGCTGTTTTCATGATAAGTACACCCTAAGGAACAATATCCACCAACTTTTGTCCGTGACCCCCTTCGGCTGAATAAATCCATTTTTCGGGGTCCCTTTTTGTCGCCCCTAGGCTTACGGTACAGGATGTGACTTGCCAGCAATTCATTTTATTGACCCTTGGCCACATCCTTATATGATGAGACCATCAAAAAGTGTGACCCTTTTCAGCTGAATAAATGTTCTGGGCCCCCGGTCTATTTCTGTGGTTTTTTTTTTTAAATATTGTGGCTGGGCAGTGGTGTAAATAAAAAATACGCGGACGGGAAGAGGTGGAGTTCCAACTGGCTGTAATTATTCAAACAGCTGCCATTTTTCTATTGATGCACAAAAGAATTCCACAGGTGCATTTGTGCCTTTGATGATCAGGGTTCCATGCCGCCGTCTTTTTCAGCAATCTGAAGATTCATTTTAGACTCTAACATTATATCGTCTATATTCTGCTTGTTTCTTTGTCAAATATAATGAATGTTCTCTTAATGATAAAGCACATAAAACTAAAGTAAATCCCGTCCTAGATTATGTGCAAAAAAAGTAAACCTGAGCTGTATGTCGTGAAAATGTTTGAAACTGTACTCTCACTACAAAGCCGATTTCATCATCTGTCCGATCACTTGCGACAAATGAAACTGATATGGTATGATTTTCGAGTATAGTTCTTTATTCATTTATATGTTAGATTAGTGTAAAGTCATGTAAAAACGAGTTATTTTGATTTTCATTTCATCAATTTTTGTACAATTTTTATTCGCACATCCCCGTGCCTGTACTATTAATGTGACGCTTGTTTTCTAAGAAGGGACGGTGCAAAGCAATTACCATCATAAAGACATATCTTCCTTTGAGAGTGACGAGTCATGATGCAATGCCACATGAATCAATTGTCTTTCTATCTGTGAGGCAGCTCCAGATTAGCACATACTTCAAATATTTCTGAGTGGCGGCATGAAACATGGGATCAAAGGGAATGAGACTGTTGTTACTCCATTTCTCAAACCTCCTTGGTTCCGCGTCCACTTTTAATGGAAGAGTAGAAATGGCAGAAATCTTGAAGCTAATATTCATGAATAGGTTTTGTCACAAATGTACACACAAGTAGTTATGTACATGTTTAATGTATCAAGGCTGTATGCATGGTTGTTTTAATGTGTACATTGTATGTACACAGGGTGACCAGATTAATGGAGAACATTCCATATGATATAGATATAGTACATACAGGCTGACCAGATCAGTGGAGAATTTTCTATGTGGTATACAGTAGCTCACTCAATCTAGAATGATTTAACCCATTCCAGAAAATTCTAGGAAGTGCTGGCTGAGTGAGGCACTGCCCTTGTAGCCCAATGTGATTGGTAGTTAATTTTGGCAATGATGTTATGCACATAGTTAGGCAGTGAGTCATGCAGGATTCCTGGAATTTGGACTTGCTAGTATGTTCAGGTATGTGGCCCCAGGTTGGAGAAAATTACAGAATGTACTAGAAAGGCGTGAATGGATAGTATATAAGCCAGAGAAATTCTGAGGTAGGCAGAGTACCCAACACCTCTGCTCTGAGAGTTACGTCACTTCTGGCTCTGAAGCGACTTGTTATAGTCAGTCCTGTGTTACCTGCTGACCTGCTATACAAACTGTGTTTGTGGAGATAAGGCCTGGGAGACATTTTGCCTGCAGAGAATTAATTTGCCTAGATTGGAGATAGACTCCATATTTTAGTGTCAACGGACATTATTACGGCAAAGCTGTGACGGGCTGGATTCCTCGCTGGACATTATAAAGTGAATCATCATTCAACGCCTCGACTGGACGTGGTCGTCATAACGTCTGGATTTTACACGTTTCGCTGTGAACATTATACCGTGGACATCTATCGTGGATTTTACCCCGGATTTATACTGTGGATTAATGCAACCTGTGCCTTTGGAGTTACGTCGGAGGAATCATTCATCGGTGCGTCAAGGATCATTCATCGGTGCATCGAACATCGTATCTGAACATTTTCAAAGGATTACTTGATAACAAAATATGTAAGTGATTCCATTACCGATTTGTATTGTTTCTATTGATCATTATTGTACTGATGTGAAAACCGATTACGAGTCTGTACCCACAATATCACTGTTAATAAACCGCCTGAACATTAGTTGATTGTTTCTTTTGTGCGATCATTCTCAGAGTGATTTTGGTCGTAACAGTTTAGTCTGGACAACGGAGGTCAAAAAGGACGGGGAGGAGGAGGAACTGGGAGAAATCTTGCAAACAAAATTATGAGAGAAAGGAGAAAGATGAACAAGAAGAGAACGTATTTTTTTTTTTCTGTCATGAAATCAAGTGTTTGGGAAACTGTATCAGTAAAGGAAATGAGATAATGGTGAATATGACACAAAGCTCAACGTGCTCAGTAAACCCGCGTTGCTCTTACCGGTAGATTGTGTCTCTCCAATAAGACCTTTGGGCTGTCTTCTGAAAGGATCTTTCCATTACGCATCAAACCAACCTTTATAGAAGAAAGACAGAATCTTAACTATATATACCTGCTGCTGTCAGCTTCCAATGTGCTTCAGAGGGATTTAGGATGGTTTGAAGAAGAACACTAACTGTGCTATGTGTTAGGATACCTGGTATCACACGCTAGCAAAAGATCACATTTAGAGGGGAAAAAACAGCAATAACAATACTAATTAGAACTTGTGACCGGAGTATTAACAAAAATTACTCTTTTCTGTCTATGACGAATTGCACGACCTGCCTATTTTCTGTAGAAAAAACCGTAGATTATAATACGAGTATTTTTTTGTGCATTAACCCCCAAAAGAAATAACGTTATTCATTATAATGGTCATAACAACAGAACCGAATATGACACAACTCACTTTCTTGACTTTTGTTCAACACCCCTGTGCAGACCATGGCCGGAATATATCGCATGTGTACGACATCCTCATCAAGAGAGAAACTTGCCAGGCAAATATCATTTGAATAACTGATGATCGATGAGTGTTGGTATAGCATGGGAAGACACAAAGTTGTACAGTGACTTGGCTTTTGAGCAATAAAATATTAGAAATTGCTAATCGGTGATTGATTATAACTGAAGATCCGTTTACCATGTCAGCGCTGCGAGCTTCTTCGATGTAGTGCGTCGTGATGATAATGGTGGTGCGCCCTTCAGAGGCAAACTTCAAAAGGTAGTCCCAAATCCTATCGGATGAAAAACAAAGCGAGAACAATATCCTGATAAACGACGGCAAGATATGACTCCCCGGATATTTTTCTCATTATGTGAATCGGGAATGGAGTTCACAAAAATCAAAGCATGATTTCGTACATTGTGTGTACTGAGTTTAGAGTTATATCTTTATCACTAAAGGAGTACTATGGGACCAAACTGTGTTACTTTTGGATGAAATTTTGACCTACACGTTGTATCCCTATTGACAATAGCATAGATGTTAGTAACTTTCCGGACAATCAAAGTTTGTATCAAAGTTTTAAATGCAGATTGACCCACCTTTCTCTTAGCAGCGGGTCCACACCAACTGTCGGTTCATCCAGGATCAAGAATTCTGGAGACTGGATGAGAGCGGCGGCGAAAGAAACTCGTCTTTTTTGACCTCCACTGACGGACGGGCAGTGTGACAAGAGAAACAAGGGTGGGGCGTTGCGCAAGGAGGAAGAAATGAAATATGAAGAAGTTGTTACTATAAAAAAAATCTTTCAGAGCTCCACATTACAGTCAAAATGACTGGATAAATTAGGTCAGAGAGGAAGTGACATACGTTATGCCATGTTTACCTGGCCATGTTTAAATATTCTTTGATGAAATTCCTAATATCATCTGTACATCAGCCGCGTCATTGTCGTACTGACTCTCCTTGGGTCGCCTGGTAATTTAATACAAATTGTATACTTGCAAAAAAAATGATATTTTGCTGTCGGCCAAAATAGAAGGGGTGTAACTGCAACAGCTTTGTTTGTTTGTTTGTTTGTTTTTTTACCTCAAGTGAGCAACTATGCGGCTTTTTTCAGGTAGGTTAAGCAAATCGACGAGAAAGTCTAGTCGGACTTTGGTCTCCTTCCGGCTCATCTTGTGGATAGTAGCAAAGTAAACCAACATCTCCTTGATGGTAAATTCGTTGTACAGGGCCACCTCCTGGGTTAGATAAAAAAAGAAGAAATGTAATAAGAACTCCGACAAATCTATTATCACAGTTTTAAATGTCTCCCGCAGCCTTTTGAAGTGGACGGCATGAATTCCGTTCTCAGCAATAACAGCTCATTGCAACCTGGATGTAGGTACTCTCCGCTAATATCTCTCGTGTCTTTGAAAGGTAAACATAGTTTACTGATTT
Organism: Diadema setosum; assembly: GCA_033980235.1. Classification (NCBI taxonomy): domain Eukaryota; kingdom Metazoa; phylum Echinodermata; class Echinoidea; order Diadematoida; family Diadematidae; genus Diadema; species Diadema setosum. The sequence goes on along the minus strand of CM067070.1, from coordinate 14,665,168 downwards.
ATAGTACAGGAATATCTTGTAATCTTAAGTTCAAAATTTAGTAGTACTGTATACGGCTCTGTTTAGCATCCGACGCGAATTTGTGAGATATGTTACAAGTTATGACAAAAGGAAAGACATTTTCGCTCTTTAAGTTTTCATTTGAAAGTACTGCGAATATTCATGTATTTAAAGGGGATGGCTAGTTACTGATCAGTGGGAATCAGTGGGAATGCTGGGGGATGATTGTTCCAATTCTTGTGGGACTCATTTAAGAGTACATTATATATCTATTGTTGTGTGAAAATTATTTGCTTCAGAACGGTCTCATATTAAAGTAATTCTAACCTGGAATCATTAAACTGCACATTACTTGAAAATGAGACAATTCTGAAGCAAATAATTTTCACGCAACAATAGATATAATTATAATGTACTCTTAAATGAATCCCACAAGGACTGGAACAATCATCCCCCAGCATTCCCACTGATTCCCACTGATCAGTTACTAGCCATCCCCTTTAAGGTAGAGATTTCAAAAGTGCGAAGAAGTGCAAAGGCTTTCTTCCTAGAAATACAAGTTTAGATCAATAATAAGTTATGAACTTAAATGAAATTCACAGATTGCGGCTTCAGATAGTAAAATGGCTTAATAATACTCAGTCAATGCTGAAATTGTTTCAAAACAGGTTTCAAAATGTTATACTATCAATGTCAAAGAACATTTGATGAAATTGCATTCATGCATATATCTAGAGCATAAAGGAATATCCAAAGAGGTGTGGGTAATCTGAAGGATATTTTTGTTGTTGTTGCGATGTTTGATAATTTCATTAATGAGCACACTGAGCGAACGGGCGTCCAGTACTAAAGTTTCTGATGAATAATATGCTTGCCTTGCACTACTGTGTGATAAATTCTGGGAAGAGGGAGAGGATGGAAAAGAAATAAATACTGCCCATGGCTGCACCATCCGATAAGGTCTGTTCTCCCTCAAGTTTGTCGACAACTTACTCGCTCATGACAGCTTACCTGAGGCATGTATCCTACACGATTTCCAGGTATTCCGTGACCCCGGGTCAGCGGTGGTCGTCCGAAAGTGAGGATTAAACCTTCGTCGTAACTTAACATGCCTAGGACGCATCGTAACAACGTGGTTTTTCCACATCCGCTTGGACCCAGCAGGCCGTAGCTAGAAAAAAAAAAAAAAGGTTCAGGCTAGACAATGTTGCACGTATTCTGAACAGGGTGAAGTATATAAAAAGTAAATAAACTTGTGAGAACAATTATTTTGGTTTGACCCATTCATACTTTCCAAATTCCGTACTCGAATTTGTGCAATGTCGTCCTTTGTCACAGTCTACATGGTACCATGTTTATAATCTTATGTACGTATTGATTGGATTTGCCTACAAATAAATGGGAACATGGGTTGCTCGTCATAATGTGCCGCCATGGTCTCACAAGAACCTACACATAAATTCAAACCTTGTTTTTATTTTGTCTTGCTACCAATTGTGACTTATTGAGGGCGTGATACTATCGCTTCTTTATCAAAACATGCTTCGTGAACACAAGTTTTTAGTTACAATGTATTGTCTAATCTTGCGCAAAATTAGAAGGTTGTGAGATGATGGCATCACCTACACTAACTTGCACACTACAACTGATTAACAAATTGCCCTACATCGACGAAAATAAGCACTGAATTGATCAGTGTTTAAGTAGTAGCCATGACAAACAAAATCATTGCATAAATACTCGAACAGGATTTGAACCTACGACCTCCTGATCTCCGGACAGGCGTCTTATCCACTAAACCACCGAGCTTCCGCCCGACAGCCAGTGCTGCTTCTGATCATTGTAGTTGCAGTGGGTCCTTCGTAGATATTCAAATTCATGAAATTTTTACCCGAGTATGAAATACTGCCCGAGCATTAATTAGAATTTATGAAATTCCAGCCGAGTACATATGCCCATGATATCCTTTGTCATGGTTACTACTAAGACACTGATCAATTCAGTGCTTATTTACGTCGATGTAGGGCAATTTGTTAATCAGCTGAAAAAAAAAAAAAAAAAACATTGTACATTGGTTTAGACCAACATCATTATGATAATAATGATGATAATAATAATAATAATAATAATAATAATAACTACAATGATAATAAGATCTTATTTACCCAGAGTAGCTTCTTCAGTTTTGCCACTGCTCTACCAGAGGGCCCTGCCATTATTATTACCCTAGCGTTGCTAGGTACCCATTTATACACATGGGTCGAGAGGGACATTGTGGGTAAAAACATCTTGTCCAAGGACGTAAGCACTGGGCGGGATTCGAACTCGGGTCCTCCGATCGGGAGTCGGGAGTCTTATCCACTATGCCACAGCGCCCCCTATGCAACGCAAATGCATGCTGATTTGTGATGATAACATGTATGAACAGATGCAAGTGATGCTCAGTCTCTAGAGGGCATGCATTCCAATGTCGTTTGTTAATCAGATTAGTAATTCAGCCGAAACAACATTATGTCATCGACACAATCTTGGTTTGGAAGATTTTATATGGGTGTAGATATCTAAGTAGTCTGAAGATTATTACAAAAAAAAATTTACTAAAGATATCATGGCACATATTTAGAAATTCATTTATCCATTACGTGTATATGTTTAGGATATTACAAATCATCACCCAGTAGGTCAAGTTGACATGCATTACATTGCACAGGTCTTTTGATGTATATTCCACCTTTATGTTCGTCCGACATTAAAATCTACTTGTTCTACTGCTGTAATGCACTCTAGAAAGCGTTTAAAGGTGATCTTTAATAGGCCATAAAAAATGATTAATTGTTATCTCTCTTTCCTATGAAAGACCTTTTGCCGAGAATCAAAACATCATGACAATTGCACAATTTTGTTCAACACTTACATTTTTCCTTTGGGTACCTTCATTCCGAGCTTTTGCAGGACTTGTACTCGAGATTTCCCCCGACCGTAGTGCTTAGAAAGCTCGTAGCATTCTAAGGCGTGCCTGCCCACGTCTCCATGAGCTTCTATGTCCATTGACATGTTGAGGTGACTTGTTTTGACGCAGTGTTTTGCCTTGTTTCGGTCTGTGGGAATATAACTACATGATATGAGTTTACAACGGAGCTGCTGGACATTTGGAACATTATCACAGATAAGGGCATGTACACACGCTGATCGTGAATTGATCTGCACTCCATTTAGTTGCGACCCTGCAGTTTATTTACTATGATTGTTAATGGATACCAAGGTATGACATTGGGTTATCTATATTGGCCTCGTACGACTTTCAAACCTTTTTGGGAGCACTAAAATAGTGGACAAGGTCCTGAATTTCTGAACGGTAGATCCTGGCTTCGATCCACAAAATGGCCTTGAAGAGTACACTCACGTAATCACCTCACGGCGCGATATCACATTCGCGGATTGTCATGAAGAAACATACAATGCTTCCTGTTACTTTTTTCATGTCGGGAAATCGCAAATATTCGCAGTTTTTTTTTTTCTAAATAATGATAATAATGATTATAGTTATTACGATGTATAATACATTATTATTACAATTATTATTACTAGTAATACTAATTGTAGAAACAGTGCATGATATCTGTTACGCGCTTACTATATTTCTCAGCGCAAGGGGGGGGGGACGAAAGGAAAGGACAAATAGTTAACAAGTGAGAGATGACAAACATGTAAAAAATCCAAAATCACATAGAATAGAAAAACTAAGAATGCAACCTTCCCCGCACATAACATCAGATCCTCCACTTAAAAAGGAATGCCAATGTTTGCAACTGATACAAGTCATCTACGTGTTAAAGGACACAATTGCGTAGAGCATACATGCTATGTAAAGGCAGGTAGATAGTCTCATCAGAGTTGTGTTGTTTGAAAGTAAGCATTGTGATGTAAATAATGGAGGCAGGTTTGCCGTAACACTATGTGTATAGTAATTGAGGACTGCTGTTTGGCGAAAGAAGACCCCGGGTTCCGTCAACCTTCATTCCCCCCCCCCCCTTTTTTTGGGCTTCACTCGCCGAACAACAGTCCTTTCAAAGACTTTGCATACACATGGTGTTACCGCAAACCTCTCTTCTTAGTCCCAGAGTTGGCAAAGACATACTAACGTTTGTTTGATTTTCTTCTTGGCTATCACCCCATTGACCACACTGTACATTGCACGTTGCACTTGTCACATGATCCCAAGTTGTTTGTTTTTTTTTTTTCTTAATTTTGTCATGGTCGGAGAAACATGCGTTTAATGATTAAATGACCTTTATTAAATGCTTTATTTCCTCTTGTAATCTCGTGTGAGTAACCATTTACATTAATTTTCATGCGTATAGTACAATCACTGTATCCTCATACTAGAGCCTTATGGTTGTTCAACAAACACTTTGGTCTGACTTAAAGATGATGATGATGATGATGATGATTATTATTATTTTATTATTTTTACTACGATTATTAATGTTATCATTATCAGCAATATTATTATGATCATTCATTTGTTTATTTAGTTGGTATTTGCAAGACAGTACCAGTGAATGATCAAACAACAGATAAACAAATAAAACAAGCGAAATACAAGGGAACGAGATGCCAGGCTTTCACTGATGAAAATAATGGCATCGCAAGCTGTGTAGGGCTAACAGCCGGGCATGTAGAAATTGCGGAAGATGTGACTGTAAAAAGCCCCTAATTCGTGTTTTATACCTCCGATTTTACACCCGTTGGTACGACTCGGTCTATTTGTTGGCTGGTGACGACGACGCTATTGTAAGCCTATACACACGTGCCACGTGAATACAGTCCTGTTCTCTGTAGCGTCCATCTACACGTGCTTACAACGGGGAGGTGCTAGAGAAGGAGAGACAACTACTGCTCTCCTTTGAAGTCATGCGCGGCACCGCCGAGAAGTTATGCGTTCAACTACATGTGTTAACCATCTGCTTTGACAAAAGAGAGCATCAATAATCGGGACTAGCGCTCTATCATCTAGAAATACTTGCTCCTGCTGCAATTCGCTCTCTCTTTCAATGTGATGGCAACAATGAATTTGTGTACCTTGAATTGGAGCAACGAATCAAAATACAGTGTAAAACTCACAATTTTAACAGCAAATAGTTTAAAACTACGCTGGAACACGCTTTAGCGGAGTACTTTATTCGAAAGATCAAAATATCACTTATCAAAAGATAGAAAAGTGACATGCGGAAATGTGTGCATTATAGAAAAATATTAGGTTTTTAAGAGGGCCTAATTTTCATTTCATTCGATTTTCGAATTACGAAGAAACTAGAAATACATGTTTATAATATTGAATTCTTTCCTAAACTATTCTAAATCAATTCGAGTATTTCATGTAAAATTTTGCGGTGAAATAAAGCTTGTAATTCAACGAAAGGTGAAATGCGTTCTTCGTCTCCGAACTTCGTCTTGCAACTAGAGCGGTGCCGAGCATGACTTCAAAGCGTAGTGGAATGCTAGACATCCCATTGTAACGCCTTGAACCCAAACATGTGTTTGCATGAATTACGAAGAGTTGCCACTTCACCTCTGTAACACCTCCCCGATTTCTGTGTAAAATGGTGTAGTACTACGTGATGCAAAAGGTTCCTTTGATTCAAAGGATAATATCAAAATTTTGTTTTTATGCTATGACTTAGTGTTGCGGTATTTTTCAGATTTGTGCTTGCCATCAATTTAATTGTTAATACTTAACTCGTGGAATTTGATTAATTGCATTTTTGCGGTTTTAAACCCCTCGCACATAATGACCCAGATCTCATCGGCACTGTTTAATTGCGACGGAACTATCTTCTTTTCGCATGTGATACCATTATGTCTAGATCTAATTGATCCTTGATAAAAATATAAAAAGGGTGTTCTTCGCAGTAAATTACAATGACCATACCATCAATATAGATATTATAAGATTGTAGTATCATAATGGATATGTAATCAAGAATATGGCACTGATGCCTATACGAATTATAAGTATAAATAGGAAAATTGGCAGGAAAAAACAACTATTCGTTTGGGTTCGTGGGATAAGAGCGTGCAATAGGATTACGATAAAGTTCGGTAAGACTAAACCAATTTTTATTCTACAAGTAGGCCTATACGTAGTTGCACTAATCATAATGGCACACATTCGTTACTAAATCAGGTTTGCCGTACAAGGTGTGGTCATCCGAGCATTGGTGTAATACACCTGTGCTGGGGACTTTGGAATTATGACGAATTGACCTGCCCATGACAAATATGCCATGTGGGTCAATCCAAGCTAGGAGAAGTTCGCTTATTTAACCTATATAAAACTTAAACGTACCGATAGTTTTATACCAGCGTTTTCCTCAATTATTATACGTTGGTGTTTTAGATATTATTCTTCCTTCTGCTTTCACAACACCCCTCTTCTCTCATCATTTTAAGATCTGTCAAAATCCATTTTTTAAACTGAAGGTTGGAAGTCAAATTACCACTTGGTTAGAAGTTAAATGGTGAAGAAAGAAGAACTTTAGGTTCTATATACCATGAACAATATCATATCAAATTTGAATAGGTAAGTTTGTGATAATTACCAACTCAGAATTGTATTTCAAGACATGCCAATCATGTCATGAAATCTCATGAAAGTTTATTTAAGATTATGACAAGAAGGCTAATCATATCTTACAGGGTAGCAGGCCAACCTAATTACAAATATCAATTGTGTGATCGATGGATCTCTATTTGTTTAAGCTGAAACCTTTGAGATACTGTTTGCCTCGAACTGTTTACTTATTTCTAAATTCTAGACAATTCCGACATCAAAACTCACAACTAAATATAACAAAACTGATTATCGAGTTACATTGATAAAATAAAACATGGGATATAGCAATGTGTTGAATCGATGCCAAATTGTCGGTCATCGCTGTGTATCAAGGTCCATCACAATGTTGATGCAAGTAAAGTTCTGTTGACAAATGTAATCTGTATATCACAAGTACGTGATGGTTTAATTCCCTTTTTTTCTCCATTTGAAAAAGTATGTATCTCAATTTAAAATGTATTTCTTTGCAAGATAAATGGCTTCGAGAGTTGAAAGCAGTTGCTTACAGTAGAGTTATATTAATGTTTTTTTAATTCAGAGTCATTTCACAACTGAACTTTTTTAATGATTAAAAAGTGGTGTGCTGTTGCAGCAGGCCCGTACACGTACACGTGACAAGTTATCCTTTCAGTCATATCAATGGATTGGGTCTTGAGGTCAATAAAATTCTGCTGCCCTCGATTATGTTTTGTATGTTCTTGACCACGAAAGACCTCTATATAGCTCAACCTAATCAATGTAATTTGCTTGCTTAAAAAAGCGCCATTTCAGTCCTCACTATAAATCATGGAATAAGTCATTATATGTCTCTGTCGGGAGAAAAAATGAAATGGGGGGGGGGGACCCGCATTAAACAGATCCCCATTCTATATGCACCGTCTCGGTTTGATAGCCAATAAAGACTGGTTCTGTATTTCGTCTAGCTTTGATTACAGTGCCATTTCTCAGGAAGGAAACATTCTATTTAAATACTTAGTTTCACTTAGAAATAGATATAGGTGCAGATCTTGTACTAATCAGAAGTATGATATATATGTATACCATTCAAAGTTGGTGTTGCTTGATTACGTCGGACCGATTCATATTTAACATATAATTGCTATCACTGATGAAGAATAAAAATGTTATTAGTAGCAAATACTCTCCAAGCTACAACAAATTTGTCAAAGAATCTAGTCACTTCCATATTAGTTCTTCTTCAATTAATGAATAAGAACTTTTCAACTAAACCATTAATAAGACATCGTCACGTGTCAAATCAAAAGTATATTGATGTGAAAAGCAAAAACGAAAAACAAACATAACAATAAAAGGAAAAGGAACAATATTTACCTTTAGCCAAGGAGGACTGGTTGCAATTTTCTTTCCTTAGTAATAAAGGTGTCTCTTCTTCGGTCAAGTCATCCAAGAAAATCGTGCCTCCAGTCCAATCCAGCAGGGACTAGGAGCTTTTCTTTCAGGGTGTGTTACCTTACCCCTCCCGCCGTAGGAATTAAGAATGCCTTCTGCAGTTCTATAGCAAATGGTATTTGATCACGCACGGCTTTCGCACTTGTTCTCAAGAGTTTGTTCACCCCTGTCGATGCTTGCTAGTACCAACAAGAGCACACCGCTTACCGTACACTTGCTGCGTCATACATTATTCATTATTTATTTGCGGTCTATGGTGTCCTACCTCTTTGACTTTGAAAACAAAAATAAACATACAAAGTTTGTTCACCTTAACTTGATCACCCAAAAGTTTGTTCACCTGCGTGGAATAAGCATGTAATTTGTACAATCTAATGGAAAGTAAGACCCCTTACTTCTCTTCATAAGTTCATATTGCAATTTGGATGATGATGAAGTAAATTAATATCAAACTCTTCGCAAAAAAGAAAGAAAGAAAATGCTTTCAAATTCAACTCCTATAAATACTATTTTACGAGTTCACCACTATCACTGAATATCTAGTCATATGCTTGAAAATGCTCTATACGTTGGACTGTTGGATGACGTTTTCGATGATGTTCGAACACAATCATGAATGTAACAGTTTTGAAGATTTCATGGCAGTATGCCCGTAGACGTGCAAGAACTCTCTAATTCCTCGGTTAGTCGGTAATACAAGGGAGTTTTCGCTACACGACGGGAAGACCGAGAATACGCGGAAGCAATCAGCTGTGACAGTCCCCGTACTCGGACTCCCGTCCCCCATATCTAAGCAGTTTAGCTTTTCTGTTAATAGGACGGAGGCGTGGGGACAAGATCGCTGATTGGCTGGCTGGCTGGCTGGCTCACTCCTGCCCAGCTGCATCGGGACAGTGTGGAGCCGGGAAATGTGCAAACGCCGGGAAATGTGCAAACGCCGGGAAATGTGCAAACACCGGGAAATGTGCAAACGTCTCTCCGGGAATTGTGCAAACGCCCTGTCGGCAAATGTGCAAACGTCCTGTCGGCAAATGTGCAAACGCTGGGAAATGTGCAAATGTCTCGCCGGGAAATATGCAAACATGACGCCGGGAAACGTGCAAAAGTTAAATTTTGCCGGGAAATGTGCAAACCATTTACTTTAGCAATGCTGTGTGTAAAGATGATACATAGACTCCATGTCAAAACTACGCATGAACCTCCACCATTAATGTTTCCTTAATAAGATCCTTGACAGATTTTCAACAAAATTGGCAGGTAGCACCATTATGGCAATGGGATCTCAATTTGTTTAGATTAGTCATACCGCCCGCCTCCCCCCCCCCGAAAAAAAGGGGGAATCTCAAAGTCCCAGGTTGTGAGGGGGAGGAAGGGGATTTTCCATATTTTCTGTACGTTCTTGAAAAATCTTCACGGATTTTCACCTAATTTGATGTTGATTTGTTAAAATGATCCCCTCCCAGCTCCCCTGCCAAATAGGAGGGGGGTGGGGGGTGGGGGGGGGGGGGGGGAGTGGGAGAGTTGAAGCCTCAGAGTCCCTAAACTCTGGATTTTTTTTTTAAATCTCCTGTAGAACCGAAAAAGATAGAACTAAGTTAGTGCTATGAAGACATTAATGACTGAAATAACTATGGCGGGTGCAGGGGTGCCCTGATCGGGGGTGGGTCGGGTGAGTGGGAGGAGAGAGATTTTCCAAATTTCTCTCCATCTTCTGGAAAAAATCTATGACGAATTTTCACCGTTCCAACCCCAAAGGTGGGAGGAGGTGGGAGGAGGTGGAGCCCCCCCCCCCCCATCTCAGCTCCTCGATAGGGGCCGAGACAAGGGGGTCGGCTCGTTTGGGTGGAATTCAGAATTTCAGTATTTCTTGAAAACCCTACGCATGACAAAAGGAATACATATTTGAAGAAGTCGTTCGGGTGGAATTCAGAATTTCAGGTATTTCTTGAAAACCCTACGCATGACATATTTGAAGAAATTTTCTGTACAACAAAGAGTAATTAAAAAAATTTCATCACATTTTTTTTGAAGGTTGGCCTACTTTGAGGAAATTTCACGTCTGCTTATAACCGTCACGTGGTGGTTACCCGCGTCTTAGCCCCAGCTTTAGCGAAAGGGAACAAATTGGACTTGTTGCCCTTTCGAACAAAGTGGGATTCTATTACTCTAGAGATGCTACCTCCCACGTTTGGTGAAAATCCGTCAAAGATTTCTCAAACAGATGCAGAAAATGTGGAAAATCCAGCTCCTTCCCCTCACTCTACCCCCCCCCCCCCAGGACACCCTTCGATCCGCCACAATCAAGCATGAAATGTCAATCATTAATGTCCTCATAGCACTAACTTAGCCCCCTTTTTTTTTTGTTCGACAAAAGAAGATAAATTTCCACAGTTTAGGGACTCTGAGGCTTACCCCCCACCCTTCAGTGGTGTGTGTGTGTGTGTGTGGAGGGAGGGGATCATTTTCTAAAATTAAGATCATATCACCATAAAATGCAATCTGCCAAGTTTTGTGAAAATCCGTTGCAGATTTTTCAAGAAGATGCTGAAAATGTGAAAAATCCCCCTCCCCCCACCCCAATCTGGGCACCCCTGGATTTGCCATAAATAAACGTGAAATTTCAGTCATTAACGTCTTCATTAGCACTAACTTACCCTCTATCTTTTCCGGTTTGACAAAAGAAGAAAAAAAATCCAGAATTTAGGGACTCTGAGGCTTCAACCTCCTCCCCCTCCTTTGGCGAGGGGGGGGGGGCTCATTTCATCAGTTAAGATCATACTACCATAAACATGCTATCTGCGAAGTTTGATGGAAATCCGTTGTAGATTTTTAAAGAAGATGCTGAAAACGTGGAAAACCCCCTCTCCTCCCCCCCCCCCCCCCCCACCACCGATCTGGCCACCCCTGGATCCGCCATAATCAAACATAAAATTTCAGTCATTAATGTCTTCATATCACTAACTTACCTCTATCTTTTCTGGTTTGACAGAAGAAGTTTTAAAAATTCCATAGATTAGGGATCTGACGCTTCATCTCCCCCACCCCCCCCCCCCCTTGGCGGTGGGGGGTGGGGTAGGACTCATTTTAACAAATAAAGATCATATCACCGTAAAGATGCTATCTGGCAAGTTTGGTGATGTTCTGTCTTAAGATTTATCGAGAGGCTGCTGAAAATTTGGACAATCCCTCTCCTCTGCGTCACCCCCCTCCCCAATCAGGGCAAAAAATCCATAGTTCAGGGACTTTGAGGCTTCAACTCCCCCCCCCCCCCCTCTCCTTCGGTGGTTGGGAGGGGGGGGGGGACTCATTTCAACAAATTACGACCATCACTGTTAAGATGCTATCTGCCAAATCTGGTAAAAATCCCTTGCGTGGGGTTTACAAGAAAATGTTGAAAGTGTTACAAAAAAAAAAGACAAGTGGTCGCTATAGACAAGTGGTGGCAAAGACATGTGGTAAAGGTAGTAATGATTTATCCACAGGTTTGATTGAGAGTTTCTCTTTCATCTTATACATAATGTAGGTGAAATGAACGGTTTGCACATATCCCGGCGGCTTTTGCACACTTCCCGGCAAAATTGAACATTTTTGCACATTTCCCGGCGTCACGTTTGCATTTCCCGTTGATGAAATTTAGAGATTTGCACATTTCCCGGCAAGACGTTTTCACATTCCCCGGCGTTTGCACATTTCCGGGCGAGACGTTGGCACATTTCCCGGTGTTTGCACATTTCCCGGCTCCACAGACCGAACGCTATTTCGGCCGAATACCGTACTCGTTTTCCTCAGGACGGGACGTTTCTCGGATTTGATCATGCGCAGAAGCAAATTTTGCACACGGCACGCTCAAATACCGGCTGCGTCGTGCTTGCGAAAACTCCCTAGTGTCTCATTTGGTACGCGAAACGCAACAAACAATGGTCTCTTAATCGCACAAGCTAAAAATCAAGTAGGACAAAGTCTTTCTAACACTGTGCTGCTTGTTTATATATTTAGGAATATACTCTTCACCCCAGTGAAAAGTGGCTCCTCCCTTCTCCTACATCCATGTTACTCCATTAGAGGAAACTCTTTGTCTTGAAGCAGGAGCTAATATACACTTGACAGTCCCTAATCGTATTAGGGGTGAATCTGCATTTATATTGTCCGTTCTTATATGTTAAATCACTTACTTTACATCAGACCTACTTACACACATTTTCACTAAGGTCGGTATGTTTTGCCTGTACGCCTACAACATGTTCTTATTCATTTGATATTTTCTCTGTGGAACTATTGTGTTGCAGGCCTCTGAAAAAAAAAAAGTGTATACACGTACACCACTAACAGAGCTTCAACAAGACAAGTTGTTTTTTCATCATTCTTTATTATTATATCAATAAACAATGTAACAGGAAAGGCCTAGGTTGTCTCCTGGATTGAACAGGAGGCACAAGGCAAAGACAAAGGACAATACAGAAAAACATGTAAATACATCATACATTGTAAAAAAAAAAACACACTTAGTTACAGTTACGTACTCACAAACAAATTTACCAAGGATACATTTATACACAAACAAATTAAAATATGCAATACATATATTTCATTTCAAAACATACCTTATTATCAAAATAATACAACTTCATCTCATTCTATTATTTTCATTTCTTTACGTTTTATATAAATTGTTCTCATAAAAACTCTCTCTCCCTCCCTCCCTCTCCCTCTCTCTCTTCTCTCTCTCTCTCTCTCTCTGCCTTCCCCCTGCTTTTCTTATACCTTTCTTTTACTCCATTACCATTAATTCACTTTACACCTTCTTAACTACTTCTCCAAAAACTCTACTTTAACTTTCTCAGTAAAAATAACAATTAACAATACCAAATCCTATAACATTACATGTAACATATATATTAACAATAAACTAAATCTCAAATTCTTTTTTTTCCTTATATAAACCTAAACATAAAATCTTAACACTAAAAAAAAAATACTAATAATATAAATGAATATACAAACATCCTATCTAAAATCATCAACCGCCACAAATTAAATACTCATGGTAAATCAAACGCCAATACTTGTTTTCAACTTCACAGTGTAAGTAAAGCTTTAACATTCCAGGTGGGTTCTTTACGTGCATTATAGATGGCATAAGAGGAAACAATAGATATTTTGGACAGGGCCTGGATGTGGGGTTTCGTTTTTGCTTGTTTGTCTGCGAATCTTAGTATTGAACAAATTTTCTTTTTGTTTTCTTTCGTAACTAGTCCTCGAGAGCCAATTGCGAAGCAAATGAGATCACACTTATAACCATGGGATTCAATGTCTGCTTGAAGGGGCGCATATTTTTCTTCTTTTCTTTTATTTGCATCTGTGATATTGGGCTCAAATGGAACTAAACTGTAAACTCTGCAATTACAACGTGTTTATTTCTCTTGTTCACTATCACAATATCGGGGCGTTCTGCTGTAACCACAACATCAGGGGGTATGGTGCCACCATTCACGCGATGACCATCTAAATCTGCATACAAATCCAAATTTTCAGTACAAGCAATGTTATCGCTGATAACATTCTTCACATAATTCAAAATGCTGTCATGTCTGTAATTATATCGCTCTTGTTCCAACGCTCTTTTACAATTGTTCAATATGTGGAAAAGCGTTTCATGATTACCACACAAATAACAACGTGAATTCAATATCTTTCCCCATCTGCGGAGATTTACAAAGGTACACATTCCTGAAGAGTACGAGATAACTAATGATAATTTTCATATTCTAGAAATAGGTTACACACTGCTAACACGGAAGGCGATGGAAACAAAAATTTTTCTCTTTTTCTCATTCAGAAACCTGTGTACTGGGACTCGATCTAGAGTTGAATTACGGTTCAATTCAAAATTTTCGTTACAAATTTTCTCAAGGAACACGAATTATTCTACTGTCTCATGTAGATCGTAACTCAATTCCTATTCCACAATCTTAGACGAGAACTGTGAACATTTTTTTTTTTGTTTGGATCAACTCCAGTTACTCGTGAACATAGGCTTGTAATTTTCACGTGACATCGGTCTTCGTGAATCTCATGGGTTAAGAAGTGTCTCCTTCGCTACTATGGATAAGTACTAACTGACAACAAACAGATAAAGTTTCTTTTTTAGAAAAAGTAATGCAGTTGTGTTTTATGTCATAAGAACCTGAATTACCTACTTCAACAAGATTGTAGCCACACCCATGTCAGACAAGATTGATTTTCGTCGTACAGGAAGGGTATGGTGTAGCTAAATGGTTACCTACCTAAGTCATGGATGATGTCAATACCGGCGAACAAGAAGCACGCAAGCTGGGGCTCCCTCTGCCTCCCGTGACTTTGGAGATACGATTGTTGTGACATAAATTGTCACCCCGTCAAATATTGTCGTCTGGCGACAATTTTTGATGCTTGTGCAGTTCCCAATTTTTGACCTCGATGGCGACAATTTGTGATGGCAAAAACAATTGTTGCGACATAAATTGTCTCCCCGTCAAAAATTGTCGCCGGCCATGCACTGTGAATTATAGGGTTGGGGTGGTTGCTCCGGTGTTATGCTTTGGTGGGGTGGGTATGACTGGTAAGTTATGCGTATATGTGTGTGTGTGTGTGCGTGTGTGTGTGTGCGTGTGTATGCGTGTGTGTGTCTGTTTGTGTTTTGATGTTTGTGCGAAACGAACTTTTTGAGCAGCAGGCACTACTGTGGAAATGAAAATGCCTTCAACGTGTATGAGCACGTGTTTATAGAGTTCACTGCGGCGTTGATGTCAAAATAGTATGGGTGTGTCAATAATTCAGCGGTGAGGTGGGCAGGGAAAAAGAGACCGAAAGAAAAGGCATACGAGGGAGGTACCCTCCCTAAATGTTATCTGTCTTTGTTCATTTTTTTTTCACTGCAGTCATAGTCTTCCACCAGTCGTAACTTTAACTTCCATATCACTATTCTTTGTCCCAGAATAAGTTTGGCATGCTTTATTCATGAAAGAATAATTTCGACACGCCGTAAATAATTTCTCAATCGTTAGTTGATTTTAGCACAAACGAACTGCCATATGCACACCGCAAATACATACGTATTTATAAACAAACACCAACAAGCACTCAAACAAATCCTCATAATGCATATAAACCACCTCAACATTTTTTCCCTTGATATCTATTGATTTCATTCAAATCATTCATAAATCAACCCATTCTTGGTGTAACATAAACAAAAACGGTACAAATGCAATTCAAAACACAAACAAATCCATTTGTCCGTAAATTACAACTTCAACATAGATAACTCGATTATGAATCAACCCTACTAACAATTTCTTCACGAGAAAGTTTTGACATGTACCAAACCTATATCCTTTGAATATATTGTCACAAATATATACACTAGTAGTTATGTACATGTATGATGTACTCTATGCATGGTTGTTTTACATGTGTATGTATACAGGTTGACCAGATTAATGGAGAACTTTCTATTTGGTATAGATACAGTACATAAAGGTTGACCAGATTAGTGGAGAATTTTCTATGTGGTATACAATGTAGCTACAGTATATGCATGTAACAGGAAATACATTATAGCTCAGTCAATCTAGAATGATTTCTCACCCAGTCCAGAATGTTCTAGGAAGTGCTTAAATATTTGGCTGAGTGGTGCACTGTCCCTGTAGCCCAATGTGATTGGTGGTTATTTTTGGTAGGAAGTTATGCACATAACTGACAGTGAGTCAGCTTGGATTTCTGGAACAGTCTTGGACTTGCTAGTAGGTAGAAGCATGTGGCCCAGGTTGGAGAAAATTACAGAATATTCAAGAAAGGGGTTAATGGACATATATATAAGCCAGAGAAATTCTGCAGTAGGCAGAGTACCTAACACTTCTGCTCTGAGAGTTACGTCACTTCTGGCTCTGAAGCGACTTGTTATACATGTAGTCAGTCCTGTGTTACCTGCTGACCTGTTATGTTTGTGGAGATAAGCCTGGGAGACATTTTGCCTGCAGATAATCAATTTGCCTACATTGGAGATAGACTCCATTTTTATGTCAATGGACATTGTTACGGCAAAGCTGTGACGGGCTGGATTCCTTGCTGGACATTATGGAGTGAATCATCATTTGTGCCTGCTTGTACGAGATTGGGTTAATGATAAATCACTCAGACTCGGGTTTCTACGGGAGCGTCGTATTTTAATCTTGTCTTCTTTCATCGCAACTCACTCCAATCCATTCCACTCCGTGAAAACTGTAACAGAGGATGGTATAAACAAAGGCATATACAATCTAATTAATACATGTGTTAACATACTGGCATAAATGAATGGCTCATTTCATGTGTATGCATATAAGGATAAGGCACTGTTTGTACCAATAAATGCATCTTATAAATTAACACTCAGTATCTGACTCTTTACTTGTGTGTCTTGTTCGCATTTATCTGACTCGAACCTCAACTCTATCTATATCGTTTCCATAGTAAACCTTTGCTTTCTCTCAGAAAAACTCTATCATTATCAGTGATACCGATATTAATGAATGAATGGGAATTTCTTGTCCCGAATAACTCATATCAGTATGACTTGAATGAGCCCTTTAAACTGTCGCAATCCTTTACGTCCTTTGTTTGAACAAGTTTCTTATTAATATTCATATGGTAATCCTTTATACTAAATCCTGCATCTTTCACTCGAGATACCAGTAAATCAATATTACTTGTCTCTTTATACATACATAGATGAATATTCATGATTTAGGAATCAGAGTTGCCAAGTAAGGGTAGCACCAAATGTTTCAGCATTGGCAGCTGAAAATGTTATGAAATTAAAATAAACCTGTAACAGCACCATAAATTGCCTTTGAAGACCAAAACTTCATTACAGCCTTCATAATTCTTCTCAAGTTTAGTTAGAATAATTTCAGTGCTGTTTTACTTGGCAGCCTTGACATGTACAATCTAAACAAATAGCTGTATGTGACTTTGGCTTGACCTTGAGCCTGATTCATCTGACATTCAACTTTCATACATACACAAACGTGTTCTCCAATTGAAGAAGAAACTTTCAACTATCTAGGTTTTACCAACCAAAACTGCAAGTGCTTGTTGCATAATCGTGTTCTTACACTGAACCTAAATTTCTGTAGTGTACAATCTACATAAGCGTACTTCGGTCAAGCGAAGCACACACGCATACTGCGGTACACATTCTGTCACTGACTACGGTAACATTGCACAAATGATAGCCAAATTTATACATCTTTAGAAACATAGTTTCAATAAATGCTTTAGAAAGGAGTAAATTACTGACCTCCGTGCCTATATTTGTCGGTTTGGATTTACCAGGATTCAGGATTCTCAAGATAATCCTGGATTTTCTCGTTGCAAACAGGGCAGATCGTTCTTGCGACATCCCGAATTTCAGTCTCCGTAGGTGGCGCTATAAATTATGCGTATCTCGTAATTTGCGAGTAATTAAATTGATCAAACTTTACATGGCTCCTTTAAATTAGGTTACTAATTTACTCTTTCGTGAAGATTGATACATTAAGAGTATGACCTGGCATACGTGTATCATGCAATATACCAAACAAATTTCACATCTTAAAACTGATTTATCACATAATATCATTTATGTAATGCAGCATACAACTACAGTTAACTCTGCATAAATCGACATTTCATGAGTCGAACAACCGTCCCAATCGCCTTTTTACAAAGGCAGTTGAATCATCATTTGATATCCTCTATAACGGTGACCTGGTATACTTTTTGTGCAAATGTACATAGTATGCAAATGTGACTCATTTGCTAGAAATACTAAATGCAATGGAAGCTCGATATAACGAGGTCCTTGGGTGGACCGAATTACCCTGTCATAGCAAGAATATCTTACACATATATCAAAATCATTACATAGAGAGGTAGGATCAGAATAACACTGGGGTATCTCAGATCTCTTTACACTGATTTTCCACTGTATACTCGTATTTCAAATGCAATTTATACACATAGATCGAATCTGTAGTCTTGAAACTAGTCACTATCTCAAGCAGTCTCTTAGTCTGAGCTTCGGACCTCGCTTACCCCTTTTCAGATTAACTGATCAATTAGTCTGTACTTTCAGACCAGTTTTACATTTACAATTATGAAAACAAACCAAACCATTAAGTTTTTCGATAGTCTTTCAGGCAGACTTCAGATGTAGAAATTTAGTCAATATTTAGTAAGTCCAAAGAAATTAAATTCTGACATCAAACGATATTTAGTCTTACTTGACAATCAACACACAAGTGGTTGATATTTTGAAAGTCTCAAATATAGCATACTTAGTTTCTTGTGACATTTGCAATAGTATATAAATTCAGACCCTAAATAAGCAATAGATAACATTTCATTGCTTTCAACTGTCTTAACTACATTTATGGCTCCTTGGTAGGGAATTCTTCCTGGTCTTCCTGAGCCAATAAAGTTACTAGTTTATGTATTGGTCTCTCTAGAGTCTGCATAGCCTGTGTGCGCTTTCCAGTTCTATTCAATTTAGCGTCCGCGATGACCAACTTCACCTTACGCACAAGCCCATCTTCAGAAGGGAATGTTTCGGTGATTCTACCGAGTAACCACCGATTTCGCGGAGTGTTCTCATCTTTAACTATCACGATGTCACCAACCTGGGCTTCGCGTTTAGGATGCACCCATTTCTGTCGCGACTGTAGATTCTGCACAAACTCTTTCTTCCAGCGACACCAGAACTTGTTTAACAGGTGCTGAACCCTTCTCCAGCGCTTTCTGGAATACAAGTCCTCTCGAACGAAGTGTCCAGGCGGGGGTAGAAGAACCCTTGTTTTCATTGTCAACAGATGATTTGGCGTAATCGGTTCAGGGTACCCAGGATCATACAGGTTATCGACTGTCAATGGTCTCCCATTCACTATGACGGCAGCTTCACACATGAACGTCTGTAGACTCTCATCATCAAGCTGATGGCCAGCCTGATGCATCAACCCATCCAGAGCTTGTCGTATTGAGCGGATCTGCCGCTCCCAACTGCCTCCCATATGACTGGCGGAAGGCACGTTGAAGTTGAAGTTGATAAAGTCACATCCCTCTCTCATCAGAAAGTCCTTCACCTTCTCGTGGTTCGTCTGAGCCCATCGTTTGAATTCTGCGTCTGCACCAATGAAATTGGTACCTCTATCAGACCTGAGTTGACGTACTGGCCCTGTTGTTGACAGGAAACGTCGTAAGGCATTAATGAAGGCATCTGTAGATAAGGAATTCAGTGTCTCAATATGCACAGCCCTGGATGCCATGCATGTAAATAACAGGCCATACCGTTTGAGTTCCTTTCTGCCTTCTCGTATGACCCATGGTCCAAAGCAGTCCACACCACTATAAGTGAAGGGCGGGGCTGGTTCTAATCTGTCTTTAGGTAGATCTGACATCTTTTGTGACTGAGTTACACCTCTTAGTTTGTTGCATGTCACACACTTCCTGATCAACCTGGACACCACTGTGCTGCAACCGATGACCCAGAAACCATTGAGTCTGAGTTGATTCACGGTAATACCTCGTCCCTGATGAGCCGTTTGCTGATGGCAGTGGCGTACGATCAGATCAGTCACATGACCCTTCTGGGGTAGGATGACGGGATGTTTGACCTCAAATGATCCCTCAGCACGACATAATCGTCCTCCAACTTTGAGAAGGCCATTTTCATCTATAAAGGGATCTAACTTGTGTAGACGACTAGACCTCTTAACTCTCCGTCTGTGGTCCCTTTCATCTCTGCATGGATCCCTATCCGATGACAAATTCCTTAGAATTTGTATTTCTTCATCAAACCATTGTTCCTGTACATGTTTGATGATTTCAGTTTGTGCCTTTTGGAGGTCATCTACAGTGAGTGGTCGGGGTGGAATTACTCTCTCTGTGGTAGTTGAAGTTTTCTCCTCACAGCGCCTTCTCAGTTGAGTCTTATAGCGTTCACAATTAGCTACAGCTCTCTTCAGTTGATGCCATGAAGAAAAACGATTAAAGCGTTCCAGATCAAATGAAGAAGGCTTGGTCTGTGTTGTGGCTACGTGAGACCTCTCTACCTCAGGATCGTCATCAGATATCCCATGGTGCACTGATTCGGGTTCAGGTAGTTTGGCATCTGATAAGAACTTTGGGCCATCAAACCAGTCCGATGCCATTAGCTGCTCAACTGTAGCACCTCTACACGCAATATCAGCTGGATTGTCCTTCGAATTAACATAATTCCACTGATCAGGACTCGAGTGATTTCTTATCTGTCTGATCCTATTTGCGACGAACACATGAAATCTTTTCTCGTCATGACTGATGTAGCCCAGTACTACATTACTATCGGTACAGAATAGATGTTCAGCTTGGAGTGTACCCAATTCCTCCTCGAGGAATGAACTTATTGTAGAGGATACTACCGCAGCAGTCAGTTCTAATCTGGGGATGGTTACACGTTTGAGTGGTGCGACTCGAGACTTCCCGATCACCAGAGAGCAGTGTACTGATCCCCTAACATCCTCTAGTCTGAGATAGCTGCAATTTCCATAGCCACCTGTACTAGCGTCTGAGAAATGGTGAAACTGTGCAGATTTCACTTCTTCAAATTCTTCTGGTTTGAAGCACCTACGCACAGAAACATTCTCCAGACTGATGATGTCTTGACGCCATCTTTCCCATCTCATTTGCAGTTCGTCTGTCAGTGGGTCATCCCAACATGCACCTTCTCTGCACAAATCCTGTATGATCTGTTTTCCCTTCAATGCCACTGGGGCGATGAGACCTAGTGGATCATACAGTGACATAACAGTTGAGAGCAAACCTCGTCTGGTGCATGGCTTATCTGCAAATGTGACACGGAATCCAAAGGTGTCTGACTCAATACACCACTGCAAACCTAAGGCTCTCTCTATGGGCAGGTCATCATGTAGAAGATTCAGTTCCTTCACAGCTTTGGCTCGATCTGTCACAGGTACTGCCTGCATAACTTCTCTTGAGTTCGAGACAAACTTATGTAGACGCAACTTTCCTGCATTGCACGTCTTCTTAGTTCGTGCAATCATATCAATAGCTTCTGCTGACGTGGGAACAGAAAGTAGGCCATCATCTACATAAAAGTTATTATGGATGATTCTTGCAACGTCATGACCAAACTTATCTGCATTATCTGATACAATCTTTTTTAGTCCATAATTCGCACAACCCGGAGATGATGCGGCACCAAAAAGGTGAACTTTCATTCTGCAGTGCTGAATAGGATTCTGATACTCTCCATTGGGCCACCAGAGAAATCTCAGATAGTCTCGATGTTCTTCGTTCACTCGAAATTGATGAAACATTTCTTTAACATCGCACATGAAGGCCACTCTCTCCAGTCTAAATCTGCTCAGGACCCCAATGAGTGTGTTTGTCATGTCTGGTCCTGTCATCAGGTGCTTGTTGAGAGACTCATCCTTATACTGGGCACTGCAGTTAAATACTACCCTCAGTTTATTCGGTTCTTGTACACCATGGTGGGGGATGTACCATCTAGACTTCTCATAGAGTGTAGGATTTGGAATGAACTCAGCATAGTCATTGGCGATAAGAGAATCAATGACCTTCGTATACTCAGCATGGTATACGACATCTCTGGAAAACTTCCTTCTCAGACTCTCTAGTCTCTTTTCAGCCTGGAGCTGATTGTTGGGCAATTCCGGATCATCCATCTTGAATGGTAATGGCATTTCATATTGACCTGTCGCTGTGACGTGAATGCCTTCTCCCATAACCTTCAAGAACTTCTTGTCGTTTTGTGAGTATGGCTTTTCATGACTGTCTGGGAGAAAGTCTGCTTCCATGACCTTAATTACCCTTGAGGGGATAATTTCTTCCTTCACAGTCACTCTCTCAGAGAAAAGGACTCCTTTCCTTTCCGTCCTTAGGTTGACAGGAACTTCGCTGACCATCAAACGGTGACTGATGCCAAACCGGTCTTCACTTCTCCTTTCATAGTCACGTTGCACAGTACCTACTATGCTCCATCCTAAGTATGTCTTGATGCCATATGGACCATCATCATGTGGGCTTGGAATGACATCACGAGGCATCAAAGCTGTAGCACAATCGTACCCAATCAAGAGTGCGATTTCGCAATCTTGCATCGGAAGAAGATACTGACTAAGCTTATGAAGATGGGGTATGGATTCAGCCATTTCACAAGTAGGTATGTGTCCTCTGTTCGCTGGCATGATGTCTCTTGTATAGGTGGGGGGTAGACTTATCCTCTTCTCATCATCATGTGCTCTTACAAGGAGACCATCTATACGCTCACTTGGGATCCGTTCATCTCTGCTCGATATGTAGAAAGACGAAGATTCACATTTACTCCTCGCAATCCCAAGTCATTCTTTGTAGACTCCAGTATGAATGTGGTGTCGGATTGGGTATCTAAGAGAGCATAGATCAACCTTTCCTCTGACGAACTTACATGAGACAACCACACTGGTACGATCATGGAACTGGCAGAACTTAACTGGTCTATCATTGTACAAGAGCTTGTGGACTGATGTTCTTGTGCCTCACTGTTCTGTGTTGATCTACCATTCCTTATTTGCTCAGTCTTATCTCTTTCATTACTGCTGGCTGGTTTTCTCACATCACCATGTAGAGGAGTGGGATGTCGTTTCTTGCAGACCGCACAAGTACTTCTACGTCTGCATTCTTTAGTGATGTGTCCTTTCTTTAGGGAGCCATAACATAGTCCCTTCTGGACGATGAATTCCTTCTTTGCAGTAAGGTCCTTTTGAGCAAAGGTATTGCACTCATGAAGGCGATGTTGTTCATTGCAAAACACACAGAAATCTTGCTTCCGCTTAGATCTGTGGTGTCCACTGCCAGATGAAGCTGTTGTTGACAAGGTACTTGCACTTGGAGATGACTTCTCCTTCGTAAGTCTCAGTTTGTCGTCTCTAAGACTGCTAAGCGAGACAGCAGGATCACAAGCAATGGTCGATTCTTCGTCTATGAACTTGGAAAAGACGTGAAAGGGCGGGAATCTACCTTGATCCTTCCTCCAGCTCACGACACATCTTGCCCATCTGTTGATCAACCACTCAGGCAACTTGGTTAGAAGCGTCCTGTTCTCTCGTTCGTCATCAAGATGATGGAGGTGGTTTACATACTTCATGGCTGTGCAGCACTGACGCAAGTAGTCTGCAAATCTTCGCAAACCTTGAGAGTCCTTGGCACCTATCTTCGGCCATCTTTCCAGCTTCTCTCTAAAGGCATTAGATACTATGAACTGGTCACCATACCTGTCATCCAAAGCAGACCTGGCTTCAAAGTAAGCACCTTCACCACCAATCATCGAAAACCCTTCTACTAGTTCCCGCGGCTCTCCTTTCAGGAACTTCAAGAGATAGAAGAATTTCTCATGAGCTGGAATATTGCAATGCTCAATCAACAAGTCATAACTGTTCTTCCATGTTGTGTACTGAAGGGGATTGCCTGTAAAGATAGGTGGTTCAGGCAAAGGGAGTCGATTCAAGTGAAGCTGGTCCCGAAGACTGTCTGTAAGAAGATGAAATGCATCCTTCCTTGGATTTGGATCAGGCTCTTGATTCTTCGCAGGTATTTCATCTTCAGAGCACTGTGATTTGCAAGCAGTCTCAGGATGAGATGTACTCTCAGCAGGTTCAGAATGTTGAGGGCAAGAATCGGCATGACTTAACTCAGCTTGAGAATGATGAGAAGTAGGTTCATGAGCATCCTTGTTCGCTGAACTGTTGACCCATCTCTGACACTGTTCACGTCTGCCCTTTGAAGACAGTGAAGATTCCAGTACTGATCTTGAGCTCAAAACATCTCCTTTCGCAGCTTTAAGAACATGATGGACTTCCTTCATTAAAGAAGCATGCTCTTCTTCAATCTTAAAGAGCTCTATCTCACTATCATCCTCAGGCTTATATGCAAGAGGTAAGGTAGCAGCTGCCAGTTCCTCTTGGATCTCGATGGCTCTGTCCATTGCATCTTGAAGAACATCTCTATGTTGCTTCATAATATTAATGTCTACTTCATCTACGACAATAGCTGACCTAAGCTTATTAGCTCTACGCCTCCATGTCGTCAGAGAACTTCTCCAGCTTTTCAATTTCATCTCAAACTGATACTGTTCTCCCTTTTCAGTAGGTCGACGAACTCGACTTTCAGGCTCCTCTTTATGTGAAGACATCTTGGAGATTGAAGATCACTCACCACAGGAAAAGGGCGGAGTTTTCACTGTGCCTGCTTGTACGAGATCGGGTTAATGATAAATCAGTCAGACTCGGGTTTCTACGGGAGTGTCGTATTTTAATCTTTTCTTCTTTCATCGCAACTCACTCCAATCCATTCCACTCCGTGAAAACTGTAACAGAGGATGGTATAAACAAAGGCATATACAATCTAATAAATACATGTATTAACATACTGGCATAAATGAATGGCTCATTTCATGTGTATGCATAGAAGGATAAGGCACTGTTTGTACCAATAAATGCATCTTATAAATTAACACTCAGTATCTGACTCTTTACTTGTGTGTCTTGTTCGCATTTATCTGACTCGAACCTCAACTCTATCTACATCGTTTCCATAGTAAACCTTTGCTTTCTCTCAGAAAACTCTATCATTATCAGTGACACCGATATTAATGAATGAATGGGAATTTCTTGTCCCGAATCAACTCATATCAGTATGACTTGAATGAGCCCTTTAAACTGTCGCAATCCTTTACGTCCTTTGTTTGAACAAGTTTCTTATTAATATTCATATGGTAATCCTTTATACTAAATCATGCATCTTTCACTCGAGATACCAGTAAATCAATATTACTTGTCTCTTTACACATACATAGATGAATATTCATGATTTAGGAATCAGAGTTGCCAAGTAAGGGTAGCACCAAATGTTTCAGCATTGGCAGCTGAAAATGTTATGAAATTAAAATAAACCTGTAACAGCACCATAAATTGCCTTTGAAGACCAAAACTTCATTACAGCCTTCATAATTCTTCTCAAGTTTAGTTAGAATAATTTCAGTGCTGTTTTACTTGGCAGCCTTGACATGTACAATCTAAACAAATAGCTGTATGTGACTTTGGCTTGACCTTGAGCCTGATTCATCTAACATTCAACTTTCATACATACACAAACGTGTTCTCCAATTGAAGAAGAAACTTTCAACTATCTAGGTTTTACCAACCAAAACTGCAAGTGCTTGTTGCATAATCGTGTTCTTACACTGAACCTAAATTTCTGTAGTGTACAATCTACATAAGCGTACTTCGGTCAAGCGAAGCACACACGCATACTGCGGTACACATTCTGTCACTGACTACGGTAACATTGCACAAATGATAGCCAAATTTATACATCTTTAGAAACATAGTTTCAATAAATGCTTTAGAAAGGAGTAAATTACTGACCTCCGTGCCTATATTTGTCGATTTGGATTTACCAGGATTCAGGATTCTCAAGATAATCCTGGATTTTCTCGTTGCAAACAGGGCAGATCGTTCTTGCGACATCCCGAATTTCAGTCTCCGTAGGTGGCGCTATAAATTATGCGTATCTCGTAATTTGCGAGATAATTAAATTGATCAAACTTTACATCATTCAAAGCATCGACTGGACACGGTCGTCATAACGTTCGGATTCTGCTCTTCGCTGTGAACGTATACCTTGGATTTTACCTCGGATCAATACCGTGGAATATTGTAACCTGCGCCTCTGGATTTACGTCGGAGGAATCATTCATCGGTGCGTCAAGGATCATTCATCTGTGCATCGAACATCGTATTTGGACATTTCCAGGGGATTACATTGACCTTGCGATTTAAGATTTGGCTGTAATGCGTGTAAGTGATTCTATTACTGATTTATAATTGTTTCTCTTGATCATTATTGTACTGATGTGAAAACTGATTACGAGTCTGTACCCACAATATCACTGTTAATAAACCGCCTGAACATTAGTTGATTGTTTCTTTTGTGCGATCATTCTCAGAGTGATTTTGGTCGTAACAATTGGATCATGTAGCTCCTTCTCACTTACAAGGGCATATACATCTTCTTCTTAAGTGCCGTCTTCAGTCCGAAGGTTGGCGACTATGGACCTTCACTCTGTTCTGTTCATGGCCACCTTACTACATGCGGCCACACTCTTTCCTGTCCACTCCTTAATGTTGTTACACCACACACTGCGCTGGCTACCGGGGGCCCAGAGCATTTATTCAGCTGAAAAGGGTCACACGTTTTGATGGTCTCATCGTATAAGGATGTAGCCAAGGGTCAATAAAATGAATTGCTGGCAAGTCACATCCTGTACCGTAAGCCTAGGGACCACAAAAAGGGACCCCGAAAAATCGATTTATTCAGCCGAAGGGGGTCACGGACAAAAGTTGGTGGATATTGTTCCTTTGGGTGTACTTATCATGAAAACAGCAATGCCAGCTATTTTATCCTGTACGGCGCCCCAGACAGTAGCCCCAAAGGGCCCCACAAATATGGTGTTATTCAGCTGATAAGGGTCACGGCTAATTTCTTTTGCAATGGAAGTAGTTCCCATCAGAGATATCCAAAACACCAATGCCAGCTATCTTATCCTGTACAGGGCCCCAGACAGTAGCTCCAAATGGCCCCACCCCCCATAGGCCATACGTACAAACACACACAAACATTGATTTTATTCAGTTGAAAAGAGTCACGGCTAATTTCTTTTGCAATGGAAGTCATTCCCATCAGAGATATCCAAAACACCAATGCCAGCTATTTTATCCTTTACGGGGCCCCAGACAGTAGCCCCAAAGTGCCCCACCCCCATAGGCCATACGTACAAACACACACAAACATTTTAGATTTTAGATGATTCTTTAGAGAAGGTGTTTGCATGGCGTGGTTTATTAGATACACTTAGTTTGCGGTTCACCATGTATGTATAGTCCTTAGAAGGACTGTTGAAGTGACGGGAGAAAGATAGAAAGAAAAGTTGGATGAGAGGTGAGAATTGAGTCAGAGTATTCTTTCTGGAATGAGTGTAGTCCTGAAAAGGACTGTGAACCAAGGAAGTATAGGAGAGTTAGAGGAGTTTCCTCTAACTCTCCTATACTTCCTTGGTTCTATTCTATTTTGTAACGTATATATCAGGGCCTACTGAACAGAGATATCACAAACACCAAAGCAAGTCATCTTATCCTGTATACGGAGCCCTATAGGTTACTACAGTAGCAAAACACCCAAGAAATTTGCAAAGGAAGCATACTTCTGTATAGTGACCATATTACGAAAACCAGTCATTTCATCCTGTACCGGGCCCAGTACAGTAGCCATAAAGTGCCCCTCCCCCACATAATATATGACATCATTTAGCTGAAAAGAGTCATAGTTGTTTTTCTTTTACAATCGAAGTAGGCCTTAGTTTACATCTCACGGTCACAACCCCCAAAATCAGCCTGCTCGGCGACCGCTCGGCGAGTTTTTAGCCAATATCGGTCGGTCGCCGACCGGTGACCGACCAGGCACTGCTGATTTTTAGGGCATCGGTCGGTCGCCGCTGAAGTTTTAGCGCGGAGTTAAAATTTCAGCGGTGACCGCTCGATTTCTACTCGCCGTCCAAAATACGCTCGGTGCCTGGGCAGCCACCGCCCAGGCACCGCCCAGGCACCGCCCAGGCACCGCCCAGGCACCACCCAGGCACCGACCTAATCGAGCGGTCACCAATCTTATCGAGCGGTCGCCGTTCGATGACCGATGGGAGATCGGTTGGTCAACGGTCGGTCACCGGTCGGCGAGTTAAAAACTGACCGGCGTCCGGGCGGCGACTGCTTGATTTACAGCGGCGTTCCCCAGGGCATATATAAAGAGCTGCCCAGCACCCGCCAAGAGAAACAGTAAGATTTCTGAACGAAGTCATCAACTCAGCCTGGTTTTCCCAACAATTTTCATTCACAAGAAAATGCCAAAAGCGCAAAGGAAAAGCACTTCAAAGCGATAAGAAGGGGAGGAGGAATCGGGGCCGTCTGGAACAGGTATGGAGAGAGAAAGAGGCAAGAGGACCGTCACCAGGGTTTATTCCCGGAGGAAGAAGCAGGAAACTGTGGCTCTAATTGTCCACTCATCAGAAGAGGACTCGGTCACGTCGGCTGGAGACATGGAGGACAAGGAAGGAAAGGATAGCAACTGTGGGACAAATGACGACCTGCCTCCATCCAACAATCACTGAACTCCAGCAAACGGTTCACAGAGGAGCAGGAAGAAGAAATCGCACAGTTTTTTTTTTTTTTTTGAGGAGCATACATTGTTCTATAACATGGGGAACAATGATTACAAAAATAAGGCCAAGAGAGGACATCTGTTGGGGGAGCTGGCTAAATCCCTAATGAGACCGACTGTCACAAACTGCTGGACTTGTGGATCTCGTTGTCGAAGTAGTTGAGGTGGAATCAACGACATCTTAGACCTCGGTGACCTCTCTGATGCAATGAAAGAGCGTTATTGCTTATACAAAATGGACATACAGTCCCAAATATTGCTCGTGAGAACATCCTGGCAGGGAACGACGGGCCACCGCCCGTACGCCGACAGGAAACCTCTGATGCCCTGCCGATCATCGGTCGGCCGCTGGTCGATTTTTTAAAATCGACCGGTGGCCGGTGGGAGACCGCTCAGTTGCCGACGGGTAATCGCTCGGTGACTGATTGGACTCTGCGCTGAGAGGATCCTCGCATTTCGCCAAGTTTGACCTAAAATCGGCCGGCAACTGACGAGTCACCGACAGGACATCGACAGATCATCGCTCGGGCACTGCTCGATTTTCGCTGGGGCTTAGCTGTCAGCCTGCTCAACAGCTCCAAAAACTGCTGGCAGTGCCAAAATCTCAGCGGCGACCGAGCAGGCTACAAATCGGTCGGTCGCCGCTCTGAGTTGTGACCGTAGCCCAGATACACAAAACATCAAAGCCAGTTAGGTTTTCCCAGCCCATTTCGCACTTTTGTCGGTTCATTTGATAGAAGGTTCGAATTCGTACAATGGGTATTCAAATTGGCTGGTACCCTATACGTTCATTCAAATTCGCCTTGACTTGCCGAAAAGGGTATTTCAGTCATTAAATTTCGCGAAAGACAGTCAAATTCCAAACGTGTTCATTCAAATTTAAATCATGCTATTTCTTTGTTTCAGATCATTTTAACGTGTCTTTCTATATGTGTGTTTTCGTTTCTACTGTTATAAAGCAGTAAAAGTATCATATTTCTTATCTAGTATAACTGGATTTGGTTGTTCTGTAACCAGACTGGTAACGTTCCTTCTCTTTCATATACATGTCATTATAGGCCTATACGTGTACCAGTAATGTAGATTAACTTCATTTTTTATAGTCATGACAGCACAATAGATACAGACGTATATCTCTAGAAGACATAGAAAGAATTATTTTTTTTTAAATCTGAGGATCATAACCTTGACTTCCTGGAACTGGCCGACCGCTCGTAATAAAGCGCTCGTAACGGCCAGATAATTTGTGGCTTCTTACTTCTTCGGATTAAAAAAGCACGATAAAAAAAAATTGGTGTCAAAGTCTCTTAAACGAATACGAAAACATGAAAAGCTTTGATGCTTACAAAACAATAACTACGATGAAAGAAAATAAGGAAAGAGGTCAAGCATGAACATATCTGGACTGCAGACACGTTAAATTAGATGGCCAGAAATCAATTTGAATGAACGAGAGCAGCATGTGATCACGTGACTATATCATTATGAATTTATGAATGAACGGATAGTGGAATGGTGCTTGTCTTATATATGGATTTCAGTTGAAAAAGTGTTATTTAGAATAAGGTTAGAGGTAATGTGAATGTTTCAAAATGAATTTGAATGAAGAGATTATGACATTGAACTACCATGTCATCTAGGCGAAATTTTTGCTAAATTTAATTCAACATTAAAGAATTCGATTAAAAGAGGTGCGAAATTGGCCCGGATGCAGGACCTTTGACAGGTATAGCCCCAAGGTATTCCCACCCCATATGAATTAAGTGTTTTTAGGTGAAAAGAGTCATGTATACCTATGTTTCCTTGGCAGTGGAATTAACAGCTGAGATACGTAAAACACAAACCCATCCAGTTAAGGGGCCCCCAGCCAGTTGCTGGAAAGTGCTCCGGTATTATTTTATTCTAAGTGAAAAGAATCACTGCTATAATTTCTTTTGCAATGGAAGTAGTACTCAACGAGGTATCAAAAACACCGAAACCAGTTATATAGCTGTATGGGGCCCCACGGAGTGTTCCTAAAGTGTCCCCACATGTAATTTCACTATCAAGATCTGCATCCCGATCTATTCAATCTATCAGATCGGGAGAGAGCGGCAAAAGTGTACGGGGACCGGGAGCATCGTAGCAGCAGCGTTTGGGTGATGGGGTTGGATCTGGCAATTTTACCGATCGGGAAGAAATTTTGAACTGGTTCAAAATTTCTTCCCCATCTCCCCATCAATATTGACCTATTTTGAATCGTAGCTCAAACGGGGTGAGAGCAGTGGCAGTGTAAATATCGCGGGATGAGCATAACAATTCTAGGTTTTTTTTGACCGTAGTAACAGTGGCACAAGAACGGGAAGTAGTCTAAACTAGACACCGACGACATGGTCCCGCTGCTGCGCCGCTTTCTTGATCAAAGCACAACCTTCCCGCTTTAACGACGCTCTCACTAAGTTCACTACTCTCGTATAAAATCAAGGCCTGTTCCTACGACGCTTCATTCCTGCAGGGAGGTGAGACAAACACCTCCCTGATTCCTGCTTCCTGCTTCGATAACGCTGTTGGCCGCTTTAGCTACGCTGTTCCTACGCTTTCCCAGATTCAATTACGCATGTCTTCCGCTCTCTCCGCTCTAAAATCGAACGTAGCCAATACGCTGGAAAATGTTTGCCAGAACACCAAAAGTGATGATGATGAGGAGGACGTTGCCGTGAAAATGAAGACGAAGGAGCGCATATTTAAGAAGAAGAAGAGATGCAAACAACAAAGAGAATAAAGCAAAACACATTGAAGCTACTGTCTGGGGCCCCGTGCAGGATAAAATCTGACTTTGGTATTTTGGATATCCGATGGGTACTACTTCCATTGCAAAAGAAATTAGCTGTGACCATTTTCGGCTGAATGAAATCAATATGTGTGTGTGTGTGTGTGTGTGTGTGTGTGTGTAGGGGGCACTTTGGGGCTACTGTCTGGGGCCCCGTACAGGATAAAATAACTGGCTTTAGTGCTTTGGATATCTCTGATGAGTACTACTTCCGATTGCAAAAGAAAGTAGCCGCGACCCTTTTCAGCTGAATAAAATCAATGTGTGTGTGTGGGGGGGGGGGGGGGCGGGGGGAGGGGGTAAGGGGGCAATTTGGGACTACTGTCTTGGGCCCCGTGCAGGATAAAATAACTGGCTTTGGTATTTTGGATTTATCTGATGGGTACTACTTCCATTGCAAAAGAAATTAGCCGTGACCCTTTTCAGCTGAATGAAACTATTGTGTGAGTATGTGTGTGTGTGGGGGGGGGGGGGGGGCACTTTGGTGCTACTGTCTGGGGCCCCGTACAGGATAAAATAGCTGGCTTTGGTGTTTTGTATATCTCTGATGGGTACTACTTCCATTGCAAATGAAATTAGCCGTTACTCTTA
Organism: Diadema setosum; assembly: GCA_033980235.1. Classification (NCBI taxonomy): domain Eukaryota; kingdom Metazoa; phylum Echinodermata; class Echinoidea; order Diadematoida; family Diadematidae; genus Diadema; species Diadema setosum. Next base: position 14,633,417 of record CM067070.1, on the reverse strand, counting down.
TCAGCTGAATAAAGTCAATGTGTGTGTGTGTTTGTAAGTAGGGCTTATAGGGGGCGGGGCACTTTGGGGCTACTGTCTGGGGCCCCAGGCAGGATAAAATAGCTGGCTTTGGTGTTTTGGATATCTCTGATTAGTGCTCCTTCCATTGCAAAAGAAATTAGCCATGACTCTTTTCAACTGAATAAAATCAATGTTTGTGTGTGCTTGTACGTAGGGCCTATGGGGGTGGGGCCCTTTGGGCTACTGTCTGGGGCCCCGCACAGGATGAAATAACTGGCATTGGTGTTTTGGATATCTCTGATGGGAACTATTTCCATTGCAAAAGAAATTAGCCGTGACTCTTTTCAGCTGAATAACACCATATTTGTGGGCCCTTTGGGGCTACTGTCTGGGGCCCCGTACAGGATAAAATAGCTGGCATTGCTGTTTTCATGATAAGTACACCCTAAGGAACAATATCCACCAACTTTTGTCCGTGACCCCCTTCGGCTGAATAAATCATTTTTCGGGGTCCCTTTTTGTCGCCCCTAGGCTTACGGTACAGGATGTGACTTGCCAGCAATTCATTTTATTGACCCTTGGCCACATCCTTATATGATGAGACCATCAAAAAGTGTGACCCTTTTCAGCTGAATAAATGTTCTGGGCCCCCGGTCTACTTAGCATAATCAATGAAGCATACATAGAGGTCTTTTCCCTTTTCCAAGCACTTCTCTGTAATGATGCGCATAGTAAATATGACATTGCGTGTCTTGAAGCCAAATTGGGTTTCTCCAGAGTTCTAACTGAGCAGAAACTGATTCCTCTTCAGAATGATCTTGAGTAGGATCTTCATGATATGGCTCATGAGGCTGATAGTCCTGAAGACACCACATTCCATTGCCTTTGGTTTTTGGGGCAGTGTTATGAACACAGATTCCAGCAAGCCTGACGGAAGATATCCTGTTTCATATTTATACTCTTCAATAGCTGAGTCAACTGAGCAACACCATAATCATCCAAAGCTTTAAACATTTCAACCTGGATTCCATCTAATCCTGCTGCCTTGTTGTTTCTCATCTCTTTCAAAGCATTTATAACCTCTGATTCAAGAATGGCGGGGCCTTCACATTCAGTTACCTCTGGTTTTGGCGGACGATCATTAGCAGACAAGTCTCCAACATATTTCACCCATCTATCTAGAATATTATCTTTATCAAAGATGATTATGCCATCCTTCCCTTGAATACAGCCACTCTTTGCTGAACATTTCTTGATGCCACACAGATTCTTGGTTTCTTTGTGTAGTTGAAAAGTTCTGTGCTGTTTGTCAAGCTCTTCGATCTCCTCGCATTTATCATTGAGCCATTCTTCTTTTGCTATTCTGCACTGCTTATCAATCTCATCATTCAGATTCTTATATTTTACTGAACCCCTTTTCTGCTTCCGTCTTTTAGACATCATCTGAAGTATCTGCTCCGTCATCCATGGCTGTTTTGCCTGTCTCTTTTTCTGTGGTAGAATTTCGTTGGCAGACTGTAAGCTGAGTTTGAAGGTGTTCCATGATTTTTCCATAGATTCTTCTACATTAATTGACTGATCTTCAATTTGTACATTTAGACTTTCATAAAGATTGCGAAATGCTACATTATATTCATCGGAAATATCAGCTTTCAGTGCATTCACATCGATTCCCAGGTTTGGACCTTTGGGTGTTCTCTTAGTCTTCTTCAGTTTGACACTCATCTTCACAACAACTGGATTATGATCTGAGTCTATATCAGCACCTGGGTAAGATCCGGCCTACTTTACGCTATTTCTGAAACGTTCCCTGATGAGAATGAAGTCAATTTGATTCCTGTACATGTCCCCTGGGCTCTTCCATGTATACCGTCTTCTTATAGGATGCTCGTAAAATGTATTTGTTACAACTGATTCTCTTTGCAGAACTCAATCAGCCTCTCTCCCCTTTCATTACAATCTCCAAGACCGAATTTGCCAACTACGTTTTCACCATCGGAACCGACTTTGGCATTGAAGTCTCCCATAACAATGACAACGTCTGTCGACTTAGTCTGTTTGATGGCCTTTTGTATTTGTTCATAGAACACTTCAATTTCCTCATCACTATGTGAAGACGTAGGGACTTGGGTAATAGCAAGATCAAAAGGCTTGGCGTTGATCATCAGTAGCATCACCCGGCCACTTACTGGCCAATATCCTCCAGTCGAATTCTCCAATGATTGTTTGACTAAGAATCCTACACCTTGGCAGTGTTCATGACCTCCTGAGTGAATGAAAACGTAATCGTCTTTCTTCAAGTATCCGTCTCCTGTCCACCCCCACATACACACCCGAACCGATACCACCTTTCTTCCTGATGAAACGACTTCCCAATGTTGATGCGTAAGACATAATGGACCGTATGCATATACATAAAAACAAACTAAAACCCAAATACATTATACAAATCTAGAATGAAATCATTCATAAAATACCCCCGACCAACCCTTCCCCTTCCAACCGAAACAAATCTACATCTATCACAAATATTAAATCCTACCAATGTCTGTCGTACCATTTATAACTATCCTTCTTCAAATCAAATCTCCATCCCACCAACCCCCGATTAACCAAAACCTAAATCATCCCACACCCACATTCACCAACCCACATACACACAAACACACACACACACCCACACACACCCACACACACACACACACCCGAACCGATACCACCTTCCTTCCTGATGAAACGACTTCCCAATGTTGAAACGTAAGACATAATGGACCGTATGCATAAAAGCAGCATCCGCCCGCACGCAAACACCACTCCGAATTCAAACAGAAATCTGTCAAACAAGCTCATCAAACTCAAAGCTGCTGGTAAATCATCAATAAGTTTATGCCAGCAACAGCTTACCCCTCCCCACGCGCAGCCATAACGTAGCCATGTAAGTTATGGTTTGGTATTTCAATGACAATGTCAAGAATGATATCACCCCAAAATGTGCTTCTAGGGCAGGCGACAATTTTTGCCATCAGCCCTCATCATGAATTGTCGCCAGACGACAATTCATGACGGGGCGACAATTTATGTCGCAACATACGATTATGATCACGGGTGCATGCTCTTGTCAACAGAAAATTCACGACGTGGGCCGGCGAGGCCTGCTGGACTAGCCTGCTGGACTAGCCTGAAGCCAATCCTCTACCACTTTCTTCCAGTCACACTGACTCTGTTAAGACAGTCAAATAATAATAATAAAAAAAAAATAACTGACAGGCGTTGTATCCTAGAACTATAAAAAAATCACATCCAATGGACGTCAAAAAATAAACAGAAACCAAGGTTACTAAACTTGCCAAAACAGCTTGTGTTACAGAAAAGTCACAAAACACACACACGCACACACACACACACACACATACACACACAAAACAACAACAACTCAGAAGCATAACATGGAAAAAGACAGGAGACGCTTCCAGTTGGAACCTCATATATAGATTCAACGTCTACATTTTGGAGGGAAACCCTGGTTTTCATTGGTATCACTGAAACAAAGAGAAAACACCAAAAGGGCACTGGTGAAGGTTTTCAAGGAAAAACTGAAATTGTCCACTGGGAAATACAAAAGCAGAAATTTGAGAGGACAAATTCAAAATTCCAAAGAGTCCAACAGCCTGCCGGACACCGTCAAATCGCGCGAGATTAAAGGGAACTACATGTACACTTCGACCACTGCATCGGCGTACCGAGGGGGGGGGGGGGGAGGGGGCGACCTCCCCAAGATTTAGAAAAGGGATTTGGAAGACGGAAAAAATAACGAAAGATTTCATGTGGTGTGATGCATGTGAAGCCGCTGCCTTTCAACTTTTTTTTCAAGTAGGATTATATTCAAATGTATGAAATTCTTTCGTCGAGATGTTTTCATTGCAACTGATTTGACAAATTGCCCTACATCGACGTAAATAGGCACTGAATTGATCAGTGTTGAACACTGATCGACGTAAATAAGCACTGAATAGATCAGTGTTGAACACTGATCAATTCAGTGCTTATTTACGTCGATGTAAGGCAATTTGTCAATCAGTTGCAATGGGATTATATTGTTCCAATATTTTATATTTATCGTTGAATTTCAATTCTGAAATTGCAAAATCTCTTAGCGCACAAGACGTCGTCACTTATATTCCAAAAGCTCAAAAGTTTTCTCATGTACGAGTGGAATATCCCTTTTTATCAACACTTTCCTTGCTCAGTGCCCAATATCAGATTTGTTATAATCTTTGACTATTTCCCATAATATTCCATAAAATATGCGTATACGAAATATCTCAAGACAAAAGCTCCCTCTAGATGGGATGTGCGGATAGCACTCTCCCACGCCTTCTCCCTGCTCGCCCCTCCCCCCCCCCCGTGCATACTAGTAGACTATGGCTACACTTTGAATATAGACAGTTTTTCAAACATGCCACAAGGTTATGTGCACCAGATCGTTTAAGTGCAATCTTAAAAATGCAAAATCTCCCTCGTGCAGGAGGGGAAATAGGGCTTATCCCCTCCCACATCCTCCTGCTTTTTTTCCTTCCACAGACATGCTACTCTTCTCTGATTGACAAATTTCCAGATAAAGGTGTGAGTTTCTTCAATTTGTCTCCCTCAACAAATGGCATTTGTTAAAATTGCAACTGCTGATCTGTAAATTAGCAAACATGTGGGAAAAAAGAACCAATTTGACTCGAACCTGTTATCTACTGCTTTCCGGGCAGCGACACTACCAGACTGTCCTTAACAAACATATCGGAGTTCGAGTCCCACTGGTTTCTTTTTTTTTTTTCGGCATGTTAAATTACAGATCAGCAGTTGCGATCCTAATAGAGGAAGACAAGCTAAAGAAACTCACATCTGAACCAATCACACCCATCTGAATACTCTCTTGTTTTCAAATTTCCAGATATTCCCGCAAAAGTGTTCACCATTCGCTGAATTTAGGTTCTAGAAACTAAAGCTCCCTCGAATATGGGAGGGGTATAGTCACCCTCCCATTGCTTGGTCCCCTATGGCCTCTATAGACTTAGTTCACCTTGGGGAATAACAATTTCCGAAATTTCCACAAAAGTGTGCTTCATATCGCTTTATTTTGATTCTAAAAACGATAAAGCTCCGGCGGGCGGGAGGTAATCTATCACTTGGTCTACCCCCACTTCGTCTAATAGCCATTTAGTCTCAACTCACATGGTCCCGTTTTGTCTACAACCAGTTCGTATAATGACCATTTAGTCCAATTGCCATTTAGCATCATTACATTACATATTCGTCCAATACCCACAGTTTATTAGACAAAATGAAAAAAAAAATCTAAGAAGTCAAAATTGCGATTAGACCATCTGGTCATCAGACGAAGTGATAATTAGCCAAACTGGACATTAGACCAAGTGAGGATTAGACGAAATTGACAGACCTTGTACATGCTACACAGTGATAACGCAAGCGCAGAATAAGAGCTGAGATTCTGTTTTAGCTATTAACACTTCCCCGTAAAAAAAAAAAAATGTTTAATTCCCTTATTTTTTATTCTTTTCTTTTTGGCTGAAAAAAAAATAAGTATTTCACCAAAGGTTTGCACCAGATCGCTGAATTTCCGGTCTGAAAATGCAAGCTGGCCTCGTGGGGGGGGGGGATAAATAACCCTCTCCTATACCCTCGTTTTCATGCTTTTTTGTTTGATTGCTTAACAGACAGTGTTCATGATATTCATTGTAGGGATTGATAAAAACATATTTGAATAATAGCCTTTTTGTAGGCAATTTGTTTAATAATAATCTATATCAAAATACTGCTACCTTACTAGTGGGACAGTGTCAAGTCGATAAAAACACGAAAAATGCATCAAATTTTACCATTTACATCATCAAAACGCAACAAGTTCTCACCCTCACCCTCCTTCGCTCGCTCCGCTCACTCTTGCTCGGCCGCTTCGCTCCCTCGCATACTATATCGTCCCCCCCCCCACCCATCAAATCCTGGCTACGCCGCCGGTGCCAACCAAGTATGTGGACCCGATAGATGTCTTAAATTCGCAAAGCTCAAACGAAATAGATATTTTCCTATTGAGCCTGCAACGTTTTGATGTAGAAAACACAAAACATACAAAGAACGATTTGTGGCATTCATGCTCCCAAGTCAAAATTAAAGAGCGGCTAATGGGTTGTTAACCTGTTTCAGACATTATCTTGGGCCACTGATGAATCCACATCATATTGTGAAGTAAGCCTCTATTCATTCTAGTCAATTTGTATTAATTAATTTCCTTCTCAAGTGTACGATGTGTCCTGAGAGACTCAAAAGAATTACCTTACCAACAAACGATGCTTGTTTGGTAAATGTTGTGTCAGGTGGGTATGTAATGATTTGCTCAATTGCATAACAAAATGTAAGATAACCCTCCACTTTGTCACTTACAAAGTACTAACAGCCGCATCCCATGTTAGTCTTATACATAGCCATTCTATTCTTTTTGTTCTTTAGACACCTTTATGTGATGACATCCTGATTTTAGATAGAAAATAATCACTACAATCTCCTTTCTGTAAGTATTTTGAAGGTACTACACAATCTCTGAGATCTCAGAGTTCCCGAACCGGTATCATTTGTAAGCAGAATTCTGATTGACACACACAAAATTTAATGATTGATATAATTGGGGACATGATATACTTCACTTGTTCGGTTCTTGACATGAGGTTCTAAACACTATACTTCAATTTGTAACTGACTTATTCTTAATATTGGCAGCTTTTGGAGGGATGGTAACGAATAACGATTTGTTGTCATTAGGGAGCTTTAGATTTTCGCGACGGGGACGTTCAGAAGAAACAAAAAATGTTCTGCGCATGCGCAAATTCGCGTATCAAAGTCAATCTATTCATAGCCCGCGTCGTTAGAGTTTTCACGACGCGTTCTGGGCTATTTTTACGTTCGCTCAATTCACGATGTAGAGAGTTACTTGATGCACCGATCATAATATTATTGGGGCCCCATCTTATCTTTTATAGGTTGCGTCTCTGCGTAATCTTTTCAACATGACGCAGAGAGAGAGAGGAGTCGTCTCAAACGTCCGCGCCGCAAATCTAAAGCTCCATGTTTTCGTTATATGGATTTATTTCTTCTTGTTCACCATTGAAAACTCGACATCCAGCTTTCAAATTCTGCCTCCGAGTGTGGTTCCACCTGGCACCTTGTTCGTAATCACAGTAGTTTTAAAGTAAAATTCTAAAGCGTACAGTTCTCGAACCGTCCAAACACTGGCTGATTATTCGTGTGTACTAATGTTTCAGTCACAATAAATCATGGAAAACTTGCATGGATGCTGTATGCATGCTACTGTGCAACAACTCGATCAGTAACAGTATTGTTCAATGCATGAAACACATGCGCGCATACGTACGGTACATGTAAGTATAAGCCTACTTATTTGATGTACGCAACGATGACACATAAACACGGCAATCCCCGGATCACAACGGCGATGATCCGGAGATAGTTTTGCCCCGGGTGGAGCGTCGACAAGCGTTGATGACTTTACACACGGTATCAACACGGCAGCTACACGGACGAGGCCAGACCAGAACGGCATCTACACGGCATCCACACGGTGCTTACACGCACCTCCAAAGACCATGTCGGACCAACTCGGCATCTACACGGTTCATGCCGGGGCGTTTACACGGACCAACGTGACAGCTACAAGGACCAACAAGGCAGCTACACGTACTTCGCCAACAGACGAAAATCTGCCATAATTTCGAGCTGATTTTAGATTTTCATCAATCTTCTTCTCGTTCTCGTCACTAAGGGACAGTGTAGATCCGTGTTCGTCCCTGTAATACATGTACCGTGTTTGAACGCGATGGTCTGTGTAGTTGTCATGTGGCTGCCGTGTAGGTCCGTGTCGGTCCTCGATGTGAAAAAAATACATCACTGACTGCCAAGGATACTCACGGTGCCCACACAATCATTCCAGGCAGCCACACGGACCTTCATGGCAACTACACAGCAGCCACACGGACCATCCCGGGTTGCATTGCCAACACGGCAGTCCACGGACGACGCCGGATTTTTTAAACCTCCTAAAACTGCCGTGTTGTCTTCCCGGACGTCCACGGATCTATACGGACCTCCAGGGATCACCAACGATGCCCAAGGCGTTTACACGGATCTCTCCCCGAATCACCGCGGATCAGATCTGGGTGATCTGGGGCTTAACCTGTCTATAACCACTATTCTTTAGTCACCCTTGGATGACCGCTATAAACAGGTTTTACTGCATTTTATTTCATATGCTTTATTATCAAGTGCAGTTTCATTTCATTTGAGATACTAAACAAGCAAAATAAAGCCGATATTACTGCTTCAAGCCCCAGTCACATAATATTAATAATAATAACAATAATAATATATCAATTTATAAAGCGCAAAACCTGTAGACATATATTCTTTTCCGCTACAAAAGCTTCTGGTGTGCTTGATGATAATGAACAGTTAAATGAAAAGATGTGTATTTAGCCGTGATTTAAAAACTGCTACGGTTGGAGATTTCCGGACTTCTAATATAAACACGGATCATCAAGGATCTACACAATGATCCGGTGAGTTCCGGGATAGTTTCACCCTGGATGGGGCGTCGACGAGCGTTGATGACTGTGCACACCGTATCAACACGGCAGCTACACGGCATCAACACATCGCTTACACGACCCACCTTTCAACTACACGGTCCATGCCGGAGGAGCGCGGGGTCTACACGGATCAACACGGCAGCTACACGACACGGGGATGTTTTTGATCTCCAAAAGTTGTCGTGTTGGCCTTCTTCTTCTTCTGATTAAGTCTGCCTCCTTCAATACACTGAAGATTCTTGCAGACTGTGCTATTTACATTATAATACAATTTATTTACAGATATTTACAAGCACATAGAAAATTTGACGAAAATAACTAGCCACTTTGATCAACCGTTAGACGGTTTCGCAATGATCCCACAGAAGGCCCTGAAACAATTGCTGACGACAGGGAATTCCGATTCCTTACAGTTCTTGGAAAGAACGAATGGCAGTGCGATTCAGTTCTCAAGTATGGTACCTGATAGGAGTGTGGTTGCGAGGCTCTCGTCAACTGAGTAGCCTGTTTGATAATATAGTCCTGTGCTGAAAGAGGAGTAAGATTATTGTGTATTTTGTACATCATAATTAGCCCAAGGATTTCCAAGGCGTCAACACGGATCCCTCCCCGGATCACCCCGGATCAGATCCGTTTGATTACATTTGAACTAAATCATGAAGAAAATACAGGGAGAATTGCACATGATTTATTATATTTCTTCATAAAAAGTTCATTTCAAATCGACTCGTACGTTACTGACATATACTAAGGGTAGTATTTTCCCCCTGCTTCCTGAAAGAGGTAGGTCAAGTGCTCTTTTATCATGCTAGAAATTGTACATATAAATATGACATCATGAACTGTAGTAGTCTTCTCATCCAGCAATGACGGCATCGAAACTTTAGAAATTCACAACTTTTGAAACGATTGTCCGATTTTTCCCTACACTTCGCTGAAGTGCTCTACTAATATTGCTATGTGAAAATGTATTGTTTTGCTGGTTTGCTGTCTACTGAAGTCAATAGAAGAACATTTTGTGAAAAATGCACTTCACGACTGAATATCCAGTGATAATGCTGCGTTTACACAGTGTTCCCGGCAGTACGGCAGCTCCGTTTGCCCGAAACGTAGTGCATCGTGGGTAGATGAGACATGCTCCTGTTTTTCCTTCTTCGTGTTTTAGTCTTGTTCATTCTAGTCCTCGCTCCGGTGAACATATAGCTATCAAACGCTTTCTCACGGCGTCTGGTCAGGCTAGACTATCAATATTTTCCGCAGCGGGACGCGACGGAAAATATTGAGTAGTAGTAGTTTTGTCATGGCCTATTACATGCCGTCGTGTTTTGTTGCGTTCACCCCGTTTTATTAAGGCATACAAGGTTTCTGATTAGCGCCGGGACTGGCATGGCAAATTTTTTGATGGTTCGAAAATCTAACACGGTATCCACTGCAATCACGGCTTGTCATGATTGTCTATCCCGTCTCACCGCGTTGTCTCACGTCCATCCCGTTTTGTCCACGGTGGCCTGAAACGTGACTGCCGTGTTCGCCGAGAACAAGGTTTACAGGCAGCTTAAGAAGTTGAAGTTTTAAAGGTCAACAAGTATAGAAGTAAATTTCATCTATCGTATTAGTAGTGCAAGATCCAGTGGATGGCGGAACTGGTAAATTACTAATATGCTATTGATTCCAGGGTATATTAGAAAAGGAGATAGAGCCCTCATCAATCCGGATATGTTAGCAGAATTGTAAAATGATATTCAAAAAGGTTACATAGGCCTACCACTGAATAATCTGATTAGTAGTACCTTGGTAACGGAATAGACGTTTTGATTGCATTGATCATTCTAGAGTGGCAGGTCATGGCAGGTCCGCACGGGACAGTTGATGGCTACAAGACACAGGTTCAATATCTGACGTAAAATAAGAACGATCGTATTTATGATAGAATATATACGAATTACCCAAGGCCGGACAAAATGTAGCTCCATGGTTTGATAGATGGAGAAAATGAAATGTGGTTACACACATTTCCCTGCATAATGTGAACGCCGGAGAGAGGAAGAGAGAGAGAGAGAGAGAGAGAGAAAGAGAGAAAAGAACTCAGGAAACGTTTAATGACTTGAGCAAGGCCGTATTCCTGCCTGAACAATTTGTGATTTGGTTGATACTAGTTTCTACTACAGATCCTCTCACATTTAGTTTTAATGAACATGATTACCATACCAATGTATCGTGTATTCAGATTGTAAGATTCGATTAAAGGGATGGTATAGTTTTGGTTGAGACCTAACTTCCGGTCTCTAACATTTTCTGTTGAGGTAATGAGAAACCTCTAATGAAATAAAAAAGGGCATGGAATTCCAAGAGGGATTCGATTATTTTTGATGAAAATTGGTTTTGAAATGGCTGAGATATCCAACACAGAGAAATTTTGATAAAAGGTGGAACCCACCTTTAATTGGGATCGCTTTGATTTACTTTGTTTTTTGGATGTCTCAGCCATTCCAAAACTGATTTTCATCTAATGAAATTTGAATTCCTCTTAGAATGGTATGCTTCGTATTATTTCCTTAGTGATTTCTTGGTATTTCGCAAAAAAAAAAAGTTATAGGCCCAATCCTCATCTCCACCAATACTGAACCATCCCTTTTAACTTGAAACATATTTGTTGTTGCAATTCCTGGTCATTAGGAAATATCTGTTTTATGAACTATGATATGTATCTTCCATTGCCCTAAATCTGTGCCAAGCAGATGTGACATGACGTCGCATGTTCAGTGTTTTAGAAACATATCTATGGTTACGCATGTTATGTTTTATTAAAATAAAGACTAAAGGTGAAATAAAGTGACATTTGACTGAAAACAGATCACACATAAACTACCCCTTGGTAATAAGACCAAGTGTTAAATTTCAGTCGACGAAACTGTCCCGAGATTAACCGACTAATCTGTTAACAGCCTTTTTTTTTTTTATAGAAACACTATGTAAAAACAAACGACAAATCTTAACACTTTACCGACTAATTAGTTCGTGGTATATGTTGAAACATAGCATTTATTTGATATCTCCTGACGCCAGTCAAAGTGCTTGAACATCTTGGTACATACTACAAACTGATAATGTGCACTGATATTTTGTTGCTAGCGTGTATGGCGCGCTTTTTGCCCAATAATTGCCCAATAAAAAGAGGGCGCCTGTACGGAATTAGCTGCAATATTAGGTCGTGGAGCTCGAGTTCTGTGAGCTCAGCACCCACTAGCCGAAGACTTGCTACTACAGTAGTACCCATTACCAGCTAGTAGTCAAACCTCCCACGTGAAAAATCTCGAAGTTCTGAATCTGGTAGCTCCTCTGGCTGCCTACTTGTACCTTCGCAGCCATAGCAAAACAGCGAGCAAAATGATTGTTGAATGACGTCCGTTGCGTTATTCCAAGGAGGTTTAAGAGTTGGAGTTCCAACTGGCTGTAGTTATTCAAACAGTTGTCACTTTTCCATTGATGTACAAAAGAATTCCACAGGTGTATTGTGCCTTTGATGATCGATGTTCGATACCGTCGTCTTGCTGAGCAATCTTAAGATTCATTTTTTTTTTTGCTAGTTTATTCGTTAAATGAAATGAAATCTCACTTAATGATAAAGCATATAAAAAAAAGTCAATCCCGTCCAGAAATTCGTGCAAAAGTGTAAATCAGAGCTGTATCATGTGAAAGTGCTTAAAACTGTACCATCCTGGAAAGCCGGTTTAATCACTTTTCCACTTCATTCCCACAAATAAAAGTGATATGGAATAATCTCCAAGCATACATGTAATTCTTTATTGATAGACAATTAGATTAGTGCCCGGGCATCCCCAGTGGAGTAATTTTCATTTTTATTTTCATCATTTTTTTTTTTTTTTCTGGGGGGGGGTCCAATTTCTGTTCGCGTATCCCCGTTTCTTTACCATTATATATCACCTATCTTTTGTAAGAATGGATAGCGAAATGTAATTATCATCATAAAGACATATCTTCCTTAGAAAGTGGCTGGTGATTATGCAATGAGACAAGAGTCACTTGTCTTCCTATCTGCACGGCAGATCCAGTTTGGCACATGCTTCAAATAATGCCAATTTTTGAGTGGCGGCATCGAACGTCTATCAAAGGATACACGACGGTTGTGACTCCATTCTCTTTAACCTCCTTGGTTATTCGACTTGCGTGGTTACTGAATGTGTCTATACGGGCCATATATCTTATAATGGCTTGTCATCTCTTCGTTTTCTTCAGATTATTTAGATAGGCCGACAAAAACAAAAACAAACCAGAAACAAAAACAAAAACATCTGTCAACAGACATTGGAATGCCCCTTTCCCTGGAATTTTTTTAGTTATAGGCATGGTATAAAATACAAGGTATTACAAAAAAAAAAATCTCACTTTTGATCCTTAATAACTATATATCTTACAACACTGTCATTGATATGAGCAATAATTTAATAGAGTATAATTTAGTTGGAGGTGATTTTGACATAAAAGCATAAATCAGTTTCATTTAATCCATTATTAAATTTAAAGTTAGGTTCCAGATTTTGGTCAAATTTTAACCCTCTGTACAAATCTGAAATTTATACAGGAACCAACGATGTGTATGTGAGTGTGTACTTACAAAGACCCTGAACAATGAACATGAGGGTAAATGTCACCTGTCCAGAGCTCTGCTGACTTGGACCCCTTTACAGTGCGGGGCTGGGCCGAGCCCGGCCTTAATTGCTGGGCCTAGCCCCGCAATTTTGTCCGTTTAGAGTGCCGGGCTAAGTCTAGCGGGCGAAGCATTTTTAGCCTAAATCAGTCCTTGATTGCCAGTCAATAGAGGGCGCGACGGTGTGTAGTCGATTGACTAAAAATACGTCTAGTAAGAAACCTCCGAATAGAGGCGTGGAACCGGGCGTGGCAAGGTTGTCAGTCTTCAATATCGAAGTTTCATTGACTGAGCACCAATGTCAATCAAAATAAATTGCAGAGTCCAAAGGAACTCTGTAGTCTACTCTCCTAGGTATGATACAGATTGTCTTTCAGTGAAAATAGAATTTGCCTGTCTCTTTCACATTATTATAGTATTTTGACATTCTTTCCCATTCATTTTGAGGTGTATAACATCTCACCTTACTTCAAATAAGAGAATGATAGCAGTCAATGCAACTACAATGTACATGCATTTGAAAATTCATGAGGGTTCTGCACGTGGAAAGTACTCCAAAATTACTGCCGAATGCAAACCTCTCACTGTTGCTGTAAAGTCTACGAGATATTCACTGTGATTGTCGGTTTTGAAGGTGTAAATGAATTATTCCCATTGGTAAAATTTTTTACTTTGAAATACTCTATATTTTTATATTAAATCTATTAAGATATTTGCTAAACATCAATAAAATCTGCCGTCAAGTTAAAAATCTCTGTTGTCAAGCACCATCGATATTAAACAGGCAATTCGTGGGTGATCACACTGTCATAGGAAAACCCGCCCGTATAGTACATTTCCTGTGAAAGGGGAAAGAGAGGATCTGCGACACAAAAGGATTCCTGCAAAGCCTAAGGCCCAGGGAAAATATGGTGCATTCTTAGCAATCACGAAATTACGAGACCAGGTATACTAGCAAGGAGGTTCAAGAGAATGGAGTCACAACTGTCGTATTTCCTTTGAAGTCACGTTTGATGCCGCCACTCGAAAGTATTTGAAGCATGTGGCAAACTGGATCTGCCGCGCAGATAGGAAGACAATTGACTCATGTCTCATTGCATAATCATCAGCCACTTTCTAACGAAAATATGTCTTTGTGATGGTAATTACTTTTCGCCATCCCTAATTATAAAAGATAGGTGGTATATAATGGTAAAGACACGGGGATGCGCGAATAGAAATTGCGCAAAAAAATGATGAAATGAAAATGAAAATTACTCGACTGGCCGTGCCCGGCCACTAATCTGATATATCTCTTAATATAGAATTATACTCGAAGATTATTCCATATCAGTTTTATTTGGAGGAATTAAGTGGAAAAGTGATAAAACCGGCTTTTCCGGGAGGGTACAGTTTTAAACACTTTCACATGATAAAGCTCTGATTTTCACTTTTGCACATATTTCTTGAAGGGATTGACCTTTGTTTAATGAGCTTTATCATTAAGTGAGATTTCGTTTCATTTAATTGATAAACAAGCAAAATATAGCCAATTAAGTTAACGTTCAAAATGAATCTTCAGATTGCTCAGCAAGACGGCGGCATCAAACCCCGTCACCAAAGGCACAGATGCACCTGTGGAATTCTTTTGTACATCAATAGAAAAGTGACAACTGTTTGAATAATTACAGCCAGTTGGAACTAGATCTCTTAAGCCTCCTTGATACTAGTAAAGGGAAGTCGATGCTGATTAGCATTTTCTACACAAATAATTATGTAGATGAGGACATCTCTTCTATCCATTCGGAATGCATGCCCATGCAGAAAAATGTGAAGCTAAATTGAATAACACAAACTAGTATGTTTATGATGCATAAAAAACGACATGTATAGGAAAGTGGGAGCAACACGCAAAATCTACGACTGAGTCCAAAGCACCAGTCAAGATCCGTGTGGCTCAACTGAAGCGTCTGGCACCATGTTCACCAGTAGTAATTCGTTTAGAGGAAAGCTTTAGTTGATTTCGTAGATATTTATTTGTTTAGATCCGTCCGAAATAAACTCTTCCCATCTTTCCTGGTATGATTTTATTAATACTGTGTTCTTTCATTTTCTTTGTCGAAGATATTCGAAGGATCGTTGATCCAAAAACGAAATAAATTCAAATTCCGAAAATGAAATGAACTTCTTTTAGAGACCGAAGACTGTAATATTTTGTTATTGGTACTCTAAGGTTCCACAATCATATTTTTCTCAATTTACTTTGTTTTTATTATGCAATATTATTTTCTGTTACCAAAGAAAGTGGAATGTTTATGTTCTTTTCGAAATACGAAATAAAATTTGAATTGAATATAACAAAAGGTATGATATTACGCAGTGAAAATTGCACGAAAACAGGCATATACACCAAAGAGAGAGAGAGAGAGAAAGAGAGAGAAAGAGAGAGAGAGAGAGATGTGGAAAATACACAAACAACCCGATACACTCATTGGCGAACTGGAATACAATCGTACAATTTGCAAATCGCATTGTTCATGGAAACATGAACAATTTCTCCCTCTCTGCCGTATGCCCCCGTAGTCATCTATGACATCATTATGACGAGTCATTCATGACGTATAAATAGAAACAATTATTGCAAGAGGCCACCTAGGGGCTCCCCCCCCCCAAAAAAAAAAAAGAAAAAAGAAAAGGTCACGCGTGCAGGCGTGTACTGATGATACCCTCTGAAAGACTTCTGTGTACACTCTTGATCATTATCAGCCCCTTCCCACCCTCATATAACTAATCTACAAAAACGATGACCACCCCCCTTTAATGTGGGACTGACGAGGCTTAATTCATGTTGGGATTAACAAACCTTCTTACATTTTTGGATTAGTGAATCACTGGAAAAACCGGACCTTGTTTCATTTTTGGATTAACGAACCTTCGGAAAAACGAACGCAATTTAATGTTCATGCCATCACACCTTTTGGAATAACAACCCATATATCATTTTAGATCAACAAACTTTAGGAATTATGAGCCTTATTTCATTCCCGGAATTGTCTACTTTAGAGATCTTGTTATGTGTGTGAAACACAGAACACTGTTTGAACTTACACAAAAGGGTGACGAAATCAGTTTCATCCAGAATATTGCTGTAATACATTTTTGTCAGATTTGCACCAATCGCAATGTGCGATGGTAACAAATAACCTCCAATTGGCACTATATTTAATGTTTCTGTTCTGAAGAAAATCCGAAGCATTGAAATGTTGTTGTAGCTTCATGGTTATACGACTCTTTATTCGCGATACCTAGAGATAACATCCATTTGACAAATTCTTTGATTAACGTGCTGAATAGGCATTTCAGTTGGGTAACAGAATTGCAACTTTAGACTTCCGAGAGCACTAGAAAACAGGCGGACAATGTAGAGTTGGTGGTTGACCGTTGACAGTAAAATACACGCTTGTGACAAATTTAATTCAGTTCAATTCAATTCAATTTTATCGTCCGTTTCTGGAAATTTGTTTTGTTTGCATGCACACCCGGTGTATGTGGTGTAGTTGGATTATTTCCCTAGGAAAGAGTTTGACTAGGATTTTCATGATGGAATTATGGTTGATCACTTTCAATGTCCTCGACAAACCAGAGAACAAGAAATAATATATGAGGTATATAATAACAAATAACCTCCGAATGATATGAGATTTATGTTAAAGTCCTAAATGTGCATTTTAAATACATGACACAGTCATGGCAGTTGTAAATAATGGGTGACGAAAAAAAAAAAGCTGCAAAATCATTCCGCCCATGATATGCCTAGGCGATACATCAAATTGTTAGACTAACTTGCTTAGAATTGCATTTTTATCAATGTGCTATATCAATATATCTTCCGCGGGACAGGTGCTTTCGATAAGAGCTATCAAATGACACAGTTGTAAATTAAGGGTAACGAAAACGGAGGGCTGTGGAGCCGGGAAATGTGCAAACGCCGGGAAATGTGCAAACGCCGGGAATTGTGCAAACGTCTCGCCGGGAAATGTGCAAACGCCGGGAAATGTGCAAACGTCTTGCCAGGAAATGTGCAAACGCCGGGAAATGTGCAAACGTCTCGCCGGGAAATGTGCAAATTTCATCAACGGGAAATGTGCAAACATGACGCCGGGAAATGTGCAAAAGTTCAATTTTGCCGGGAAATGTGCAAAACGTCGCCGGGAAATGTGCAAATCATTTACTTTAGCGATATTGTGTATAAAGATAGTAGATAAACTCCATATTAAAGCTGCCCATGAACTTCCACCATTTAGATTTCCTTAATGAAATCCTTCACAGATTTTCAACAAAATTGGCAAGTAGGCCGATTATGGCAATGGGATCTCAATTTGTTTATATACATTGTAGTAGCCACCCCCCCCCCCCCCCCGAAAAAGGGGTGGGGGGCTCAATTAAGTCCCAGAACTACGGTATTATCGAAATTCTTCTTGTATGATATAACCAAATAAGAATGAGCTAGGATGGTTCTTAACCCTAAAGGGGCCGGGCTTTTTTGGCTATGCTAAGACCGGGGGGGGGGGGGGATGGATTCCGCCAACCCCCCCCCCCCTCGAGATCTCGGCCATTTGTGGTGCGGTTGCGATGAAATTTCGCATGCATGAGACTCACGTCATAATCTACAAGATTGTGTCATAAGATTTTGTGAAACAATCAATTTATAATTTTAATTAATTAATTATGCAAATTAAGCTCAAGATGATATTTTAGCCTAATTAAAAGCATTGAGAGTCTAATTTTTGATCTGTAAGTCCGTTTTTGCATATTTAACAATTGTACATTACAAAAACTTCCAAAACTAATTTCAATTCTTATGTATTTCATTGTTTTCACAATTTCTTATGTATTTCTTTGTTTTTAAACTTTTGGTTTTTCTTTGTTTTTTTCATTGGAAATTGTCACTGACCACTCTTCTACCATAATTAGCACAAAATTAATAAATAAAAGTGATTAATTGTAAAAATAATCAGGTTTTTATGACTTTCATGACAGAACATTGTTTTCCATAGGAAATGTACACAAAATCACAAAATTGTGCCCATTTTGGGGCGACATTCCGTTACAAAAATGTGCGCGGACGTTGCAAATTTGGTCTTAAAAGTTGCGCGAGACTTGAACGAAGAAAGTCAAGAAGCCCCGCGACGAGTCCTTCTCGCGTTACAGATTTATAGTGCGAAACGTCGAGGGGGGGGGGGGGGGGCGGATTCCGCCCCCGGCCCTTATAGGGTTAAAGATATTGATGACAGGAGTTTACGTTTAATGGCAGATCCAGGGATGCAGGGCACGGGGCCATAAGTGGGGAGGAGTCTTCAAATTGAAGCCTCAGAGTCCCTAAACTAGTGCTATGAAGACATTGATGACTGAAATTGCATGTTTGATTATGGCAGATCCGGGGGTGTCCGGATCGCGGGGGAAGGGGTGAGGGGAGGAGAGGGATTTTCTACATTGTCAGTATCTTCTTGAAAAGTCTAGGACAGATTTTCAGGAAACTTGTCAGATAGCCTCATTACGGTGAAATGATCTTTATGAATTGAAATTAGCCCCCAATCCTCCCCCCCCCCCCCGGCCGAAAAAAAGGGGGGGGGGGGAGTTGAAGCCTCAGAGTCCCTAAACTCTGGATTTTTAAAAATCTTTTTCTGTCGAACAAAAAAAAAAAAGAAGATAGAGCCAAGTTAGTGCCTTGTATGACTGAATTTTCATGTTTGATTATGGCAGATCCAGGGGTGCCCTGATTGGGGGTGGGGGGGGGGTGAGGGGAAGTGATGGAGAGGAGGGGACTGTCCACATCTACTGCATCTTCTTGATAAATCCCAAGACGGATTTTCACCAAACTTGGCAGATACCATCTTTACGGTGATATGGTCTTATTATGGTAAAATGAGCTCCACCCCCTCCCACCGCCAAGGGAGGGGAGGGGGGAGGGAGGAGGAGTTGAAGTTTTAGGTCCCTAAACTCTGGAATCTGTAATCTTCTTCTGTTGAACCGAAGAATATGGAACTACGTTTATATGAAGACACAGTTACTAAAATTTCAGGTTTGATTATGACGGGTCCAGGAGTGCGCTGTTAAGGGGTGTGAGGGGGATTTTCCACATTTTCGGCATAGTCTTGTAAAATATGTGACGGATTTTTACCAAACTTGGCAGATAGTATATTTATGGTGATTCGATCTTAATTTTTTAAATTGAATCCCCCCCCCCCCCGCCGACGAGGAGGGAGGGGGGGGGGTTGAATCCTCAGAGTCCCTATTCTCTTGATTTTTTGTTTACTTCTTTCGAACCGAAAAAGTTAGTGTTGTATAGACATTAATGACCGAAATCTCATGTTTGATTATGGCGGGTCTAGGCGTGCTCTGATCGGGGGTAGGTGAGGGTGAGGGTGAGGGGGTGCTGTTCGTTATTCCGAAGGTTCACTGTTCCGAAGGTACGTTATTCCAAAGGGTCGTTAATCCGAAATACGCAAAGTCCCTATACCTAGAGGTTCGTTAATCCGAAAACGAAAAAGCGTTCGTTAATCCGAAAATTTGTGGCGTCATTCCGAAGGTTCATTATTCCGAAGACTAGTTAATCCGTAAATGAAATTCGGAACAATGAACCTTCGGAATAACGAATCTTAGGAATAAAGAGCCTTCGGAATAACGAATCTTCGGAGTAACGAGCTGTAACCAGGGGGAGGAGGGGGATTTTCAAAATTGTCTCCATCTTCTTGAAAAATCTATGACGAATTTACACCAAACTTGGCCATTATGATGATAGTACTGTAAATACAGTTAATGCATGATGTAGGCTCAAGTTTACAATGACAGATGAAGGGATGCCCAAAAAGTGAGTGGGTAGGAAGGAGGCTTAATTTTCACATTTTTTGTATATTTCCTGAAAACTCAAGACGCATCCCTCGGATAATAAAATTATATATCAGCTTTAAAAAAAAAAAAAAAAACTTCTATACAAAAAAAAAATGGAGCTAATAGAATGCTGGTGCCTGTTATGGTAAGTTAATTCATGAATATTAATGATAAGTGCAGCGGAGGCGGATTTGTCACAATGTCATATTCAGCTTCTTCTTGAAACCCTTATATAATAGATATTTGCCAAGCTTGAAACGTAGCGTAGCGTATTTATCTGGTGATATGACCTCAATTTGTCTAAATGAGCACTGCCCCAACCCCTAAAGTGGGAGGAGATGGAGCCCCCCCCCCCCACCTCATCTCCGCCCCTTGAACTTGAAAGGAACCAACACGAGGGGGTGGGGGCGTTCAGGTGGAATTCAGAATTTTATTGAAAACCCTATACATATGAAAAAAAAAACACGGAATACATACTTTTTAAAGAAATTTTATATACAACCAAGAGTAATAGAACACAATCTTACCACATTTTTAGAAGGTAGATCTATACTTTGATGAAATTTCACTTCTGCTTACTAAACATGGGGGCTACCCTGGTCTTATCCCTAGCTTTGGGGAAGGGGAACAACTTGGACTTGTTGCCCCTTCGAACAAAGTGGGATTCTATTACCCTAGAGATGCTACCTCCCACGTTCGGTGGAAATCCGTCAAAGATTTCTCAAGAGGATGCAGAATATCTGAAAATCCCCCTCCTCCCCTCAACCCACCCCCCCCCCCCGATAAAGACACCCCTCGGTCCGCCACAATCAAACGTGAAATAAGATTTAAGCAATTAATGTCTTCATAGCACTAACTAAGCTCTCTTTTCCGGTTTGACAGAAGAAGATAAAAATTGAGTTTAGGGACGCCGAGGCTTCAACCCCCCCCCCCCTTAAGCAGTGTGTGTGTGTGTGTGTATGTGTGTGTGTGTGTGTATGGGAGGGGGCTCATTTTAACAAATTAAGTGCATATCACCGTAAAGAGGCAATCTGCCAATTTTGGTGAAAATCTGTCGTACATTTTTCAAGAAGATGCTGAAAATGTGGAAAATTCCTCTCTTTGCCCACACCCCCTCGATCTGGAGACCCCTTGATCCGCGCCAAAACCAAACAGAAATTGTATTCATTAACGCTGTGTCTTCATAGCACTAACTTAGCTCTATCTTTATCGGTTTGACAGAAGAAGATTAAATTCCAGAGTTTTAGGGACGTTGAAGCTTCAACCCCCCGCATCCCCCCCCCCCTTCGGCGGTGGGGGAAGGGGGGGGGGGCTCATTTGAACAAATTAAGATCATAATTATTACCATAATCTTGCTATCTGTCAAGTTTGGGGAGAATCCCTCATAGATATTTCAAGAAGATGCTAAAAATGTGGAATATCCGCCGCCACCCATCACCCTCCCCCCCCCCCCCCCCGATCTGGGCACCCCTTGATCCGCCATGATCAAACATGAAATTTCATTCATTAATCACGTTAATGTCTTCATAGCACTAACTTAGCTCTATCTTTTTCGGTTTGACAGAAGAAGTTAAAAAAAAAATCAAGATTTTTGGGATGTTAAAAGAGAAGCTTTAATCCCCCCCCCTTCGGCGATGGGGGGGGGCGCATTTTAACAAATCAAGATTATATTACCATAAATATGACTGTATTTCACAAGTTGGGTGAAAATCCGTCCTAGATTTTTCGAGAATGTGCTGAAAATGTGGAAAATCCCCTTCCTCCCCCTCACCCCCGATCAGGGCACCCCTGAAATTTTAGTCATTAATGTCTTCATAGCACTAACTTAGCTCTTTCTATTTCGGTTCGAAAGATGAAGAAAAAAAATCAAGCGTTTATACATGGTATAGGGACTCTGAGGCTTCAACTCCTCCCCCCCCCCTCCTTAGGACCGGTGTGTGTGTGTGGGGGAGGGGGGGCTCATTTTGACAAATTACGATCATATCACCATTAAGATGTTATCTGCCAAATCTGGTGAAAATCGTTGTAGGGTTTGCAAGAAAATGCTGAAAATGTAATATAAAACTAGAAATGTCGCTATGGCGACTGATGCCTCCGCCATAATGCATGATTCTCCCAATAGGTGTATAGTACAATGTCTTCACAATGTGTGATGACAGTTTCACATAACTGGCAAAATATTGAAATGACAGGTTTGTCAGAAATATCTTGAATGTTCATTTTCCTTGAACCAGGTTTGCTATAATTGTCTAAGAGTGCAGGTACACATATTTAGGGAATTGAGAAGTTTTAATTGACTTCTGACGGACCCTTTTATAAGTTTATGCATTGAGTAATTTCCAAGGTATGAAAAACGAATGTAATTACAGTACAAAATAGGTTTTGTTGTTGTTGTTGTTATTTTTTTTTGGGGGGGAGGCATTGAAACCTGGCCCTTGACCCTTAACCTTTGACCTTTGACCTTCTGGCTGGAAATTTCCCGGAGAATCTCCATTAGGTAATGCACGTATATATTAAGTTTTAAAACTAATAATGCAAGCATTGCATATACTATTATATGAGGGAAATAGTGACCTTGACCTTTGACCCCATGACTATTGACCCACGACTTTTAAATTCCCTAGATAATCCCTGCCAGTCAGAACATGCGTATGCACCAAGTTCCATGAAGATACATTGAACCATTTGCGAGAAAAGTGATATTGCAACATTTTCACCTCACCTTTGACCTTTTCACCTTTGACCTTATGACATGAAACTCTCTTTGGAAAATCTTTACGCAGTAGTACATGTCTACACTAAGTTTCAAGAAAATACCTTTGGGCATTGCATAGATTTGGGGGAAGTAGCAACATTTTTAGCATTTGACCTTGACCTTTTGACCTTTGACCTCTTGCCAATGTCACTAAAATCTACTCAACTAATTGTCCTATCATACATCATCCTTGGACCAAGTTTGGTGAAAGCTGCTTCATCCAGTTTTGAGTTATCACGTAAACAGATAAATTTTAGGATTTGACCTTGATCTTTGACCTTTGACCTCTGTCCGATTTCACTAGAAAACTTATCAAGTAATTACCCCATCATACATCATCCTCCGACAAAGCTTGGTGAAATTTGCTCGATCCAGTCTTGAGTTATCGCGTAAACGGATACAATTTCATGATTTGACCTTGACCTTTGACCTCTGACCTTAGGCCGATTTAACCCAAAATCTTATCAAATAATTGCCACATCATACTTTATACTTGGATCAAGTTTGGTAAAATTCCAGTCAATATTACTCAAGTTATCGCGTAAACGAAAGCGGACGGACGTACGTACGGACGGACGGACAACCCGAAATCATAATGCCTCCGGCACCACTTCGTGGCGGCGGCATAAAAAGACAGGTGGTCGTGCGCAGCTTTGATTGAGAGTTTCTCTTCCATCTCTACATAATATAGGTGAAATGAATGGTTTGCACATTTCTCGGCGACGTTTTGCACATTTCCCGGCAAAATTGAACATTTGCACATTTCCCGGCGTCACGTTTGTACATTTCCCGTTGATGAAATTTAGAGATTTGCACATTTCCCGGCGTTTGCACATTTCCCGGCGAGACGTTTGCACATTTCCCGGCGTTTGCACATTTCCCGGCTCCACAAGGGCAACGGTGACAAAATCGATTAAGCGTCGATTAAACTTCCTGATAAGTCAAGTGGTATTACGACTTGATGAATTACCCAAGCATGCTGTGGGATGAATCGATTTCGTCACCGTTGTATTTCTTCTTCTTTTTTTTTTTTATTCGAGGGCTCAAATACGCGAGGCAGCTGTAAATAAAACGTGAAAAAAAATATAACAGCGGTGACGAAATAATTGGGAGATGCAAGAACTCATGCCACTTTGCTAACAATAGCATCCTGGTTAATGTGCGATATCAAGCAGTTTCCTCGATGAAACATGCCCTTCGGTCTAAGGGCTTTAAGTATGTGAGAAAGTTGTATATAAGGGCATCAAAAAGGACGGAAAAGGTGACAAAATTAATTCCCCCCCCCCCCCCGAATATGCTTAGGTAATGTATCAACTCGTTATACCACTTTGCTTAGAATTGTGCAATATCAAGAGGTTTTATCTAGGAGAAATATGCGTATTGGATTAGAAGACTAAAATACATGAGAAGGTTGTGAATAAGAGGTGACAACCATTACGAAATTGATTTGGTCCAGAATATGCTCAAGTACTCTAGTCATACCAGCTAGTTATTGCATTTTTTTCAATGTGCGATAAGAAGTTTCCACCAAGAGACATGTGTTATGGGTTAGAGGAATCAAATACATGAGACACGAAAAAGGTGAAAACGGTGACGTCAGAACCGTAACATAAATCTCATGTTAATGGTAGGTTATTTGTTATCATTGCCCATTAGGAAGAGTGCAAATCTGATACAAATGTTAGTGTACCAATATCAAGCGAAACTGCTTTCGTCATCCTTGCCGCTTGCTCTCGAAAGTCTAAAGCTGTCCTTCTGCTACCCAATGGGAAATGCCAATTCGGCACGTTGATGAAATGATTTATTGAATTGAGATTATCTCTTGCTATTGCATATTCAAAACTGTACATCCTTGGAGCTATGACAATATACTACTTTACTTCGCCATATTCTGGGAAACTTATTTCGTCGGAAAATTTATATTAAAATTCTAAGCCAACTACATTAATTATTTCTCTGACGAAACTCTATAGATATCGCACACTGAGAAACGTAATATAGCGACTTGCAGTGCTATTCATTTATAAAGCATATTTATATTAGAATTGGTCTTGTGAGCGTAATATAGGTTTTCCCGGCCAATTTCGCACTTTTGTCAGTCCATTTGATAAAAGGTTCATTCAATTTAGCGAAAATCCTCGTCACTGCACATTCTGTCATTCAAAATTGCAACTTGTTCGTTCAATTTAGCATTTCGATCAATGAAATTCGCACATGTGCCTTTCGAATTTGTAAAACGGGCATTGAAATTGGCACGTGCTCTTCAGTCATTCAAATTCGCCAGCACTGGCGGCAAATGGTATTTCAGTCATTCAATTTCGCGTATGGGCAGTCAAATTCCAAACATGTTCATTCAAATTGGCGTAGTGTTATTTCTGTTTTGAAAAGGTGAGAACCGTGATTTATACGTATTTAAATGTGAATTTTTGTTTCATCCAAACACAGTTAAGTATATAGTAAAGGTATCTTTGATCCTTAATAACTCAAGTTTATTGTTCTGTAACGCACCTCTTCTTTCATACACATGTTATACATGCACCATACCATAGATTCACTTCACTTTTTTATGTACAGTCATGGCAGCACAAATTAGATACAGGCGTATCTCTCACGAAGACAGGGAAAGAATCATAGAAGCATTTGAAGGTAATAACCTTGACAAATTGATCTCTAGAGCTGATCCAAGAACTTTATTTCTACTCTCTAAAAAAATCGAGTGAAAATTTTCACTCTAAAAAGAGTGAATACAAAAAAAGAGTGAATTTCGAGTGAAATTAGAGTGAATTTTGAGTGAAAATGCTCATTTTCACTCATTTTGGAGTGACGTTAGGGATCACTCGAAGATTTTGGAGTGAACAACTTCGGAGACGACATGAAGGAACACAATTCTTATGAAATCTTGTTATAAAAAGCAGACAGTGTTTATCTCTGATAGATCTAAACAAATTTGTATATATACGTAATCAAAAATTCATGGCTTTCCTCTAAACGAGATGTTTTTCGTGAAAATAGTACCAGAAGCTTCATTTGAGCCGCATGGGTCTTTTCTGGCGCCTTTGACGTTGTGTTCTAGTTTTGTAACATGTCGTATTTTTTTTTTCATTGTGTGTGTGTGTGTGTGTGTGTGTGTGCGCACCATCCACACAGGTTAGCCAATTTTGGCCTCGCATTTGGCCTTTTGCGCGTTTACACTGAAGCGGGGCTGGGCACGGCCGCGGCCGAGCCGCGGCCGAGCCTCGCACTGTAAACGGGGTCCGAGTTTCTGGTCTATTGGTCCAAGGCACATTCAATGCTTTATTAATGGTTACATTATTGCCCTGGGCGCTGGTAGCCTGAATTCATGGTAAAGGGTGAAATGCATGTAGGCCCCTACCTGAAATAAGTAAGCACATGTTTTCATGTGCTTACATACACTTCATCGATCAGGTTAACCAAATAAAGACTAGCTGTGATAGTGGAATTCCTAATAAATTAAATAAAGCATTCAAACTCCGACCATTGTCTAGGATCATTGTATGGGTGTTAACCACACACTTCCATAAACACCAACTGACCCCTGTGCAAAGTTAAAAGTTTTATACAGAGGGTTGAAAATAGAGCAAAATCTGAACCTTAACTTAAAAATCAATCTTGAATTGAATGAAACTGAATTATGCTTTTATTTTTAAACTACCTTGTAGAGCCCACTAATGTCAAAATCGACCACTAATGTCAAAGCAACCACTAATGTCATAACACGTCGACGACAAATGTCATAACAACCACTAATGTCATAACACGTCGACGACAAATGTCAAAATTGGATTAACCACTAATGTCATAACACGTCGACGACAAATGTCAAAATTTCCATTTTTACCGCAAATGTCATAACACGTCGACGACAAATGTCAAAATCCGATTAACCACTAATGTCATAACACGTCGACGACAAATGTCAAAATTTCCATTTTTACCGCAAATGTCATAACACGTCGACGACAAATGTCAAAATCGGATTAACCACTAATGTCATAACACGTCGACGACAAATGTCAAAATCTCCAATTTTACTGCAAATGTCATAACGCGTCACAGGGGCATATCCAGGAATTCCGTCAAGGGGAGGCGCCTTTACAAAATCAAAGGCTGGCGAGACCCCCCCCCCTTTTCTTATCTATTTTTATTTCTGTTGCGTTAACAAAATATAGAGAGAGGGCACCAGAGGGGGATGCGCCCCCTCTCGATCCGCGATTGCGTCAACCGCAAATGTCAAAATTGGGTTAATCACAAATGTCATAACACGTCGACCACAAATGTCAAAACGCGTCACAGGGGCGGATCCAGGTATTCCGTAAAGGGGAAGTGCCTTTACAAACTCAAAGCCCAGCGAAACCCCTCCCCTGTCTTTTTCTTTTTGTTTTTTCTTTCTTTTGCTTTAACAAAAACAGAGACGGGGAGGGGCCGCCGCGCCCCCTCTAGATCCGCCACTGCGTCAACCACAAGTTAATGTCAAAACCCTTCATTTGCATTACAGAAGCGGATCCAGGAATTCCGTAAAAGGGAGGAGCCTTTACAAAGTCAAAGGCTTCCACATTCCCTCCCCATTTTTTCTTTTTATTTATGTTTTAAAAAACAAATAGAAGGGGGGGGGGAACCATAGAGGAATGCGTGCCACAAATGTCAAAAATCATTGCTTGCATTACAGGGCCGGATCCAGGAATTCCGTAAAGGGGAGGCGCTTTTACAAAATTAAAGCTGCCGCACCCCTCCCCCATTTTTCCCTTTTTAGTTTTATTGTTTAAACTAAAGAGAGAGATAGAGAGAGAGAGGGGGGGGGGGGGTACCAGAGGGGGATGCGCCCCCTTTTTGATCCGCGATTGCGTCAACAACAAATGTCAAAACTCATTAGTTACGTTCAGACGGGAGCCCTTAACCTCGAAGTTAGGAAACTTCGAGGTTAGAGCTTGTAGTTAGGGACCGTGAAGACGCACTCGTAGTTAGCAAACCTCGAGGTTTGCTCGATGTTTCGAGCCACGAGAAATCTTATGGTTAGCGCTCTAACCACGAGCCGTGGGGGGTCCCCACTCGTAGTTAAGCACCGTGTGGACACAAAATACAACGAACTCGAAGTTAAGAGTGACCTCGCCGTAAACTCTAGCCCCCACAATTTCCCTCTGCTTCCGGGTCAACCTCCCACACGTACACCACAAATACACTACACGTGAAAAACCTATGACGCACGAAACAACAACATCATCTTTTCTTCCCATGCGCTTGATCTCTGAAACTGAACACGTCGAACTCGCTACTGTATTCTATATTCTTCTCCGACGCTAAAAAAATGATTTCGATGAATATCTTCATAAAGGCATAAAGTCATCAGTGCAGTGCTATCTCTGCATACCATGACAGAGAAAAAGAGTACCTGTAAGTGAGTCCGACAGGGTTGGACTAAAGAATAAATAGACGCCTTGTTAGCAGTGTGGGCAGAAACTTCCGGTTTTGTGGTTTTAACATCGAGTGGGACCCACTCGTAGTTACGGGAGACAGAAGCTTAACCTCGATGTTTCGTAACCTCGAGGTTAAGATTCGTCGTGTGGACACACGTCGTTGTTAAGGGGCAAGAGCTAAACCTCGAGGTTTCCTAACCTCGAGGTTAGGGCCTGCCGTCTGAACGTAACTATTGCTTGTAATACAGGGGCGGATCCAGGAATTACGTAAAGGGGGGGGGGGCACCTTTACATAATTAAACCCTGGCGCATCCCCCCATCCTCTTCTTATTATTTATGTTGTTTTGAAGAAAATAAAGAGAGGGAGCACCAGAGGGGGATGCGCCCGTCTCGATCCGCGATTGCGTTAAAGGGACTGTACAGTACTGGTTGAGATGGGGATTCATGTTTTGAACATTCCTAAGTGAGATAATGAGAAACCTCTTATGAAATATGAAAGAGCATGTAATTTTAAGAAGGAGTCAACGTTTATTTGATGAAAATTGGTTTTGGCGGAGATATCCAAAAAAGTGATAATAATAAAAGGCGACAGGCCATTATTAGGATCTCTTTGTTTCACCTTGTTTTTGGATATCTCAGCCATTTCAAAACCGATTTTCATCAAATAAACTTTGATACCGCTTAGAATTGCATGCTCTTTGACATCTCATAGAGTGGTTTCTGAATATCTCACAAAACGTTAAATGCTAAATCCTCACCTCAACCAGAACTGTACACACCCTTTAACCACAAATGTCAAAACTAATTGCTTGCATTACAGGGGCGGATCCAGGAATTCCGTGAAGGGGAGGCGCCTTTACAAAATTAAAGCTGCCGCACCCACTCCCATTTTCCCCTTTTCAGTTTAATTGTTTTAACTAAAGAGAGAGAGAGGGGGGGGGGCACCAGAGGGGGATGCGCCCCCTTCTCGATCCGCGATTGCGCAAGCCACAAGTGTCAAAACTCACTGCTTGTAATACAGGGGCGGATCCAGGAATTACGTAAAGGGGGGGGGGGGCACCTTTACTAAAGCCTGGCGCATCCCCCATATTTTTGTTATTATTTATGTTGTTTTGAAGATTTTTTTCTTTTTATTTATGTTGGGTTGTTGTTTTTTTTTTTTTTTAAAGAAAGGGGGCACATGAGAGGGATGCGCCCCCTCACGATCCATGATTGCCTCAACCACAAATGTCATAATTCCTGGATCCAGGAATTCCGTAAAGGGGAGGCGCCTTTACAAAATTAAAGCTGCCGCACCCCCTCCCCATTTCCCCTTTTTAGTTTTATTGTTTTACCTGAAAGAGAGAGAGAGAGAGAGAGAGAGAGAGAGAAGGAGGGGGCACCAGAGAGGATGCGCCCCCTTCTCGATCCGCGATTACGTCAACCACAGATGTCAAAACTCATTGCTTGTGTTATGGGCGGATCCAGGAATTACGTAAAGGGGGTGGGGGGGGGGGGGTGGGGGCACCTTTACATAATAAAAGTCTGGCGCACCCCCCATCTTTTTGTTATTATATATGTTGTTTTGAAGGGTTTTGAAGGGTTGGCACCAGAGGGGGATGCGCCCGTCTCGATCCGCGATTGCGCAAACCACAAGTGTCAAAACTCACTGCTTGTAATAAAGGGGCGGATCCAGGAATTACATAGAGGGGGGGGGGGGTCACCTTTACTAAAGCCTGGCGCATCCCCCCCCCATCTTTTTGTTATTATTTATGTTGTTTTGAAGATTTTTTTCTTTTTATTTATGTTGGGTTGTTGTTGTTTTTTTTTTTAAAGAAAGGGGGCACATGAGAGGGATGCGCCCCCTCACGATCCAAGATTGCCTCAACCACAAATGTCATAATTCCTGGATCCAGGAATTCCGTAAAGGGGAGGCGCCTTTACAAAATTAAAGCTGCCGCACCCCCTTCCCATTTCCCCTTTTTAGTTTTATTGTTTTAACTGAAAGAGAGAGAGAGAGAGAGAGAGAGAAGGAGGGGGCACCAGAGAGGATGCGCCCCCTTCTCGATCCGCGATTACGTCAACCTGCACAGATGTCAAAACTCATTGCTTGTGTTATGGGCGGATCCAGGAATTACGTAAAGGCGGGGGGGCACCTTTACATAATAAAAGTCTGGCGCACCCCCATCTTTTTGTTATTTATGTTGTTTTGAAGGGTTTTGAAGGGTTGGTACCAGAGGGGGATGCGCCCGTCTCGATCCCCCATTGCCTCAACCACAATGTCAAAACTCATTGCTTGCATTACAGGGGCGGATCCAGGAATTCCGTAAAGGGGAGTCGCCTTTACAAAATGAAAACATGCCGCTCCCCCTATTTTTTTTCATTTCATTTCTGTTGTTTTAACAACAACAAATAGATAGGGGGTACCAGAGGGGGGTGCTCCCCCTCTCGATACGCGATTACGTTAACGACAAATTAATGTCAAAATTAATTGCTTGCATTACAGGGGCCGCGGCGGCGGGTCCAGGAATTCCGTAAAAATAAAAAGAAATAAATAAGTTGAGGGGGGTTACGCCAGCCTTTCATTTTGAAAAGACGTCTTTGCGGAATTCCTGGACCCGCCCCTGTAATGCAAGCAATGAGTTTTGACATTTGTGGTTGACGCAATCGCGGATCGAGAGGGGACTCATACCTCTCTGGTGCCCCCTTTCTATCTTTTTTGTTGTTGTTGTTTTGTTGTTAAAACAACAGAAATAAAAAGAAAAAAATAGGGGTGCGGTAGCTATTTTTTTTGTTGTTGTTGTAGAAACAACACAAATTAAATGAAAAAAAGAATAGGGCGTGCGGCAGGTTTTAATTTTGTAAAGGCGCCTCCCCTTTACGGAATTCCTGGATCCGCCCCTGTAATGAAAGCAATGAGTTTTGACATTTTGTGGTTGACGCAATCGCGGATCGAGACGGCGCATCCCCCCTCTGGTGCCCCCCCCCCCTTAAAAAACAACATGAATGAAAAGAAAAAAAATTCTTCAAAACAACATAAATAATAACAAAAAGATGGGGAAGTGCCACTCTTTGGTTAAAGTGCCCCCCCCCCTTTACGCAATTCCTGGATCCGCCCCTGTATTACAAGCAATGCGTTTTGACATTTGTGGTTGACGCAATCGCGGATCGAGAAGGGGGCGCATCCTCTCTGGTGCCTCCCCTCTCTCTCTCTCTCTCTCTCTCTCTTTAGTTAAAACAATAAAACTAAAAAGGGGAAATATGGGGGTGGGGTGCGGCAGCTTTAATTTTGTAAAAGCGCCTCCGCTTTACGGAAATCCTGAATCCGCCCCTGTAATGCAAGCAATGAGATTTGACATTTGTGGTTTACGTAATCGCGGATCGAGACGGGCGCATCCCCCTTTGGTGCCCCCTCTCTTTTTTTTTTCCTTCAAAACAACATAAATAATAACAAAAAGATGGGGGGATGCGCCAGGCTTTAATTATGTAAAGGTGCCCCCCCCCCTTTACGCAATTCCTGGATCCGCCCCTGATTACAAGCAATAAGTTTTGACATTTGTGGTTGACGCAATCCCGCATCGAGAAGGGGGCGCATCCTCTCTGGTGCCCCCTCCCCCCTCTCTCTCTCTCTTTCAGTCAAAACAATAAAACTAAAAAGGGGAAAATGGGAAGGGGGTACTGCAGCTTTAGTTTTGTAAAGGCGCCTCCCCTTTATGGAATTCCTGGATCCGCCCCAGTAATGCAAGCAATGAGTTTTGACATTTGTGGTTAACGCAATCATAGATGGAGAGGGCACGCATCCCCTTATGGTGCACCCTTCTATCTTTTTAACAACATAAATAAAAAGAAAAAATGGGGAGGTGGTGTGGAAGCCTTTGACTTTGTAAAGGCGCCTCCCTTTACGGAATTCCTGGATCCTTCTCTGTAATGCAAATGATGGGTTTTGACATTGACTTGTGGTTGACGCAGTGGCGGATCTAGAGGGGGCGCTGCGGCCCCTCCTCGTCTCTGTTTGTGTTAAAACAAAAGAAAGAAAAAAGAAAAAGAAAGGGGAGGGGTTTTGCTGGCCTTTGAGTTTGTAAAGGTACCTCCCCTTTACGGAGATCCTGGATCCGCCCCTGTGACGCGCTATGACATGTGGTCGACGTGTTATGACATTTGTGATTAACCCAATTTTGACATTTGCGGTTGACGCAATCGCGGATCGAGAGGGGGCGCATCCCCCTCTGGTGCCCTCTCTCTATATTTTGTTAACGCAACAGAAATAAAAATAAATAAGAAAATGAGGGGGGGGGGGAGGGGAGGGTCTCGCCAGCCTTTGATTTTGTAAAGGCGCCTCCCCTTGACGGAATTCCTGGATATGCCCCTGTGACGCGTTATGACATTTGCAGTAAAATTTGGAAATTTTGACATTTGTCGTCGACGTGTTATGACATTAGTGGTTAATCCGATTTTGACATTTGTCGTCGACGTGTTATGACATTTGCAGTAAAAATGGAAATTTTGACATTTGTCGTCGACGTGTTATGACATTAGTGGTTAATCCGATTTTGACATTTGTCGTCGACGTGTTATGACATTTGCAGTAAAAATGGAAATTTTGACATTTGTCGTCGACGTGTTATGACATTAGTGGTTAATCCGATTTTGACATTGTCGTCGACGTGTTTTGACATTAGTGGTCATTATGACATTTGTCGTCGACGTGTTATGACATTAGTGGTTGTTATGACATTTGTCGTCGACGTGTTATGACATTAGTGGTTGTTATGTCATTTGTCGTCTACGTGTTATGACATTAGTGGTTGTTTTGACATTAGTGGTCGATTTTGACATTAGTGGGCTCTACATACCTCCAACAAAATTGTACACTATTCAGCTATTGCTCATTTCAATGTAACTGTCTGATATACAAATTTCAAAGTATGAACTCTATGCGTACCACATCATATTACCTGCTCATTATAGGTCTGTGTCAAATTTTTGCACACTTGACTAATTGGCACAGAAAGGGTCAAGGATCAAAAGTGGGAAATGTTTTTGTAACACCGAATACATGGCACATAAGCCGCGGCCACACTGGCAAAACATAAATAATTATTTGAATCAAGAAACTGGGATTAAACTCACTTATTGCGATGTTTCGCCAATTATCAATTTGCTTCTTCGGGCGAATGATGAAACAGCCCGTATGTCGTGCAAGATTGTGCAGAGCTGGGGCGCGCTGGACACGTGCGAAACACGGCTGTAGCTGCTGGTTATTGCTACTGACTCTTTATATACCCGGGCACCTTGTGTAATCTTGGCTTGGCTCTTTCTAATCACGCCACTCTTCCGCCGATCCGTCTCCCGATTTCCACTTCCATTCACACTTCCCACATCAGTCATCACATCGATCGTATCATAGACAATGCTCTGTACACACGCTCTGCTCTGGCACGGTACGATACTCACAAACTTGCAGCGAATCACAATCAAGTACGTGTACTGTGGTCCACCACTGTGACTGTGTTCTTTATTAATGCATCGTTTACCTCTGACTCACAATACACTTGGACTTGGACACTTGAGCTGAGACACGAGCATCAATAAAGGTCAACACAATGAAATTCTGCACTGCTTGCATATTCTACATCCTTACATGGTTACCGATCAGAAAGGGTGAAAAGGTGGAAAAGTGGTACAAAGTGGGAAAAGCAGAGAAGTAGGTTGAAAGATTGTGCGCCTCCCCCGGGTCACAATCACAGCATCCCTCACCCGGTTCTTTCAGCCAAGTCCTCTCTTCTCTTTATACGTACTGCCTACTGTACGAGTGAGATATGCGTTTTTAGATTTGACCACAAGGTGGCGATATTCCTGTTAAATCTGCAGTAACATTCCGGCCCCTTAATTTTCAACACGCTTGCCGGTGAAAATTACCTCTTTCTGTTTCCTTGAAACCATGGTAACCAACAATTTGTAATCAAATGGAATCTCCATTAAACCATGCACTATCTGTGCTCATGAAACTTCACTTCTACACAACACTTCAATGTTCTAGTAACAAAATCAAATACAAACAGATGGTTATTTACCATGCATACATTATAGTATGAAACAAACTAGAACAAATTAATGTAAAACACATTACCCAATGCTCCTTTGAGTTTGGCACTTTAAACTGTTCTGATTGATGAGCATCCTACTCAAACTCAATACAACGGTGTGTATTTACTCAAGGCACTTGCACCTCCTACTACTCTTTCTACTAAAACCAATCCTCAAGTGATTGAAATTACAATTTCTCTGAGTTTAGCTTTTGTGTTTCAGAGAGTGTTTCTATGTACATGAACAACTTGTAAATTGCAATATGCACAAATCCTTTGAAACTCAGTTTGTCACTGTAAGTGTAGGAACAATTCCTAATGCAACAAATGTACGCAATACCAGATAACATGTTTGTCCATAACAACAAACCAATTTTTGTCCAATTACAAAACTCTTTCAATATGCCTGTTGAATCCTCCTTTGGCTTTTAAAACCCGATTCTCATCTACCAATACCAAGCAACACCAAGTCTGCAAACACTATCACCTGACGAGCATATTTGCATACACTATTCACTATTAATGACATTTATGTACCATGTTGTACCTCAATAATAGCATAGAGCAAACAGCATCAGAACAACAAATCACCACTTGGTTTTGTCAGATTCTGAAACAATAAAATGTACGTTGTTACAGTATACCACTACTTCTATCTCTCTTGTACTTTCTGACTTTATAATCTTACAAAATCCCTGTGTAAACTGATCTATACTTGAAACTACAGCAACTCCTCATAAAATGAGAATATAATGCAATACAACTGCAATTACAAAATACTTTTGTCTTCACACTTTTCCAAGATTGACGACACCAAAGCCAATGGTTTGCATACCAAATTCTATGATTAACACCGTGACTGATTTGAGAATATTTCTCTTTGTACATCTGTACCATACCTCTTATGTTCCATCTTAAATCTTGAATCAGACTTATGTATATCTGCACAGCAAAATATAATATATCTTATCATACAGTATCCGTTAAACTGCTCCATTATGTCATAAAGCATTACACCAAATTACTCACACACACTGAAGTGAGTATAAATCAAACAAAATATATCCAAAGACATATTACTGGGTGTCTCTTTGTCAAAAAAAAAAAACTCAAACTTTTGGCATACTTTGTAACTGAATATATTCACTGCTATAATATATAATGTGTGCATGTAATTACTCTTATCTCATATACCACTTTCGGCAAATTATTACTCTTCACCTAAAGAGCAAATTACCAGTGGAGCTATATTTTCTTAATGTTATCTCCTCACCTCCGTATGATGCAGTATCATAAGAGATATATCCACTAGTCAAAAGAAAATTCTTCCTTTAAGCATCAAAACATGTTTCCAGTGGACAACTTGTGAGGCACTCTTTTTCATAATCACCTTGTGACTCAAAATGCAATACAAATGTGTAACAAATAACACAACAGCATTTACCTTGTGTACCAGATTTTTCTCTGTTCTGAGTGGGTCATTGTATGCCTGACCAATGTTATTTCAGCTTAAACACAACAAATTCAACCATTTACATTCATACTCTTCATGCAACTGCTGCCATGAAGTCCAGTATCGCTTGAAGCTTACTAGTATATGAGTTATATTGTTACAGTCTCTGTCTGTATATAATATCTAACAAGTCCAATTTTCTTCAAGCTTCATTTGCGGTCTCCACATATGTATGTCCAATGTGCGTCACACGGTATGGAGTGTCCTCGTCATGCACTTAGCAAATTTTGTTGAATGCGAAATGGCACATATCTGGTGATCACAAAATCATGGTGAACTAAAAATATGGCGGCGCTTGGCTCGCACCACAGCTACTACACATTTGCTATAATATCCTTGAAGCAAGCAATATTCACTCTATTTCAACACGCGATTCACAAATTGTTGTACTGCTGCATTACTGATCCTGCTGCATACACGCTCTGTGTCAACGTCATGTTATTCTGCTTGATGCTCCAAAACATACAGCTGTGGTCCAACTTCTATATCAAATCTATTTGTGGCGGCGCTTGGCTCGCACCACATTACAAGCACAAAATAATTCACAGAATTCAGGATCCCACAAATGATTACGCATCTCCTTCCAGCAAAAGGCACAACTTGCTGATAGGCCGCGTATAAGCACCCAACTTTGTCTTCACCTCTACGCTGCGAACGTAGCCCTCAGCATCTGGTAGTGTGCTCGTCACTCTCCCCAGCAACCAGGTGTTTCGCGGCAATGTCTGGTCCACCAGGAGCACCAAGTCACCAACCTGGAGATTGCGCTGCGGCTCCACCCACTTCTGCCTCTGCTGCAACTGGGGAAGATATTCTTTTGTCCATCTGCGCCAGAACAGATCTGACATGTATTGCACCTGGCGCCATCTTCGTCTGGCATACACATCAGTCTCTCGGGTCACCGTTGGTGGTAGTTGTGGTTGTGACTTCATTAGAAGCAGATGGTTTGGAGTTAATGCTTCTAAATCAGTCGGGTCATCTGACACCTTGGTAATGGGCCTTCCATTGATGATGGCTTCTGCTTCGCAAAGGAGTGTCTCTAAACCTTCGTCATCTAGTGTTTGCTGCTTTACAAGGTTAAACAGCAACTCTCTCACTGTGCGTTTCTGTCGTTCCCAGACGCCGCCATGATGTGAACCCCCGGGAGGATTGCAGCTCCACTGTATGTTGTGTTGCAGCAGTTCATCGTTGATCTGTGCTTGATTCCATGCATCTATCTCTCGTTTCAGTTCTCGTTTTGCTCCAACCAGGTTAGTGCCATTGTCAGATCTCATTTCTTGCACTGCACCTCTCCGTGCAATGAACCTTCTCTGATGGCTGCGATGCATGAATCTGTACTGAGACTGTCAGCCTTCTCGATATGCACTGCTCTGACTGCAAGGCATGTAAACATCACACCATATCTTTTCATTACTGACCGTCCTCTCTTTACATCCAGTGGGCCAAAGAAATCGACGCCTACCCTTGTGAAAGGGGGATCATCTGGCTTGATTCTGTCAGCTGGTAAGTCTGCCATCTTCTGCTGAAGAACTTTTGCTCGATTACGTCTGCATTGAATACAGCTCCCAGTTATCTTCCGGATGGCAGAATTTGCACTTGGCATCCAGTAGTTCTGATGAAGTCGAGCTAGTACGTAGTTTCTCCCACTGTGTCCTGACATCTTGTGTATGTGTTCTAAGATCAGCTTTGACACATGACTCTTCTTAGGGAGAATTACAGGATGTTTCACATTCATGGGAAGTGAACCTCGACTCAGCCTTCCTCCAACTCTCAACAGGCCCTCATCCAGCTCTGGGTCAAGTCTATAGATAGGACTTGTTCTTTTCACTCGTGTTTTCCGTTCTCCTCTATTTGCTGCTTGGATTGAGCCTTTGTTCTAGAGTCCCTCAATTTCACATGGGAATGCTTCACTCTGTGCAAAACCCACAATCTTTGTTTCTGCTGCTTGCATTTCCTGTAGTGTCAGTCTCCCTTTCAGGGATTCATCTTGAGAAGTGGTCTGCTCCTTCTTCTGACTCATCCATTTCACAAATCGCCTCAACCAGCACACTGCCCTTTTCAGTCTCATCCAGTCTCAGTAGTAATGGATAAGCTTGCTTGAGGGATTTGAAGCTTCTTCTTTGGTCACTTCCGTGGCAAGGCATGTTTTCTTCAATTCCAACTCAACATGCAGATTGCTTGGCGAGACTTCACTTCTTGTCAGCCACTCCTCATCTGGTGTTTGGAGGAACTCTGGGCCTTCCTTCCAGACTTCTGACTGCAGAAACTTATCCACTTCGATTCCTCTAGAACACATGTCGGCAGGATTAAGTGAAGACTCCACATACCTCCACTGGTTTGGTTTGGGATCCATCTCGAATCACTGCCACCCTGTTTGCTACAAATGTCTTGAAGCGTGACGTGTCATTGTTTATGTAGCCAAGAACAGTCATACTGTCAGTCCAGAAGAAGGTCTCATCTACCAAGATATCGAGCTCTTGCTTGTTCATATAGTCAACCCTCACTGCTACAGTTGCTGCTGTCAATTCCATTCTAGGGATGGACACCTCCTTCAGTGGTGCTACTCTAGCTTTGCTTGTCACAAACTTCATCTGTACTCTTTCTGCATTTTTCCATCGCAGATATGTGACACTTCCATAGCCTTTTTCACTGGCATCACAGAAATGATGCAGGGTGACTGAATCTGGCTCAAAATCTGGTGGTTTCAAGCATCTTGACATCTTGAACTCCATGAGCCTGGGTAGTTCTGTCTTTCAAGTGTGCCATTTCCTTAGCAAGTCTGGTGGAATCTTGGCGTCCCAGCCTAACCGAGATCTACATAGCACTTGCAGCAACTGTTTGGCTGGCAACACAACTGGTGCTACACATCCTATGGGATCATACACAGAGCTCACAGTGGATAAAATCCCTCTTCTTGTCTCGGGTTTGTCCTTCAGATTGATTGTCACACCCAGCATATCTTCATTCGTAGACCACACGATACCAAGTGCCTTCTCGGTGATCTCATGCTTGACATCTAAGCTCAAGTCTTAACATCTAAGCTTGACATCATGCTTGACATCTAAGCTCAAGTATGGTGATCGTGTTTTTCCGTTATGGGACCAAAATTGTGGAATCAGTTACCTCTTCAGTTAAGGGAACTGTCATCTACAGAGTCATTCAAATCCAAACTTAAAACTTATCTGTTCCTTTCATACTGAGGACTGTAATTGCTGTATGTCATTAATATTGGATTAATATTGTATTTTTAATTGATATATGTTGTATTCTTTATTTGGTATATATTTGCTTTTGTTTACCATTTTTTTTTCTTTGTTGAAATGTTTGAATATGTAAATGTATATGCATGTAAATATATATTTTTTCATTTTTGAAGCGCCATGAGCACTGAAAAGTGGACCTGTGCGCTATACAAGTAGCCACTATTATTTATTATTATTATTATTAAGTCTCGTACGCTCTTTGCTCTTTCCTCTGCTGGGATCTTGGCTAGCACCTCTGGCTCATTGCATAACCACTTTGTCAGACGAAATCCCCTTCCTTTGCAGATCTCTGTCGGGTCTGACACCAATTTCTCAGCCTCCTGTACACTCTGCGTTGAGCACAAACAGTTATCGACGTAGAAGTTTCGATGCACAGTACGAATGACCTCATCTGAGAATCTACCTGCCTGGTCCTATGCTGCTCTTTTCAAGGCAAAGTTTGCACATGATGGTGATGATACAGCACCGAAGACGTGTACCTTCATTCTGTGCTCTGTCAAAGGTCGCTCGATGTCGCCGTTTTCCCACCACAGAAATCTCAACATGTCTCTGTCTCTTTTAGGTACACGGATCTGTGAGAACATGCCCTCTATGTGTGCTTGCATTGCCACTCTGTATTGACGAAACCTGGTCAATACTCCAAACAACTTGTTTGCAAGATCCGGCCCCTGTAGCAGCTCCCTATTGAGAGAGAAGTCTCCATACTCAGCTGAGCAATCAAAGACGACCCGCAGCTTCCCCTTTTGAAGATGTACCACGCCATGATGGGGAAGATATCACACTCTTCCATCGTTTCTTTGTACTTTTTCTTCAGGTACTTTCTCTATGTACTCCTTCATCATAGAGTCTACAAAGTCAGTGTATTCCCTTTTGAAGTCTGCTTGCCGTTCAAACCTTCTCTTCAAGTGACCTGGGCCGGTATTCCATAAACTTCTAAGACAAATTGCTTAAGTTTAAGCAATTTGTCTTAGATTTTTGCTTAGCTAAGAAAATTGCCCTAACGGTATTCCATAAACTGTAAGGCATTTTTCTTAAGTCGGGCGATTTGGCTAAGCAAAAATCTTAAATTCTGATGACGTCATAAGCAAGATATTCATGTCATCACTGTTCGCGAACAGCTGCCCCGCGGTGAAAGTCTATGTATTTTACGTGTTTAAGCAACAATCGCAACTACCCTAGCCACCCATGGCTTCTTTTTTTTTTTTTTTTTTAATAGGAGCAACGTCTTCATATTACTCTAGGTCTCACAGTGTCTCTGTGCAACATGAGTAAACGGCCTACTTATTTAGTAGTAGGCAACCTAGACCTAACAGTTACGTGTTGTTTTGGATCTTTTCGGCCAAAGTTACGGCCTTTTTAGTGAGACTCGCACCGCAATCACATCACACCACATTTCAAGTACGACACCGAGTGAACATCACGAAATCACGGGAATCAAAATTCAAAGCGAGTACTTAGTAATATGTTTACACCCTAACGTTACTAGGCCCAGATAACTTTAAAAAGTATTTAGGATTCCGTACTCACCGATCCGGTAGAGCCGGAGAGGACGCTTCGGCTTTGTGTGACAGGGCTACTCGCCTGACTCGATACACAAACTGTGATCGCCGCACGTGTATAAGGGCATGTATACGTCAACGTCTACGTCTAGTCTAGTAGGGGGTTGTGGCATAAACGTAGACTTATCCGGGCGGCTATGTGCGTTCCTCTAGCTGCGCGCTCCACTCCGCCGCTAATGCGCGCTGAGAAGGAGGTCGAGGGCACGCATAGTAATACGCGCAACACATTACCCCCCCCCCCCGCCCCCCCGATTCCCCCGCGGCCAATGGTCCACCGATCAGTTTCTACCGTATTGATACTGCGCAAGTTCCTACGAGACGCAAACGAGACGCTTCGTCAAACCCTGAACTCATTTAATTTACATTACTGATTACTGATGAACTTCTTTATTTAGCAAAAAGATGAAAAATCATGAGCTAAAACCGCCATCTTTTCTACATTGTTATGCTACACCCATAATTTTTTCTTACTGGAACCCAAGTTAAGACAGCTCAATAGCTGTCTTATATTTAGGGTAAATTTCTTACACAAATGTCGTTATGGAATACCGACGGCATATTTTTAAGAAAATATGCTTAGCCAGCAAGCCGAAATCTGTCTTAGCTAAGACAAAATTCTTAGCAAAATTCTTAGCAAAATGCTAAGACAAATTCTTAGCCAATTTTTATGGAATACGAACTTAAGCTAAGAATTTTATCTTAGCCAGAAAATAAGCAAAATTGCTTAGATTTTCTGACTTAACCATGCTTATCTAGTTTATGGAATACCGGCCCTGGTCGCTGCATGGCTTGAAGTTTGTTATTCGGCAACTTCACATCGTCTCTACGGAAGGGAAGGGCTATCTCATAATGACCATCTTGCAGCTTCATCGACTACTCTACCTTCTTGATGAAGATCAAGTCTTTCTGTGACTTTTCTTCCTTGTCGTCAATGATCCTTTCATTGAAATCTTGATTGAACAACTTTTCAAACTGCTGGTCATGTCGGCCTTGGCCGTCACTCTGTCAGACTGTATTTTGTTTCCTTTAGCTCCGTCCCTAGATACACCGTACACCAGCCATCCAAGAACCGTTCTGCATGCAAAGAGCCCATTCGGAACTTCACTGCTTATCACCTCTACTGGCTCCATTGCCGTCGGAACATTGCTTCCTATTAGCAATCCGACGTGCGCCTCTTCTGCTAAGGAAGGCATTTCGATGTTCTGCAGATAGCGCCACTTCTGCACATCCTCTTGCCTAGGAATGTCTTCCTTGTCTACTGGTATGTACTGTTGTGAGTAAACTTCTGGCAGTCGTATGATGTTGCGTCCCTGCACATCCATGACCTCTAGGTCTCTCAACACTTGGCTAGTAGTAATCCTTTCGCCCGTCATGGTGGACATGTGCAGGTTGATCTTCTTGCCTTGCACATTCAACGTTGTTGCCAGCTTTTCTGTGCAGAACACCGCGTTGCTGCCAGAGTCAATAAATGCATATGTCTCTGTGCACACACCTGTCCTGCGTGAGCGCACTCTAACAGGCACAATGCCTGGCAAGGTGTCATTTCTTTGTGAACTTGTGTTTAAGCTGCACTTAATTGTGTTTGATGCCACCGCTTGATTTTTGTTCTCACTATTCTGTTGTGGTTGCAGTGTAATAGTGGCAGAAGCCTCCTGTTCTGTTGCTTGCAGAGTGCCAGCTTGCCTCTCTGGGATGTTCTTTTCTTTTTTGGATGGATCTGCTGCCTTCCACTCCCTAT
This sequence comes from Diadema setosum, assembly GCA_033980235.1. Taxonomy (NCBI): domain Eukaryota; kingdom Metazoa; phylum Echinodermata; class Echinoidea; order Diadematoida; family Diadematidae; genus Diadema; species Diadema setosum. The sequence continues at coordinate 14,590,890 of CM067070.1, read as the reverse complement.
GCAACACTGTTGGGTGTAGTTTACTACAAATGCTGCACTTCAATCTCCTCTTGCAATTTCTTGCAAACTGGGCAGAACCTTGAAGACAGCTGAAGCACAGATCTTCTTTTTTTGCAGAATGACAGGCGGTCTTCGTACAGCTTGGATGCGAACACTGTGCAATCAGCGAGAGTATGTGTCCCTCTGCTGCAGAACAAGCACACTTCCTTCTTGCTCTCTGCTTTTGCTGTAGGCATCGCCGATGTGCTGAAACTTGATTTACCTGCACTTGCAGACACCTTGCCCGTGCCTACGAAGTTTGCTGGTGGTTGCGCCTGGTACTTCAGATTCCCATACACCGGATTTGTTGCAATCCTTGCTTGTTTGGCGATGAATGACACCACATCATCGAAGGTTATGTTGCCTTGCTTCTCCTCTTGGATGTCATCTGCTCGATTTCTCCATTTATCCCTGAGCTTGTATGGGAGCTTTCCAGTGATCAGCCTTATGTTGTGAGAGTGGTTGACTTCTGACTCCATGTTGAAGTCCCTGGCAAGATTGTGTAGCTCAGTTACGAAAATCGAGAAGCGATGGAGTACTTCTCCGTCTTCTGGTTTGATGTCAGGCCATTGCACTGCTTTCATCATCATTGTCTCTACGATGAGCTGCCTACTGCCAAATTTCCTTCGCCTTTCTGTAGGCCATAGTCTGGTCTTGGCCGTACATGCAGCTTTTCACGATGGCATTGGCTTCCCCCAACGTATACTGGTCCAAATGATACAGCCGATCCGAGTCACTTCAAGTCTTAGCTTCGATGGTATGTTCGAATGCCCGCACGAAGGAGTGGTAGTGTAGAGGATCTCCTGTGAATGGTTTCACCTGCTTTTGTGGCAGAGAGGCCTTCATGTTTTGCTCAACGAGCATCCTCATCAGCTGATTCTGTTGCTGTAGAAATGACAACATTGCTGCATTTTCCATTCCTGCAGTACTAGCTGGTGTTGACATTTCCTCACGTGCATTTCCACTTGCATGCATATAAGGCGGCTGCATTCTTGAAAAGCCTGTATCTAAGCTTTCTGGTGTTCTGACTGGACTCGATGGTTTAGGCATGTATGGGTCTTGATGATACATTGGATAGTCATCCGACATCTGCTCATCCATCTTTACAAATGGCTGTCTTAAAGTCACTTTACTCCCAAATAAGTAAACGTGAACTAAACCTCGAAACTTGCTGCACTGTTTCACTTTTAGTCCTGGTACTGCTTCGAAATATCATCCAAGACTATGCTGCTTTGGTCCTCCAACTCCTTTCAATACTAGACTGTCAACTGTAGATCTAGTCCAAGCTGGCTTCCAGTTGTAATCCTACTGGTACCAAAGCAATTTGTGTACTGTAATCCTAGCCTTGCTTATGACTCCTCATAAGCTGTACTGTAGATCCTTTGTTATTCCAAGGCCCTGCAGCTAATTGGTCCTCCAAATAACACTGAGATCTCTCGACAATCCAGATTTAAATCTAGTCCTTTATTCTGGCCTTCTAGTCCAAGACTCTTCACCGTAAACTAGAATATCTAGGTGATAGTCAATGTGGCTTTGTCTTGACATCTATTCCAAGACTTTCACTAATAGTCCTGGCCTTGTGTTTTATACTCAGATCTGTTCCAAGACTCCTTCACCTTAGTACTAAGTCCTGGCCTTTCTTACAGATCTGTTCCACGACTATCCTTAGTAGAGTCCTGGCCTTGTGGTTACTCAGATCTGTTCCAAGACTACTTCACATTAGTACTTAGTCCTGGCCTTTCTTACAGATCTGTTCCACGACTATCCTTAGTAGAGTCCTGGCCTTGTGTTTACTCAGTTCTGTTCCAAGACTACTTCACTTTAATACTTAGTCCTGGCCTTCAATGCAGATCTGTTCCAAGTATCTTTCACTCTAGGGCCTAGCTCTAGTAGTACTCTAGTCCTGGCCTTGTGTTTACTCAGACCTGTTCCAAGACTACCTACTTCACTTTAATACTTAGTCCTGGCCTTCATTGCAGATCTGTTCCAGGACTCATTCACTTTTAGTACCTAGTCCTGGCCTTACATTGAAAGAGCTAGACTTTCTTTCCTCTTAATATCATCCAAGACTAGGCCTTAATCTAGATGTCTAACTGAACCATGTCTACCTGTACTTGGTAGGACTGGTTTAATCTCATTGTATCCATCGAAGTCACCTCGATCTGTTCCAGTTCATGTCGAGACTCATCTTTCATCCAATCAGTTCTGTCACTACACAGTCCCACTCTATGCTCTTGCTTGTGTGGCGAACTCTCGTACAGTCGTACGTAGTCCCGTCTGTACTACTAGGCGATGGGACTCCCAGTTAACATCAAGTCTCATATTCCAAGCTAAACGAGGCAATCTTTCAACTGAATGTAGCTGCTGGTTATTGCTACTGACTCTTATATGCTGTAATGTATGATACCCTTGCACCTTGTGTAATCTTGGGTTGGCTCTTTCTAATCACGCCACTCTTCCGCCGATCCGTCTCCCGATTTCCACTTCCATTCACACTTCCCACATCAGTCATCGCATCGATCGTATCATAGACAATGCTCTGTACACACGCTCTGCTCTGGCACGGTACGATACTCACAAACTTGCAGCGAATCACAATCAAGTACGTGTACTGTGGTCCACCAGTGTAACTGTGTTCTTTATTAATGCATCGTTTACCTCTGACTCAAAATACACTTGGACTTGGACACTTGAGCTGAGACACGAGCATCAATAAAGGTCAACACGATGAAATTCTCCACTGCTTGCATATTCTACATCCTTACATGGTTACCGAGCAGAAAGGGTGAAAAGGTGGAAAAGTGGTACAAAGTGGGAAAAGCAGGTTGAAAGATTGTGCGCCTCCCTCGGGTCACAATCACAGCATCCCTCACCCGGTTCTTTCAGCCAAGTCCTCTCTTCTCTTACGTACTGCCTATTGTACTAGTGAGATATGCGTTTTTAGATTTGACCACAAGGTGGCGCTATTCCTGTTGAATCTGCAGTAACAACGGCTATGGAGTCCTGCAAATTGCCCGGTCCCACGTATGCGACAAATTGAAGCAGAGACCTCCTTTCTTGTTGAATGCGGGTCTCTCCACTCGTTCCCAGATACCCAGCCCAGTTAGCTTCCTTTCAAACCATTTGGATTCTTTATCCAGAATGATCTCCTCTTTGGTGTTGAAAGCGTGTTTGCTTTCAAGAGTTGATATGCGAGTAGACCGCTGAATAATCCGGCATACTATCAGAACTGCTGGGCCTTCGATGTTTGTTCATGCGGGCTCGCAGTGATTGTTGAGTCTCCCCCACACAAAAATCGTTGCAGTCCCACCTACTGGGAACATCGATTGCGGTAGACCAGGTTCCTCTGCTTTTCTTTTGGGACTCGGTCCTTGACATGTACCAATTTCTGTCCCAATGTGTTGTACGGTTTGAAGGCAGTGGTGATGCCCCGTTTCTGGAATAATCTCTTGATCTTGTCTGATAGATCGTATGGCCTAAATATACAGGATGGTGATGGTGACTTTTTGTCCAGATACACCGTGTGTTTTATGCGTTTTTTGTTTTGTTTTGTTTTTATGCCTCCGCCATGAAGTGTCGCCGGAGGCAATATTTTCGGGTTGTCCGTCCGTCCGTCCTTTCTAATTCCGTCCGTAATCAATTTTGTGGACAGCGTTACGAAGCAATCGTTTGAATTATCCCAATGAAACTTGGCATGTATATGTATGAGTGGACGAAGTTGTGCCTATCAACTTTTGGTTCACATGCTTAAGGTCAAAGGTCACGGGTCAAATGCTCAATATTTCACTATTTACCCCATATCTATGCAATGCCTACAGGTATTTTCTTGAAACTTAGTGTATACATGTATTATCTGATAAAGATTCTCTCGTGAAAGTTTCGGTTCACGAGGCCAAAGGTCAAAAGTCATTTAGAAGGTCAAGTGAAAAAACTAAAATTTTACTTTTTTCTCCATGTCTCGGAAATGGTTCAAGGTATCTCCATGGAACTCAGTATATTTTATGCATGTACTGCCTGACAGTGATTACCTTGAGAATTTTGGGGTCATGGATCAATGGTTAAGGTCAACTCCTCAAAATTTCATGATTTCCCTCATATCTATGCAATGCCTAAAGGTATTTTGAAACTTAGTGTATACAATTATGGCATTCTATAAAAATTTTCATTAAAAAAAGTAACAAAAATCAAGATAGAGGGGAATCTAAACGGCTAAATCCGGGTACCAGTCACGTCTCGTTCAGCGTGTGTGCCTTTACTGTTTACTAAGTCTATGGAGGTGCATAGCACTCATTGGTAACTACAAAATAAATGGCAGTGAAGAAGAGGTGACAGATATCACACGCAATAGACTTTTTTTTTTAGTTGTTTTGTGCTTTTCTTAATTACTAATTATTTGAAAATCTTAATATTCTAGTGTGGAGAAAGTGGAGCTTTAAAGGCACATGGTCCCGGTGGTTTAGTCAAATAGAGACCTACGCTAGCCGGGTTCACACGTACAAAATAGCGGGATACAAATCTCGAGATTTGCATCGCGATCGGTATCTCGAGTTTTTTTGCACGTGTGGACAGAAAACCCGAAAATTAGCGCGATAAGCATCGCGATGCTAATCCCAAGAAATCTTGCGCTAGTTCCTCAGTTAGCGGGATAATTTGCCCCGCACCGGTACGTGTGAACGGTCGGGATTAGAATCTCAAGTTTTTATATCCCATCATACTTCACCTCTTTCACCTCTTTGGGCATCACAACAACTGCGCGCGAACCACACCACTGACGCGCAAAAAAAAAAATGGACAAAGGGAAGTGCGCGCAGGCAGTGATAGAGAAGGGCGCTGTGTGACCCAGTTTGCAGGTTTGGCTGTTATCTCGATCGGCAATTAGCGGGATAATATTGTACGTGTGAACGGTTGCAAAAAAATCGAGATTCCGAGCGCGAACGCTATCCCGCTAATTTGGAGCGTGTGAACGGTTGCAAAAAATCTCGAGATATGGAGCGCGATCGTCATCCCGGTATTTTGTACGTGTGAACCCGGCTAAAGAGGTGAAGGACCTCTTCGCAGAGTCCTCGCTGTTGTGATGTGCGCATTGTATGATGGGATATAAAAACTCGAGATTCTAATCCCAACCGTTCACACGTACCGGTGCGGGGCGAATTAATAATAGTGAGACTCTTATAAAGCGCACATTTCTACCTTAAAAAGTTACTCAAGGCGCTATGGAACAGAGTACATAATTGTGTCACGTTACAACAGTAATGTAATTATCCCGCTAATTGAGGAACTAGCGCAAGATTTCTTGGGATTAGCATCGCGATGCTTGAAATCGCGCTAATATTCGGGTTTTTTCTGTCCACACGTGCAAAAAACTCGAGATACCGATCGCGATTGCAAATCTCGAGATTTGTACCCGCTAATTGGTGTACGTGTGAACCCCCCTGCTGTGACCCACTTCCCCGAGTCCGAAGAAGTCCGAAGCACTGTGATGATGATGATGATGATGATGTTCGTCCTTCGCTGGCGAAGATGACCACAACTTCTAGTAACACCATATTCTGTGAGTGAAATGAGGGAAGTTGTGACCTGCGCGTGGTGAGGAAGAGTTGCGCAGGGTCGTCAGCCTCATTCTCTCGTCCTGGCCCATCTATTTCCAGCGGCAAGACTTAATCAAGACGACTGGAGTTAAGTCAGGATGCAGTGGATGGCCATCAGTGTCTTACGTGTCTCACTGTGCCCTTGTTGCGCTCCACAACGCATCTCTGTATCCGCCTTCCAGCCAGTTGAACCAATCTGGTAGTTTCCTCCGCGTGGTTAGCCGGATTCAGTCTTAGCATGCTTAGGTAGACAAGCCCTATTTCTCCGCGAGTTTGAGACCCATCGGTATCCCTCACGTGCTTACTGTTGCATGCAAACAGCACTGTAGTCAGTGATCCGCTCACAGTTCGGCTCATGATTCGGCTGAGGGGGATGACAGCTTTAGCAAACTTCTTTTGTGATGTCATAAGAAGAAGCACATACCATGCACGCACCCTGGCATTACTACAGAATGCGTGATGCCCAGAGAAGACAAGGAAGGTAACGTTTCCTAGCAACACCTACGCGCTTTGAACATTTCTACCCCTCCCGTAGAACTGCCATCTTTCCAATCAATTTTGTATCTAAATTTTAAGTTGATATTACTATCTGTTGTGTCCACATTTATTATTTTCATCATATGTCCCTAAATATATGTGAACACACATTGATTTTCTCCAGAGGTTGTCCAGTAGTAGAAGATAAATTTTGAGCTCTTCCAAACACTATACAATGTTTTAGCTCTAATCTGAAGGTCGACATCAAACTGGAGCACCTCGACAGACGACAAAATCAATATTCAAAAAGGGGGCCAACCCATACATCAAGTTGTATGTATTGTATTGTATACATTTATTGATACTCTATACAAATTGCGACATCTTCCATTTTATCCCTGGATAATTTTGTATTCATTGACAAGATTTTAATCAAAGAGGGGTGGAAGATCGACAAAAAATCATGAACAAAACGTGTTGATTTGTCCTTGAATTTCAGGACAAGTTGATAAATGTATGAAATGGTGGTGTTCTGAAAAACGCGTATAACTCTAATCCTGTCGTATTCCATGACTTAATCAGTTAGATTTGTTGACACATTCTTTTCACACTGTAACTGTTGGCTTCCTGATCATTACGTATGAACATTTACGTTTCATGACTGAAAACATTTACTGCACAATGTACAATACACCTTCATCAGTAGCTATTCGTCAAAATTATACAATATTATGAAAGCAGTGCCTACTCAAAGGTATCATGAAATCGATTATTCAAGTCTTAAAACTTTGTCTAAAACTTTGTCCAAAATATTTTTTTTCCGGTTAAGTAATGATCTTCCAAATATCAAACGATTCAGCATGGACGCGCATTTTGCACTGTCACAAGAATGAACGTTATATGGATAGACAAAGCATGGAAATTATGAATGGAATATTGAAACAAGAAAGTTTGTCTCAATTTGTCTCAATGCATAAACAAATATCGAAAATCCTTTAAAAATGACTCCTTGCTTATGTGACGAAGTCATGACAACAGATGCCATTCATCAGTAAAGTCACCCGATGACCTTGGTGCATGTTTAATTTCCAATTAAAAAGGAATGCACCTAAGTCTTTATTATCATTGCAATATTTTGTGGACTTCAGGGGCTTGCAACAAAATGAATGGCTAATTCCAGTCCACATGCCAACTTCAACTGTGCTTGTGAGGGGGTGGTTATCGCTAATGTTTGAATAAAGGCGGCAACGACTAACCTGCGTTTAATATTGATTTCCTATCATAATCGGTGAACGATCAATGCCTGGATGGAATAACTTGAAATTACATAAAAACTATTAATTTTTCATGATATCATAATAATCAATACGTATAGTAGCATCTAACAGCCTTCAATAAAGTCAGTTTAATTCATATTGGTTTTGAATATGATAAGAAATTACCACAAGTCTGGTTTCCTATTCTAATATGGAATACCATAAAAGTAAAATATATGATGACATATTGTTATCATGCTATGGCTATTTCAAAATCAAATATTTTACTATATTCAAATAAAAGGTTACTTTTTTGAGTGGAAAGATTTTATACCACAGATATCTTGCCCATTATCTTATATATATTGGTTCCATATATTATTATCATATATGGGGTGAAAGGTTGTCAATTATTTTACTTTCATAGATTAAACTGAATCATTATAACAGTCCTGACTCTTTAACTCATCTAAACTGAATGTGACTACCACCACAAATGCAAAACAAAGACTCTCTCGATATAAAGCCAGCCGGACGCGAGAAAAGCACTATGATTATGCAGAGAAAAGATCACGGGTGAATGATACACTTCATTAAAATGTTGTTCTTTCTGTTGATCTTGTCCATGCCAATGATGACATCCACCTCTCCTCGATCCATTTTTTTTTTTTACATCTTTGCTCTTAATTCCTTGAAAAATAATTAATATTATACTTATTGGCCCGAATTCACGAAGGTGGTACAATATGAAACCATCGTTTAAACCATATGAAATGATCATTTCGTCAACGAAATGACTGATTTCGTAACAAAATATGCCATGGGACACTTGGTGCTCCACAGAAATTTTCCATGGTTTAAACCATGGTTTCAATATTGTACCACTTTCGTGAATTCGGGCCATTGTCTCTATCCTGTCGTTTACACATTTTGAACCGATTTGACGTTGCGATTTCCTTTCGCAGGCACGTGGAACCATGGTATTTACTGTACACTGTAGAGAAAACAGAATGATTAAACACATAATGTTAGAAAATTATCGCACAGTGAATATCCGAAGCGATCTGCGAGTAAATATTAACAATTATCAACAAGTTTTACAAATAGACGGAAAGTAACTTCGTGTTGATAGTAACAAAGCCTCGGTTTTTTTTTTTTCGTTATATTACATTCATTGATTCGAATGATGTTATCTGTTTGGATATATTTCGGTACTGCCAATCTATTTTAAAAACAGAAGGCTGCAAATTCTGTTGTAGGAAAGATGAAGACGGAGATGAAAGCACAATGAGACATATGAGAGGGAAACGCAGTCAATTGAATTCTACCTCAGTGGATAATAGTCTGCTTCTTTTGTTTCCTTTACCTATAGACGATTATGGATGAATGATTTACCCCTTCTTGCGACACCTTGGTTTGTTTTTCTGGAATAAGAAATACAAATGATTGAGAATAACTTCTTGTGGACGATGTTAAAACAAATTGGGACAAAGCAAAACAGAACAATCAATCTTCACCTTTTTTCGCAGACGGCGTGTGGTCCTGCAAACGTACAGTACCAGTCATGAAGGTTTTTCGCGTTGACAACGTACACCACACAATTTTCGGCTCCGTATTGATTCGGTTGGCCAGGTGCCCACCAAGCTAAATGAAGAATTGAGAAAACAAACAAAAACCAAACAAATTTGTGGTTACAATGATGATTGTATAAGTGGTCTACCTGAAAACAGTTTTGATGTGGACTTTATGGACCAGCCCCTCCCCAAATACCAAACTAACCCCCCCAAAAAAAAGAAAAAGAAAAGAAAAACTAACAACCAAAGAACAAACGAGAGCTGGAGATGAAAGGAAAGAAAGCTGTTGTCTTACGGCTTGACTCCAATATCTGTGTCCCCCCGAAGCAGTCGAATGTCCGCTCTGTCTCCTCGTCATCGCACCCCATCCACACGTAAGTTAGTCCTCCCTGCCTAGTGAGGAAGCGTCCGACATCCGTGTATTCACTTTGAGTCGAGGCCACGTAGGGCGTCGCCTCCTCCATGGCGCAGAGCTCCTGACATCTAGAGTAGCTCACTCCTCCCGATGAAACCACTTTGTAGCACCTATCTCCCATTCGCCACCATCCATTCTCGCAATACGGTTCTGCACAACAGTATTGACAATGATGATGAAAACGTTGACTTGATGATGACAATAATAATGGAATCTTAACGGCAGTATTCTTTGTTCTTTAGAGAAAAAGAAGCAGAAGTTGTAGAGCGACGTTTAAGATTATTCGATTATGAGTATCACTTTCATACATCTTCTTTTCAAAGTAGGCTACTTTAATACGAAACATAATACGCCCTTCAAAGTTTTTATAGTTGATTACGCAGCTTATCCAGAGTTGTCGTGAAAAGGAATTCAGTGATGGTGGTTCCATGTCTAGTTACAAGATTTGATTCGCTATCTCCAACCACTTCATCAGGGCAGGGCGGTGTGGTGCCTCCCTGATCCTGAAGTTTTGGAAAGCATTTCCCAAACAAAGCTTGGACCTGACACTGACACCTAAACACGGCGTTATGAATTGTACTGCAGAAGATCAAAGTACACATCGAAGTCGTGTGCAGTACCTCTAACGGTAACGTTGAATGAGCACTGAGCAATGTTTCCAGAGATGTCACTAGCCGATACAACCACGGTGTACTGTCCGGCAGCCCATTCACCGGGAGTCTGATCCGTTGTTACGGTGACCTGGCCCGACTCGTCGGTAGCGTTTATGGGTGGCCACGAGACGGCAGCGGTATCAGCGCTGTCTTCAAGGAAAAACACAATGTCTTCTGGACACGTTATACTTGGAGGAGTGAAGTCTGTAAAAACATAAAGAGGAAAAACCTGCGTGAATGAAAGAGGGTATAGTACCGAAAGGTGCAGGAATAGATAGTAGTGTGATATGCAGTGCATTCACGTAAAAACAAGATGTATACCCATGCACTGTTATAACAACTTATCATTTTAGAAAACACTTTACACACCTGCAAGAGAGAGAGAGAGAAGGAGAGAAAGCCAAACAAAATGAAACAAGAGACCAAGAGAAAAAGTGAGTCCATCGCTCATCGGAGTATCGCAAGTTCACCTTCCACGCATTATTGTAGACTACATAATATGTAATCAGGGACTTTGGGGTTTGTAGGGGGCATGGTGTCCATTTTGTATAGTAGACTATATTAAGAAGCAATTAGGGACTTTGGTGGCCTCTTGGGGCATCATGTCCATTTGTATATCCCATCACATTCAAATTCCCAATTTGCCAACCTGCCGACTTTGTAAACAAAAACAAAACAAAACATCTGTTTCAAAAGAAGATCAAAATGTGAAAACTGGCCCCACTTTGGTCCGGGCTTAAATTGGGAAACCTCTCGATATAGCATACACAAACTTAAAGTACATTATAACGTAGGCCTTACTGTATTCATTTAGAACATTTCTGGGTTCAAAGAAGATTTTTCGTAAAAAAAAAAAAAAGATTTTCTGATTTGCAGACTCTGGGGATCCCGAAGGACCCCTGGGGGCGTTGTTCCCATTCATTTGTACAAATGACTAAAAATTCTGTCACCCTAATCGATAAATACCTACCGAGTTTGGTGACAAATTTGACCATGCGGTATCAAGAAGATGATATGGTGCCCATGTGTATACAAACTGAGATATTATTACCTCAGAGTAGCTACGTTGCCAAGGTCGGTGAAAATTTGTCGTGAGATTTTCAAGAAGCTGGAAATCTGAAATTTAGTCTCCCTCCTGCGTGCCCCGGATTCGCGCCATGAAACTACACTGATTGATGTACTTACTCATGAGCACTATACTTTAGCTCTTTCACTGCTGGTTATTGAGAAGAAGATTTATCAACTATTCCTTAATTTGGGGAGGGGGGGGGGTGCACATTATGACCAAAGTTAGATCTTATAATACACAAGGGATATTACCTAGAAAAGTTTGTGAAAATCCGTCATTGGTTTTCAATAAGAAGCTGAAATTTTACCTTTTTTACGCACGATGAATAATCGCAAGGCTAAGGCAAGCTGAAACCAATACATAAAATACCCCTCCCCCCCCCCACCTAAAAAAAATAAATAAATAAAGAGGGGGAAAATGCATACACACAATCCCGTGATTACATACCTGATCCCTTGGTTGGCGGTATCGTTGTGGGAGCAACGGTTACTACTCGAACATCCACACCCACTGCAGTAAGAGAATGAAGAGATCCAATTAACAAAATCTTTGGGGAACTATTAGTAAATAATTATTTTCTTTCGAACACTATAATTATGTCAGTTTAAGACTGAAAAAGAAAAGGAACTTTACGTATTTCATGTAGATAATGTGATATACGAGAAAACAAAAATACGAAGAGAGAGACTGAAAATACAACATTTACACGTGCTTAGGTGTGAGAATCCTCATCTTTTACATTTATCTTCACGTAATGCTTCAGTGCTAAATTTTATGATAGTGATCAACGTCTACCAATGTCTCGTACGAATTCAGGTAATGCACCTGTTTTTCTACACGTCGTTTGACGCTGTTCAGTCAATTCAGATGATAATCTTGCCAAGTTACCATTTGTGACTGTGAACGAGTTTGCATCAACGCCGAGTTCGTCCAGGGAGCCGGAGCCTGCGGCGTCTTCAATGACATTCGTCACAGCCATCTCAACCATCGTCTCGGCTTCTTTGATACGGTCTTCTATAGAACCCGCTGGGGTCGGAGAAATCCCAGTTAGTGAGGTTGGAACCACGGGTAAAGAGATGAGCCGAACGGTGAATAAAACAATCACACTACCCGCACTGTTCACAAGGAAAGGAAGGCGAGGATGGACTTTATCAGAAGAACAAAAGCTTAATGGGGAGAACTACCCAAGTTTGAAATAGTATGTGGTCCTGAAAGGGTTTTCCAATGATCGAAGACAATCATTTTTATAAACTATCCATTGTCAGATAGCATTTTCCCTATATCAGGTAAACGAATATTGAAATTGAAACTTATTCATATTCCACATAGTGGACATTATATGATAAATTTATTCATATTCCACATAGTGGACATTATATGATAAAATATACAGGGTATAACACATAGTGGACATTATATCAATACTATACAGAGTATATTACATGTATATACAAAATATCGTGATATTCTGAGATAAAATCACACCATGTACAAATGTGAAGGGGACTACTTAGAAGCACTGCTTGTTAAATGTAGTCCCCCTACAGATTATAGACAAAATAATATCAAAGATAAGGCTGAGTGGAATAACCAAAACACCATATATACACTATTTACAAGGGCACAATTATGAACCATACTATGGATATACAAGTCATGTATATGTTACAAAGCACCGGTTTATGTATAAAGTGTTTACAGTGTACATTTTATACCATTAGAATAATGAATGAAACAGAAGATAACCTTAATGAAAGTACTTCTAGAAAACATTGATTGAAATATACATACGTTTTATTACCATAAGTTTTGAGCTTATACTTAAAGCTATTCAAGCTCTGAGCTTGTTTTAGTGAACGATCAAAGGAATTCCAAAGCTTAGGACCAGTAAACATGAAATTTCTGTTACCAAAACTAGTTCTATTTTTGGGAAGATGATAATCATTCGCATTCCTTGTTGAGTAATTATGTATAACATTATTTTTTCGAAACATTTCCTTAAATACAGCAGGGGTAGCGTTAATTTCTACATTGTACATAAAACAACCCAGCTGAAGACGATATAAATCAGTGTGTGATCTATAAGCGGTATTGCATATCAAACGCATCGCTCTTTTCTGCAAGAGAAGTACCCTGTCCATTTTTGTTTGTATTGCATTTCCCCATGCCATTACGCCATAATTAAGGTAAGGAAGAATAAGAGTTGAATATAACATAAGAAGCACTGACTTGGGGAGAATCCGTTTAACGTGATTAATAATGCCAATATTTCTTGAAACTATCTTACAAATATTATCAATATGACAATTCCAAGTTAGCTTATTGTCAATTGTAATACCGAGAAATTTTGTAGTCTTGACTTCTTTAATGACAGAATTATCAAATATCACTTGGTCAGGAAGTTGTTTAACAGAGTTACTAAATAACATGTAATTGGTTTTTTGTTTATTTAAAGATAATTTATTTGCTTTTATCCAATTTGTTACATGTGTAAGTTCTACATTTAAAACTTCTACTAACTTATTAGGATCACTGTGAGTATAGAATAAGTTTGAATCATCAGCAAAAAGGATAAAAGAGAGAACACTCGAAGAACATCGAATGTCATTTACATAAATACAGAATAACAGTGGACCAAGAAGGCTTCCTTGGGGAACTCCACACGTGATTGGTACCGTAGACGAATTATATCCATCAATGGTAACAAATTGCTTTCTTCCAGAAAGATAACTTTCGAACCATTCCAGAGCCTTACCTCTAATACCATAGTGCGCAAGTTTGTATAACGGAATGTAGTGATTTATAGTATTGAATGCTTTAGAAAAATCTAAGAACAAACCGATAGTATGACAGGATTTTTCAATTGAAGCTGAAATGGTATTTATTAAACTTAGAATGGCATGAGTTGTGTTATGTTTTTTTCTAAAGCCAAACTGGGAGTCAGATATGATGTTGTGAGATTCAAGGAAGGTAGTAGTCCTTGAATGAACAATTTTCTCTAAGATTTTTGATAACGAAGTTAACAAAGATATTGGGCGATAGTTGCTGATACATAATTTGTCTCCTTTCTTGAATATTGGAGTCACCTTTGCGAGTTTCATTTTAGATGGTACTTGACCAGATTGTAGTGAAAGGTTAATATCTTTGATCACTCTTATTCTTAAATGCATGATATCCATCACTTAAACTCTTTGAAATCAATTTCTATTTTTTTTTCACACATCTAATCAATGTTTAGAAATTAACCATCGTCAAAACAAGAGCACAGAAGGTTTGATGATCACCTGTGTTTAAAGCGAATTCCCTGTCGTGCGCACTGATGGCGCGCTTTTACTGAATGATAGCTGCCTCTTCAGGGTCTCACAAAATATTGCTATGTACTATGTGTTACAAAAAATATTTCCCACTTTTGATCCTTAATGTTTCAAAAACAATATATCAAATATCACTGACATTGCTATGAGCAATAGCTGAATAGTGTACAGTTTTGTTGGAGGCAATTTCAAAATGACAGCATGATTCAGTTTCATTAAATTAAACATAAATTTTTCAGTTGGGATTCAGATTTTGCTCTATTTTCAACCCTCTGTACAGAACTTTAAATTTGCACAGAAGTCAATTGGTGTGTATGGGAGTGTGTAGTTGACACCCAGACAATGGTCCTGGACAATGCCCAAGATTTGAATGCTCCATTATTTATTCATGAGAAATTCCACTATCACAGCTAGTCTTTATTCATTCTGAAATGTGATGTATGCAAGCACGTGAAAATATGTGCTTACTTTTTTCATGTGCATGCATTTCACCCTTTGCTAGGAATTCAGACTAGCAGTGCCCAGGCAATCCATCATGAATAATTAATAAAGCATTCATGTGCCTTGGAGCAGAGCTCTGAACAGGTGGTATCCAGGTCCATTGTTCAGGGTCATTGTAAGTACACACTCACATACACATCATTAGTTCCTGAGTAAAGTTCAGGTTTTGTACAGAGGGTTAACATTTGACCAAAATCTGGAACCTAACTTTGAAATTAATCATAGATTTCATGAAAGTGATTTAGGTTTCCATATTCAAATCACCTCCAACTATATTGTACACTATTCAGCTATTACTCATATCAATGACAGTTTTATCTGATATATAGTTTTCGAGCTATTAAGCATCAAAAAGTGGGAAATGTTTTTTGTAACACCTAGTACTATTCACTTTGCCTGTCGTTTTTCGCATGTCAAAAATTCGGATCGTTTGGAAGCTTCATTTGGCGATAGCAAAGGGGTATTTGACTTGTAAATATTTGAAGTTGTAAATGACTGAGAAACGGATATTTGGTTTCTGCAATTTCGAATCTTTAACAAGGGAACGGGATTGAAACTGGGAATTCTCTTGTGTGTGATTCCACACTGATACTGTCACTGGCTCTGTACCCGACATGGAGGAACATGATCCCATTTGGTGTTTTATGACAATTATGGGATCGTTGCATTACAATGAAAAACGAGGAAGAGTGTCTATGCTGCCTCGTGCAGTTCGTACAATTTGTGCAGTGTGATAATTTGAAGAATGACATCATCCTTATTTTACAGAAGAAACAAGTATCATATTGGTGAAAGATTTTCAATTTCTTTTCAAAATTGTGTTGGAAAAAGCGCACATCAAGCTGCATCTCATATTATGCTCGTTAGGAAAAAGCTATATAGGTATATTGGCTATGTCTACATCATGACTAGTTTTTATGACAGGAACTAGTGTGGTGTTCAGTGTCGAAGAATCTGGACGCATACTCCCAACAGCGGGAGTAATAACTATGATAAACGGGCATGTAGAAAATGTCGACTTGAACACTTTAAATCAAGCACCTTATTTGTACTAAAGTACTCAAAACGTGCTAAGGTTACATGGCGTGATGATCGACATGGTTATATACGGGGCTCTAAAGTTCTCATGTTTCACAGAAATGTGCTTACCTAAATCCATTCACTGCTGTACCATTGTATACACTTCCCAGGTCGCTGTTATAGAAAACAGAGTCCATCTAAATACAAACAGTATAGTGTAACAGATCATTTTGCGGAAAGTGAATAACAAAAAGATCATAAGCTGGCAATGTAACGAAAAATGTCTGAAGTTGGAATACATGAAATCAAAATGATTGATCAGCATAAGACGAACTGAATTTGACCAGTAGATAGGCAGCAAAGACAATTTGAACGAACGTATATTATGTATCAAAGTTTCGCACGCAAATTACCAAATTTGCGTTGGATTCTCGTTCAATATCAAGAGTAAAATCATTGTGGACGAGCTTAAGTCTGAGATTAGCCGAAATTAATCCCTGAAAATAGCAAGCGCATCGTTTACACATTGCAGTAAAGGACAGCGGCAAGTATTGTATAATACGCTAAACTATACCAATATGTTTCAGATACTTGGAACAATACAGTTTGACAGAACACTACTTTAAAATTAAGATGGCTGGGATGCCTCCATATACACAGAATTTGCTTGTTCAGTAAATAAACTCATATTCAAGCTGACTTCAAGTTCATTTCCTGAAAAGCACACTCTGCGATATGACGATGAAATCAATTAGTGGGACTATGATATCATCTAAAGCTACAGTGAGTTTGTTGGCAATGAGTTTCTACGATCGCATTCATCGCGGCTCGTAGTCCTTATTCTAAATAATTTCTGACATGTGCCAATTATGAGATTTAAAATTTGATAGTCAAATAATATATGCTGAAGCGAAAAAGAAAATGCTAGATGCGATCGAATGAATAGGATCTTAATTTCGCTTGGTTGTCATTGCGAGATCTGTATGTCACAAAGATACGGCCTTACACATCTCTATGAACACTTTGCTATCTACGTGTACGCGTGCTTCGTGAGATGACGATGACAGGGGAGGGTTGTTCGCTTCCCGACTTTTACAGACGACAATAACTTATCATTAATTAACTGCCTACATAATCTGTAATTGATGAAAACTTTAGATGAATTTCTGCAGTGTTTTCAACAACTGATATTGATTTACACAATTCAACAAATTGCTGAACAAAATATCAGCATACTGGTAGTGACAATGCCGTTTTTACTACAATGTCGGGAGGTTTATTAACGAATTAAGCGCAACTTTGTGTTTGATATTTACGTTCGAAATCAAAGTTGCATTTAATCAAACGCAAGTCCTTTCAGCAACGGTTTTGCATCAAAGACAGAGTTGTGCGCTATTAAGGGACTTGCATTTGATTTTTCGAGCTGCGCTTAAACGCAAAGGTTGTAGCAACAAGGCCCTTGGATGTACAGGTAGGAGATACACCCTATGTCTTGGAGGATATGCAGTGCTCAGCGCATCTATTCTATATAATATGTGACCGAGACAATTTTCTCTAATTTCCTTTAATGTAATGATGGGTGACGCATTTGAGGGCGTGCCATTTGTCTTCCAATTTTCAAGTGTATCAATACTCTGAGAATTATCTTAGTGGTGTGGAAGAGCATCCAAAATGTACCATAAAGAGGTACATTAAATTGTTCGTCAATAAATTATTTTCTTCCTACTGTAAAAGTGGAAATTTTCGGAAAGTTAATGACCTGATTCCGCAGAATTAAAAAATACGCGAAATCCATCTTACCCGGCCCAGCCCGAAAAATTACTCTGGCGAAAATATCCATTTTACAGTAATTCACAGGTTTTTTTAAGAACAAAGAGGTGTTCAAAATGTTTAGTATCGTCATAGTTATCAATTTAAAACTGCGAAAGCACTGATCAAATATATTTAGAACTGATTCCTTGATCTGTCTGGAACATTGTTAACAAGTTTGGGTGCTAGGCGACAGATTTTAACAGGTGGAAAAGCAGCCCTGCTCAAAGAAGGAGTGTGCGAAACGATTAGTATAGTAGAGTGATTGGCGATATAGTGGAGAATAGAAACACCACTGATTATCACTGCAGGCAAGTTTCAATACACTTTTAGCCACAAAAGCATGTCACCATCGTTATAGCAGCGGTAATTAACAGAGTGACGCTTTCAGAAGCGTTTCAGACCAATGGAAAAAAAATCTGCAAGTGCATGAGGATAAATTTTATACAATCATTAAAGTATAGATATGATGACCTCATTTTAGTAAACTTTAGGTCATACCCTTGACAACAAAAGAAGCAAGAGTATTCAGCAGAATTCCTTGGTGAAAAATATCAAACTTTATGTGGAAGAGCAGTAACCAGCAGTTTCTTTTGCTTTACAGGTATTGTATTGGAGTGTTGATAATACAATATTTCCATACGATGGGTAAGGTATCATTATAGGCCATTTAGAAACAGATTAAGACAGGCCGATTTATTTATTTTACTTCCACATTACATACTTACGGTGTTAGTGAAGTTTCTAGCAAGATCCTGGTATTGTGGTGACAAATCGTTGTTGTAAGCAGGAATGAAAGCTCGATTTGACAATCTGACTGTCGCATCGAGGTCGACTCCAACTGACGGAAAAAGGAGACGAACAAAACACATGATTTGAAACAATCCTGGATGTGCAGATTGTAGGTACAATGAGCTCTGGACATGGAGCAGCTGAAATTATCTTCCCATGTACACAACATCGTTGATTATGTGTGTGTGTGTGTGTGTGTGTGTGTGTGTGTGTGTGTGTGTGTGCATGTGTATTTGTCATAACGTATTTGTCATAGTATACTTTCAGATCAGTTTGTGGGAATTTGACTCTTCATTGCAATTATGAAACTTTTTTTTTCTGAAAGTACAGATTTTACCACTATTTTTGTTTGTTTGTTTGTTTGTCTTTTTTTGCACAAAAGGCCCACGAGCCCGACACTCATTACATCACGAGGCTTCGTTGGCCTTTGTTGCCTAGTATCGGTCCTCGGTCTATACTTGCCTATAAAGTGTCGAGTTCATTGGCTATATGACTCAAAGACCTTTTATCAATGTCGAGTTCGTGGGCCGTATATGACTCGCGTGTGTTGAGCTCCTGTGATCACCACGTTTTAGATGATACATTCAATTTGGTTAAAGATTTACTTGAAATGTTCACTCACATAATCCCATTGTTGGTACACTGCAAAAAGTCCGGTGTTAAATAGTGAACACCGAGCTGGTGTTAAATTTTCGGTGCTCATTTATGGTGTTAAATTAACACCTACGGGTGTCATTTCCAAATTTTAAATTGTTTTTTGAAGAGTTTCTTAGTAACTGCACTTCTTGTTGATTTTTAATTTAAACAAGACGATCAAGAATTTTACATTAAAATACTAGATTTTTGAAAAAATGTGAAAACAAATCTACACCAAAGTAACACCAGCTGGTGTGGTCCCTTATTGAAGCTGGACGGGTGTTAAACCATTGATAATAACACCAGCAAATATCAAATCAACACCATGTGGTGTCATTTTTGAATTAACACCAGTACAGTGTCAAAATAACACCAGGTACAGTGTCAAATTAACACCACGAAGTGTCAGGTGAACACTTTTCAACACCATCACAGTGCATTTTTAACACCTGTGGGTGTGGTCCTTTAATGAAGTTTGATTGGTGTTGGATTTAACACCCGTGGTGTTAAATCTAACACCGATGTTTTTACAGTGTATCGTTATTGCACGTATATAGAAACACGCGATCATATTAAGTAAGGAGTTATTAAATATTATCTACATTAAACTGGAATTACCCTAGGTAGGCCTAATTGCTTGTTTGAATATGAATTCTGTAAACTGGTACCTTGCGCAAACTAGACACGATGTCGCTTTGAAAACGAATGAATTGCCTTTCACCAACTCAGAAAAGAAAGGTCATTTGTAGGCCAACCAATGTGCACATGAGATGATTAAGAACTGACTTTGTTATTGAACTTGTCATCATCTTGACTTACGCTATAATGAGGCTATACAAGGGACGGACGAAAATTGCGCTGATTAATGCAGATTTGTCTGACAAACACAAATATACAACCATGTCATATGATTACCTGGTCAAAATTTTGCCAGAAAGTGTATTTCTACTTTTGACAAGCATGAAAATAGTGAGAATTAGTGATATACCGACGTGTAAAACGCGAGACATTAAAACACACACTCCGCACATTGGATTGCTTGTTTCCATAAAGACACCCAAAACCGAGAACGTGCTGTGATATGCGGGAACAAAATTAAACAAAGGACTCTCTCGAAGACATTTGTGTAAGAGTGAAACAGACGCTGGATTGGAACAATCGACTCTTACGAAATAGATTTGGAAAGTACAGTTAAACACTACGAATACACATCGATTGCGCATGTTCTTTTTTTTTTTGTCACAATAAGAATGGAGCATGCTAGCATCTGATGATGTCTATTGATACAGAGCCAACATAAACTGTAAATCATAATTCCCGAGGGTACAGAACAGCGAAATTCGCTCCGTTCATACTTACCGACGACTATGGACGCTGAAGATATTGTCGTCGCTGCAGGTGTTTGATCTATGGAAGAAAACAAGAGATAGTTGATAGATATGTCTGGTTTCTTTAAGTGAAAGAGAGCAAAACTGATCTGGGAAAAGTTGTCATCAATTTTATTCAATTGGATGATTGCCTTACTAAGATACAGTACTCTTAGGCCCGAATTCTCAAAGGTGGAATAACTTTATTACACCTCTTATTACGCCTCTTATGCAAATCAGGCCCTCGTGACGTAAAATGACGCGATTTATTCCCCGGAATCTATTCTCAAAGGTGGAATAACTATTCCGCGGAATAGTTATTCCAGCTTTGAGAATTCGGGCCTTAGAGTTTTAATTTCTATATCCTTCGGGCATGTAGGTTATGCGCATTTGCAATACGTAATACAATACTGTAAACACTATGAAGTGAGTGTGTTCTGTAAAATATTGTTCTATAAAGAGCTAAGACTTGAAAGTCATATACTTTCTAAAAATGTATCTTCAGTTACGTTTGTTTTATCCGGTGAAACTAGTCAATGTTATTTTTTTCTTTTTGCTGAAAGAGCTGGATGATAATTTGAAATTTCTCGCTCCATTAAAGATTGTAATTTTAGGGGTCCATTTGGTTAGTAATTGACATTCTTCACACACACAAGGGAATCAATTATTTATGTGATAATAATAATAATAATGATAATAATAATGGTAACAACAACAATAATAATAATAATAATAATAACAATAATAATAATAATAATAATAACAATAATAATAATGTTTTATTTATCCAGGGGAGCCTCTTCAGTGTTACCACTGCTCTACCAGAGGACACTGACATTATTATTATATACCCCAGCGTTGCCAGGTATCCATTTATACACCTGGGTCGAGAGGAACATTGTGGGTAAAAACATCTTGTCCAAGGACGTAAGTACTTGGCGAGAGTCTTACCCACTATGCTGCAGCGCCCCCACTGTAAGTGGTCCTGTTTTCACCCCTTGCTACATTATTTCATCTCTTTCTACTTCTACACTAACTTATTGAACATCCTCATCCTCCCAACAACATAAAATAAGCTTTCAGTATCACTGCAATGTAGACAATGGCTGTTTATTTTAATTAGAGATACTTTACCAGGCAATGGTTGCTGCGGTGTTTTCCGTCCTGCAAAAAAATGAGATGAAAAGTAAACCAACAGTTATGAATATCCTAACAGCTTTCGTATTTGCGACGGGACATTTTTATATTAATCCATCGTGCGAGAACTCTTATGCTGTAAGTGTAAGTTGATAAGCACACCGCCCCGATTTTTCGTTTGTTTGTTAGACTCTTTGATCTGTGCTTTCTATATTTTTCACAGCATGATTATCTTTAAAAGATAAAGTACTGGACAACCATGTCCAGCCGTCAAATGGTCAACAGCAACTGTCGGCTTATATATATATATATATTGTTATACGAATGAAGTAAACTTAAGCTATGGGGTAAGCGATAATTACATGATGCTAAACGTTACAAAGATATGTTCGGACAACACAACTACCGTGATGATTGAGTTTCTCAAGGACAGTAAGATTGTAAGTGATACAAATCTCATGTGACTTCCACTGTCATACATGTACAGGATATCGCTATAAGACGCCACATTTGATATTTATTATTTAACGTGTATAGGCTTGAGAAGAAATGTTGAGGAATCGTTGTATCTGATAAGACAGGTAGATTTACCGCCGTAGATAATTCCGATAATAATGCTGGTTATGAAGATGACCAGGATGGCTGATACGACGAGGGCTATGATGGTAGTCATCGTCTTCGATCCCCTTTCTTCCATGATATACTCCCTGATGGAATCGAACCAAGAGGTATTCATCTTGATCGTTTGCCTTCCGACGTGCGTCTTCTTTTCTTCAGTCTTTGTATTGTTGCGAGCGGGTAGAGCGGGCACTGAATCTTCGTAGATGTTTTCCTTTCTCTGGTTGGGGTAAGGTGCTGGCAGGGCAGGAAGAGCTTCCTGCTGCTTCTTGTCTAGCTTTGAGACAGCCATTGGCACTGCGGGCAGAGATTCCCGCTGCTTGTTTTCCCGCCGAAAGACCGAAGAAGGAACAGAGGGAAGTGCGTCCTGTTGCGAGCGATACTTAGACGAGTTGGTGCAGTCTTCCACCTGCAACCCATGGTTAATCTGAAATAATATGAAGGACACGCAGTGAAAATGTCCGGAAATAGTAAAGTAACTATACGAATATTATATTTAGCTTCAAGTAAATACAATTTCTTTTCTTTCCATCATGATACAGTGAAATGGTAAGGTTTGAATTGCTTTCCTACAGGGCATATGTGAAACTAACAAGACTATTTGTATAGTGTGAATAGGCATGCAGATGCTCCTTTCGCCTTAAAAAAAAACCCAAAACAAAACAAAACACGATCATGCAGTATTTCAGAGAAAAGCGCTTGACTTGCGATAACATTAAATTGGTCATCCGAGGGACTCTTCTGTAGAAGATTAAAGAATGAAAACATTGTATATGATATAAACGTATTTCCTAATAAATGTCATTTTCTACAGTTCGAAAAGAAAGGAGTTACAATACTTCAGTCATATGAACAACTAATTATGAGAGTTTAAATAACTTTCGGAAAAGTAAGCATAATCGAGTGAAAATCTTCAGGGGCTCGTTTCATAAGACTTGTCATCAGTGACAAGTTGTCATAGATGTGACAAGCTACTGAAATCTTTGCATCTGATTGGCTGAGAGCAAATTTGTCATAGAAATGTGGCATCTGTCACTGATAACAAGTTTTATGAAACGGACCCCATGGTCGGCTAATTAGAGTGAACACATGGAGTTGATTCACTGTCGAAACGGCCAAAGAAAGAAGACCCATTTTTTTTTTTTTTTTTTTGCGTAGGAAAAAACAAATCAAAGTTTGAAAAACCAGATTTTGGTGAATATCTATTGGTTTTGTCCGGTAAACTGAAAAACTGGAACTAATGAACAACAAAATTTCCTGTGTGTATTCATCTTTCTTTAAAATTTTATTGTAGTTTAATTGCTTCATTAAAGACCCAAGTTCCTTTAATTAAAGTCTTCCGAGGTCTTTATTGGTGTGAACCACGTGGACCAAACGCCTCCATATCTAGTGAAGAACCCGTCATTTGACGATAAAAGAAAACAATACATATTGGACAGACCATAGATTACACGCCAATGAGGAAAGAGACAAAACTCCCATCAAAATGTAAAAAAAAAATCCCAACTCGGTCCCCGCCCAACCCCTTGATCTACAAGTGCATTCACTGATGTATTTACTTATTATTTATGGTTTTAAACAACATTTGTTGTTTCTGATAAATTTTCTGTGGTTCTCGTCATCTATAGTGATAATGCCCGTCAAGTTTGGTGTCACATTTGACATGTGTGCACAAGAATGAGAGGAAAATGTAAAAGTTAGGCCTCTACTTAGTCACCCCCAGGAACAGCTATGAATAGACTTAAAACTACAGTCATCAATGTATTTACTCATAGCATTATTTAGCTTATCACTTCTGCTTCTAAAGAAGAAGATTTGTAAAGATTCCATAATTAGGGGGTTTTGTCTGTCTCCCCCCTTGTACAAGTTGATTTGTTCTATCATCCTCCCTAAAACACCTGCCAAGACGATAAACGATTGCAATAGCTAATTTGAGCCTTTGGCTCAGGTGAAAAAAAATGAAATAATTAGATAAAAATATAAAATGATTGTAATCCACGACGATTACGTGAAAATTGGCAGGTACGATATAAAAGCTTGAAATACCACGTTCCCTGACCATATCTACAAAGTCTAACTACTCACTATACATTGAGGAATAAACAAAGACATCACATACTTAATATGAGATTATTATATTTAACATACAGATGTATACAAATATCTACAGGTATAGTTCTTTTATTGGATAGATCAAGTTTGGTCATGAAAATTGGCTTTGAGGAAATGAAATTTGGCCGAATTTCGCGGTAAAATAGACGAAATTTCGCCGTAAAATATACTTATTTTCGCCGTGAAAGCTAGCGGCGACCGGGTAACTCTGCATAGTCGCTGCAGCTGACTGAAATACGTATAGGCCTAGGTATCAAGCACTTAGCCGCGAGTTATTCTTCCCTTTTCTGGATGAGAAGAAAATACATAAACAAATGTACAGAGATATTCTGGTGGTAATTCATTTCTCAAAAGTAGTTTTCCGACATCTTTTTCTAGTGACCATGGGCTACCGGACGCTAGCCTGGTGACCAGGGACCACCGAAAATTGATGTCGGGCCACCAAATTAAAACAGGTATTTTTTCCATGGCCAGATCGGGCAACTGAAATTCAAAATGTATCGTTGCATTTGTTTTTATTTCGTGCCACGACATTGTTTCAGGCATCAAAATTTCTGAGAGAAAAGTTAGTGTCGAACCGTTCATATATACATAAAATATCGACATGAACAATTACACAAACGTGACGCCTCTTACTGGGAACATTAGATCTTTCTGTGATCCAGCAAACAAAACCATGAAGAATTATCGGTTACTCCATGAAGACATCGACACACACACATCACACGTGTACCTGTGCACGGAGGTCTTCCTTACGGCTCTTCGCCGATGTCTTCTCGACAGGTAGAGGACAAACTTGCTCTTGCTCGCCGCCATAATAATAACCACGGGGCTTATAGTCGACGCGGATGACGCCTGAATCCGGCTGAAATATCAGGGTACGATCTCGCCAGAGGTAGGATATATTTGGCAGGACGTGAAGCGTGGAGGGTGACAGTTCGTGTACCAGCCTCGGTCCGTAATCAGTAAATCCTGGGCCATCCTGGTATCCCTAAGAAGATAGCACAAATTGAATCAACATAGTCAACATGAATCGTTGAGATAAGATGAGCTCTTTTGAAATACAGATCTAGAAATATCACCCCACTTTACAGACACGTAAACAAATGATTTACATTGGACATTCGTGGCAAAGTCTAACGTATATGCATTAATGATTTGATGAATTATTGATTATACTGCTAGCTTTCAAAATAGCGTCAATTACATGAACTTTTCTTGAGCACTGAACTATTTGGGTCTTCTAGATTATAGAGAAAGATGATGCAAATCTATCCTACGATTTTTTTTGTAAGTAATAAAAAGGTATAAAGCCGCTTCGAATTTTTGTATAAAAATGCAGACTGATCAATTTCAGTCTTGATTTAATAACACGGTACCTGTTTCAGCCAGTGGCTGTTCTTCATCTGGTCCGTGTCGATTAAAAAAAATCAATACATGCAGGAACATTATACAGTGATAACAGAAATAACATTGATACGTTTATAACGAACAAAAGGACATACTACATTGATAAAAACAAACCCCAAACATATTTAAAAGACATCTCCCTCCTCCATTCTTAGCCAGTATACAGTCTCCTCAAATGAACATGACAGGATAAGAAATAGGATGCCATTTCAACCCGACATTTATTTTTAAACATAAATCTTACTTCCATCTTGTGACTTGTTTTTCAAGTTCGCAGGAAGTTGAGTGTGTTTGTTTTATGTTTGTTTTAATTTTCCATCCGAGAAGATGGCTGGATAGCCCATATTCAGCTGCAATAGCTGGTCTTCCACGGGGTCCAGTTGTAAGGCGGTGTAAGGCGAGACCACTTCACCGTGTTAACACCCTGAGTACATTTCCTATTTACTCCACTGTCAGGATAGGCTCCGTTTCTCAAAGTTCGTTCAAGGTCTTGGCAATTTCAAATTTCTGTATGTATTTCTCAAGCCATAACAAATTTTTCGTGGTAAAAAATAATTAATGAAGTCACCATATACTTATCATGGACTACCTTATAAAAGATGGTATTTAAATCACGTTTATCTCTTCGGAATAAGAGGTTATCAGTCCTCAAAAAATAGAAAACTTCTCGACAAGGAAATCTTAAATCGACCGAAATGCCCTATTTTGCATTTTTTTTTTTCTATACACCCTTCCAGCATTTCCATATATCATGCTACAGTCGTCAAGCCCGCTCTGAATTACAAGTTTATAAAATGTTGAAACACTTTGTTGTATAACGTATGGTCTTAGAACGTTATATATATATATATATAACATGTTCTCTCTTAAATAATCGACATGTTTATCCAAATTCAAATAATCATCAATACCAAATCCAAGGTACTTACAATGTATTTGAGTAAAAAAAAAGAGATTAAATACAGGGGAACATTTTGAATTATCCGTCCTTAGCCAATCGGATTACCGTTAACTCGGTTTGTATGACCATTGCTGGCGTTTACTCCACTTTTGGATATGAACTAGTTGTCACTGTCTTGCATACTATACTGGCAAAGAGACGATAACTGAATTATCACACTGAGGCTTGAGCAGACATTCTCTCTCCACACTCACTCTTACATGTTGCATATTTGCCATCAGAGTAACGCTCGAGCAGAAAATTGCTCTACCATGTCTGTTGCACTAGCCCACAGCAGGCAATCTGAAACGTCCTAGTACCTTCATCACTGGATCAAAAGCTTTTCATCGAAAGTGATACAGTTAAAGGAAACTAAGCTCAAAGAGAAATGTTGAATAAGTGAAATCAGCAACATTAGTAGAACACACTTCTGACGAAGGACAGTCAACCTGCCCGAAACGTCAAGTTCCTCGGTTCTCCTAGTTATTCTTATAACTAGACATCTTGCTCTACTTTCACTAACACCTTTACTCAGTGTTTCATTTCTCTTTCCTCTCTCTCTCTTACACTTTTGTCTGTTTCTACGCTACTTATCTTTTTCTTTTCTTTTCTGTTCTCCTCTTTCTTCTTTTTCTTTTTTTTTCTTCCTTCCATACAACCCAACGGTCCTTTTCAGGACCACTAGTATTGATTTACACATTTATTTACAGGTTATTTCTCTTGTCTTCTCTCCTCAGGTCTACACTTTAACCTTATTTTAATTTCTCATTTTTGCATTTCTCCCACAGGAACCTTTTCAGGATTTAACTTTCATCAATTTTCCTCTCCATTTTTTTTTTCTCCTCCGCAGCATTTATTTCTGGAATCCACAGTAGCTCCCTCTAATTTACGTCTTGAATTTCAATTTGTTCTTTTCTTCTTCTTTTCTTTGTCCCCCCCTCTCTCTCTCTCTCTCCCTTCTCTCAACATATTCTCATCTCTCCTCTACTTACCCTTCCTTCGAAGGATTATTCGTCCTTTCTCCATTGATTCGCATTCCATAGCCACACTGTTCGCCGACTTCGTTCTTCTCTTGGTTTCATGAATCTTCACTGCTCTCCCCTATATCTCCATGATTCTCCAACATTCAACTCCTTCCTCTTCCTCTTCCCTTCTATTTCATCTTTCCCCTTCTAACGATGTCCGAACATCTTACTTGATTCTCACACTATTCTTCCTTGCCACTCTCTATGTTCCTTTCTCTACCGTCTCCACTAGTGCAACTTCAACTTCTAGCCCATTACTGTCCCCCACTCTTCACTTTTTGCCCTCCTCACAACCCCCATATGTCGCTTCCCTCTTCATTCCTCCTCTTTCTAGGCTCTTCTGCCAAACAACGATCCGGTTAAGGACTACATACACATGGTGTCACCGCAAATCTTTCTCCCTCATTTACTTCACCATGCAAACCTTCAAACAACACATTAGTAGAACACATCAGTGAAAGTTTGAGGAAAATCGGACAATGGATGCAAAAGTTATGAATTTTCAAAGTGTCGGCGTTGGAACAGATGGATGACTACTAGAGTTCCTGACGTTATGTGTGGACAACAATATACAGACAATATAAAGGGAATTCCACAAAAATTCCCTTTTCATGAAAATTACACAGTCCATCAACTTGATACTGACATAATTATGTTAAGAGTAGTTTTCCCCCGCTTTTCGGAAAGCGGTTAGTTAAGTGCTCTTTCATTATGCTACAAAAGTGAAATCATGTTTAATTTTTGTTATATTTTATTTATAATTGTTGTCCACACATGATCATGATGTCATAAACTCAACTAGTCTCCTCATCCAGCAGTTCCAACACAAAAACGTTAAAAATTCACAACTTTTGCATTTCATTGCACTCTGCATATTTTGTTTTCCTTTAACTTGGAAATCATACTTGGAAATCATTTTTCTTCGAAGTCCTTAGGTGGCTTAAGTCACATATCAAGTCTCACACGTAATGAGTGCAGATGAAATATACATGCTAGTTTACTGGGAAGCATCAATGTTTTCTTGCAAATAAGAAAGATTTGCGTTTTAATCAGACTATATTCTTTGAAAGAAAAGAGTGTGTGTGTGTTTGTCTATGGACATCTTTTGTCAAAATGGTCTACCAATTTTCAGTAAACAGTGGCGATAACAGGAAAATTCTGATACATGATTTTCATTGAGTACCTTTACTTTATAGATTGACAAATAGACTCAAGTTTACGCAATGTATACCTTACCTCGATATTCTGCATGTTGCACGAAATCCACGTTTCTCCTCAAGTGTAGTAATGTTTATCTCCTTGTTAACTCCGCCGTACAATGTCTTATCATAATTCACCGTTCACGATTTAACACGCATTTTTACAATCCTCTCTGAAAAAGCGTACCTGGGTTATGAAACCTCAGAACTCAGTGAGCCAAGTCTCTTTCCTTGAGAGACATTTCGATGGACATTGTTCGCTATTATGACGTAATCGCAAACCAGGAAGTAAAATCAGTCTTTCCTTCTTCACGTAGCAAGGACAATGCCCTCATATGATTAAGTGTGTAAAACCACCTCCCTGGTAAAACGCAGTTGGTGCGAGGTGGAGTGATTTGTGAGGAGAGGTCATCATGACGTCTTGGACTCTGGTAATTTGGTGAGGTTGACAGTTCCATGGGGGAAAAACAGACAATGAAATTGGAAAGGAACAGGGATGATGAAAAAAAGGGGTACAAAAGCTACACCAAAACTGTGTATATAGACAGTTGAGACGAAGCTCTGAGAGTGCATATGATGACTTCAGTACTTTGAGGGTACGTAATGGATAAACGAAATCACTTGGTGTATTGCATGATAACAGAGACGGGGAGTAGACAAAACTACTGTGAATGACATTTGGAAAAAAATTCATTACGCTTGGGCAGAAGGGGGGGGGGGGGGGGTGTAGAGCCTAAATTGGCAAAATCGCCCGCTAAATGTCATAACACGGCAACCACAAATGTCAAAATTTCAATTTTTTTTTCTGCAAATGTCATAACGCGTGAACCACGAATGTCAAAACTCATTGCTTGCATTATAATGATGATGAAATAGCGAATCAGACTATAATTTGATCAACGTTTGTTAGTCTGTCCGCCTGTCTGTTTATTGGGATGAAACTTGGTGGGTGGATGAAGGTTGATCCCACAATTACCCTCAAATGTCACAACGCGTCAACAACAAATGTCAAAACATATTGCTTGCATTTAAATAGTGAAAAAATAATACAATGAATTGAAATGTTCTCCGCAAATCACATGCAAGGCTTGCCCGGAAAGGTAACGTGACGGGACCTTTAACAAATAAATCAAAAACCCTTGCTCTAAACAGATGATTATTATATCCGTATACACATAAAACAGAGGCACTGATTTTATTTGATTGTATTTTAATCCCTTTTAATTCATTATATTATTTTTTCACTATTATAATGCAAACAAGGAATTTTGACATTTGTTGTTAACGCGTTGTGACATTTGCGGGTAATTCTGGAATCAACCTTCATCCACTCACCAAGTTTCATCGCAATAAACAGACAGACGGACAAACAAACAAACGTTGATCAAATTGTAGTCCGATTCGCTATTTTTTCATTATTATATTGCAAGGCAATGAGTTTTGACATTTGTGGTTGACGCGTTATGACACTTGCAGTAAAAATGGAAATTTTGACATTTGTGGTCGACGTTTTATATGACATTGTGGTTAATCAGATTTTGACATTGTGGTAGACGCGTTATGACATTCGTGGTAATTTTGACATTAGTGGACGATTTTGACATTTGTGGGCTCGGGGGGGGGGGGGGGGGGGCGGGGGCGGCTAATGATCTGACGGCATTTTACGCTGTGTTACACTGCGTCGTTCACACTGCAAGTCTGTTGATGGAGTAAACACGCCGAAGAAGACAACTCACTCTACTACCGTCAATCTATAATACATCAAGAGCTATTGTTTTATGACGGCTTGTTGCAAAGAATACTCCCACTTTTGTCAAAGAATGTGTGAATTAAGCCTCATCATCAATACAACTGTGGTATCAAACCCTTTTCATCATTACGAGAGTATTCTAATAAAATGTTTTCAGTATAACTTGAAAGTTTTACGGCCTTGTCACTCATTATAGAATGTAGTCCGGTTGTAGGACATTGGACCGAAAGATAAAACGCCGGATATGTTCCGCGAAAACTGAGGTCTGACTTCACGGAATCCGGAGAATCGTAAAAGTAAAAAAACAAAACAAAACAAGACAAAAAAAATGTTGGAAAACTCTGCCGGACAGACGATTTTTTTTCCTCTGTCTACCAT
The DNA here is from genome assembly GCA_033980235.1 of Diadema setosum. Classification (NCBI taxonomy): domain Eukaryota; kingdom Metazoa; phylum Echinodermata; class Echinoidea; order Diadematoida; family Diadematidae; genus Diadema; species Diadema setosum. Next base: position 14,559,811 of record CM067070.1, on the reverse strand, counting down.
GACATATGCTCCGAATATACGACATTACTCCGCCGACAATTGCTCCTCCAACATTTGTTCCCATGCGTTCCCACGATTGCTCAGCCGATAATTGCTCCCAATAAATGCGGCACTTGCATCCCGACTACATTGTTGAATGTTATACCCCCGTCACACTTATTCGGAATCAGCACGAATCAAGCAGAACCAGCCGGAATCAAAGATTTTCCAAATTCGTGCCACATTCGGGAGTAAAATTCAAATTCTAACAGTTTATTAGGGAATGCTGTTCGAATACTTGGAATGGACTTCGAATCCTTCTCGAATCATTCTTGCACATTCCGAATGAATTAGCTCTCGAATGCTGCTCGAAAGTACTTGGAACGCTGTAAGAATATTCAGAATACTGTTAGAATGGGGTCAGAATCTTTAGAAAACACTTCGAATGCACGAGCGCGGTTCGATTGCTGCCCGAAGTCTGATGGTCGGAAAGCGTCTCGCATGCAGTACAAACTCATTTCGAATGCGGTCAGAACGTTCCAGGAATGGCTACCAAATATACTTTGAATGTTCACGAATTCAAACAGAATGCAGCCCGAAAATTTGGATTACACTTAGAATGAACATAGAATGCAACACGAATGTCCCGTGTGTGTCAAGAATGCCGCCGGAATGGTCTCCGAAAGCGTATAAAATGGTGATTTTCACCAGTCTCAACACCATCATCCTTGGACCATATTGCTTTGCTACAGATTGCTGTCCTCCAGCAAGACCTTCTTGAAAGAGAGTGTCTAGGCTAGTTACCCCCTGGGCAATTACCCCAGACCCTTCCCGTGACCCTAACCCTACTCCTAATCCTGAACCTAATCCTAACCCTTACCCAAACTCTAACCCTAAAGCTAACCCTAATCGTAATCTTTACTCTAACCTTTTCACTAACCAGTATTTAACTGGGGGTAATTGTATGAGCATCTGAGCATTTGAGATATTTTGGCAGAATTCGAGGTGCAACACCGTTCCGATTCTCCCTCAAATGAGATCAGATTGGTTCAAATGCTGTTAGAATGCCCTCAGAATATCTAGAATGCCGTAGGAATATTTAAAAATACAATCAGAGTCCATTTAGAATACCCTTCGAATAAACATCGATATTTCTCCACTTCGAATGCTCCTCGAATGTTTTAAGCATGCTTCAAACATTCGGGCTGGCCACAAGAATGGGCCCGAATGTTTGGAACGCACTCAAAATGTCGTCAGAATTTTTAGAATGCACTTCGAATATGCAGGAAGGCAGGAAGAATTTTCATTCCAACGGCATTCCGGATCATTCTGCCTCTAGTGTGACGGGGGTATAAGTTATAATATTTTTATTTTTAAAGGTACATTTCTCTTGGGAGGACTTTCTTCTACCCATGAAATGAATATATAATGGAACCAAGGGCATCGCAAATGGCTGCCGGTCACCAATAAAGACAAAACAAAGTAGCAAATCATTCGGAGAGAGCAGACCTCCGCCAATTAAGCCACTCATTTCCACCCATGATATCTCTAAAAAAAAAAAAAAAAAAAGAGAGAAAATCCTCGATCCAGACAGTGACCTGTATAACTACAAAAATTTAATCATCCGTTTCTTGTGCCATTATCAGCTTTCCCTGAAAACTTTATTCGAATCCGTTTGTAACATGATTTATTTTGCAAACAAACAACCGTTCATACCATGCCGGCAAACATGATTTAACATGCACTGGTAATAATGACTGATGCTGATAAAAAAAAAAGACATATTGTTGCATAGACGTTTCCTTCTTCTCAAGTGAGAGTTATTTGGGAAATCAATATTAAAGGAGACCTCCGGATGATTTTCAGATTTTTACATTTGAACAACTATAAATTAGTTATACTGAGGACAGAGTTTCAGAATTTGTGATGACTGAGATGAAGAATAGTAGTATTTTCAAAATCTATAACAAATTGCAATGAACAAGGATGATGACATGGCAGAGTCACCATAAGAACGTATGAGTTGGGGCTCAAGGAACCAGAACAAAAGAAGAAGGCATGCATAGATTATACACAGGTGAACTCGCAAGCGAGCGGTATTGTAATGGAATTACACTGCTACATTTCTGAAATATGTGCTCAAGAACCACAATAAATTCCAGAAATCTATACATGGAGTTGTCGATTTATGTACTACATGATGTGAAATTATGAAAATCGTCTGGAATGTCCCTTTAACTCCGCGGTCTGCTTTTAAAAAAAATACAGTACACACAAAACAAAACAAACGTATACAGAACAAAGCGCTCGCACAGGCACAGTTTGCATGCACATAATGCAGCGCAGCGTGTGCGTGTGTCGTGCGTGTGGCGCCGACATGGAACAAATACCCAAGCTCCGAAATTCCGACATTGTTATGTTAAGTAGTCCAAGGCGGAAAAGGCATATTAAATGAAAGAAAGGTATTATTCAGAGGGGTGAAGGTTCAGGTGTGAGTTTCTTCAATGTCTTCCTCTACAAATTAAATTTGTTTCATGTTTATCGTGTCACTGCCTGCAACCATGTTACGGCACATTTTGGTAAATTGCACATTTTGGTAAATTACCAAAATGTGCCGTTACATATCGTATTGGCACTATCGGCACATTTTGATAGCAAATGTTTTTAACCAAAATGTGCAGTTGCTACCAAAATGTGCAGTTACCAAAATGTACAATTTACCAAAATGTGCCGTAACAAACCACGGAAGGTCTAGCGGTAGTGTCGCTGCCCGGAAAGCAGTAGATAACAGATTCGAGTCCCACTGTTTTTTTTTTTCGACATGTTTGTTAATTTATAGATCAGCAGTTGCGATCTTAGCAGATTTAATTTGTAGAGGGAGAGAAATTAAAGAAACTCAAACCTGAATATCGAGGTTCTATGTCGGTTCGGTGTAAAAATGGCAGGGGTAAAAATGGCAGGGGTAAAAATGGCAGAGGTAAAAATGGCAGAGGTAAAAATGGCAGGGGCAAAAATGGCAGGGGTAAAAATGGCAGAGGTAAAAATGGCAGAGGTAAAAATGGCAGAGGTAAAACTGGCAGGGGTAAAAATGGCAGGGGTAAAAATGGCAGGGGTAAAAATGGCAGGGGTAAAAATGGCAGGGGTAAAAATGGCAGGGGTAAAAATGGCAGAGGTAAAAATGGCAGAGGTAAAAATGGCAGAGGTAAATATGGCAGGGGTAAAAATGGCAGGGGTAAAAATGGCAGAGGTAAAAATGGCAGAGGTAAAAGTGGCAGAGGTAAAAATGGCAGAGGTAAAAATGGCAGAGGTAAAATGTTAGAAGTAATGAGAGCGATTTCGTCAGAGATGAACGTATGAAGAGGTTTTGAATGATAACCTGCCAGAGCAAACTGTATTTATCGAATTATCAAATATTTATTGAATTATGTTTTAAAAAGATTAGAGCACTCTCATTATTCTGAGTTTGATTCAAGTGCAGTGGCGTATTCTGTCTGTTCACAGGAATGATAAACCAGCTAAGAGCCTATAGTAGGCCTAAAAGTGGGAAATTATTTTTGCTATTCATTATTATTATTATTACTGTTATCTATCATTATAAGGGGCTTCCAACAATGCTGCAAAACCCTTAAACAGTGTAATCCTACGTTGTTTCGCCCAATGAAGTTATCACACACACACACACACACACACACACACACACGCACGAATCCACTTTTGGTATAAACATATACTTCTATATACGCAGATATACATACTCTCACATACCCACTCTTACACAAACGAATTCCGCTCACGTCCAGGCTAGTATATTGTCATTATTTTTCATTTTTTTAACTGTTTAGTGTAAAGAAGTGAAGGAGACATAGTCGAAGCAAACCGCTAATTTTTCACCTGTTCTATGCTATTTTCTCACATTCAGGTTTCGTTATAGGAGCCTATCACAAGGTCTGATCGCGACATAATATAGAAGTAAAAATACAAAACGCAAAAAACAAACTACAGGAGACGTATCGGCAGACATAAGAAAGCTCTTGCAAAATATTTTATTACATTGTTCAAGTATCACATGGCGCAAAAACAAATATCTCGAAGTTCAATGAACACTTTGTGGTCACTTTGCAAACTTATGCCTATTAAAACTGGAGACGAACTTTAGCAATAAACTGTTCTAGTGAGAGAAAAAAACCGATAGTTTGCCATGGGATTTCTTTCAATCATTGTTGAACGAATCCGCAGGCGAAAAAAATGTAAATGTTTGATGCCTTTCAAACTTAGCTGTTGCCCCAAAGCATGGGCGTAAATCCCGGAACACACCAGAATCAGGTCAATAGCACCATTAGACCCAGAGATAATCGCAACTGTAGATTTCAAATGGCGACCATTTTGAAATCCAATATGGCGGACATAAAGAGAGAATTCCAAGTGGCCCAATATCTGAAAATGTTTGCAATATGTTAATGTACATTTCTGCCAAATTTGGTGCTTGTATCACAAAATGCACGATAGGTTTGCTAAGCTGCCCCACTAAGAGTATTTAGTGATACCCCTTTATATATAAAACATTTTCGTGTAATTAATGATTTGTTTAACCCCTATTTTGGGGGTACGGGACATCAAGCGGGGAGAAATGAGACAACCTGGAGAGAAATTGGATAACCATCATGACCAATGTAGGATTTACATGTGCCGCGGGGTGAAATGTAACACTGCCCTATTAAATTTCTCCCAGTGGTAACAGAAACAGTAGAAGATCCCTGCCAATTTTTCATACCTGCATGTCTGTTATCTAGCAATTTTATTTCCAGAAGTTTGCACACTTATTAAAATATCTATTAACATAGTATAGGACCTACCAGATATATAGTAAGTTTGATATTTTACTGACAAGATACCTGTAGAGCTGCATAGTGGTTTAATATGTCCATTTTCAGGTGTACTGAGGCTCATCTTTTTACTGATATATTGGATTGTTGACTGGCCAAGCATTTTTCAAGTTACATGAGTGCCCCATATTTCTCCCCGTGTCCCATTTCTCCCCGGTCTCCCCGTGCTTTATTTCAGAAGGCACGAAAAGCGCGTATTGCGAGAAAGGTGTCAGAAACATGAAGCAAAAAATTTGTCACTTTTACCTCGTCCTCTTGCATTTCAACGACGAAATTTTTATCAATGGCATTTCTATCTCTAGCATTTTGACCACTGACATTTTGACCATAGACAACTTTACCTCTGACATTTTTACCACTGACATAATTATTTACCTCTGACATTTTTGCCCCTGCCATTTTTACCTCTGCCATTTTTACCTCTGCCATTTTTACCTCTGTCAATTTTACCTCTGCCATTTTTACCCCTGCCATTTTTACCCCTGCCATTTTTACCCCTGCCATTTTTACCCCTGCCATTTTTACCTCTGCCATTTTTACCTCTGCCATTTTTACCTCTGCCATTTTTACCCCTGCCATTTTTACCCCTGCCATTTTTACCCCTGCCATTTTTACCCCTGCCATTTTTACCTCTGCCATTTTTACCTCTGCCATTTTTACCCCTGCCATTTTTACCTCTGCCATTTTTATCCCTGCCATTTTTACCTCTGCCATTTTTACCTCTGCCATTTTTACCTCTGCCATTTTTACCTCTGCCATTTTTACCCCTGCCATTTTTACCTCTGCCATTTTTACCCCTGCCATTTTTACCTCTGCCATTTTTACCTCTGCCATTTTTACCTCTGCCATTTTTACCTGGCACCTCTATGTCAATATGTTGGCTGATCGCGCGCACGCATTGCATATCACTATCATTCAAGACGTACTAGGTGTTACAAAAAACATTTCCCACTTTTGACGCTTAATAGCTCGAAAACTATATATCAGATATAACTGTCGTTGATATGAGTAATAGCTGAATAGTATACAATTTAGTTGGAGGTGATTTGAATATGAAAACCTATATCAGTTTCATGAAATCCATGATTAATTTCAGAGTTAGGTTCCAGATTTTGGTCAAATTTTAACTCTCTGTACAAAACCTGAACTTAACACAGGAACTAAAAGCCCCCATTCCACTAGGCCGTTCTCGCTACGATTTGACAATTTTCTCAGGTCGGGAAGGATCGGGTAAAACCTGAGCCGATCTGGACACAGTACGATGTTAGAACGCTCTAAGTATGCTGGAGTTACGACTACCAAGTGCTTGCTACGCTCTTACTACGATGATCGGAAATGAGACATTACAATCTCTGCCGCTGCCGGTACGCTTTAGAACGATGTAGCTACGCTGTCAGTGCGATGTTGCCGATGTTATCCGATCGATGCACGCTGTATCTACGCTGTGAACGATCTATACGATCTTATCACGCTTTTACCCCGTTCAGAAAGATGAAAAGTGCCCGATGTGCCTCGATGTACCCCGATTCGCCTGTCGGTCTGCAGTCAGTCAACTTATTAGCATGCAGAACCGAAGAAATATACTGTGGACCTCGAAGAGGCTTCTCAACTCACGGTTCTTTTGCAGCAATGCATTGTATAAACAAAGACGTGCTGATTTTTTCCAAGGCTTTTTCTTGATGTCCTTGCTTATATAGTCCGTCTTCCTCCAGTTGTAGATGATTTCATATTCTTCAAAATTCTGCTATGTCCTTTTCCTCCTCTTTCAGCATCACGCGCAGTCTCTCTTTCTTCGCCTTTTGGGTAGCTGCTTTGCTGCTTTCCTCTCTTCTTTTTCTTCATCTCTTCTTCTTCTTCGAAAATTACAGCTAAAATTACTTCCCGTTCTTGTGCCGATGTTACTACGCTCAGAAAGACCTTGTTACGCTCATCCAGCTGCGTTTACGCCGTCACTACGCTCTCCTCGCTGCGTTTACGCTGTCACTACACTCACCCCGCTTGCCGTACGACTAAAAATATGTCAATTTTGATCGGAGAGATCGGGAAGAAATTTTGAACCGGTTTAAAATGTCTTCCCGATCTGAAAAAATGCCCGCTCCAACCCCGACCACCACACGCTGCTGCTACGATGCTTCCGATCCCCGTACGCTTTTGCCGCTCTCTCCCGATCTGCTAGATCGGGACAGATCGGGGTCCAAATCGTGATAGTGGAACGGGGGCTTAATGATGTGTATGGGAGTGTGTACTTACAATGACCCTGAACAATGGACCTGGATGCCACCTGTTCAGAGCTCTGCCCGAAGGCACATGAATGTTTTATTAATTATTCATGATCGATTGCCCGGGCACTGCTAGTCTGAATTCCTAGCAAAGGGTGGAATGCATGCAAGTTTCCATGTGCTTGCGTACACCACATTTCAGAATGAATAAAGACTAGCTGTGATGGTGGAATTCCTCATGAATAAATAATGGAGCATTTAAATCTTGGTCATTGTCCAGGACCATTGTCTGGGTGTCAACTACACACTCCCATACACACCAATTGACTTCTGTGCAAAGTTAAAGTTTTTGTACAGAGGGTTGAAAATACAGCAAAATCTGAAACCTAACTGAAAAATTAATGTTTAATTTTTAATGAAACTGAATTATGCTGTAATTTTAAAATTGCCTCCAACAAAATTGTACACTATTCAGCAATTGCTCATATAAATGTCAGTATTATCTGATATGTAGTTTTTGAACTATTAAGGATCAAAAGTGGGAAATGTTTTTGTAAAACCTAGTATTTAGAAAAGAATATCGATAGCGCGATCGTTCGATAGAAAGAATCGGGTGATCAACTAATCTATTTCGATTAGATTTTGTTTTTGCGTCCAGTGAATAAAAAATGGAGTGACAAAAAAAATATTTTGGCACAGGGCATGTGTCAAGGATATTCTATAAATATAGCAAAAATAATACTCAGGGTATTGGTACACTTTATTAGTATGCACCATTCCTCAATTGTGACAAACTGAGCGAGCAGCAGTTCGCTGTCCCTTTCAACATTTTTGGCAGCAATTATTTCATGTGTAGAGAACAAGACAAAAATCATTACAAAATTGTAGTTCTTTAACTGTAAAATGCTATAATCAACACACAGAAACACGCAATAGCTAATCACATAATCCGGAAGATTTCACATTTAGGTATCTAACAAAAATGTTGCACAAGATAAGAAGAGGATTTGAAGTCAAACTGAAAGGATTAATTCCCAACATATTACCCAAAATTTCCCGAAAGAATGTCAACAACCTCTGAAATACGAACAACTTTCAGACTTATACGTTTGAACAGCTACTTGGTACAGAGTTTCCGAATTTAGTGATTGGGATAAGATATATGAATGTTTTCAACATTTATCATAAATCACAATGAACAATGATGAAGACATGGCAGCTTCACCACAACAATGCATGAGTGGGGGCTACAGGAAGCAGAACAGAAGACGAAAGCATGCACAAATTTCACACAGGTGACCGTGTTAAGCAAACAGTATTGGAATTACATTGCTACAGTTCTGAAATATTCTGTATTTGCTATGATGTGAAATTATGAAAATCGTATGGGCTTCTCCTTTTAAATCGTTAAGATCTAGAACCTCTTCTTCGGTCTCCATGTAAAAACTCTATGGAAGAACGGCTTGGAGTATGAAACATCCAAGCAAGTGGAATGTTAGGCATTTAATTGTCATACTGTAGAACCTACGCACAGTGGCGTATCTAGGGAAAACGGCGCCCGGGGCAAGCACGAAAATTGCGCCCCTAATTTCTGAAAAAGTGTTCAACCCCAACCCGGGAGGGACTTTAAACAAAGTCCACATGATGCTTTTTCAAGCACTTAAAAGGGATCTTTTGAGGGTGATTTAAATGTAATGAATTTTGATAGATTTTGGCGAGCGAGCGCAGCGAGCGAGCCGAAAATTTTTGTATTTCAGCTTACAAAACATGGAATTCTTGTCATTTTTTGCTTACCAAATCTTACAATTCTAATCAAGATATAGTGACAGCCTTATAGATATCGATTTATACCAAAAAAATGAGGACTTTAAAAAAATACTCTAAATTAGTGCGCGCGAGTGAGCTGAAATTTGTAAATGTCCTCGTCATCATCACGTATTGTTCTTATCTTTTTTTATATAAATTTTGGCGAGCGAGCGCAGCGAGCGAGCAGAAAATTTTTGTATTTCAGCTTACAAAACATGGAATTCTTGTCATTTTTTGCTTATTAAATCTCACAATTATAGTGACGACCTTATAGATAACGATTTATACCAACAAACTGAGGACTTGAAAAAATACTCTAAATTAGTACCAGCGAGTGAGCCGAAATTTGTATATTATTTCTGCGTCATCATTACGTTTTTTTTTTCTTATCTTTTAATTTTTGTTTGCGCCCCCCTCCCCCGTATGTTCGAAACCGTTGGCGTCCTCTTTTGATCCAATCGGTGATCGCTTCAGAACGAATGAAATTGCAGTCGCTGCTCCGTGTAACATTTTTCCTGCTAAATATAAAATGATATGAGTGAACGCAATAGACTTATCATTTTGTCCGCGTCATCGTCACGTTTTGTCTTCTTCTCTTTTTTTTTTATACAAATTTGGGCAAGCGAGCGCAGCGAGCGAGCCGAAAATGTTTGTATTTCAGCTTACAAATCATGAAACTCTTGTCATTTTTTGCTTATTAAATCTTACAATGCTAATCAAGATATAGTGACGGCCTTATAGATAACGATTTATACCAACAAACTGCGGACTTGAAAAAATACTCTAAATTAGTACGAGCGAGTGAGCCGAAATTTGTATATTTCCGCGTCATCATTACGTTTTGTTCTTATCTTGTCTGATTTGTTGTTGTTTTTTGCGCCCCCCCCCCCGTATGTTCGAAACCGTTGACGCCCTCTTTTGATCCAATTGGCGATCGCTTCAGAACGAATGAAATTGCAGCCGCTGCTCCGTGAAACATTTTGCCTGCTAAATATAAAATGACATGTGTGAACACAATAGACACTGTCATTTTGTCATCATCACGTTTTGTTCTTACCTTCTTTTTTATATAAATTTTGGCGAGCGAGCCGAAAATTTTTGTATTTCAGCTCACAGAACATGGAATTTTTGTGTGAACACAATAAACATTGTCATTTTGTCCGTGTCATCATCATGTTTTGTTTTTTCTTCTTCTTTTCTTTTTTTTTTCTTCTTCGTTTTTGTTTTTTCGTTTTTTGAGCCCCCAAGGAGTGGTGCCCGGGGCACGTGCCCCCCCCCCCCCCTTGCCCCCCCCCCCCTAGATACGCCACTGCCTACGCATGAATTAACACAAACTGGGAAAAGATTCCATACCTTCTCTTATCACCTCCCTGGTACAATCATGACAATCTTGTCTCACGCTTAGCAAAACTGTCAAAACTCGAAGGAATTTTAACTGTGAAGTAGCACTTCTGCCAAATATATTTCTTGGAGGATTTGACCATCAATAGTAACTCGATTTCTGCTCGTAAACGACATGGACGATGACTTCTTTATCGAAAGTAAACCGTTCATTTTAACCAAGCCAGAAGCACATGGCTCATTACGCTGAACTTCAAACTTCCATCAAATAACGTATGTTGCGACACGGATTGTCGCCCCGACAAGGATTGTCGCCTCCGGCTCGGGGCGACAATCCTTGACGGAGTTGGCGTCACGGATTGTCCGTGACGCTTGTGCAGTTCCCAATTTTTGACCTCGATGGCGACAATCTATTATGGCAAAAAAAATTGTTGCGACAAGGATTGTCGCCCCGTCAAAGATTGTCGCCCCGGGCTCGGGGTGGTTGCTCCGGTGTTAAGCTTTGGTGGGATGGGTATGACTGGTAAGTTATGCGTGTGTGTGTGTGTGTGTGTGTTTGTTGTGAGCTGCATGGTATGTGCTGTGTATGATTTGTAGGTGCGTACAATAAGTAACTTGTGTATGAGTTTCCGTATAGTTGTGTGTATGTGTGTGTGCGTGTGTGTGTGTGTGTGTGTGTTTGGAGTATAATAATACAATATGTAGAAACTGTGCATGTGTGGTGGTTGCCGTGGTAGTGGTTTGTTTGTGTGTATACGTGTGCCTGTATGCGTACGTGGTATATATAGTGGCGTAATACACTGTATATCAAAGGGTATGTGATGGTGCGTGTTTGTGGGCGCAGTTTTGTGCCTGCATGAGTATCTGAGGGGTTTAGAGTTCGTGGGCTACGCAGGCCCCACGTATGTGTGTTGTGTGTGAGCGCGTTCGTGTGTATACGTAATGCCCCAGTCACACAGTGCCTTACGATGGGTTACGTCCGCCGCGGATATTAAAGGAGACCTCCGGATGATTTTCAGATTTTTACATTTGACCAACTATAAATTATTCATACTGAGGACAGAGTTTCAGAATTTGCAATAAATGGGATGAAGAATAAGAATATTTTCAAAATTAAGAACAAATTGCAATGAACTAGGATGATGACATGGCAGAGTCACCATAAGAATGTCTGAGTTGGGGCTCAAGGAAGCAGAACAAAACAAAAAGGCATGCATAGATTATACACAGGTGAACTCGCAAGCAAGCGGTATTGCAATGGAATTACACTGCTACATTTCTGAAATATGTGAACCTCCTATGTCATCATCCTTGTTCAGTGTAATTTGTTTAAGGTTTTTCAAAATATATCGTTTCTCTGCTCAAGAACCACAATAAATTCCACAAATCTATACATGGAGTTGTCGATTTATGTACGACATGATGTGAAATCATAAAAATCGTCTGGAATGTCCCTTTAACTGATACGGATTGGTGGACGCAGGGGGACGCAGCGTGGACGCAGGGGTCGTATGTAGGCGTAACTGTCCGTAACTAATCCGTAAAGAAACGCAAAATGGCGCCAAGCCTGCGAAATTTTTGAAATGTTCCAAATTTCCCAGAGGGACTCCACGGATGCGGACTTACGCAAGTAACCGTAATTAAACGTAACTATCCGTGACTGAACGTAACGATCCGTAGTTTGGACGCAGACTATCCGCAAATAAGTGTACCTCCCGTCCATTTGTGTTTATTCCTGTCCACTGTAAGTATCCGAAATTATCCGCAAGTTAACGTATCACAACACTTACGATCCCTTACGGACATTTACGGGCAGTTACGGATGCTGCGGACAAGTGCGTCCTTTGGCGTTTTCCATTTTCATCTCCCATAGGAATAGAGACTAATGGTAAACTATACCACCCGTGTTGCTAAGCTGCAGCGCATTGTATCTGAAGGATACTGCAACACAGTCAGAGTGATGGAGTGGCAGAACCGATGCATGGTCGAGTTATGAAATTTCTCCTACAAAATGGTCATTTTACGTGGCACCCATATAGAGATGACATCGTTAACCCATGGTGCTGAACTTATTTTTCTTGCACTCTCTGAATGTATGTTATTCGAATCACATTTTGGGTAGGGAATGGAGTTATATACATCATTTCATTTACTTTTCTGGTCGGGGACGATGTGGGGCAGCGATAAACTACTAGTATATAAAATGAGAAAGACTGTATTTCTATAAAGTCTTAACCACTTTACACTCCATGGAATGTGTATTACATTTTTTTATTTTGTATTCTGGAAATGGAGGGGTGTTCTATTCGGGTGCTGTTCGTTATTTCGAAGGTTAGTTATTCCGAAGGTTCGTTAATCCGAAACTGCTGCAGGCGCTACTGTGGCAATGAAAATGCCTTCAGCGTGTATGAGCACGTGCTTAAACTTTAAAGAGGTCACACCAGCGTTGACCTAAGAATAGTATGGGTGTGTCAATTTGAGCGGTGACGCGGGCTAGACGAGAGAGACCGAGAGAAAATACATACGAGGGAGGTACCCTCCCTAAATGTTATCTGTCTTTGTTCATTTTTCACTGCAGTCATTTTCTTCCATCAGTCTTATAAACTAGAACGTCCATACCACTATTCCTTGTCCCAGAATAAGTTTGGCATGCTTTATGCATGAGTGAATAATTTCCACACGCCGTAAATAATTTGTTAACCGTTAGCTGATTTTAGCACAAACGAACTGCCATATGCACACCACTAATACATACGGTAATACAAACAAACATCAACAAACACTGAAACAAATCCTTATAATGCAAATAAACCAACTCAACCCTTTTTTTCGTTTTTCCTTGATATTTATTGATTTCATTCAAATCATTCATAAATCGACCCATTCTGGGTGTAACATGAACAAAAAAGTTACAAAATGGCAATTCGAAACACAAACAAATCAATTTGTCAATTTATACTACAAATAATCTCACTTCAACATAGATAACTCGATTATAGACCAACCCTACTAACGATTTCTCCACGAGAACGTTTTGACATGTATGTCCCTACCAAACCTATATCCCTTGAATATATTGGTTTGGATCATGTAACACCTTCTTACTTACAAGGGCATATACATAAAAAAAAACCCCATACAAATACATTATACAAATCTGGAATGAAATCAGTTATAAAAAACCCGACCACCCCCCCCCCCAACCGAAACAAATCTAGGGCCTACATCTATCCTAAATATTGAATCCTACCAAAATCTGTCATACCATTTATAACTATCCCTCTTCAAATCCAATCCCCGACCCACCAACCCCTGATTAACCAAAACCTAAATCATCCCACACCCACATTCACCAACCCACATACATACACACACACACCCACACACACACGAAGGTTCGTTATTCCGAAGGTTCGTTTTTTCCGAAGGTTCATTTATCCAAAACACACAATTCCCTATACCTAGAGGTTCGTTAATCCGAACGTTTGTGGCGTTATTCTGAAGGTTCGTTGATCCAAAAATGAAATTCGAAATAACGAATCTTCGGAATAAAGAACCTTCGGACTAAAGAGCCTTCAGAATAACGAACTTTTGCAATAACGAAATGTAACCCCCTCCCCACATACACACACACACCCGAACCGATACCACCTTCCTTCCTGATGAAACGACTTCCCAATGTTGATACATAAGACATAATGGACCGTATGCAGAAAAGCAGCATCCGCCCGCACGCAAGCACCACCCCGATCCGAATTCATAAATCCGCCAAACAAACTCATCAAAGTCAAAGCTGCTGATAAAATCAATATCAACGTTTATGTCAGCAACAGCTTACTAGGTATCCCTCCCCACGCGCAGCAAAAAGCTGACATAATAGACACATTCTTCCATCATACACACACACATGCACAAACGGACACTAAATTATCATGTGCGCGGGCACATACACACTTCCTTGAAACCTCACCATGACTTTTTACATGGCATGTTTGCATGGATGTAGCCATGTAAGTTATGTGTTAGTATTTCAATGACTATGTCCAGAACGATATTACCCAGCAAAATGTGCTTCGATGGCGGGCGACAATCCTTGCCGCCTGACGACAATCCGTGACGGAGCGACAATCCGTGTAGGGGCGACAATCCGTGTCGCAACAAACGTCTTTCCAGTCAGTCCGCAGAACGTATGCTAATGAGCCGATCCGGCAAGATTTATTCAGCACTCTCGTTGACGATCTTTGCGTTTGAAAGGTGTCTCGTCGTGCGAGATTTTGCGAGACTTTGATAGGGCTATGGTTTTCACAGTGTAGCGACTTTTACATACATTTGTCATGGCTACAAGTCACGGTAAATTGTTCTCCAGACTTAGATCTTTATTTTGATACTAAAATTGGGTATAACATCGGATCTTATCATGACTATATAATCAGTTGAATTTGCGTAAATTTTACCTGCTTTTCACGGAAGATTTTGTCGTCTAAAGTTCTTTTTTGGTTCCTGACCGGATTAAAAAACTGTTGTTTCTGATTTTGGCTTTTTCGTAGAGAGGAAACTTAGATGCTCATCATATAGTGGAGTCAAGGAGACGCATGCATGATTTATACTAGTTTTTCCGTTTTGTAATGTCTGTAAAATTCACTCCTAAGCCGGAAGTATGTTCCACACAAAGTGTACAGTGGCGCGAAAGAGCTCTCTCATTGGACAGTGCTTGCATTCAGCGCTTGAACTACACGCGTGCCAAGAAACCGCAAGTGGCATGAAACCGTTATGTAGCAGCGTAATGACGTAATGCAAGCGCTGAATGCAAGCGCTGTCCAATGAGAGAGCTTACTCTTGAGATTACACGGTTTCAAGCTGATCAGCACTGAAATCGATGTATATTTTACTGGTTCCTGACCGGATTAAGGAACAAATTGTCAAGATATTTACATGGATAGAAAGATTAGGAGATGGACTACCAAATAAAGCATTTTCATTGAGACGCAAGGTGAATTTGATATTTTTTTGACATCTTGAACGTGTACTGCACGAATTACTTTTTTCATCGTTTTTCAAGCTCAAATTACGCTATGATATTTTTCATTTACAATAATTGAGTAACATGTGACGATAGTTTACATATTTTCCTTAAATTTGATACCAAATTTGTGAACATAAGGTGTATTTTTGTTGCCGAAAGCGCAAGGACAAAATCCCCTTACGCAGCTCATTACGTATGCAAGCCTAGAGCGGGCTTGCATACGAGTTGAATAAATACGAGCGAATTATCGGGTGCTGCGGACTGACTGGATAAGAGCTCTCTGATTGGACAGTGCTGGCATTCAGCGCTCGAACTACACGCGTGCCAAGAAACCGCAAGTGGCATGAAACCGTTAATTAGCAGCGTAATGACGTAATGCACGCGCTGAATGCAAGCGCTGTCCAATGAGAGAGCTTACTCTTGAGATTACACGGTTTCAAGCTGATCAGCACTGAAATCGATGTATATTTTACTGGTTCCTGACCGGATTAAGCAACAAATTGTCAAGATATTTACATGGATAGAAAGATTAGGAGATGGACTACCAAATAAAGCATTTTCATTGAGACGCAAGGTGAATTTGATATTTTTTTGACGTCTTGAACGTGTACTGCACGAATTACTTTTTTCATCATTTTTCAAGCTCAAATTACGCTATGATATTTTTCATTTACAATAATTTGAGTAACATGTGACGATAGATTACATATTTTCCTTGAATTTGATACCAAATTTGTGAACATAAGGTGTATTTTTGTTGCCGAAAGCCCAAGGACAAAATCCCGTTACGCAGCTTATTACGTATGCAAGCCTAGAGCGGGCTTGCATACGAGTTGAATAAATACGAGCGAATTATCGGGTGCTGCGGACTGACTGTTTCTCACATCGGCATGTAATACACAGACTACAATGAGCGATTATACCGTCGTGGCAAACTTACTGATTTCGGTATGGTGGAAGGGAAACTGGAATATTCACAAATTATGTTCACGAATCCATGGGAAATGAAAAGGCTCGAACACAACACATGAACAGCGGCGTCGATTCGTTTTCACAATGGGAGGGGGGGGGGGGGAGCAAAACTTGTTGGAGTTGGAATATCTGCGAGAGAGCGGAGCGACCGAGCGGGGGGAGGG
Organism: Diadema setosum; assembly: GCA_033980235.1. NCBI lineage: Eukaryota > Metazoa > Echinodermata > Echinoidea > Diadematoida > Diadematidae > Diadema > Diadema setosum. Next base: position 14,543,424 of record CM067070.1, on the reverse strand, counting down.
TATCCCCACTATGTAGGCCTATAGTGATACATGGTGATACATGGTGGGAGGGGGTAGCCCCCTCCCACACGACAGAGCTTTTGCATTACTAACTAGAATTGCAATAGAACGATTTGATGTACACTTGTGTGGAATATTCGGAAAATTGTCAATCCCCAAGGTGTGCAGGATCTAAATTTATGGATAGGAACCGAGCAGGGGAAAGATTAATTAAAAGAGGATGAGGGAACTTTTGAATATGATTATTATTTGAATCGAAGTGACAGATATGATGCACACTTTTTATGAAATATTCTGAAATGTGTTAATCCCTCAAGTGTGCTAAGTGGGTGGCAGGGGCCTTATTAACGGGGGAGGGTGTGGGAGGGGGTATCCCCCTCCCATGCGAGGGAGATTTTGCATTATCGGGATTTAAATTCAGCAATCTGTTGCACAATGGTTGAAAGATTTGGACAGTTTCTATCAAAAAAGCAATAAAATTTTCCTCATTTCGGGAATTATTAGGGGGACAAAATGACATGTTTGCGCGCCCCCCCCCCCCCCGTCCTCTGGGATTGCCCCTGCATACGAGGGAGCTTTTGCATTGTTAGAATTCAAATGAAACTATCTTGAAAACACATTTTTGATGGAATTTTGGGAGCTGTCAACCCCCAAAGACTTTTTAGTGTACTAAATCTATGATGGGAAACCAGCGGAGAAGGGGTTAATTGAAATGAGATATCCCCTCCCACCCTAAGGAACTTTTTTTTTTTTTTGAAGTGAGTGACAAATTTCGTGCACACTTTTGATGAAACACTGGAAAAATCTGGCAATCTAAAATGTGTTAAATCTATGGGAAAAGGACCGAACGGGGGAGGATGTGAACGTGAGAGAGATTTTGCATTTTCAGAATTGAAATTCAGCAATCTGGTGCACAATTTGGTGATATATTTGGACAGTTTTCTGTCAATAAAAGAGCAAGAAAATCTTCTCATCTCGGGAATTATTTGGGGGCAAAATGATATGTATGCTCCCCCCTCGATCGACGTCCCTGCACATGACTTTTATACTCATGTAGATAAATTTGATTGAAAAATCGTCTCAAAGGCAACCAAATTACAATGGTTGTATCTCATCATGGCATCAAACAAAATTGTTTCGTCTGTCTCAAAGCATTGATTCAAGAAAGAAAAAATGTATTGTCCAAAATAATTTCTAAATGATATCTAAATGGCTCCTCGAGACTATCATAGAATTGAAGAGAACATCATTTTATCATAAGCAATTCAATTGTGAGAATTGTGAGAGTTTGTGAGAATTAAATTGAGAATTTTTGGGAGAAATTGTCGGCGGAATGGTTTCCTTTTTTTTTTTTTTTTTTTTAAAGAATTCGTCGGCGGAGGAAATGTCGGTGCAGCAAATGTCGGCGGAGCAGGGTAATGTCGCAGAGCATTTGTCGGGGAGTATTTGTCACAATTTTCGGAGTAGTCGTCGGCGGAGCATATGTTGTGTCACTTGTAGTCCACTGAATCAATTCCACTACGCGTTTATAAACGTGGTCGGATCAATGATCGAACTCATTTTTAACACGGTCAGATGGCAATAAACCAAGGAGCCTGGTATCTACTTGAACAATCACCAGTCGTGGTCATACAGACATTTAGTTTGAAACTGAAAGTTGAAAGCCAACTGAGAAAGATCCTACAGCACAAGTGTTCCTGCATGACCTATGTTGAGTGTGTTTATAATCTGTGTGTATAGCGTGTGTTGTGTGTGTGTGTGTGCGTGTACGTGTCTATCTATCTACACGTATCTATATCTGTTGGAGTGTTTTAAGGTACAAGCATTTAGGCAACCCCTGTCTAATGTAAACTTGCCGCGATAGATCAGCTCCATTTACCCTCCTTACAAGACAGAAACGGAGACTCCCCCCCCCCCCCCGCTCATTACTACCGCTTCATTTTATCATTACCATTTTTTCCTTCCCCCCCCCCCCCCGGACTAACAAACCTTTTTAATTTTCAGTTTAACAGAGTTTACTTAATTTTAGGCAAAACAAAACTATTTCATTCTTCTTATTTTCCATTGTTGGACAAACGAACCATATTTAATTTTTCGAACTTTCAATATAATTATCTTCGGAATACTGATCACTGTTTCATCAACGGAACTTTGGAAAATGCCACAAATGTTCAAAAATTATGCAGACCTCTATTACACATTCCGACTAACAGTTGCTAGTTAATACTACCATCCAGATTTTTATTGTTCCTTTCCAAAGTAAAGCAGGATAAAGCAGGTAGTTGTTCAAATGGGGTCTTATGCTGAAGATCTTTCCATGTTCCACTCTATTCCCTGCTTCCACTTTCCACGACTTCCATTCCAGGTAGACTTCACAAGTCTACCTACCTCTCTTGTTCTCTTGTCATCATTTTGCTACTTAACACTCTATTGTGTTCCTCTTTTCATCAGGGATGACAGGTTCACACAAATCTTCACATTTAAACTTGCAAATAAGATTTTATTCACATTCATTGCTTTCATGTTCTGTTAATTAGTTCATACCTCCAGCTGTACATCAATGATACACTGTCTTAAGCGATTTCACATAATACTTACAGACCTCAACAAAAAGGGGCAACCATATGGAAAGCTCTGATAAATGATAAGATAACCACAGGATACTGTAAAACCAAATACATGCACGGCATGAAACTTACAGAATTGCCACTGGCAGTCATTGCATTGTTTTAACGAACAATTTCGCATGCATTTTTCTTTTGTGAATATTGGTTCCTCAAGAAAATTATAAAGGTTTTACACATGCCAAGATATCTGGTCTTACAGTAAACGAAAGCAGAACACGTGAAAATTGCTTCCAGATAAACACTCCTTTGACTCCATTCACTGAATCAAGTAAGGCAACTATAAAGGTTAGAACAGTCACAGGCAAAATTTATATTCACACATATATCACTCATTGAGTCCCTCATAAAAAACCTAACTTTAATACTTCATACACCTGTTCAATGACTTCCAATGCAACAGAGTACTGATCAAATGATATCACAAGACATGCTTAACAACATATTTCAGCTTTGTTCTCTCTCCTTTTATGGTGAACGCTGAATTCATTTTATTCTTTCATGACTAATTCAGAAGTAAACAAAATGACAGAAAACGCTGAACATGCTCATCCAGAACATAACGTATATGTATGTATATATACACACTATCAATACATTTCACTGTCAAATAGCTCATAACTAGTTTTCTTTTGGCTGGTTTCCCAAACTACAGGGGCTCATTCTATAGATGCAGAATGGCTAAAACTTTGAGGCATCTTTCTACTTTTGCCATGAGTGAGTCTTTACCAACCCCACATTTGATAACAACAAAGCTCACTGTTTTTGTAGATGTTATTACTAAAGAACAAGAATGTCTTGACCCAGAGCACAGCATGGCACTAATATCACCGATTGTGTCATTAACAGTGTTGATGAATACTACTTTTTTTTGGTCCAATTTGTCTCTGATTGTCTGGGAATTTTGTATGTGATATCAGACATTTGTTAACATGGTCAAAATACAGTGTGCTGCTTCTTGAGAGAAAAGAACCCCTGGCATTCCCTTCTACTTGCAGAAATGTTCTCAGAATACTTTCCTAACAGGTCATTGACCTTTATTTGGACTACAGATGCATCAAAACTTTTAACAGACTGGTAATGATCCACATGCTTTCAGCTATCATTATATGGCAAAAATGTATTGCAAAACTTGAAAAGCACTCTGAGAGCACAGACCTCCGCCAATCTTGCTCTTCCATAGATATCAGTGATTCCCAACCTCTGAAAAATCACCCGATTTTCCAATATAGAAGCCTTTGTTACGTCATAAACCCTCAGCTGCACGGCGCGCCTCGCCGTAGCAGAAACTAGAGCACGCACTTTACTGCGCGCATGCAAACCTCAAATACGCGCAGCCTGAACTCGCAAGTTCTTTGACCCTACCTGCCCAAATATCAAAAATCCTTCATAAATTCCCCCAAATTTCTCGGATCACTACCAAAAGTTAATCGTTTGGTACTTGTGTCATTCTCAACCTTTCCTGCAAGTTTCATTCCAATCCATTAACTACTTTTTGAGTTATTTTGCACACGGACAAACTAACGAACAAACCAATGGTAACGAAAACATAACCTCCTCCCTTGGTGGAGGTAATAATTCAAGTAAACTCTCATAGGTAAACTCTTTGGGCAGTGAAATTTATGTTATACTGTATACACATTTTGTTACAGTAAAAGTGTAAATTTTCACTAAAATAATTTGTTGCGCTCAGCCAGTAAATTAATTTTTTGAGGATTTTAATTTTATAGAGTCAAAATCCCTATTATATATAACAAGCAAAAAAATTTTGTGATTTTATTTTCATGCTAGTTTTGTGTTGCGTAAAATGGGCGAACATTTCTACTTAACAGCAAATCAAGTTGACAGAATCTGATATAAACAGAAAGAACCAAATCGAGAAACCAGTGGAAACTACTTTGCCACAGTGACAATCTATGAGCATTTTTCATAATGAGAGAATACTGCATTTTGACATTTTGTTTTTGTTCTTTTTTTGACAATTAGAAAGCCAACCTTGCCTGCATGGCACAAATCTACATAATCTGGAGCAATATTTTGGTGACAAATTGAGTACCGGTAGGCAGCATTCACTGAGATGAAGCTGATATATGGAGCACATCTCACTTTGTATGAATGAATATCAAAAAGTGATACATTTTAGAACACTGGTATTTCACATCATACATCAATTAGAATGACAAATACATTCCCAAGGATATCTCTTGTGCAAACTTAAACTGAGGACAGTGTGCACTCAATTCACACACTGAAGTGTTCTTAATGCAAGCACCTAATTCTGTGCTGGATATTTCACATCGCCGTTATGAGTCATGTTACAATTTTACTATGTTTTGATAATCTGAAAAATCATTGGATGCAGTGTTTTCTTGCAGATTTTTCTTGAAAACATATGGATTGGATACTTAGATCAATTGGACATTCCAAACTGAATGCCATGAATATCATGTATCTTGGCAATCTCATCTACATGTACTCCCATGTTACTATCTGAAATGGCCAGGTACAATGAAATAATGTATACATGGCAACATTTGTACTGGTGGAATTTCATCACAGATATATTATCACTTAAATGTTAACAGCATGCGATGAATGATAATTCTTGAAGTGTAAGAGAGAAAACTGAAAGATAATTTGAACATGAAGCCTTGCTACACAAGTTGCTGGTGGCACTGAACTCTCTGGTTTATGGGCTTACCCAAGTTTTTTTTTTACTACGTCCGACTATGTTAGCTGACAAATTTGATAGCAATCCCATTAACCTGACTCCTTTACTTGGGTACAAATACTTCACATCTTGAATTTGAAAGTCCATTTTAGACAATTTGCAGGATTTGTTTTATAAGCAAATTTCATACTTGAATGCATTTAGTACAATCTAGCTTACATCTGAATTAAGGCATTGGCTTGAAAACATACATACCAATTTGTAAAGAGAAGGAACACAGTTAACAATCTGAAGATCACAGTTTGAGGATGAGACAAATAGACAGCAAAGAAAAACCCTCTTATGACAGGATGTACAATTTTCAAAGATTGTATTGCTGATTTCTTCAACAAGATTTATTTAACAGTCTGTCTGCTGTGGTTAGGCATAAATTTGTGTGTGTTTACTTTTAAGTCTTTTCACATTGGCAGTGTCAAACTTTGATATTTTGCCAAAATTCTTTTTGTATATCAACATTCTAATGACATTTGTCAGAAAGTTTCAGTGGTTGATAGGTGAGTGGTTTGGGTCTTGTAATTTTGCTGCTGCATGTTGCTGCTGGGTGATTTAAGGTGGACTTCTCTGTGTGTCAGTCTTTGTCTTCATCCACCCAGCCCACAATCTTGCCCTCCCAGCCAGGCAGAATATCATCATCATTGACAACCTGTGATGGTGAAAAAGCAGAACAAAGCAAACAGAGAATGGAATCATAATCATGGAATTAAAAGAACACAGATATATTTTGCTCATGCAAATAATGAATTTTCTGCTGATTTTGTGGGCAGAAAAAGTACTCCCTGCTGATGCATCAATCAATTCATAAAATAAGGGAGTGATAAATGATGAAAATTAAAGAAACAAATGCAAGTCCCATTACCACTTTATTGGAACAAAGCTTTGATAGTGCGTTTAGGTGTCCTTATGATATTATGGGTAATCCCCTTCAGAATTTGAGCAAATTATTTATAGGGGTCAAATTGGGGTCAATTGTGGTTGTATCTGAATGCAGAGATTGCTATGAAATACAATGTACATGATTTAACATTACATTAAGACTGAAGAGGGAAAAGAAGTAGAAATGACATACAAGAGACATGCATGTGGCATCTTATGAATCATGAATTAGAATCATGATCTGAGAAGTACAAGCACAGTACTAGCAACTGAGTAATGGAAACACACAATGATTTTATAATATAAAACTGTTCCATATAAATTATTAAATATCTCAAATTAGAATAAACCACATACAATGTGTAGTCCTGCTACATACCTAGTCATATTTCCATCTGCTGAATTCTCCAGTTATGTAATGAGGTATTTTACAATCCTGAAAATTAGATTTCTTTAAAAAGCTGGTATACTGTTGAGGCAGGTAATTCAGACCTTCCTTCCGAATAATAAAACTGGAAACTTCTATATGATGGAGGGGGAAACAATACCCTAGATTTCCAGTGAATTTATTTGGATTAAAAAAAAAATCAACCATAATTCTCAGTACAAAAGGGGAGTGTATTCTTGGGCGACATGGATTTAATTTTTCATTTCTTAAAAAAAAAAAAAACAACAACTTGTGAGTTGTATTACTGAAAAATTTATAAAAGATGCTGTGGGACACTATACTTCAACCATGCAACAGTTAATGATGTTTGCAAAAGGGATATAAGAGCTTTAAGCCAGCAGGTTATGACAGCATACCTCCTCCTTGACTGTGCCAAACTCTGGGTCTAGTGCCTTGAAGTGGAATCTGTATGCTCCCTCTCGGTCAAAGATTTGTTTAAAGTCTCTCAGAGTCACTTCACCAAGTCTGCAAACAAAAAGGTAAAATGATAAAACTTTTGTGAGATGTCAAAACTTTCAAGAGAACATGACTCATGATAACTTAAATTTAGTGAGGTTGAAGGCCTCTTTCCATTGTCTGATATTCACTGTTTCGGACAACATTAGTCATAACAAGCTTCATTGTTTGCTTGTTGGGACTGCATCATTTCAATGTGAGATTTGGGCAATAACAACTCTACATTTTGGCATCTACGCATCAACAGCATGCAGCACATGGTGGTGTACTTTCATTTCCTGAAAAAAAAAGAAAAATGCTTTTAAGCACTATATTATGTTCTTCAATATATTACAGAGATCTTGATTTTAACTGAGAAAGGTTTAACTGTTTTATTCTGACCTCACTATGAGCACTTGTGCAAATACCATAATATGCCAATGCACAAATGTCATGTTGAGAAGTACTTAGTATGTACTAATCATATTCAGCAAGTTTGTACTCGTTCATATATTCACTCACTTACTATCTATGAATATGGTACTACTGAATATCTTTACAAGGACATGCTTCTCATGAGGCAAATACATGTGTAATCCAATTGATCTCATAACTTTGTGATAGGGATTCCATACAGCCATTTTCTTTGCCTTATCCACAAATTTTGGCTGAGAAAAGGTACATACGAAAGGAACCCAACTTTGCTATCTTTATTTAGCGAGCACTTGCTTTCAAATCCAAGCTAGTAAAAATTACACTACAAAATCCTTACACAGGCATCTTTTCCACCTATAGAAAAGAAAATTGTTGATTTTTCTGCATGCTACTACTAACATGAATACATATACTTTTTTTTTGTGTGTTAATAACAATGTATGCATTGGCAGTGATGACTAAATTTTAGCTGCAAAATAACTATTACACATTGGATGAGACATACATTTCGGTTTTCAACATTTAGACTGGACAAAAAATACAAGTACTTAGCTCTCAAAGACCAATATCTCTCTTACCGTTTAGGAATGGATGACATGAATGGAGTGACTGTCCTCTCTGTGAAGTACAGTACCTTGGTGCAAGGTTGCTTCATGTTATTCCCAGGACTTAATCTGTCCAATCCTGTCATTAAAAGAGTCATATAAAGATATCATGATAGATCGTTCTTTCATACCACTTTCCCAGTATTCATGTGCTGCTCATAATTCTCTACAGTAGCTGCCATTTTACTAAGTCAAGACTGATGATGTTGGTAGGTAAGTTCAACCAAGGAGGTTCGAGAAATAGAGTCACAACAGTCTTAGACCCTGTTTACAGTGCGGGGCCGGGCTCGGCCAAATGCGGGGCCAATTTTGGCCCCGCATTTGGCCTTTTACGCGTTTACACTGAAGCGGGGCTGGGCCGAGCCGCGGCCAAGCCGCGGCTGAGCCTCACACTGTAAACGGGGTCTAATTAGTTTGATCCCATGCTCGAAGCCGCCACTCACAAAATATTTGAAGTATGTGTCAAACTGGATCTGCCGCTCAGATGCAGCCACTTTCCAAGGAAGATATGTCTTTGTGATGGTAATTACTTTTCGCTATCCCTACTTTCAAACGATTGGCGGTAGACAATGGTAAAGGCACGGGGGTGCGCGAATAGAAATAGCTCAAATATTGCTGAAATAGATATCAAAATTACTTGACTGTACGTGTCTGTTCGCTAATCTGACATATTAATTTATAAAGAACTATACTTGAAGATGATACCATATTAGTTTCATTTGGTGGAAATAAGGAGAAAAGTGATAAAACCGGCTTTCCACGAGGGTAAAATTTCAAACACTTTCACAAAATTCAGCTCAGATTTACACTTTTGCTCATATTTTCGAACCGAATTGACTTTTGTTTCATATGCTTTATCATTAGGTGAAATTTCATTGTATTTGATATATAAACGAGCAGCATATACCTGATATCATGTCAGCGTTAAAAATGAATCTTCAGATTGCTCAGAAAGATGGCGGCTTCAAGCATCGAACATCTTAGACCCGTTTATAGTGCGGGGCTGGGCCGAGCCGCGGCCCGAGCCCAGCCTCAATTGCGGGGCCGAGCCCTGCAATTCTGTCCGTTTACACTGCCGGGCTCGACTGCGCTTTTAATTCAAACCTTTCAATATTTTGTCGTAGTGGCGCTCTGCTTGTAATCAAACGCAATTTGGTATAGTCTGGTTTTCAGACCCTTTGCCAACTGGATTCCGTGGCGACAAAGTCGCCATTCGGGCAAAGGCCCTTGCCAAAGGAAAAATCCTTTGCAGGACAAGACCACCTTAAACTATACTAGTTTTTGACGTTGAGGGGGTTAATATCCTGAATAACGAAATAGTACGGGCAGAGGGTTTGGAAGCCAGACTAAAATTGGTCGCGCATTTGGCCCAGTTTGCGTTTACACTGAGAAAAGGCTGGGCTTGCCCACGGCCAAGCCGCGGCCGAGACCACCTCCAGAGCGTGGCCAAATGCGCGGCCAATTTTGGCCCTGCATTTGGCCTTTTGCGCGTGTACACTGAAATGAAGGCGGGCTCGGCCGCGGCCGAGCCTCGCACTGTAAACGCGGTCCAAGGCACAAATGCACCTGTGGAATTCTTTTGTCCATCCATAGAAAACTGACAGCTGATTGAATAATTATAGTCAGTTGTAACTCCATCTCTCGAACCTCCTTGGTTCAACTAATGACTGAGTGTCATTTATCCAGTGATAAACTACCAGTAATTCCAAGCTGCTATGGACTTACAAATACAAAAAGTATAGAAAGCTTAAGATATATGGCAGAAAGTGAATCACATGATTCCTCACATGATAATCTATCAGTAGTCACGAAAGATTTGTTCTATAATAACTCAGTCATGTTGGGATCAACATTCCATGACCAAACTTGACATGATGCTTGTAATGAAGGACATTGGAAATACATATCACAGCTAAGAAAGAAACATACTATCCCTATTCAAGATGTTGCTATGGGATATTATCTGATAATGTAGATAATTGCCATGGTTTATTCTCTGGTAATGTGGATAATTGCCATGGTTTATTCTCTGATAATGTAGATAATTGCCATGGTTTATTCTCTGGTAATGTAGACAATTGTCATGGTTGAAGAAGAAACGCACCTGACAGTGGTTCCTTTCTATCGTCTATCCCATCATCTGATGGAGATGACCTGGTCTGGTTGAACTTCCTAATGGCACTCTCTGTTGAGCTGGACTCACTGATTGGTCTGGAGATGATGTAGTGTGAGTCGCCTAGCTGGTCTAGCATAGAAGCAATACCCTGTAGGAAATAGAAATCGGGGTGATTTGAGTGATTTTTTGATGTAATGTCAATGTCAATGTATCACATGTATCAATATATACACAGAGAGTAATAAAACTACAGACAACCTAATTTTGGCTAAATTTAAGAAAATATTAATAAAGATGAAGAGTTATATTCACCTTAAAAGTACTTCTCAGCATTAAATTTTTGCATTTCAGGCTTTAGGTATGTGTTTGCTATATCATGATATAAGCAGGGCTTGACATTAGTGGTGGTGGCCCAGAGGCCTGGGGCCCCTAAAAATTAATGTCAGGCCACCAAATAAAAAAAAAAGAAGAAAAACTTATGGGCTGGAAAAGATGTGGCTAGAAAATAGCATTTCTTATACAAAAGTTCAGGGACCTTTGACTTATCACTTCTATCATATTCATGCAAACAATTGACTATTCATTCCACCAAAATCATACTAGTGTCAGACATTCCACACTGAAGTAATGGAAGAAAATAACATTTGTCTGTATGAGCACACTTGGACCTCTGTCCTTGACCAAAATAATTTCATTTAGACAATTGTTTATTTCTTTCTTCCCTTTCTACAAATCAACTTATGGCTGAATATTCCTAAATGAAGTTACAGCTGAAATACGTCAATGTGTGTCACAAATCCGAAGTTGCATGTCCCAAACACAGTCAACATACCTTTTTCCCAAAAAATTTCTGAGAGTACTTCTTGTATATTATTCAAAAGTTTTGGATCATAAAATGAATAGGAAATTGCCTTTCATGTATCTTTTCTAGAGCAGTATTTGGGGCCTGATGTAGGCTTCCTTGGATATATGGATTCTGAGCATGAGAAATCCTTTACACATTCTTCACTTTCAACTGAAATAACTTTTACTTGAAAGGATGATGATGTTGCAATGAAAGCTGGGCTAAGAGATAAGCCTAAGAAACTTGGATATGATTGTACAAGATTTAACACTTGAAAAGACCTTTAACTTCAAAGCTTTTCAGTCAACACCTTTCCAGAGGGTGCACTTTCTTATCATTATTCAAATGGGTTAGGAAAGTCCACTAGCACTGAGTTACATGTTATTTTAGAGCTTAGAATCTGCTCTTTCCCAATCTGCCCTTGACTAAAAATCCTTAATTGGCAACTTTTTTGGTGATTTTTGTGATGCAGGGTAACATATGTCAATTCTTGTCAAAAGCTCAATGACTTTTGACCTCAAGCAGACAAGACATAGATATCACAGAGCATTGTTACTTCTAGGTGCCGACATGAAAGCAGCTCATCATGATTTTGTGTATGTTGTGAGGCACATAACATGCAGCCTGACCTGTTCCAGTGAATCCAGGAGATGATGACTGGGATCATGACTACTCAGATTGCCCCTCAGACTGCGTAGTGTGCTACGGATTGTTTGCATCTCTTCTGAGTCCTAGTAATAATGGATTCGTATTGAGGAAACAAAATCTGGATTAAAAAAACCCACCAAACAACCTACTCTTCACATATCTTTTCGAAATCTACATGACAGTTTGAGGAAACCAACACACAGCAGTGAATTCATTGTGATCACTGCAGGCTATCTTTGACAATTCTGCAGCCAAAATCTTCATGATGATATGACATATAGGTTGAAGATTAAGAAATAACAAAGTGAGTAGAGACAATTAGACTTCACAGCATGCAAGGCTGCCAGCAATGCCTACAGGTAGTGGTTCCAGTGATATGTCTGAGGGAAGTGGAGTAAGACAGCATTCAGTGACATTGAAGAATGTATCTCGCTTGGTTCTGCTCATGGAAGATTGATGGCATACTGATGTATTGTATGGCACAAGCAGAAAACATTTATCACATCTGTATTAATCATGTGACATCAATTAGCAAGGTAAGCATTGTAGCCTGGATTGGTATCATTATGGATGTCATTAGGAGACCTATAATATACTGAGACTGTGCAGCCAGTAGTACTGCCTACACTATCCGATTCCAGGGCAGTGTCCCTATAATGACGGATATCTGCCTCTATTGAACCAGGATGATAGATATCAAAGGCTTGGAATCACACGCTTGCTAGGATGAAATGGCTTGAACATAGCCCTGAACATAGCCCTGACCTCAACTCTCTCTACATTGAGGTACTACTATTAAAAGCAAGGCACTTCATCCTCATTGCTTTATAGTTCTTTTTAAGGGAACTTTGAACTGTTGGTCCTATGGTAGCTCGCTCATAAGCATTCATGTGATTCCCTTATGATGGCTGCAAAAACTGAATCCAAATACACACAAATAAGCACACAATCTACACACATAGAAACACAAAACAGGTATAATTCTAGCACTTTCACTTGACCTTTGACCCAAGGCCCACAAGTTTCCCTACATATCACTTTGTGGTAATGCATGTAAAAATGTTTTATAGGGACACTGATAAGTGTTCAGTCATTTCCAGGATGTGGAAAAGACAGTATTATTGCAGTATAAAATAGTATAATTCAAGCAATTAAACCTGACCATTGACATCGTTTAATGTGTTTAAACAACATGACAGCTCAACATCTGTTTTTAAAGAAAAAAAAAATAGAACATCTCCAAGATATCAAACTTTTGCATCTGTTTATAAACATGCTGTCTCTTCACAACCAAATCAGCAAACAAAAGCACACTGCTTGCAGCTATCACATTGTGTCAATTAATCACTTGATGAATTTGGCTGTCAATCAGTACAGTGACTACCAGCAAGTAACAATGTATCTCTATTGCACTGTCTGATTGCATGCACATTCTTGTTTTCATTCACAGATTTTTGTTGTTGAACAATATTAACTTAACTGCAATTATTCATAAAACATGACAATGAAATCAGCACTTCTCTTGGGGCAGTGCACTCTCAGAAGGCAATGTCACTTAAAATGCGTGAAGTGCAGATGACTGTTCATGAGGTTTCATACTCACCTCTTTTAAGGGGGTTGATCCCAACTGTAACTGCCCTTCTAATTTGCCAAGTTTCCTGTCATGGGCTGATATATGTGCTGCTAAGTTTGCCTGTTAGATGTTTGGATGAGTGTATGTGATGTGAGAGACATAGATGGAAAGCAGCATTACTACAAAATGCTCATAATAATAAAGTTCTTTTCCTTTAGATAATGATCGATGATATGGTCTATTTATCCAGGGGAGTCTCTTCAGTGTTGTCACTGTTCTTCCAGATGACCCTGCTATTATTATTACCCCATCATCACATAACTGACTATCACATCACAAAAGAGACTGTTTCATGTGAACACAAGAAGCCATATACTATGATTAACTGACATTCAGTTGGTCCCAAACTTAAACTAAAAAATACAAAAAGCCCAAAAAACTTATATTTACATTTCCACCAGCATGTTATTGCAGGTTTCTCTATGACTTATAAGCAATTATCCCCATCATGACAATGTCACTTGTCTTCATGAAATAATTTGGTAAAGAGAAAAATGAGAAGATGATTAGTGAATGAGAATTGAGTGGCTGAAGGGAGAATGAAAACAACTGACCTCAGCCATGCCCACAGTGCTGAGTCTCTGGCTGAGTTCATGAATCTGAGCCTCAAGCTCCATGTTGGAGCCCCCTGACTCCTCAAGCCGATTCTGCAGCTGGGTCTGAGAAGGGAAAAACAGGAAGAATTCTTTGTGATAGTGACTTGAATCAACGTTGAGCTATCAAACATGAACCTGTAAAAAAAGGATTAACTAAAATATCTATTCCTTCTTCTTCCACTTCCTAAAATTGAGGAAAAAAAATAGTAAAATATAATTTCAAGTTTTGGCATTTAAAAATACCTTCTGACTAAGTTGTTTCACATCCTGAATAGGTTTCACCTTAAAAAAAAAAAAAAAAAAAAAAAACTAGAAATGTCGTTATGGCGACTGGTATGCCTCCGCCATAATGCATGGTTCTCAAAATAGGTCTATAGCACAATGTCTTGACAATGCGTGATGACAGTTTCACATAACTGGCAAAATATTAAAATGACAGGTTTGTCACAAATGCATTGAGTGTTCACTTTCCATGAACTAGGTTTATTTGGATGAATGGCTATACTGTCTAAGAGTGCAGGTATTTGGGGATTTGAGGATTTGTACCCAACTTTTGACCCTTTTATAAGTTTAAAGAAGTGAAATGTAGCACTTTCACTTGACCTTTGACCTTTTGGCAAGAAACTTCCAAGAGAATCTCTATTGGATAATACATGCATACACTAAGTTTCAAGAAAAAATTCTGCAGGCATTGCATGGATAAAAGAGAAATAATGACATTTTGATGAATTGACCTTGACCTTTGACCAATGACCTTTGACCCCTAAATTCCCTACATGATCACTGACAGTCAGTACATGCGTATATACTAAGTTCCATGAAGATACCTTGAAATATTTGTGAGATATGGAGAAAAAAGTGAAATTTTAACATTTTCACTTGAGCTTTGACCCTTGACCTTTGACCTCATGACCCAAAGCCCTATCTGGGGAATCTTTATTTGGTAGTTCATGTACACACCAAGTTTCAAGAAAATACCTCAAGACATTGAATAAATATAGGGGAAATAGTAAAATTTGAGCATTTGACCTTGACCTTTTGACCTTTGACCTAGAGCATGTGCACTCAAAAGTTGATAGGCACAACTTCACCCACTCATACACATACATGCCAAGTTTCATTAGGATATCTCCAACAGTTTTTTAGATACGCAGTCCACAAAATTGATTACGGACGGAAGGACGGACGGACAACCCAAACACATAATGCCTCTGGCGACACTTCGTGGCGGAGGCATAAAAACTTTGGCAAAGCACAGTCATCATAAAGACGTTTTTTATTGGAAAGGGAGGGGAAGATACATGTACAAGCCAGGTATATTATGCAAATGAAAAAAAAAAAGAGAAAAAGATATCAAGTTTGTTTTTGAACACAGGCAAAAGATATTACCCTCTGTAGTAATAATATTCAAGAATGCTGAAATGGTAAGTAAGATGAAATTTTAAGCTGTTTTAGGCAATGAAGAGCTATGGGCAGCAGATAGAAATGTGTCTTTGTATTTTTTTTCAACATTTTGCTGAATATATATATTTGTAAGCAATCATTCCAAGAGTCGCTCACATCACAAGCATAGCAGTCAAACTGCTGACGAACAGTAGGAACAAGTCTAGTAGTGGGGCAAAATACACACCACACAGTATTAAACACATCCGAGTATGCCACGCTATCTTTGGATTTCTTTTGAAAGGTTCATGGAGACTTCATAAAGTGAGGGAGGACATATAACGTGACATGTAAACATATCACATGGTGAGTGTTTCTGACTTCATTGTAACTGTCATCATCTGTTAATTTCCTGAACTATTTCTATGGTTGGATTGTTCTCCAGACACTATGACATGTTGATGCCAAATCTCAAGGAAGCTTTGTGCATGCAATGCTTAACTTTCTGACAAAGAGGTAACTAACTTTGTTTTATACACTACAAACATCTTCATTATACAAAGCTTTGAAATTACATAATTTCACTCATGCAAATGAGAACATCCGATCAATAATCTAATTACCTGACATATTATTCTTTCTTAGGGTCACTGTCTGAGAAGACTGGGTAGGGGTACACAGGAATATCATGGTTCTTTCCTTGGGGAAATTGTCTTTACAACATTGGGTAGGGGTATACAGGTAGGAGGAGAATTGTTTTCACAACATTAGGCAGGGGTACTGTTTTGAGAACATTGGGTAGTAGTACACAAGTATGATGTGGTCTTTTGCTATATGCAGACCTCCCAACCTTTCTTACTAAAAGATAGGGATTATTTGGCTTAAAAGTAGGAAAGAAAGAGCACTTCCCATCGGAGTGTGTAGTTAAATTACCCAGAAAAAAAAAAACAAGAGCTAGGAATGGTTAAAATTCAGATTCTTTCCTCCAAATTCAGTTTGGTTGGGAGGTCTGTATATGACATTGCCTTGGGAACAGTGGTATGGGGTACACAGTTAGGATGTGGCCCTTTCCCAGAGAACTTTGTCTGGTGAATAGGTACAAAGTAGGATGGAGTCCTTTCCCAGAGGACACCCTTGGGAACATTGGGTAGGGGTACACATGCAGATTGTGGCTCTTTCCTTGGAGCAATTGTCGTGAGAACTTGGTACACAGATACAATATGGTCTTGAAAAAGATTTGCAACACAGAATCATCTTGTTTGAAGTCAAAATGACTTTATACTGACCTTAAATGAGTTGAGGTTAAGCATTTGCTGAGTGAGATTCTCAATTTGCTCCTGTTGCTGCCTAAGGAGCTTGTCTTTCTGCCCCATTTGTCTGCTTTGGTCTGAGGACTGTCGATCCTTTTCCTCCAAACTTCTCTTCAGTTCAGCCTGTACATGGTATAAAAGAACAATGAAACAATGAACCCTATAACATATGAGCAATTCAGTCATATATCACAGAATATGGCTATGTCTTGGATTTGGATGCAGCTATTTTTTTCAGCAAGCTATGACACAATTCTGTGTAAACATAAAAATAAAACGAGACCTAGGGTAAGAGAGAGAGAGAGAGAGAGAGAGTAACAGAGAGGGAGGGGATATAACCTGTGTCAATGACATAAAACCAATTCAGGTATGTGACTGCTTACAACATTGTGGTTCATTATGTATATATTATCTTAGAATACATTATATACACTAGGTAGAGGAAGCTCTTGTATTACACAATGTGTTAGCCATGGTAACTATGGATACGTAGCTAAGACTGTTGTGTTTTCACTTGTAATGACATGTGTGCTCTTTAACTTTTCAAATAATAAGAACAATGTTGTTAGTCTGAACAAAAATAAAAAAAACAAAAACACATACAGATATCTTCTAATTTTTCTACTTTTGTGATGTTTTATTCATTTATGGTTTTAGATTGTAAACCATAATTTCATGCATGGACCCATTGAAAAACAGCTTAAATGCTGAATGGGCCTCCAATGCTAAAATAAATGAATGAATCAATGGATAAGCTGATGTTCCACTAACTACACTCATCCAATTGTAAATTGCCTGTGAATTATCTTCAATAACCCATATCGGGCCACCTACGGGATACTCCGTAGTTCGTTTGAACGCCGCAGGGGCCACATATGGAATATCCTGTAGTGTATGAAATGACATATAAACGACGTCATTCCAAAGTTCTTTCACCTTCTAACCTTTGACAACATATCCCAGAATGCTTTGCTACACTGTCTGTGATAATTCAAGAAAGTTTTTGTTAGTCGAAAGCCAACAAGATCGTAAAAGTCATCGAAAAAAATGTGTGTTTACATGGAATAACGCGAATAACCACGAAGTGTCAGTGGGCGCTATCTACAGCCGTACAGAGTGCTTGATTTTGGATTTTCTGTTGCAGTTTTTGAGGAGGTTTGGACATTTGCCGGGCGATAATTCGACTGTGATAATAGTACCACATGTACATCCACACGTATGTAAAATAATTGTATAATTCAGTCGAAATTGAAAAGCTGTAGACCGTATCTATTGTGACAAGTTTCACTTCAACAAACTATAGGATACACACATTATACTGTTGATTTCCTGTGCACTCACAATGGCTTCCTCGTCATAGACATAAACATAAACCTGCAGTTATTGTATCAATGGTCATGATATTTATATGTCCAGAAAGCTGACACTCTGATCATTTCATTTTTGGTACTGGATGTGTAAAATTACAACATTTGCTATTTTTAATCCATGAATGAAAGCAAACAAACAAATTGATTTCGTAACTTTTGGATTACTGTACTTCACTTCTGCTGAGTACTATGATTGCACTGTACATTGAATGGCAGCATGTCATATACCATTTTAAAGGGAATTTTATCTTCTTTCAAATTACATATAACTTGTCTATGTTTTAATCATTGCTTGCTAATGAAGAGCGATTGTTTGGAGAGTTGTCTGCTTGTCGGCGTGTGTGTGCAAACAGTGCTGGGCCACTGCGGTATTTGTTTACACAAGTGCGTTGGCCCAATATGGGTTAAACACAAAACAGAAATTTTTACTTGACTCTACTTTAGGTCAAAGGTGGTTAATGGGCACACTGTCAGCGCTCTGCATCATTAAATTCTGAGTTGTCACAAAGGACCAGTTGTACAACAGGTAAGAAAAAACTCACATTCTCAGCCTCCAGATTCTGCTGTGTAAAGCCAATCTTCAGCAGGTCAGCCTTCATCTGCAACAAGGCATTGTCTTGCTCAGTCAAGCGAGACTGGAGTCCAGCTTTGGTACCCTGTAGGTTGCGGCACTCCTGCTTTACCTTGGAGAGCTCGTTCCTCAGCTGGTTGCACTCATACTGCTGCTGATTTAATCTTGCTTGCAGAACAATCTATCATCAGGAAGAATTAACAGAAAATGTTTCATATGGAAAGAAGTGGGAGGGTCAAGGTCTGCTGCTCCTGGAGGCATCTCTGTTATTGATATCAAGTGTCAATACTTTAGTACATTTTGACTGATTACTCTGATTTTTAACACAGCAGAACATGACTTTTGCTTCTCATTTTTACTACTGGTTAAAAAGGACATCACTGAAAAAGGAAAAGGTCTAATGTAGCAAAAATAGTGGCTCCAAATATGAAAGAATCTTTTCTAGGTACTAGTACATCTTTAGAATAAATGGTACAATACACACAGCTGGGTCAAACACTCTGCCCTCAGACCAAATTCATAAAAGTGTTCCCACAAAGATTTGTCCACTGTTGCACATACACAGTTTTTGTTTCATGAAGAGATTACTCCAGCTGATGTTTATGAATAATAACTGATGACAACATCTGAATGATTTTATGGAAAGTGTAAAAGACCATTCACTTCACATTGACTTCAACATTTTGAATCAAATGAAATCTTGTGTCACAGAAATAATGATAGTCCAGTTCTCCAATACCATAAGCCCATATGCCATGTTCACATATGCTAGCAAACTTGAGGTGAACAAAAAAATATGCAAGTATTTCACACCAGTTCTATGCAGTAGGTTACTGATTCATTCATAGAGACTTGATGATTGTAGCAGGAAAGTAACCATGCTGGAAATAGAGATCATACAGCCTCCTGCTACACATTGGTTAAAAAGCAAAATTTTCATGAAAGCACGTACAGCAAATATTTCACAACTGTTGTAAATATGAAAGTCTATGAAGGAACATTTGTGACAGCTGCATATCACACAACAGTGAACATCTTGTAACAACTTGTCCTATACAGTTTGTCCAGGACTGAAAAGTCACCAGCTGTACACAATATGAAGATTCTATTCTACCGCAGCCTCGAAGAGGACAATTATCAAGTCAAGTAAGTGGTCTACCTACCACCTGTTCCTTGGCTGTCGTTCCTTCAAACTGAATCTGGTCTTCTTCTGCCTCGGAGCTGGCATCATCCTCTGCTACTTTACCACTCAAAAGCTAGTAATATGAGATGGGTCAAAGACATACATTAATGCACCTATTGGTCTATAGAAGAATCAGACACAATCATTATCTCTTTAACATTAACAGGCAGGAATAATGAAAAGCATGTTTCCTAGGATGAAGTGTGTTAGTAATTGCTGATCAAACAAGGATATTTCAAGTTGACACAAATTAGGTGAAGGGGCTGTGAGTGACAGACTTCCCATGTTAGGAGTGATGTATTTCTGTTACTTAAATACACAATAACGAATGTCTGGCATTGTATGCAAAAGCTTCAGTTCCCTGCTAGAATGTAGACCTGTGAATCATATGTTACTCTTCTTCTTTTTTAAAAATCTAACAACAGAAACAGGGAGAGCCCTATGCTGAAATTGTAGCTGAGTGGCCTGTGGCCATTGTGGAGTTCTGAAACATTGAGTTGGTATTCTATGGTCAACAGCCAATATACACATCGAAAATCAAACTTTCACACTTTGGGGGAAATGAGGAATTATGTACAGATGAGGCATTCATCTCTTCAGTGCTCCTTTAATTACTGTACAAGTGGAAATTTTCGCGGTGTTGACATTTTCGCGCATTCAGAAGCTAGTGCGAAAATAAAAGGACGCAAATATTTTTGCGTGCCATATGTTCCAGTAGTTGATGTCCTGATTCTGCGGAATTAAAAACATGTGAAACTCTTCTTACCCGGCCAAGCGCGAAAAATTAGTCGTGCGAAAATATCCACTTTTACAGTATTGGGTTGTTAATATTTTGCTTCCTAAATCACAGTCATGTCCTCATGCTGAGTGGATCTCATCCATTATCACTCCCTAAGTACATACCAATTCCTGGAGGTTTTGAAGGAGTTTCCTAGCATCATCCAAGTTTTCTCCCATCAAAGTCTGCTCTTCGATCAGGGCTTCACTGAGTGAGATGGAGGAGCGTCTAGAGCTGGTGCGGGAATGGGGTCCCCCATCCTCCCCTGCACTGCCTGCAGTGTGAAGAAGGGCAGACACATGACAGGAGTAAGGATGACTTTATGAGAGCAAATGGTTTACTCAGTGAATGAAGTGTCATGGGTGCCAATAAAACTCTTAATCAAAGACAACTTCAGTAATATGCCAACTTCACAGTTGCAGCAAAATGCCTAAATGCATGTCAAAAGACAGCTAATAAAACTTCAGTTCAAGGAACTCATATAAAATTATTTTTTCTGCTTAGAATATGGAGAAATTGAGAGAAGACTACAAACACATTAGACTGATCCATGATCAAACATGTTAATGCCACAAGTACAGCATGGTTTCACAAATGAAATGAAGGAGTGCTATAACTTTATTGAAGATACTCAAATAACATTGCATGCGTGTGTAAAACTGAAAATCATGTGAACAATTGGTAGTTGAGTATGCCTACTATTAGTAAAATGAAAAAAAAGTTTTTTGCATGAACACATCATACATGACATCACTGACTAGAAACCAAGAATATACAACTTTTCCCCACTGTAAACATGAATTTAGCAATTTTCCCATGATATTGCTTTCCTACTTTGACAGGGATTGCCACAAAATGTATGTTTACGATCTTTTAAATTCCTTAAATATGCAATTTGCAAATTCCTGAAGACTAAACAGCAGACTTCCTATGACGAATGAGTGCAATGGTATCTACATTAGAAAAAAAAAGATTTTGTCATTACTGGAAATTTTAGTTTTCTACCTGTACCTTCCTTTGTTGATTTTTTTTTCTTTTTGATAAAGCACATTTCTGTGGTTCTTGTAATCTGGATTTATTCTCAGGCAATCAGCACCAACCTCAGTGCATGAAATATGCATATTTGAACAGAAAGAATAATACAATTCCTGCAACAAGGTAAAATAAATAATTTGTCAATACTATGCATAACATGAACCTAAGCCTGACTTTGCAGTCTTTCTGGGTGTACATGCTGCATTACATCGTAAGTGTACACAAACAAAAAAGGGCCATCCATCGTTTTGTTTGAAAGGGATGTATAGTTTACCTGGATCAGAATCAGATGTGTGTGCTAGATTCAAGTGCTGGCGAGGACTCATGGCTCTCCTTGGGTCACTGCTCCTGCCAATCATGGGGCTTGCTGACGTTGTGTTGGGTGAGGGAGCTATGGCTGTGGGAGGCAGAGGGCTGACAGCTCTTGTTGCTGGACTATCAGGTAGATCAGATGAATCTCCCCTGCTGAACCACAAGGCAAAGAGCACATACATGAAGCAAAGTTTGATGAATGATGAACCTCTTCACTTCATATAGTAAACATGATTCTCCTGTAATAGGCAAGATGAACTGGCATTTCAAATCCTTTCACCATCCCAAGTATAAACCTGGCTTAAAGTCCTCTACTTGATTCAGAGACAAATATCAAGCACACTACATGGCCTTCAAACAAATATCAAACAATTACTGAAATTTGGTCTGTATGTTAAGACATGCAACCAACCCTTTGCTTTAAATTTTAGATACTTACATGTATAGATCAATTCAATTTGGGTACTGCTTTTTATGGTTATTTCTAACTGACTGGGAGGGGGGCCTTCAAGTATGCCTAACAATATATAATTTATGCACTGACATAGTGATGTCCCTGGCTCATTGCATAATCCATTGAAAGCGTTTTCTATCTTTATTGGAAGCCCCCAAGTTATGGCTGCATAAGTTATAGTGCTCTGAAGTTGGATTCATCTATAATTATTATTAGCCTTTTTGTAACATCTACACGCACATGAAAATAACTGTGTGAAATCCTCATCCACTGTGTATATACATCTCACTACCCTAACAATAATCATTTTCTTTTGGGAGTAGCATATCTCACACAGGGAAATGCCCTTTCTACAACAGAGACTAATCATTCAATAGTGGAAGAGTGTCAGACACTGAAAGCAAATAACACTCCTTACTGTCTACATATTTGAATACAAAACTTAAAAGCATCTGGTGCAAAAAGTTTATCCGAAGAGTGTTTGCTAACAATAGTGTCATTAAATTGTTAGACAGTCAAACTGAAAGCTTTGATGTGCAGTTTTTTTTTTTGTCTCTTAATATATAGTGCAATTAATCTCATCAACACTACAAGATACAGACAAAGAAGCAAATAGAAGTACCTTAAAAGCCCTCTGTGCTGGTGGTCGTGGTTGTGTGTAGTTGTTGGATAGAAATGTTGGTGGTAAGGGTGGGGTGAATAGGGAGATCCCATCCCTGAATGATGGCTACCCACTGGGTGCTGACTAGGGAGGGGGGAGTGGTGGGGATCGTGGTTGGATGGAGTCATGTTCATATGACTTTGTAGGGATTGCAGTCTGGTATTGGCATTTTATCATATCCACAGTTTTTCCCCATTTTTGTATGTTTTGAAGACAAATATCACATTCCAATAACACCAAAAAAGAATAGAAATACATTTCCATAATTGAAATGGATTTAGAAATAGCACAGATTAGAATGTGTATCAGAATAGGACATATTGTCCCTTGTCATATGGGGTCACATATCAGGTGATATGTTAGATTGTGGGTTAGTAGACAATAAGTTTTAGTGGTTTTATCATTTGGTTTTTGTTAAAGTATCCACAAAATTGTAAAACAAAAAATCAAAACAGACAAGTTTCCAGAATACCCACATAGAAGGGAGGGAAAAGGGAGTCAATTGGTGAAGGTTGATTTGTTAGAATGAGGAGAAAGAAAATAAAACAAAAATAAGAACACAAAACAAAACATCAAAATAAATAAGCTTTTTCCACAGCATATTAATTATCAATGCATACAAATTGTACATTTACATGACTTGGTAGGTGTTGCATTCTGTATATTGTATATACAAAGAATCATATAAAATCATTAGTGGTGTCACACATTACAGGAGAATTAACCTGAAAAAGGTTTATTTTGAATGAAAATCATGTACAAGACATCCATGCATACAGGAAAGACTCTTCAAATGTCAATCATAACATCAAATTCTCGAGAATCACTCACAGTCATCATGATTATGGAACTACATTATCTCTTGTGCAGAGCTTACTCTCTTTGAGCACAAAATTGGTGAATAAATGAACAAAATTGTTTATGGAACATTATAAAGGCATCAACTCTGTCTAATTTGACACAGGTGCAAAACTACATATTTCATTTTTGTTTCTGAGAAACAAATAGAAAAGATGTTTCTTCCATGGCAAAATCATGTACTTCATGTCATGTCACCAGCATTATACACAAGATGAGCACTAAAGTCCATGCTGCCATTTTGAGATGCTCATACAAGCACTACGTGACTGACATTTACTTCAATTTAGATAGATGAATGATTCTTCATGAAGCTGCTGTTTTGTTAGTTGCTGTGTTTCTTCAAAAGATATTCCTAAGGCAACATCTCACAATATCAGGTGAAGTGTTTTGCTTTATTCCTACAGTTTGACAAAGCATTTCACACTGAAACAAAAGCCATTGCATTCCTTGCCTCACATCCATATCTCAACTCATTACCTTACTGGATACAAATATTAATCACACCAGTTTAATACAGACTGCTTTCAGACAGCTGTACAGTGTACCTTTTCTTCTGCTTTCTTTTTCCTCCTCATAAAAGAAAACAAATCCTCTACTTTTGTACATAATATCAAGACAATATGCATGCTTGTACAACTTAAAGTGGTTAAGGATTAGAGAACCACATTAAAACAGATTGATTTTTCCCATTAGATATAAAGGAGACATTGTGACATTGATTAGTTTGTCATGTTAAAATGTGCCATGCTGATAACGATGGTGCGCGTCAAGTTTGCTCTGTATCTTAGTACATATCCTTCTGTGTTTAGAGATGTATGTCATTGTGACCTATGAAAGTTATGAAATTTCGAAGTATCACTGCAAGAATTTGCATTTTTAATCAATCTATTATTTTGTTAAAAGAATCAAAGAACAGAATGTGACATTTCAATATCATCTTGTATGTTTAAGCCATGTACATATGTATGATCAATGTACTATTTGTATGTTCCATACTGTATGAATATTATGCTCTATAGCCAATCGATTTATAGCATCCTTTTAAACATCACTGATGAAATGATGCTGACTTATTTTTCATAAATGACAACAGCAAAAACAAAAGGAGAATTTGTTCTATTTGATTCTTTGTGAGATGAAGGCAAGAGTTCTCTGCATTATCAGAGACCTCCTTGATCAGACCAAAAGGAAGAAAATAGTATGCTTTGAGTGGCTGGCTGCAGTCCAATTAACAATGCTATTAAGTGAGTAGAAGAAATAAAGTGTTCTCAAGTGAAGACTGCAAAGACTCATTTCTTTGGTCAAAATACCAAGGGTTGTAATGAGATGGATGAGGATTCTAAGAATGCCATGAGACAGTGAGACACAGTCAGTGATGCTCACTTAACCTCCTTCCTTTAGAGTCACATAAATTAGTACTTTACTTGCTGTTCTAACAGTTTTTTGTATTAATTTTTTTTACTCAGATTTGATCTCTGCACATACATGGTGAAACATGCATGGTACACAGTATGTTTAGACTGTAACATAGGTCTCCTTTGGCACGACGTGCTTTAAATGTTGTATTCCAGAGTTACACCTGTCAAGAGTGGAGCATTCGTAAGGGCTGTTGTTAGACTGTGCTTGTGTGTCTCAAGGACGTGTGTGCTTTGTGCAAGCTGTGTGGTCAGTCATAGTATTGCGTCTACAGGATGTTAATCTTAGGCAAATCAGATGCACTGCTTTAAATTAGGTTTCAAATGCTCTTCCAAACCCTAACCCATGACCATTTAATGAATAAATTCAATTTTTATGCATGTACATGTACTTACCAGGTAAGTAACACATGACAAGTAGAAAGTTCACCACACACTTGGCCATCCTAGCAACATGCAGTGCATGCATATTGGGCCTATCAGTAATGCATTTAGTAGTAACAGCTGATTTGAGAATTGTAATAATGTATTCCCTATGGGAAGGATAGCCATTATTTGAATAGGGTACTAAACCAGCATGTGCTATGGAGCAATGAACTGAGTTTATACCCTAAGTACACAAGCTTTTGAAATTCTTCCTTGCAGCCAAGTTTAAGTCAGGTAGCAGAAGTCCTCGTTTTTCATACCTCAGTTATTCTAAGATTGTTTCTAGTTCAACGCTGAAAAGCCTAGTGACCAAGAGCCATATGCCCAATATGCACAATTCTCACTATTACACACAATAATGTGCCAACAGTGGCAAATGTGTCACATGTCATTTTTTTTTTTTAATGTTTTGTACCCCTTACAAACCTACAATGTATTACAACATTAAACTAAGTACTTTCCTTATGTGGTTACTATAGATTGAGGACAGTAAATGCTTGTAAATTATGTAACCCAAGGGACCTCTGAAAGACTATGCAAGGAAGATGAGGTGTCTTATACAGGGGCACTACCGCTGTAACCCATCACCGCCATTCTAAAGCAATAACCAAATAACTGTGAACATAATGAAGAGTGTCTATCCATTTATGACCAAGGCTTTCATACAATTCCACAAACCATACAAAAAATTATGAGTAGTACGTAAGTAGCCTTGAAGTATCTTTCCTCTTTCCATGTATCAGTGTCTTCCAGGAACAGCACCATGACTGACAGGAATCAATCAACTTCTGAAATTTTAGCCTTTACCTACCTTTTTACCTTTACATAGCCATGCTATGGGAGTGCCACAAGCTTTACACAAACATGTATACAGACAGAAAAGGTTATTGTTTGAGGATAACACACATTTCCTTACCCAGACCTGTGGGGTGTGGACTCCTTGTATCTCCTAAGGGACCCCCCTGCTCCAGCTGCCTCCTTCCTAGCATCATGGATGGCTGCAGCAGCATTGGCTGCCATGGCTGCAAATGAAGGTTGCCGAGCCATCTTACGCTGAGAGGAACTGGAACTCGGAGTGGCTGGGGAGGCAGAAGCTCCCATGGGAGAGCCCTGGGCTTGTTGTGAGGCCTGTTTGACACTGCTAGGTTTGTAGTGTGCTGCAAGGGCCAGGATCAGCCTCATGATTGCCTTCAGGTTGCCATCCACGATGTCTGCAAGGAAACACACAGTACGGGCAGCCATTCATTTTGACCATTTTACTGTGACATCAACAATTAAATCTGACTGCTTAATCTCATTGTTGATTTGACTTAAAGATATAAAAAGGAGTAAATTTTTCAAGGATTTTTTTATGCTGCTCTAGACTAAACCTTGTCATTTAATACTTGCAGAGTTGCTTATTTTCCCCTCTCCCACTGCTATCCAATTTAGCTCTCATGTACTACATAGATTGCCTCACACAAATGAAAAATAAATAAATGTATTGAAATGCCAGTATACACGATTCCAATAAGTTTTATATATTCTATCATGTCTGAAACAAATGCTACAGTAACTACATCCTATTTCAAAGTCTGTCCGATATTTTTCCCCATTTAAATTCAATTTAATGTGGGATAACTATTTGGAAAAGCAGATTTGATACCTAAATCAGCATCATTCATTTAAAAAGCTCACAGAGATAAGAACATGGAAAAGGGACAAAGACAAACTGTCCAAGGGAAGATAACTTAAAAGCATAGTGTGAATTGAATCCTGCAAACCTTTGGCTGAGGTGTGGTGCATCCGTATCCGTTTGGAAGCCATGAACTGAAGGACTCTCTCTACATTCTCTCGCATCACTGTTGTGGTGGATGGGTTGTAATCAACCCGAGACAGGGTCTCTCCGGCTACATAATAGCAATAAAGGCAAGAACAAATCTGCATAAGCATTAATCCCTCTTTGGCACACACATGTTTCAGTAGTTACACTTCTGCAAACTGGTTTGACACTCAATACACAGATCTGTGTCCTAAAGGAACTCATGAGCTGGAATTAATCTACAAATTGTACTTGTGTTAAGCTGTGAGCAATCAAAGTACCTGTATGGTTGCAACCATAAATGGGGATTTGGATACCTACATGGGAAAACTTGAATTAATCTACATCTAATTAAGCTACAGAAATCAAAGTATGGTTGAATGGGTACTTGGATACATGGGAACTCTGCACACAAAGAAAGTTTGAGACATCATGGAAACATTTCTAAGAAAGATGTTACACAGGGTGAATAGGGCCACAAATTTCATCAAATATACAAAATAGATATTACATATCAATCTAATCTTACTAAACAAAACAAATAAAAAAGGTGTACAACAAAATATATCCATGAGTATAATGTTTCAAAAACCTTGTTCCAATCATGAAAATTGTGTAAATGATGGGTTATTTAATGAAAGCTTCTATGGATTTATTGCTGGATTTATAACATATCATTTACTCTACTAGCAAACTTAGCCATGCCTAAACCAAGTCCAGCCCTTGACAGAAACATGATGTCTTTTTCTAAAGCTAAGTGCACTGGCTGTAATGTGAAACAACTGGCAGACTGATGATACACTAGAACTTGTGTGTTTTGTGCAGACTTTACACTACCAAATGCAGAATGGATTAAAATAGAACTTAAGGACTCATTTCTCACTGTAGTGCGGCAGACAACAATTGGTTTTTTCCTAATGGCTAATAAAAAAAGTTTATATATTTTACACTTACACTGTCTGCATGATTAATACAATTTGTTTTAAAAGTTTATTAAAACAACGTTTGCCATTAAAACTGATATTAACACTTTCTGCTACATTTGAACACAGGACACCCAGGTACATTTAGTCAGCATAGTCTGAGCTTGTTAACCTGTTAAGTCTAGCCCCAATATACTCGGACAGATGTCTATGGAAAATGCATGTAATAGCAAAATCAGCCTGTCCTTGATGGGTAAATGACTGTAGGATGTGTGCAAGATGTAGTGTGATGTGAAGACCCATGTATGAACTTTGTGCAGTTGCTGGATGACTGTTTCTGACCTCTTCTTACTGCAACAGTTGCCTAATTGGGACAAATGTCTCATTCCTATAATGTCAATTTTGATTAAGCAGTGGCCACTGTATTTATTTAAGTTAGCCTCAAATCCTCCACTCTGGTTGAACTAGGCAATTTGAGCTTCTTCTCACTGAAAAATGGGCTCCTCATTATTAAGATCTGTAAAGCAGAACAGTGTATGATTCTAATCAATTGCACATGGATGGAAATTTTGGCTCTCCAAATAACATCTATGCACATTATCTCAATTGCCTATGTGTTCTGCATTGTCTTAAGTCTTATCAAGATCTCAAGATTTTACCAAGTGAAAAGAATAAAGGCATTCATGAACTCTTTAACATTATGGGCATTCACATAATGTTTTACTCCATTTACTTGTAGGGTAATGAAACACTCACACACCTTATGATAAAAATGAAACCATGCTCTGCCCATCCAACAAAGGCACAAAAAAACATGGAAATCATATTTCCCATTGACCTTTGATCTATGTTCAGCTTGAGATGACTGGCAACCACATATCCAACATGCCAAATGAGCTCACTTGCATGTGCAGTATTAATGGGCAATCAAGACTTTGTTCCCTACCAGGTGGGGCTTTGTATGACTCTAAATGTTCTGAAAATGGGTGTTTTCTCGTCTAGTTCTCTTGGTTAGGGATCAGCTGTGGGGAAGTTTCAAATCAGTATTGAGCATTGATGACACAATTTATAATTGAGGGTTAATCAACAACCATGTACAAGAACAGAAATGGCTAATTTCCTGCATACAGCCTCACCCATACCATAGACTGAAAATCTCGTACAGTCTTCTAATATTTGTGGAGCCTGTTCAATTATTGCTCATGAAATCCTTGTTTTAGTGCTTTGCTACCTGCAATGTATTTTTTGAATCAAATAGTGATCGCCTCTTCCTCAAACCTGTCTACTCATGAGCCACTATGTCAATACACACATCCCAATTATTCTTGTTCTTGTTGGCTGTGCATTACATGGATTTACTCTGTCTCACCAAAATACCTCAGGTCTCTTTTTAGTCTTCCCTGTAATCTCTTTTTCTTAAGTTCACACCTCAAGGATTTCATGAATCACACACATGGGGTAAAATGTAATCATGCTTTTATGGACATGATCCTAAACTAGTTAAACAACCTCACTATAATGCTTAACGACTCTTCATGGATTATTTCAGTTCTGCTTGTATTACATCAAATCTACAATCTTAAAATCACTCCATTGCCTATACATTGTATGGGACAATATTACATTATGTCTACCAATTAAGGCTATGTTTTACACCATGTCCCAATGGTAGTCCTGTTTGGCTCAAACTTAGTGTGCTGTGGGATTTTGGCCATTTTTTCCCACTATTTAAAGTTTGCAACAAAAGTATGGCCTAGCATGAAAGGCAACCGTGGCCTGTTACTTTTGGTCATCCTGTCCCTCCTATACTTTTTGTCAGTGCAATCCCGTTTCATCACAGTGACATTGAAACACGACTGCCATGGCCACCAGGAACATAGCATAAACAATCTTCATCACATAAATAATATATATCTTCTCATATATTTAAAACAAAAGAAAACTACGAAAAACCTTGAATTTTGTTTACAACCTTTTTTCAAGACCTTTTTCTGTGGAACTCAAGTGTATTATTTTGTACCACTAATTTTATTCTCTCAGGTCAACTTACGGTGTACAATTGTTATAAAGCTCAGCTAATGTATGACAAAATGAAACCACTGGTATACAATTTGAAGACTACTCAGCCAGAAGGCATATTCGGTATATTCAACAATAGCTCAAGATGATGAGGTCAGCCTAGCCTTTACTTTATGACCTGCAAGTATCAGATGCGACTGATTGACAAATTGCCCTACATTGATGTAATTAAGCACTGAACTGATCAGTGTTTTACTAGTAGCCATGATAAAAGAAATCATGGGCATACATCCTTGATCAGTTGCAATGAAAACATCTCGATGGAAGAATTTCATGAATTTGGAGTATCAGATGTGTGTATATCCTCACAAAAAGATCACTTGAAACACAATTTGACATTCAAAAACTATTCTGCAAGTTAGTGTAAAATGTAAGGCCCATCTATCAAACATTGTACAGCACACACCAATGACTCAGTTGCTGACCTATCATTATTAAGACAGTTGTTTCAAACAGGAACAAAGGTTTTCCTACTGAGCTTCTTTCTCACATCAGCTTGTCCTTTGTTTTATTTCATCACTCTTCTCAGATGCATCGATGTCATATTCTACTGTATCCGCAGGACTGCAGCAAATCACAAATCCAGTAAAATTTCAGAGTAATTACAATGTCTTTCCATCGTACCAAACCACATTATGTACAGCAAAGGAACATCAAAATTGCTATATTTTGTGTGGAGACCAAGAGATAGAAGGGAAGACCCAAAGGGCATTCTTACAAACAATCTCGACAAGATGAACCAAGGCTACTCCATCTTGCATATCTCTCCGGAGGTCCTCCACCATCTGACATCCTGGCCTCTTCTTCAGCTGGGAGTTCACCCATGCCACATATGCTTGCAGTTGTTGCTGCAGCATAAAACAGAAAGAGATGAATCAAGTTAGTATGAAGGCTTCCACACATTCTGAAATTCTAAGGACATAGAAATATTTTGATAGAAATTACAAAGATAAACTAGAAATGTCGCTTTGGCGACTGGTATGCCTCCGCCATAATGCATGATTTTCCCAATAGGTCTAGATAGTACATGTGGACAATGTGTGATTACATTTTCACAAAATTGGCAAAATATTGAAATGACAAGTTTGTCATAAATGTGTTGAATGTTCACCTTCCTTGACCTAGGTTTAATTGGATGAATAAGAGAGCATGTATCTAGGGATTTAAGGACTTTAACTCGACTTTGACCCATTCATACATTTAGGCATTGAGTAATTTTCAAGGTACAGGTGTGGAGAAAAAGTGCAATTTCTGAATTGAATAGTAAATTGTTACCATTTTCATCTGGCCCTTGACCCTAAAATTCATAAGATAATCACTTTCAGGTAGAACATGCATAATATGTACTAAGTTTCAAGATAACTTGAGCCACTTCCGAGATATGGAGGAAAGAGTTAGTTCAGCACTTTCAATTGATCTTTGACCTTTTGACCTTTGAGGCAAAAAAAGAAGAAAAAAAAAATTTCCAGAGAATTTCTATTAGGTTACACATGTATGCATACACCAAGTGTAAAAAAAAAAAAATAATCCTGTTGGCATTGCATGATAGGAGGGAAATAGTAAAATTTTGAAGTGTTGCACTTGACCTTTGACCCCTGACCTTTGACCCCATGAACCCTACATTCTCTAGATAATCACTTCCAGTCAGTATATGTATATACTATGTTCCATGAAGATACCTTGAACAATTTTCCAAGGTATGGAGAAAAAAAAGAAGTTTTAATATTTTTACTTGACCTTTTGACCTTTGACCTTTGACCTCATGACCCAAACTTTCACCAGAGAATCTTAATTGGGTAATACATGTATACACTAAGTTTCAAGAAAATATCTTCAGGCATTCAATAGATATGGTGGAAATAGTGAAATTTTATGTATTTGACCCTGACCTTTTGACCTTTGACCTTTGACCTCATGACCCAAACTTTCATCAGAGAGTCTTAATTGGGTAATACATGTATACACTAAGTTTCAAGAAAATATCTTCAGGCATTCAATAGATATGGTGGAAATAGTGAAATTTTATGTATTTGACCCTGACCTTTTGACCTTTGACCTTTGACCTCATGACCCAAACTTTCATCAGAGAGTCTTAATTGGGTAATACATGTATACACTAAGTTTCAAGAAAATATCTTCAGGCATTCAATAGATATGGTGGAAATAGTGAAATTTTATGTATTTGACCTTGACCTTTTGACCTTTGACCTTGAGCATGTGCACCCAAAAGTTGATAGGCACAACTTCACCCCCTAATACACATACATGCCAAGTTTCATTAGGATACCTCAACAGGTTTTGATAGTTACCTTGTCCACAAAATTAATTACGGACGGACGGAAGGACGGACGGACGGACGGAAGGACGGACGGACGGACGGACGGACGGACAACCCGAAAACATAATGCCTCCGGCACCACTTCGTGGCGGAGGCATAAAAACAGGAGAACAAATAGAAAAGTTGCCAGCCTATACTTCATTCCCTTACATGACCCAGTAAAATGGTCTTTGTATTGTAGTTCCTTTATTCTGTTGGGCAGTGAGGTAGATTTCAGTCTCAAGAAAAAAAAAAGTCAAACTTTAAGAGCTGCTTGTGAGTACACTGTCAGAACAGAGAAAATAGCTTCCCACTGTCACAATGGTTAATAGCTTCCCAATGTCACAGTTTATTATTCCAAAGGTTTGTTATTCCGAAGATTTGTTATTACGAAGGTTAGTTAATCTGAAAATAAAATAAGGTCAGTTATTCCCAAGGTTTGTTAATCTGAAAATGAAATAGGCTCATTATTCTGAAGCTTTGTTACAGACACTATATTATTTTCAGATCAATCAACCTTCAAAATAATGAACCCTATTTCATTTTCGGATTAACGAACCTTCGGAAAAACAAATCTTATTTCATTTTCAGATTCACAAACGAGCCTTAGGAATAGCAAACTCCGTTTTATTTTTGGATTAACGAACCTTTGGAATAACAAACCTTTGGAATAATGCCAAAAATTCATTTTCGGATTAACTAACCTCTAGGTATAGGGAATTTGTGTGTTTCGGATAAACAAACCTTCGGAATAACGAACAGTACCCATCACAATTACATAAGAAAAAGACATTTTTCATTCAAAACAAGTATAGCTAAGATGTACTTCAGAAAATTCCTCAAGAGGGATAATATTCTGAGAAATGTACTATTACAATAGCAACATTTTTCATCTCATGATATAGGATTTTAAATAATGCATTTTTTCCCCATCACACTTCCCAAGACAATATGATTTAAGTATGTATGCTGTTGTGTTCTGTTTATATGTTGCAGGGTCACATTACAGAAAATATATAGACTTTGCACAAGGTATTATTCAGCACAGACAAAAGCCAACTGGCTGCTGCAATACATTTCCTATTTTCAGTTAATCTTCAAATTATCAAAGTAACATGGTTGGATGAAAAAAGCAAACATTTAACTGTCTTGTTGTACTAGTCATAAAAGCCATACTTATGGCTTTTGGAATCATAACAATTACAAAAAAGAATGACAGAATACAGCATGATATAGGGAAACAGTAAAACAAAGTCAACAATTGTGACCTCGATCTAAGAATGAAATTGATTTCTTCAAATCAATGTAAGAGGAACCAGAGTCATGTATTTTGTACAAAACTGATAGATAAATGAAATATGAAATGTCCCGATGAGGATTTTCCCCTTCTTGGGCATGAACACAAATGAAAGACTGGTCCAAGTCCAGCATTGTGAAAGTCAATTATATTTGTCCTTTGATGTGCCCCCAAATACAATCCAATCAGATTTAAAAATGACATTGAAAAGGTCAGATCTGATATCTCTGTACAAAAAAAAAAAAAGAGTAGAGATAAACTCTCAAGATTAATGCAAATATTAATTAAATCATAACCAGTGCTGACAGAATACAAGACATTACAGTCACATACAGCCAAAAACTAGAAAAACTAACTTGCCCATTATGCCCTGTCACTAACAAAACATACAAATACACAAAAACAAGTGTAAGAAATATTACCTAATGAGAAAAAAAAACAACAACATACGATAGCAAAGCAAGCTATTCATCACCTTTGACACAATCCAGGAATTTAACTTGACAAGTCTCCAGATATCGATGTCTGGCATCCTGGTATGCAGGTAACCATAGCAACTTTGAATCCTCAAAAATTAGCATTCAGTCCTTGATATATGATTACTGTATTTGTTTTGAAGTGTGCAAATATTGAAAGATGGCTGTTCTCTGTTTTAAAGATAAAATCCCATTTGTTTGAATCCATTTAAGAGTTACAGATCCAATATTGAAATCATCATACCATCTCCTTTATGGCAACATCTACAACCAATTGTAAAAAACTGATATCACCTTCCAAGATGCAATTACATATTAAGCATTGTTTGGTTTTCAATGAAATTAAGTTTGATGTTAAAATTGTTTCAACAAAAGGTGAGTTTTCAGCAATAATATTTGATAAGAGCAGTTCACAAAAACAGCTGAACAGAAATTAACAAGAAAGTTCTGAAAATGTCACATATTATGTATCCACTTCAAGCTGTTGATGGTGGTTGTGTCAGGCATGCCACAGCCCTAGCTGTCAATCAGTGTGATGCACGAATCATTCTCAGCCACCTTGTAAGGAGGAAAACTCATCCAACAGTATCATGGACACTGCTGATTGAAAGCAAAGACAACAGTTATCTCCTAGAAAGTCACAAATGGCTTGATTTTGGCCATCAAATGTAGGCAGCTTATCACTTGGACTGGCAGCAGTGGGTCTCTGTGCAACATGAACGATAAACTCAAAGACTGTTGATGTTTGTAATCATAAATGTTAATTCAAAGCTCCAGCAATGGCTGCTGCATGAAAGAAACAACTCGTAGCCAAGCACACGATGCTTTCACAATAATATTCATGCAGAATTTCATATATCAGTCCCAGTCATACCTGCCATTCAT
The DNA here is from genome assembly GCA_033980235.1 of Diadema setosum. Classification (NCBI taxonomy): domain Eukaryota; kingdom Metazoa; phylum Echinodermata; class Echinoidea; order Diadematoida; family Diadematidae; genus Diadema; species Diadema setosum. The sequence goes on along the minus strand of CM067070.1, from coordinate 14,507,899 downwards.
GAGACATGAGTCTATTTGTTGAATTGCAGTATTTGACTTTGAGACTCACAGAAGTCCTTCTACTTCACCAATGCCTAGCTGCATCCATAGGTGATGATGGGAAGTTCTTTCAGTTCAAGAGAATTTTCTCTTTTGTGCCGACTTCACAGAGACATGTGCTAAATGCTCCACCGGTAGTAGAATGTAATCAAACAGCATTTATAAGAAGTTATGCACACAACCTGCACTCCAAGACAGCACTCTCCTTTCATTTTCCACTGAGGAACAAAATGCATACAAATGGCTGGCCACCATCCAATGGTAAGTGTGAAGAAAAAAACATGCCTTGATCTCTAGAACAAAAGACAAGACAATGTTACAATAATCTCAGGTCAGTAAAGTACAAGATATATTACAAATATATTGATCCACTGCAACTGTCTACACTCCTGGACGGTTATTCCTGTCATGCCTTTTGATGCACAGTGCACACTATCAAGAGTTACTCAGCAGCGTACTAGCCAGGCATGCCTAGTCTACGCCATACACAAAACAGACCCACACAGCTCCATTCATCAGCTAATGAAATCACCAATATGATCTTGGTCAGCTTGCAGTCGAATAACTAAAGAGATTAGACCAATTTACCAAATACCTTGCTCTTAACTGCAGAGGTTCAAGTGCATCACAATCAGGCAAACAATGAAATCACACACAATATGATGCCCTGGAGCAGTAAAAGCATAGAAGAGTTGTTCACGCCTCCTGTCGCATGTTACCGGCCATTCTCACCACCATATTTCAGCTAATGACATTTGGTATCAGAATATGTCTAATTTGATGATCAAATCATCAACTCCGTTACGTTGACTGGACAACGCAAGTTTTCTCTGGAGTAGCTTGTATGTCTGAGTCACCTGGAGACATTGAGATAGAAGAGGCTTTGTGAAGGAGACTTACAGGCTCCTTCAGTCACAGGGTCACTTTATATGTTCAGTTTCACTTTAATTGGATGTTAATCTCATCTCGTGCTTGACATGGGTCATAATTCTCGGCATCAGTGAGCCATATAAATACATCTCGTACATGCTTGTCTCATGATCTTTACATAAAAAAAAAGGGCTACTGATACTAGCTGACAATGAAGTGCAGTATTATCTATCACCTTGTTGAACAGTCTACAAAGACTGAGAAAAATGACTGCCAGCAAATTATCATAGAAACATGGGGTGTAATTTCTATTGTGCATGTCTAATGAGAATAATACTGGGTCAAGTTGGGAAGAAAGGTTCTTTCAAACCCATGGCATACTGAGGTGACAGTTTGATGAGGTCTACCTCAGTTCTCATGGCAGGATCCCAACTGTCCAATCTCAGAGGCTTTTTGATACCTTGGTGATCCCCCTCAGACTTCACAAATATTGTTTTAAGTGTCTGTGGCTGGGATTAATACTTACATGTATGTTTGAAATGTGTAAAAATATACACTATGTTAGTACATCCTACTGTGCCTGAAAGAATGACACCAATGCATGCGAGGTGTGTAAGTAATACATGGGCCTTGCATATGCTTATTTATCTATTTATTCATTCCATTTTCTTTCAACAGGGTAGCTTACATGGAACTGCTCTTCAAAGGAGCCTTGCAACACATACAAATACAATTTTAGTAAAAAAACACACAAATTTACAGACATGGTAACAAAGAGAAAACACAAACACAAAATTGTAATGGAGAAACTGTACAAGAGTTCTAGTTTCAGTTTTACACAGAGCCATTGAAGAGAAACAAAACAAAAATAAACAACCAAGTCTGGGAAAGATCAGACACATTCATCTCCACACCAGTACATGTTTTGTCAATCTTCCAGGCACAAGATACATGACACAGGGCATTCACAGTGCAGCCAAATACGGAACATGAAAGTCAGGAGATTCTGAAGAACTTTCAGGGAGATTGTGTGTTTTACATTCATATTAATTAGGCAAAAATGATTTCAAAATCAGGAAGATTTTTATATTCCCTTGTCAGCACATACTGAAGGTCATTTTCTTTTCCTAAGGGAGCCTGCTTAAGAGACAGAAAGACTTGGCAGGTCTACTTATGTACATTCATAATCCTGTCAATAATACACTGGAGGAATTAGTGGACACTGACATTGTAAAGCCATCACTTTGCCTGAATCCTTTAGACTTATTTGTATGTTTACTGTAAAAATTGATATTTTTACATGAGAAAATTTTTTAAAACCTAGTCAGCTGGGTAAGATGAACTTCACATGATTTTAATTCTGCAGATTCAGGACATTGGTAACTGGAGTATATGCATGAAAAGTAATTGTCTGCTTTTATTTTTGTGCTAGCTTCTAGTTGTGCAATATTCACAAATATTTCCACTTTTACAATACCTGATTTCTTTTTTTTTTCTCAGCAAGGAGTGACAGTCTTTCTGAGAATGGTCTCCCTCATTTATATCTATCACTCTATGTGTTCTGAGCTGATGTGCATACAGAGTAGGTGTATATCCCTTTATTCTGTCTCTTTCACAAACCCGGTCTAATTCTAGAGACTATCAACAGAAGGTCTTGGTCACACAAGAATACATGTATTTGCAAATACATGGGAGAACACCTTAGAGCAATTCAAAGGGGAAAAAAGTTGGGCTACAAAAGGATTGGAAGTTTGAAAAGAGTTAACAGCCCTGTGAGGGGTACCTCTTACCCCCCTGATAGCTTAGAGAGAGGGTGGGAATAATACCAAATCTCTGCCCCATTAAGCTCTACCATTGATCAGGAAATAGTTCCTCACTTTAACTGCTCTTAACAAAGATTTATTTACCATTGCTGGAATATTTGTTGGGACAAAGCGTTATCGCGGTTAATTCTGAACCATGAAGTTCAAGGCATACATTCTTTGAGGTATTTTACTTGCACTAATGTGTTTTTACTGGGTCACACCTGCTTGGAGAAAATATATAGTGCAGATATAACTTGACATTTACTATAAACCTGACTGACGCTTCTTGTTTCAAACCAGTTTCCAGTAGATTGGTACAGGGAAATCCATAGAGGCAGAGAAAGGCCACAAATCAGTGACATTTCAATCAAACAAGTAAAACTGGTTAGCTTTTGGAATGTCAAGATGTCATCCCATGTGAACTCTTTGAGGTGACATGCAAAACTTGATTTGGTCTACATCCTTGGTAGTCAGTATCACAGCATCCAAAGGACAAAACACACAAAGACATACAATACCAAACAATATAATAATCATCCTAAATGGACAATTTTGGGTATTTGGCTTACATAGTAAAATCAATATATATTCACTTGAGTATAAGAGTCAATCAGGCAATTACAAAAATGTGTTCATGAGGTTTTTTCCTCAGAAATAAGAGAAATGGAAATAATGTTTTTAATCTGTATGACAAATATTGTACAGAGTTAGAGGTCAAATTGTGAGTGCGCTGCATCATCTGTACAACACAGGAATTCAATAAATGATACATTGTATCTCTGATTATATGAAACACAACTCAGCATACCAAACAATCCAAAAAGCACTTAAACAACAAAAGTGGACACTCACATTTTCATTGCAAGGCACACATTTTTCATTTTAAGACTATGTTCCTAAGATTAAAATGACCACATTTTTTTTTTCATCTACCTGTACTTATGAGAAATTTCTCCATATAAGGTTTAAACTATGACAACGAAGAACAGATGTACATTTGTATATACAGCATTCATATGAATTTACTGGACTCCATCTATATATAATGTGCAAGTACTTGGCATGTGTCAGCAGTAACCTCAGCAGAGTTTATTCAAACTACTAGTACTAGTCAAAGGAAGATGAAACTTCTTTTACTTGACAAGATGAACATAATATCATGAACTGCTCTCATTTGACATATTCAAGAATTCATTTTTAACCTCATCAGTTATCTTACTTTTGCAGCGTGCAGACTATTAAATGCCTACTCATTTACTGAAGAGTACTTTTACTAGGCCCATTTACACTTGTTTGGAAAAGTCACTATTTTTCTAAAATCGCGACATTTGGGTGCAAGTTGCTAAGCAACTACACCCAAACGTCCTCGAAACATCGCCAGCCGGAGTGTGATTTTTTTAAACATCGCGATGTTTGAGGCGAAGTTTAGCAAGTGTAAATCCAAGCTGCAGAAATATTGTGATTTTTCATCACGTGACTTTCGGTATCGGATTGCACCGGGAGTTTACGCGCACTCCCGATCCCTCTGTTTTTGGAACATGTAGAGAGTACGTCGGCCGCTGGCCAGAGTACAGGGTACATGCTGTACAGGTAAATGGCCGTTCCTCTGCTCGTGGTCTCTCACCTCTCTGATGAAACTATAGTGTATATGAAAACTAGTAACAAACCTGAAATTCTCCAACCACTTATCATCACCCCATAACGACTTAACCAATTAATGTTCTCCCAGAAATGCTTTGATTTTGGGAGTGCCCATACTGCTTTCGGTATATATTGATTTTGTGGAATACAGGAGTACGTAACAAGTGTCAGTGAAACAATGGTGAGTTCTTGCTGTCGCCTGATGAAATACCAGTCCTAAAAAGCAAACCTACTTCTCACTTTCGTCATATCGGCGAAATTTCATGATCCTCCTGATTGCTGCTTTCATCAACTTTCCCATAGTAAGCTGAAGTTTTACACACCTGCTACATATGTGATCTAATATAACAAGCTATATAGTTTTACCGTAAGTTTACACTCTCGAGAAACACAAATTTATGTGTGCATTGGACTGATAAAATTAAAAAGTCATGGCTCAACGCTGCAACCAGCTAGCTAGCTGTGAGCAAAACAGACTGCACTGCAGTGAATACGAATAGCCCGCGCTTCCACTCGTCTACTGTGTTGAAGAGAGGTAAATTACACATGCGCACTACTGACCAAAAAATCACGATGTTTCGTGAAGCTCAAACTTTGCATGCTTTTGCGCAAGTGTAAACGGTGGAACCAAAATATTGCAATTTTAAAAATTGCGCTGTTAGTAGGTGTAAATGCGGCTAATGGGAGAATAAAAAAGCTAGCTACCCTGCAAGCGAGGTGAGCTGATCTAAAGTTTCCCACAAATCATTTTAACAGCCAACTACAGTATACACTGTAAGTGTGACATATGAGTGATGGCAATGGCAGTATATTTTCTATTGTTAATCAGAGGTTGGAATGAAATACCAACGAATAGAAAGAACAGCATAGAGTTCCGATAATAGGTTTTCAACTTGCTGCCAGTCACATCTCTGTTTATGATGGTACATTTTGTAAGACATATTTTAATAGTTCTACTGGGGTTTGTAGATATCACAACATTTGTGTAGTGCACTACTGTCTGTCAACATGTATCCCTAAATGCTATCAAAATACATTTCATATGATATGTAATATTCTGCATTCACATATTATGTAAAACTGCCTTTGTCTGCAAAATCGATGTTTACATTTTTGTCCTTTTTATTTGATATCTAATTTGGTGTAAAAATGCAAGTGGGTACTGGTCTATGAGTAATTGCCGCCTTTATATCAACAGCATCTCAGTACGGTACTCGCACAAATTCTGTAAAAGGTTCACCTATCACATTACATGAGATTTAAAAAAAAATACTTGAATAACCATGTATTATATCAAGTTTTCAGCATGACAAATGCAACTTTTTGACACTGCACTTCTATGTACTGGAACAATTTGATGGAGGGAGAGCTCTGGAAGCCTCAATCTATTCTACGTGAGTAGGTAATACCAATCACAATGTAGTTCAGACTGCGGTATACGTAGCTTGTTCCTTCCCTACAAAATTGTCCAAAGAGATGGAGACCATCATTTATCAGGGGCTGCTTCATCACAAGTCATCAATTTCATGACTCATCCTGTAGTAAATGAATGGGATACACGATGCAGGTTGGATCAATGGTTGCTGGGTGTGGTCTAGCCTGCTGGAGGAAACAAAACCATGACAGCAGATGGCATGCCATTGATTCTGCATCCCAGACCCACGGAAGGATGTACAGTACATTGTCTGTACATACTAGCTACACAAAGCAATTGCACACTACACAAACCAATCCTTCACCTGCCAACTACACATCTCAGATAATATTGTATACCTGTATGTATAGTATGTGTACGTATAGAGGCCTATTGTTTGTTGGTTTATTGTCTTATTATTTTCTGTGATACTGTTGTAACGTGACACAATATGTACTCTGTTCTATAGCGCCTTGAGTATCTTTTTTAGGTAGAAATGTACGCTTTATAAAGAGTTGCACTATTATTATTATTATGTTGGCCTGTCATTACATGGCTGTGAGATTTTAGTCTAGCTTACTGTAGATTTGAATGTTATTTACTTCTGCTACATTCTAGACTCTAGGCTGATGAAATGTCACACTTGCATCATGCCACTGTATACCATACAACAGTGTGCAGAACGAGATCAAGGCATGATCACTATTAACCCGGTGAGGATGGTTTGATTTTGCTACAACACGCATTTCCCATAGACACCTGCCCGAGTATACTCGGGACTCGTCCTCAACGGGTTAAGTAGCAATTAAGGTTCTTGGTAGCACCAAATAGCCTAAACTGGCAGAAATTGCATTTTACATGTTCTGTACATTGGCCACACAGTCAACACAACAGAAAGAAATGACTTCAGTGAAGCTTTGATAACTCAGGCTGTTTTCACACGTACAGAGAGTGTAATGTGTAATTTAAATCCTGATTCTAATGATGCACAACTAGAATCATGATTCAAATTATGCATTTTGGCCATGTGTATACGTACATGCAATCTGGAATTGGGGAGGGTGATGTAAATTGTAATGCCAATCAAGATTCAAATGCAGTCCAGGTGTTCTCCGATCACAATTTTCCAGAATTACAGTACGAAACAGTCAGATTGACCTCCAAATCTTGTTCTGAGGGCAGGGTTTACTGTGACCTTTCAACCACAGAAAAACTGTGCTCCTCAAATGATCACACTGCAGTCAAAGTGCATGCTACTTCCCTCTCAAGAGTGACTGATGAAGACTTGGAATGAAGCCATACCTCCTCTCCTCTCTCTGAAATTCAAAACTGCAGAATCCGTGAAGCCTTCCTTGGTTATGTGTAAGGGACAGTAATTCAAGTTGTAATTGTACACGTAATTGTAATTCAGCATTGCAATCACATACTTCTCAATCCATGTGGAAACAGCCTCAGACTATAAGGAGCACTGCAACATAGAATATAATGCATTCAATAATTTTCTTTATCCATACATGTACAATGTAGGGAGTATATTTTGTTTTTTTTTTTTTGCAGGTAATCCTCTCTTTACAGAAAATATCAAAAAGACAAGAGAATGGTTGATAATCATTATTGTTTATAGTGCAGTACCAATATACTGTTATATTAAATGGGTTAGTCAAATACCGGTTAGTTATTGGCTAAACACAGTCACGTGATGGGAGCACATTGGTTATGTTCGCCCATGGGCAGAACATTTTTGTAATGTTCTCCCATGGGAAAACATTTTCACGTAACAAATGACAAACGGTACCAAACGATTGAATGATCATATTTTTCACGCAATCGATAGGATGAATTTGCCTATTCCACACAATGTGAAAAGCAGATGACCGAGTAATGATGGTATTTGACTAATTAATCCATATAATATAACAGATGATGATTTTTGTTGTCTGGAACATGTACCAAACGTTCCATCCTCAGGGTGTGAAATGCTATTTCGGGAGGCTAAAAGTCCCTCGACTTCGTCTCGGGACTTATAACCTCCCTCAATAGCATTTCAAACCCTTCAGGTGGAACATTCGGTATGTTCCCTCCCCCGCCAGTCATCATCTACAGTATACGCCAAATATTTCGCGAGGTTTTTATTTTCGCAAATTTCACAAGTCAGGTGCTATTCGCGAAATTAAAGACACATGAAAATATTGACTCTGATCCCGATATGAATGTGCCGTACGCGTTTTCACTTTTCCGTTCAGTACAGGACTCCACGATCGCGAATTTAACCACTCGCAAAATCGTCGGGAATTCCCGATTTGCGAAAATTTAGACTCGCGAAATATATGGCGTATACAGTATATAATAGAACTGCTTTTTGGTGCATGGTTGATATTATTGCCCTGAGGGATCTCAACTCCATGCTATGACCAAAGGAGCTTGCTCCAAGGGTCATAGCATGGAGTTGAGATCCCGTACGACAATGGTATCAACCATGCCCCGAATAAAAGCAGTCTATATCGGTTCTTTATACCCTGAAATAAACTAAAATTAAATCTAACTTGGCCAATCTCGATTGCGCTAGCAAGTTCACATATCGTGATCATCAGGTACTACTAGTATTGCACAGTGATTGTGTTGTGAACAATGCAGCACTTGGCCATGGCCCTGGGATGTAAACGCAAGCATTTAACCAGTAGGTAGTCTGTGTTTCATATACTGTAGACCTCCACACCAAATAAAACTAATTGAAATTGCCTTTACTGATTACATAAATGTCATGTTGCACATCAATGATGGCAGTGGTCCCTACAGCCAGCTGCGACAGAATTCGTAGCTGTAACATTTATCCAATTACACATACTGTCGTACATGCTTTGAATTGATTGTAAGCGCTTTGGGCCTTGTGGGAAAAGCGCACTATAAATAATAGTAATAATAATTCACACACTACAAATTATACAACTAGAATCAAGGCACTAGTTCTAGTAGAATCTACAAGTACACTGTACAATGTTTTACAGATTGTGGAAAGAGTTGTTGTCTGTCTGCGATGGACTTAACACACAAAAGCTAAAGGCCATGCTATATGCCAGAGGGCGTTTGCACTCACCACTTATTCAATCAACACCAACTTTCAGAATACAGCAATGAATATTTGTTTGTTCCCCAAAACAAAACAATACAGAAACAAGTGGCACAGCTGTCATTGGTATACATTGACCAATTCTGGAAAATTAAGAAATATTACACAGATGGCCATTCAATCCAGGAAATCTGATGATACAATCTAAATTTCAGTGAATTTTATTTGCTGTATTTTTAGATGATTACATTCACTTATCAGTAGCCTTCCAGTGAATCAGAAAATGAAGTTTGCTTCAGTCTTAAGCTGTCTCATGAAGGCATATAAAACTCTCTGTAGCAACACATCTATATGTTATACTTTTGACAGTCATTGCACTTTCAGTCAATGCTTTGACTACTACGTGAAGGCAGACACTACCCTAAACCCTTTGAAGACTAGTCTCAAGTAGTCTTGGCTTGGGATGAATGGGAAATATGTGTTATAATATGAAAATCAGTCTGTCTCCTACAGGTTAATTAAGACATATCATTTCCTCGTTAAGTAGCCACTTCAGAAGAGTCCATCAATAGAACATTCATTAAGCCAAGGCAATATGTACTTGAACATGTCTCAAAGCTTAATTATTTGAGTACATGGTGTAAGCGAATAATTCTTACCATATAATCCACTATCAGACATCTTGTATGTTAAAATTTTGTTGAGTTTCTTTGAAAGAAAGGGTAATTATATTAAGTGTACACAAGACGTGATTTTATCATGCCACATGTCATGCAAAAGCCCTTTAATAAATAGCTTGCTCAGTCTGGCATTACGAACCAGCTTTTGAAAATAAATTTTGCACTGTATATCTCAGTGAAAGAAGATGTGCCACAACACTCCTTTGAAATACCAGGAACTGAATAAAGGTCAGACTACATGGACAAAAGATTTTCACCTTTTGGAAGCACTGTGTCCCACTCACAGTCACCCCTTCCACACAATCTGTGCTGTATCTCAGAAATTCATGACTTGATTTCAGTGACACACTATACCACGTGGTGTGCAAGCTATAGCATGATTCAAATATGCAGTTGTAGTTGATAACACACTTCTACAGCATAACTTACTTCCTAGAACCAGAAGATCAGTAACTCAATTAGGTTGATGTACTCCAATGGACAAAATAGCTGAATATAACATGCAGTAATCTGCATACCTTATCTGGTAGGATCAAGACCCCGTTTACAGTGCGAGGCTCGGCCGTGGCCGAGCCGCGGCTGAGCCCTACTTCATTTCAGTGTAAACGTGCAAAAGGCCAAATGCAAGGCCAAAATTGGCCTCGCATTTGGCCTCGCTCTGGAGGTGGTCTCGGCCGCGGCCGAGCCGCGGCCGAGCCCGGCCTTTATTCAGTGTAAACGCAAACTGGGCCAAATGCATGGCCAATTTTAGTCTGGCTTCCAAACCCTCTGCCTGTATATTTCGCTATTCAGGATGTTAACCCCTCCACGTCGAAAACTAGTATAGTTTAAGGTGGTTTTGTCCTGCAAAGGATTTTTTTCCTTCGGCAAAGGCCTTTGCCCGAACGGCGACTTCGTCGCCACGGAATTCAGTTGGCAAAGGGTCTGAAAACCAGACAATACCAAATTGCATAAATTTGTTTACAAGCAGAGCGCCACTACGACAAAATATTGAAAGGTTTGAATTAAAAGCGCGGCTGAGCCCAGCAGTGTAAACGGACAAAATTGCGAGGCTCGGCCGCGGCCTAGGGAATAACACTGTTGTTACTCCATGTATAAAACCTCCTTGGTTATATTCAACACCTTGGGGTTTGTGATATCCAACTGTGTCTTTGCTTTTGTAGAATTTTATTTTGACTGCTCATTGCAAAACAAAAAGATGCAGATTCATGGATACTTGGTGAGCCACAGGCATGAGAAAATTCCTCTTATTCAGACAAGGTATGTTATTTCTTAGAGTAAGGACTTGAACAAAAATCAGACATAAACCTGAATACAGTCTCTGGTCAAAGTCTTACCTGCTGATACAGCTGCCATGCGTAAATGACTTCCCAACGCTTGAGAAGTAGGTCCCGCAATAGGGCCAGTAATTGGGCAGTGCGGTTGGAGATGGAACGTGGTGGTCCAAGCCGCAGATTGCAGGTAGACTCACCACCTGACACATGGTATTCAGCAAACATTTCTGTCATTTTCAACAATCACTCTCTAATGACAGAGTTTCAGTTCAAACTAGTCACACTAATGCTTGCAATGCTGACTTCGCTGTGTTCTGCTTTAAAAGTGATGGCATCCGTTGTGGCAGAAGGCCAAATGTACGATGATATGTTCAGATATGCCCGACACGCAGCATATGACTTCTCAGTCACAACTGAGCTCAACAACCAATGTTAATACATGATGTCTTTACCATGACATAAAAGTGTCCCAGTCTAGGCTGTCCACAGCAATCGAGGCACAAACTATTCAGGGAAAGCATAACATTTCCATTCCTCTCTCACATGTCTTTCTTTGTACGCTTTAGATTAATTAACAGCATGCTATCTAAAGAATCCCGTTGTAGATGACACATGACTGTCTATCAGACAGAAAAATGAACAGTCCATATTCTACAGTGAAGGTAAATATACTGTACACAAGAAATATATTTCCACAAGGAAGATGTCCTGCAAGAATAGAACATATGAACAACACAAACAAAATAACACTGGTCCTTATATGATCCTTATCGTCAAAGACCATGAATGCTGCTTCTCCAAGCCTCCGTCAAACTAAACTTTTCTTGTGATTAAGACATCACATTACATTAAACGAGTTGGGTAAACAGATCCCACACATAGGATGTAGGCCAATACGGCTCCATACATGTTCTGTTCTTGTTCTCTCAAAGTTCAATCAAATGACTTCCTTCCAAATTGTGCACATATCAACCAGGATGATCCATAACATGATCTATAGCATCAAAAATCAGAGTGAAGTAGAAACACATAGAGATCCCTATATCAGGCTATAGAAGACAGGTTCTTGTGGTCACAGGATGTAAAATACAATGCATCTCCTTCCCCGTTCTCAGAGCAGACTTTAACACAAAGTCAGTGACACAGAATTCTGCATTGTATCCATGAACTTCAGTGAATATCACTGAAGCAAAACCTCCTCTTCCACTTGCGGTAAAACAAGTTAGTTTAATGCACAGTCGCATCCAATATATCTGCTCTTCATATCACTAGTCCTTTACTATTTTGATAAATATATGAAGCATACGATGAGGTCACAATGAAATACACTCAATCAAATGCAAAATCTTCTTACTCTCGGACAAAAATCCTCCTGTGATGCGCATGTATTTGTCCATCCGTTTGACTGTACGGCTGAAGTAACGTCTCAATTGTGTATGTCCACTCAATCCAATCAAACTAATCTGATTCACGTGTTGGAATTCCTGCTAAATCTGCCTGTCTACCTTTCCAATATTGACACAGATCCTTTAGAGCAATGTGGATGTATACACAATAGAATCCACAAAATCACAGATGCTCTGATACAGTGCATACAAACACAGTCAGTGGGAGGTTCATGCGAACAGCTGGCATGATGGAGCAGGGGAAACCCATGCACACAGGAGTGGAGGCAGTTGGTCAAATTAACATCTTGATGCCATGCGGCCATTTCCAGCATCCATTTGAATACAAGATGACGGTCATCACAAACATCACCATCACATTTGGGCAATATCCATCCAGAGGAATTCTAAGATGAAATTGATATCATTTTGTACATGATATTACAATCTCCACTCACAGGCGACCAGATAGGACAGATCCTACCGATGGTACCATAAACTCGTGAGGAGATATGCTGTGCTTTCCTTTCCACTCTTCCATGCCTCTCTCTTTCTCTCTCTCAGCTTCTGCCTGCCTGCGTCAGCGACCAACTGTGAATCTCATTTTCTATGCCTCTGCATGCTTCCATCTGCTACAGTATCTAACCAACCAGACTGCTGCTGTATGCATAGCACAACATCCCAAGTTCAGGTGTAATTGAAGTGTAACTCAACACAACAGCAGCTGTCCAATGCAAGGAGTGAAAATTGATTCCAACCACACATAGATGAGTAGTATGATGGGTTCAGTCAACTTATCCTACATGAGTTATGAGCCCTTTACCACGACAAAGGACTTGTTTTCAGACAGTCATCCAGACGAGTGTGACCATATGCTCATTTTGATGGGAATTTACAGGTATGCACAGATAGAGGCAGCTTCTTCAAACTCAATCATGCATCAAGGCTTGGTTTTATGTTAGTTTCAATGAAGTGTAAAGAATAAACACTTTGCTATGAATGCACAAAAGCTACTTGTATTTAGGAGGGAAAATCTACTTTAAATACACGAGTATGCTCTTCATTTGTCTATACATCAATATGCTTTGCTTTTATTTTTTTTTTTATTGAAGGGTGTCACTAAATCAGCTCTCTCAACAAGGTCACAATATTAAGGATTAATTAGCACTCTCAGCTCAACACAATGTAAATACTATCAACACAGGTATGGGAAAAGGTGCATTGTAATATCAACAGCCCACTTAAATTCCTTTCCTGAAAGGTTTCTATACGTTCATCCGATTATCAGATTTAGTGTGGAGGTGTTTTTTTTTTTTTCCGTTTTTTTTGTATCAGTAGGTTAAAAAGAGAAATGCAGCCTGCTTTACAAAAAAAAAAAAAAAAAACAACAACGGAAAAGCATTTGGTTGCCTTATCCAAAGGAAAAACAAGTATGATATCAATCAATAAACTGGTTTACCAATATATTCCATTTAATCTTGGCCTACCTCACAGACATAAAAGGTTGTTCCTGAAAACCAAAAAGCTTGTCTGAAGCTTATCCACCATGCGTGTACACTGACTTCAAAGTATTAAAATGCATTCATGAGTTTATACAAGGGGATGACATAGCTGGTTATCAGCATTCTGAGGTAAAATATCCATGAATTCAGAGACTCTGGTGATGTGCTTGCTTCATTTAAAGTTTCTACTATCACCTTTGCACAAAATATTGCAAGGCTTCTAGAGCCCCTAATCATTGCTCAGCATCACTATATTCTCTGTAAAGTTACACTATTTTATATTTTCATGTACTTGAATCTCTGAAGTGCTCCTGGATTTATGATTATAGTCTCAACCACCAGGTGGATAAGACAGATCCAAGAAATCTATCACATGAGGCCCATTTACACTTGCTTGGAAAAATTGCGACATTTGGGTGCAAGTTGCTAAGCAACTACACCCAAACGCCCTCGAAACATCGCCAGAAAAATCGCCAGCAGGAGTGCATTTTTTTGAAACATCGCGATGTTTGAGGTGAAGTTAGCGAGTGTAAACCCCAGCTGCAGAGATATCATGATTTTTCATCACATGACTTTCAGTATCCGATTGCACCGCGAGTTTACGCGCGCTTCCGATCCCTCTTTGGGACGTGTAGAGAGTATGTCGGTCATTGGCCAGAGTACTGGTACACGGTACATGCTGTACAGGTCTAAACGGCCGATCCTTGATCGGCTCGTGATCTCTCACCTCCCTCTCCCTGATGAAACTACAGGGTGTAGTACATGAAAACTAGTAGCAGACCTGAAGTTCTACAACCACGTATCATCACCCCATGATGACTTAACAAAATAATGTTCTCCCAGAAATGCATTGATTTTGGGAGTGCCCATACTTCTCTCTGTATTATGTACATTGTTTGTGGAATACAGGAGTACGTAACAAGTGTCGGTAAAACAATGGTGAGTTCTTGCTGTCGCCTGATAAAATACCAGTCCTAAAAAAACGAGCCTGCTTCTCACTTTCGTCATAATATTGGTGAAATTTCATGATCCTCCTGAATGCCGCTTTCATCAGCTTTCTCATACTTAGATGAAGTTTTACACACCTACTACATATGTGATCTAATATAGCAAGCTATGTAGTTTTACCGTAAGTTTACACTCGAGAGAAACACAAATTTATGTGTGCATTGTACTGATAAAAAGCCCTGGCTCAACGTTCCAACCAGCTAGCTGTAAACAAAATATACTGCACTGCAGTGAAAACGAACAGAAAAGCGCGTGCTTCCACTCAGCTACCATGTTGAAAAGAGGTAAATTACGCATGCGCACTACCCGACCAAAAAATTGCGATGTTTCGTGTAGCTCAAACTTCGCAAACTTTTGCGCAAGTGTAAACGGTGGAACCAAAATATGATTTTAAAAATTGTGATGTTAGTAGGTGTAAATGCGGCTATCATCTGCATGTGATATTTTTGAATCTATAGGCCTATGCATTATTGCTCAAATCATCTTTAATGATGTTTGTACGAGACTTTACCAGGTACTATCAAGTGAAGTAACATGGATATTGAAATGCATGCAGTCTCATAGATAGCACTTTATATGTCAATTGTTCACTGTAGACCATAGTAAGGCTCTTAAATACCAATAGAATCTTTCTATAAAATCTCATCCTAGGCCAAGAAGCCAGGCTATGTATTATTGTGGGCTAGGCCTTGTTTGGTCTCATGTAGCAGACCCCAAACTAGTCAGGTGTTTAAAGTATGTCAAGAGAGGCGAGGTGGCAAGAAGAATGAATGAGCACTTACCTCTAGCAGGGACATTATACGTTTTGTGGAAAAGAGAGAAAACAGCAGAGACAGATGTGGCAAGGCATACCTGTATGACTAGCTGTGTAGAGCCACAGTCAAGTGAGTGGCAACACAAATCTATCTTTTCGTTTCTCTTCAGTGGTTGCTAGGTTTGACTAGCATAATAATGTTCAGTTTGTTTATGTGACAAGCAATGTATGCCCGATACTACAGGCTATTGATCTCCAGGCAAAAGGAAAATTAAGGATGCAATAGATTAGTGTGAGGAAAACTTGAAACACATCAATTGGTTGAATTGGACATGACAAAACGCTGTCCCAGAAAGCTGTCTGACCTGTTCATGCCTATCCTCCTCTCAGCTCCAGGATGAGTCATCACTATGAATGAAGGAGGTGTGTCTATTACATCTCATTAGACCATGACCTATAATAATGTCACTGACTTTTCACTGACTGCTGGCTGAAGACAGAACAATCACTCAATGAGTCTGTCATGCTGCTCATGTTATTTTCACTCCCTCCCTACATACATGCACTACTGCCTATTGAACAGCCCCCAGTTTTTTACCTTCTCATTTCCTAAAGAGAGTTATGTACCATAGGTCATGGAAGTGAAATAAATGTATATTTTACAAAGAACTGCATACTGCAGTATACAGTTCACCCAGTTTCACATTCACATCAAGTATCTTTTCTTGTCGTTTTGTTGATTACTTTTTCTAATTCAACACCTACAAATAAAGTAAGGCCAAATGCACTCACTGTTCTGAAACAACACAAACCACGGTAATGTTATGTATCATAGGTCATGCAAGTGAAATATAATGTATAGATACAAAGAACTGCATACTGCAGTATACAGTTCACCAAGTTTCCCATTCACATCAAGTATCTTTTCTTGTTGTTTGTTGATTACCTTTTCCAATTCAGCACCTACAAAATTAGGCCAAATGCACTCACTGTTCTGAAACAACACAAACCACGGTAATGTTATGTATCATAGGTCATGCAAGTGAAATAAATGTATAGATACAAAGAACTGCATACTGCAGTATACAGTTCACCAAGTTTCCCATTCACATCAAGTATCTTTTCTTGTCGTTTTGTTGATTACCTTTTCCAATTCAGCACCTACAAAATTAGGCCAAATGCACTCACTGTTCTGAAACAACACAAACCACTGGCAGTAATGTATATATCACACAGTTTTAAAATATGTCTGTATAACTAATCAACAAACAATTTTATAATTGAATTATTTTACTACTAGGTGGAAAACAATCAAGTTTATAAGTGTTCATATAATTGGATGTAGTTTCTATGACAACTGTAAAATGGTTAATCAAACAAAATATCTGGCCTTTTGTGCCATCAATATAGTACCTTAAAACATGGTGAGGTATGTTACATAAAATATGAGTACAAACTGATAGTGAAAAAGTTCAGCATTCAAAGCAATCTTTCTTTCATATCTGTGATAACAATCAACAACTGATAATGTAAACATCAAAAGAATATTTGTTGATTTTTTTTTTTCAGCAGTACATTACACTGACAAAGTATATCCCTTACTCGGCGGGCCATATTTTGGCATCATTTCCATGTATGCTTTCAGCTTTCAAAACATATACCACTGAGTAGATGAGATGCAAGAATCATGTTCGGCAGTCCTAACTTCATTAAAATGCAGACAGAAGTTCGAGTCAGCAACACCAACATTTAGGAATTGCACTGAGATGGTGGGTTCCACACAGTATGAGTGTCCCATCAAGTAGGTCTACTTCAAACAGTATTGTCATGCACTGAGTTTACAATGATTGTATTCCCTGAATTATTCTTAGTGCATGCAAAAGAAACAATGGTTTGGGAAAAAGAGTTTCAAACAAACATTTGACACAAACATAAGAAACATGTGAATGGCTGTGAAGCATACAGTACACGTTTTTACAGCTACAGCCACACTATGCATCGGTACATGCAGAGGCAGAGTTATGTTGAGATAAATAATGTATGAAAACGCCAACACTGTATGGCACACTCCACATGCCAGACGGGGTGCATATTATGTACTCCTGACGTGTGATAAGACTCATACATGTACCTCATAACACAAAATGATATTTACAGTAACAATCTCCACAAAGTTTGCTATTTCAATATATTTTCTCTTCTCCTGAGTGTAAATAGAAGTGTTCAAAACTTAGGTGGCTTCATGGTGACATGATCAATCAAGCTATCATATACAGTACTCTCCGCGTAATCGGGTATCGCTTAAACGGGTACTCCGTTTAATTGGGTAGTAATGTCAAAATCAGTTCCAATGCACATTAACTTTACCTGATAATCGGGTTGTCTCTCCGCATAAATGGGTAAATAATGTTCTTCTAATATAATTTCCTACACACATTTTATCGCAGATAAAACACTTTAAGAAACCATGAATGCCAAATTTTCCACGGCTAATCGCATTAAACATGAAAATACAATTAATGTATGTGTAAAGGTAATCGCAATCTCTACTTAATTCGCAAAGGAGACCGATCATTTGGGGAGTGATTAAACATGAGTTTTCTGAAGACATATTTGTCCGTAAAAAGAGTGTAAATTATTGCTCGTGACTCGGCAATTAGTGTAAGGTACAGTATGTATTATAATGTGCCGTGCAAGCATGCGTGTTCAAGCATACAGTGTAGATGTTTGGTGCAGTGTTCAATGCAATATACATACACACATTGTATGTGTCAACTGTGAATGAGACGTGTTCTTCTGTTAATCGGGTACTCCGCTTAATCGGGTAAGAAACGCTCTGCCCGAGCCTACCCGATTATGCGGAGAGTACTGTATAGCCTGGAGCATGCATTGGTCAGGGTTGTATACTGTATAGTCACTCATATGGTATTAGGCCCGTTCACACACAAGGGAAAAAGTGCGATTTAAAAATCGATTTTCTTATCGCGATCAAAATTTCGAAATTTTTTCCAGTGTGGACAGAAAAATCTCACTAATTACCGCGATCCTTATCGCGATCCAACTCGCACTATTAGTGCGATTTTTCAGAATAATTGCGATTATTTTGCCAAGCGTCGTGTGTGTGAGCACGATCGAGATTCGAAAATCGGTATTTTTAATCCCATCGTTCTTAGCGCGTGCGAAACTCCCAATTGGGACTGCGGGGTCAGTCTTCGGTCATGCAAGATGCGCATGCGCAGTTTGGCCACTGATCGTTCTTTCCTTGCTGCGAAGTGTGATTTTTCCCTGTGTATGAACGGTCGAAAAAAAAAATCGAAATTTGGATCGCGATTCAAATTTCGATTTTCGTTGTTTGTGAACGGGCCTATTGTGTAAGTACATCAATGCATGAACACAAGGACAACATTAGGTATGGTGTTTAAGATTTCACTAGATTTGAGAAATTTGTGAAAATCAATCCATAGCAAAGTATAATGACATTTGTTACACTACTCTGAGACTTTTTATCCCTAAACACAAAATTATTTATATACATTTGTACCATCTAATAGAAGTAATGATACAGTAAATTCAGTCTTACAGTTTAACAAACTGGTTCATTTAAAGGCTATATGACTCGAGAACACTGCTTGAAGTTCCAGAAAAATCATATCTTATCAATTTTGTACTGTATGTCAAGCGAGCTAGTAGTGTCACTCTAAATTGGTGTATAGGCCTATACGGTCAAACCTGTCTCAGTAGATGCCTGCCTGATACGACCTTTTTCATCTGGCCATTGACTCAACTGTGCAATATCAAGGGCAGATCCAAAAATTCAAAAAAAGGGGGGGGGGGAATATTTTTGGTGCCAAAAAAACAAAAAGCACTTCAGTGCGCAATTTTTCCGTTCCTCATGCCACATCTGGGTTTCATCGGCTGACAAGCAAAAAAAAGAAAGGCTTCAGTGCAATTTTCTGCTGCCACTACAATCAGCTGACAAAGACGGTTTCTTCAAATATTAAAGGGGGGGGGGTGCACCCCCTTTCCTTTTGTTCTTATTTCTTTTGTTTAAAAAAAAAACAGCATGCATCCCCCTCTGGATCCGCTTATGAATACCTTCTGGCACATCAGTTGCTTTCACACTCATGTACCTGAAATTAATTGTTTAGAAAAGTAATTTTGGTAACATGATGCAAAAAAAAATCAACTCTTGTGTGTGGACACAGAAAAAAATTATTCATTCTCGTAATACACATTGTGATGCCAATCTCTGTCCTGCTTATATTTTTTTTTTTTTGTATCCACCATGTTTCAACAGACCTTCCCCCAACAACGTCCGGACAACATCTGGAAAACAAAATTGCTTGCCTTAAGCAATAAAACCACAGGAGAGAGCAAGGGGAAACATCTCAACCCGTTGAGGATGAGTCCCGAGTATACTCCGGCAGGTGTCTACGGGAAATGCATGTTGTAGTAAAATCAAATCATCCTCTACGGCTTAACAGACACACACTGAACACCTTCTCTGGGTAGGTTTCCATAACAACCTACCCATTCATGCATGAAGAGGGGTGTCTACTGACAGGCCCCGGATGCGACTACAGTGCTGGCTGCTGCCTAAGCATAGCATGTGTTCATGATCCCGACCCCGTAGATGAGTGGTTACAATCCATGCACGTGATCAGCGCGCTGTGTTTCATTCTGTCTGAACTATTGCACAGTGTATCAGCAGAATGTTATCATGAGAGCTTCTTTACCCGTTACCCGTTGGGAACCTGGTATACAAAGTTCCCATGGCATCAACTGATATACCATTTTCCCAAAATGTTGACGAGAGTGCCTGCTTTAATAGCCTAAAGTCATGTTTATTTGTGCTTTGCTGCCCAGAAAAATAACTTTGACAGAAAGTTTCTTCAATCAATATCTGTTTTCTTTCTGTATGAAATTCAATTGTATCATTTATTTATCATGTATTATTTGCTTATTTGCGCAAGCTCTATACATACTTAACACCTGATCAATACTTTCATCATTTGATGGCACATGTAGTTGACCATGGAAAGGGGATACATGTACTGCTTGACTGCTTTTGCACAGGTGGATTACCAACTTGTCCATTCTCGATCGACCTGCAAAAAGAATCTTGTTTTTGGTCAGATATTTTTCTGACAAACTGTTAAAAGCTACTGAAATCCTTACTTTTGATTGGCTGAGAGCAAATTTGTCCAACAACTTTGTCGGACAAATCTAACACTTCATGAAATGCCCCCAGGTTAACAGAAGGATTGTCAGGATGTTGTCACAGTAATGTTGGGGTATTGTCCTAGCTAGCCTATGGTAGCAAAATGGCACAAGTTACTCAGTAACTTCTGAACTAGGACTATTCAAAACACAGCCCCCCCCCCCAAAAAAAAAAAATAATAATAATCAGCATACACGTGTACAGGAGACACGAGTACAACAAAAGCTATAAAATCATATGTGCCACCAACATGTCTGTTGTGGTCATCAGTCCACAATGCCCATATTTTTGTTGTTTCTTTGAAGCCATTTCTTACAGACAAGTTTTACTTTAGTGACAATTTTCACATCATCAGATTTATAAATTACTCAATACAATATTTGCAAAATAAAATGGTAAAGAATATAAGTGCTCACTTCATCAAACTTCCATGGAGAAGGGAGACAACACAGACACCACATCTTGAGACACTGATCACAACCAGTAGATGAATAAGGTCTTACACCAATAGCTGTGTGCTGATGATGCTGCAAGGTTCACCACAATATTCCACTGAACTTTGCCCTCACTGTATTTCTTGTTGAAAATATTACTATCTCAATTCATACAGATAGTAATGAATGAAAGCTCCCTCGCCTGAAGACGATATCGTCCATGTATGCTTAGTTTCTGTTCCCAAACATTATACTGTTGTTTCCTGCTCACTTTCACTCTGTACAAGTATACCGCTGTCAGGTATGACCAGACCACATATTTTTCCACGCACAAGTCTGGCAAAGACTTTGCCAAGTGTTGATACTTGCTGCAGCTCACATTATCATGCAAAGTTTTGTTACATCCTTCCTGATTGACCGACTGTAGAGTACATATGAAATATCACACTGTTTCGATTAGGATGCACCCTGCTCACATTACATGCCATAAAGCACTTACAACCATACGTTATTGTTTTCATGAGGCTGCGGTGCTCACAGACACAAATAAAACATGATTGAAGATCATTCATATCTTGAAGCACTAGAATCAAAGTTCATAGCAATAGATCGTGGTTCTCATATACCTGATATTGCTGCTGCCTTCATATCTACATTGCACTTCAAACCACTGTCAAAGACTCCAACTGAAGGTGGAGAAGTACTCTGTACAATTACAGCAGGGATTGACAAGACAACTATTTCTTACTCCGAGGATTTATCATCACCAAGCACTGAAATATTTGACTTGTGATTCTTTCACTCACATTAGCATGTGCAGATGAAATCCAAAGACTTTTTTTTTAAAGTGGTATATTACAAATATACACAAGTAGATTTTATCAGTATATTGAACTAGCGTATAAAGCATTCATAAAACACTATGATACCAATTTAAGATTCTACAGACGGCGTAATCAGAAAATTGTCCCCACCACTGATAAATACTGTACTTTCAGACTATATAAAACCTATAGGCAGCTCTCAATCTTTAAAATGCTAATTGAGAGACTCATAGCTTTTACCTCTCTTTACATCAAATTCTACTCTATGAACATCTACATAATCCAATCTTTGCAGCAACATTTTTTTAAATGTGTTTTTGTTTCTAAAGAAGACAGATTGGTGTAGATGCAAATTTCAACCTTCACACATAGGAAAAGTGATATTAAGTTCACTCCTGTTACATTGTGTTCAACATATTCAACAATAATAGTAATAAATGTTTTCCTATTAAGTTATTACAATTTTGGCCAGTAATTCAAAAAGAGATCATTTCAAATCACAAACTCTGCCAATGATTACTGTAAAAGAGGACATTTTCATGCAAGTAACTTTTTGTACTCGGTTGGATAAGGTGAATTTCTCATGTTTTTTTTTTAAATTCTATAGAATCAAAATATAAAAGAGTATTACATACAACAAGCAACAAATTTGTGTTCTCTTAATTTTCGCACTATTTCCGTGTCACCCTAAATATGCAAAATCTTCCATGAAGCAAAAAACTCCACTTTTACAGGGACTTGGTTTCATCTGTAGACTGCTAATGCAGGGTGTAGTTAGTGGTACTGGTGCTACTAGTGCTACTAACAGCTGTTGAGCTGCACATACATGCACTGCCTATGCCGTCCCTCACAGTGGCAGGGCATTAGCGTTATACAATACAGTTTGGTACTGTATTCAAAGACAAAGAAAAAAAGAACTCAATCAAATCACAGGATTTATTTGATGTGGTAGGATTCATTTATTGTTGTGTTATTAATCACTAACCCAACAAAGCACTACAAATTACTTTCATCCACTTTTTTTTTTTTTTTTTTTGGGGGGGGGGGGGGTAACCCAGAGGAGAGCACTTTAACAAATTTAAAAATGGAATACTAGTACTACTGTCCTCTTTTCCTCAGTTTGGTCCTAGAAAGTATCCATGCTCCTCATCTTGTCCTACAAAACCAGGTGTTTGTTTGTTTGTTTTTTTACTTTTTTGAACCTATGCTCACCAAGTTTGCTTTTAAGTAGGTTCCATTATATTTCTCTAAGCATTTGTGCTTAGAGTCACACTGGATATATTGATCGCCATGTTTTATGTTGGCAATACTCTATTGTATGTCCAAGCTGGCTATCATGTATCATCTTATTTTGTTACATTTCATGTATTTTTCATTGAGAAATATGGAAATAAATTGAAAATGAAATTGAAATAGGAATAACTGTTATATTCTCTTTTGTAATTTATTATATCCTTCCATGCACATTTCTCTACCAGCAACACAATCACCACTTTCATTTGACACGTACATAAGAAATGGAAGCTGTCTGTATAAATATGAACAAAATCCACCAACACACAATCACAACGTAGGGAAAGTATTTGTGTGTTTTGTTTTGTTTTGTTTTTTGTCACTTGAGAGAGACAGCAGGTATGTCCGTATGGTCAGATTCTGGAGTGCAAGCTCCAACTGAAATTTGTCATAATTCATTGTCATCACACAAGCGAATTACTCAACAACACAGACTGATTGCTGATACATAAATCATAATACAAGAATCTTCAAAAGTAGAAGCAATGGGTAAATCAGGTAAAATGATCTGTAAAGCTGGGAGACTTGTTTGCATCAAATTACAAAACACAGGCAAGTTTTGAGTAGTGAAGTCCTGTGTCTTCTGAGCAAAGTTTGGGCAGAAAAACCTATCAAAACATATAAATTTCAGGATTAAATTAAAACATGCTGATTTACTTGGATACCAAATGGCAGAAAGTGGATCTTTCTAGTTTTTCATGTCACGCTTCATACAAAAAAAAAAAAAAAGTGCATAGCTTTGCTAGGGTGTGACAGAGTAAATATGCATGAACATACTCTGAACAAGAGGGGGCGCTATTCACAACTTGGCTGTGCAAGTGTGAAGTGCCACATAGATGTAAACATGTTCCATAGCAGCCAACCTGATTATGGTGATACAGCAATAGAATAGTTTTTATGTAGTTTACATAAATACATGTATGTCATATATAGGATTGTAATCATGACTGCTGGTGTTGATCCTGAAGGACTGGCCTTTGTAAAAATATATCCATGTTTAATCTATTTTATAGAGTAATATCACACAAGCAATACAGAGAAAGTTTCATAGATGTAACAGAAACCATCAGAGAGGTGTGACAATCTTGTATGTGTGTGTGTGTGTGTGGTGTGTGTGTTTGTCTGGAGATAAATTCAACCCATTGCATCAATTTGTTCTGCAAGTGTAATGATTTTATGATGATGACATTGTATAGGTGAGGGGAGTTACAGATGCTGAACTATTGAAAGAAAGAACTATTCCATAAATTTTGCACACAATAACTAATGGGAGAGTCAGTAGGCAAAAACATTATCACCTTGTCACCCTGCCCATTGTCACTGCTCCATAAAAATATTCTAAACTTCTAATTCTATGCATTTTTATTCTTATTTAGAATCTAGTCACTCTACTCTTCCTGTTACCCCCTAGCTTCCTTAGTATGTAGAAAAATTTTGTATTAACAGCATCTCATACAACTGATATCACATTTATAATGTATATAATAAACTCTGGGAATTCTATTATTACTTTAAATCCATTCTACTCACTGATAGGACTGAACATAACATCTCTTTTAATAATATTATGAAGAAAGGCTTCATGAAAAAGAGCTGCACACAACACTTTGAACTGTGTGTAACATGATATGGCTGGGACAATTTTCAATATTTCAATGTTAGCTCTAACAGCGGGTCACAGGAAGGCTACTGTACTTCCTACAAAGGAAGCAAATGGGTTTATTTTTCTGCAGGTAGTGTGTTCACATACTGTGTTCACATGTTGTCTGCGCTCAGGTTTCATTTCACATTCTGTGCATCTACTGTGGTATTATCTCTGATAATACACAAAGACTGAGATAAAAACCTTGCCAGAGTGAAACCAGGAAATCTCACAGAGTGGAATGGAATAGCGCCCTCTGACACTGTCAAAGGGAAATGCAACAATGCCAACATACTTCTCCCTCATGGCTATGAAGACAACATTTTCTCTCTAGGAAGGTATAGATTATATCAATAGGGCAGCGGTCAAATTGATCCAGAATCTCAGGATCCTTTAATTTTAACTACAGTTCCCAGTTTTGCTTTCTAAAACTGTTCACCATTCAGTTCATTTATATACAAGGATGTTAAGAAGTTTAGACACACACTTCATTCATCGACAATGATTTAGAGTGCCTGTCACATTCTGTAGACAGGATATAATTCATATTGAGGTGGAATACACATTCATCTGAACAAACTATTTGTGCTAGAGTAGAGATAATCAATCCTGGATGCAGTCCACACCTTCAAGCTTGAGTACATAATAGCCCTTTTTACACTTGTATTTCTTAACCCCGTACTTTCTCTGACCCATGACTATTGTTAATCCCGTACCAATTTTTTCAGCTTTTTACACTCGCCAATAAATCCCGTACTAAGCTCTTGTCCCGGGCTAAAGAGAAAACTGACCTTTTTACACTCGTATTTCTTAGTCCCGTAATTTGTGTGGAGTTTGGGCTTCGTCTCCGTCACTTAACCCCGGATTATTTCTTCGTTCTGTTTACACTTGCGTGCTTGGCACCACAATTGCAGGGCCAGATAGTACGGAATTATCGGTGGGGCTAGCCCACTTTGGCAAAAACAAGCGTAAACAGAAAGTGGGCTAAGGAAAGTCCGGTACCAAAGCCCCCCAGCCCCATCGTTGGTACGGGACTAAGTAAAAACTTGCAAGTGTAAAAAGCGCTAATGACTTGTGGACAAGGTGGTTTTCTATTACAGCTTACTGCCGAAGTCATGCTGTCTACCACATCTTTCACTAATAATGTGATTTGTCACTTTGTTTTCCACTATGACAGTATACATGATGGCTATATCACTGAAACCCATACAAACTGACAACCCAGCTATGTCAAAGCAAGTCTGTTTTCTTTTTCTTTTTAACTTGTTCTCATCACACATAGTTGTTTGCTTGTTAAAAAGAGATCTCAAGTAAGTATTTTTGATGGAGTGTTCAGAATCTTATTATGGAAACAAATGCATCATTTCAATTCCAAATGCTATAAATCACATCACTACTGCACTGCACTGCATACCATGAGCTTGCTACATCATAGAGATATCTCACAGAGAGAGAGAGAGAGAGAGAGGGAGAGGGAGAGAGAGATAGATCTCCTCCGAGAGGGTAACTTAAAGATAATAAAAAGTTTTGGTACCTCAAAAGTTTCCCTGAATTTCCGTGTTTCAGGTTAAAGTACCTTTCAAATAACTAACACTGTGAGACTTACTCGCCCCAAAGTGCTCTCATTTCTTAGTAATCATGCAATTAACTGCGACCAGCAGCCCCATACGCATAGCGACCAGCAGCCCCATACGCATAGCATAATGAGGCTTCGCATTGTAGCATTCAGGATCATGACAGATGTAGTATCGCAGGTAAATATCAACATAAAATCCAAAAAATTCTTCAATTTGAAGACTTACCAATTAAGTTGAAGTCTTGAAAACAGGATTCGGGCAACGTTTGGTTCCGCCAATAGTCCCTTTCTGTTCGAATTGATGACTGAATGTGACTGTCGAGAGGACCTTGGGAGAGCTACATACACTGATTACTACGGCCAGTGCATACGCACACATCACATGCGAACAAATTTCAAATCCACGAACAGATAAAATGTTTGTGTGCGCATGCACTGGCCGTCAATTCAGTGTAGCTCTCCCAATGTCCTCTCGACCGAGTCACATTCGGTCATCAATTCGAACACAAAGGGACTAGTGGCAGAACCAAACGTTGCCCGAGGCCTGTTTTCAAGACTTCAACTTAATTTGTAAGTCTTCAAGTTGAAGAATTTTGTGGATTTTAAGTTGATATTTACCCGCGATACTAAATCTGTCATGATCCTGTAAGCTACAATGCGAAGCCCCATTTAGCTATGCATATGGGGCTGCTGGTCGCAAGCTACTCAGTATACGTATGGGGCTGCACGCTGCTGGTCGCAGTTATCAGGGAGGTGGCCTCTCACCTCCCTGCAGTTATCATGCAATGATGGTTTCGTACAATACGTGTACTACCTCGCTGCCGTACGGCGGCGGCTCTGGTACGAAACCATTATTGCATGATTACTAAGACATGAGAGCACTTTGGGGCGAGTAAGTCTCACAGTGTTAGTTATATGAAAGGTACTTTAACCTGAAACACAAACTAAGACAAGGAAATTCAGGGAAACTTTTGTGGTAATACCAAAACTTTATATTATCTTTAAGCATTATTCACATGAAAAAAAAAAAAAAATCAATTCACTATCATGCGTAGGTCCTGAAACCTACACAACAGCCTGATATTAAACCAGCTATATCCCAACACATGGTAGGCTCCTATTTGTAGCTACAACACCAATCTTTCTCAGGGGAGGTCAGGTCTGATACAAACACTGTGCTAGCCCAGTAGCTGAAAGAGAGGTGACTGACACTGTTGATAAGATCCATTGATACAAGATGCATGGCTGACAGGAAAGGTGTCAGTAATCAATACACACCAGGTAGTAATAAAGGTAGACTGCTGGTGCTGTAGAATAATATGTCTGAACTGCAGTGTGCGTATAACAAGCAAAAACAGTACAAAGGGGTTAAAAAAAAAAACCTGCCTTAGAATAAAGTTCTTTTACAGACATGGTGAATGTAACAAAGCAAAGGCACACCAAATGTGTATTTGTTTGTTTGCTTGTTAAAAAAGAAGTCTCAGATATGTATTTTTGGTGGAGCGTTCAGAATCTTATTATGGAAATGAATGTATCATTTCCATTTTAAATGCTAGAAATAACATCACTACTCTTGAGGAAGAAGATGCAGTTAGTATACAAGAAATGAATGCGAAAAAAATCTGATCAGAGATATATGAGGGTAACAAAATTGGGATTAACCTGTTGCAGGCTAGTCCTGAGTATACTCTGGCACATGTCTTTGGGAAATGTGTTTTATAGCAAAATCAGCTCATGCTCAATTGGTTAATAAATGAAGCATGCCTACTACCTCTGTAGTTACTTTCCAGCCCAAAATGAACCACTGTGTTGTTTGTAACACACACTTGAGTGTTGAATTCCTGAACGTCAGAAATTATTTGAGACATTTTCAACATAATTGATGAACCCTGGCATCTGCTGGCAGGGGGTGAAGGCAAAAACATTCAGGTCAACGGTCAACCATGCTTCCCCACTCTATGAGGTAAGTAGGGGATAATATGAATTTTACAGTTCTCGCACATTGAGGGAATAATCCCAGTAAAGGTTTTTAAAGTCGACCCTTACCCCCAAACTATGATTACTGCAGAGAAAAACAAGAGACCCAGTGGGTCTAGTGCTCACCTGAGCACAAATTTCCCCTTGGGCCATGCTGTAGGCACCTACAACTTCAACCATGCCCAACTATACTGAAGGTTAATTTGCTCAGTCTGGATGACTGTTGGTGGGCTGGTAGACATAAAAAGATTACAGAAGAATACATAAACAGTCCTGAAATTTCATGAATTTTTCAAATTTCACAATAATTCATTCCACAATAATTTCAGTATTCATGAAAAAAAAATTATGGATAGTATGGTACAGGTCTCAGAATTTCCAGATCACAATTAAAATGTACTATGGAATGAAGGAGGCAGCCAATACTTGACACCAGGGGATAGGATACCACTACTTACATTCACATTCTGATAATGATGTAGAAAAAAAAATCATTGCACACTATTTTGATTGAATACATGGAAAGGTTTATTAGCTACACGATGAAATAAAAATAAACAAATTAAAACCCATGGCAGGTTGCCTTTGATTGCAGTTTATTCTGCTTCTTGTCATAGAGTGCATGGAATCCAAAAACAGGTATAAAAATTCATGAAATTACCTTTTCTTCAAACCCTTATGCCTTCATGCACTAAGACAGGAAAGTCATCTGACCAAAGTTTAACATATTCACTTGTGAGTTCTTTGCATGCAAAATTTGGAAACAGTCCAACCTCTGTCATTTGATCATCACTTTTTGTGAATCTATATCCTCCTGACATGGACTGGTAGGTAAGTGTCTTTGCATTTTCAGCTCAAGATACTGTTACTAGAAAGAACGAATGCCAAGAGGAAAGTATTTTCCACTAAGTTTCCATATTCTTTGCATTATGAAACATGCAAATAAGACATAAATCATAATAATGAACAGTAAATCAACAATGCCCTATGCATACCCCAACCCAACTTGTTTAAAAGTGTTGTGCTTGAGCACTTTTCACTCATCAAGCCATATCACTAATCCACATGAGTGCTGGTCCTAACATGGCCGAACAAATGAGGTTGGACTATAGATAGTGCTTTATACAAAGTCTCTATGGAAGATTAACCTTTTATTTCAGCTTTTTAACCCGTTGAGGACGAGTCCCAAGTATACTCGGGGAAGTGTCTATGGGAAAGGCATGGTGTAGCAAAATCAGCCCGTCCTCAATGGGTTAATGGAATACGCAGGTACATACATTTGCTTGGCAACTTGTAGTGCAAGTCTAGAATGTGACAGAAACCCAGTTTTGTGTTCTTCTAATATTCAAACGACAGCTTCATGCATATGGCTGGTATGCAAGTAGGCTGCTGTGTGACTTGATTGTATGCTATAGGTGTGTTGATGCATGTCATTCATTTTCATTTTAAAAATGCCATCAAAAAATTGTGAGATGAACTAGAAATGAAAAGAAACATGTTCTTGACAAGAAAAGACTTACTCAATCAGCAGCACACATTTTTTTTTTCTTTAATACACATGCTACATGTCACTACATATCATATTGTTACTTTACTATTATTATACTGAAGGAGACAAAAACTTCAACTTTTGGTAAATTAGCAGTTCTTGTAATATGCATCCTGAATGATTCAGAATGGTACTCTTTCCATTTGTCTGTACAGAAGATTTGACAAAGTTTTTGTGACTCTGTTCCATGATAAAGGCACCAACAGGCAAAGAATGAGTATGGGTTGGGTATGGAGAGAGGGTGAGTGATGAAAAATTACACCAATAGAATTGGTTCTCTGTTGATACTGTAAACCGATCATATGTACCATAAATAAAAACTAGATAAGATACCAATTCCTCTCAACACAGCTGAATAACTCACCTCAACAACTTCTAAAAGTCTGAACATACTTCATGATGCCATATTCAAACATTTTATTTGTTGCATCAGTCTCATATGAACTTAGATTAAAAAACAAAAACAAAAACACACACATACAACATTTAGTCTCAATCTACACATGAATAGTTTGTAAAAGAAAAGGGAAAGGGATTGAGAAAGGGAATGTTGTGAGGTGAGATGAGACTAGTAAGTCATTGGTTACTAAGGTGTCTGTCAGGTAGCATGTGTATACCTGCACGTATGATGTCCGTGTGTGGCAGTCTGATGACAGCTAAAGAGCGGATAGGGGGCAGATTTATGAGACACAAAGTCATATCATGGGAACTACTTCCAGTGTATGATTTACAGTGAAATCTCATCTTGATAGTACACCTAGAAACCCCCTTTTCTAACTGTCATCACAATCTAGTGTGTGAATACTTTCCTTCAACAACCACATCAACATACTGGTAACAGTTCCTCTTTCAATGCTATACAGACAACACTTTAATACTATCACATTACATGTATGTCATAAGACATGATTCATTACCTATTTATGCTGCCCCCTGACAGCGTTTAACCGCTATTAAAAAAGGTTGAACAATATAACTGTAAAGATTGAGTCTAGATAATAATCCTTGCCTGACAGCTGGTTAAACTCATATTTTTATCAGTCTACTTTAGCAACTAATACACCTGTTTGATATTAAGGAAACTTTAGTACAAGCTTGTAGAATGGTATTTATAACACCTGTGCCAATCAAATCCATTGCAAACAAATATATCCTTTTGAGAAATGCATGATATATCCCTAATGC
The DNA here is from genome assembly GCA_033980235.1 of Diadema setosum. Taxonomy (NCBI): domain Eukaryota; kingdom Metazoa; phylum Echinodermata; class Echinoidea; order Diadematoida; family Diadematidae; genus Diadema; species Diadema setosum. Next base: position 14,476,759 of record CM067070.1, on the reverse strand, counting down.
AGGGCTCGACACTAACTGTGGCCCGGTGGCCCAGGGCCACCAAAAACGCACGTCGCGCCACCAAAATTTCAGAAATGAAGAATTTGGTGGTCTGATTGGGCCACCAAAAAGGTCAGATGTTTGCCTTTGGGCCACCAAAAATAAAAGTTAGTGTGGAGCCCTGCCTAATGTATAGTTTTTCCCCATTTTTCTGTATAATTGTGCTATGAGGAAAAAGATCAAGTCTTCTCAGAAACAGGGTGAAAATGCAGCTAAAACTTACAACTGCACATGCAATAGAATAAAATCTAATCAGTTTATTAGATATTCTGTCACGTTGACCCTCTGTCTTCAATAAATGTGTTAGTATGTCACAGTTGAGAAGACTAGCTCTAAAAATCCTGCTACTGCAGTCAACATGGCCTCAGGGCTATTGCCCTGTTAAAGGTATCCTGCTGAGTTCTCTCCAAACCATCATTTCCTTGGATTGATTTGATTTGTCATATTCCAACAAGTTTCTGGGGAGAATGTAATCTAAGATTCTAAATTTCACATTGTCAAATAAAGATTGTGACCCTCATGTATAGAAACCAGTCCTAAACAGTGACAATTGCAATTCAAATGTGAGAAGATCCAGCTCTTGTTTCTCTCCCCAACCTAAGATAAAATCTAACCTTATGCCATGGTGCTCTAATTGATGCCTCAAATTTCAAATACCATGCTACCAGACTAGTGATTTGCATTTAAAGATAATATAAAGTTTTGGTACCTCAAAAGCTTCCCTGAGTTTCCTTGTCTTAGTTTGTGTTTCAGGTTAAAGTACCTTTCATACATTGTATAACTAACACTGTGAGACTTACTCACCCCAAAGTGCTCTCATGTCTTAGTAATCATGCAATAATGGTTTCATACAATACGTGTACCGGTATATTGATTCTCGCGGTACTGCGTCGAGTCAAACTAATGGCTCGTTCAAATTTTTCAGAGCCTGCTCTGCTCTGGTACGAAACCATTATTTTATTTATTGCTGTCTTGTGTATTTTCTGAGGGTCCCATATCGTACAAGCTCTGCTTCTTAGTGGGACCCTCCACTTCCATCCTCATCCTTAGTTGACTTGTATGATACGCTTTATGTATATATTAACAAAGATGTAAAATTTTGCATCTACTTCTCATTTTCACATGCACATTGTCAAATTACGTTCTGCAAGTATTGCAAATATCCTGTACATATGCAATGTATATATATAATTTCTTTGTTTATTTGATGGAAGTGAAAATAAAGTTGAATCTTGAATCTTGAATCTGAAAAATGGAGTACTGCTTCATATGCTTCCTGAAAAGGGTGTATATAGGATACTTATTTTTAATCCACGACTGCTATCCATATCACAAAATTCACTACTTGCTAATTTGTCTGACAAGTCCAGATGTATGAAACATGCCAGTGAAGTAAATGGTGTATAAATACTGTGAATTGCTCCATCAGAGATACAGAGTATCATGTGAAAGCTAGACTTGTAACATGCGCTCCTGACATTACATGAATGTAACCTGCATCCTAGTCTAGACCACCGCAGTGGAATGGGGCAGAACTGCCACTTGACCCAGGCCATCAGTGTGCTGATGGGAGATCAAGAGTCCCTTAGTACAGCAGCTGAGTTTCTCTGAGAGGATCAGCTCTGTGAAACCAAAGCTGTCTGAACCTTTGGTCTATAGATCCTATACCTACTGTACACTTGTATAGGTTGCGATTCTGTAATGCTTCTGTACACTACAAAACAGGGATATGGATGGCTGTGTGTATGAAGAATTGAGAGCAACAACTGCATTTTCATACATTTCTTATTCTTTCTGATGTTTCTGTAATAAATTATAGGTCCAGTTTAACTTTGGGAGCTCAGTGATTAAAAAAAAAAAAGATTCAAGATATCACATTTGATGCATAGGACATGTGTAGGTCTGTTGTATCACAAAACATCCTACCATATAAAATTTTTGCAATAAAGCCTAAAATATAAGGAGATATCAGTATTTTTCTCAATAGGCCTAAACCATAACTGTAGACGGTTTAGTCTGGAAACATTTTATAACTATTGTTCACATTTTGTGTATTTAACAATATTTAACATCAATAATACAGACTCAAATTTTTACAGTGGTTGTTTCTATCCCAAACTCACATTTTAGAACCATTTTAAAGCACTAATGCTGGTTTTTTTTTTTCATCTGCAAATGGTAAATTATGCCTTTAAGTGAGAAGATTTTGATGGCTTTTACTAACCATATGAATAGAGGCTAATAACAACACCATAGATTGTAAATATGTATTTTTCAAATTTCCAACATTGTTTCTGACACAATCACTGCATCCCCCCCCCCCCCCCGAAAAATAGAAGAAAAAATGCATCACAGTTGGTCTAATCCTTTGTAATCTTGTGAGCCTACAGTATAACACATTGCTAGGAATATTTTTTTTTTTTTTTTTGACACAGCATACATTTGTACTCATATCATTGTAATAAGGGGTGGATTAAAAAACATATTGACAGGAAATCATTATGACACTGTCTCACTGGAAGAAACTTGCTGTGACTGCCACGACTCATGTGAACCTAAAGACCAAGAAATGGCTTGTGCTTTCATCAAAAAGGTGACTCTAGGGCGACGTCCAAGACATCTGCAAACAAGGTGACAACTTATTCACCCCGAAGTTGCAGAGACGTCGCCGCAATGTCTCCAAGATGACTTCTCAGTTGTGGACATGTGGTGCCAGTAGGTCAGTACTGGAACTTTGCAATGTTGTGGAGATGTCTCAGAGACCTCATGGGCAAAATTACAATTTTGACTCTCTCACAACCTCCAAGAGACCAGGTTAGTTTCCACGAGATGTCAAGGAGACGTCTCCGTGACCACTTTGCGACAAGTGAGGCTTGAGTCGCCACCAGGTCACCACCTAGTCCTCAAGCCAATGAGAAATCCACTTAAGAAATCACACCCTGTTATGTGATGATCAGCAGCATTGACATCTGTTATTCACTCTGGTTTGGAAGAAGAGGTTTGGTCAACCCAGCAATGCCCTGCTAACACGACCCACTATATCCACTTATGTACCAGTATGAAACGATTCAAGCTCAAAATAAAATAGGAATTAGAATATTCACAACCATTCAAGACAATAATGCTATACCCACCAAAAAATATTCATCCACACAGAAATTGAAACAGTGTAAATCTGTATTTTTTTTTAATGTAACATTCTAAATATCATAAATCCTGATGTCATACATCACAAATATATATAATGTGTGTTTGGGGGGGGGGGGTAACAACACACAAATCTGAGTGCATTTAAACGCAGCACAGCTTGAACGGTTACAGTAAAACACAACTGTGTCCAATTTCTATAAAAGTTTTTCAGTATAAATGAAACGGAAGTTCCAGACAAATTCAGACATCAATAGCTACCAGTAGGTACCTAATCAGTGGAAAACAAAAACACAACCTCAAAGTGAAATTGATAACCACCATGTCAGTTTGACGATAGCTAGTAGAAAGCACTGGTGAATGGTGGTGAAATTGCTCTTTATATTAGAGTTCATTCACATGATGCTCATCATCTTGATGTCTTAAAATATGAGCCGTTTTATCATAAAGTCCACTAGTAAAGTGCACTGCATGCAGTGATCTCTGTTTCATGTATGGCAAGTTTTTGCCAGAAATTTGAGCAAGAAACAGACAATGTACGGTACTGTAGATACACTGTCAATTGCATTCAATGGGGGACTGAAAACAAAGAACTGTACACAATACAAAACACTCTTGTTAGGTTAATTGGGAGCAAACAATTTGTGATGTTTCATTTGGAAGATGCATTTCAGTACTCATGTGGAACCAAGCTTAACCACAATTTTGTTGATACCTGCACTCACAGAGGGGTGATCACAGATCTATCCACAACTTGAAATCTTGTTGTCAGGAGCACTGATTGCTACTTGAAGATAACAAACTATGGCTGCGTTTATCATCTTTCCCCTGTTTGAAATGGCTTTCAAAGCCCTTTAGAAACGGCTTCCAAAATAGTTCCGTTTATCAACTCATCGCGAACATGAAAACTGGCCTTGTCACTTCGCAGCTGCATTGTGCAATTTGACCCGAGGAGAAGGGGTCATATACGTTTCAAAACAGCTTTGCGTTTATCTTGCTTCCAAGGGCTTCTAGAAACAGGTTTCTGGATACCTGTTTCGGAAACCTGTTTCTGAAAGCACAAATTTGCGGCTAGGCTTTCTGAATCCCATAATCAAAAAAGCTTCGCATTTATCATCTCGCAAAAATTCACTGAAAGCCGTTTGGAAAACCTGTTTCTGCCGAGAAAAAGAGTTGATAAACGCACCCTATGACAGCATTCACAGTCCATAACTTTGAACTCTTCCTCCCTTCAGTCTTCAAAATGATCAAAGTTGCCCTCTACTGTCAAGCTCAGTTTGAACCCAACTGGTTATTTGGAATGATATGTATTACAGCAAAATATCTCCTAAACCCATTGAATATTCCAGTATACATGTATATCTACACTTTGTGTTCATGCTTACATGTACTCAAACTGGAACAGATTTCTACCAAATCAATACTGCAGAAAAGAAGCAAGTGCAGTGATACTGCTTCCCTGAGTTTGATACAGTGACTGAATTTCCCAGTAGGGATAATACAGAAATCAATAATTGGTCAGGAGGGAAGGTTGCATTGTGTAGGTAAGGCGAAGGTTATGACACGCATCATTAGAAAATACTGACTTGTAAACAGACATGGGAGATGCGAGGACTGATAAGGGGCACGCTTTGTACCTCCACCTCATCCATCACACATAATACAGCTTTGACTGACGACTGAACACTCACGTTGCCTTTGTTGATGATTAAAAACCTGCCATGTAGCTATGCCATTCACTCAAAGAAAAAAAACCCAAAATGTGACAGTGACCTACTTTCACATCAACTAGACAGTCCTGTAGCCAAAGTCATACAGATATATGGATTATTTTGCTATGTGAATATTTTTACAATTTTTCATTCCACTAAACTAGTCCCAACCTCCTCCCTCCTAACATTACAAAAATGCAAAGTGCAAATATTTTGGGAGAGATATGTGCAGGATCACTCTCATTATGGTGGTAACTTCTGGTTCTCAGTAGGATACACCCATTTCTTTCAGAATGTGAGAGGCTGCTGAATAGACCCAATGTGACTAATCATTAAAAGAACCATAAATACTGACCACTAAAATAAACACCTGTAGATTTTATGGGAGAAGTAAAAATAATGTTGATTTATTACCATTTCAAACTTCTTTTCCCATGGTCAATACTTGCAGCAGTTAGCTGCAATAGTTAAACACAACCGTGTTTTCAAATGCATTTAGAAACATTGCTATGAAACGCAATTCAAAGGGCATTTTGAAATGCAGTTGTGACCGCGATCACCTTTCTGAGAGTAGATAAATGCAAAGCCGTTTTGAAACACGTTTTTATCTCTGAGCTGCCAAGATCAACTCACAGGTTACAATACAGGCTTCAGTTGACCTCCATCTGCTTTCCTGGTCGATTTGCGCAAAGCAGCTGCGCAGTGACAACACTCAAATTGCGATTCGATGATGGCTAAATACACACGGCACCCCGAAAATCATGTTTTAAGCCATGTTCGCAAACGCCATCCAAATGCATTTTGAAACATTGTTCTCTCTCTTGAGTTAGATAAATGCAGTCGAAGTCAGTTACGGTCAATGGAACATTCATGTACAAAACCCAATAGGATCATCAACATCCTAATTCCTATCTTACCTGAATCATTTCCGAATAATTCACATTACAGAAGAATTGTAATAATCTCTACTTAATCATTTCAATCTCTGTAATTCTTCACACTTTCTACTTTAACAGCTTTCACATTATTGCAGAAAAAAAAAACATAATGCCTCCGGCACCACTTCGTGGCGGAGGCATAAAAAGATTGTGACATGTTAATACGTTGTACATCATTTCCATGTTCAGGAAATAGCTAGTCAAAAATCATACCATGCAACCTTACCTCAGCAAAATAGACGGGGCGCATCCCAGGGGTGAGTTCCCTTGCCATGTTTGAAACCCTCCTGGCTGAAGATGGGTGAAGACAGCGACAGCCTTCCAAGAAACTGTCACTCACTCAGTTGTGAATATATCATACATATTGTACAAGTGCTACTATAAAGCAAGTTGACTGAATGATTTGAAGGAATGCTGTAAATCAGAATCACCCACACGATGTTCTTGTACATTAGTGAGTGAAGTCAGTGGTCACGATATGCAAAGCTTACAACGGTCCTCTTGTTTCCTACACAGTCTGGAGAGCTGTGCCATGGAGTGTTGGGTTTCAGGAACCACATGAAATCTATCATGCAGTGGTGTAGTCACACACAATGACGGAAATGCACGTAAACAGCTCACTTATTTCAAATTTAAACGGTGAGTGCAACAAGTATTCCTTTGAATCAAAGAATCCAGTCACAAGAAAAATACAGACACTGGGGAAGAGAATTCCAATGAAGCTCAATCCTGATTCCTCATAGGAGATCAATAACATTCATCACCAAGAACAGACTTGACCTGAAGGTGTCATGTCTTTCAGATACATCACAATATTTTCCACATCTTGCACACCTCTCATAAATCTCCACATCCAAGGAGTTCTCAGGAGAGTGAGCCATTAAAATTGGTGAGCAGTGGCTATATATCATGACAGAAACCTCTTCTTATACACAAGGTCATCATACACTGCAGATTACAAACTGGAATAAAAAACACATGGAGAAACAAAAGTTCAAGTACTAAAGAGCATTCTGTAGGTGACCCTTTCACTGTGTAACATAGCAACCTTACATTGCTGCTACTTAGCATACTGCCCCAATCATCGCAATTGATGTCTGCTCAACATAAATACGAAAGTAATCTCTTGGTGATGCAGCGAGAATGATAAAAGTGTCTTCCGGTGAAGCTACCACTTTGGCATTGGGCCACCCAAAAGATAGTTCATACATTCTGTAATATTTACAAATTTCTGAGGACAGTCAAAAGATTGTCCTTTAATACATAACTATGTCAGGAAGGATGTCCTCAAACTCAGTTTCACATTCAGGTTATTTTGGTATTCCTACACAAGGACTACAGGGGTGGCTGTATGTGTACTCAAAGCTGTGTGAAGCTGCAGACACTGGATTCAGATTTTTTTTAGAGTGGTTGCGATTATCAAGCTTACCTACTTTGAATATTTTGCAAAATTCTTGTGAGCAGTATCTCAGCTTTATTCTAGTAAACTTGCACAAAGCTTTTCCTTTCAGACAATTATACGGGTAAAGTGTCATATAGACTAATAAATGACACAACAGATGTTTCTTTCATTGCTACATTATACTCTGGAAAAACCTCCTTGGAGTTTGAAAGTTCCTTGACAACAGACACATTCAAAGACAAACAGATATATAATCATGTAAAACTTATATCAACATGTTTTCAGTAATTCAAAGAAGCACTTGAATTTGTAGAAAAGTACAATATACATTGGCAGACTAAATTGCATTGAATAAAATCAATTATAAAACATCAAATCAGTAAGGGTTTAGTACAACTGAATAACTGGCAAGAAAATTATAATGAACATTTATACATAATCACATATGTTGGCATCCTAAATAGACAAAGCAGACCATTCTCTATTTGTTTTATACAATACCATGGATGGGCCTAGTCAAAGCTTGAAGCGATGACAACCATTTCTTGTGGTGAGGTGACTGCAACATGTGAATTTCTTTATTCCTCTACAAACCACCAACTCAATTTGCTATTGACATTCATATTCATGAACAGGTTGCCTGTGGTAGAGAAGGAATCTTCATATTTGATGACGACACTGTGCACTATCATAAACTACTCCATGGTATGTTGGCAAATGTTCTGATGAGCAGCTGACAAATTACGTAGTAACAATCTGATAAGGTATGTATTAATAGTGCTTTGTTTCAATGCCTCCACTAAATGTAATTTTTGTCTTGAGTCACATGGTCCTTTCAAAATAGAGTAGTCCAATATCATGTGTATCAGCCTCCTTAATGGGAGACAAGATGTGTAGAGACTACTCCAGTCAATCAAGATGTGACAGTCCAGTGTCAAAGAGCATGTTGGTACACTTTAGTCCAAGGGCTGTGTGGTGAGTAAATAATACAAGTCCCTGCTACATGCAGCTATGCAGTCGTCATTAGAGATCTTCTTGACAGAGTGATGATGAACAAAATCTGGCAATATTCCAAGATCAAGTTTTCAGCTCCCCATGACAAAGGCTTCTGATACTGTGCATATTAATAGCAAAACTGGGGTTCTTAATACTTTTGAAGATAATGTTCTCAGTCTTGCTACTGTGCTGCAACACGGCTAGTTATATCATGATAAGGCTCATGATCTCAAACATCCTGCCTAGAAATCACACAACTTTATTTACAAAAGGAACATCAAAACAATCCCGTACAGGTCCAGTTCATGTTGACTGTAATGATTTCCAGGTGATAAAACTCCAAGAAATTAAGTGTCATGCATTGGAATACACAGTGTGTTCCTTTATTGTCATCAATTTGCTCATATACAGTATTTTATCTAGCCTTCATATCTTGGCTTGGCAGTGAAACTCCATGGCATCATTCAAAATGATATCCACCACTGAAGACAGGAATACTTCAGTTTCATCAGATGCAGATATGCTCATCATACAGTCACTGGATCAGACATTTGAACAAACATAAGATGGCACTGGCAGTGTTCCAACTCCACTCTCAAAAGGCTATATACTCATAGCTCTCCTAAAATGTCCATACCATTGGTACATCCAATAAACTACAGAATTGCATCCTTTTGCATAGTGTCAGTAGGCATTTCCAAACAGGATGGAGCACTTTGCAATCCTATCCCAGCATCCTTCAGAACAGACCCCCACATAACACTCAGCTGGTAGTCTTGTTTCCATAGATTCAAGTACACAATTCATGACCTGAGTGTTTGGGAAGGTCATCAGCAGAAAAACAAACAATCAGAACTTCTGTGAATCTGTCACAGAGGCGGGTGAAGATCAGTTTATTCTCTTTCTCATAGTTTCAACAAGAACTGAGAAGAAGTCATTACAAAGTCCCTTACACACAAAAAGGCTGGTTTGTCTCTGTTAAAACCTTCGACTGGTTGTCTGAATTTCTTTCCAACTTGGGTTAAAGATGGAGTAGCTGTACATGTGTGGGACATATTTGTGGACCTAGACCAGGTTCATGCTCAGTTTGCACTGCACACAAGACAGCTCCTATGAATGCTAGTCATGGACGGTGTCTTGACAGATGGCTGGCATTTGACGAATCCTTGATATGGAATCAAATCACTCAGCAATACAACCACCTTCCAATCCAAGTCAAAGCCCTACTCCTGTTGGATTTATACCATGGCAACTCACTGCAAACACAGATATCGAAATCATACCACCTGCCATGGTTTTGAGAAGGCAGCATGCATCACATACAGTTCGACCTCGATTATCCGGCCATGTCGGGACCGGCGCTCAACCGGATAAACGAAGTGGCCGGATATGGGAGACACAATGTTAATGTACATATAGCTGCCATCCAAGCTGCCGTCCCAGTGCACTGGCAGCTAGGCAGGTAGCATACCCCGCAATGGTGGTGTAATCTATGCGAGCCTGCGCAAAATTGTAGTCCCTTCTTCACAAAAATAACGTATATCTTTATGTGAAAATCATACATGTTTTACCTCATTAGATATTGAGAAACCTATCATGCACATCTTATGAAATTAGTGAAATAGATCCATGAAAGTCACTGTTTTTTCTCAATTTTTGGATGAAAACAAAAAGTCCTTCACTGCGTGAACGCGTCCGGCTAATAGAGATTTCCAGATAAAAGGAGGCCAGATAATCGAGGTCGATCTGTACTATGCTTAAAATCATGATCACTACCAAAATGCTGATGGTTCAAAGGGTGCTTTTTTCAGCTTACCTCTAGCACAGAATTCAGGTTTTCAAACAACTTTCAGGGAGTTTTTGGCAGTTAATGAATGCAAAGCTGTTTTGATTATGGAGTAAGAAATGCATTTCTGAAACGCCAAATTAAGTGTGACTGGTTGATAAACACAGTCATTCTGAAACGTGTTGACTGCTCAGACCTGCAAATGCAAAACACTGCTTACTACACAATTAATATGCTCCTCAGGTCAAACTGCATGATGATGGAGGGAGCCGTGCAGTGACAAGGCCTCCCAATCGACTCACAACAGAGTTGATAAACGCAACAACTCGGGAAGGCGTTTCCAAACGCATTTTGATTAGTGGGTATAGGAATGCATTTCAAACATAGGATAGATGATGAATGCAGCCTTTAGAAACCCATCCATGTGTGTAGTAGCATTTTTTTTTTTATTTTTAGAACATTCAGTTGTTTTCACAAGTTCTTTTTTCTTTATTTTGTACTTCACCATATGGAGTAGTGTTCTCTTCACTGCAAAGTGCGGTTGTAAAAAAAAAAAAAAAAAAATCAACCAACCAACCCTATTTTCATATGACCCGTTTAGCCAATACAACTTTTTTTTTTTTGTTGCTTTATCTAGGAAAAAAAATTCATACAACCGTGGTTGGGGGCAGCAGTGACTTCAGACTGCTACCTGTAGCTTAGCAACCTATTTTAGGGAGTGGCTCATGAAATCACTCACCAGCATCACAATGCTTTTCTTCTAGATAAAGAATGGATTTTATGTTTCATTGTGTTTCTTTCTGGCACATTTCTTCAGAGATTTAGAAACATCATTTTCCCTGAAATTTGCTCCCTTTCATACTTTTATGTATATGGATCGATCTAAATTCTAACAAAAAGCACAATAACAGACATGCCAATACAAAATGCTACAAATAAAGCTTTTAATCTATAATTCAGCGTTTGGGACTTTGATTGAATGTTACAGTTTATCTAAAATGTTCCCCTATGGACCTCATGGTCCTAAATGCAAAATGTACAATGTAATTTAAATGCCAATGAACATATCCCTCCATAACACAATGGCTGTATTTATTGACTTTCCTATGTTTGAAACAAATTTCAATACCCACCATCAAAACACATTTGCAAATGCCTTTCATATCACGTTTCTTGAGGTGTTGCATTTATCATCTGTATCGTGAGTAGATTGGGAGGCCTTCTCACGGTGCAACTCTATTGTGCAGTTTGACCCACGGAGCAGAGATGTGTAGAACATTAGCAGTGGTTGGTGTTGGCAAGTCTGAGCTGTAAATGTGTTTCAACATGACTTTGTGTCTATCAACTCTACAGAAACACATTTCTGGCTCAAACATGCTTGCGAGGGCACTTTTATCGGCAATTCAAATATGTGTTTCTCACACCATAATCAAAACAGCTCTGCCCAAAACTCCCTGAAACTTGTTTGGAGACCTTAATTCTGCACCAGAAGTGAGTTGATAAATGCATCCATTGTTACTTTGGCATGGATGTGGTATGTGTGGCCTACAATCATCACTGCCAGGTATCATTCTTTTAACACTGACTTTCACATTACAGGTGGCTCTCACTCTCCAGACTGTGATCCAAGTTTAGATATGAGAGAGAAGGAAAAAGGTGATTGGCCAAACTTCATCCAGGAATGATGGCATCCACCAGCTACACACTCCTACACCATTGTAGTCCTAGCATTCAACGCTCATTACATCCAGGCAGTATTCCTTGAGCATGGTGAAATATTCCAAGTCACAGCATCCATGCCACAGTCACTAGATGCAGAAAGAATTCTTTGTTGCAATGGCAATATGTATGTAGTAAACCTAATGACATGGCAGTGCTTCTCTCCTGCAGTAACAACAATGCATTCTGAGCACACAGGCAAAATCCATGCTCCTTGTGCATGCAGACTGGCAGCGTATCAAATTGCCATGGAAACACATTACCCTCTCAGGAGGTATTTCCCTCATTGAGGCATAGGGAAAGCTAACAAGAAGCACGATCTCATCACTGAGGTAATCAAATATTGATGTAACCAATGAGAGACTATGGAGAGGAAAGAAGCAAAAGAGAAATGTAAGACAACAAAGTGTTTTAATTCCAGGTTACCAAGAAAGCTAATCTATTGTCAGGTGATATTAGCATCCAAAGTAAAGTACTGTCATTAGACAAACTTTGCTTCAAGGATGGAACAGATGAAGTATTCATTTTTATCTCAACATGTCTACAACAATCAACACATAATATAGATGTGTTTGTATTCATGGACATGCACAGTCTATTAAAGTACAAGTCATCTTGAATTACAATAACCCTTGGAAGATCCATCTGATACAAATGTATGTATCAGACATATTAATGAGGAAACTGGCTTTATCTTAACACTAGTTTTTGACATTGCTAGTTGTATGTAATACGTTAGATATGTGTGATTTTAATGCCTTACTATAAAAAAATCACATAACTTCACGCTGATGGTAGAAAACAGTGCATATTGAAATGCATGGGTTAGTTGTGTGAGACTAGTGCCATTTGTTAACAAATCATTACTACTCAGATTTCACAGCTTTTGTGAGTAAAGCTATGGTTTTGTTTGTTTGTTTATAGATGGTATGATTAGTCAATATCAGGACCATCAAAGTATTTAAATGGCTCTTGAGGTGAATTCCTCATCCAAACCTGCCTTGACACCCACAAAAAATAACTTATTTTGTTGAAATATGAAGGTTTTAAATGCATTCACCTCTGCTGAGGAGGTTATGTTATTGTCAGCACTGGTTTGTCTGTTTGTTTGTCTGTCTTAAAAAGTTAGCAATGGATTTTGTTGACATTTTGAGAAAAAGTTGGTAATGGCCAAAGGAACAGACGATTGAATTTTGGTAGTGATACAGATCACCGTCTGGATCTAGGAATTTTTAAGAATTTTTTTTTACTGATACTTTATCATTGGGAAATAGGGCCAACACATGAGTGAATTCTAGCTGTGTGTATCAAAGTACACTGAGTGTGTGTTTGAGGCACAGCAAGAAGCTGTTAGTAGAGACACTGGAAAGAATACTTTATCATTGGGAAATAGGGCCATTTTTAGCATACTGTACATATATGTAAATGGGTGGAAATGAGCTGCTTGGTGGAAGTCTGTGCTCTCCAAGTGCTTTCCCAGTCACCAGTTGTTCTCTCAAACTACACTACATCACTCGCCATGGTGGAGACAAAATTGCTATCATTCACTGTCAAATTTTCACAACTAAATTGCTGGAAGTAATAATGGTGGTTTGCAAATAGTCTGTGGATTGTGCAAATTTTGACTGCGTAAATATAACAGAAATGTAGCACCAAATGGGCTGTATTTATAAAGCTTTGGAGTACAATTTACAGCCCATTTATGTGAAGGATATCAATGAAAAGTCTAAATAAATGAACATTAATTAATAACAACATCATCAAACAAGAGACCCGCGGGTCTAGCACTCACCTGAGTATCGCAAGTTCACCTTTCACGCAGTCACTAATCTAATTTATTCACAGCTCTACTAAAATTTGACCAGGCATTCTCAAGTAGAAGATGAAAATGTACAATAAGGGCCAACATTTTTTAAGATTCCTTAATTGGGGGGGGGGGGATTGGGGCCCCCTGGGGCCCTCTGGGTGGGGCATGGTGCCCATTTTGATAAATTGAGATCCTGACTCCCTAGGGATGCTACCAGCCAAGTTTGATGAAAATCCATCATGAGGTTTTCAGGAAGAAGATGAATGTACAATTCAGGCCCCCATTTGGACCTTCCCAACCCCCCCGCCCCAAGAGGGGCACCCCTGGATCTGCTATGAACAAACTTGAAACTACAGTCATTAATGTACTCACTCATAGTATTATCTTAGCTCTATAACTTCTGATTCTAGAGAAGATTTTTAAAGATTCCTTCATTTTGGGAGGTTTGGGCCCCCATGGGGCCCCTGGGTGGGGCATGGTGCCCATTTTAACAAATTGAGATCCTAACCCCCTAGGGATGCTACCTGCCAAGTTTGGTGAAAATTGGTCATGTGGTTCTCAAGAAGAAGATGAAAATGTACAATTTAGGCCCCATTAGGATCCCTCCCCACCCCCCTCCCCTGGGTCCCAAGGGGGGCACCCCTGATTCTGCCATGAACAAACTTGAAACTACAGTCATCAATGTACTAACTCATAGTATTAATTTAGCTCTATCACTTCTGGTTCTAGAGAAGAAGATTTTTACAGATTCCTTAATTTTGGGGGGTTTGGGCCCCCTGGGGGTCCCCTGGGGCCCCCTGGGTGGGGCATGGTGCCCATTTTAACAAATTGAGTTCCTAACCCCCTAGGGATGCTACCTGCCAAGTTTGATGAAAATCGGTCTTGGGGTCTTCAAGAAGAAGATGAAAATGTAAAAAGTTTACGCACGACGGACGACACACGACGCATGACGGACGCCGGACGAAGGGCGATCGCAATAGCTCACTTGAGCCTTTGGCTCAGGTGAGCTAAAAATCTTATCACACATTGGAGGCTTCTTCTATTCTGCCTCTGGACTGTCTTGAGGACTATAATAGGGATATCAAACAGGAGTTACTATGGTGAGCAGGGACAAAGTCTACAGATTGAACCCAAGGAATAGAGGTAATAGTACTTCTCTTCTCCTCATACCGTTGATCACTGTGCTGTGTTTAGCAACCTCTCAAGTAAATAAGGCTCATAAACTTCTCCTGATGAGAAGCATCCTACAGCATTCAAAGGCAAAAGTTGACTGGATCACTGAAAGGTATATCACTAACCAAAACAGTCTGTTGAGTCTGATTTTCCGTTTATGGCTTGGTAATTTACCTTTGGTGTGCCATGGTCTTTTCCTTAATTTATACAGGACAGAGTACTAAAACTTGGAACACTGACTATCAATGAATATACTGGTTCAAGTGATTGCTAGACCATGTCGAGTCAATGATAGGGCTTGAATATTTCAGCATTGACTAGAATCTCTGGTGCATGCACCCTTGCCTCATATCAATCAAAGTGTGGTGTGCATAGCAACTGCAAAACAAACTACTGTATAAAGACAGGAAGAAAATGAAACATTGATTCTTTATCATTTAATAGCTACGATAGTTGCAAGAACAGTAGAAGTGGAATCATAGCTTTCTGAGGGCTTGGACTGGTTTGCATTACACTTTGTTTTTCATGCATAGTTCATAATTTGAACTTAAAGGACAAGTCCACCTTCATATACATTAGGATTGAGAGAATGCAGCAATATTAGTAGAACACATCAGTGAAAGTATGAGGAAAATCGGACAATCCGTTCAAAAGTTATGAATTTTTCAAGTATTTGCGCAGTTACTGCTGGATGAGAAGACTACTGCAGTATATGATGTCACATGCGTACAACGATATAAGGAAAATAAAAAGAGAATTTCACAAAACTTTACTTTTTGAATAAAGTGCACATTTCTTGGACTTGTTCCTGATGTATGTTAAGGTTAATATCATTCCCCCTGCATTCTGAAAGAGAGAAGTCGAGTTTTCTTTTGTTACGCGAGAAAAATGGAAATATGTTGAATTTTTTAAATTCTTTCTTTATATCGTTGTACTCATGTGACATCACAAGCTATAGTAGTCTTTTCATCCAGCCGTGACTGAGCAGAAACTTCAAAAATTCATAACTTTTGAACGAACTGTCTGATTTTCCTCAAACTCTCACTGATGTGTTCTACTAATATTGCTTCATTCACTCAACAAATATGTCTATGAAGGTGAACTTGTCCTGTAACTGTTAACTAATTAACTGTGTAACTTTTGAACCTTGCCAATTGCACACATCTCATACTAATATACTACCATTGTACAATGGTTTTCAATAGCTTTAAAAGCATTCTTTTTTCCCCCCACAGAGATACTGGTGTATAGTTCTGTGTAAACTTCTTTACGTTAGCCAGAGATATTAGCTAATATCAGAGTTGATGGATATGTTAATAGGCATCCTACAGGAAATTGCCCTCAAAGGGAAATCTGTTTGAGTGAAATCAGCAAATTATCAGAAATGGATCCAAAGAAGTTCAAGCAAAATTAAACAAATTGAAGAACAAAAATTTCATTGAAATAATTGCAGAGAATGCTATGCCAATCATTGCCAGCAACAATGATAATTGTAGTAATGTAATCATTGTTTTTAATATCCTTTTCATTTCTCACCCCTGTCATGATGCCTTGGAGAAAATTGTAGTGATTTATATTGATGACGTAATGATGCGTTGATATCAAATGATGCACAGGATAGAGTGCGTTAGTGGAGGCGTAGCGCACTCGAAGGTATTTACAATTGTGAAACATGCACGAGGCGAGGCCGAGTGCATGTTGCACTACATTGTAAATACCCGAGAGTGAGCTGTGTCTCCACTAACGCCACAAAATAATCCTGTGCATCATTTGTTTTATAAAATGGGTCGAAAACTAACAACATTTTTCACGTAACTTTGTGGATCAAGATGTCCGAAGATGTTCGTCCCAAACACATCGCACTCGGAAATCCCGCACATATAAGTACTATACGTACGCCACACATGTTATGCACACAAGAAAGGCCGGTCGGCAGCCCAAACTAGAAGTTGTTTACAGGATTGACAGCGCGTATAGTAGCGCGCGACGCACTTGTAACAACTGATTGAGTGCGCACTGCTAGTGCAAACATTGTGACGTCGGCCGTGGATGTTAGTGAGAAATTAATACAAGCACACGTGACTCATTTCAGCGCTTCTAATTGGCTACATTCTTGAACCCATTTTATAAAGGTGGACAGTAACTGACTTTGTGCTGACATGGGGCATTAACACCTATTCCTCAACATGTTCTGCTTTCAAAGGCAGTAAAGAGAGGGCTGTCTCCCATGTAAAAAATCGAGTATTCTTGAGTGTATCACAGCTATTGATTCCTGCTTCATCTTGTGAAAGTGTGATCTTTGACCAGAGAGAACAGTGAGTGGCAGAAAGTGACACCACTGTGAACTATAAACATGCATCATGACAGGTCTGTGGTTTCAACTACATCTCATAAAGGTACTATACTGATAAATCAAGCTTCTCCTTAAAGGCAGAAGCGCGTCCTAGAAATTTCAACTTTCAGTTGTAGACAGTCTTCGGAATAGGAAAAATATGGATCAAATTTAGATTTTCTTTGCGCACACAGTTAGCAGCTGGAAAATTGTAAATATTCCTTTGAATTCAAACAATGTATCTCTAATCCTCATAATGTGTTCATAGTCTTATCAAAATAAATTCAGATATCACTATCCAGGAGTTGTATCTGACTCTGAAGCTTTCTTGCACTTTCAGCAAGCCTGCACTGTTTGAAGGAAATGCAATGTCATATTTTCAAAGCATAAAGCTGTTCTCTAAAAGTTTTCTTACGTTGTTATGACCAAGAGTATGCTGGTTCACTTGCATGATTATCCATTTCGAGACTATAGAAAAATAATCTTTGACAATACGTTACTCATGAAATATATACACATATCTGGCAACTGTACAGCCAGAAATGTTCACATGCATCTTAATTTTGAAAATTTGTGACAGCCAAGATTTACAAAATTAAAATAAATGTAAAAGTTCTTGTCTACACTATAATGCATTGGATGCCAGTGACAATTTGCAATAATTTCATGTCACAAAAATTCCTTGCTTTACAGTATTCATTTCAGAAGGGAAAATCTGAAGATAATTGCAAATGTCCCTGGACAGCAGCAAAATAATATAAAACACAATGATAAAACCAGAATCTAGGCTGCACCTATTCAGAGAGAGGGTGAATGCAGCTGAGAATAATACAAATTGGACCATCACAAAATGGCATGACAGATCAGATCATGAGCATTCTACATGGTTACTGCACCTACAATTTTGTGGAGCTGAAATTCATAGCCACAGTTGTTCTATCAAAATGCACATAAGTGAGATTAGTTTGTGTATCTTAACTTTTTATTTTCATTAACATGGTTTTAAGAAGAGTTTTGTAATTTCTGTTTATTCGCCCATTGATCATGAAAATCTTGTACACTGGGATTTAAAAAGGAACTTCTCAAAACAATAATCAAACCATTTTGTAACTAGAAATGTCGCTATGGCAACTGGTATGCCTCCGCCATAATGCATGGTTCTCCTAGGGAAATAGTGGAATTTTGAGGAGTTGACCTTGACCTTTGATCCCTTAATTCACTCGATAATCCCTGCCAGTCAGTACATGTATATGTACCAAGTTCCATAAAGATACCTTGAACCATTTGCAAGATATGAAGAAAAAAGTGAAACTTTAATGAATTCACCTGACCTCTGACCTTTTGACCTTTGACCTCATGACCTGAAACTCTCTCTGGAGAATCTTCATTTGGTAGTACATGTATACACTAAGTTTCAAGAAAATACCTTCAGGAATTGCATTGATATGGGGAAAATAGTAAAATATTGAGCATTTGACCTTGAATTTTGATCTGTGACCTCTGGCCAATTTAACTAAAAAAACTAATCAAGTAATTGTCCCATCATATGTCATCCTTTTTACAAAATTTGGTGAAATTTGCCTCATCCAATCTTGAGATATCGCGTAAACGGACACAATTTCATGATTTTACCTTGACCTTTGACCTCTGACCTCAGCCGATTTCACCCAAAATCTAATCAAGTAATTGCCCCATCATACTTTACACCTGGACCAAGTTTGGTAAAATTCCACTCAATATTACTCAAGTTATCGCGTAAACAAATGCGGACGGACGTACGTACGTACGTACGGATGGACAACCCGAAAACATAATGCCTCCTGCACCCTTCAGGCGGAGGCATAAAAACTAAACTTTGCTTCTTTTTTTTTTTTTTTTTTTACTAAACCTATACATCAAAATCTTAAGGACAACAAGCTCAAAGAAAGAATTAGCTTTTTCAGCCCTGTAAGCAATAAAACATACAGTTATTACACTCCCTATCACCATACAGATTCCCGCCCTGAGAAAGAATTTCAACTTGAGATCATTCTCCTCAACACTCAAACTGTTTGGGCAAGTGCATTCAAGTAACCTTATCTTGATACACGAGTGCTTAGTTCCACGTATTACATTGCATTTCAGGTGCAACCAATACAAATAATGTGGCACAGTGGGATTTCATGTACAGCATGTTATTCTCTGCATCAGACATTTGTGTGTACTTTCTTCACTACAATGGGTAAAATGCATAGAAAACTATAACAAGATTCATTAGAAAAATTGTGCAACTGACAAATATTTCCAGGGGCCTGTTGCATAAAGTGTTTACTAAACCTGAGAAAAACTCTGGTAAACACAGAAAACTCAGGTTAGTATGATGCTGCCATTGACTTTTGAAACACAGGAAAAGTTCTGTTACAAATTAACAATGAGTATTAATCAGGTAAAAAGTTTTATGCAACAGGCCCCAGGTCTTGCTTATTACAGTCATATTGCTAGTCAGTAATAATATGAGTTGTCCTGGAAATAACTTAAATGCTCGGGTGGCAAGTTCGATTGTCCGATTAACTGAAGTTTCTTGCAATGCATGTACTTTTCTTTAATAGACACTGGCTTTGATGTACTGGCTAAACTTGATGTATCCGCAAAGTTGTACTAGTTCCATGCCTGAGAGAGAAAATAATATTGTACAATAACAGCTACACCCTTAGCACGTTACAATGGCACATGTGAAGAATGATTTACCACAGCACTGAGTGAGTTGAGAATATATAAGTTGTTTTTAATCATGGTTTAATAAACAAAGGTGTTGCTGAGCAAATCAATGAAATTCCTTTTAAACAAAGTGAAGGGACAGCTAGCTTTACTTCGTTGAAAATGAATGCAATTCATACAGACAAGGTCTGATACATGATTCAGACATTTAGTTAAAAGTTTGTATCAGAGCTACAAATAACCTTGTCAACATGGAAGCTTGGATAACAGACTAACAGCAAGTTTCATGTTGAATTCAAGTGTGAAAATATGCAAACGGTGGGGGACTTTGATCAGCCTTGAATCAGCAGCCTTCCAACATTCATGGTAAAGCTTGATGTCTGGTGTCATTTACTCAAGTCCCTGGCACAACACCTCTGTGGCGACAGACAAAGGGATTAGTCTTAAGCCTCTGGGCTATCCTCAAGGTCTACTGGGATCCATATTTTGCTTCTAGCAACATCTGAGACCAATGAAGGCTGTGCCACAGAAACCCTGTGTACTTGCTGGGGATATCAAGTTGATGTAACTTCACATGCAACATTGAAGGACATACATGTCTAGAGGATCTGATGTCATATTGCTTGAGAGAATCACGTTTGGTGCAATCCCTTTGGTCTCATTGTAACTAACACTCAGAGCAACATTTTAACTGATTTTAGAGGAAGAAAACATCTTCTTAGCAATTTTTAAACCAAGAATATTTCACTGTTGTTAACAAAGTTGTGAATTATCTTCATCGCAAAACACCTCATATAAATTCTACGGAACTGGTATCATTATTGAGATATTATTCTGTGAATCATGTAGGCCTATGAACAGTGGTTTAATAGGAGAAAGCATGATAGCTCCAGGTCAAACACGAAGATTCTGGAATTGACTCATAATATTAAATGGACATCCTTAGTGTTATTCCTTTGTGATTTGCAGAGTGTGTACAAGTGCTGGTCTCGCTGTTACACTGTATTACTATTCGGCTGTTATACATTTTCTTTGTCAATCTCCTAGTGATACTTGTAGGTCCTATACTAGCTTATGTCTGAGAGCTAACTACAACAGAAAACAAATAAAATCTATGAACATGAGAATATCCAGCTAAAATAAAGGGAAAGTGGTTCCAGGATAAATGAAAAGTGTAAGAAAAAGATCAAATAAAGTTAACACAAGCAGATGTCTTCCTGATTCCTGGATCCTGTAAATCAGAGATGCTTCACATGGTCTTCAGTTAAATTTCTGAAGGGGTAAAGGGGTGGGGCCAGGAGCACAAATACTATTATTTACAAAGCATACCATCCTTTCCATATTAAAGCATACTCCATTAAACTGTCCCTTGGATAGGCTGCAATAGAATAAACGGCAGGTGAAAACCTCAAAGAAGGGTCAAGTAAAACACACAAACACAGATGCCATACAGACACACACATAAACACACTGAGGCAACAGGTGTATGATGACCCTTGGCTACACAAGCTTCTCCATCAGTCATGAGAAGTGAAAGTTCGATATCAACCTCACTCAGTGAGCTACTAGAAGAAAATATAAAGATGGCATGCCTGGAGTTATCTTGGTAATAAATCTGTCAGTGTCAGAAAAGTTTATTGACCTGACCTGAGTCAATGTCAGACTGAAGACAGATGGATGAGGAGATGATCTCTAAAATGGTACATTGTACCTTGGGTTTCCTTTCCTTCACGAAGAAAGCAGTAAAAGTACACATATTTTTATTTACCTTCACTTGAATAAAGTTATACCACAGGAGGCCATTCTAAAACAGTGTTGTTGTTTTAGAGGATAACTTCAAACACCATGTTTTGTTCAATCAGTCTAAAAAAAAAAATGCTAGTAGGACTGCCCTGCAGTCAACTGGTATTCCTCCAAAAGGATGGCAAGCCAGGACCTTGACCTGTCATGTAAAAGCAAACAATTAGCTGTTTATTGCTATCCCAACAAGACTTAAATTACCACTGGACATTTTCGAAGTACATTAAGTGACCATTATGGCACAATTCTTGCCTATTTAGTTCTATCCTGTCATCTCTACTGCATTACAACTGGATATTCATACCTGAAGCTTTGACTAAAAGTTGTTTTTTTTTTTTCTGCAAGATTACGGATTAATCTTTTAAATTGATCTTTTACCACTACCACTCTAGGCGTGTCTTCATCAGCCCGAAGTTTCAAGATAGCGCGCTATCTTGCGGTTACCAAACTAGTCCGATGTCAAAATAGAGCGCTATCTGTGTAGTGAAGACGCAGATAGCGCGCTATTTGATCGGGAAAATTTCCCCCAAAATCTTGGTCTAGTTCGTCAACTAGAGCGCTAATTCGTGAAATAGCGCCCTATCTTGGGTGCGTCTCCATCAGCCCGAAATTTTCTCGATCCCTCCACGCTTCTGGTTAGCCAGCTGGCAATGGAAAGCGCATGTACAAGCAGCTAGTGATTGTGTATAGTACATTACACGCACGGTGTATTCAAGGATCACATGTGTGTACTATAGGCCTACTGTTGTTGTCATCTTTAAAACCAGGGAGGTTATTTCTCTCACCTCCCTATTAAAACTCAGTGCCGTGCATGCTAGCTGTTTTTTTTTTTGTTTTTTTTTATTTTTTATTTTTTGTAAACTTCTTCTTCTGGTCCACTCTATTCATACCTTAGCTGAAGATTCTTGCAGATTGTGTGCATTTTGGATTTGTTTAAACATTGCAATTCGTTAATTTCATATAAGATGCCTCACTGGACAGAAGAAAGAGTAGCGTTATTAATATCCCTTTGGAGAGAATTTGCTGTACTGCTCACCTCCCTGGTTGTAGAATCGTACATTCGGTGATATAGGAGATTTTGAGCGGGGAAATCCACTTTCGAACCGCGAGCCAGGCAGAGTAATATTGCAAAGTGCGCATGCGTCAATTTTCGGACTAATTTCCCGAAAGCAGGCTGTTCGAGCTGATGAAGACGCACATTCGCTGTATCGGGCTATTTTCTAAGACCGCAAAATGTCCCGCTAGTTTGAACTTCGGGCTGATGAAGACACGCCTTCTGGGTAAATTATTGTCCATTTCTACCCAATACTCAATACCGAATTACGTTGCAGACGGACACGCACCTCCAAAACATGATGCATCCCGTACCCTTCAGACAACAGTATACAAACTGTAGGATTTTTGTGCTGCTTAATTTTGCTAGAGACTCCAAACTGTAAATAGTTTGACAGTTTAGTAGAAAATATATTGATTGTATCAATCTACAGAAATACTGCCTAATAAGTTGGCATCTGTATAGAAATTGACTGCCTAAGAAGCCAGCAAACCATAAAACCACTTAACACTATTTAACCCTTACTGTGCTTTGTCTGCCAACTGGCATACACACTGGAAGGTTCTTGCTGATCTTCACTGAAGTTCACAGGTGTCTGAAAACTCAATGAATAGTGATACCAAAGTCACATGAAAGGCATTTTGTATACATCAGGCTTGTTGTTAGTTTGACTACATTATTGCAAGCACTGTAACCCTGGTATTTACAATTATCTAGGCATGTATGTTGTTGCTTGAGACAATGGGATGATAGAGATTGTAACAGACACTCTAAAAGTGTAGTATATCTTAATTCAGAAGAGGGGGGAATAGTCTGGAGTTGTTTGAATTGTACAGAGGAATGACAGAAAACTTGCAAACACATTTTAGGGCAAAGCAGCAAAGATTGAGGAATATTGCTGAGACAGAGACACCTGCTTGGGATTTGGAAATCAGAGCGATAAATTGCTTTTACATTAGACACTGAAATGTGAAATCTCTCTGGTCTGAACAATCCTCTCTAGGGTCAGGCAAGGGAAATTCAGTAAAAATAGACCACTTTCTGTATCCTGAACAATTCAAAACAACAAATGAGAGCTTATGCCTGTACATACATACATTTCTTCGAAAAGTACCTTTTAATACATAATCCTGAACTGATGCACGCTGTGGGTACCACTTCGGTACTTTTGACATGAATGGAGATATTTCCTTCTAAGTCCAGGAGAGCTATATCAAGTTTAGTGAAAATCTAACCATGCCTTTTCAAGAAGAAGATGAAAATGAGAAAAATAGGGCCCCAACTTGGAACCCTACCCCCCCCCTTCAGTCCATCCCTGAATCTTCCATGAACAAACTAGAAACTACAATCACCAAAATGTTTAAAACTCATAGCACTAGCTCAGCTTATCTCTTCTGGTTCTAGATAGAAGATTCATAAAGATTTCTTAACTTGGGAGCCTTTTGGTAAAAATCTGTATGGGTTTTCAAAAAGAAGATGAAAATGTAGAAAGTTTATGCATAACAGGTGATGCACATTGAGTGATTGCAATACATGTAGCTTACTTGGCTCAGATGAGCTAAAAACAGCATAATTGCAATATGCCAAGGAAACAGCAGCATGTGGGACTCCCCCATACTCCGGCTGAGCATGCCTCATGCTTTCCACCTATGGGAGGGATATGTGACAAATGCAATGCATACCTACAGTGTATAATAATTTTACTAGTAACCAGACATATGCACATTCCCTTGTATATTCAATTTGATTTTTCAGGACAAACATCCACATGAGTGACAGTGAGGAAACACGGAGACCACTCTTAGCATGAGAGAGACAAGGCTGTTTACACATCATCCTTACCGTCCATTCCTCCCAGGAGTTTGATCCTCCTCCCTTGTTGCCACGGTGATGTTGTGGCTGTACAGGGGATGCCCTGGTTGTCATGTTCACCTAGCAACCTACAAGCAAGCGTGTGTCCAGCATAGAAGCTTCTCAGATTACTGTAGACTGGATGAATGGAGTTAACAACCTGTATAAACATGACACAAGAAAGAATACCATCATTGCCTGAGAACATACATAGGTACCTTTACTGACCATTTTCAAATTAAACTAGATGCTTTTTGATATAATGCAAGGGTTAGACAAATTTATAATTGATTTGAAATTGGTAATATGCTGAACTCCACTACCAGTTTAACTTAAAACACAGCATAACAAAGAAGTACAATAAGGAAACTGGTCAACTGAAATTACCATATTGGCATTACATGTGAAAGAACTTTTCAAACTTAGCATTAATTGTAGGGAAACTTGAGTCCATATTGAAGTTTTTTTTTTTTTTATTGAACAGTAACAGCAAATCTTGCACTCTTTTTGGTGCAAAAGAAATTTCGCATGCTTTCATGAAAAAAATGATACCAGTAATACATAAATATATTAATTTGAGATAGTCTTGTCACTGCCTTATAACCCTCACATAGGTATATGATAAACAGAATAAAAAAAAAGAAAAGAAAATTCAGCTACTCCTCTATGAAAAATAACGAAACATATTTATCATTGCCTAATCGCAACAATAACATAATGCCTAGAATACGAAACTGTTTAATCTTTCTTTTTAAAGGATGTTAAAAGGACATTTGATGGTGTGGAGGGTACAATGGGTGATTTCGAGTTTGGTGCTAGTGCCAGTGCTGTCTCAGCACTAGCACTGGTGATAAATCTGAACTTGAAATCACTTGGTGTTGGGAGTTAACCTCAAAATTATGACGTATTTCCGGTTGCTGGTGCTAGCCTGGTGTTGAATGTCATCTCCTGAACCAAGCTCCACTGTTTGTGTTGGTGTTTTACATGCTTTTTCCCCCACTGGCCAATACTAGCCCCCAAGGATTATCATTTTCGTCATTTTAAGTTTCATGCTGGTGCTAACACAGCTGTGAGATACCCATATTTACGTCCATTTAAAGTAGATGCACGTTGTACAGTGTACATGCCGAAGTCTATGCTAAAGCAATGGTCATCCTCGTAATGTAGACTATATGGCATACACAAAAACTCTAGACATGGCTATATAAGTCTGAGCCTGGGAGTAAAATCAAGATAATTGTGTTTTAAAAGGTGAAATTTATTTGTCTTCCTCATTATGTGTCTAAAACTAAGCAGTCATGGCTACATCTTTTAATATTTGACTGTGATCATGCACCATCACTTTTTTTCGTCACGCAATTCTCGTGGACTTCGTGGCGGTTTAATGCCAACATCTAGTTTTGGGATTGATCATTTTGATCGGTATCGTTGCGTTAATCTGGCTGTCGGTGTTGGAGCTCAATTCAAGGCAGTTGCTTTTGAGATAGCACTGGCACCAAACTTGATATCACCCAATGTATAAACCATTTTGAGAGTTGTGAGGTGATAACTTCATCATGTCATCAGATCTATTACTACAATATATGTTATGTATGAAAACCATCAAATTTCAAACTCCATTAATAAAGTACTTTTTATTCAAATGTTATGAAAATATATATCTGTTGCTTGTTTCTATTAAAACATAAACTCGCAACATCAAAGTAATGATCATTAGCATTTCAGATGCAAGCCACTACTGACTTCATTTTTGCAGGTCATAACAGTTATAGTATTACAGTCTTACTCTTAAACACAGCCTTTTCACTGTCTAAATTGTCAAGAGTTTCAATCTAAATGATTAAAAATAGCTTAAGCTACTATCTAGTTTAATGTTCTTGTTCATTCCTGTTTGACAGCTTTTCAAATTGAAATGAAGTCAATATGTTGTCATGTTTATGGCTGATTCAAGAGGTCTGATGACATTGAATATCTATCCAGAAAAAAAAGAGTCAGTGCTGTTGTGGTCAAGCAACTGAACAGTCTGAAGAATTTAACTATTTAATTAAAAAGCATAAGCCTTCTTACAGTCCTAAGAAATACTATACAAATAAAGCAGTTCATTTCAGACGGCTCTCAGTTCTCTGGTGTCTAGGAATTTAGGCATCTTGATTTCATGATCAGGTAATCCCAAATGCATACCTAAAAAAAACATTTTTTTGCCACTTTGCACTGATTTATGACAGCTGAACAGCATCAGCATAAAATCTGATTCTATAGAGTGGAGTAAATTTATAGCCCTATGCAGAGATGGCTTGATTCAGTAACAAAACAAATCCTTCATTTCATCCATCATTCACCTCATTAGACAAAATCAATTGGTCTGGATGAGGAATTGTCCACATTGTAATCTATTTTGAAGTGTCAAATTGATGTCCTTGTAACTGAAATAAGCACATTAGTTATTTCTGATGATCAAATTTGGTTTCAGGATCTAAGTTTTAGGGAATTAAGGTTTTGGTGTCAGTGACCCACTGCTCACGTTTCTCGATAAGTCGAGCCAAGAAGTGCAATTGCTCCCATGATGGAGCCATTTGATGAAGCCATATATGGTATGTGTTACAAAGAGACATACTTGCATGTAGGCCCTATAAACTAAGCATTCATATGCTGAGAACCTCATAATCTATATTGAGGTATATTGTAAGATCACAATGACCATATACAGCACTTCTAACAAGCTCAAAGACATCAGGTTAGATGTAAACTGCTTGATATTCAGTCAGTCATATCCAGATTCCTATCACTCATACGGTTACACACATGTAAAGCTAAAGGACCGTCTTAGCATGTTTCATGGCAGTCCAGTGGGATTGGAGAATGATACAAAGCAAGCCCTAGACTAGAGACAAATGCCAAACACCTTGAACAATAGATTATTAATCATCTCCCTCGATCATTGCTTTTTACCTCAAGATGATATGAATCCATTTCCCTAGCCAACATAGAACTTGCATCCAAACACTGTAAATGTGCTCTGCCCCTGCTCCCAATCTTCATAGAACATGGAGAATAAATATCTTTATGTGGTGTATTCTAAGGGTTGTTGGTTTGGTTTCCTCTGCCTTGCATAAACAAGGTATATTTACTTGCTCATTCTGGTCTCTTTATTCAATGCATTCAGTAAAGATAAGCAAACTATGACTGTTCGGAAGATCTCTTCAAATCACAGCAGCTGTGCAAAACTACACACTCCTTGACAAGAGATGGCACTAGCATCACTTTTTACCAAGAGGAATACTCTTCTAAGTGTACAGTACTAAAATGCATTTACAGTATTGGTGTTAAGATTTATGGTGACTGGAGGACACTGTACACCTTGTAATATGATAACACATGTCACCCCCCCCCCCCCCACAACAAAATGATCCGAAAGTCACTGATGGCCCAGCCGAGAAAATTAAGTTGAAGTCAGATCATCAAAATCTGTAAAATCTGTTGCATTTCTGTTTTTGGCATAATATTGTAGTCTAATGTTTCTTTTATCATCTGCTGAAATTTCAAAGCAAAATGATCAATGGAAAAGCAAGAAATAAGCATTTTTCTGGACCATAATTCTCTGACTTTTAACGGAACAGAATTGTGTCTGAAGATTTGGATTTAGCACTACTAACAATGAGGAAATTATCTTATTGGTCAGTGCATGGCATCCTGGGTTATATATGAAATTAAAGTGGAAGAGCAAGGAAATAATAACATGCCACTTTCAGAAAATCAACCTCCTGCGACTTTTGGATCCTTTTGTCGTAGCGGGTCACATATTCACATCATATAAACCATTATTATCAAAGTGTCAAAATAGTTATTAACAACTATCTTTTACAGAGGTGATACATTGAATGACAAGGTAGCATGCATCTGGGCAATTCCACATGAGAAAATGACCCAAAATGTAATTCCGTTACCACTGTTTTGTGAAGTTTAAAGACCAAACGGAAGAAGTAAACATGAAATATCCTTTTATATGGTGCAAAGGTACTAATGCCATCACCTGAAACACAAAATCTGTCAGATTTCTCTTTTGTTTGGAGAGCAGCGAGGTATTGCGAGTCGGTAACAGAATTACTCTCTGGTAATTCCGTTACCGACTCACATTTACCTCGCTGGTCTCCAAACAAAAAAGAAATCTTACAGATTTTGTGTTTCAGGTGATGGCAATAGTACCTCTGCGCCATATAAAAGTATTCAAACTGACTAAGATCATACAAGTGTAGCACAAAGAAATAAAATAAGAGCCAAAAATCCCTGATTTGTAATTCCGTTACCGTGGAATCTATGATCTTCAAAAGCACCTAAAAAAATGAGCAGAATGACAGTTTCATTAAGATCTAAAAATTCAACAACTTTGATAGCAAATAACATGATTTTATGTAAAGAGCAGAATTACTTTGTATAAATTTGAATTATGTATCATATGTGGTATATACCCAATAAGTTTTCACATGAGATGTCCAATATTATTGAAAGGGTATCTTCTGTTCCTTTTTTTAACCTGTATTTGTTCCAGTCAAACTGAACAAAAGATGAAATCACATCTTTAAAAAAAAAAAATAACAAAATTATAAACTTAGGTAGAAATGAAGAAAGCCTACTCTAGAATGCCACAAGCTCAAAGACTTGCATTATTCTACACAGTACCAATCTACTGTGCCATAGGCAGGTACACGTAGATGATTTGTAATCTGTTCTTGTAGCGTTGAGCCATGGTGGCCTAGCTACGTGAGAATGCAACATATGACATACCTCCTCAACAACATGACACCTCAAAGATATGTACCTAGCAACACAAGGAATGCCTGTGAAATGGCACATAAAATTTGCATGCCATAGGAAAGAAAGCAAGGAATACTCAGGTCAACCTATACACAGATATAGTGTATGCTCATTCAAGAGAAATTAGATGACTTGGAGTCTACACATTTAATGTCAAAACAGGCAGATAAACGTTACAGAAAGATATTTTGTACTCCTGTTGAATACAATCTTAAAATAGTATTAAGCGCAGAATGATCCACACTTGTCTTTTAGTTCTTTCACATTAAAGGAGCATTCGAGACGATTTTCATAATTTCACATCATGTAGTACATAAATCAACAGCTCCATTAGATTTGTGTAATTTATTGTGCTTCTTGAATAGAGAAACAATACTTTGAAAAACCTCTAACAAACTAAACTATCACTCATTATGATTAATATACCCCCACCCACAACTGAGGGAATTAGCTCAACCAGGATTATTTCTTTTTACTCTTTAATGGAAAAAAAAATGTTACCATGGCAATGCACTGTTCAACAGTGAATAAATGTACTGCTCACTGTTAGTCAAATGTCCCACATTCCAAGTCAAGTGCTCAAAAACTGAATGAGCAAGATAAATAAACTGACAATTTTTTTCATTAAAAATTGTGTTACCATGGCAACACAATGTTGGACATTAAAAAAAAAAGAAGTTTGCACAACTACCGGTATATATATATCATAGCCGTCACATGTGCCAAATTTCAAGCCAAACGCTAAAAGGCTGAGGGGCTTAGTTGAATTCACAATATAAGTGTATTATTTTCATTCAAAATATACTGTTACCATGGGCAACTAATTTTCAACACTGACAAAAGATTTTTTGCACATCTAGGTAATGTGGAGTCAACATGTGCCAAATTTGAAGCCAAAATGCTCTAAAACAGAGCGAGTTAGGAAAATAGAAATGTTTGCATGATTTTCATTTGAAATGCAATGTTACCATGGCAACACACAGTTCAACAATGATAAAATATGAAGTTTGCATATCTCTGTACTATAGTGGTTGCATGTGCCAAATTTCAAGCTAAATGCTCAAAGACTGAGGGAGTTACTTGAATCCACAATATATGTGTATGATTTTCATTCAAAATATGCTGTTACCACGGAAACGCATTGATCAACAAAAACAAAAGGTTAAGTTTGCACATCTGCGTACCATAGTGGTCAGGTGTGTCAAATTTCAAGCTAATTGCTCAAAGACTGAGGGAGCTAGCTGAATCCACAATATCTTTGATATGCATTTTGGTGAAAAAAATATGCTGTTACCATGGCAATGCATTGTTCAACACTAATGACAGATTAAGTTTGCACATCTATATGCTATAGAGGTCACAAGTGCCAAATTTCAAGCCAAATGCTCAAAGACTGAGGGAATTAACTGAATCCACAATATTTTTGCATTATTTTCATTCAAAATATGCTGTTACCATGGCAACACATTGATCAACAATGACAAAAGATTATGTATTCACATCTACGTACAATAATGGTCACATGTGCCAAATTTCAAGCTAAATGCTCAAAGACTGAGGTAGTTACCTGAATCCACAATATTTTTGTATGCATTTTAGTGAAAAGATGCTGTTACCATGGCAACGCAATGTTCGCCACTGACAAAAGATCAAGTTTGCATATCTATACGCTATAGATTTCTCAAATTTGTAGTACTGTTACGTTTTATTTAAGAAATATTGCTAGAATTAGGAGATTTATTGATCAATCTGCATGTCATAATGCAGTGCGTTCTTTTAATAGTTCTATCCCGTATAGATTATTGTAACGGGCTTCTCTCTTCCATTCCTTCAACTCAATTGGATAATGTGCAGCGACTTCAAAATTGGGCAGCCCGATTAGTGTTTCAGGTTTCTAGGGACTAACCATCTCAGCCACTTCTGAAGTCGTTGCACTGGCTTCCTTTGAAGCAACAGATAATTTTCAAACTAGTTTTGTTTGCCTATAAAATCCTCAACAATCAAGCTCCGAAATATTTAGACGCCTGTTTTACTTTATATACACCTACTAGAAATTTGAGGTCATGTAGTGATCCGCTTCGTCTCACATACTCTGTTACTCGCACCTTAGCCGGTGATAGGACATTTACTGTGTCTGCTTCAAAGCACTGGAACAATTTACCACTTACCGTTAGACAGTCTCCATCAGTCAGTGTTTTCAAAAAAGCCTTGAAAACACATCTTTTTAGTAGCAACTAGTTCGTAGCTGTAACATTTATCCAACTACACATACTGTCGTACATGTTTTGAATTGATTGTAAGCGCTTTGGGCTTTGTGGGAAAAGCGCACTATAAATAATAGTAATAATGATAATAATAGTGGTCACATGTGCCAAATTTCAAGCCAAATGCTTAAAGACTGAGGGAGTTAACTGAATAACAATATTTTTGTATGATTTTCATTCAAAATATGCCGTTACCATGGCAACACATTGATCACCACTGACGAAAGATTAAGTTTACACATCTACATACCATAGTGGTCATGTGTGCCACATTTCAAGCTAAATGCTCAAAGACTAAGGGAGTTAGCAGAATCCGCAATATTTTTGTAGGCTTTTTGGTAAAAAAAAACTGTTACCATGGCAATGCATTGTTCACCACTGATGAAAGATTAAGTTTGCACATCTATATACTATAGTGGTTGTGTGTGCCAAATTTCAAGTCAAATGCTGAGGGAGTTCAAGTCAAAGACTGAGGGAGTTAACTGAATGTGCAATATTTCCGTATGATTTTCATTCAAACTATGCTGTTACCATGGCAACGCATTGATCAACAATGACGAAAGAGTAAGTATGTACATCTATGTACCATAGTGGTCACATGTGCCAATTTTCAAGTCAAATGCTTAAAAACTGAAGGAGTTAGGTTAATCCACACATTTTTGTATGATTGGTAAAAAAAAAAACTGCTGTTGCCATGGCAACAGATTTATTAACACACACATCAAATGTATTTTGCACAACTATACATTACATTGATCGCATATCCCAAATTCAAATTGAATTGCTACAAAACTGAGAGTAGATTGATCCACATTTTGTAGGAATTTTATGAAAATCTGCCGTTGCCATGGCAACGCATTATGAAGTACTCATGAAAAAGGTGTCTTGCACATCTGCCTGTGATAGCAGTCACACATGCCAAATTTGAAGTTAATTGCTCAAAAAATGAGAAAGTAGTTCGATCCACAAGATTTTATGAAAATATGCCGTTGCCATGGCAACGCATTATGCGATACTAAGGAAAAAGGTGTCTTGCACATCTACCTTTGATACAGTCACACATGCCAGATTTGGGGTCAACTGCTCAAAAAATGGGAGGAGTTCGATCCACAACATTTTGTAAGATTTTTTTTTTAAATTTGCTGTTGCCATGGCAACTCATTATGCAATACTAGCAAAAAGGTGTCTTGCACATCTTCCTTTGATAGCGGTCACACGTGCTAAATTTGGGGTTAATTGCTCAAAAAATAAAAGAGTAGTTTGATCCACAAATTTTTTATGAAAATATGCCCTTGCCATGGCAACGCATTATACGATACTAATGAAAAAGGTGTCTTGCACATCTACCTTTGATAGCGGTCACACATGCCAAATTTAGGGTAAATTGCTCAAAAAATGAGAGAGGAGTTCGATCCACAAGATTTTGCAATGGACCGACCGCCCGACCTCAGAGTGATTCCTGTATACCCCCCTACACACACTATGTGTGGGGTGGGGGTATAATTACACTGAACAAGGATGATGACAAAGGAGGCTCACATATTTCAGAAATATAGCAATTTAATTCCATTACAATACCGCTTGCTTTCAAGTTCACCTGTGTATAATTTATGCGTGCCTTCTTCTTTTGTTCTGCTTCCTTGAGCCCCAACTTAACCCGTTGAAGACGGTTTGATTTTGCTACAACACGCATTTCCCATAGACACTTGCCCGAGTATACTCGGGACTCGTCCTCAACAGGTTAAGCATTCTTATGGTGACCCTGCCATGTCATCATCCTTGTTCATGGCAATTTGTTGTAAATTTCGAAAAATATTCTTATTCTTTATCTCGATTATCAGAAATTCTGAAACTCTGTCCTCAGTATAACTAATTTTTAGTTGTTCAAATGTAAAAATCTGAATATCATCCAGAGGTCTCCTTTAACCTACAGACACTACAACGTCATGCTTCCAAGAGCAGATACAACTGAATTTAAATTCTGTTGATCAGAATTCTTGGCAAGGGTATCATCTATCAGTTCGAAGGTCAAGTAAACAAAGAAAGTAGTTTCTCGTCCTCACGTGCATCCAATTTCATCGCCTCACTAATTTTCATTTTTTTTACACTTAACTATCTTTCAAAATGCCAATAAGAATATATAAGAATTTCATATTTCATGTCCGTTGGTATCTCTTTTTGAGTAGCCACATCAACTTTTAATTGATAATCACTACTTTTGGGCTGCCGAAAAAACACTGGAAATTCACCTACCGATCATGATGTCATGCACGCACTGCATTATGAATCTCTGAGAGTGCGCCTTTGCTGCAGCTAGCCAAGAATCCTACAAACCAGCTGGTATGTAAAACTGCCTGAGCTTTGACAGCACACTGCTGAGAGCATGAGAATGCTATACCGGGTGTCCCCAAAAAAGCGGAATGGTGGATTTTCAGTACCTTGCGTTCTAAAAGTGACATATTTATACTGAGAGCATCTTATCCGATATAAGAGCATCTTCCGCAGAAGACAATGACACCAAAATCATTAAATTTGATACAGTACTTTTAAATCTACGCCAATTTCTGGAAATGCAGTCATTTTCAAATTCCGCTGGATTTTTGCGACGTATGAGCGAATGATTTTGGTGTGACATGCATTCCATATACGGTGTATTGTTTGCACGCCCTCACACACACACACACACCTAAACACACACACAGACACACACACACACACTGTTTTTTCCTGTCCTCTGCCAGCATTATAGTTGTGGAAGTCCTCATTCTGGCCTAGGCCCAATGTGAAAGCTGTATCTTTTGTTGACATGGATCAACGGGCACACCGTATATGGAACGTGTGTTGCACCCAAATTATTCGCTCATACATTGCAAAAATCCAGCGAAATTCGAAAATGACTGTATTTACAAAAGTTGGCGTAAAATAAAAAGTACTGAACCAAAATTAATGATTTTGGTATCATTATCTTTTGCGGAAGATGCTCTTTCTTATGATGTCAAAAGATATATCACTTTCAGAACGCAAGGTACTGAAAATCCACCATTCCGCCTTTTTTGGGACACCTGGTGTAGTGAATGGACAAGTCTTCTCACACACCCGTGCTCATCAACACATCATGAGCCTGGCTTGGTTTCAAATGTTATGTACTTGTGCACTGCTCTCATGCTTGGATGACAGCGCTCTTTTGTACTGCAAATGATTTTTAAACATGTTCAAGCTAACCCTAAATATTTCACAACCTATAAACACACTAGCATTTGACTTTAAAAAATTCAGTAGAAAACACTTTAAGACACTTGTACACATTATGGAATAACTTAATCGCTTGAATTGAAGCTCTGCGCAGTCAGTAGTCGGTCATGGTACAGTCCGATACATATATGTGCACATTGGTGCAGCCATCAGTACAATATGTACACTAGTACATGCACACAGCAGCATTGTAATTTCTGAAATGTGTAGAAAGTATCAAAATAAACAGTAAATATTCAAGTTTTACCTGACTTTAGAGACTCTGGTGTTAATCTCTTTTCACCCTGTCTGTTAAAACAGTTTCAGCAAAATGTTGCCCAAATGTTGTTGCTGCAACTTTTGCCAAAAATTGCTGCAACACTACCCCGGCAACTATCCCATTAGAATGCAACTGCGGGTACATTCCTTTGATGCACTCAACCCGCATGCACAACATTGCAGACAGAAAATGATTGACATGCCACATGCTGATCACATGTATGGATTGCAACTAATGATCTCTTCATTTGAGATCATATGAGATCATTATTTCAATAGGCTGGCCAGTAGGCGTGGTAGTGGCATCAGTGGACACATCCCTTTTGTGGAAACCTACCTGGATAATGTTTTTGATGTGTGTCTGTTAAAACAGTACCCATCGCTCCCTCCTGCGGTTTTACTGGTATTTTAGAAGAGTTTTGTTTTCTGGGAGTTGTTACAACAACATCGCATTAAAGTCTGTTAAAACAGGGCTTTACAGGCTAGGCTCTTCTTCTGCTAGTTGGTCCCTGGAAGGACTATGTACACATGGTGTTACTGCAAACCTCTCTCCAATGACTGCATCGTTTACTTCACCATGCAAACCTTCAAACAACATAACACTAATAGGTTGGCTCTCAAAACAGTGCAACATGCCATCTAAGCCAATATAAGGTTAACAGGAATCCATCATTCCGATGAAATTTCATCAGTCCTCAATTATGTTAGAAGACTACTTGGGGAAGAGAGTACCTTCTACTAAATTTTCAGTTTTGTTCAGCAGCATTGTATTCATCACATATATTTGAACCACACTTTAAATGGAAACAGCTGGGTAAACCCACTTAATATTGTCCCGTCTTAAAGAATATTACCTGAATATGTTTGTCTGTCATTGAGGAAGTATGATATGGAGCCAAGCAAACACACCTGCACATGCACCACTTTGTCTGCAGCAACCAGGACTCCATCAAATTACACTCCTGTGTTCCCTATTTCTGCTACACAGGGTGTCAGAATGCCATTATGTTGCTTTTATATGACATGATTATAATTGAGTGCAATCATGTGGGGGAGGGGCTAAAACATGTGACTCCAGGGGGAAATACTTAAAAGAAAGCTATCAATTTTATCTTGCATGGATCTGTCACATCATGTACTATAATGGAAATGGCCTCTAGCTCTAGATGCAAAAGATTTCATACCGAGGACAAAGTGTCAAAGAGGATATTTCAATGATCCTCCTACCACATCTACAAATTATAAGTAACATAGCAAATTCTGAAAAAGAACCAATAAAATGTATTGTTCAAAAAATCATGAACAATGACAAAGGGTATATTATGTCTGGAAAAGAAGCCTCCAGTTGACTTAAATATGCACCAGACTCTCAACCTACACAGTGCTATATCTTTTGTATCTCGACTATGTGAAAATGGTCCCCATACCACACAGTGTTCACCATGTACATTTTACCGCCAACATAGAAGGCTTGTTTGCTTGGTAACACCAATTTTTTTCATGGTTCAATTGGGCATTTCTGGCATTCCTCATGATAATTCCAAGCGACCTCTTTCCTATCCAGCCTTTAAACAGATCAGGTGATCAGGGAATATGGCTTGACAAATTGTAAAGCCTTGGATCAAGTGCAGGGGTTTGGATTTCAAAAACAACCAGCCTGATACACTGAAATATCACCAATTAATACTGCAACCCAATTTTGTCTGTTCTTCTGTTTCTATGAAGACTGTGAACACATAACTGTGTCTTGTATCTTATCACTTGTATATTTTCCTCAAACAATGATGTCAGCAGTTTTTGACAAACTATTATTTACAATCTAATGTGGTGAGACACTATTCAGTAAAATATTCATGCACAGTTACCATTCATAGGATTACAAATTAAAAAAAATGTTTCAGGCCATTATAAGCCTTTTTTTCTGTAAGTAAAATATCTAAATTACACAAAAGCAGTTAGCTTTGAGTTCATATTACCCCAAACAGTATTTGTATACTACAGCAAGACATAAAACATGAAATCATTTAATGAATATAATGTGCAAACAACAGTTGTGCTGAGATGACTTTGCCAATTCACAAAAAGTAATTTGCAGATCTGGCTACATCCAAAATCATTGTCTCATGAAATCATGATCCAAAACGCTCAATTCTATGCTCTCGGTCACATATCACTCTTTTTGTTCTGCAGATTTGGAAAACACATGCAATTCTTGCATGGTTCTTCTTATTATTCTCTGCACATGTATCAATAGAGACATATTTAAATCAGACCTAGGTGAAAACAGTACAAAAAGTCTATTTTGCTCAGAAAATATGACTGAATGTGAAATCGCCAGTTTTTCTAACGAAGCAAATTGTGTTGACTTTGGCAACAAACATGCCTCATATAAGGCTGGGAAGCCTGATGTAAACATTCATACATTTGAACAAAGTATAATGGTTGGATAGAATATAAATTATTTTAGGAAGTCAGTTTCATTCAACACAAGCCTGTGCAGGCATGTAAACTTAGAAAAAGTCTGATTGACTCTACAATCATTCATTCAAAGCCTGCTATCCACTGTCTTCACTAGGCAACCCATACAAGCAACATCTTGACAACGTGCAAATGTGCATTTTTTTGGTATTGAATGGCAATGCCTCTCTACCATGTCTTTGGCAAGTCAACCAGAAATGGGCCATATCCTACCTGAATGCACACGGTATTATGTCAGCTATTATACCTATATACCCTCATTACTGGTTACTGGAATATTGTATTTCATGGAACATCAATGGCTGTCACAGTTATCAGTATAAACCACAATGGTCCTACTAGCATAATGGGGATGATCAATATGTTGTGTAGCATTCGAGCACTATGACATAGCAAAATAGAAAAGCACTCAGAGAGTGCAGACCTCCACCATATGCAGCTTGTGATATACTCATATGTGCTAAAACTGGCCTCTTTCCCACTGAAATGTCTCTACCTCTACATCAGCTTTCTGCTGCATCTAGAGTGCACACATACCTCATTTACATGCAGCTCCAATTCCATGTTTGTTTGGCCTTATTTGCCAATGATAATCCTTCAAAAAATCCTGAAACCTGGTAGTGATCCAGATCACTGTCAAAATTTCAGCATCTGTTCCTTTTGTTATTATCAACTTTTCCTGTAAAATTTCATCCAAATCTGTTCATAATTTTTCAAGTTAGTTTGCAAACACACAGACAAAGGGACAAATCAATGCTAACAAAAATAACCTCTATGGGAGAGGGTAACTAGAACTGGACAAAAACGAAACATCTGCAGTAATCTGCATTGTTAGTCTTGGGGAGACAAAAAGGACAGACATGAAGTGCACCTTCAACCCATCAGCTACACAGATGGTTTTCCCCAAATCTGGTGGAAGAAAATATATAAATTTGTGAATGACACTTGTACAATACATACTGCAAAAGACTATTTTCAAACCTGAGAATAATAGTGATATAGATTGAGATTAGGGATATTGATAAACAATACATGAGGGGAGCAAAGTAATAGCAATAGCCGCATTGACACCTACTGACAGTGCGATTTTTAAAATCGCGATATTTTGGTTCCACCGTTTACACTTGCGCAAACAGCACGCAAAGTTTGAGCTTCACGAAACATCGCGATTTTTTGGTCGGTAGTGCGCATGTGTAATTTACCTCTCTTCAAGACGGTAGACGAGTGGAAGCGCGGGCTATTCGTATTCTCTGCAGTGCAGTCTATTTTGCTCGCAGCTAGCTAGCTGGTTGGAACGTGAGCCAGGGCTTTTTATCAGTCCAATGCACACATAAATTTGTGTTTCTCTCGAGTGTAAACTTACGGTAAAACTATATAGCTTGCTATATTAAATCATGTATTATACGTAGCACTAGCAGCTGTGTAAAACTTCAGCTTAGTATGGGAAAGTTGATGAAAGTACCATCGGGAGGATCATGAAATTTCGCCGATATGATGAAAGTGAGAAGTAGCACTAGTATTTCATCAGGCGACAGCAAGAATTCACCATTGTTTTACCGACACTTGCTACATATTGCTGTATTCCACAAAGTCAACGTACACCGAGAGCAGTATGGGCACTCCCAAAATCAATGCATTTCTGGGAGAACATTAATTGGTTAAGTCGTTATGGGGTGATGATACGTGGTTGGAGAACTTCAGAGGTTTGTAACTAGTTTTCATATACAATATACTTAGTAGTTTCATCAGGGAGGTGAGAAACCAGCCGAGGATCGGCCGTTTACCTGTATGTACAGCATGTACCCTGTACTTTGGCCAGCGGCCGACGTAGTGTACTCTCTACATGTTCCACAGAGGGATCGGGAGCGCGCGTAAACGACCGGTACAATCTGATGCCGAAAGTCACGTGATGAAAAATCATGATATTTCTGCAGCTTGGGTTTACACTCGCCAAACTTCGCCTCAAACATTGCGATGTTTAAAAAAAATCGCACTCCGGCTTGCGATTTTTCTGGCAATGTTTCGAGGGCATTTGGGTGTAGTTGCTTAGCAACTTGCACCCAAATGTCGTGATTTTAGAAAAATCGTGATTTTTCCAAGCAAGTGTAATGGGCCTATTGTCCAATCTGTAGAGAACAACTCAAACTTACAAAAAAGTCTTCTTGAATGCACTGCCCTTAAGATTTGTTTTTGAGGGGCATGTCGCGGAGGCATCTCTGAGA
This sequence comes from Diadema setosum, assembly GCA_033980235.1. Lineage (NCBI taxonomy): Eukaryota > Metazoa > Echinodermata > Echinoidea > Diadematoida > Diadematidae > Diadema > Diadema setosum. Next base: position 14,437,020 of record CM067070.1, on the reverse strand, counting down.
CCTGCTGGAGACTGGAAAAATGTCTCCGAAAGACTTCAACATAGTTGAATTTCCTGTTCCTTCGGGACTCAGCTCATCTCCAGGAGATGTTGCAGAGCGTCTCTGCAATAGTGGAGACTTCAGTTACCACAAGGCCGCCACCTAGTCTCCAGGTCAATGATACCCACTTTATAGTTCATGTGCTTTACAGCTCAGTTACATACAATACATCCAATATGCGTAGGCAGTGTTACATTCAGTATGTGTGCGTAGCAAAATATTTCCAACATCAAACTCCACACTTTAGAAGGGGTTCACATGCTCATACACCTATAATCCCAACTGCCATGATGTACACAATAACCAATACCTGTCTGATGTGTGAAATCAAGTGTTCCAATTTCCGAGTATGCCACACACCCAATTAATCTGCCTTTGCTGCGTACATTGCATACATGCAGTCAGACGTAAGGGTACTATGACTACCTATAATTGTGTGCATTTGATATTGCAGTCACGTAATGGGAGATGTGATGAGCAATTTTTTATGACTATCAATTAAAACTGACTATCAAATGAAATTTGTGAAATAAGACCAACGCAGAGTATATGGCATGTAAAAGTCTATTGACGCTGTGTATCCACATGCATGACTCTACAATCTAGGTTGGTTTGAGGATTCTTAATCCACATGGCATGCCAGCTACAAAGGAAATTCTTGCTTACAATAGATTTTAATTCACTGTATTTCACTGATATAAAAAAACATAATTTATTTACCTGAAAGCTGGTTATTTGAAAAACCATAAAAACAGCAAAAGAGAAAGCCTATAATCAAATCATAGAGACAAGTAAGCACATACAATACAAGTTTAACATATTATTCTCTAGTTGCATGTATCTAGTCACCAAACAGAGCAAAAAATGACCATGAATAGATAAATTTGCAGTGAAGGCACAGGCACAAATGATTTCCTCATGTCATTCATCTAAATGTAGTTCTGTGGAAATAATCATGCCATTGTTTATTATGCATCTAGGGAGATGTGATATGATTGAAGTATACATGTAAAAGCTATACAAGGCAAAGCACAGGAAGGATTATACATGGCCAACTGAGTTACAATATATACAAGGTCTCAACAACCTTGGATAGGATCCTGGGACAAATATTCTGAACTAATGCAAAAGGAATAGATCAATTCGGGATCATTGAACACAGTAACGAAAAATGCTTTGCCTGTTCATGTGGCAAAAAATCCTATTTGTATGTATGTTTACAGAGAAGTATGACAATAATTGGGGTGTTTTTATTCTATCTTGCTAAAAGCTAATTGGAACAACATTGGTCTTACAATCATATTTCTTCTCAAATACAGATGTAAGTAAATCGTGGTTCACTGGTGTTTTATAAAGCTTTGTTCAGTTCTGCAGGTAAGTTTATTGTTTGAATGCTTTGGTTTCTAAAACACATTTGAGGAGGCCAAGTTAAGCTTGACCTTCCAGTCACTTCCATTAAAAATTTGTGGCTACATCTTTGGATGCATTTACAAAAACAACAACAACAAAAAAAAAAATTCCTATGTTTGAAATGTGTACATTAATAACCACTATCAACATGTGCTTGTAATTTTTATCAGCTCTGTCTTGAGTCGATGCACAGAGGTCTGAGCTATAAACACATTTCATGACCGCTTTGTGTTTATCAACTCTACAAAAAGCAGTTTCTGGCTCAAAAAAGCTCTGCGGTTACCATATCAAGTGAACAGGGGGTTAGAAACATGCTGACAAATGCATTTGGTTTTTTGTGGGGGGGGGGGGTTCTGCAGGGGGTAAATTTCAATCCCATTTAGATGTGATTATGAAACATGCTTTAACACTAATCATATAATAGTGTTGGGTTTTTTATAGAGCATAATTCAGTTAAAACAATGATGTTCATGGGCAATAGAGAGGAAAGAAAACACTAGGCATCTACAGTGAAAAGGGAAAATAATAACAGTAGAAAAAAAATTGACAGGTACCAATGAGTTAATTACAGTTCTGTCATTAATGCCTTATCCGTACTGGTCAATCCTTTACTACCACCTTGCCATGGATATGCACACAGAGAGCTTACTGTCATAGCTCACCTCAATCTGTCTCTGTGAGTGCTGTCTATTACCATCATTCTATGAAAGGCTAATCCTCAGAGAAGATTCACTCTCTGAAGGCAGTTGTTGAGGAAGCCACTAATCCTTGTATTGACTGCCTACAAAGATCCTTTATTGTCCTGTAATTAACATGTCTGCTAGAAGGTAAGATCAAGGTCAGATGAATGAAAGGGAGCTTTCACCTGTTGGTTAGTGATAGTAATGGCTTCTGTAGACAGTTTCTATGGGTGTTGATGATGGGATGTGCTGTTACGTGATCAATACAATCTATAAATCTATAATGAGCTTTCCTTTACAGTATCTCCATGCAATTTTCCTCCTGAAACTTTATAAAAATGGAAACATCTGAGGACAGAGACCAACAACATTGGCAAATGCAGTGACCCCCAATTGGGGGTGGGGGGTTTCTCCATTTGCATTTCCACACAAACCTGGTGTGTGTATATTACAATGAACCATGCACAGTTTTCCCACCAATCAATATCCACAGTAACAGGTACTACACACATGCTGGGACATCCAGAGATAAAAGTGCAATAAAAGATAAAGTGCATACATGTGTGAATAGAGGTTGGCAGTGCTAGTCAGTAGCACCAGCACATGCACTACAACCCACTTGTGTGGTTCCACAAACTACAGGTACATCTTTACTGCTACTCAGCAACTGTTTTGGTCATCCAATGTGCAGAATCGATCTGGGATTGTTTGGAAAATAGCTGTTCCCATAAGGAAATATATTGTGTAAAATCCCTGTGATCATATAAGATCTTCTAGTAAAGATCATATTTTTAGATATCAATGAGGGACAGTGAAAGTGTTCTTGCTCAAGCAGTTTCAGATTATCTGGTGAGCACAATATAGGGTTTGCTGTGGGCTTGCATGACCTGTCCATATCTGTTTGGCCTTTGCATCATAAATACAGAGATAAATGTAGGCTTAAAGGGATACAAAAAGGGACACACAATTCATAAGTTCACAACAACAACAAAATTCTTGGAATATACTGCCCCTTATCTTTTTAACTTGTTTGTTCAAAGGAAATGTGTCTTTACTTTGAATTTCTTGTCCTACATCATACCTTCTGTTGACATGAGACATCTCCTGTTGTGGTTATAAGTGCAACTTCCCAGATTTCCTATTGCATTTTCAAAGGTTCATATTTTTAAAATTATTTTTTAATCAATGCTTGGCATCTGTGTTCAGTTTGTAAGACATGTGACCCTGTGTGCAAAAGAGGTTGCAGAGTCAAAGAGCTGCTCATTCAAAAAGTCTTATTTGTAGATGCTGAGTAGTCTAACACAATTGCAGTGACCATGGCACAATCACACTTCCAAAAGGACAAGTAATGACATAGTGCCTTAGAGCATAAACCAACAGTAGTCTAACAGGTGAGAAGAGAGCTCAAACAAATGGTCGGGAGTATTTGTCAGAATTCTCCCTCCTACTTAGAAGAGTAAGATCTTGAAAAAACATTTACTAAGTACATTGTAAGGATACCTTACAAGTTCTGCCTGATAGCAACCTTATTCAAGCAGGAAACTCACATTTCCCTTGTTTGCTTTCACTGGCTGGGAAACTAAATCCAGTGGGATGTCCTGTATTCATGGGACCAACACACGTTACTTTCAGAACATCTTGTAGATTTGGGTCACAATACAGCACTACCTTCTCATTCTGAAGTGCTAGATGGGCCTTGGCAATAAAGTTTACATCCATGAGCAACTAGTAACTGGTAAAGATTAATCCTGTGCAACAAAATACACAGGAATGCCAAATTTTTCTCATAAATGACGTTTTGTTAGATGCAAACAAGTCTAACATGAGGACTATACAAGATTGCTGCTATACAGCAAAGCCCTATTTGCAAGAGGGAATACTAGTAGTCATCTTATAAGCTTATCATAATCTTGTACATTTGTGTCAGATGAATAGTGTAGGGCAAGTCCAAGCTATTTGATCACACAAGACTGAAAATTCAAAATGGGTCAATCTACATAAACTTGGTATCATTTGAAAGCTAAGAAGTTAAAATACATGAATTTCAAAAAGAAAAAGTCAAAATTCTTCCGCATAACCAGCAATAAATTAATTAATCTGCATAAGTTAAAATTTAGAGTAACGCGTGGGACATTCAAAAATTCTGCATTTTAAGATGTATCTTTTAATTTTTACAAGTTTTTATGAAAATAAGTATGGTGACCTTAAGTCTGACTAACAAGTTATCATGACTGTGATTTTCAGTTTCTCAACTGATTAAATATGCAAATGAGGGATGGGCCAAAATTAGCATGTCCCACGCGTTACTTTTTTAGGTCATTATTTCTCATTTGCATAAAATTTAATGATTTGATTGACCTGAAACTTTCAAAAGACCAAATTCACAATGGACCTAATCATATCCAAGAGATAAAAAGTTGGTCTGATAAATCTCATACTTGCAATTTTCAATTAAATTTAGTAACGCGTGGGACATTTTAGTAACGCGTGGGACGATTTGTGTACAAGTCAATGGAAGCGTACTAAATCTTAATCTTCTATGGGAAATGTGTACATTATTGAGGAATTTTTTGTCATTTTCTGAATTTTGACTTGAAATTTGGTGAAAAGTTCCACTTTAGAGAAATAATTCACAAAAGATCATTACATGCTATTTTCAAGGTCACATTCAAAGTCAAATGTCAAAAAATAAAGGATAACATAGGCATTTCATATTTTTTATTATATCTATTGTTCTGGTACGTCTAAATCATTTGAATATGCAAGAATTTATTAGAAATACATCTATTTAGATAATTAGTACCCCATATTAAAGTTTCTCTGAGCAAATGTGCAATTCACATCACAATATTCATAGTGACAAAAATGTCCCACGCGTTACTTGTCCCACGCGTTACTATACCTATCTTTCTATAATTGACCTTGAGAGAAAACAGTTTCATGATTTTTTCTGAAATATTTTGTTTCAGGTACAGTTATTGTTGTAGAAAAAGATGTTTGTAATGATTTTATAGTATACCAAGTATTTTCACAATAATTGAGATAAAAGTAAAAGAAGAAAAAAAAGACAATTTTTGTGGTCCCACGCGTTACTGGAGAATAAATTTGCATAAATTAAATACTGAACGTGTGATTCTCATTATTTCTATTGTTTTGAATGAAGATACCCACTAGCTATCAAAAGCAACCCAACATATGAAATTTCAATCTTAACAGTGCAATATAGGGCTAAATCTTCTTGTGATGTCCCACGCGTTACTGGTGCAAAATAGCTTGGACTTGCCCTGTACACATTGAACAGTTATTTTGGGAATACAGGTTTTCATACTCACATTGAAACTACTGGTATCTCACTTTCTCTATGAGTATGAATGTCCTGTTGTGATTAGGTTTACCATGTGATCTACTAGTCTACGCTGTGTGAACCAAGCGGGCAGCTGCACCACAGGAGTTTGAATGGGGCACATTATAATGTTGGATGTTCTTGTAATGGATTACAAATCTGATCACAAGTGTTAAGTATAAGAGAAAGATTTCATGAAGGTTCAGGAGGCTCATGTAAAACCCTCCCTGTCTTTTCTACTCTCACCCATCTCTCCCTCTCACACATGTTCCCGTTGGTTTGATACTGTCGATAGGGACTTTTCGACTGGGTGAACGAGAACGATGTGACACCACCCACAGGCGTACCTGTCAAGGCGTCATGTCCCAACATCAACCCGCTGCTGAAAAACATTTTGATTTGGGGTGTCACGTCTCGTGGCGTGTGCAGTTGGCTACACTGTACATTGTACCTGTGCCATGGGTGCATATACATACACATACCGTGTGGAATTTGTGACTTGTTTTTCATTTGTTGAATATATAGACTTTGTCTTTGAATAGATGCCAAATAAGTATTCTGGGATGAATTATGTGGATTTTAAAACATGATGCATGGTAAGGCTGCAGAGTACGCAAGCAGCAAGACGTGATTGCACACAGCATTACGTGTAAATGTATGGGTGGGACTACGGCATCCAGTTACAAATCCCAGGACGGTAAAAGCAGGCAAATAAAGTAGGTACCAGAGGCTGTAGTTTGTATGTCAGTGGTGCTGTTGTGATGTATCAAATTCATAAACTTTCATGTAATTAAATCAGTCTCTCGAAAGAAATAGGAAAACAGGTGAACTGAACACCGATTTGCTGAGAGTCATCATGATCTTTTGCGCTATTTTGTCTATCGCGATAGGAGCACGACGTCATAGACAAGGCGCCGTGAGTGCGGCGAGAGTGAATTTGGGTGGACAGTGATAAATGGGGTGAACGCATTAGAAAATTGGGTGGTGAGCACGGGGTCGACACTCACGCATGCGCAGTACGTAAAAAATAATAAATGCAGAGACTCCAACCCAAAGCACCTTCTGATCGGGAGATTCTCCCGCCTGAAAGGCTGAAACCCATAGCAAACGGGAGACTCCAAGTTTATGTGTGCAAAGCGCGAAGTTCCTAGGGTTATAGATGCTCTCTGGTGCAAAGGCTTATTTTTTGCAACATACAATAGCAATAAGTAAGAAATCCTTTCTAACGGGAGACACAGAGCCAGGGCGGGAGAAATTAAATCTCAAACGGAGAACGGGAGATTTTGCAAAAATGGGTTTTCGGCTGGAGATCTCCCGTCGAAACGGGAGAGTTGGAGTCTCTGTAAATGTCATCGCACGGTGACGCTAGTCTCAACGTGCAAATCGAAAAGTGCCCACTACTGTAGATCTATCTATCATACAATACACTACACATTGAGTGCTGCCTTCTTAGTCTTATGTTTGATGAGACTGTGACATATACATTGTGTGTACTGGTAACATGTACAAGACATGCACTTCTGAATACTCATCACATCTATCTATTGTACATGTAGAAGTCAATTATTTTTCCATTGCTCTTTCCATCTTGTTGTAACAATCAAAACAAATAGCAAACAGTAAATGTCTTTCATTAAAATCTTCTCATACTACCCAATTATGTCATTATTTGTATGTTTTCAAATGTTGAGTGAGTTGAATCTTAGAAGTGGAGAATATGTATGTTGAAATACATTGTATAGATAACCGAGAAAATTGTTTAAAGGTCTTTGTATCAGCATTAATCATCCAGTAACACTACGGTTCAGGTGTTCAAATACTGTATGCTGAGTAGCAAGGGCAAACTAACTAAAAGAGTGTTTTGGGGAGACATCTGTGAAATAAACATAAGGTAATAGCATCAGTTTGGCTAAAGTTGGATTCCAACACCTTACCACATAACTAGACAGAGTAAACTGCGATATGTAGAAATATTCAAATGACTGATACCTGTTCCTTGTTATTTTAATCATGCACAATAATACATATATCAAAAAAATGACTTGATATCACACCTTTTATCATCTAACACCCACACTAGTACCTTACAGCATGTAAATACAGTGTACATCAAGAAATACTTCCATTAGCTCAAAGCAAAGGCAACAAAGCCAATATTTTGTATAGGATACAGGCAACAAATGATAACTCTGCATGTGGACAACTCAGCCCGGCACACTCTTCCAAAATAGCATCTAGGTAGTTCAACATTCAAACATATGCACAGAACCAAAAAATTAATGTTGAGGGTGGAGCATCCACTCCACTATTGTGTACTCAGACAAAGCCCTAATTCAGTATAAAACAGACATGACAGTGTGGTGAAGTATGTCACAACTGTCCTTTGATTCAATTACCTCTACCAAAGCTGCTAAAAATGTGAAGTGTTTTATGATATTAAACTTTATAGAGTAGTAGCTAATGAACATTTCTTATGGAGACATTCAGTACTGATAGTTAACACAGTTGTCATTAGTATGATGCCTTCCCCACAGCATGGAAAGCATGTCACACACCATAGACGTAGAGAATAGACATGGAGTGGAGTCATGACTATTCTCTTATGACCATTTGACATTCTATAGCTATTGATTTTCCATTCAGTCTCGAAAACAGTGCCTTAAGAATAAGTATTGTCTAGTAGAACATGCCTTATTGACTAGTCTCTGGGAAGAAACAGTTGCTTAAACCATCCCAAGCACCAAGTCTGAAAAGAAATTGTTGTACAGGGCTCACAATCACAGCTTGCATGCTTACCAGGTAGTGACTGGATTCAATAGTGTTGTACCAGTAGTCGAAATTCATGTAGACTACAGGTAAAATAGCTGCTTTGCTCATCCATCTGTAATACTCAATCAATGAACATGAAAGCATCCTGTAGAAAACTCACATCAGAAACACTATCAGTCACACCATTGCTTTCATGTACAGTATAATCTGTGATTTTGGCATTGCTTGTACTGCAGTCTTCCCTCTGGACTGTCACTTTCTCCATGATCTTTTTGGACTTATACCCCGTTTAGAGTCCCCCTGTCTAGGAGGACCTCTGGAGGACATGCTAGATGAAAATTATACCCCTTTCCCGCTGAAGGAAATCTTACCCGGGTGCACCCGGGTAATCCCGCAGTATGAAACGAAACTTGGTTGAAATCTGGGGGAAGCCTAGGTGAAACACCGATTAAATTTTGGGCAATTTTTACCCTAGAAGCGTCCTGGGTAAACACTGACAGTTCAACGGGAAACCACCGGTGGTTCACCTAGGAACGCCCAGCATGAAAGGTCGTCGCGGTGAAACACCGGGCAAAATATGCAGATTATGTCAAAGATCATGTTTTGTTTCCGGTCATGCACACGTTTTTTCGCTAGCTAGCAAATTACAGTAATCCACACGTAATGCGTGTATGTAAACATACACATGACTAGTATGTCGTTCGTGTTACATACACCGGCATTGTATTGGATCGTGTTGTATTGTACGCATACCGTATACAAATAAGTGCTGCGCAAAACTGAGACTAGTACTTGAGTTGCCGTGTCGTTTGTCCTGCTGAATGTTGCAGTTGAATTAACAATTCTGGAGTTAAGTTCTGTGAGAGAGAGAGAGAATTACGAGTACGAACCACTAGTACAGTACCATGTTCAAATTAGCACGCGAAATGTCGCGCTATATTACACCCTTCCGCTGGGATTGGCCGTGGTGTGTGCAGAAAACACGTCTAGGGGAAAGTTGCAAACAAAATTCACCGAGAGCATTGTCGTAGGTGTGAAAAGAGGGCACTGAAAATTTCACCGGAAGTTTCCCGGTGAATTGACAAGAAGTGTACATCAGGGCTCATCAAGTTTCACATACTCTCATGAGTTTACTTGATATCTCTTTGCAGTAGGTGTTCCTACTCAATACATACCTGAAGAATATGTTTTTCCAGTAAAATAAGGCTCTACATCTACTATTTATGCTGATAGCACTAGCAGTGGCTCACCTTGGTAATGTAGGGTACCTAGCATGGAACAAAAAATTCGTATGCCAAATATTTCGTCTTTTTATTTTCGCATATTTTGCAAGTCAGGTGCTATTCGTAAAATTAAAGGCACACGAAACTAATAACACTGGTCCCAATATAAATGTGACGCTCGCGTATACACTTCTCTGTTTAGTACAGTACTCCACAATTGTGAAATAACCTAACTGCTCGCAAAATCGTCGGGAAGTCCTGATTGGCAAAAATTTAGACTCGCTAGATATACTTATATGGCATAGTATACAATATGCAAGAGGTTCACCCCCTAGTGACTGCCAGAAACACAACTGCTCTGGGTTTTATATTCAATAACATCTATATAAAATGAATATATATAGTATATTCATCCTAGTATTTACAATAACATGAATATTTACAAAAGGTATATATAAAAGAGTTGGAGGTCTGCTAAGTCAGATAATGATTAGAAAAGCAGATGAAATATCAGGAAATGGTAGAAAAGGAGAAGAATAGCATCTCTCCTTTGTAACCATGTTCCGTGAAGAGAAGTTAAAAATGCATTCAATCAAAGGTGTTAATAAATTGCTTTGACAAAGACAGCGTTTCTGTTTAAATACATATGCATCATTCCTCAGGCACGATAAATTGAGCGAGCAGCAATTCGCTGTCCCTTTTTTATATTCTTGGCAGTAGTTATTTAGTGTGTAGAAAACGGGACAAGCAAACAAAAAATCAGAAAAAAAATTGTACTTCCTTATTATGTAAAATGTTATTAAACAAACAAAAAGTGCATTAGCCAATTATTCAATTCAAAAGATTTCACATTCATACCAAACCTGGCAAACAAAATAATGCACAAATGTGTGCGAGATGGTTAAATGTTGAAAACTTTTTAGGCAACACTAATATTCTTTTCTTGCAACTGATTGACAAATTGCCCTACATCAATGTAAGTAAGCAATGAATTTTTAGTAGCAGCCATGATAAAAGACATCATACATTGTAGGCATACATACTCGAGGAGGATTCGAACCTACAACCTCCTTATCTCCAGACAGGCGTCTTATCCACTATACCACCGAGCTTCTGCCTAACAGCTAAGTGCTGGTTCTAATCAGGGAGGTGACAAGAGACCTCCCTGTTCTTATTCTTATAGCATGCAATGGGTACTGCATAATAATTCAACTTCATGAAATTCTTCAGTCAAGTTGTTTTTATTGCACCTGATTGACAAATTGCCAAACATTGACTAAAATAAGCACTGAACTAATGTGCGTTGTAACTTATTCCCTATATAATTATTCTCTCTTTTTTTTCAGTCCCGGGGTATTGATAACGAGAAAATTTGAAGAAAAATTGAAAGGATTTGTTCAGTAACATATCAAAAAGTTCCAAACAGGATTTCAACCCTCCTCTGAAATACACTATCTCTTTAAATTATGAAAATCAAAACTTGACAGAAGAATGTCTTGGAGCATGGAACATCAAAACCAGTGGAGTGCCACATGTAAGTATTAACCATCACGCTATTGAACCCACGCATAAATTTGCACAAATTGGGAAGTCCGTCTTGAGGAGATTCCACTCCTTTTCTAACATTTCTCTGGACAGGAACAGTTCAGAATACACTGGCCTGTTCAAATGAGTATATCCCTACAACTAGTCTTCCCCATATAAAATGCCATCATTTTCAAATAATCCTTTCTACCCTAAGATACAACAACAACATCATTCACCAATATACTTTATAATTTCAAAAGTTTTCTCAGACTTCATAAAACCCTGAAACATAGATTATATTGCATATTCAGAAATACTGAATTTCTGGTTTACATACCTGTACTTTTAAATCAATGACAGTAGATCATAGATCAATACTGTTTAACCTTTGTACCATATCAAATGACTTGAGTTGTAGGATGTCTAGTATTTAAATTGCTTGCTATCCCTCCAGTACAGGGACAGAGAAGTACGCAACAGGCTCTACACTCAGTGACTGCCAGGAACACATCTGCTCTGGGGTTTCTGCTTTTAATCCTCAAAGGTTTATAAGAAAACTGAATAGATATCCTGATACAATATAACATGATAGCTAGAAAAGGTACAAATAATATGCAAATCAGTGTAGTGAAGAGAGTTTGAATGTAACAAGAAGGGAATGTGACACATGCAAATCCTGTTGGTACTTTGTATGTTGTGAAAGTGTTCGAAACTGCACCCTCCTGGATAGCCGATTATATCTATGACCAAAAGATCAGTCTGTCCTTATATCATTGGGGATTAGGTTCCATGGAGATTACATCTGGTTTCACAAAATCCTCCTATTCAGACTGAAGGCTCTCAAACCACAGAGGTGAGAGGATCACCTCCTTGGTCATGCTATACCCAATACTGGGGGGGGGTGGGGGGGGGGGGGTGTGTACCGTGCTCTACCCATGGGAACCCACATGAATGGCTAATGGATGCATTCGCCAATGTTCAGTTATTCAAGTGCTATAAAGCGTATTGTTAACATGCCAACGGGCTGGTAGCTGTCTTTTCCCATGAAAATACCACCCAAATCTTTGATACCAACCAGCTGGTAAGCACACTCTGTTTATCAGATGTTGATTTTATTATTTTAATCAAAATTTGCTGATCTAGGACTGTAAACTAGACGTAATTGAGAAGAGTGTGGTACCTCACCAAGCACGGTATACAGGGACAAATGGTCAAGTCTGTCTTGGAGGAAAACCATCACAATAATAAAAAAAGTTATAAAACTCCTCAGAACAAATGGATTTTTTTATCTACCGATTTTATAACTTTGCCATTTAATTCCAATAAATAAAAGTAATATGGTTTAATCTTCAAGACAGTATAGACATAGTTCTTCACAGATTATATGTCAGATTAGTGACTAGACATGCCCAGTCAAGTAATTTTTTCTTTCTTTCATACATTTCTGCACAATTTCTAATCCTGCATCCCTGTGTCTTTACCATTATGTATTGCTCAACTCAAGTAGGGATGGCAAAAGGTAACATCATGAAGATATATCTTCCTCAGAAAATGGCTGGTCATTGTACAATGACACATGAATCAATTGTCTTCTTGTCTGTGAGGTAGATCCAGTTGGCACATACATTGTATTGGTACTTCAAGTTCAAATTCTGAATTTTTCAGTGGTAGTATCCAACATGGGTTCAAAGGGAATATCAAGATAGTTGTAACTCTAATCTCTTGAACTTCCTTGATACTCCTGACTGCAGCAACAGGAGATTATACAAGGCCTGCTCAAAATATATTCTTACATACTTAACAACAAAATGACAGGTAAACAGTCCAAGCTTTCTTGAATGAATTTGCAAAAAGGTGAGCACAAATTACTTGCTGAGCATTTCCAATAGGAAATGATGTCTGATGGATGTGCAGCATTGCAAAAATGGGTGCTAATGCTCTTTCATAATCATTAATATTACATTTTTTTTTTTACTAGGTTTATGGTTAGGTTCATGATTTCTTTTAGGTTCAGGTTTAGGTTTACCTGATCTCCGGTTTTATTATTAGATTAGGTTAAAATTGGTCTTGACCCTTGTGGAAAGGTAGAACATGATGTGGATACAAAAGTGCTATAGACATGAGTATAGTGCTGCAAAATGTTCACACTGACTTTGGACCTAGGCTACATCTAGATCAAAAGATCAGTCTGTATGAAATTCAAATTGACGAAAACAACTCAATGCAACAATTTCATCAAGTTGAATAATTATGCAGTAGATCTACATGCTATAAGGATTTGTACAAGCACTGGATGTTAAACGGAAGCTTGGTGGTCTAATACCACCCGTAGTGGATAATACACCAGTTCCGTGATCAGGAGGTCATGGGTTTGAATTCTGCTCAAGGTATGTCCATGATTTCTTTTGTCAAGGCTACTACTAAAACACTGATCAATTCAGTGCTTATTACATCAATGTAAGGCAATTTGTCACTCAGTTGCAGTTTGTATTTATCTTCAGGAATATGTTACGTGGAGACTAGTACAAGTATAGAATTACTGGCTTCACAGAATCCCTTCTTTCCACAAGTCTATTGTAAATCCAGTTAGTATGTGATCTCATCACAATACTAGGCAAGCCAAAGGAATTCATAGTGCAAAGAGCAGTGAGTTTGCACTGATGTAGAAGAAGTGTCTAGAAATGTGTCTGGGCTAGCTAACATTCACCTTTAAATAGAGGTTTACTTAAGAACCGACAGGATGATCCATGGATGTGGATTGTTCTCTCAGACCATGCTGATGCATGTTCACAATTGGTGATTACGATTAGTTCTAACACAAAGTTACAATTCAGAATAGGCCCTACCTAGTATAAGATATTGGATCAAGACTATTTTCTGTGTCTAGACTGTAACTGTATCATTTAGATCTATCTCCACTTGTTATCCACCTCTCCTCATACAAAGTACAAAACAACAACAACAAAAAAAAATCACTCCATCAATGTTGCAAGCACGCAAATTGCAGGATCAGGCCAGGATTCTGACTTTAACTTGCGTGACTGCAAAAATAAATTACAATACACATGACATGAACTCATGATCATCATGAAGACAAAAATTGCGACACTCAACAAAAATACGGCTGATTTAAAAAAAAAGAAAAAAAAAGATAAGAAAGGCACCATCTGTACATCATCATGTATTGTAGGCATTAGTAATTCTGGGATGGGACGTGTTTCTTTACGTTCAAGACGAGTCAAAATATTATTCTATTTGCGTCGTCCGTCCATCATCGCGGGCGGGGCCGGGGTGACCCGCCGAAGAAACGGGCGCGAGTTCACTCAACGTTCCGCTCTCACTCGCACCTTGAACCTTTCCAAACAGATGCATTCCCCACGTAGGTTTTTAGAGCTAAGGAACCCCACTATAGCCACTTTGCGTTGTGTTCGGGTGATAAATATGGCTATGGGATGTTACCAGATGTCAATCAGCGGTGAAATTACTTGGAATATATACTCACACTTCAGCAAAATATATCCACTACGATCATAACATAAGATCCGGTTTGTCCACAATCTGTCGTAGAAACGAGACGCCTTTCTTTACTCCACTGCACAATACTACTGTACTATTATCTCATCGAACACTTGCCGTGTGTTGTATGTGTGGTGGTAGGCGTATGACGTACATCCCGCATTTATGCATGGGGCTCGGGCCAGGGCAGCAGAAGAATCGCGGATGTCATGCATACACAATGAATGCACACACGTACACAGCTACAGTACGAAGTTACCGAGTCACGTCGTCCGTCGTTCATTTTCACCGACTCGGCCTCGCCTGCGTGTTGAGGTTGTTTGTCATTCGTAAGCAAGCGCCATCACACGGTTCAAACATTATAATTTTGCCAGACGTCGATTGCGATGGATTCATAATGTGGTCTGCCTGGTGGTCTACAGTCACCCAAAATCCCCAAAAGTCAATCCTAAGTTTTGAACCTTGAACCTGGAGAATCAATCCCTGTTGCAGCTGTGTGTGGATACTAAACCGGATGATTTATTAAAAATTTTCTCATTAAATGGAAATCATTAATGGAAATTTTTTGCAATCGATTGCAAGGCCTCCTGGTATGATCATCAAAGCTATAAACATTCCTACAGTAGCTCATTTTGATTTTATTTTCTCTGGCAACCTTCCTTGCATTATACTAATAGGCAACGACAAGTCCTGTAAAAGACAAAAGACAAGTCTTCGATTGTAGATTTTTTTTTTTTGGAATAAGGGAAAGAATATCAATAAAAGCTAATGTTGTAATTATTTATAAATATTTCTTATTTCAAGGGAATTGTACTGCTTATCTTGATTGTGTTGCCACAGTATGTTTGTTAATATGGATGAATGGTTACACTTCATGAGTGTAATGGGAAAAAGTCTTTGATTTAGCAAACATTTAGCAAATCCTTCAGTTTTAGTATCAAAGGGCTTCCATTTTAATTGTGTATATAATCTTGAAATTTCATGTCAATCAATTACTATCAATCTATAATTGGTTCATAAATTTAATCCTGTGTCTATTCATTATTTTTTTTTTCTTGGTTGTGTTAAATTTACGCGTATGGACGAAACAAACCACGACAGGCACAGATTCACTCCTGACTCTATCAATGCTGTAATATCCAGGGACATTCAATTGGCATACTGGTTGTTGAAATAAACCAAATAATTTCAAATTATGAGCTATAATGAGCGAATGAATTGATATATGAATGTATACATCAATGGATAATAACGAGTGATTTCTTTGAAAAGAAAGCGGCGAAACAGAATGAAAGCCTAATGAAAATGATATAGGCAAAATCATTAGGGGTCACCCCACGAGTCATATTACAACCCACTAGTTCGTCATTGAAAAAAAAAGTCAATGAGTCTTGCAGCCTACGAGACATAGGGACCTACAGCCCATGAGTTTGAAACTATAGGACCTAAAGGAAAATAAGGCACATGAGTTCGACACTCGGTGAAAACAGCCCACGACTTCAATATTACAGCACGGGGTTTTCTGTGTCGGTATCATGGGCTTGTTTGCTTATAGCAGGGGCCGCGGAAGCGGGGGGGGGGGGGGGCTGGAGCCCCCCCCCCCCACACTTTTGGTTCGTAAAAAAAAAAAAAAAAGATCGAAAAAAAAGATCGAAAAAAAATCACAACCCTCATGAATTTCAATTCCCAAAGATTCAGCCCTTAGATTCTTCCCGTCTAAGCGGGGGGGGGGGGGGGGGGGGGGGGGGGGGGGGTCTTGACCTTGCCACTCCCCCCGGTCCCGCAGGCCCCCCCCCCCACCCCCCACTGAAAAACGTTCCGCGGCCCCTGTATAGTGTGTAATCATTGGCTGTATGACTCGTGGGCTGTATGACTCGTGGGCGGTTACTAATTTGAGATGCCAAAAAGAAGTTCATATTCCATCCGTGATCATTTCTGGGTTTTTTAAATCCATTTGCTGGGTTGTTCCATTTCTGGTGGCAGACAATATTCTCTAGGAATATTACTGAATTACTGTAGTTCATAATGGTGACTAATTAGTACATTAAGTGCGTCAAAACGGTGCCTTCAAAAGCACTATTCACTTCGGGCTGCGCCCATCAGTGAATAGTTCTTTTGACCTCTGCCCGTAGTTTTAACAAGAAACTTTCAAGGCAAAGTATATTATTCGTATGCTATGTATAGGCCTATAAGATATGTTTATGTGTCATGATGTAGGAGGCATATTGTAATGTCAAATGATGAAACTCATTGTTTAGAGTAAACGGGAACCTATGGTATGAGTTTATTTATTTGTCGGAAAATATTAGGATAGAGAGATTTTTTTTAGTTCATCGAAAGCAATATAATATAGACAACATTGCAGGCAACTTAAATCATTTCTCTTCGCTAAACGTTTGGTTCACTGATACTATACCTTTAAATTGTTTCCACTAATATGCAACATTCAAGTTCATTCTACACAACCGTTTCGGTCACTTTAATTCCAAATTGAATGTCATATCCATTACTATTTCTAAGTAAATTAATGATTAGCCCTGTTGGTTTTTATTTGTTTGTTACCTGTATGTTCCAAACTTGTATGTGCATGTAATGATAAATGTTTACTTATATTAAAACATACGCGAAAAAAGCGACATTTCACTTCAAGTGAGAATCAGATAGTAGACTGTAATCACTGTGGATGTGAAACAATGACAACAACAAATTGTTGTGTATAATTATCTACATGTGAAGCTGCAAAATCCCGAATTGGTCTGCATGTGTAGGCATTTCAGAACTTATGAATAACTGTTATCCTACATGACTTTTTCGAAGATGAAGGACTTGATAAGTTAATCGATCATCATCATCCACGCATTTCCTGCCACTCATCGAGGATTTGGTATTGAAGACCCTAGTCCCATGGCACAAGTCCACCAATAACTACAGACGCAATTACACAGACTTGCAAATATAAAACACTATCACTCAATCAACTGAAAGATGAATAATTTCAGCATTACTATATGATATGCTCACTAGTTTATAGAACGCACGTGCCTAAAGTTTCCCCGTAATTCTTCCATATGATAGGCAAAGAAATAGCATATCGTAGTGCATGTCATATTGAATGACATATTTCTGCCTCCTTGTGTTTTCTGTGGTACCGGTAAACTTTTTTGTAAACAGTGTTATAAGCTCTGTCAGGTTTCAGGCCTGATTATAGTATTTACGCTATTAATCATCTGATACCCTTTGTCCAATGTTATCTCATCAGTCCCGGTCTTTTCTGCATGATCAGTATGTAATTGTATGTTTTGGACAATAAACTTCAACTATTTCTTTTGGAAGCACCTCTCTCTCTCTCTCTCTCTCTCTCTCTCTCTCTATATATATATATATATATATATATATACATAGTTTTAACCAGAAATTCGAATTTTAGGCATATTTTAAGTATGTTTGTTTTATTGTTTGGATTTTAAGTATATTTTTATATTTTGGGAAAAAAATGAACAAAAGAAGGGGAAATGTGAGGCGAGATATCGTCTGGTGGATGTTGTGGAGGAATCCCTCATGCAGATGCAGTGACCGTATGGTTCGGTTGTTCTGTTAGAAATACTGTAACATTGCAGAGAGTGAAGGTACGAAACAACGCGTGATGCAGAATTGCTTTGTGACGTAATTTTACAAATGTGCACTATTGGAAAATGCCGTCATTAAACAGTGACGTCATTTTCCAATTGCATACCATAAAATGTCAGAAAGGCCAAAATTCTGGGATAGATGATATATATAATTTATATTATTGATATGAGCACGTCAAGCTCTTTCAACAAAGTATAAAACAAAATAAAACATTTTCAGCGATACCTTACTTGCTACATTACAAGGAATCGTCTTGAAGTTACGATTAAAAAATACCATATTAGCCTACTGGTTTTACTCCCTTTTTTAGCAAATATCTCAACTCAATTAAGACATGATGGAGTCAATTCATTTTGCGATCAAACTTCAAGCGATTACCGACATTAGCAGGAATCATTAGCAGGCATATGACACGAAGGTGTTCAAAGTCCTTTGGTAAACATTATAATGGGCCACGCGGGCCAACTCATCGGGGTCATCCCATGAGTTCGACACTAACATAAAACTGTGAAAAAAAAAAGGTCCACGACGTCGGCACAAGGTACAAACGACCCATTTCAAGCTCGACATTATTATGTGCCGGTCTCGTGAGCCTTGTTTGCTGAGTGTCGAACTTATGGGCCTTGTTTGCCTAGTGTTGGACTCATGGACCATTGCTTAGGGTCGAAGTAATGGGTTGTATGACTACTGCGCTGTACAACTCGTAGGCTGATAACTCATAGGTTGTATGACTCGTGTGTGTCAAACACGTGACGTGCACCCAAATCATTCAAGTTATATCATCTTTTCTGGATCCACAAATATCACAGCAAAATATACTGTATTATTTAGGTTCTGTTTGAAGTAACTAATTGTTCGTAACAGTTGCACTGGTGGCCCAATCGGGTTTCCAAGTGGGTATTTTTTTTTTTTTTTTTTTTTTTGGTGGGGGGGGGGGGAGAAAATTGTGCAAGCCCTCTGAAGAGATAATACAAGGATGGAGGGGATGCAAAAACCTATTTGGATTGAACGTGTATCCTAAACTCGGATCGTATTATTTTCTTCAGATCAAGAAATAATGACACTTTTGTGTGTAATATCAATGTTCACACGGCAGATTCATGATGGTAAGTGCTAAAATACCCCTGTTATTACTTTCTTTAAAATGCAATTTTGATCATCAGTCTTATTAGCTAGGTCCATGCTAAACAAATACACTGTCACAAATTGACATAAGACGGCCATACAAATATTGAATTTTAAATTCATTGTGTTTGTTTTGGCCCCGAACATGGTCAAATGTCTATCAACAGCCGAAGCAGGCATGATGCCTACAGAACGTCACACGATGGCACCGAACCACACGCGAAGGCTATATAAATAAAGATGTGAATTTTACATTGAGAAGTTTATCCCTGAAGGACACAGAAACATAATGGCTACACGAACATTTTGACACCGCTCATGAAGTTACTGCTATCATCGATCCTATGACGATCTTTATGATGGCTTAAGATGAACGTGACTCCATGTTTATAGGATTAGAGATGAATTTGAACATTTACTTTATCGTGTGTCTACGCATCTTTGCTCAATCTCGGGATGGTATGACACCTACATTAGGGAGAGGGAATGCAGAGTCCATGGTTCCTATACGGGGACCCAGGGAAGAGCTTTACTGAGGGTGAGAGCTGGAACATTGTAAATTACAACATCATCCCTCTGTCGAGTAGATTAAAATATGTATTGCTTGTATATTTTGTATAGTTATGCCTAAATCCCGACACGGGCAAAGAACAATTTACAAGATGAGATTACCAAAAATTCAAAAAGTAACATCAAAACAAAAGTCCATTTTATTTATTTTTTTTTTACATTGACTGCTGTTGGTGACGCATTTCTCTTCTTAATTTATTGACCTCCTTCCTCTGATGATCAATTTTCATGCTGACATCATGAGTGAATTTTTGTATAGGTAGATAACACTCCGAGTTTGATTTGATTTGATTTGATTTATTGGTTCCTGCATTATATCATTGCTCATGCAGATACATACATATGTATTATATACATTGTTGGTGCAGTACATATACATAAACATTAATTGTTAACAAAGTAAGTTTCTTCATTGCCTTTACGAGTTGTCGAGATGCACTTGAAGAGATCATCATAACAATCCATTTACTCTAACATGATGATGATGGTGATGATACCACTACTACTACTACTCATAATAATAATAATAATGAAACTATATGATGATAATAAACATGAAACTATATGAAACTATATGATGATAATAAACATGAAACTATATGAAACTATATGATGACAATAAGCATAAAAGTATATGATGATAATAAAAATACAATAAAGTGGACTTCTTTATCCAGGGTTATCTCTTCAGTATTGCCACTGCTCTACCACAGGGCTGTACCATTATCGTTACCTAGCATGGCCAGCCAGGTACCTAACACGTAGAATGTGAGAGGGCATTGTGAATGAAAACATCCTGTCCACTTGATGGGATTCGAACTCTGGACCACCGACGAAAAAAACAAAAAAACAAAAAACAAAACAAGAGTCTTATCCACTGTACCACAAGTGATATCAGGGGCGATCACACATCGCCGGTTTAGATGGCGGTTCATGGCGGTTCTCAAACCGCCGTGAACCATGCCCCAACGATGGCGGAAAGAAACGCGATGTGACTACGTTCTCAACACGTTTTGAACACGGCGCTAACGCGGATTGGTGCGGTGGTAACATGGCTCTCCCCGAAAGGTGGAGGAGTCCATACCAAGCCCCTGTAGTTGGATGCAATCAGAGCCCTTTCACTCGTCTTCAATGGGTTACAACAAGAAGGTATTGCTTTGTTAGGTAATCACAATTCAAAAGAAATTGCGAAACGTTGTAACCCCCTGTGTATTTACAGATTGACATAAGTGTTGCAATAAGCTATTGTCTTCAAGTTTCAACATGCTGTTTTTCCCTCTCTTTTAGCTTTTAAAATATCTGTATTAACTGTCATTAACAAGACATACATGTCAAAGCAGAATCCAACATGATTTACAAAGTTTCATGTTCATTTGCAGGTTTATATATCAAGTGATGTACAAGTACTTGCTTGTTTCAACATCTATGTTACATCATGTTACAACATTTCTTTCTTAATTAAGTTTTCACATATCTCTTACAACAGTCAATAAAAAGACATACATATCAAAGAAGAATACAGTATATATGCATATAGTTTCCTGTTTATTTACACGTTCACGTAACATAATAATGGTGTATTTTTTTCAAGTTTCAACATCGCTTTTTTCTCTACTCTCTTAAGTTTCAACATAATTATCTGTATCGACATGTACTCTTACAAAAGGCATACATAACCACGAAAGCAGAACCCAACATATACATAAGTCTTCTATATATAGCTTACAGGTTCACGTAGCTGGCCATCTTTTAAGCTGTTAAGCTTTATCAAAATTATGAACACGCCTTTCAAAGTAACTGATGTACTATTCAACAAACGTACCAACTTTTTGAACATTAAATTTTCGGTTTTATATGTGTTAAAATGATAAAAAAGTAATGAAACTTGAGCATTCAATATATTTACCCGATCTATTATTATGGGTTCATCTTTGCCCTTTTCCCCATTATTTTTTTTTATTGCTCCGCCACGAAGTGTCGCCGGAGGCATTATTCTCTTTTATGTTCAACATTTGTTTTTGCACGAAAAGTTATGGCGGTGTTAACACGGTATTATCACGGACTCTTGCGGTGCAAACACGGAGGAGCCGTTCTTTACACGGTGAACGGCGTTTTGAACACGGTCCATTTCAAACCGCCAAGACCGCCACGAAAAATTAAACATGTTTAATTTTTCTGGCGGTTCTCCGCGGTTCTCGGGGTTTATGGCGGATGAGTGACGGGTCACCAGGGTTTGTGTACGGTGTGAACACGGTCTTTGGCGGACCACGGCGAATTGCCGAACCGCCATGAACCGCCATCTAAACCGGCGATGTGTGATCGCCCCTATACGCTCAAGGGCATCGTAAGGAAGTTACATGAAGGTTAAATTGTCTTGAAGCCCATGTGAGCCTCGTAAACCACGGGGTTCTTAATTACATTATGATTAATTGTATTATAATTATTCAACTAATGATTTACACCTTTGCTTATTAGTCAAAGGTATATATGCAACCAAATCTCATTTACATACAAGTCAAATAAAACAAAGCAAACCACAAACAAAGCCAAGCAAACACAAACTACAGATTAGTAGTCTTATCTCTACTTTCAGAACAAAGACAAAAATGCCGAGATGTGTATAAAATATAAGTGCTAATTTGTAGCTACATACTAGTATACGGCCATCATTTTAGGAAAAGCAACAAGTGCTATTGCGACGCTTTTCAATCAGGCTGGTATAGTTTAATACTATATGATTTGATATCAACTTTTTGCACGTGTGGTGAACAAAGTCCAAGTCTGAGAACACATGTTCTGATACAGAATATGGAATGATGTCAAGTAAGATTAGAGGTATTAACTGTAATGTCACTGTCTAACCAGTGACATTATACTCCAACCAAAACCTTCAAAAAATTCACTAAAAAAGACTAAACCTTAAATACCTACTCACTAAATTGCATTTTTTAAAATGCGATCTTAATCCAGCAGAAACTTTAAAACAAAAATAAGACAAAATAAAAGAAGAAGTTGAATGCTGAAAAGGTTATGACAATAAAGTCTGTTCCCAAAGAAGGAATCTCACTGTCACTTAGATTAGCAGCTTTTCAAAGTGCGTCATACATGAATGAAATAATAACATATACTATAGTTTCTCGAAGTGCTCAGAGAAGCTAAAGACATTTAAAACACACGAAAACGCCAAGAAGGATACAACTAAATAAATCCATTTCCATAGTAGCGCGAACAATGATGTATAGTTTTGTGCCATTGAGAGTTATCTAGTCCCTTTAACAGGAACTTTTCAAAACGAATGTTTTATGCGCATTTTGTAAAATACTTCAGGTAAACACTGCAAGAATATGATATATTTTTGTTGTGTCTAAAACATCGAAATGGCAGTGTATTAATGGTATAACAGTGCAGTCAGTGTGTGCACCATTCTGAAATCCATACTTAAAGAAATGCTGAAAGTATTTCACAAATTTCTATTATCGATGGCAGGTACACCCTCCCCCGAAATATCACTAGGGGTGTGTTGAGGCAACTGTTATTTCCAGTGTCCTCTGGAGGAGCTAGGTCAAGCCTTTCTTCTTTGCTTCGATGTATGATTTTGTTGTTGTTGTGGAAATTGTGCTTAAATTTTCTGGACATCTTTGCATCACTGTGACACTTAAAGTTATAAGAGTCGTAATGTAAAATGATCTGCAATGAAATTAACCAAAATATATCATTTTAAAAGTTCAGAATTGTTTAAACGATTGTCCGATTTTCCTCAGAGTTTTAATTAAAGTGTTAATTTTTCTTGATATCCTAATTCATGTTTGGGGAACTTCTATCGCTTGGATTGAGACTAGTGCTCTGATCCGTGGTGTTTGATTTGAAGTTGACAGGGTCCTTTCGGAACACCATCGAAGAGTTCTCCCTGTGATCAAACAGCAGCACATTCGTAACGACGTCACTTGATATGAACACATCCTTGATTGCAGAACGGAACTGCGGGTATTGGGCAGCGTAAACGAATGGATTCGCGCACGAATTGACAAAGGTAGCAAATGTAAGTCCATAGTACAGGGGACTGAACAAGTACGTCGCCAGTCTGCCGGTCATTACTGCGATCAACGTGAATATTTCGTTCGGGCCTAAGGTGAAGAGATAAATCATCACAACGAAGAAAGTCATCTTCACTACGCGATCCCGAGCTATTAAGTGAAAGGACGACGTAGCCCCATGACTGGCAACGCGAATCCCCGAGGTGGCTTTTGACTGTTGGTGGAGGCTAACCGCTGTAAGTAGTTGGGTGACGATCATAGTAACAGCAGGGATGCCTACCCGAATAATGAAGAGATAGAAGGCGGCTATTGTTCGGTCACTTCCGCTCCAGGTGTTAGTACAGACACTCCCGACAACGTCAAGAGCCATGAAATGAAGGCAAGAGGGTGTTGCACACAACCACACTGATATGATGTATCCATATACTCTACGGCGAGTGACCCAGCGTCTGAAATGAAGAGGATATAGCACGGCCACAAAACGTTCGAGAGACATTCCTGTTAGCGTATAGATCGATGAATGAATACTCAACCACATTAAATAGCGCGTGAAAACAAATCGGCAATAGAACAACCCCATGGCTGTATCTGGGACCCGAACGGCACGAGGTATGGGCATAGAGAACAGTGATGTCAAGAAGTCGGCTATTGCGAGCGCTCCAATGAAAATATCTGTCGAATGTTTGATCGCCCTTCTCTTGGCCAGCGCCAGAATGACAAGAAAATTTCCGATCATACCGATGACAGAAAATGCCATTTGTAGACTGTTCGACCAAGACCACATGAATGTCCAGATCCACAAAGGCTCGTGAACTTCTTCAGAATCATCGAAGAAGACGGTCGTACCAATCATCTCTTTATCCAATCCCCAGTCATATTGAACACTGGCTGGGCGGTAGTCTGTCGTAACATTTCCTGATATTCTAGGTAGTGGCGATGAAGGCAGTTTTGTTTTTGCTTCCACCGAGATGTTTGAGATACTGATATCTTTTTGTTGACTTGGATGCAAGTTGATGAACAAATGGATCACTGTCTGATACATGGCGCGCATCATCCATAGTGAGATCTCGTGCCGAGTCTATACACGGAAGATTATACACAACATATCAGATTACAAAAATAAATGAATAGACGAATAAATACATCTAAAATAGATAAGCACTAAGAAACCAAATAAATACTTTAAACAAGCAGAAAGTTGTAAGATTTCAGGATATATTCATTCCGAGCACATCATCAATGTATTACATCACAGACAGCCAGTCTTAGATTCAGACAAATCGATGTGATGGTTGAATACATTATTTGCTGTACAGGCAGTGTCCAATAAATAAGTCCTCGTTCATGGATCAAAGTCAGATATTGTGTTACAAAGTTCCTGTCATAGCAAACAAAGCCTCCAACAGGTCGGTACAAAGGCAATACGTCAATTGTGCATTTGTATTTTGCTCACAGCAGACTAAGTAGTCTACATGGGAAATGATACGCCAGCTTAAACTGTGAAACTAAATCTAACTCTTCTTCTCTGGCTTAAGATATACCGGAGATTCAGCTATTAGTAAAAAAAAAAAATCACACCGTAATTTTTGTGATACATGACACTTCTATGGCTTAAAACAACACAAATGAAGATAGTCATCGATGTTTCTTTCTATGAATCAGACTACAACCTGCATGTTTCCATGCAATATCTTTTGTTAATCTTTATTTATGTTGTATTTGTAATATGTAAACATGTTGTGCTCAGTCTATAAGAGAAGGTGCATTCCGATGTTATTCGTTATTCACAGTTACTTTGTATTAGCAGAGTTTGACAGATGATGTCATCGACAGAATTTGAGTCTGGATTTTTTTTTTTTTTTTATGGGGGAGGACATATCCAAGTAATCTGAAGAAAGGATAGTAACAAAAATTATTTAAAAAATATAGCACATGTATATTTCGGTATTCATATAGCCACATGTGAACACAAATCATCATGCATTTGCACTGTATATGCCCTTTGGACAGCGAGTCCAGCAAACAAACGAAAGGTCTTAGGAACAGATGGCAATTTTTTGAGAAAACGACAATATTGGCCATGTTGTTTGGGTTGGGTAGACCCCAGATGTCTCCTTTTATTTTAAACATTAGGAATTTTAAGTTTGTAATTGTTGATAATACCATGTTACATACAATCACACGAAAGAAGACACGAAAAAGACATTATAGTGTGTAAACGAACAATAAAACAGTGCGTTGATTTCTTAAAGGTCCTATTTACCTTTGGGAACAGTGATTTAAACATTTTTCAAGATATCACATTTAATCCACATGTGTAGATTTGTTGTCCCACAAAACATCCTATCATATAAAATTTTCGCGATAAAGCCTAAAATATAAGGAGCTATCTGTATTTTTCTCAATAAACCGTAACTGTAGACGGTTTAGTCTAAAAATTTTTTTATTTATAACTATTGTTCACATCTTGTATATTTAACAATACTTAACATCGATTTTACCAATTCAATTTTTACAGTGGTTGTTTCTATCCCTAACTCATATTTTAGAACTATTTCAAAACAGTAATGCTGGGTTTTTGTGTCATATGCAAATGGTAAATTATGCTTTTAACTTACCGCAACACTGATAACCAATGACCAAGTAGGCCTAGGGCGAAACATTTTTTATCGTGACGATCCTGGTGTGAGGCAGCGTGAACTAGCTCGGGCTCTGTCAGAGCCTAAAATCGAGTCAATTATATAGGATGTCGAGTTTCCATGCTCTCACTGCGCATGCGCAGATCGTGACAAGACGAATAGCAAATGTAATGGAATATCGCACAAAATGAGGAGATCACAATTCGTCACTGAACACATCTACGCTCGTATAGCTCGTCAGTCATTTTTTTTTTTTTTGGCCTACCCTTGTCCATCATAAAAAAGTGCTCTATATACAAGTTTTTTTTCTTTTATTTCGTCTGTTTCCTTCGTTTGCTCTATAATTTGTTTAGGGAGAGGTTGTCCCTAAACTAAACCCAAGAATTCCCTCAAGGCATGGTTAACGGTGATGTCAATACGTATTCCATTTCAATTTAATGTCTTCTGTTAACCATATTAGTACGTTAGAAGTGATTGGCAAATACTGACATCGACAGAATTTTGGAAATTTGGAAATTGTTGCTGTTGCTTTTTAAGTGGGAGTATCCAAGCACCCTGTATGAAGAAAAAAATGAGACAAATTATTTCAAAAATATTTGGCGCGTATTTAGACATTCACTTGAGCACATATCGGCTGTATAGTGAGGTTAAGGGTATCATGAATCAACACAAGTCAATCATGCCATTTGCATTGCGACTATACCTGCTGTGCGTGTGTTTGTGTGTGTGTGGGGTGCATGCAAGATTGATGTATCCATGTTTGTCATTATCAATCTTTTCAACAGTATATCTTCAGTATCATCAGCATCATAATTTTCATTTCATTACAATTATTTTTACCATCAACACTCCCATTGCCATTGTACCGTGACAATTTTCAAGGATGTCACCAGCAATGTGGCTATGACTTATAAAAGTGTCAAGGTTTAATCATTCTCCTTTTTTCCATCACTATTATACTAAGTACATGTGATTTTCGAGGGGTTCCTTATGTAACTGAGATAAATGATTTCTTCTAATCAAGGAATAACTAATTAATCCATGTGTGTCACAAAGAGATATATCGATTTGGTTTAAAGACTTTCTTTTCACACGGATAAAAAACGCTCAGTACAACTTACGCTATCAGATTACTGTTAAAAAACCCAAACAAAAGTTTTAAAAAAAATCATGTAATCCTCATAAATGCTGCTTGCAAGCACATCCACCCTAACAGCAATAGTGGTATTTGGCAATATCAATAGAAAGAGATTGTTAATACACCCAATGCAAAATAAAGAAATGGATGCTTTCCCAAGTGTTAATTGACGGATCATTTTGGTCATCTGGTCTACGCAAATTCATTCTTTGTTTGAACAGGATTGATGAATCCCATAAATTGTTACGTAAAGTTTATGCATTACTTGTATGTCGTTCTGAAAACGAGTGGAGTGCCCCTTACCAACAGTGCTGAGAAAAAAAGAAATGTCACTCCTACCAATGTCCCCATGAGCTTACTCCGAACTGGCTTATACCATCTTCATCGATGACAATCGATGGTCAATAGTGTAAATTAATCTTTGGCCAGCCACTCACCAGTATTATGAACCTTGTATTATTGAGGAGCTAAAGACGTAATTTGGGTGCATCCGGCCTGGTGACACCTTTAAAGAGCTGAATGGGTACGTGACTGCATGGAGGGGTAGAGAAACCTTAAACATTTCAGATAAGAGTATTACAAAGAGTATCCAGCATGCGCCGTTGATGCACTGAACTGATCGACAGTTATGGTGGCTCAATAAGATATTGATCTTAGGGAAAAAAAAACCACTACAGTGCAAGAAACATGTACTGACACTGAAGACAGGAAAATAATTATGTTCTATAATCATTTTCTTTTCAGGTGCATTAAAATATGAAAACTTTTATTAGGCTTTGCTATTCTCTTGTGCAATAATTATGACTAAATTTCATTGAGTTTGGATTTCGAGGACCAGTTTTGCATTTCCTTCTTTTACACATGCAAGAACAGATATCCTATAACCGTATTTACTCATGCGTATAGTTTGACCCTGAGGTCACCTGCCCAGTTGAAGGCAAATAAATTTCCTTTAATCTGATGTCTGATTTATCGATTATTATTACAGTCTTATATATATATATATATATATATATATATATATATATATATATATATATATATAACTGAATTTAAAAATGTGCCTGCTTCTTGTTTTGCTGAGCAAATAAATTTCCTTTAATCTGCTGTCTGATTTATCGATTATTATTACAGTCTTTTATATATATATGTATATATATATATATATATATATATATATATATATATGTATATATATATATATATATATGTATATATATATATATATATATATGTATATATATATATATATATATATATAAAACTGAATTTAAAAATGTGCCTGCTTCTTTTTTTGCTGAGTATCAGTGCCATTTTTGTTGTTGCTGTTGTAATGTTCATGTTCTTACCTTCGAAGAGATAAATGTATGTGATCATTCAGGCGTAAAATTCCTCTATATGTATACTCTATCAATATGAAAGAGAACAAAATGTCCTATAATTTAGTACATACTTCATTCGATTCTATTAAAGAGTGGCATTTCTTTTTTCTTGAGTATATACATGTATATATATATATATATATATATATATATATATATATATATCATATCATATAGAAAGAGAGAGAGAGAGAGAGAGAGAGAGAGGAATGTTTTGTAATTTCAAGAGCAAAGAAGATTTTGAGTGCATAAAGATTGAGGCAATTTTTTAACAGTATATTATGGTTTACGAACGGTGCGGATGAATATGTGCATTGACACTAAAAATCGATCAAAAAAACATGAAATAGATAATTTAGAAAATAATCAGTAGGGTAAAGATCTTCCAGTCTGTAACTTTTTTTCTGATACTCTTTAGTTCCGACACGGCCTCGAAAGCAACTGAAGAGAAATTATGACAATGTCAGGCCTGAAAGCTCTCTCCTCCTCTATCACTTCACTACTAGTATATTATCTCTTCCATGTTTCTTTCATACTTCCTCTTTCATATGTTTTCCCCTTAGCTATATCTTTCTCCCATTCTTGTTCCATGAATCAATCGATTTTGATATGAGATCCTAGCGACGATCTGACAGAGTGAATTGTATACTTATATGCATGTATATCAGCATCTCTGTCAAATCTTCCCATTGAGTGATCATAGTGGACATGTATAACAAAACCATGAGGCAAATTCGTGAAACTTCATTATACTTTCATCCATTTCAAGGTTTATACGTAAATAATAACTCTGATAATGTGCCGTATTCCAATTCGATCTATGTTCGGATAAATAAGTATATCCTGTGGGCTGGTTTGATCCCTTATTCCCAATAAAATATTTTCAAATAACGAACTCTCGGAGAGGCTTTTAACATGCATGATGTTGTCATCATGTCTTTTTTATTATTTCATAAGAGATGCAAACATGTTCAAGGTTTGACGTTAAACTTGTATTAAATGAAGCAGTTTTATAAAGTCCGACATTACAAGAACGGGCTTTTATCATGATTAATGCTTTAGATGATTGTCTCTATACGGCTGGATTGTAGTTTATATCATAAAGACTAGTATCATAAAATTGTCCCTTGTAATGCCATCAAAGTTCATGATCAACACTGTCTTTTGGTAGGCGGAAGTGATCACATACATAAAGTATACCAACATGTCTTTCTCTGTCCGTCTCTCTCATTAATATTCATGGTAATTGTAAAGATTAATATGTTGCAAACATAAGTTTAAAATATACTAATTTACATGATCTTAACATAAAGATGCTGAAATACTACTTACACCATTACTCTCCAGTGAACTATAGCCATCTCGCGCGTTTATAGTTATGACTTATTCTGTGTAGGCCTAATAGGTTTATCGTCTGCAGGTTGTCTCACATCAGGGAGTGAAGTACGTCCATGTGAACTTCTCTTGAACCAGAAATGTAACGTAAGGAAAGGGGACTTGTACAGTATGCACAACACCAGTCTCAGATACACTCCAAAGTATGAAATTATAGGATCTGGCACATTACGAGAACACGACAGTCTTAAAAGACTTCACGAAAACTCCACAGTTTTTCGTAGATTATCGATAGAACCAAGTGAAAACAACGCGTACCACAGGCCTCGGTCCTATCATAGGATCATGTTCTTAAACGCGAGTTCACAATAGTTCCAATAGTAGGTCTCTTTACAATTACTTCATAATTTTTCTTCTTATACGTGCGCGTAATTTTGAAATTCATTGTACATCTTGACAGTAATCAATTGGTATAGCATAGCTTCAAGTCACTGAAACTAATGGTTCAAATTAGTGTTACCTTCCGATGGTTACCAGGCCAAACAAACTTTATGCGCCATGCATTGACATCGCACAGTAAAGGTTGTCGACACGGTAATGACGGTCTATATCAGTCTCTGAGATGAAATAAGTGTAAACATTGGTTACTTCAAGTTTGGACCGAGAAACGCATTGTCTTAATTCTGTCAGCCCGCTCTGTAAAGCGGCATGTTTTTGTTTTGTTTTTTATTTGAGTATTCGTTTAAACACCCTTCCTACAAGTAACATTGGCTACATTAATGTAATTGATGAAAGAGACAGGCAGGGTAACTGATATATTGATCGCTCTCTAACGTACGATGAAAGTTTATCAGCCCGAATCTGGCAAACAATTTTTCTCAGTGGCCATGTGATGGCGCTGTACATAAAAACAAAGAGCCAGAGCACATCGGCTGTATGGCTGTATAATGACGGGCTCTGCAAAGAGCAATCTCTGATCAATTGCAAATCTTTTGCTCGGGGGGGGGGGGGGGGAACGAGAACATTAGTCCTATAAAAGGGGGTCATGTTTCAAGGGAGAGATGAAGTTCAAAGATAATACAAAAACAAAATAGATCGTGGGATGTTTTAACAATGTCAACAATCTGTATGATAAACCCGAAGATAAAGGAATGTTGATCGAGAGAAAGATGACAAAGGAGCCAGATTTTTGTCTCATAGTTGTAGCAGTTGCTTTAAAAAAAAAAAGAAGAGAGAAAAAAGTGGTACCCTATTAAAACTAATTTGCTCCAGACAATACTGACATAAAATCAGACCATAATAAATCTTAAACAAATGAAAAATTATTATCAGATATACAATATAAGGTCTCCACGAGGGAACTCATAATAAATGTCTCCAGGAGGGAGCTCATAGTAGTATTTGAAGAAATCATAAATATTCATACATTGTACTAACAACCCTCTGAAACTTGTTGGAACTTTTATGAGCAGTATTTCACTTAGAATTACAAAGATTTTCTCGGGAATTCTCGGGAATTCCACATAAAGGTGATCTAATACAGTCATATAGATTTTGGAGTATGTGGAATTTAACAAAACTTATTTCATATGGAATTAATTTTTGTTGAAGATTGGTTACGCCGATATATTCCATTTTATTGTTGGTGGTGTCTTTTTCTTTTTGCCACACGTTTTTATCATAATTGTGATAAGCACATTAAGGACAACTATAAACCGTATAAGATGTACTTGGAGTTTCACCATACAGGTATAATAACGAAAGTGTTATTGAATGCGTGGGTTATAGCGAAAATGAAAAAAAGAAAATAGCAAAACTTGTGAAAATTGATTGCACTGCTATCATTTTTTTTTTATTTTGTACTGGCCGCCAAAAAAAACCCCAACAACAACATACAGGATATATATTATGAAGACAGATATCAAAGAAAAGATTTTAAAAACATAACAACAACTAAACCGTAACATTACAGTGGAGATGATATGAACTCGAAAGTAAAACAGTTATGATCATTTGAATGTCAGTATGCTGTTTAAGGCCAGTCGTCAGTTTGAGATTTGAATTGAATATTGAATATTCAATTTCGCACGAAGTTGGCTCCGGACAATTATCAGCTGAAGCAAATTCGATGCCTACGGAGGGTCAAACACTGAACTTTCTAGTTCAGTGGGGTAAAACGATGACACCCGAACGACATAAGAAGACTACACGATGTGAATCTTTATAGGATTTCCCAGTCAATTTCAAAGAGCCAATTTAACGTTTCGAGCAATCAAATTCATCCGAAATGAGATCGCACTGTAAAAAAAAAAATAAATCAGCGTTCAAATTTGTTTTTAACATTTTTAAATCAACAACTCAGCAATCAAATTGCAACTTGCGCCAATCAATTTGACAATAAGAGCAACTATATTTGTCAATAGTCATTCAAATTCGTCCATGCCTGACATCTCCGTTGCTTCGGTCATTCAAATTCGTTAATGAACCAGCGGTTATGTGAAATAACTGAGGTTCGTATCAGGTTAGAACGTCAAAATGGGGATGGGATTGGGAACTCTAGTTCAGATCAATACTTGGTGTTGTTCGTCGTCATACAGGAGCAGGCTGATGGAATTCTTGTTACTAGGTCCACATACATATCTATGAATTTGAGATCAGTACAGTCTATTATGCCTTTATCTATTCTGTGTTCTGCTTTCATTCCATGTCATTCTACAAACTTAACGCTTACAAGCAAGGTATAGTGTACTGAACTTACTATGAAACTGACCACCTATACAGAAAGAAAAAAAAAAAACGACACCATGGCTGACCAAACGCTGCCGACGCACTACCAATGAGGACCGACACAGAATAATCGAGGCTTTTGAAGTAAACACGGATTATATCTTGAAATGCCGGACAGAAGTTGGTGTCAAGCTCCACACAGGTAGCTATACAGATGATAAGTAATTATGCATAAAAAATGAAATGTCTCAAAATGTGTGCGAAAGACATGTACAGAAGGCATGCACAAAAGAATTTTAAAAAAGCGAAAAGAAGTAAAGAGTAAAAGAATGAAAAAATACACGAAATTGACCGGGAAATGATATATTATAAAATGAACCGTCCCAATATCTTCGGGCTTTTTTTTTCTTGACTTCTTAAGATTTTCCGTTCCTCACGAAGTTGCTGCCGGAGCTGAAAAATTCTATAAGCGGTTAAAGAAAATAACTTTAAGATGCCCTCGCGAATGACAGGTAGTGACACGATCAGAGCCGATTCGAACATGTCCTTCATCGTGCGTTTATATCTTGGCTCAATTCTGCAGGAGTCTCGCTGTCCCGAATTTGAGCAGAGATGGACACACAATAAAGGAAAAGTTAAAATTCGGCTCTGATCGTATAAACATTCATGAAGCCATTTTGAAACCGCCCCTCTGGTCCCCTTCCCCTCCCATCGACGCCACTACCCCTCCCCGACGAAGGAGCTTTAATGATTGCACTCTGAAGAGTTTAAAATTCACCGATCCGGGGCCTGTTTCATAAAACTTGTCATCAGCGACAAGTTGTCATAGATGTGACAAGCTACTGAAATCCTTGCATCTGATTGGCTGAGTGCAAATTTGTCATATATAGAAATGTGGCAGTTGTCACTGATAACAAGTTTTACGAAACGGGCCCCCGGCGCACACATTGGCTGGCCAAAAAAATCTATCAAAAAGTTAAGACGATATTCCGAATGTTCATTATTTGACGATTCCTTATCCTGAAGTCTGGTTTTTCGAAATTGAAATGTTGTTTAACATATCGGAGATATGTTTTCCAAATATGAAACAGAGGTCCTCAATCCGAAAGAAATATCTATAGTTTGTAAATTCGAAAACGAAATGAGGATCATATTCGGAGTAACGCATAGTATATCATTTTCGAATTACCGCAATTCTGTTGATTAGGACAAACTAACCTTCACCATAATTACGGGCCGAATAGGAATGACGAACTTTCGGAATTATAATGTATTACAATGTATTGTAAATGCATTATAGTGCATCGTTACTCTAAGGCTTCAATTATTGCTATTTACTCTATCAAATTCACATTGTCTTGCTTACATCTTTTTTCTGTCGCTAAAGAAAGTGAGATGTGCATTATGTTCTTGTCAAAAGAAGAAAAAAATTGAATTGAATAATCTTCGGATTAAGGAACGGTCGGAATGCTTAGTAACGGATCTCGGATTAATAAACCGTCAAAAAGAATGTTCGGCACAACCAACCTTGGGAATAAAAGAAGTATTGTTGATAGTATGATTGTATCATCAGCATTGAATATATCAATTGACCAAATGTACAATGGTACATAGATGAATCTAACATGAATACATCTTACTGGTATATTGGTGTTGCTTTTGTTTTCTTTTCAGTGTTCCACGTCCTACAAAATTAGCTTTTTGGTGGAACACTCTCTTCAATCGTTATGATTACTTCTTCTTCTTCTTCTTCTTTTTTGGTTTCCATAACATGAAAAAGTGTGCATTGCAACTGATTGACAAATTGCCCGTCGACATCGACGTCGACATCGACGTAAATAAACACTGAATTGATCAGTGTTTAATAGTAGCCATGATAAAGAGTCATGGGTGTACATACTCGAGCAGGATTCGAACCTACGACCTCCTGATCACCGGACATGGCGTCATCTCCACTAGACCACCGTCATCTCCACTAGACCATCGAGCTTTCGCCCGACAGCAAGTGTTGGTTCTAATCCTTTATATAGCATGCAGCGGGTACTGCGTAATCATTCAAATTATCATGGCTACTATTAAACACTGATCAATTCAGTGTTTATTTACGTCGATGTAGGGCAATTTGTCAATCAGTTGCAATGAAAACATCTCGACAGAAGAGAATTTGAATAAAGTGTGCATTGTTCTTTTTTTTTTGTTACAATACCATTTGTACATATATTTCATACTGTGTTCAATAAACTCTCCTTTCCATCTGGATGAAAATCAAATTAACACATGTACCGCTTTGTATCATGTATTTTTTTTTTTGTTGTTGATGGAAATAAATTAACTATTGAATTAAATTTCTTGTATATACAAACTTTATTTTGCATGAGTAAACATCTTGAAAATGTCATGTGTTCTGAAATGCTTTAAGGCCCTGTCACACCTTTTGGGGGCAAGCTATGCGGGAATGTTGCATGTACAGATTTTCCAGCACGCAGGGTAATTATCTGCGGGCTGAAAAGGATTTGGGCGAGTTTCGCGGGCGTCCTACCTGCTGGACGTGTGCTACTTACGCTCTATCATACTCTCGTTCTAGTTCATGGACTAGTTGCGTGGGAGTTGCCTGCGAGATGCTACCGCTACGGCCCTTCTACCGGTGCTCTGCAGGGACATCTGCGGGCAATCCCGCGACTCATTCGGAACAAGTCTGAGTATGCTCAAGGGCTCGTCACACCTTCCCGGGCAAGCCTTGCTTGTGACTTGCGGGAAACAACTTTTGCTAACCGGAGATCCCCGGTGATGGCTGCACAGTGACAGTACCCAGCACATAGCCGCACGTAGGCCTAGTTGTGCACGCAAGTCCGATTTACCCGCAGCTAGGTTTTAAGTATTCTCAAAACTTTTCCCGGGTGACAGAGGTCCACGCAGAACACCAGTAGGAGGCCCGTAACTGCCGCAAGTCAAAGACAGTTAACCCGATTGTATGTTGAGGGTCAGTTACTGCCTTTCTGCTGGCTAGTTGAGAGTCGGCATGTGGCCAGGATTATGACATTCATTGGGACCTCTGCCAAATAAATATTCCTTCAGAGGAATTCCTTCACTTCCCCCACGCGCCTGACACGCAGCCCCCACGCGCCTGACACGCAGGTCACACAGAATACCCGCAAGTATAACTTAAGTAGCACGCGTCCAGCAAGTACATGTAAAACTCGCCCAAATCCTTGTCCGCCCCCAGAAATTGTCCGGTATGCTGGAAAATCCCCACACGCAACAAGCTCGCGTAGCTTGCCCGGAAAGGTGTGACAGGGTCTAAACATGGTTGCGGGTAAAACGATTTGCGTGCGCACCTCCGGGCGACTACGGGCGAGATACGTGCTAGGTACTCTCATGTGCGGGTCATCTGCGGGGATCTAGGGGTAGCAAAAATTGCTCTCCGCAAATCACACGCAAGGCTTGCCTGGAAAGATGTGACAGGGCCTTTACATAAAATGCATTGAATGACCTGTTCTGTTCCCTTCTACACAGCAGTCCAATGGACTAGAGCTTGAACGAGACTTCCCTCTTTCGTCTTTCTTTCTTCCTTTTTTTTTGAAACAAAAGTCATTAAACGGGTAAATACAAACTTTATTAGAGTGATAAATTAAGAGCATTGGGCGTCCCAGACATTCCAAGTTTTATAAGACCTCTAATTGCTTTGTCGAAGGTTGCATAGTGGAATTCAGACCCCCCTGGTATGATATATGAGCTCTGCTGCGGTTTACTTAATTCACAATATGTACTCATTAACTGTTTTCATCCAAATTTCTTTCAAAAGGACTACAGTTTTAAAGAAGGGTCACATGTTCTCTGAGGATGAAGGTAAGTAAATGAAAAAACAAAATCAAATCATGTTGACCGATGACTCTGTTTGAAATTCTATAAAGGTTACCTCGGTCTTTCAATCAAATACAATAGGTACAGATGATAATATAAAACAAAAGCACACCTTCAACATCAGACAGGCACATTAATTGCTGTTTTATGGGATATGCGTTTTACTACATGTAAACATTGCAAGGGTAGAAATTATCGCTGTGAGTGGAAAAGGGTATCTATACCACTGACGCTGCCTTCTCGATGTTTCAGAAGGGCCTACAATTGATTTCAGTATAGAGTCACTGTGTGCACCATTCTGTACCGCGCACTGAAATAAAAGCGGAAATAATCTTCTGGAGGAGCTGGGTCAAGCCTTTCTTCCTTGTCTCGATAAATACTTTTATTTATTTATTGTGTGTTTATTTCTTCCTCTTTTTTTGGGTCACAATCCTGCTTACATTTTCTGGATACCGTGACAGTACAGTTATTGTAGAGTTCTCATTAAAAATGTTCTGCCTTAAAATTTAACCAAAACTTTACAAATTTAAACTTTTGAAACAATAATTGTCCGATTTCCCTCAAAGTTTTACATATGAAATCAATTTTCTTTAAATCCTAATATATTTTTTGGGAAACTTCATCACTTCGATTCAGACCGGGGCTCAGATGTACTAGCGTTTACGTCGGCAGGGCCCTTTCGGGATACCACAGAAGAGTTCTCCCTGTGATCGAACAGCGGCACATTCGTAACGACGTCACTTGATATGAACACATCCTTGATTGCAGAACGGAACTGCGGGTATTGGGCAGCGTAAACGAAGGGATTCGCGCATGAATTGACAAAGGTAACAAATGTAAGTCCATAGTAGAGGGGACTGAACAAGTACGTGGCCAGTCTGCCCGTCATTACTGCGATCAAAGTGAATATTTCGTTCGGACCTAAGGTGAAGAGATAAATCATAATAACCAAGAAAGTCATCTTCACTACGCGATCCCGAGCTATTAAGTGAAAGGACGACGTAGCCCCATGACTGGCAACGCGAATCCCCGAGGTGGCTTTTGACTGTCGGTGGAGGCTAACCGCTGTAAGCACTTGGGTGACGATCATAGTAACAGCAGGGATGCCTACCCGAATAATGAACAGATAGCTAGCGACTATAATACGGTCACTTCCAGTCATGGTGTTAACACAGACACTCCCGACGACGTCTAGAGCCATAAAATGAAGGCTAGAGGGTGTTGCACACAACCACACTGATATGATGTATCCATATACTCTACGGCGAGTGACCCAGCGTCTGAAATGAAGAGGGTATAGCACGGCCACAAAACGTTCGAGAGACATTCCTGTTAGCGTATAGATCGAGGAATGAATACTCAACCACATTAAATAGCGCGTGAAAACAAATCGGCAATAAAACAACCCCATGGCTGTATCTGGGACCCGAACGGCACGAGGTATGGGCATAGAGAACAGTGATGTCAAGAAGTCGGCTATTGCGAGCGCTCCAATGAAAATATCTGTCGAATGTTTGATCGCCCTTCTCTTGGCCAGCGCCAGAATGACAAGAAAATTTCCGATCATACCGATGATAGAAAATGCCATTTGTAGACTGTTCGACCAAGACCCCATAAATGTCCAGATCCACAAAGGCTCATGAACTTCTTCAGAATCATCGAAGAAGACCGTAGTACCAATCATCTCTTTATCCAATCTCCAGTCATATTGAACACTGGCAGGGCGGTAGTCTGTCGTAACATTTCCTGACATTCTAGGTAGTGGCGATGAAGGCAGTTTTGTATTGGCTTCCACCGAGATGTTTGAGATACTGATATCTTTTTGTTGACTTGGATGCAAGTTGATCAAGAACAAATGGATCACTGTCTGATGCATTGCGCTCATCATCCATAGTGAGCTCTCGTGCCGAGTCTATACACGGAAGATTATACACAACATATCAGATTATGAAAATAAATGAATAGACGAATAATTACACACAAATATTATTAGGTAAGCAGAAAGTTGTAAAATTTCAGACATCACTAATGCATTACATTACATCCAGTTTGTCTTAGATCGATTCAGACTAATCCACGTGAGGGGTGAATGGATTTGCTGTGCACGCGTTGTCCATGAAATAAGTCCTTATTCATGGATTAAAGTCAGATATTCTGTTAACACAGTTCCTGTCATAGCAAACAAAGCTTCAACCAGGTCGTTAAGGCAATATGTCGATTGTGTATTTGTATCTTGCTCACAGCAGACGAAGTAGCCTACATGGGAAATGATACGCCAGCTTAATCTATTAAACTAAATTTGCGTTTCTCTCTGGCTAAAGATGTACAGGAGATTCTACTAAGTTTTTATGTGGTAATACACGTGATACCTACATTGTAATACTCTATATTCACATTTCGTAACCTCAGAAAAAAAACCCAAATGAATAAAGTGATATGTAAATATCATATGTAAAGAAAAGTGATCGATGCATCAATCTATGAAACAGACTATAACTTGCATACTTCCATGCAATATCTTTGTTAATCATATTAGTAGTTTAGCAGTGATTGGTAGATGATGTCATAGAACGAATCCTGATTTAGAGGATCTTTTGTTGGCTTATCCAACTACAAATCTCAAGAAAACTAGAAAGTGATAATTATATCAACACAAGTCAACATGCATTTGCACTACGTCTTGCCTTTAAACAGCTAGTTCAGCAAACAAACTAATGTCTCGTACAAGAGGCTAGCTTGGACCATGTCACTTTGAGTTGGATAGATCCTAAATTTTTCCTCTTATTTTAAACGTCAGCAATCTCTTTACTTTGTAATTGTTGAGAATTCCATGTATATACGACACGCAAAAATGTACGAGAGCAAAAGAGACCTATATTGTGTAAATGCAATTTTCTCTCCGAAACGTAATACATGTACAATTTAATACAAAACGTTACATCGATTTCATCTATAACTTACCGCAACACTGATAACCAATGACCAAGTATAGCGAAACATATTATTATTTCTTTTTTTCGCGATGATCCCTGGTGTGAGGCAGCTTCAACTAGCTCGGGCTCTGTCCGACTCTAAAAATCGAGTCAATTATAAAGGATGTTGGATTTTCATGATCTCATTGCACATGCGCAGATCGTGACAAGACAAATACCAAAATGTAATAGAATATCGAACTAAAAGAGGAGATCACAGTTCGCCACTGGACACATCACATCTATACGTCTGTATCGCTCGTCAGTCATGCTCCTCTCTGTCTCTTGTCCATAAGAAGAAATTGAATTATAACTTTGTAAATTTGTCCATTTCCTTCCTTTTTCTAAAGTTTGTTGAAGGAGAGGCTGTCAACAAACTAAACCCAATAATTCCCTCAACACGTGTTCAGTTTAATGTCTGTTAGTAGTTGGCAAATTGTATCATCGACAGAATCTTGTTTTGGAATTTGTTTTTTTTTTTTGGTGAAAGCGTATCCAAGTATTCTGCAGAAAAAATATTAGACACATTATAATAAATATAAGAGGTAAGGAGAGAAAGGGAAAGAGAGAGGCCGGCCAGAAATGTTTGCAAACGGTACTCTGTATAGTGTCATTGTGTATTGTAATTCCCAAGAGCGACGAAGATTTTGAGTGCATAAAGATTAAGGCATTTCTTTACTAGTTGTAATGTACTAATGGTACTGATGAACATGCGTATTGACGTAGAAAATCGATTAAAAAAACATGAAATGAATAATTTAGAAAATTGTCAGTAGGGTAAAGACCTGCCTCTCTGCTACTTATTTCTGATGTCTCCTTAGTTCTTACATCGCCTCGAAAGCAAATGACAATGTCAGCCTGAAAGTTTTCTTTTCTCTATCACGTCTCCTACTTCCCCTATCGCATGTCTTTCCCGTATCTATATTATTTCCCCTTCTTTTTCCATGAATCAATCGATTTTGATATGAGATCCTAGCTAACGAGTCTTTGTCTGTTTCTCTTTTTAATAAAACAAGTCGATTCTAAAGGTAATTGCTTATGTTTATGTTTCAAATGTAAGACTTCAAAGATATCAATGATAACATGTCACAAACCCTTTGAACTGAAAATGCTTTTGATGCTGTACTCTCCAGTGAACTATTCCATCTCGCATGTCTATAATAATATTATGACTTATTCTGTGTATGATAGGTTTATCATCTGCTGGTTGTCACACATCAGGGGATAAAGTCTATCCATGTGAACTTCTCTTGACTGAGAAATATAACGTCAGGAATACTGACTTGCAGTATACAATGATACATCCCCACCCCCAGATGCGGGATTATGTAAATTAGGAACCGGCAAATTGCGAGAACATAATAGTTCTAAACGGCTTCAAGAAAACTCCACAGTGTTGTTTTTTTTTTTTCAGCTGAACAATAGAACAAATTGAGAACAACAAGTACTACCTGCCTTGGCCCGCGGATGATTTTCTTATACAGGAGTTCACAGCAGTTCCAATAATTATCAAGTAGCTCTCTTAAAAAGTACTTCATAGTCTTTCATTTCATGCGTTCACATAGTAATATTCATTGTACATCTTGACAGTAATCAAATGGGAAAACACAGCTTCAAGTCGCTGGAACTACCGGTTCAACTTAAGTATCACCCTCCGATGTAGAGTTGACCTTCACAAGCCAAACGAACTTTATAATTATGTACCACTGACATTGCATACCAAAGATTGTCGATATG
This sequence comes from Diadema setosum, assembly GCA_033980235.1. Lineage (NCBI taxonomy): Eukaryota > Metazoa > Echinodermata > Echinoidea > Diadematoida > Diadematidae > Diadema > Diadema setosum. The sequence continues at coordinate 14,395,363 of CM067070.1, read as the reverse complement.
GCTATGACAGAGTTCATGGTAGTCTTGTATAACATCGTTTGGTTTAAGTTTCACTGACGCATCTGTTAAAGCGGCATGTTCTATCGTTGTTGTTGTTTTTTCATCAAATATTCCTTTAAACATCCTGGTCACAAGTAACATTGATTGCATCAATGTAATCAATGGCAGAGACAGAGTAATTGAAATATGTCGATCTCTCTCTCTTAAACACTTACAATAGTGGCTTCTTAGCATGAATCAGGCGAACAATTTTTCCCAGTGTCCGTGTGATGGCGCTGTACATCTCAAAAAGCCATCCGGTCAATCGCAGAGCGAAAACAAGAGCAACAGCCACCAAGGGATTCTGCTTCAAAGAAGAGACGCAGTTCAAAGAAAATGGAGCAAAATTAATCGCTGGATTTTTTTTTTTTTTAATGTCAGCAAATTGCATGATAAACCAGAAGATAAGGGAATGGTGATCGAGAGAAAGATGTCAATGAAGCCAGATTTTTGTCTCATAGCAGTATTTTGAAATACAGTAGTCATAAATCCATACTAACAAACTTTCCAAACGTGTTGGAATTCTATCAGCAGTGTTTCCATTAAATGACAAAGGTTGCAACGAGAATGCCAGAGAAAGATGATCTACTATACGGTCACAGAGATTTGGAGCATGTGTCGATTTTGAAATGTCACCAAAATGTGTTTCATATTGTTTTGTTCTTGTTGTTGTTGTTTTTTCTGCTACACGTGTATTGCATTTGAAATAAGCACGTAAGGACAATTATCTTATCTTACCAAAATACCATGCAGATTCTTTCAAATGCATACTACATAACCCCATACATTTATCACCTACTGTGATATTGTGTGGGAAAATTCTGGTATTAGCAAAATAAACTCGATATTGTTGTTACGAAAACGTGCAAATAAGACTTATTACTGGTTCTCTCTACTTATAGCACGCTCTGAAAGTTTGTTTTGACTCTTAGAATTTCCGATATTATACATGGCAAACAACAATATTTATGTATAAATTTATTAACAATCAGCTCTCTGAAATGTTTAAAGATTTCTGAGATTTCAGATGCAATATCTTCTGGCTGTTCATCAACATGAGTATGATCTGAACCAACTGGCCACGACTCAATACATCCAAGGCAAGAGCAGACGGAGGAGAGGAAAGCATTTTCCTCTTTTTTTTTTTCACTGAAGGTTCAGGCTGGGACCAGTTGGAGGCATCAGACGCAATGGAGGATGTTGGACTACCACCATGATCATCAGAAGGAAGAGGAGGGATTGCAGTTTTAGGGAAATCTTGAGGACTGATGATAGCGACACCAGGAGTACTTGGTGGTGATTTCTGTGCCTGCTTGGCAGGTTGCTTTCTTCTCTTTGGGGACATTTTCACAGCCAGAACATTACTTGAGACTGTCACTGCTCGAAATGATTTGGTGAAGTGTGCGTCAGCCGAGATCCGTCACGTGGTTGCCGCAGTATCACTTTGCAAATGTTGGGCATTCGCTGGTCTGTATTCGTTTTGTCTGGTCAGCATTCGTTGGATGGCCTGTACGCATTCGCTTTCACTCGTTACTTTATCCGGTCGTATCACGGTTAGCGTAATGAACAATGCTCACCATTCGTTAGGCGAACTTCGAAAACTACATTTTGCTCGAGAATTCGAGCAGATTCGAGCGTATTCGGACTTTGCCACATTGTACTCCCGTTAACATAATGCATGTTGTGCATGGGGACGTTGGAGCCCGGGGGCCCGGGGGCCCGGGGGCCCGGGGGCGGGAGTACATTGTGACACCTCCAAAGGGGGTGCTTTTTTCGATTACACAGATATTGTAGAACAATGTCTCCGATTTCAACTCCATCACATTTCTTGAATATAAAGGTGTCCTTGCTACGTAAAGTACGGCCGAAACGACTTTTTAAACACATTCATGTAAACGCTTAAGGCTGTGTCACACCTTTCCGGGCAAGCCTTGCGTGCGACTTGCGAAGAACAATTTATGCTACCCGGAGGTTCCGCAGATGAGCCGCACATGATAGTACCTAGCACGTATATCTCACCCGTAGTTACCCGGAGTTGTGCACGCAGGTCCTATTTACCCGCAGCCAAAAAAGGCCCTGTCACACCTTTCCGGGAACCTACGTACTGCTTGTGACTTGCAGCAGCTACGGGCATCCTAGTGGTTTTCTGCGTCGGCCTCTGAGGGCAATCCCCGCGACTCACCCGCAAAAGTTTTGGTCATGCTCAAAACTTTGCTGCGGGTCAATCGGACTTGCGTGCGTAATGTTTTTGTTTTTTCTCGGTGAATTGTATTTCCTTTGCTAATGCACTGTTCCTGCTGAAAGTACAGCTTGGTTTTGATTTCATTATAATTGTGTTTTGTTAAATCGTGAATTCTGTAATATATATGATTCGATTTATCATGAAATTGTATTGAATATGGAATCAATAAAAGATTATGGGAAAAAAAAATGTGGTAATGTCAGGTGCGGGCTAACTGCGGAGAGCTCCGGGTAGCAAATTTGTTTCCCCGCAAGTCAAGCTACAAAACTTCCCAAGATATCGGTATATGCTGCTACGGTAGGATGGGCATGCTCAAAACTTGTTCCAGGTAAGTCGCTCGTAACAGAAAACGGATGGGTTTCAAAGCTCTTACGCATGCAGGTCACTCGGAATACACTCAAGTAGAAGGTAAGTAGCCCGCGTCTAGCAGGTACACTGTAAGTCACAAGTGCGAAACTCGCAAACATTCTTGTCCACCCGCAGAAAATTCTCCTGGGTGCTGGAAAATCCCTAATCGCAACAAGCCCGCGAAAGGTGCGACACGGCCTTTAAGGCCCTGTCACACCTTACCGGGCAAGCATTGCGTGTGATTGAGAGCAATTTTTGTTACCCTTAGATCCCCGCAGATGGCCCGCACATGATAGCACCTAGCACGTATCTCGCCCGAACTTCGCCCAGAGATGCGCACGCAAATCATTTTTACCCGTAGCCACACCTTCCTGGGCAAGTTACGCGGGTTTGTTGCGTGTGGGGATTTTCCAGCAAACTGGACAATAATAATTTCTGAGAGCGGACAATGATTAAGGCGAGTTTTGCATGTGTCTAACTTGCTGGACGCGTGCTACTTAATTTAAGTTGTACTTGAGGATATTCTGGGTGACCTGCGTGTCAGGGGGGCTGAAAAGAAATTCCTCTGACGAATATTAATTTGGCAGAGGTCTCAAAGAATGTAATAATCCTGGCCGCAGTCGGTTCTCAACTAACCAGCAGAAAAGTAGTAACTGTCCCTCAACATGCATGTGCAATGGGTTAACTGCCTGGACTTGCGGCAGCTACGGGCCTCCTACTGGTGTTCTGCGTGGACCTCTGCTGGCAATCCCCGCGAGTCACCCGGAAAAAGTTTTGAGCATGCTCAGAACTTGGCTGCGGGTAAATCGGACTTTCGTGCGCAACTACGGGCGGCTATTTGTTAGGTACTGTCACTGTTCAAGCCATCTCCGGGGACCTCCGGGTAGTAAAAATTGTTCCCCGCAAGTCACAAGCGAGGCTTGCCCCGGAAAGGTGTGACGGGCCCTTGAGCATGCTCAAACTTGTTCCGGGTGAGTTGCGGCCATTGCCCGCAGATGTCCAGGCAGAACAAGAGTATAGAAGGGCCGTAGCGGTAGCACCTTGCAGGCAACTCCCACTCAACTAGCCCGTAACTAGAACGTGAGTAGAACGTAAGTAGCACACGCCCAGCAGGTAAGACGCAGATGAAACTCGCCAAAATCCTCATCCACCTGCAGAAAATTACCCTGCGTGCTAAAATCCATACACGCAACAAGCCCGCGTAGCTTGCCCGGAAAGGTGTGACAGGACCTGTATAGACCGACGATATTCGTGTTGGTACATTGTATACAGTATGCTGTAGATATTGCCGTGAGGGTAGGTGACTTTGGACATCTCCTTCAGGGTTGCTTTGAATGTACACCCTATTCACTACATTGATATCGTATAAAGATGCCCATTTTAACACTTCCATGACATTTCATATAAATATACCGGCAAGTGTATTTCATAAGCGAAACGACTTTCAAAGCATGCACGCGCATGGAACAAGAGAGTTTAAGTCATGTTGTCGCGTTGGTAGAATGCGTGTTTTTGTATAAGGGGCCGTAAGCGTAGGTGTAAATTTGGGCAATTCCCAAGGTTTTGACCTTGAATGTGAATCCTTTTGGCTATGCATGTATTCATACTGTAGAGCAATATCTCCTTTATCATTCCCATTACATTTCTTGAAAACAAATGTGTCTTTGCTGTACGACAGGAACGACTTTGGGCATGTACCCATGGAGCATAATATGTATTCGCGTTGAATGATATTACATGTTTGTTTGTGTGTGTGTGTGTGTGTGTGTGTGTGTGTGTGTGCGTTTTAATATTACCGTGGGGGTGGGGTGATTTGGGCACATCCCACGCGGTTGCCTTTGAATGTTCACCCTTTTACTATATAGATATTGTAGAGCAGTGTCTCCTCTATCATTTTCCCAAACATTTCATGAAAATAAAAGTGCCTTTACAAGGCAGTCGAACGATTTTCTACAGGCATGTACGCTTGGAACAACTATAAATTTGCGTTGGTTGATTATAATGCACGATTTAAATGACCCTTGAGTGTAGGGGTAGCTTTGGGCACTTCCCAAGAGGTTACCTTTGAATGTTAATCCTTTTGACAATGTATATTGTGGAGCAATGTCTCCCATATTAATCTCATGTCATTTCTTGAAAATAACGGTAACCATATACCTCATACTCAACTGTATGTTTTCTATTACCATGAGGGTGGAGATTGCCATCTCCTACACATGGTTGACTTCGTATACGTGAATCCTTGTCCCTTGATCGATATTGTAGAACAATGTCTCTTCTAGAAATTCATCGCATCTTAAAGGAAATAAAAGTGTGTTCCTGTATGGCAGGAACGACTTTTTAAAGGTATGTACGCTTAAAACAGCTGTCTCCGCATTGGTATAGCATGTTTTGAATAACTGGGCCGTGAAGATTGGGGTAAATTTGGGGGCACCCTCCAATGGGTTGCCATTGAACATGGACCTAAAACACATGGACATTCATGGTATTGTTAATTGATTCATTCACCCGAACAACTCAAAAGCGCCACAAAGACATTTTTAGCAAGCTTCACTGCATTGATCCCATGATCGTCACCGCCAGCAAGCAGAGAGAAGAACAAGACGGAGATTCGAGAAATCTAAAACTAAATGCGCAGAAGAAAATAACTCACAAAAATCAAGTGAAGTGAATGTGCAGTTGTGGTGTATGTTAGGAAATCAGAACTCAAACAATTTCGCTTGGAAGAAGCAGGCAGTTTTAAAAAGAAAGCTAACATTTTGGCAGAATGACTGTCATTTAAAGGGGAAGGCTAGTAACTGATCAGTGGGAATCAGTGGAAATGCTGGGAGATGATTGTTTAATGCTTCCAGGTTAGCGTCCCTGGTCAGTGACGGAGCATTAATCTGCACATTACTTGAATATGAGACCGTTCTGAAGCAAATAATTTTCACATAACAATAGATATACAATGGACTCTTGAATGAATCCCGTAAGGATTGGAACAATCATCTCCCAGCATTTCCACTGATTCCCACTGATCAGTTACTAGCCTTCCCCTTTAAGTGATCTCAATATTTCACTTTTCTCCAGCTTAATCAGGGCTCGACACTAACGGTGGCCCGGTGGCCCGGGGCCACCAAAAACGCACATCGGGCCACCAAAATTTCAGAAATGAAGACTTAGGTGGCCTGATCGGGCCACCAAAAAAGGACGGTTGTTTGCCTTTGGGCCACCAAAAATAAAAGTTAGTGTGGAGCCATGGCTTAATATTCCAGAGCAAAAAGGGACGGTAATGGTAGAGAACAAAATATCTTGCCATTAGGCAAGGTCATATGCGTGTGCGAAAATGTGCGAATCAGCAATCTTTTGACGCAAAATTTGTAATGATCTTAGGTTTGCTGCTCCTCATCATCTGTATTTATTCAGAGACATTTCTGTCTGAAGAAGGCACATCAGCGAAACAAAGACTGAAATGAGGGAAACGAGTCTTTTGTTAGTGACGATACATGATTACACAATGGTTATTGTCAAGACACTGAATGTACTCATCAAGATGTACATAATCAGGTGTTGGTGACGATCAGTATATCAAAGAAAGACTGCCATGAATAGTCCATGTTATATTAGGTCAATGCCACTGAATGTGCACGCTTTTTGATATAATCAGATGTTGTAGAAAAATGTCTTCGCTATCTATGCCATTATATTTCACCAAAATAAAACTGTCTTTGCTAGACATACGCACGATTTTTAAAAGCATACTTTAGAACAACTAATACCGTGTTGGTTTATGTAGGTTTTATGACGGGTGTGGGGCTGGGGATAAATTTGGGCACCTGACTAAAAATGCCTTGGACTCTTACAGAGAGCCCCTTTCCAGAAATTTCACTAGACTAAAACTGGCTAGCTTTTTTAATCAAAAGTTTGTTCGAAAGGACTATATATTTTCTGAGGATGAAGTTACATAAATGAAAAACAAATAGATCTTGACTCTATAACTTTAGAATTGTATATAACGACTACCTCGGTCTTTCTAACCTATTGAGTATATCAATAGGTACAGACGACATGAAATAAAAGCGTACCTTCAACCTCATACAAGCACATGTTCATTGCTGTCATATAGATGATGGGATATGTCGACATGAAACCATGGATTCAAACAGAAGACTTTTCGATAATCCATTATATGATCTTGACGGAAAATATCGAACAACATGAAATAGTGTTCAATTGTTTGAATGAATGGGCTTGCATTTACTTGGGTACCTAAGGGGGGGGGGTCACCGTGCACCCCCCCAGGACTCCTCGAAACTTACATTTTCAGGATCCTCATGACATACTAAAACATAATCAAGATGTTAACAGGAACGAAAAGTGGCTGTTCTAGGTGAAATTTAATGTATTCTATTGTTTTTCATAATTTCTTATGTATTTCTTTGTTTTTCAACTTTTTCAACTTTTGTTTTTTCTTTGTTTTTCTATTGGAAATTGTCACTGATCACTTTTCTACCATAATTAGCACAAAACTAATCAATGAAAGTGATTAATTGTTTTCCATAGGAAATGTACACAAAATCACAAAATTGTGCCCGTTTTGGGGAGACATACCGTTACAATAATGGGCGTGACTTCGCAAAAGTATACGCGGATGTTGCAAATTTGTTCTCAAAAGTTGTGCGAGACTTGACCAAACAAAGTCAAGAAGCCTCGCGACAGATTTATAGCGCGAAACTTTGAGGGGGGGGGGGGGGTGGCGGATTCCCCTCCCCGTCCTTATGTATGTTGCATGTAATATATATGTGCTTACATGTAGGGCCTACATAGTAGGGTACCTAAGGGGGGGGGGGGTCACCATGCACCCCCCAGGACTCCTGAAAACTTACTTGACTTTGTTTTGTTCAAGTCTCACGCAACTTTTGAGACCAAATTCGCAACTTCCCCGCATACTTTTGCGAAGTCACGCCCATTTTTGTAACGGAATGTCGTCCCAAAACGGGCACAATTTTGTGCTTTTGTGTACATTTCCTATGGAAAACAGGTGCTCTGTCATGAAAGTCATGAAAACCTCATTGTTTTTACAATTAATCACTTTCATTGATTAGTTTTGTGCTAATAAATTATGGTAGAAAATCAGTGACAATTTCCAATAGAAAAACAAAGAAAAAACAAAAGTTGAAAAAGTTGAAAAACAAAGAAATACATAAGAAATTATGAAAAACAATAGAGTACATTAAATTTCACCTAGAACAGCCACTTTTCGTTCCTGTTAACATCTTGATTATGTTTCGGTATGTCATGAGGATCCTGAAAATGTAAGTTTCGAGGAGTCCTGGGGGGGGGGGGGGGGTGCACGGTGACCCCCTTAGGTACCCGACTAATTGTGAAGTGCGTAGACGTGCAAAGAGCTTGCGATATCACTATGACAATTGTGAGAGTCTAAAGGAGGACGAATCCAGACGATGAAACAGTCAATCCACCCGCTCCGAATCGTCGAGCAGCTATACTCGGTTCCTAATCAGCCCTTAGCTACATACAGAAAGAATAAAAACTGAACTTCTCAGGACTAACATGGTGAAACATCAAGCTTTTTTATAATGTGCAACATGTGACGAACTTTTCTAGCTTAGCTGTTATAGTTCTAATGAGGTTCACTTGAGAAAAGATGAGCACACGAAAGTTTCGACAATAATTGTCACTCTCAAGATGCATGTGAACAAAAATCATAACACCACTGCACTAATAAACTATATTGATCCATAACACTGTTATATAACGCGAGGAAAACAAAAAAACCCGAGTATGGCAGGTATTGTGGTCCTCCACAGAATTTCACTTTTTTAGGTCAGACTGTGGAGTCACTCATTTATTTCCAAGGAACCAAGCTTGTCAAGAGCAATGACAAAGATGGATCAGCAGGTGCAACATGATCCAAATGATCGCAAGCAGTATAGTCTTTATAGGCTGAACCTGTAGTGTTTTTTATCGTGACGCTTACCATAGGATCTTTAATTTTATTCAATGGTTTCTCCCTATATAGCATGCAAAGTCGGAGAAATCCCGGTACTCAAAATGAAAATCCGCAGTGTTTCGTCAAGAAAGTGAAACCTGATGACGAGACCCTCCCTCAGAAATTGATAACAGAAAATGAGCTCGGGTTTCTTGACATCTGAAACTTATTTCGGATCATTATTCATGGGCCATGTTAAGAAATATCAATAGTATATCCACTGTATATAGGCCCCTTGAAATGGGAGCTTGCGTAATCTTACAACGGCTGTATATAATCTATATTTGCTTGAGAAATTCAACAAAACTCCAGCAGCTTCCAGAGAACCTATAGAATCTGCATGAATCAAATGACAAATTGTTAAATTTCAATAGCGAACGGAGCCCGCATAGCCTAAACATTTTAATTGCCTATAAGGATTACCTTGATGTGCACGTCTCTACTTTGACCTAGTAACCCTTTGCTCGAAAATGAAGATTGCTACATTTGATGGAACAAGAACCACAACAATTAAGATAATGCAACATTTGTAGGCATGCTCCAACCATACCGCATGCAGTCAGTAATGGGACTATTCCTCACCTGCGTGACGAGTGGCTGACACTGAAACTGCAATCAAACCTGTATAGGGTTTGCACAAACGAAACATTTCTTCACTTGAAATTAGTTCTGCTTTATAAACCTATATTGAAGGCATTATAACTAGTTCATCATACATCACCCAACCGAATATAATGCGTTCTTGATGTCATAATTCAAGTTGGAAACGGCAGCAGGAACAGGTGGACTCGGATGTCGAAACATACCGGTACACATAAACACACCAAAGCTTGATTTTAAAGCTGCCACTCACCATTGGCTGCATGGTTGTAGAAGGTACAAATCTTGCAACTGGATATGCTATAAGTGACTGCGAGTTGATAAAATCAGTGAATGTATCTTGGATAGGGTTCTATTGACCGCCGACTCCAGAAAGATGATGTTATTTTCATAAGGTTGTTGAACTCGGTCCTATCATGTACAGCAACATACTGAAGTATTGGCTTGCTGCCAAAGTGTGCTGCGTTGGCTATGCCGATGAATTAAAACACTATTCAAACTACAATATGGGAGACTTGTGAGACAACTTGAGAGACGCGCAAGCAAACTGAACAAAAGAAAGGGTTGGTTTTTAATTGTTGATAACCATCTGCATGTATGGTGCTAAACGTGTGCTTCTGGAACAATTTGTGTAGGCCTATGCCAAAATATACTCTGTGAAATCTATGCCCTAGAGTCGATCCCTGTACCGATAATAACAAATACCTGCTGGTCACTTAATGAATTCCAGTTGAGAGTCATATTCATGTGATTCTATTTACTCTACAGAAAAAGCTGGATGACATTGCGTTTACTGTTGGTCTGTAAATTGTTCGTCGAATCTCTTAAAAGGAAAAAGAAAAAGAAACATATATATATAAATATATATGTATGATGGCCTACGATGATATATTAATTATAGAGAGATGGATGAAAGATATCTATAATATATGTATATATATATTTCATATGTTCACGTATAGGGCCTAATACCCGCCAGTGCAAATGAAGTCCTATAAAGTTCTTGTTTTGAAATGTTTGTGCAATAAGCCTACTTAAATATGCGAGGTCGACATCTATCATATTCCAGTAGGTAAATTGAAAGTGGAAACCAGGCACCAGGAAATTGTGAAACGAAAGCTCCAGCTGAAGAAACTGCCCAAGCAGGCCTATGGCATCGTGCTGTGTGCCCTTAAGAGGCCTTATGAAAAAAATAAAATAAAAATAAAGCTGACATCTCGTTGGTGTGTGTGCTGGTACGTAATTGACTATAAGATATGTCAACATGTACGTGGTAGGCCTATTTAATGATATCTACACTGGTACGTGTGTAGTTTCCTGCGCACTTTATCAGTCAGCGAATCCTTTGCTTAGGTGGGATCATTAATGCCCCGAGAACGACTCGAAGCTGATGATGTAGGGATGGGGTTAAGGGTAAGAATCATTCGATTAGTGTGATCACTGTACATGTAAAACATATCTTAAAATTTATATTGGATCGAATTCGACCGGTACGTGCGCATATTAGAGTTGCGATTGCAACTCGGGACGGTCGCTTCCGATGAATTGAACTTCTCGAGACGTGGTTGTGTTGTCTTCGATTATGGGGTGGATACATTTCCCACCATTGCCCTTTTCCCCTCTTGTCATCACCCCCCGGTTGTTTTTTTTTTTTTTTCTTCTTCTTCTCTCTCCCCCCTCTCTCTCTCCCTGTCCCTCACACACAGGCTACACAAACGAAACCCAAGTTTACACACACCCCACACAAAATGGAGCGTACCACACCAGCCTCGTCTGTAGACGAGACTGGATTCAGAGGACATACGGAAAGAGGGACAAAATAAGAAAGGGACAAAGAGAAAACTGCAGCACGCATGCGCATGAGAGCGACGGCCTCGCTCGCAGTGTATAATGCATGCATGCAGAATACGCAGCCTCACCCTTTCAGCCTTTGAACTCAGCAGCTACGTTGATGGAACTAGCAGATGAGATTCGTACTAGAATTTGAAGATATCGGAGGCTTCCGTAAATTTCCGGATTAGAATCGTTGGATTGTTCATCTTATTTCCTGGATGCTCATATGTAATACAACCCATTCGTAAACTGGTAAGTGACAGAATTTTATACAATTTTAGAAATGTCCGCAGTGTATGTTATGTATTCATCGTCACGTCGAGCGTACGTTGTACACGCAGCCTTTGCCGACGTGCTGTTCATGTCTCGCACGCTCTGTGTAGCTAGCTGCTTAGATACATGCTGCATGCATGTAGTCGTAAGCCTCGAACAGTGAACGAGTGCGAGTCGGGGTTTTTTCCTTGTTCCCTTGTTCGCAGTGATTTGTTTTCTTCGTGTTTTGCTTTGCGTGTAGGTCGTAACGTGATGGATGGGCTGTGCAGAGAGATTCGGTCAGTACTGCTCGCGTTGCGCACTTCACTGAAAGCTCGATCGGAAAATATCCTGATCTCGAAAGGCTTGCACCAGCTTGATGGACGTCCATGAACACGTTGCACTCTACGTCCAATGCGTCAATGGCAATAAGATGTGCGTCGTAAATCTGAGAGCAGCATGCATGGTATGGCAAAGTTCATTTCCACAGTAACGTTACATGTATTGGCTGCGTGCTTCATAGCTCGAGCAGGCATTTTTCCAATCACAGTTCGACTGCACTATCTGCGCTTTGTGGCGTGGCAGAAGAGAAAAACTAGCGTAGGGCCTAACACGTTACTGCTAAAGACGTGGAAAGAACTCGAGGCACACATAGCGCCTACAACTTGTACAAGTAGATTCTGCACCTGTATTATGTGCGGAAGGTTCGGGGGGGGGGGGTGGTGGCGTGGCCCACTCATCAGCTAACAAGCCAAAAAAAAAAAAAAAAAAGAAATATGTAAATAAAAGGTCTTTGAACAGCGTAACTTCTGTCTGGTGCCACATCCGGGTTTCTTTAGCTGACAAGGACAAAAAAAAAAAAGGCTTTCCCGCGCTCACACTTCGACAAGGTTTCATATTTTTTTCTAACCTGGTTAGTACAGCATGCACTTCAGGGGGAAAAAAGTTTGTTTTGTTTTGTTTTGTTATGTGTTTTTTTTTTTTTGGGGGGGGGCCCCAAAGTACAAGTGGTGATGCTTAGAACCGTGTAGGCCTACTGTTCCTATAGATTTTATGCATGGTGCAAAAAAAAAAAAAAGGGGGAGGGGAAGCAGAAAAATTAACTGTCAAAAATATAATTCCCCATTCGTTTTATGATTCCAAACTGTTGTCTGTAGATCGATGTAGAATTGCTCTTTCAAAAAATATGAAAAACTCAAGATTGACTAGGTTGACCCATTTCACCTATTTTTAGTTCCCACACAAGTGGTCCTACAGGAAAAAATGCTACTTTCATATTTGTATATTGATATAAATATTCATATTAGATCATGTGGCCATACTTTCGGGCCCAAGATGAGCTGGATGTTCACAGAAATCACTGTACCACTGTACTTACACAATGTGTTTGTTACCTTCATGCATCAGAGTATTGGTGGTTTTGAAGCATGCATGAGGAAAGCATCACAGTGATGTTATTTATACTGCAGGGCAGTCAGTTGGCTCAGTCGGTAGCGCGTCTGCCTCCAACCAAAGCGACCCGGGTTCAAACCCAAGTCTGGACTGAGCAATGTTGTGTGTAATCATACTGTCCCCTCTACTAGCAAGAGGCAAAACACTCTGTCCCTCGGATAAGACATAAAATGGAGGTCCTGTGTATGAGAGAGTAACAACTCATGCACGTAAAAGATCCCGCTTCATTCATTCATCGCAAAGAGCAGGGTGTTTAACTCAGTGAAGTGGTCCCGCCTCACATTTAACTGGACGCCATGGAAGACCAGCTTAGCATAGCTGAATAAAATAGGCTATCCAGCCATCTTCTCAGATGGAAATGAACAAACAAAAACAAGTCATTATGTTTGATGAAAGGTTTATGTTAAAGAAGGGGAAGGACTACCAGTTCCTTTTTCATTCCTCTGTAGTCAGGGATATAAGGGTACTTGTAGGAGTTGCCAAACTGTTGCGTGATGTACACAGGCTATGGAGGGGCAAAACAAGGTAGGGAAGGAATTCCCACAACTGGCAAACCCCTCTTGGGATCTTTGAAGGATGTGTAGGAATTAGTTCAAGAAAGCAGCATTTTACATTTTTATAAAGCCTGCATTTTAACAGGAGGGTCACTGGCACATTTCTCTAAAATACCCCATCTTAACAGACTTTACTCCTACAATGTACCCACTCCAGAGTCTAAGCATTCTCCGGAAAAGAAACACCAGGTAACATTCCACAGATAATTGTGATTAAAACCTGGGGTGAACTATTAATGCACTGTCTTAACAGGCATTGCTCGCATACCTTTTCTGATATGTTACTAAAAAGTAAAATCACCTGTCCGTGGTCAATTCATTGATACACTGGAAATGGAGACGTATCAAGATTGTTGGCATTGCAGTAGCATACTATTTATACTGTGCTCATTTACATACAGTGGAGGCATTCATTATCAACAGACATTTGAATTACAATTTTCTCTTTTGAAACACATGTTTACCCTGTGTTAATCATTTTCCTCCTTGTTTCTTAAGAATATAGTAAATTCAGAAAGTATAAATCATAACGAACAGCAAAACATTGGTTATACCCAGAATGTCAGCGGTGGTACATTGTACCGGTGTTACAAAATTCTGTTCAACCCACTGAACTCATTAGTAGCTTAGCATATACAGCTGTATGCAGGATTTATGTGGCAGCATTGGCAGTGCTGGTCACATGACTTCTAGCTAAGGTGATATCATTTGGTATCTTCAGGTAAGATATCCCTTGAGAGTGTCCTCTGGAGGCTACCCCAAAGTCTTCCCTGGGCAGTCTAGGGTAAAAATTACCTTGAGGTCCTCTGGAGACTACAAGGAGGTTGTTAAACACTGCTTTAGTGTTAAAGGGATGGTGTAGGGAATTAAGTATTGGTTGAGGCGAGGATTAAGCTTTTAATATTTTGTGAGATGTTTAGAAACCATTTTATAAAATGTTCAAGAGCATACAATTCTAAGGGGAATTGAAAGTTTGATGAAAATCGGTTTTGAAATAACTGCGATATCCCAAAAGAAGGCAAAACAAAGAGATCCTGAATAAAAGTTATGGCCTGTCACATTTTATTAGGATTGCTTTTTTTTGGGTGAAATCTCAGTCATTTCAAGACCAATTTTCATCAAATAAACTTTTCTTTCATAATTCATAAGAGCTAGGTTCCTAATTTTCTCACAGACACACACACACACAAACAAAATTGGAAATTGCACCCCCATCTTAACGAAAACTGTACCATCCCTTTAACAGACTTAAAGTACATTTATGTTTCAATATTCTCTGAGCTTTTGCCATAGGCTACCCTGAGTTCTTTGATCTGTTAAGACATGGTATTTGAAGTGAGTGATTACAGGTTGACAAGGTTAAAAGATTGAGTCTTTCTCTCGTCGGTCATTATTTAAGTGATACTTGGCCAGAATCTCCAATTATTTTAGAATATATTGATAAGTTTAACATATTCTTGGCAAAGAGATTACACAATAGCTATTGCTCAATGTAGGCTTCCCCCAGGTGGTCATACAGCCATACTATGCGTGTTCTAGATTCCTAGAGACACCCCTTAAAGGATGGGAATGGTCAAGGATTGTGACCCCCATCACAGGCTTTTGGAAGGGAAGCCTGCTAGTGTACAAGCAGTGTATGTAAGCCTACTTGTAAGCAGCATGACATTCATGCAGTGCATGTAACGCAATGTCCTGCGAAAAGAAGGCCTTGTGTTAATACAGTGAAGAAACTTTGAGCTCTTCCAGCTCACCACTGATCATGTTTATGAGTGTCAAATTTCATCAGCTCTTTTAACCTGATGAGCATTAGTACTATACTGCAGCATGGATGCTTAGAAAAATGCAAATTTAATAAAGGTCTTACTATTTCACAACGTACAATCTCAGCTTTGGAACCAGGATTTGCCAGCTGATATTGCAAATAGACCAATACACTGAGTGCAGGTCAATGTTGAATAACATCAATTGGAAACAGGCTGCATGACAGCAATGTGGGTACAGGGTGAAGAGGAAAGTAAGAAAAAAAAAAGAAAAAAAGAATGAAAGAAACAAAATCTGACTCGTCATGAATAATCTACACTTTTTGTTTTGTTTCTCATATTGCTTTTAGTTTTTAATCCATATCAAAATTTAAATTCATTTTTCAGTTGGTTATGTAAAAAGTCAAATATTTGGAGGATATTTTTGATAGAATGTAAACCAGGATTGATATAACAGATTGTGTGCATATTTTTCAACTTGCAATTAGTGCTTGCATAGTAGTACAATATGTAGTACATGTAAGGCAGATTCCATGATGTAATTTTGTCATGGGATCAAAGGGAATTGTGATTATGATGTCCCCAAAGGGTTTAGCGGTGACCATATATTTTTCTAGGAGCAACCTAAAGATGGGTTAGAGTCTCACTGGAGTTACTACATGTATGATTGTGGTTGTAGCATATCCTTTGTTTTTATCAAGAGCTACACGTTGTAGCTAGACATGTGTTACAAAGATTGCTCGTAGTGTGTGGCATTTTGCAAGGGTTTGTAGATGGCATGCATTGTAATGAAGTGCATTGTTGTGGTGGTACAGTGAATAAATTGTACACTTCACCCTTCACATTTTAACATTGGTTATATATTTATAAGCATAACATCACTGGGGTAACAAGACCTCTTACATGTATCTTCAAAATGTCAAATGTTCAGGAGAGCAAAATAAAATGACAGCCACAGCACTTTATCAAATGGGATGTCCTTTTCTTTTGACATGCCATGGTGGTGTAATTTTTGGGGTAAGACAGCTAGGATTTGGACATGACATCACTTACATTTACTGACCATTAATCCATAAAAGTAGTTTCCACCAAAATTTGAGAAGCAAGTTCTTGTCAACCCAGCAACGATAAGCACCATATGTATGGCCCTCAGCACAGATTAGTTCCGTCAGAATGTCTTTTTACCCCTCATCCATTAAGATTTAATTTTTTTTTTTTTTTTTTTGGGGGGGGGGGAGGGAAACTAAAATATAGATTAGGTGTGTATGGACAATTTCTTAGTAATAGTATATTTGCAAATGTGTACCCAATTATCAGGTAAATGTACACGTACAACTGTACATTGTAATATGCATTAAACTGTTCGTTCAGTCTGTACAGCATTTACACCCAGTACCTGATAAGGTGCTACTCAGTTACCTGGAGACTACTGTATGTCATCTCTTGAAACATGCTGGACATGAAATTTGACCATTGACCATTTGCCTCTGAAAAGCAAGTGGATATATCCATGATCATCAAGAGGTGTTATGACCTGACCTAGTCCTTGGCAAAGGTCCAACACAGTCCACAGGAACCCAAGTAAAAGGTTCATTTTATGCAGGACTTGGAATCAGTTGAGTGAACTTGATTTTGAAGGCTACTGCTTCACACTAATCTAACATGTATGTACCGTATGACATGTCTTGCACAATTCTGCCACATCCAAATTCAGCTTTGGCCAATGAAAATAGCTATTATGAATTGATCCTTGGTCTTTCTGACACCTACACACTGTGACAGCCAGCAGGTAACTCATTGACAATTTCCCAAATCTCATTGAGGTAATGAGAGACTACCTGATGGACCACAGTCCAATCTTCATCAGCTGGTCTGAGATAAGGACTGCACTTCCTCATCGAAATGCCATCTTTGACATTAACCTGCTGAGGACGGTTTGATTTTGCTACATACTGTTTATGCTGAATATTTCGCGAGGTTTTTATTTTCGCGAATTTTGTGAGTCGGGTGCTATTCGCGAAATTAAAGACACTCGAAAATATTGTGTCTGATCCCGATGTGGATGTGACGTACGCGTGTACACTTCTCTGTTCAGTACAAGACTCCACGATCACAAATTTAACCACTCATGAAATCGTCCAGAATTTCCGTTCGCAAAAATTTAAACTCGTGAAATATATGGCGTATACAGTAATGTACAACACGCATTTTCCATAGACACTTGCCTGCGTATACTTGGGACTCATCTTCAATGGGTTAAAGCACTCGAATACCTTCTTTGCCTGAGAACATTCTGACTGAGACATTAAGTCTTCAACTCAGGATCTGCCTGCTGTGCCTCAATTCACCACTATTATCCATGGAGGCTTGAACTAAACCCAATTCTTTTAAACCCTTGAAAATGGTTTTGGGTAACCAAACACCAAATCAACAGAATTTACATCATCACACAAATCCTGGAGAGCTCAACAAGTCAGGGAAAATTCCCAGGAACTCAAACCAGCAACTGCTCATTTTCATCAAACTTAACTGGTTTCTATTGAACAATTGGCGACGCAGAAACCCTATCTCTAGCCAAGTCTTTACTCAACAGGAAATTAATGTCTGCCATGGGCAACTCTGTGACGACTCCAACACACAGGAACATTACCATAAACTAGGTCACATTTCAAGTCAACCCTATACATGGGAGCTGACATGTAATTGCAATCAGCAGCTTTTATCCAATTGTGGATACTGCATTTACTGCACTATCTGGTAGGAAGGTTATATCACCTTCCACCATCAATAGTTAGGTTCACACGCTGTTCCTAAACTTTAGGTTTAGGTCGAAAAAATTAACTCTTGATGTAGTTTAGCACCGTGTGGACGCACTCGAAAGTTAGCAATCTCAAAGTTTAGTCGATGATTAGAACCACGAGACATCTTAGGGCGTACGCTCTCTCCATGAGCCACAAGGGATCCCCACTCGTAGTTTCGCTCCGTGTGGACACAATAATCATCTCGTTTGCTGCGTAAAATTTTTGTATGAGCACAAGGTCATCTAGCAAAGACTCTGCACCTCCGCTGTAATCGATTTTCACAAGATAAGAAAGGCTTTATGAAGTGTTAAAGAGCATAAAATTCTAAGAAGAATTCAAAGTTTATTTGATGAAAATGGGTTTTGAAATGGCTGAGATACATCCAAAAACAAAGTAAAACATAGCGATCCTAATGATAGGTGCAGCCCACCTTTTAGTAGGATTGCTTTGTTTTGGATATCTTGGCCATTTCAGAATCAATTTTCATCAAATGAACTTTGAATTCCTCTTAGAATTTTATGCTCTTTCATGTTTCCTAAGAGGTTTCTCATTATCTCAGAAAATCATCATCCAAGAACGATATGACACCTGTAGCTCCATCTCAACCAAAAACTACCATCCCTTAAACTAGTTTCTCATTATCTCGACAAAAATCTGAAGCCCCATCTCAACCAAAACTATACCATACCTTAAAGCTTGATTTTTGGGGTCATTTTGTGGGTCTGAAGTCCATTTACACAGAACTCTGGATTCAATGGCATTAAACAGTCACATCTTCACATTTCTTTGCAGATTCATTCAAATTTGCCAAGGAAGTAAATTATGGGAAAGTCTGGCCATATATTTGTTTTTCATCACAGTGCCTTTTAAGTATTGCAGCTTTCCTAGGCAAAATGGTAATTTGAGTAAATCTGCTTACATAGTACGTGTATGTGCACTCTGCTAGCTACATGTACCTACACAATTAAAAGAAAAAAAAAATTCTTCAAGTGCAGGTACAGTATATATGGGTAGAAGAAGGTACCCAGGCAGACTGATGGCATTTCCTTCATCAATCCATCTTTTATACAAGATAAAAGAAAAGGTTACGCTCTGTACAAAAACTGGATTAACATTTGCCAAAATATGCTTCTGAATGAATGCAAAAACCTACTTGTTACTCAAGAGAATTCATTCAAACTTGGTGTGGTATTGTTCAGACTTTGCAGGGAAACTATGATGTACTTTACACAAAAGATGGTCATTTCCCACATGTTCTTATATTTCTCACTTATATGTTTTTGTGATACATGGAAGTATTCAGCTGCAGAGATTCTAACTCCATGCATCTTTCAAACTGGAGATTATCCCGCCTGGACCTCTTTCACAATAGCAAACTGGAGACTCTGCTCACACGATGTGAACAATTCTGTGTACCTGGTATGTGGTTACAATCGTGTAGTTCACATCATGAGCACAAAGTGGGACATTCTTTGCAGTGGAGGTCCATCGCAGGGCCTTCTCAAGGGCCCTGGAAGCTTAGGGTTATATGCTTTCTGGTTCTATATCTTACTTAGCCTTACCTGCTACATTCCAATCACAAAATCTAAGTTGGAAGGCAGAAGCAATTCTAAGTTGGAGAAAATCTTAAGTGGGAGACACACACCCAGGGAGGGATAAATTCAATCTCATGGAATGGGAGAAATTTGAATAGTGGCCTCAAAGCGGGAGAGTTGGAGTGTCTGCAGCTTGGTGTGGGGGATACAGCAGTGGTTAACCTCAGCATTGAATAGTCAATACGCTCTGTAATGACAGGACTGCATTTATTACATTAGCAAACAATTTAAGCAAATGAAAAGAAATCACATCCTTTGTAACATTGTACAGAGTATGCTTTTAATGAAAAGTACTTGTGGTAGGTGTCATTCAGTGTTGGAAGTCAATGCACAAAGCATGTTTTTGTATTAATTTCATACACAGTGTTTTGAAACTGGCTTTTGGTTTACAATGCAAAAGCTTGCTTCACAATAACCATAAATTGTACTAGAAAATCTCACTCAGAATTCTTTCCTGCACTTTGTAAAGATCCGTGTGATCTGGTGACTCCTATACTTGGCATGATGTGTATAATTGCAGATCTTGCCAATGTTGCTACCCTACAGTACATCAGCAGGCAGATGTTGCAATCTCCTGTGGTGTTGTGTAAAGTGCTAGCATAGCACATGTGCTGGCATAAATTATTTCACTGCCTCATACACTGAATGCCTGCCAGATGGACTACCCCATAGACAGTGGAAATCCCCATATGTTGCAAAATGTATGGGTTTTATAATGTCCCATGCTATATGAGTGCTCAGTAGGCTTACACACTGTATGTACAAAGATGGGGGAGAACACATAAACCAGGATGCCATGTATTTCTGTCAAAACAAGCTCTGATCTCAACTTTTTGTTTCTTCCTTAACAACTACAAATATATCTAATTTCCACTACTGAGCATAATATTGTAACACATACACTATACTGAGCATAATATTGTAACACACACACACACACAAACACAAAATGTTCGTGAATCATTACAAGACAAAAGTTCAGTGATCTCAGGTGAGTCAACTAGGGATGGACAGAATGAGAAAGAGAGAAAGAGATATAGATTTGGAGAGAGAAGAAGGGGGGGGGGGGAGTTCAGTGTTGGTAATGTGAATGATGTACATGTACTAACTGATCGCTGCTATGGAATAAAGGCCCTTGACTACAAATGTTTTCTGTTGCCATCAATATTCAAACTTTTAAATATTCTCTGTAGTTTTTGATGGGTTTGGAGTTAAAGAAATGATACAAAATAATGTAATTGATGAAAAAGTCTGTTATGACTAAGTGAAATAGCCTGCATATCATTCATGCCCATGCAGAATTTTCTGTTTAATTGCAGTGGAGGACAAGAGTCACATCATCTCATTGGAAGATCATTGTACAATGATCTTCCAATGAGATGATGTAATTTGTTCCAAATTGCTTTCCAATGAAGTTAATGATGAAAATGAATTGAAACCTACTTTACACAAAAACCACACAAAATGTTACAATTTTAGAGGGAAAAGTGCTCTTATAACAATAACAGCATGACACATAATGGTGTGACATATTGTTCATAATGAGCATGTTTCTACTTTAGGGCTTTTTACACTTGTAGATTTTTGCTTAGTCCCGTACCAACGGTGGGGCTAAGGCCCCCCCTTAGCCCCACCGTTGGTACGGGACTATCCTTAGCCCACTTTCTGTTTACACTCGTTTTTGCCAAAGTGGGCTAGCCCCACCGATAATCCCGTACTATCTGGCCCTGCAAAATAGCAGGGTTAGCACCGCAATTGCGGTGCCAAGCAAGTGAGTGTAAACAGAATGAAAAAATAATCCGGGGCTATAAAAGCGATGAAGACGAAGTCCGACCCCCACTGACCAATCAGAAACGAGGTAATCAAGTGCTGCCGGTGCGTGCGTGTACGTGTACAGTGCACAGCGTAATCATGAGTATTCATGTGGTTTGGAAAGTCCGGGGCTAAGAAATACGAGTGTAAAAAGGTCAGTTTTCTCCTTAGCCCCGGACAAGAGATAGTACGGGACTAATTGGCCAGTGTAAAAAGCTGAAAAAATTGGTACGGGACTAACGATAGTCCTGGGTCAGAGAAAGTCCGGGGTTAAGAAACACAAGTGTAAAAAGGGCTTGAGAGCACCTGGCATCACCTGGCATCACCTCGAATCACCACAAATTTTGTCTCCCGCATCACCTCGTATTTTACGACCACTCAAGCTGTTTCTACTGAGCGATAAAATATGCTGCGATGCGAGGTGACGTGCAAAATGCGGTGAATCCGGAAGTCGCATATTTTCAGGTCACAAATCGGGTCACGCTGCCTCTGCACTGCCATTTTGTGGTAGGCACTGAATTTCGTTTAGTCTTTCCATTCAAAATGCCCTTCACCAATATTTCCTGCCACTTGGTTAGTAGGAATCGTTGCAGGTCTAACGTTAGGGTCCAGTTAATGCTCTCTAGGGGCTCCAACATACTAACGTTAGTATTCCAGCAAAAACGAATTAGGGAATCTACAACTTTGAGACGATACGATTATGGGAAAATGAATGCAGTGTAAAAATCAGAATATAGGCCTATAGCCGAGTATAATAGGCTGTTGGGCACGCAAATAGTAGACGATGAATGCACGCAATTCACATGTACCACCTCATGTATTTAGTAGGAGTTGGTACAAGGCATGATGTGTACGAAACTACGGTCACTGTGTACACAAGTATCGGGGTGTGCGATGAACTGATTTGAAAAGTGCGGGCGAAAGCTCCCAATAATTCGAGACTTCCGGTACACCGCAAAATTTCGCTACGCGGTGTGTTTCTACTGATAATCGTCCCTCGCATCACCGCTCATCGACCACCTCAAAAGGTGGACGACAGAGCACCTCGCATCACCGCGCATCGGCCACTACCCGATCTGTTTCTACTGAGGAAAAATTTGAGGTGTCACCACGCATCACCGTGTATCACCGCGAATCACTTCGCATCGCCTCGCATCACCTCGAATTTTCATCGCTCAGTAGAAACACGCTCTTTGATGTGACATACAGCTGTATTGTTTCATCATATATTTTTTAGTACAGTATTACACAAAATACACAAAAATACTTGCAATTTCTATAACACATTATATTTCTAGAATATGGGGTTGACAGTACTTCATAACATGATACTGTATTACTCTAATAATGCAATCAAAAGGATAAAAATCCCAATTGTTATCATTTTCAGCATATTGTAAAATTTGGGCAAATTTTTTCCCCCAGAGTAACTGGCCATTTTCAGGGATAAGATAATTGCAGCTTCCACACTAAATTATAATAACAAAGATGTATTTTTTTGTAACTCCTCTTTTTTTGTGGGGCAAAGCATATCACACATGACTTAGAAATTTTCCCCCTGATATCTCATTTTCTGTGGAATTGCCCAATTGGTCATTTAAACCACTGAATAACAGTTGCAATTTCAATTTAAATACTTTTACATTTGCATACGAAATAGCCAAATTTAAGCTGAAAAGTATGTTTATGCATGCAGATTTATAAAATTACCGTAAAGTATTGCATACTGTGGTCCATGTACAACATGGAGTTACTGATATTGAACTCCCAACTTGGTGATAATGCATGTGTTTTACATACTGCATATGGAATGAATGAGAATTTTAACAGGATACCGATAGGGCCTATATGTGGAAAAAAAAAATCTACCAAACTTGAATGATATCAACTCCTGAAATGATAATTGA
This sequence comes from Diadema setosum, assembly GCA_033980235.1. Lineage (NCBI taxonomy): Eukaryota > Metazoa > Echinodermata > Echinoidea > Diadematoida > Diadematidae > Diadema > Diadema setosum. The sequence continues at coordinate 14,372,176 of CM067070.1, read as the reverse complement.
ACAGAATGAAGGTGTGATAGTGCAGTCTCATGACTAGCAGTGAAATTGTTTCATTCAATGAATTCATAGTGTGTATGTGTGTGTGTGTTGGGGGGGGGGGGGGGGAGGTCCCACAACATGCTTAAATCCTGTTTCCATAGTACATTCCTTTGAGATCCTTGGAACAATTCATATGTTCCCAGTTGTCTAGATATTTCATCCTCTCTGTCATTACTTTTGATAAAACCATTGTAGTTAATCTGTCCCTCTGTCCATCTGATGTGTTTTGTGCTTCATAAGCAAGTTTGTTTTGCTTTTTTCCTCCTGTTTATCCAGAAAGTCCTGATGTGATGGAGGGGTATCAAGATAGCAGGAGTGTTGGGCTGTAGTGCCTCTTCCCAGTCTACACACCTGTCATGGATGTGGCTAACAAAGAGCAAGGTACTTTATAGAAATGCAGTCTGCGATGATGCATTCTTCATCACATACATGCAAGGCATACATGTAGAACAGTGTGTACTTGTGATCTAGTAATTTACTTGGTGGTTTGTGCAGTACAACTACTTAATTGCCTAACTAATTGTATTCTAAGAAAGCTGACTAAATCATGGACAGCACATTACATACAATATGTACAAAATTGTATTTGTCCATTGTTGTTTATCACTGTGATGCTGCTGCTGAAAGATTTAGGATTGATAAAAACAAAATTGTTGAAATGTTTTTTCCCATTTTATGCCATAGCCCTTAAAGGGGAATTAACCCCAAATATACATATGGATTGAGTGAATGCAGCAATATTAGTAGAACATATCAGTGAAAGTTTGAGGAAAATTGGACAATCTGTTGAAAAGTTATGAATTTTTGGAATTTGGTGACGAGACCACTGGATCAGAAGACTACTACAGATCATGACATCAAATATGGACTACCATAAAGAAAGTATTAAGAAAATTCCATAAAATAGCATTTCATATGAAAAGTACACATTCCCTGAACTTGTTACTGACATACATGTGTGACATGGGTAATATTATCCCCCCTGCTTTCTGAAAGAGGTAAGTCTAGTGATCTTTCATTATGCTAGAAAAGTGAAAAAATGTTTCATTTTCTTTAGATTTTCTTTATGTGATCCGCTACAACAAAAGGATCCAAAAGTCGGGGGAGGACAATTTTCTGAAAATGACATGACGTTATTCCCTTACTCTTCTACTTTAATTTCATATATAACACAACTCATAAAAGTACTCGGTTGCGGAGATATGGACGATTTCATTAGCGCATATCAAGTGGTTGAGGAAATCAGAGTTTCGAGAAAAACGCTTTGAAAGTTTTCCTTCCGACGCTAACATGATCGAGGGGAGGCGACAGTTTTCACCGCTTGACAATAGAAGGTATGCTCCTATCGACCTCCGCGATGTTCATTCAAGCTTAGCGCCAGCGGTCTACACATGACCAATCAGTAATCAGGATGCCATACACTGACCAATAAGATCACTCCCTCGTTGCTAGGGGCGGAGTCCAGTTGCGGCGCTAAATCCAAATCTTTGGACACATTTCTGTAACATTGAAAGTCAGAAAATCATCGCCCAGAAAAACTCTAATGTCTTGCCTTTAGTTTGATCATTTAGCTTCAAAATTTCGGCAGATGATAGACAAAACATTACACTACAAAATTATGCCAGAAACAGAAATCCAATTGTTTTGACCAATTTTGATGATGTGACTTCAAACTCGATTTTCTTGGCTCAGCTGTCAGTGACTGTAGGATCCTTTTGTTGTAGCGGGTCACATATGATAGTCCCATATGTGATGTCATGATCCGTAGTAGTCTTCTGATCCAGTGGTCTCGTCACCAAAACTTCAAAAATTCATAATTTTGAACGGATTGTCCGATTTTCCTCAAACTTTCACTGATGTATTCTACTAATATTGCTCCATTCACGCAATCAACATGTATTTTTAGGGTTAATTCCCCTTAATGGACTCATTTTCATGTACATAATGTATGCCATGCTGTTCCATATGTAATACATTATTGTGTTTTAACAAGTTTAGTTGGGTTTGTATGCCGTTACTACTTTCTTACCTTTCGATTGCAGCCAGGGATAGTCCAGTACCCACGGAGGAGGAGCTCCAAATCACACATGTTGTCACTGATACCCCTGCTCCTGACGAGTGTCAGGAGAGAGCCTTCAAGACAGTTCCAGAAGGACTCAGCATTCGACCAGCTGCAGCCAACAATGCCTTAGGAGTATGGGCTACCAAGGATTTTGAGAAGGGGACTAGATTTGGCCCATTTTGTGGTGTCCAGGTAGATGGAACCACTGGTCAAGAAAGTAGCTGTGCATGGGAGGTATGTCAGTCACACTGAAGACATAATAAGTGAAAGAACTTGTGTGGAACCTCCCATTTTGAATCATTACAACCTGACATATTGACTGAATATGCATGTCAGTATTCTTATATTCATAATTTGAAATAATTCCTAACATATTCTGTTTGATGCAATTGGGGATGGCTCTCAAGATTCTGTTGTAGAGAGCCATGTCTTTAGTACCTTTGCTCCCAAAGGGTGTGTGTGTGTGTGTGTTATGTTTTTTTTGTTGTTTTTTTTTGTCCATTCTTGAGGCTTTTGTAGATCTTCTTGACCCTCGGACCAGGCATGCTGCATGAGGTATAGATCCACTTCTTAGACTGTTTGTAAAGTTTCTGCTATCTCATTTATTGTTTGTCAACAAAATAATCTGAACATTGCTTCTTCTGGTCATGTTTGGAATCGGAGCCTGTAACATTCTCTACAGAATATGCAGAGCAAATTAACACAAAGTAGTGTATCAATGGATTGACAATGGGTAATAGCAGATATTTTGTAAATGCCATTTACCAGGCTCTTTTTTCATGTAGAAAGTGTAAATGTGTATTCTTTTTTACTATGTCTGCGAAATGACAATACTTCTGGATATTTGTAGCTGAAGTAATGGCTTTTTATGCATCCGCCACGAAGTATTGCCGGAGGCATTGTTTTCGGGTTGTCCTTCAGTCCGTCCGTCCATCCTTCCTTCGTCCGTCCTTCCGTCCGTAATCAATTTTGTGGACAGCGTTACTAAAAAAAAACTGTGTGAGGTATCCTAATGAAACTCTGCATATGAGTTAGCAAAGTTGTGTGTATCAACTTTTGAGTGCACATGCTCAAGGTCAAATGCTCAAAATTTCACTATTTCCCCCATATCTATGCAATGCCTAAAGGTATTTTCATGAAACTTAGTGTATACATGTACTACCAAATAAAGATTCTCCAGAGAGAGTTTTGGGTCATGAGGTCAAAGGTCAAGAGAAAATGTCAAAATTTCACTTTTTAGCTCACCTGAGCTGAAGGCTCAAGTGAGCTATTGCGATCACCCTTCGTCCGGCATCTGTCGTCTGTCGTGCGTCGTGCGTAAACTTTTTACATTTTCATCTTCTTCTTGAGAACCCCATGACCGACTCCTTAAAATTTCACTTTTTCCCTCATACTCCGTTGTGTATTTATACAATGCCTGCAGGATTTTTCTTTAAACTTAATGTATGTATTACCCAATAGAGATTCTCTGGGAAGTTCTTGCCTAAAGGTGAAAGGTCAGGTGAAAATGCTAAATTTCAGTTATGGGCAAGTACAAGATATCGCACACCTTACGTATGGGACATTCAGAGATTTCAAGCCTCAGAAAAATAATCAAAAAGCACTTGGATTCTAATGTTTTATCTTTAGTATGATGGGTATCCATGAGAGGAATATTGTTGTGAAGTTTGATGTCATATGACCTTGGGTTAATTTTTTATTATTAAAAATGTACCAACTTATGTACGAGACCAGAGAAAAAACAGATTTTTCAAAATAAAGTTCAAGTTAAAAATTCTCTGAAAGTGTTTTAATGATTACCTTGTCTTCTGCTTTGAAGAAAGGTACAATAGTGAACCGTCTTTGAGCAAAGTTTCACTTTAAAGACGAAAAGCATAATATCTTGTCAAATGTACACGTTACGTATGGGACATGGCACACCTTAGGTATGGGACAGCTGTCCCCAATGAACAGTAAGCATTTACAAAACTAATTCTGAATTTCTCTAGAGCTTCATATTCACTTCTACAGATGAAATAACAACATGTAACAAATAACAGGGTTCTAAGTGGTGCCACTTTCCTGGTCCAGGTACTCAGTATAATCCAAACAAATAAAAATTACTTAATCTAATTTAGTTTTCATTTATGTTTGAAATTATTTGTGCATGCGAGCATTTATCTCACCATGTACCTGTATCTGCAATATACCTATATATAATTTTTCCCCCTCAAGATTACAAACTATGCTAACTAAACCTCTTATCTAGACATAACCTTTTATGCCGAACTGATTTTTTTAGTCAGTCTGCTTTGAAAATCCACTGGACAGTACTTGTTTTTATTCCTGGACCTTTATCACATAAAAATATTTCACAGCAATGAACATGCATACCTATCTTGCAGTACTTGTTTGTAAACAGGTAACTGCAGTTTAAAATGGGTGCTTTCAACAGCTCTAGGCTCACTTTGTAACAGCTGAATACTTTCTTGAGGACTGTGTAATTGATTAATATGCAATGACAACTGTACATGTACACTTATATGCAGTACTATCATCAAGCTTTGTCTGACCTTAATGATATCTACAGTTATCTATCACAGAACCCATGAATTATACCAAACACAAAATATGATTGTCAAAGTTAACATGTTATTACACCGTACTTAAGATAGACATTGGAGATAAATGTACAAGTATCTTGGCATCTTTCATAGCAACTGTTTCTCACCAAGTCTTCCATAACACAAACATACAAAGTACAGTACATTGTAAACTAATATGTACAGCAACACTTTCAAGATAGTAACTTGAAGATCTTCTCCTATAGTGTATTTGATGCAATACTTCACATATCGTAAGTTTAGAAATTTGAATTGATTTTATTAAACCTAGAGTTATCAATCATTAGTACAAGATGATGCATGATGATGATGTGTACATGTTGCTTTATGTGATTGCTTACCAAAGGGGTTTCAAAGTGCACAATTGTGTGGACAATTATGTTGTACAATGTACTTACATGACACTAATGTAGACTGTAATGTAGATATTGAAATTTAAATTTGTTTCACTCACTAACTTCAATTTCATCAAGAATAAGTAGATTCCTTGATTTTTGATAACTTAGTTATTAGTATCTTGTACTTTAACGACAGAACCAAGATAGTAGCATCCTATTTCATAAGCAAAACAAAACTGAACTTAGTGTTGCAAGACTTCACTTACTAACTTCAATCTCCTCAAGAGTAAATAGATTCTTTGATTTTTTGTTATTACTTGGTTTTAGAACTTCTACAACAGAACCAAGATCAGTAGCATGCTACTTCATCAGCGAAACAAAACTGAACGTAGTGTTGCAAGACTTCACTCGCTAACTTCAATCTCCTCTGAGAAAATGTGGATTCCTCGATTATTGATATTTGGTGTTTTTAGTACTTCTACAACAGAACCAATATCAATAGCATATTCTACTTCATCAGCAAAACTGAACTTAGTATTACATGACTTTTATATTTTTTCATGAACTTGACAGTCATGGCATCTTCTGGAGTGTCAGATTTGTTCAACACCTGCCCCACAAATGTTCTAGCATGGGTCTTTCCTTCTACATCAACTCTGGCAATAATGAAGTTGCCTGTTTTCACTTCGAGTGGACTTTCTCCAAGATCTTCAACACTGTCTTCTTCAGGATCACTGTTGTCTTTGTCTTCAGGGTCATGGTTGCCTTCATCAGCAAGTTCACTGAATGTGGTTTTATCATGCAGTTTAGAAGAGCTTGCTCCTGTATTCAGCACTCCAGGAAGTACAGTGTGTTCCATCATTGCCACATCACTCTCAAATGATGTTTTGACAGCAGTGGCCACCACACCAGGTCTCAATGGATGCACAAAGTGGAGCTTGTGAGTTTCTGGCACAGGACAGGAGTTTTCCCAACGTTTTGCAGCTTCTTCCGAGTGCACTTTGATTTGTTCACTAGTAACATAGAGTATATTGATATTGTTGCAGAGACCAGCTGCAACTTTGGCAAATTGTTCTGCATCCTTCACAACTTCTTTGTTTCTCAAGACTGCCAACCACACTACCCTTTTGACTGTGCCACCCACCCTACCAACTGCCCCCTTCCCATGAGCACTTTCAAAGTATGACCAATCCATTGTAGCTGCATAGTCAGCCTCATGGAAAAGTATGTTCGCGAAGCAGAACTGGTTCTTAAACTGGCTCCCAGCACCATCAGACCAATAGTGTACGTGGCATATAGGAATGGCAACTTTGTGGCTAGGTCATTGAAAAGTATCTTGTTGAAGGCAACGATGGCATTCTTTGTATGAGAAAGATCATCTGAAACCATAGTGAAGCAAAGATGCTTGAGTTCTCCTTCATGTTTGTAGTACACCATGACAGTAAACAGAGTGCAGCTGTCAGAATGCCAGTGGGCGGCCATTATTTCACCATGTTGTTTTAAATTGTAATTTTCAGAGAAATCCTCGTGTACAATGATTTCTCCTGGCTGAAGGTTTGACTTGAGCTGTTTCATTTCTGCATGTTGACGGAAGACATTGTACACATGTCTAGCGAGAGGTTCCATTTGATGTTCCAAATCATCCAGTGCTGATGACAGATCAGTGTCGACTTGCTGCTTAACCACTTTGCCATCTACATAACCCCACTGGTATTAGGTAATGTTTGTAGCTAACATATCATTATCCAGGTTGATAGCAAGGTTGTATATGAATTTGCCAACTCCACAGTCCTCACAGACCCTGTCAATACATCCAGATCTGCTGATTCGGCTGACGTCATCACGTTGATAATAATCTTGTACGTGCTTCTTCACCTCTTCTGTAATACAACCATCCCGCTTCTTGCGATCTTCAAAGCATAATCTCTTACGCTTAGGATTGAAAATGGCTTCCTCAAATTTCCTTTTGCTCCCTGGTGTCAAGGTCTGTGAATGTTCATGCACGATATTCATGAGCACTGCTGATCGTTTTTCTGCTTCTTGAGAAAGTGCCTTCTTTGCCTTTACCATAGCTTTCCCCTTGCTTTGACGGCTCCCAAATATTCAAACATCTTCTGTATTTTCAGGTGTATTTTGCAAATTTTGTTCCTGCATCTTTTTCTTATGTTCTCTCTGTCTCCTCTTCCTTTCCCTTTCATATTTCCTTTGCTTACTTAGTTCTCTTGAGGACAACCGTGACTTTTTCTTTGCTCGCAGTTTCTTTTGTCTCTCTGCTTCCGATTTCTTATATGCTGTGTACTTTTTCTTATCCTGTTTCTTTCGTTGTCTGTGGGCTGCAACCCAGGCTGCACCTTTACTAGACTTCATGTTGATGAGTCCAGATATTATTCTGAAAGAAATGGTTTAACAAAAATGTTCAGGTTAAATATGATATCACAGATTGGTTAAGGATGATAAGGCGTTTATATGACAAATATCTAGCTGCTGAATACAGGCAATTAAATCTTAGAACAACAAATCATATACTGTATTTAATCATTACTACTGTCTTGTTCCTTCTGAACTTTAGAGGTAACTTGGTTTGTAATCCTTTCACAACTGAAGTTGTATCTAGCAAGACACAAAACAAGAACACATGAAATCAAAGTAAACATACATGTACCACACAACACATACTTGAGCTTTAAACTCATTTTACCTGTGACCTACAATAGTGTATGCATACATCATAACACTGTTACAATGTAGATCACTATCAGTAAAACTTGAGGAATTTAGCAGTATTCAGTTAATCTTACCATGAGGATGATGAACTTCGGTGAAAGCCACAAGAATTTCTCCTTTGCGGTGTACAGTGCAGAGCTCTGTCCATGTAATGTGTCAAATTCTAAGCTTCAGGTTGCAACACAAGCTGAAGAATTTGCTATACTCAGAAAGGCAAAAATGAAGTTCCATTTCCCTTGGACAAATTCATTTTGTGGATGGGTAGATTTTAAAATATTGAATGTTAAATTAAAGACATTGATATCACTAACAAATATTACATTACATCATTGCAGCTGTTAAGCTATGCATTCTGATGTTTACGAAGAACATTAAAAAAAAAAAAAAAAAACGATCGATGTATTGCACAGCAGCATAGACTGTTATGTACAATAATAAAGAAACTTTCTGTTTCTCCCCCTTTTAGGTTGGTTTTAAAAACGAAACAACCCAGCAGTACTCTACTTCAATTCTCTCTGAGGAATAGTTTTGGGAGCCAAATGTTTGACATGTCCTTAGGCAAGGGGCCAAGATGACCATCAATCATGTATCCATGTTAAATGAAGATTTTCCATTCACTTTCTATGTAATGTCCCATACGTAAGGTTTTTTTTAATTATAAAACAAAAAACTAATTAGATATGAACATGTAAATTTCTTTCTCTAGAGTTACATTTAAAATGAATAAATTAGAACTTTTTAAAGTATGATTGGTCAATGTTTGATATCTTCAGAAAAAACTTTAAAAAACATACCGGTACTCAAATCCTTACGTATTTGACATCCTGTCCTAGGAAATTGCATAATTTACTTAATTAATTAGTTGATCCTGTCTGACAAATTCCAAATTAAACAAGGTGATATAAGGGTTATGTCCTTGATCAAAGGAATTAGGTTAAAAATGAATTTGCCTGAATTTAGACGAATTATTTTCAATTGTCCCATACATAAGGTCTTTATCTCAATTATGCAAATTAAGGCATCAAATTTTGCATAAATCTATATAACTTGAAATTTTCTATGCTGAAAATATATACTTTAACTCTTTGGCTACAATATGACAGCAAAATTTTTTGGAATAAGTCAAGATGAAATTTTGGCAGCTGAGGGGACATTATCTTGGACTTGCCCTTCTTCTTCCATATCTCGAAAGTGACTCAAAGTATCATGAAACTTAGTACATGCATGTTCTATCTGACAGTGATTCTCGTGGGAATTTTAGGGTCAAAGGCCAGGTTAAAATGATATAGTGTTTTACTATTGGATACTCAAAAATCACACTTTTTCTCCATACCTTGAAAATTACTCAATGCATAAACTTATAAAAGGTCAAAAGTCAAGTAAAAATCCTCAACTCCCCAAATACCTGCACTCTTGAACAATTTAGCCATTCATCCAATTAAACCTAGTTCAAGGAAGGTGAACATTCAACACATTTATGACAAACCAGTCATTTTGATATTTTGCCAATTATGTGAAACTGGCATCACACATTGTGAAGAAATTGTACTATAGACCTATTAGGAGAAACATGCATTATGGCAGTCTAGGCATACTAATCGCCACAGTGACATTTCTAGTATTTTTTTATTTTTTATTTTTATTTTATTTTATTTTTTTTTTTTTTGGGGGGGGGGAATCCTACTTTAACTGGGATATTTTAGTACATCATTTTACTTTTGATTTGACCCCCAAGATCTTGCAAACCGATTGTCCGACTTATGCGAAATTTGCATTGAGGTCCATTGAGGTATTAGCAGTGCATTCATGTTTTCATTGAAATGAGCAAATGTAGAATATGTAGATTATGCAAATATTAGTTACAAATGTCTGGTTAATTTTGCTATTTTTGTATTTTTCAAAAAAAGACAAAAGTTTGATTCAATGTTATGACTCAAAATGAATCATGGACTTCCCTTTTTAACATGGAGTGATTTGTTAAGTAACAGAAAATATTAACTAATAATAAAGTGAAAGTGTCAAACAAAAATAATGAAAGAGTAACTTCATATCTGCAATGGTTCCAGAGAAGTTGCAAAATCAGGACTGGGGTCCAAGTGACCTCCCAGTTAACACAGGGTTAAATGTATGCTAATGAATCAATGTTTATTTGTCAAATCAAGTAGCAAGAAAAAGAATGTACTAATATCATCCAGTAACAGGCGAAGAAGATACATAAAGCATGTGTTGAGGATGTAGCCTACAAGCAAGTAACATCCTCCTGTACATGGAGCTAAGTACTTTTGATAGTGACATTTCTTACCAGTTTTCAGCTGACAGCCTTCATTGTTCTTCAGTCATTTGCAGTATTTCTGTGTGCTTCTTTGATTTAGATCCGAGAAGATAATGGCAGAGGAGCTGTGATGCATTGGATTGATGCCCGTGATGAGAACAAGTGTAACTGGATGCGGTATGTGAACTGGGGGGCTGAAGAAAGCGAGCAGAACATGAAGGTGTATCAAGAGGAGGAGGACATCTATTTCTTGACCACTTGCCCAATCCAAGCAGGAAGTCAGCTTCTTTCCTCTGATCCAAGGAACAGAGAGAGGGAGCCAAGAAGCAGAGAAGCAAGCAGTGAGTCCAGAGCTAGACAGTCATTTGTACATGTTGACATTCCTACAGCAAGTTAACATGACCTTCGCTGAAAGCATGGTCTGTACAAAGCATTTGGGTCTATGCATTTTGTATGGTACTTAAGAGCTCTCAGTGCAAGATGTACATTTATAATCAAATCTGTGTCATAGTTATTTGCACTTACAACTATTGTGTAAGCTGGTAGCATTCTTGCCAGGCATATCTCACATGTCAGTAAATAGAAGCTGAGCATATTATTCCAACATGCCAGCCATTCCAGCCATTACATCACCTGTGAAGTTACTGTCTAGCCTCCAGTGTGAAGTCACTAGAAATCCAGCAGGCTTTGTCTCTGATGTAAAAGCAGTGCTGTGTAAGTCTGGTGTTGATGTGGAAGCTGATGTGAGAATGTCAACATTTGCAACAAGAAAGATTTAAGATTTAAAAGAACGTGTCTTTAGCCAAGATGCCTGCTTGTCAGGCCGCTGAGGTCATGTTTTCTACTGTACATGTCCATCCAGATAACCTTGTCCATCACAAGTAAGTAGTGCACATACCATGATTTTCCAGCCATCTGTTACACTAATGTTTCCCATTGTGATCCAAATATTGCTGATGTGGCTGCTCCAGTGCAGAATTCATTCAAAAATTGGTGACACAACAAGCTGCATTCTGTTTCCCTGATGACCAGTCTCCTCTCTCTGTACCTGAGGGCACCAGTCAGAAAGTTGAAATGATGTGAAGGAGGTGGCCTACAAAATTAGTAGTGCAAAGACACATCCAATAACTCCTTCAGTCTGATATTCACTATATATGTATACACCACTGCTATATCATGAACATCATATAGGTAAATGACCCAAAGTATTAAAAGGGAAGCAGCATTAGACTGAGTTGACTTACAAAGATGCTATTCATTCCTAATGATTTAAAGGTACTCAATGTCACCAGGATGGTACACTATATGACATTGATATTACCGGTACCAGGTACCACAGTAAATATGTTGTATTTGTTCATCATGAGAGGGGAAAATAGTGAGCAAATGGTGCTTTGCTTGGCCATTTACCATCCTTGCTGCCTAGAAGGGTACGCCACCGTTTGTTCGATGTGTATCATTAACCCGTTGAGGACGGACTGATTTTGCTACAACACGCATTTCCATAGACACCTGCCCGAGTATACTCGGGACTCGCCTTCAACGGGTTAAGACATGCTCTCAGGTAGATATGGTATAATGCATCGTTGAGTGTGAAATGCTCTGCAGGAAACCGCTGTGTAGAGTGCTTTATTTGAGCAATCTTATAGCAACACATCGTGCATGTATTACTGTAAAACACGATATATTCGCAGCATGAAAATTTCCCAGATTGGAGCTGACAGCCTTTCTTGCAGCATGAAATTTTCGCAAAGTGCTACTGGCATCAAATGCATATTAAGTAGGCAAGAACCTTCACATGAATTTGAATTTCACGAATGTTGGCACTTGCAAAATTAAAATGCACACGAACATTCCTTGTTTTACAGTATTATCCTAGATTGTATGCTGGTATACATACTTATATCAGACTGAAAGAGTTGTCAGTGATGTGTATTTTAAATGAAGAAATAGGAAAAGATTTGAACCACGCCCTGAAGGTCAATTGCTGTATAAGCTATTATTTTTGCGTGGATCTATACCCCCGCCACACATAGTGTGAAGGGGCAATAGGAATCACCGTGATGTTGGTCGGGCGGGTGGGCGGTCGGTCTGTTGCAAAATCTTGCGTTGTGAACTCTCCTACAGTTTTGAAGTAATTTAAATGAAACTTAGGGTAAATGATGATATTGAGGTATAGATGTGCAAGACATGTTTTTTGTGTTTGTCAGACAATGCGTTGCCATGGTAACCATAATTTTACCAAAACCTTGTGGATTGAATAACTTCCATAGTATTTGAGCAATCAGTTTCAAAATTGGTATCTATGATGATCTATAGGTGTAGTTATGCAAGACATTCTTTGTGTTTGTACTTGACAAAGCGTTGCCATGGTAACCGCATGTTTTCTTCGAAATCTTGTGGAGTGAACAACTTCCACAGTTTTGAAGCAATTGAAATCAAATTTGGTAGGCATTATGGCCTTGAGGCATAGATGTGGAACACATAATTTTTGTGTTTGTCGGACAAAGCATTGCCATGGTAACCATAATTTTACCAAAACCTTGTGGATTGAATAACTTCCACATCATTTATGCAATTAAGGTCAAATTTAGTAGGTATGATGATCGGAAGGTGTAGTTATGCAAGACACCAATGTGTTAATGTAAGAAAAATGTGTTGCCATGGTAACCATTCTTTTTGTATCAAATTGAATCGTTTAATCTATGAAGGTGAAATTTGGTGTGTATGATGCTCTATAAGTGTAGTTTTGCAAAATATCCTTTGTATTTGTATCGGACAATGCGTTGCCATGGTAACCACATTTTCAAAAAAAAATCCTGTGGAGTGAACTTCTTCCACAGTATTCAAGCAATTGAAACCAAATTTGGTAGGCATTATGGCCCTGAGGTATAGATGTGGAACACATAATTTTTGTGTTTGTCACACAAATCGTTGCCATGGTAACCACAATTTTACCAAAACCTTACAGATCGAATAACTTTTCCATCATTCAAGTAATTAAAGTCAAATTTAGTATGTATCATGATCTTAGTTTAAGGAAAATGTGTTGCCAGGGTAACCACTCATTTTTGTACAAAATAAACCATTCAAGCTATGAAGGTCAAATTTGGTGTGCATGATGGTCTTTAAGTGTAGTGATACTGGGGGAAAGTATGTTTACATTTGCTGTAAGTTGTGTACTCAGTGTCAACTCTGTAATTGTACAGTAAACTAAAATTATTCTGTTTCCAATTCGACAAGTGCACAAACTTGGTATTAACGTCAATGCCCTCATGACATCACATACTATAAAGCAACACTAGGGGCGGGGGTATTAATCACCTTCAGTGATAATTCTAGTTTTTGTTGAATCTCGAGAATAACTCTTGTGCTGCAAATTTAACAATACATATGTTGCCGTGTGCTCGGGTAATAGTGCACCAACAGCAGCCTCAGTGACAATTTGTGAAAACATCATCTCGTGAAAATGTCCATTATTCGCAAAAATATGTGTATGCAAAATAACAGCTTATACAGCATCGGTCCCAATCCTCTTCTTTATAATATATTATGTAGGTACCTGTCATTGACTTGTATAGCTATCATATCAACTTCTAATTTCCTAGCTGCAGCAGCTATACACTGGCCTCCAGATCGTTCTTCTTCAATCTACCAATCTTATTATATATATATATATATATATATATTTATAATAATGATAATGATAATAATAGCAATAATAGTAATGATAATAATAATAATAATTAATAAAGAATTTCATTTTTAAAGTGCTTGATTCTAAAGTTTCTAAGCGTCTTGTATTGGAGAAAAATTAAAAAGGAGAAATTCAATTATGAAGTACTGTAAATAGCAAGATGAAACAAAATACAGCGTTTATTTCATTATTTTGTACCAAAGGTATTGACAACCTCTTTCTATTGCTACTGCCAAATGCTACTTTTGCTGTCAGATGGATGTGCTGGCAAGCACCATTTATAAGAATTACTTTAATAATCATATACGTCACAGATGCTTCTCTCAGTGAATTAAAAAAACAAACAAACATGCCCTGTTGGTACAAATGACCTTTTTCTGTTCATGTGCATAGTGGAACCCTTAACTGGCATATTGATCTCATGCAGAGAACATTCAGCTGCTCAGTGCAGTAAACTTATTATGCATAACCTGATTATTCTGTCTTGTAACATTCACCATTTGTGATCCTTGTATGTGTGGCAGTTCTAGCAAGATGGAGCTTAGTGAGGATGAGAAGACAAGCAGCTTTGTCACTCTGTCTATGCAATGCCAGCATCTACATGTAGTTTGCCCATTTCAATTATAGTCTGGGTGCATAGAGGTGTGCAGCCACATGTGGCTTTTTGCATCAGCTGTCAGCATTAAGCTAAGGCTGAGGCTAAACTCGTTAGGTTCATGAAGGCAGCTTGCATGGACAATCTAGCAGAAGCGTTATCCTGCATCCTGCTTTGGTGGTTATGTGACCGCAGCTGTATACCCTACTACCAATCATACCTACATTGTATCTTTTAGATCTACTCATATTTTACCCTGACTATTTATTTCACATAAATACACCTCTGTTCCAGCTGTACCCCCACCTCTTTTGACTTCAAATTATTGGTGAAATATTACCCTCTCCAAATCTGGGGTTCCCTTATCACAACTTATGCTCTATTTGCTCTTTATACCCAGCAATTTTATATGTGAAACATTCTTTAAACTTTTCACTGTTTATAAAAAAAATTCTATAGTGTATGACAGCTTTATAAATGATAGCCACTCTTCATTGTGTTGTTACCATGCAGGTTCTAACTCACATGAGCAGAAGTCCACACGGCAAGAATCAGAGAGCAGTTCTTTCAGTGAGCGCAAAGGTTAGTCCAACCCACAGAACTTTCACAATGTGTCCAAACATACATTTAAGTGTAGCCCAAAGAAATTATTACACACACACACTCAAAATAAAATGAAAAAAAAAAATGTGTGGTACTCCACGTGTGCATTGATGTATCCCCAGGGCAGTAGTACAACTTGTTTTTTTTTTTTTCTCCCAGGAATTATTAGTTGATGCTATTCATACATATACAGTATTCATCGCATAATCGGGACAGGTTGGGAGTAGCAAACACGGCTCCTTTAAGCGGGGTGCCCGATTTCGCGATGAGCACTCACCATACACTATACGGCATACGACATGTACATGTAGTGCACACACACACACACACACACACACACATGCATACTGACGTACTGTACATGTACATGAATACACAACCACGCTACCCCTCGGCGCAACCCTCTAGCTCTCCCTGCATTCTCGCAATCGATGTAGAGTCATCGCAACCGGGTTCTTCTTCTGTCACCTCTCTTCGAACACAAAATATGTGGATTAAAAGCTAGCACTTTCTTTAACATTCGTAGAATTCTTGGACACGTATGGCGTTCTGTATAAATACATATCCACAACCATGGGAAATGATTACCCAGAACTGATGTGGGAACGTCAATGAAAAGTCCTTCAATCATTCAATCATCACGGCTTGATTGTTTACTTGGATGCCGCGATCACTGCACTGTACACGTGTTGTCAATATGTAGCGATCTAGCTCGCCATTTTTTTATATACACATGTACAGAAAAGCGAAGGCGGGCAGCGAGCTGAAATGTTCGTGTACTAGATGGACGGAGGTCAAAACACACCAGTCCAAAGCTTGCTTTGTAAGTTCGATGTAAGCGACAACTGATAGGGAATCTTTGAAATATTGTTGTGGTATTTTGGTGGATTTTTTGTGTGAAATATCAACAAAATCAAAGATCGCTTGAAGAAAAATTGTCCCGTTTATCAGAGGTCCCCGCCCGATTATCCAGTGAAAATAACATGCATTGGAAATGTTTCTGGGAAGCGTATGTCATTTAAGCGAGGTTCCCGATTATCAGATGCCCGATTATGCGATGAATACTGTATTGGTTTTGTAGTGGAACAATCCTAGGCCGTGTTTTATGAAGAGTTAAAACTGATGATAGAGTTGATTTCTATTATAAGTCTATGGCAGCCTGTTTGTTAAGGAATAGAATCGACTTTTGATAAAAAAGGACCCTGATGTAGTTTTCATGATAATTTGTATATTTATTATTTTTTTTTTTTTTTGAGGGGGTGTGTGTTATTTCCCAAGAATTCTCTCCCCAACCCCCTTCCCCATGGAGAGTGAAAATGATAAAGGTAAATGATACATGCAAAAATCGGGAAAGCTGTTACTATTGCTTCAGTGTATTTTATATTATCAAATGAGGAAAACCTTTAGCATTAGATAGTAATGAAAATACAGAAGGGGGATTGTGAGATGGTGCCACACTGTGTTTTCTCAGGAATAAAAAAAAAGCCTTCTCACTTTCAAAAGAAATATGTTTTTATACCCCCGCCAAACAAAGTTTGAAGGGGGTATATAGGAATCAGCGGGCGGTCGGGTGGTCGGGCGGTCGGGCGGTCGGTCGGGCGGTCGGTCCGTTGCAAATCTTGTGTCGCGAACTACTTCCTCAGTTTTCAACCGATTCCCATAAAACTTGGCACAGATGTGTGCCTTGGGTTGTAGATGTGCAAGACGTATTTTTTGACAGTACCCAAAAGTATGTTGCCATGGTAACGGCATATTATGGGCAAAAATGGGTACAAATCTTGCGTCGTGAACTCCTCTCACAGTTTTTGATCAATTTTTATGAAATTAGGTACAGATGTTCATCTGAATATGTTAATGTGCAAGACACATATTTCCGCAGTGGCAAAAAGTGCGTTGCCATGGTAACGGCATGTTATTGGTAAAATATAGGGCAAAATGCTTCATGGCAAAACTGCTTCATCAGTGTTCTTCCAATTCTCATGGAATTCATATTGAATGTTTGTCTTAGGATATAGGTCAGCATGACACATTTCTTGACAGTGACAAAAAGTATGTTGCCATGGTAACAGCTCACATATTATGAGCCAAAATGATGGAAAATTTTGTGTTGCACACTACTTCCTCAGTTTTTGCCCAATTTCCATGAAACTTGGTACAGATGTGTGCCTTTGGTTGTAGATGTGCAAGACGCATTTTTCGACAGGACCCAAAAGTATGTTGCCATGGTAACGGCATATTAATGGCAGAAGATCAAGGAAAGATCTTGCGGATTTAACTACTTCCTCAGTTTTTTGACCAAAGCTTATGAAATGTTGTTTTGACCAAAGCTTATGAAATGTTGTTTGGCGGGGGTATAACCAGTCGCTGTAGCGACATTTCTAGTTTCCCCTTTGTTCTGTTTTCATTGTATTTTAGACAAGGATGATGCTGACGACTCTGAAGGCAGAGAGGATGAATCCTGTGATGTTGAGATCTTGGATGATGACTCTGAAGTTGATGAGGCAGTTTTAGATGCAGGTACATAACCTTAGATTTATGACACTTTACCTGCATGTTCGTGCTCACACTGTTACTTGCAGGGTGCCCCAAAACCTCACAGTAGCTTCCAGCTTTCTGTACTTTGTTTACAAACCAAATGTGCCACAACATGAGCCTGAGGTTACCCTATGAATATGCCACAGTTTAAAAACTTTTTGCAGCATTTCTTTTTTTCTGTGGATATCGGTCATCTGTGCTGGGTAATCAGTAATTTAGAATTGTAATGGTCAAAAGAGAAGACAAAGATGCTGGCTGGTTGTTTTGCACGCATGTGGGAGAAAAAGACCAAAACACGGGCACACAATTAAAGAGACAACTACTGTAAGGAAAAATATTTGTAGATTCAAGTGAAAGACATCAGCATGAGTCAGGGCAGTGCATGTTTGCTTTACTTTGTTTGTGCAATGAGGCAAGTGTCATTTCCATAGTACAGTTGTAGCTCTTTGTGTGCCACGTTCGTAGGCCTGACTCGGTTCACGACTTGCTAACTTCACATATTTTGCTCAAATGCACAACTACGCACAAACCGCGTGATAAATCGCAATATGTCACATAGTATGTCACATTACCTCAAAAGCATCATGTGTAATTCTATTCCTGCTGCATCTACTCATAGTGACTGAATAGTGCAGTTCCATATGGGGATTTTGCAAGTAAATTCTGATTTTCTGTTGAGGTTGTGTCTTCAAAAAGCCATGCCATCCTCAGACCTACTCATGAAAGTGAATATATAGGTTACCTTGACCAAGAATACAATTTTGCAATGTATTGGCTACTTGCAAGAAAACTAGCTATGGCTTGTCATAAAATTAACATCACAGCAAAGGTTGTAATTTTCCGTTCAACTTTGTTATACTGTGTTTCTGGCATAATGCTTACATAAAAAAATACATGGCTTTGAAAAAAACAATGATTTCTAAAAGTGCTCATGTGTTGTGGTTCAGAATAATGTGGTAAGCAGGGGGCTTATACTGTGGCATATAAAAAATTAATAAGGTACAGTGTAGATGCTTGTTGTGAGTTATGGTTGCTCTTCATTTGTGGGTTAGTTGCACCATGAATATTGGAAAAAATATACTACCAATACCCACTTGCATGTGGTGCATTTACCAAACCGCTGTTTTGATAATGACAAACCTGAAGTTTTTCTGATCTTCCCTTCATGTGTACTTCTGCCCCTTTGTCAGTTGATTTTTGCACAATTGTATTATCATTGTGCTGACAAGAAATTGTTTGAATTACTTTGTACCTAGTAGTATTGTAATGAGACATAGCATTTACCTGCATTCTTTATTAGTCTCATATTGCATTACATTGTGTGTTGTATAATGTGTGGGCACTGTATGTATACTGACTGTTTCATGTTGTTGGAATGCTTGCCATGATCTCCTTTCTGCTGCTACCTTCCAGAGTAAATCTTTTACACTGGAAATTTATGTCATACCTGTCATAGTTTGAATATTGTTGTGTTTTTGTTAGAGTTTCCACAAGAGAAATGCAACCCTGTCATGATATACATTATATTTTTGCTTTGGTTCAGAGCCTGTGGTGTGTACATGGTATGAGGATGTGCAGGAGTGGGCTGAAGGTTTCATAGGTGAGCTTGAGGCACTTTGCCCAATTCCTTTCAGATTTGCAATAGTCTAGAAGCATGACAGGCACTGTGAATTCCCTTTCTTTTTCAATTATTATGGTGTAACTCTGTTGCTAGTAATCATAACCTTGTCGTCATTTGCAGACAGAAGATGGCATCATGATAACTGATATTATGTGTATTCACTAAATTTATTGCCTGTCTTAGACATGCTGAATTAGTGTATAGTATCACTACTTAGGTAATGATTACAAAAGAATAGATTTATAACAGAAGTAAATTACATTTAAAGGATTGTATAAGGATTGAGCAGTGCTGTTACAGGTGGCATAAGATTAAAGAATTGCTTAGAGGAAAGCTTTGTTTTTCCCAGTATATCTAGGAAGGTAGATGCTGAAGTAGCAAAGGCTGCAAAAAATGAGAGAAAGTAGCAGTCTTGGCAAGTGTAATGCAATGAAACAGACCCCCCTGCCCTCCCCCCCCCCCCAAAAAAAAAGAAGTGTTGAATAATTAAGAGTGTTTACCCAAATGTTATGAACTGTTGTATCCTTAAATCTCAGACCTAGCACTTCTATAGAATTTCTTCTTTAGCAATTTGGCTGATAAGATTTGTTTTATGCTTCTATTTTTGTCACTAAATCTGTTAATCTTTAGATATGCACGCGCACAAAAGAGCACCTTCCCTCCTATCATATTCTCTCATGGGTCCATAGAGACAAGCCTACCTTTGTAGGTCCCGATTGCTCAGGGTTTAGAAATTACGATTAACATTTTTGTTAGCTTGTTCTAAGTCATTTGAATGTGTGATTGAAAATTAACAGCTAAAACGTATGCTGGGATCCATTGAATTTCTTTCCCTTAAAACTGATAACCTTGTTACCCCAAGTGCTAACAACAAAATTATACATTTTCAGCTATATTCTGTGTGCATTTAAGCAAAAGTTACCCCCCATTCAATTTTCCAGCCGGAATGGCAATTTGAAGGTACTGAGTACAATTATATTTTCCTAAAACAAAATGGTACAAAAAAGAATACTATTTGGTAAATGCTCAATTTTTATGAATATAAAAGTTCTGTGATTCACTCCTCTATCTGCTCAGTGTATAGAATATTTCTATGTTTTGACCATTTCCTCACTCAATATTGGGATGATGAGGCTTTTGCTTCGCATCATAGATGTTTTATACATTTATTTATTTATAAAGGTATAATTTACCATAAGCTTACCATCTGGACCTTCACAAAAATCCTTTAAAATCAGGGTTGCTTTCATTCTCTTTCATCATAGTTCATGCAGGCCTGGTTCATGTCCATGTATATTTGTGTTTGCTTTGTTGTTTCTGTTATGGCCCTGTCATGTATTTCTGTGCACCTTACACAATACATATATATCAGACTGTGTTATATTTGCCAGCTGGACATACCTGTGTATAAGTGTACATGCACCTACAAACAGTAGAGTGTGTGTGTGTGTGTGTTGGGGGGGGGGGAACACATTGTAGATACATGCAGCTTACACAGATTCACTTTTGTACTCTGATTGTGCTTGGCTTTTACATGAATACATTTAGAATTACGTACCAAGGACAAATTGTCCTCCTAGTGCTTGTAACATGAATCAGCTTGACTCCAGACTGCCTCCCATTATTTCCCTCTAGCTAATATATTCACATCATGGTTTATATCTTCCCAATGCCAATTTGTATGAAGAAAATTGCCCTGTTTCTTTATCCCTAAGAAGTGGGCAGGAAGTAATATTGTAAGAGGTTCAGTACAAACTAAACAGCATGAAAGTGGAATTAAAGGCTGGTGTATTTATGTTGTAAAACTTTCAGTGATTGGAAAGACAACTAGTAGTTGCTGAAACTCCAGAATATGTAATGTGGATGTATAATGAGAGAAGCTTTGAAGGTTATGTCTTAAATGTATTTTGGCAGTCACAGTTATATTTATTTGTACTGTATTATTTCTATCCACAGTGTGATTGATTATTAAGTATATAATCTATACTCTGGCATTGTGTTTTTTCACAGATGTGGATAATGATGCTGATACAGATGATGGAAGTTGGGTTAATAGGAAGCAGAAGCTACCTGCACAGAGTGGAGAGGGTAAGTTGTAGTTTCATGGTTTTTTTTAATGGAAACAAATTTACAAGTATTTCTTTCAGCTTAAAATCACTGTGTTTGCTGGCATATACCATGATGGTGGCATGATTATTTTGTCATTCAGATTTAGTCATTTTCATGTCAGTGATTTTTAGCCTTATAGATTCTTATTTCTCTGTACAGTTAAACTCGCCTAAGTCGACGTCGCATATGTCGAATAATCGCTTAAGTCGAAGATTTTAAAAAGTCCCGATTTTTCCCCATTGACTTACGTGTATTAATTCACTCACAAGTCGAATTTTTTAAGTCGAATACTCGCCTAAGTCGATGAAATTTCAAGAACACTTTCATGGAAAAACCATTGAATTCACTGTGCCTAAGTCGAATAAGATTTTATTGTGTAATAAATCACTGTCAAAATCACGAGACGCCAGGTTTTGTTTACATACAGTACTGTATATACCAAAAGAAACTTTAACATTAACGTTTCATTAACGCAAGCGGTTTCACCTGAATCGTTAGTAACGCAAACTAACGATCCGGAAAAGTAACGTTTGTAGTAACGATGAGTAACGATCCCAAGCGCAAATTAACGATGTTTCGTAACGCTAGGTAACGCAAGGTAACGCAAGAACTCACGCGAGATTTTGGTTTCCGTTACCCAGACCTGGTGAAAGGACGACGTAGCCCCTGCCGAGTGTAGCGATCTATTGATATGCCTTATACTTAGCGGAGTCTTTTCGCGAATGGCTTAAAGGTCCAAGTTTACCTTTGGGAGCAGTGATTTAAAAAATGTTCAAGATATCACATTTGATTCATATTTGTAGGTCTGTTGTATCATAAAACATCCTACCATATAAAATTTTTGCAATAAAGCCTAAAATATAAGGAGATATCAGTGTTTTTCTCAATAAACCGTAACTGTATACGCTTTAGTCTGGAACACATTTTTATTATAACTATTGTTTATATTTTGTGTATTTAACAACACTTGACATCGATTACACGGATTCAAATTTTTACAGTGGTTGTTTCTATCCCTAAATCACATTTTAGAACTATTTTAAAGCACTAATGCTGGGTTTTTGTTTCATATGCAAAAGGTAAATTGTGCCTTTAATATGCGACCGGGGTCACCAAAAACGCACGCCGGGCCACCAAAAAAAGCGGGATGTTTGCCTTCAGTTTTGGATATGAACAGCGGTAACAATCGGCTCCATAAGATGCTAGAATAAATGTCAGATGTTTGCTCTTAATTTTGAAAATGAATAACGGTAATATTCGACTCTGTATAATACTAAAATAAATGTCGGATGTTTGCTTATACTTTTGGAAATTAATAATGGTAAAATTCAGTTCCGTACGGTGCTGAAATTAATGTCAGATATTTGATTTTGCGTTCGGAAATGAATAAGGATAAAATACGGCTCCGGAAGATGCTGAAATAAATGCCGGATGTTGACTTTTACGTTCGAAAGTAAATAACAATAACATTCGTCTCCGGAAGATGCTAAAGTAATGTCGAATTATCCCTTTGACGTTCGGAAATGAATAACAATAATAATCAACTTCGTACGACGATGAGATAGTAAATAACAATAACATTTGGCTCCAGAAGATGCTAAAATAAATGTCAGATGATTGTTTTTACGTTCCGAAGTGAATACATGTAGCAGTAATATTCTTCTCCATACGATGGTATATAACTGTCGGATGTTTGCTTTTAAATTTCGAAATGAATAACAGTAATATTTAGCTGCGTTTGATGGTAAAGTTAATGTTTGATATTTGCTTTGACGTTCGGAAATGAATAACAATAGTATTCAACTCCGTCCGATGATAAAATAATGTCTGATGGTTGCTTTTATGTTCGAAAGTAAATAGCAATAACATTCGGCTCCGGAAGATGCTAAAATAAATGTTGAATGTTTGCTTTGACGTTCTGAAATGAATAACAATAACATTCAACTCCGTACGATGATGTAATAAATGCCGAATGTTCGCTTTTTTTACGTTCGAAAGTAAATAGCATGTAACATTCGGCTCAGGAAGATGCCAAAATAAATGTCAGATGATTGCTCTTACGTTCGGAAGTGAATAGCAGTAACATTCTGCTTCATAATTAAGATGATAAAATAAATATCAGACATTTGCTATTTAACATTTCGAAATGAATAACAATAACATTCAGCTGCGTTTGATGGTAAAGTAAATGTCGGATATCTGCCTTAACGTTCGAATATGAAAAACAGTATAACATTCGGCTCCATGAAAAACAGTATAACATTCGGCTCCTTACGATGCTGAAATAATTGTTAGATGATTCATTTCACTTTCGGAAGTGGACAGCAGTAACATTCGGCTCCTTGCGATCATAAAATAATTGTCGGGTGTTTGCTTTTGAATTTGGAGATCGAATAACGGTAATATTCTGCTCCGTGCGATGCTGAAGTAACAGATTGTTTCTTTTACATTTTGAAATGATTAACGGTATCAATCGGCTCAGATGATGAAATAAAAAGCGGATGTTTGCTTTCACGTTCGGAAATGACTAAGGATGATATTCAGCTCCGTAAAGTCCTAGAATGAATGTCGGTTGCTTGTTTTTACATTTGAAAATGATTAGCGGTAACATTCGGCTCCGGAAGGTGTAAATGGTGGATGATTGCTTTTACAATCAGAAACAAATAACGGTCACTTTCGGCTCTTTACGATGCTAAAACAAATGTCGGATGTTTACAAAAGTCTGCAAATGCTCCCACTTTCTCATTTCAAACGTAAATTTTGACCACGTAAATAGGCATCAACTTTTATAATACTCAATAAGCCTATTTGCTAAATCTTAGAACTCAGAATAACGGTATAAGATGATTAAATTTTCTATTTATTTATTTTAGACGTGGGTACCGTCCTGTATCACTTCAGTAATACTTGATATTTATTTTTCTATGTTTAGTAGGACCGATTTTGTTTTGCTTGTTGTTTTTTTTTTTGGGCCACCAAAAAATAGAAATCAATCATTTGATCGGCCACCAAAATAAAAGTTATTGTTGAGCCCTGGCCTGCATCAATGTGGATAAAGTGTCTTGCTGAAGGGCAAATATCGGGCACACCCTCCAGCTCTCGGCTCCAGAGTAGACAACATACATGTACATTATACATGTGTACGCGTGGTGTAACTGTAAGTCGATTTTTTTCGACTTACGCACAAGTCGAAACTCGCCTAAGTCGATGTGTTTTGCTCAGTCCCGAGAAGATCAACTTATGCGAGTTTAACTGTATTTGTGTTTTCTTTTTGTTTTGTTGTCATGTAGTAAGCATTAAAGGAGACCTCCGGATGATTTTCAGATTTTTACATTTGAACAACTATGAATTAGTTCTACTGAGGACAGAGTTTCAGAATTTGTGATAATTGGGATGAAGAATAAGAATATTTTCAAAATTTAGAACCAATTGCAATGAACAAGGATCATGACATGGCAGAGTCACCATAAGAATGCATGAGTTGGGACTCAAGGAAGCAGAACAAAAGAAGAAGGCATGCATAGATTATACACAGGTGAACTTGCAAGCAAGCGGTATTGTAATGAAATTACACTGCTACATCTCTGAAATATGTGAACCTCCTATGTCATCATCCTTGTTCAGTGTTATTTGTTTAAGGTTTTTCAAAGTATTGTTTCTCTGCTAAAGAACCACAATAAATTCCATAAATCTATACATGGAGTTGTCGATTTATGTACTACATGATGTAAAATTATGAAAATCGTCTGGAATGTCCCTTTAATATGGCAGTTTCTGTAACCAAGTCATTCATGGCAAATATATGATCACTGTTTCAGATGTATGTAGTATGTTGTGCTCATGACCTCACGAGTTCTCTGTACTGTGAAAAGAATCCTCAAATGTGCAACACAGTAACCTTGTCAATTCAATCTCTTCATAAGTGGTGCTTTTACATTTGTTCTCCTTTTTTTTTTCTTTAGGTCAGTTCTTTTCAGGTTGTTTTCCACATCATTTTACAACAATGCTTAAAGTCAAGCTAAATGTGTTACAAGAAGATACACGTATTTTACCTGAAAATTGTGTTCATTTTTTTGTTGTTGTACAGGTCAGCTGTCAGAGCAGCATCTTGAAAGTCAAGACTGTGGAGAGCTGTGTGACAATGGAGAAACTCACCAGCAGCACATGTCAAAGGGCTGTGATAAAAGTTCTGAGAGAATGTCCAGCAGTCTTCCCTCTAGCAGTGATCATGATACTACAGT
The DNA here is from genome assembly GCA_033980235.1 of Diadema setosum. Taxonomy (NCBI): domain Eukaryota; kingdom Metazoa; phylum Echinodermata; class Echinoidea; order Diadematoida; family Diadematidae; genus Diadema; species Diadema setosum. The sequence continues at coordinate 14,346,737 of CM067070.1, read as the reverse complement.
ACTTGAATTGACTACAGGAGCAAATGACATGAGAGATGACTCTGAACAGAAGAATGATAGTATTACTGCAGAAGAGGAGACCTTCAGAGAAGATTCAGAACTGCTTGATGAAAAAGAGATGTCTCCAAATATTACAGAGGAGGAGAAGATGACGACTGAGAATACGGCATATGCCAGCACCTGTCACGGAAATCTCTTTGAAAAGTTTGCCTCAGCTGTTGATGGAAATTTGCCTCCTAAACAATTAGAAAGTGGAAATCTTTTGCCAGAAACTAAGTCAGACATTGGTGAAATGTATGGAGGGAATGAGACAGGTCTGCCAGAGTACATTGCAGATGAGGAAGACATCTCTTTGCAAAGTGCTTCATGTGTGACCCCCGAGGAAAGTCATTTTAAAGATGATATTGACAGCAATCAACATGTCATGCCTGTCACTCACATGCCACCCCAGGAAGATGCCACAGTTGATGGTAATGCATGTGAAAGTGGAATTGACTCAGATATTGATGTGGTTGGCATAGAAGAGGACAGTAACCAAAGTGTCAAAAAGACAGATGATAGGTCCTCACCTGTGCTCGACAAATGTAACATAGATGATGGCATGTCACAACAAGTGTGGAGGCAACTCATCTGCAACATCTGCCGTAAGGCTTGCCACAACAAGCAGGCATTTGAAGAGCATCAAAAGACACATATTAGCCAGTGCAAGATCTGTCATATATCCTTTGTAGATGAGGAGAGTCTTGCTCAGCATATGAGAGACCACAAAGAGAGGCCTTTTGTCTGTGGCACTTGTGGGAAATCATACAAGAGTCAGTTTAGTCTCAAAGAACATGAGTACAGTCACACAGGACACAGGCCATTTGTCTGCCCATTTTGTCCAAAGGGATTCATGCGTAATAAGAAAATGAAGCTGCACATCAAGAAGGCCCATCAAAAGCTACTTCGTGCAGCACGGAAACCACCTCCGCCTCCCATCATGCCTATGCAAGAATCTGGACTCACGATTGCAAAGGAAATAGACTCAAATACTGCAAACAGCCACAGCTGCCTTAATTTCACAGCCCAAGATAAAATTGCTCTTGAAAATCACCAGTGTAGTACCACACCTGAAGGTAGTGCCAATGATGACCAGTTACAAGATCAACTCGAGAGTGAACCCAAGCAATTCAAGTGTACTGTGTGCCAAAAGAATTATCCAACTCAGAAAAGCCTGGAAAAACACGCCAAAATTCATCAGATATGGGGATCAGCTGCAAGTTTACAAGCAAACTCCACCTGTTCGTCTCCACAAAGTAGTGATGTTGCAGAAAAAACAGGAAATGACACTGGTCCTCTTTGTGAACAGAGTATGATTGGTCCTCGTCCTTACAAATGCCAGCTCTGTGAATCCACTTTTCTGGAGGATTCTCACCTACAAGTTCATGTTGAGATTCACAGCATGGATGGACCCTGGATCTGTGTGGTATGTAATAGATCCCTGAAACAGAGGGCTCACCTCTTGGAACATGTATATACTCATTGGGGTTACAAACCATACATTTGCTTGTATTGTCCAATGGACTTCAAGCGCACATATGAGGCAGAAAGGCATATGAGCTTGCACAAACAGCAAGAGAGAAGGAAGAAAGCACAGCAGGTTAAAGTAGTGAAGACAGGTGAAAGACAAGCCAAAGATCAAGCTATTAAGCAACTGACTACCAGTCAAGTTGCTACTGAAAAGTTGGCAGTGACCAAGAGACAACCTAGCAAAGATGAAGATACTGCAAGCAGCACAAATGAAGGGGATGCTGACCTTAGAGAAGCTGTGCCAGAAGCTATTGGAATGACACAGCAGAAACTGGATGGGAAAGCCAGACCATTTTCCTGTGAGATGTGTGATAAAGCTTTCACAGCGAAGTCTTCTTTGAAAGAGCACTTGTTCTTGCACTATGGTAAGCCTTATGCTTGTGATTTCTGTGAGCGTCAGTTTACCAGGAAAGCATATCTGATCAGTCACATGAAAGAAAGTCACCCTACAGAGGACACCACAGCAGTGGAAGAAAGCATCTTAGATGCAAAGTATGAAGAAGTTATCAACAAAGCCATGGAAAGGCTACCTAGTGTAGACCTCAAGGTTGAGAGAGAGCATGGAGAAATAACATCAACCTCGTCAGACAGACCTTACTCCTGTAAAGTTTGTGGTAAAGATTTCCAGTTCTCTGCAACACTTAAGAACCACATGAAGGTTCATGTGAAACTGAAGCCATTACTTTGTGATTTCTGTGAGAGGAGATTTGTGAGGCAGAGTTACCTAGATGAACACATCCGCACTCAGCACCCTCCAGGAACACGCTCTAAGGATCCAAACAAGCCTTTCAAATGTGACACTTGCCATCTGGCATTTTCTAAACGAGCTTATCTGAAGGATCACAAAATCCGGCACAAGCTAAAAAAGCCATTTCCTTGCACCTTTTGTTCCAAAAGCTTCCGACGCAGATGCCTTCTTCAGATGCACATATCAAGACACCATGCGGAAGAATATCTCAAGATGACAACAAAATCCAGTGAAATGTCAGTGCGAAGTCAGCTTGCCAAAAGCACAGATAGCACATTAAAGATTAAGATGCCATTTGTAAAGCAGAGATCAGCATCTTCCAAGTCTAGTTTTAAGAAAGACCCTCTCATGTGTCATGAATGTGGAGCAACATTTTCATGCAGAGCAAATGTTCGCAGACACATGAGAATCCACAGTGGAGAACGTCCGTTCAAGTGTGAATTTTGCCCATGGACTTTCAACCGCAAGGAAGTCCTGCAAGGCCATTTGAAGAAGAAGCATTCAGCTGTGATGCAACAAGGAAACTCCAGTGATCATGCAGTGAACCAGAACTCTTTCACAGTGAAAGTGCACAATCAAGTGTCGAGCAATGAGGTATTTGCCTGCAAAAAGTGCAACTCTGCTTTCAGTCGTCATGTTGACCTTGTGAAACATCAGAGGTTTGCTCATGGCATGCTGACAGATGCCAGCAGAAAATCGCCATCAAGCAGTGTCATCAAAATCAAAACCGAACCTGGTCGATCATCATCTGGAAGTGTACCAAATGATCTACATGTGTGTCACCGGTGTGGCTCTAGGTTTGAAACATTCTGGGGTTTAGAAAGCCACATGAGAGTTCATGAAAAGCATTCAAGATTTCCACGGCCTTTTAAGTGCAAAACTTGTGGAGCTGCCTTCAAAGGACACTCAAACCACACCCGTCACCAAAGGGTACATACACCTGAATATGCTGCTGAAACAAAGAGACTTCTTGCATTGATGGACGGCAAAAAGAGCAGAGTAAATGCATCCCTGAGAGCAGAGATAGAGCCTATCATGAAGGGACCTGATCCAAAGGGTGTCATAGATCCTGAACGTCCTCATGTATGCTCAAAATGTGGCACGGCATATAAGTATGCCAGAAATTTACGCAAGCATCAGTCTCGTCATGTGAAATCCAAGGATCGTCCTTTCCAGTGTGACATCTGTGGAGTATATGGGAAGTCTAAGATCAGTATTTCCAAGCATAAGGTAATTCATAACTTGCAGGCAACATCTTCATTGACAGCCAGTGCCAAAGGGCAAGGATCTTTCATTGGCCACAAAAGTGGAGCTGCATACCAAACAAAACAAAAGCTGCTCTCTCATATGGCAAGTCATGTGAACCCATCTCAGCCTATTCATAAGTGCAGACACTGTGGTGGAATATTCAAACAAAAGAATGCCCTTGTGATTCATGAACGTTCCCATGCAAATCTTGACTTAGGCTTAGTGAATGGCAAAATGTCAGAGACTCCAAAGGATAAGCCAAAGAAGAGGTTTGTGATATCTGGTTTTAAATGCCCTGTATGCAGAAAAGTTTTCACGAAGCGTTCAAGTATGAGTAATCACAAGCGTGTTCATCCTGGAGTTGAGTTCATTTGGAAGGAAGACCTAAAGACACCACACACTTCACCTAGTGGACCTCCATTTGAATGCCATGTCTGCCATATTTCCTTCTCCAAAAAGTCTAGTCTCTCAAATCACCTGCACACTCACCGCAGTGAAATGACCGACACTGAGAATAGTCAAGGCACTGAACATGAGACACAAGATCAGTATGAAGAAGGCAGTGAGGACACTATACACTCAGCAGCTCAGGACAGACCTTACGCTTGTGATATCTGTCCTTGCACCTTCAAGACCAGGGCTTCTTTAACTACCCATACCAAGGTTCACTCACAAGATGGCCAGGAAAGTAGAACACATGTGTGCAATATTTGTGAATGCAGATTCATCAGTTCCACAAATCTCAAGAAGCACCAGAGAATTCATTTTGATCAGTCACAAACTATGTCTGTTGCACACAGTGATCCTGTCAAGGCTTACTCCCAACTAGAAAATGCTGAGAGCATTGATGTGAAAACAAAGCGTCCATTCAGATGCAGAGTCTGTGGAGAAACCTTCAAAGCAAAGCACCTTCTTGATGATCACATACAAGTTCACACCATCTCTCCAAGGCAGCTTCAAGTTACAGCAAAACATAGAGTTATGTCAGCAGGAGAGATTCCAGACCCAAGATGGTTGACAGGAAGTGGGGAGACATTAACAAGAATGATAGACAGGCCACACCCATGTCCCATTTGTGGTGATAGGTTTCGTCTTAAGTCTACCAAGTACAAGCACCTGCGACTCCATAGACAGAGTGAAGGGAAGCCATTTCGATGTGACTCCTGTGGTCTTGGATTCTACTCAGTGGGGAATATGACCAAACATGTGAGGCGAGTTCATGGAAGGTTGTATGATGTGGAGCAGGCTTCTTCTGCTGCTCCTGACAATTATTCTGCCACTTATGCAGAGATGCAGCTTGAGAGACAAAATCTTCCAAAGAAAAAGCCATTCGAATGTCCATACTGTGGAGACAAGTTTACCATGAGGTGCAACATGAATAGGCATCGCAAACGGCATGAAACTGGCGACAACTTACCTTATCGTTGTTCACAATGTGGCTTCGGTTTCAAGAGCACAAAAGAGAGAACAAAGCATATGATGCGCACTCATGACAGGGTACCAACCAAGACAAACCTGACATCGAAAATCCAGTTCATTGTGACTTCATCAGGTGCAAGGAGGTACAAATGTCCTCTTTGTGGAGATCTATTTTCGGAGTCATCAGGAATGTATAAACATCTAAGGGTTCATGCCAAAAGTGCAAACAAGCCCTACAAGTGTGATGTATGCCATATTGGGTACAACACAGTAGTTGGGCTGAGCAGACACCAGGGGCGAGTTAGTCATTATGGGCAGAGTACAAAGCCTGCAGCCACACAAGGGATGGGACATCAGGTGAGTCAACAGACAAAGAAACCTGGCCAGAACCAAGTTACTTTGATGCAGCAAACAACAAGGAAAGGTGAACACAAATGCAGATATTGTCCACAGGCATACAAGGATCGCTCGTCACTCTGGAGACATGAAAGGATTCACAAGCTTGGTCCATCTGTAACCAGACCATTCCCGTGCAAGCTCTGCGGACTATCTTGCTACACGAAATCTCACCTAGAACGCCACATGCAATTACATCGCAGAGCACCAGGCTTGCTTCATGCTGACATACAAGGAAAGAAGAAATGTGATCGGTGTAAGAGATGTGGTTTGTCGTTTCGGACTAGGAGTTTGTTTCTAGTTCACATGAAGCGGTGTTCAACAACATCATCTTTCTTGTGTCAACTTTGTAATGTGCCATTTAGTAATCAGATCATGCTAACAAAACACCTTCGACAAGACCATAACGCTTTGCAAAGAGATGTCATCAGAATTGGTGGACGGGATATCATCAGAGAGACTGGACATGACAAGAAATTCTGCTGTGATCAGTGTGATGCAAGATACAAGAGGCCAAGTGAACTGGAGAAACACTTGAAGAGACATGCCCTTGGCCTGCTTAATTCAAACCAGAATCATGCTCAAACTGTCATAAAGACTGATCCTTCAGAGCTCAACGATGATGGCAATGCAGTGTCTTCTGAAAGGGATGAAAGATCAAATTCTTCCCTCTCCCATTCACCAGTCCCATCTATTAGCGCAATAAGAAAGAGCTTGTCACCCGGTCGCAAACCCGTTCACAACAGAACTGCAAAGTCTAACAAAGCACGTCCATATGTATGCCAAACGTGTGGCTTTGCTTTTATGACTGTTATCCATCTGCGTAAGCACACCCGTCTCCACAAAGTTGCCCTGACAAAGCCCTTTGTCTGCAAGATTTGTACATTGGGATATAATCGACTTCTTGATTACCACAGGCACTGTAATGTTGTCCATCCATGGAGGAAGGGTTATCCAAATGAGATTCGATGCCCGCGCTGTAAGGAGAAATTTGAAAGCAAGACAAATCTTGTGGAACATTTGGAAAAGCAAACATGTGAGTTTGTTGATGATGCTGCAGAATCTGAGACCCAAAGTGAGACTGTGCATTCTGACAAAGCTGCAGGTACCTCAGAAGAGAATTCCAATGGCTATGGGAAACAGGATTCAGAACGGAGGGACCTTTCGTGTCCCATATGCAATTGCAGATTCCAGGCCAAAACCCATGTGGAAACACACATGAAAGTCCATGATAACTGGGAAAGTCAGCCTTTCAGATGTGCAAGATGCAAACTTGGCTACAGTACAAAGCAACACCTAAGTAAGCATGTCAACATGAATGTCCTGTGCTTAAGGCTCTCCCAACAACAAGACAGTGACTCAAAGGACTTGGGTGTAGAACAAGAAGAGCAGAGTAAGGGAATTTCCTCAAGCCATGCCATCATTCCCAAACGTCACTTTTGTCATCTTTGCAAAAAGGGTTTCAGCAAGAAAGGGCAGTTGCGATTTCACCTTGAGCTTCACAAGCCTTCCCCCAGCAGACCATATGTCTGTGTGAAGTGTGGACTTGGATATAAGACTGTATCAAACTATGCCAAGCACATGAAATGGGAGCATTCCAAGCCAAAGGGAGAACAGTCTAAATTGACCGCTGCAATATTCATGTGCAGAGACTGTGGATACTCAGTCACCAAGAAGTCCCTTCTACTTGAGCACACAAGAAATGGATGTCCGAATAAAAAGGCAAATCCAGATGCTGAGGCACCTAAAGCATGCCCTGTGTGTGGTAACTACTTCAGTTCATCTAGTATGCTTTGCATCCATCTCCATGGACATGTTTATGACAAACTTTTGAAATGCAGTCAGTGTCCCTTAAGATTCTCTCTTCGTGATGAACTTGAAAGACATGAGAGGGATCATCCAGACTACAATCAGATGCTGTTGAAATTGATATCCACTGAATTCACCCAGAAACTCAATGACCAGGGTGAGAACAGGGCAGAGCCCGTGCAAGTAAAAATTGAGCCCGGTCTTGAGAAGTCAGTTGGTCCGGAAACTTCAGATAACTCAACTGGGGTACGTATGGATATCGATCATATGGCAACAAAGATAAAACCAGAGCCAGTAGATCAACCCGAGTACAGCTACAGCCTTGGTTCTCTAAAAGATAGCTCTCTGGGAGATTATCAAGCCTTGTTGCCAGATATTCCTGAAAACACGCTGCCAAGTATTTCTGAAAACACGCTGCCAGACTTGCATTCAAATGGGGATGTTCAACGTCATAGTACTTCAGTTTCATCAGCAAGTAGACTGGAGAAAATTGTTTCTAACCTTGCAGCTCAGAGGCCATCTAGTGATGGAAAGAAAAGGCCACCTGTAGAGAACAAGATGACCCCCTCAGCTGACACACCACCTTCACAGCAGACAGAAATTCTCCCAGAGGCAGCAAGTGTTCCACATCAAGATGAAACAGATGACCTCTCGATTCCGACAGCTGCAACTTTGTCTCTCCAAGTCCAAGAGAGTGTAACAAAGCCATGCTCTCCAAATTTATTAGAGAAGGAGATACCATTGAAAAGTGATGATATTCATCCCAAGCAGGAGCAGCAGGAAATAATTCAACGTAAACTGTTTCGCTGCAGATATTGCCCATCTGCATTTAGATTGAAAGGACTTTGCATGGCGCATGAACGAACAGTCCATAGAAAAGTCTATTCACGAAGGTCATCAGAGTGTCAGAGCAAGCCTGTAAAAGACCTGAGCAAAATGTCTGTGTGTACGATCTGCAATGCAGTGTTTGAGCAGCAGTCTAGCCTCTCAAGACATATGCTCTTCAAGCATGGAATCACCATGAAGACCAAACCCAAAAGTAGCACACCAACAATTTCATCAGAACAGTTGTCTGGTGAGAAGATGCAACCTCCTATTGCACCAGAAATTCAGTCTGGAATTCCCACTTCACATTTGTCAGGTGATTTTGGCAGCAGTGGCCTCTTTATCACAAATGTGACAAGCCATGCCAATGAACAGACAGTTGCTTCGAGCGAGAGTAGACCTTCACTCCTGAAGCAAAGACTCGAGTCACCATCCATATTCAGCGATCCTACTGTAAGTTCCATGCAAGATGAAGTCATCCAAGAACCACAGCCAAACCCAACATATCGCCACGTTTCACGTCTAGAATCTCTGCTTACAGGGAAACAAACTACTTATATTCCACCAGAAGAAGGCTTCCCTTCTGTAGAGCACAGACCTTACCGTTGTGAACACTGCAATTTTGCATTTACTCAGAGGCATCACCTTGTCAGGCATATACGGAGAAAGTCTTGTGCTTTTCATGTCCTGGGAAGGAAAGCAGCTGCTGAACTCAAGAACAGGGGTAGAAAGACTGCTAAGTCCAGAAACTCTAATATTGGCAAGATCAAAATGGCCGACAAGAAGCATCAGTGCAATGTGTGTTCTCAAACCTTTTGGAAGAAAGCAAGATTAGAGAGCCACATGGCAGTTCATGAAGTCTCTAAGTTTTTTGAGTGTCAGTTTTGCTCAGAACAATTTACTTTAGAAGCAGAGTGCAAAGACCATGAGACTGTTTGTGCATTCAGAGGTGATGCAATGAGTGATCATCAAGGCATTGATGAAGATGGTATTGACCTTGGAGAAGAAGATGTAAACTTTGGCTCAGATCTAGAACTAGACCATGCTCAGCAAGAGGCATTTGCAGAAGAACCTGAACAAGACTATCAGTTTGGAAGAGATGTCGAAGGGAATGCTTGGCACACAAGGCAAGAGGAGAATGCTTTAGGGGTCCATATAAAGCAGGAACCACTTGATTAAACGTCATCACCCTTGTTGCAATCTCTGATTTGATATTTTTGTTGTTGTTGTTGTGTGTGTGTGTATGTGTATGTATGTGTGTGTGAAATGAAATTGCAGGTAGACAAAAATTGTCAGATAAAGTTTCTCCATGATTAAATCTTGTACTGTGCAGCAAGTCAGCTACTTAAGCCACTCCAAAATATGTGTTATTTTGGTTGTACATATATCAAATCTCAGCCGTGACCTTAAGAAAGGAATAACTTTTTTGGGGGGCATTCTTTTCTCTTTTCTCGTTCATGTGAATAATAGGAATATTTGTTTGTTGTTGTTGTTGGGTTTTTTTTAATGAATGTTAAAGCCATATTGTTATTCTGAGAAATGGTGTTATGCATTCTTCATGCTATGTAACGGTCATGTGAAAGAATTATGTGTGAATGTCTCAGAGATAACAGTAGTGCAACAGCCACAACTGATAGTCCTACACCCTAGACCCAGTCTTACATGTATGTAATAGTATATATTTCATCTTTCATCGAATTAAATATTCTGTCCGTTGCATGAATGAAAAACATGTATTATTTGTTTTATATAATGCCTAAAATAGATCGTTGTCATTTGATGTTTTATTAATTTAGAAACGAAAGAATCTGAGATCGCGAGAGTGCTCACTGCCCGAGCGCTTTACGCTAGCGCGCTGTTGCATACACATACTTCAAACAAGCATTATAGCACAGGTAGTGTGCCAGGCTCTCAGTGAGTGTGCAATGGAGCAAATCGTATGGATCCAAAATTGCATGGTAAATAGAGCCACAATTGCATGGATGATGACGTCATAGTAAAATGGGCCGTATGATCAATGTCAAACAACCAATCAAATGACAAGGATCTATTCAGGCATTATAATATATGATGCTTCTTGTAGATCACTTATTACATCAAAATTGTGTGTCAGAACTGCACAAATGACATCATTTACAAGAAAATATTGGTGGTCACCTCAGCCTTCACAAAATGCTCACCTGTGTGTTACACTTCCATGTCACATTTTAGGCCTTTCCAAAGAGACTGCTAACACTAAGGTGTAACATGTAATATTATGGTCACATCAAGTTGAATGGTATGTTCACACTTCTAATAATAGTCCACAATCTCTAAGTGCTTCTCTTATCTTTGATGAAATGATTAGTTCTCAAGTGGAATTTTGTTGACTGTGTTTAGGGCTGTGTGAATGAAAAATAGCAAAATGAAATAGAAGTAAAATATGATTTGAGAACCTCTACAGTCACAGATAAATCCACTTGAGCATATGTCATTAGGAGACTGACTCCTTGTGGTCTTTGAAAGTCTGAGACAAGTATTTGAATTGTTTGTGATGATCTAGTAACATTTTATTGGAGCTGGAATTTGCTGAAGTGAAAAATTGTATGTCTGAGGGGACAATCTTAAGTTAAACTGAGATAAGAAAACTGTGAATTTAGTTGCTAGTATGACATTCATACTAAGGCTTATACCTGAAAGCAGAGCTCATCTACAAAGTATAATTGGTCATGTGTCATGTCTTGACAAGTAGACATGGAAGACTAATTTGTATCAATGGTGGATATGCATTATCTGCAGTAGTGCTTCACTCGTCTTCCTGTATGAAGGCAGTGTGCGATGCATGGTACACATATGTATATAGGCCATATGAAATCATATTGTGCACTTGCATTTGAGATTGGTGCAGAGCTTATGCATCAAAATAGTGTGCATACATGTGATACAGTGTAGTTCAAAGAAATGTATCTTATTAGTACTAGTGTATTTTGTAGGCACTCTGCATATTAGCTGTAAACAAGATGTCTGGAAATTATTTTGATGCCTCTGCCACAGATTGCCAGAGGCAGTGTGTATTCAAGATGTTGGTCTGTCTGCCTATCTGTCCCAAATATTGTGTTTGATAACAACAACAACATTTGTTTTTCCACAGTACCAAGCCATTAGGCCATTAAGTGCAGTTGTGCTGATCAGACTGTGGGCAAAATCTTTTCAGGTCAAATGATCAAAGGTGGCTGATCTGTGGCTGAAAATGACACTTTTCAGCTGTAACTTTAATTAGAAATGTTTTGTTTCATGATTTGATAGGAACAGCAGAAATTGATGAATACTAGGGTAGACTGGCAGTTTTCATAGTGAGAGGTTTCTATACCCATGCCATGAAATATCTCTGACAGCCAGTTTTCAGCTGGAAATATCCACTAGAAATATACATTTGGATATTTTCTTGCATCTAGGGTCAATGGTCACAGTATTTTGCTCACTATCGTGAAAATGAAAGACAATGCTATAAAAAAATCTGCAGCATACGACTAAGAAATGAAAACATTTCGGCTTTCAATTAGACTGCACAAACGGTAATTTGCTGTAGTTTCATGTTAAAATATCAATTGTCTTTAGCTTGTGCTCTTATTAAGTGGAAGACTAAGGAAAGTAATACTAGAGAAATGTTGTAATACATGTGTATGATGATGGTCTTTTTGTGTACATACATGCTTCATTTATGTGAATATACTGATGTTATTTTTTGCATGGTGACCATAGAAGAATAATGGTATCCCTTTGTCCATACCTAAAGTTATTGGTGATTTGTTACCAGGACGAATGGCAAATAGTCTCAGTTTTCTGTGTTGAACAGATGCAGGGTAACAAATGAGAAGTTTCTGCTTAGCTTGTGAACTGCTTCTCTCCCTGCTGCATGGCGAAAAAAAAAAACAACAAACAAACACCGAAGAAATATTAGAATTTTCAGTGTGTCAAGTATTTGTGATAGACATCATAATGCAAAATTTTCTTCTCTGATAAAATTGTACTTTTTAGTTCAACAATGGGCTAATGCTTCTTGTAATATTCTGAGGAATGCCTCTGTGACTGCATGTACTATTTGCATATGTATCTGTTGTATTCATACAAGATGACATCAAATTTCTCTGCATAGATCTTGCCGAGAACAATTAGAGGTAGGATGTCACTATAATTTTTTTTTTTAAACCTGTGAACTAGCTATTCATTTGTATGATTTTAATCTTTTTAATTTACTCTTGAAATTGCCTACTGCATTGTACACTGAAGTCCCATCATAGGGAGGTCAGATACGAGGATCTGCTTTTTAATAACGAGGTAAATCATTGGATGCCGAGTAACCTTTACATGTAAACATATTGGATTCAAAGTTTCTTATACACTGTATTGCGAGTTAAATTTTGGACCAGAAACAAAGAAAACCAAAGAAGAATTTTTACATATATAACAAGGGAAATTTTTGGTTCTGAACCAGGCAGTAGGCAAAATCATGCGCTGTGTCAAATCCAGCAGTCGGCTATTGAATAATCATTCTCTATACCTGTCTGTGTCATTGTTGCCTGCATCCAGTTAGTGAGGTAAATCATTGGATGCCGAGTAACCTTTACATGTAAACATATTGGATTCAAAGTTTCTTATACACTGTATTGCGAGTTAAATTTTGGACCAGAAACAAAGAAAACCAAAGAAGAATTTTTACATATATAACAAGGGAAATTTTTGGTTCTGAACCAGGCAGTAGGCAAAATCATGCGCTGTGTCAAATCCAGCAGTCGGCTATTGAATAATCATTCTCTATACCTGTCTGTGTCATTGTTGCCTGCATCCAGTTAGTGACTACCCCCAGTGACAAGTGCGACATACAGCTGTACATAGACGCTCCATATAGTATCAGGTTTAACTGTCTTAGTGGATAAGAAGTAAGCAAAGACAGATTCTGTCTGCAAAATGATTTTTGTCAAATTTAAAACACTTGACAGCATGTGTCAAGGATGTATGTTTATTTTGTAGAAAATGATCATAGCACTTTTCTATTGCATTTCCTGTTCATCAGTATTGTGCCGTCCTAATCTGTACGTTCATAGCAGAGCATGTTCACACAGTGTGCATTTGTGAGTGTGCAAGGAGGGTCCAAGGATAACAAATAATCTAACCAGACCATATGACCTTGTTATGTATTATTTCTAGCAAGCAACCAGGGCAACAGGAAACAATAATAAAAAAAATCAAATAGTGAAGTTCTTATCAGCCAGTGCATAGAGTTTCAACCTTGTCTATGTTTATGTTATGATGGTATGCACATTTTCAGTGCTTACTATGTAAATACAATGTATGCACATACTGTAAAAAGCTGAGAGATTCGGAGCATCAGTTCATTGAGATAAAATGTAATACACTTGTAGTTTACTTTGACTTAATGAATGGAGTTATCTTCAGCTGTACGTTAAAAAGTGGTTGATTGAAGACATGACAGAGCGGGCAAAGAGAATGAAGAAATGCCTGTGTGTTACATCTCCCTCTTTAGCAACTGCTACTTTTGAAATTTACCTAATCAAGAAATGTTTCAGAGATCTTCACAAACTCTGTACCTCCATATGGCTCTGAGTTTTTCACCAAGTACGTATACTTAATAGCAGCTATGGCAAGATTGTTTTGAATCGCAAGGAAAGGAAAACTGCAAAAACATGTTAACAGCTTATGTACGAGTAGTCTGTTATACCAACCTTGATCTTTGACTGTATAATTAACAATGCATTAGATTTTATTATTTTTTTTTTTTAATTCAGTAATGACATGTAACCTTCTACAATTCAAGTACAGCAGCTGTATAGTCATTGATGGTACGTTTGTATGGTGATAGTGTACAATCTTGTTCAGTAGGTCTAATTCACTTGTTGATGTGATGTCTAAGGAGATACTGCACAGTGTCCCTGCAACCTTCAACCATACCATGTATGGTGTATAGCATCAATTCATGCAGTGTAACTCTTCTCTATACACACATTTCATTGCCTTTGTGGGACATACATATAATATTGTTTGTAGTACTGAATATTGCAATTGATTTGTTTCTGCCAATAAAGTTTCATCCAGATTGACAACACCTTTGACTGTCAGATCACTGCATTTTAGATAATTATATATTCATGTACACGTATATACATTTTTATACAAATAGTGAATGGTCACGAGTGCGATGGTACAAGATTTCGCACGATCGAGGTAAAAGATAGAAGTGCTCTATTCAACAAGGTGAAGCCCAGTTGATTAGTGCGACTCATCTTTCACCGAGTGCGAAATCTTGTTCCATTGCATGAGTAAACACCACTCACTACATGTACATGTATTTGTTTTATACAACACCTCAAATGTCACCAGATGTGGTCCACACAGATTCTTGAATTTAGCATAGAAATGGCAACCATTTTCCGTGAAAGATGAACGAGTAGCTGCACAGCCAGTCACCATGTACATGTACTTAGGTACATGTAGCCAATTGGTTGAAGTTGTTTCTGAAAATGAGTGACTAAAGTATGCACTTGCAATTGTTGAGTGCGCGCGGCAAATGTTTGTTTATTGTGACATCAGAGCCGTGCGATGGAACAAAAACTTCAAGTCAATCTTGAGTTTAACACGGGAGTCAATGGAAATGGATAAAGTCAGCCATGCGTTATCCATTTTTGCTCAAACAAAATTGCATGGCTGACAGCCAAAGCGCGTGATGGAACTTTTACTAAATGTCACGTGATGGGTAATTGACCAATTGGATAGCTACATTCCAATTAGGTGTTGTATAAAAACAAATATTCTGCACATGATACATGATGACTAGCCTCAGCATGTATGGAGCTATTTGAAGATATGGAGCTATTCAAATAGCTCCATACATGCTGAGAACCTGTACCAGGAAGGTCCGTAGTAGTCATGAAGTACCAGTATCTATAGGAAGAGGAAGAAGGAAATCCAGGAAGAAAGAGATGACGGGTAGTTTTCTTGGGTTTTTGTGATGAGACACACACACACACACACATTGGCACATTGTATATGTTACATACAGACAACTGCTTTAAATCACTGCTGTTGAATATTGTATATACAGTCAAACCTAGCCTACGTCGAATCTATATATTTGGACTGAAGAAAAAGCTTCGACTTAGAAAAAAATTGACTTACAAGGAATTAGAATGAATAGAATAAGAAGAAAAGAGGACTTGAAGACGATTGACTTTTTTTGGCAATTTTTCAACGATGGCGATTTTTTCGACTGAAGCAAGGTTGACTGTAGATCATATGTAGAGTGTACAAATTTCATTGTCGTGTAAGCTTTTTCTGAAGTTCTGATGTAGATTCAATGAATACAGAATTGACTACACATGCACGCACACACATACACACACACACATACACACACATACACACACACACACGTGTGTGTCTCTCCCTCTATATGCAGTGGACTCCCATTACTACAAAGTGCTCGCGACCAGCAGTTTTCTTTCGTTATATCGAAACTTTGTTATAACAGAACAAAAAAAACCAAAAAGAACATAAAACTAATAATGTTGCAGCCTAAATTTTTACTTCATTATAACCAGAATTTCATTACAACAGTGTTCGATATAAAGGGAGTTCACTGTATATATACACATGTACAGATTGGCGAAAACATTAATATGACTGCACCATGTCATTAGGCCTATACACTATAAAGGCCTATTTAGATAGTGAAGCGATAGTTGCCACTAAGAGGAAAGAAACCTAAATATTTATGTGGATAGAGTGAATGCAACATTAGTTGATGTGTCAGTGAAAGTTTGAGGAAAATCGGACATTCGGTTGAGAGATTATGAAATTTTGAAGGTTTGTTGCAGCCACAGATGAGAAAACTACCATGGTTTTTGAAGTCACACATGGAAAATGATTGTCTTGAAAATACATAGAGATTTCCAAAAAAATGTAAATTTTTAATGATAAGTACACATTCCCTAGACTTGTTACTGCCATACAGTCGACCTTAGCGAAGTCGACCTCGCACAAGTCAAAAAATTGGTTATTACAGTGCTCTCCCTTTATGATGAACATGGTTATATAACGACATTCCAGTTACTATGAAATTGAAAATCCAGGTAGCAAAATTATCGGCTCTATGTTCTTTTATCGTTTATTTGTTCAGTTATAACGAAAAAAAAAAAAAAATGCCGATCCCGTGGACTTCATTATAAAGGGAGTCCACTGTAGTATTTAAAGTTTTAAAAAAAATTCTACCCAAGATGGGTATAAACACGTGTTAAATCGAATGTGTAAGTCAAAATCCATACTAGTCAAAGAATTTTTTTAAGGGGATCATATAGTTTTGGTGGAGACCTAACTTCTAACATTTTTTTTTTTTGGTGAGTTTTTTTTTTCCCACTCATTTCATTCATTTCACTTACTTGGCAAAATATAAAATACACAAGTCATTACAAAGAAACAAATACATGCCAGGACTCCTAGGAAGCAATTACATGTGTGTGCTTGTAGCTGGAGCCCTCAAACAAAAAAAGGTAAAATACAATCAACTATCACTTGTGATAATGAGAAACCTTTTTCATGAATTATGAAAGAACATGTAATTCCAAAAGGAATTCAACATTTATTTAATGAAAAAGGGTTTTGAAATTGCCGAGATATCCAAAACAGAACGATCCTAATGAAAGGTGGGATCCACCTTTTATTACTATCGCTTTGGTATGTCGCATAAAGTTAAAAGCTTAATGCTCATCTCCACCAATACAAGGAGGTTCAAGAGAACGGAGTCACAACTGTCTTATTTCCTTAGCTAGATGTTCAATGCCGCCAGTCAAAAAATATTTGAAGCATGTACCAAACTGGATCTGCCATGCAGATAGGAAGACGATTGACTCGTGTCTCATTACATAATCACCAGCCACTTTCTAAGAAAAATATATGTATGTCTTTGTGATGATAATTACTTTTCGCCAACCATGCTTATAAAAGATAGGCGATAGGCCTATATAATGTTGGTAAAAGACACAGGGATGCACGAATAGATGTTGGGCAAAAAATGGTGAAATAACAATGAAAATTACTTAACTGGGCATGACTGGGCATAAATGTCTATCAATAAAGAATTATACTTAAAAATAAAATTATTCCATATCAGTTTTACTTATGGGAATTAAATGGAAAAGAAATAAAACCGGCTTTCCAATATGGTACAGTTTTCAACACTTTCACATGATACAGCTCTGATCTACACTTTTGCACAAATTTCTGGATGGGATTGACTTTTGTTTTACATGCTTTATCATGAAGTGAAATTTCATTTCATTTAATATGCAAAATATAGTCAACATTATGTTTACATTCAAAATGAATCTTAAGATTGCTCAACAAGACGGTGGCATCGAACATTGATCATCAAAGGCACAAATGCACCTGTGGAATTCTTTTGTACATCAATAGAAAACTGACAACTGTTTGAATAATTACAGCCAGTTGGAACTCCAGCTATGAAACCTCCTTGACAAATACTCTACCATCCCTTTGGTATAGTCCTTGGATTTGACTTAGGCAAACAATGCATGTATTCTGCCTGCTACCTGGAAGAGGCAAGTGCTCTTCATGTAATATGCTAAAACAGCTGAAATATGTTGAACATTCTTTATATATTCTGTATATCTTTTTTCATACAAACCTCATGAACTGTTGTATTCTCATTCGGTGATGGCAGCATCAAGGCTTCAAAAATTGAAAACTGGGTTTGTGTACCATTATTTGTTATGAGATGAGAAATACGGGCCTATAGTTTCTTTTGACCCTCGCAGTGAGTACGTGAAATTCAAGCACTCCCCTCATTTTTTCAATATCTTGTAAAGGAAAAGACAATTAGAAGGAAGGGGAATAACAATTAAGTAAAAAACTTCTTGTATCAATGAAATCTTGTGAGTTTCTGAAATCGGGTGTTATGAAGTGAGTTGTCATAGCATGCATGCGAATGCTGTGTTGCCTCAGCTGGGAGGGGTCATCCAATAATGAGACTAGCTCTCTCAGCAGAATCTGTCTTTGTGTGCCTGTGTGTGTGCACGTACATTGTTTTGTGGGGGGGGGGGGGGTAGTGCTTTTAATTGGTTGGGTCATGGATCAATCCCTCGGTTCTGTGGTCTCTGCAGTATTAAAACAGTTTATTAGCATGGTGGTATAGTCTCTTGGTAAGCAACATAATACATTCTCAAAACTACTGATATTATCTAGTGTTTTTGCATGCATTTGAGCATCATGACACAATGTGCTAAGTATCATTAAACAATGAGACCATGATAGTGAGGTCTGTGTATGGTGGTCACAACTTCCATATTTAATGGAGTGTCTCTAAGTACATGTATGTAGGCCTACTATGTTGCTTTGGTTCACTCGTTTATTATGTATGAAATAGTTAACTTGAATTCTCCGAGACACGATACCCCTTTCACTAACCCTCTTGGCTCAGACCAGGAGCGGGCCAAGTCAAAAAAATTTTGAGTTTATGAATGGGTCGGCCAAAGTGGCCCGTGCCAGGTGCAGACTACTTTGGCGCTGCTGCAGCTAGTGCCAGACGTGGACCAGGCGCGAGCCTGGCGCTGATCAAAGAGTTTATGAATGATAGCAGCGCCAGGCGCGAGCCAAAATTCCTTTCACGGTCAAAGGTCACAGCTTACGCTGATCAGCTCGAAGTGCAGCATGCACATAAAATATTGCATGAAAATGCAAACCTGCTCTGTCCATGACGTGTTAGGTTATCCCTAGGTTATCCCTTAGGTTAGGTTATCCCTTACATGACCGAGTTTATGAATGGGTCATCGTAAAAGTAGCATGGCTCTGCTATAGTTACTCTGCCATACTTACGTGGCTCTGTTATAGTTAATTTTTACTGCTTGGCGTGGGCTAATTTAGCTTGGACCAGGAGCAGGCCAAAAATGCAGGAGTTACTGAAAGGAGTATTAGGCAATTGTTTGAGTTCATTCTACTTTGATTAAATACCTTCAACTCAAAGTCATCCTATAGAATTTTGGTCTCTATGAAGTTGCCTACTTTCTGGGTCAATTGTACAAACTTCTCCATTTCATGCTTGACATGAGTTACATGCATCAATATCTGAAAACACAAAACTCTGGAAAAGTACTGCTGCTTCATTTGTGTATCAGTGTCAGTATTTTATCTGATCAATAATGTCCTGAATGGACTCCATAAATGGAATGGAGACAATTCTGAATCTTGGTCCATTTCATGGTAAACTAGGTATTCTCTTTACAGTCTAAGCTTACAGGCAATCATGCAAGCACACACTCACATACCATACACACACACACCAAGAGTTGCATTTGCTTTTTTCATCAAGGTTCTTTGAGTACATTGCACTTATCAACTCACCGACAAGTTAGAGCACAAAGAGCACAAAGAGTATAAAAGAGGAAAGAGGCCTCCTGGCATGAAAGCCATGTAAAACTCACTCCCCATAGGCCCTCTTTCCTTTTCATCAAGTGCCCTCTACCATAAATCAATGATAAAAGATGAGACAGACAAATGTAAAGCTGTTTTCAAGCACATTTAATGCATACTCATTTTCTTCCCTTTTTTATGGCAGGTTTGAAGCGCAACAATGAATACATATACACCAGTTGTGAATGTAGTTGTTTGTTCCTCTTTTTTTTTTTCAATTTTACCAAACTTTTCATGCATGTGGAGTTGTTCAAGGTTCAAGAGTTGATCATATGAGAGACAGGCCTACACATGAGGCATTAAATAGGAAAGTGCATACAGCAGTCAATCTCCACTTCCAAGGTGGAAATCTGTGGCAGACATTTCTCAGGCTTGCCCAGGTCACAATAGGAATACCACAAGAGACCCTGCCAAGCATACAATGTATAGCACAGACTACAGGAGACAAGGTGCCCCTCGCCTAGGGTATACGTGGTTCATTTCATTTTCTTCCCCCCCCCCCCCCCCCCCCCACCCATCTAGTTCATATGTAAGCACAATTGATGTGCAGTAGTGCAATGGAAACTGCTCTTGGGTGATCCATGTTACTAAAAACAGAGTGACAGAGTATACATGTATACATATGTATTTTGCCCTATAAATTGACATGCTTGATTTGAATGCAGAATGAACTAGGATAAATGAATGTTTGCCTGTAATGTCACTGATATCATGCCTTGATATTCTCAGATATTTCTCAGATTCTCTGTGCTGTAGGAACTTTCAGTAAGATACCAAACCTGGATGATTGGGGAAAAAAAATTCAACGTTTCCCTAGTTTGTCACTTTTGCTGCATACCTGATCATAAACTCCTGAGAGTAGTGATGTACCTATCCATAAAATGACTCTTTACAAAGAATTCATGTTTGGTATTCACATACTGCAGGAATATTCTCTTGATTTTGGACAAAGGCTGCCATGCTATTGTATGAGTTGGCTGCTGTATACACTGACCATCGATCACATGCACTACACATATACTGCATCTATCCAGCAGATAAAAATGGAGAACAGAAACAACATACACACTTGCTAGGCAAAAATATAAATTACTTCATACATTACACTAAAAATGAGACATAAACTACAACAAAGAACTATGTATTGAGTTTGACTCTACACATGTAAAACATGACCATGAATTTACCTTATGTATTATCTCAAAGATTATGAAGTCAACACATTCATTACAAATTTTCACCATGATAGCAAACTGTGTCCAGTTGAACTACCACATACTACAAACACACGCACAAATCTGGTCTCACGACTATAGAGTTACTTTTCAAGTAACAGAAAACACAACATTTAAAGACATTAAAGTGGTCCCTTTAAAAATTCATCTGCATTTTGAATGCAAGATGGCTCTATTTCTTTGGTATTTTCTGAACGTTGCAAATTCTCGCTCATTTTTCACTCACTCAAAGTTTTTCTTTTTTTTCAACAATTTCTTAATCCTTAGTTTGGCCAAACTCTCCATTATCTCATCATTATAATGACATTAATATATTTCTAACTTGCATTTTGCACAGGTACTTTTTCACACTACTTTGGTACTTTACCATGAACATGTACACAAAACCTTTGGAGGAATGCACAAAGTATAGGACTCAATTACAGTTGCACACAGACTGAAAGAGAAAACTGAGAAGAGAAAAGATACACTGATGTGAGAGAAGTGGAGACAGAGAGAGAGAGAGAGAAAGCAAAGAGCTAGTCAAAGGAACCAGGGACATGTAGTGGAAGGTAGAAATGACTAGCTCCTTTGACACATTATGCACTTTTGCTCCCGTCCCAGCGGGCACACTCATCCAGATTGGCTGGTTGGGTGCAAAAGTAGCATTCACAATGAATGATTAAAGATCTCAGTGATACAACTGAAGGAACAGAGCTGTACCTATTGTTTGCTACATTCTACCTCCTGCAATGAGTCTTCAGTGTCGTCAAGAATTTGCAGACCTGTGTTTGTACTGCAGTAAAAACATAATTCACGAGTTATCACACATACACATGGTAGAAAGAGATGTCAAGTGAAAGTTACCTCATGACAACTGTTTTCCTACAATGCGGTCTAGTACAGGGAGATTCAGTACCCTGACCATATCACTACATCTGATTGGCAATATCATTCTTAAGTTTATGTATCATTCCAATGACTTGATATTCTACTTACCGGTACTTGACAACCTTCACTAAACTGAGCCTTATCTACCATCTGTGCATGGGTTCAACTATGCTGCATTAACATGCCTGGATTATCATGGAGGAGTTGCAAATACGTAGAACAACAAAACAAGGATATTCTACATTCTAGGTTAAGAGTCATTAAACATCTAGTCTCTACAAACATTGTAGGAGCAGCAATTGTTGAGCACTGGATTAGCATTGCCATACTTATTTCCATGCATGAAATCAAATTAGAAAGCTTTTTTGAGAACTCTCTGTCTTCAACATCTGAAGTACAATCCTTACTTACTCTCAACAAACCCAAGATAAAACATCCTCAGTCCACAGTCATGTAAACATTTATCATCATAGCAAACTTTGACTCCTAAATACACACAAAAGTGTAGCAAAGTGAACAATTCAACACACTTTCAATAGCACAATTTACAGCCAAGCATTACATTTGAAATAAGAGACAAAAGCCCTCCCTAATAAGCATTCCATATTTCACTCTATGAGAGCTAATGCCCTCTCAATCCACAATGTACAATGTCATCTTTGTCCATCCCCAATCTCACTGGCCTAAATGAATTCTGGTCACGGGCCCTATTCTACATAAACTAAAAATATGATACACTATATCATCTGCCCATGTGGTCCAAATAGCTGGCTCACAAGATTTATTAGTAGCCTGAATATACCAGTATGCCTCATGCCTCTAACACTATATGTCATGGTATTCACTTGCACATGAATCAATCATTTAGGCTTGAGCACGAGGCACTGGGTGTCACTTCTCTCTATTACTAGAGTGATTTCTGGTCTGAAGTCAGTGCTTTGCATTTGTCATCTGCAGGTTAATTCAGTGTACCATGCAACTTTGGCAAAACAAAGCTGGTCAAATAAAGCCCCTTTTCTCTGCTCTTACAGACTGAGGAGTGGTGTGACCCAGCCAATGTATGTAGACTTCAGCAAAGTGCCAGTCAATTAGCAGTAACTGGGGGATGTCCCCCTGAGGAGCACAACATATACAGGGATCAATCTGGTCTCGATTCAACACCTGAAGTCAGCCACTATCACCACATTAATCAACATCCTTGCATCATTCATTACCAAGTCCATCTCCCAAAAACGCTCCTTGCACAATTAAGTCTACCATACAAAAAAAAAAAAAAAGATTAAACAAAAAATGATGATGATAATAATTTGGTGTTAGTTTCATTTG
Source organism: Diadema setosum (assembly GCA_033980235.1). Classification (NCBI taxonomy): domain Eukaryota; kingdom Metazoa; phylum Echinodermata; class Echinoidea; order Diadematoida; family Diadematidae; genus Diadema; species Diadema setosum. The sequence goes on along the minus strand of CM067070.1, from coordinate 14,323,814 downwards.
GTATATATGTTATAAGATTACGAAACAGAGTAGATACAGTAGGGTACGATATGCTTTTTGACACAGAGCACTAGAGATAAGGGGTAACACAGGCAGCCTATGGTACCTACCATACATGCAGATTTTTCTAGCTGTACAGGAAAGTCATAATATACAAACGTGAATACAACAGATTCTTCATGTAGAAAGACATTTCTTTCACTTTGGCACTAATGCAAGAGAAGAAGAGATGAAGGAAAATGTCTCGTTTTAGCTTAGCATGTCACAGAGAGCTTGTTCTTGAACATTAAGTCTACAGCTATAACTACCTTAAATTACCCTGTGTCATAACTCTGAAGTAATCGGATAACTTTGAATGTCGCTTCAGAATGGGTAAAATGCACATTCAACCTACTGAACAATAGCCAGATAGTCAAGGTGCAATTCTGATTGTAAACTTACTCCTGTTGAGATGTGACGACTTATGAAAACTCCAAATGATCTATTGTGATTTTATTGCTGTAGAAAACATGAAGCCTAATGTAGACGTCTTCACTATAGATTTGTATCTTTCAGTTTTGCTCTCTGAGAAAAGTGAGAATATGGATCATTTTTGACATCACTCAGGGAAGGGAGTGGTGAGAATAGTAATGAAACTTTATAATTTCTGTAAGAATGGTTAAATTGGTACACATAATCAACTTCACTTGCAACTTTAATGTTGTCATGACGACAATCAAAACCTATACAAATCAATCAAGTAGCATGCACTATAGTTACTAACACTGACTTCATGACTTTGGTTTCTACTTATATCCTCTCACTACATTTTATCAATACTGCTCCCCAGTTTGAGGGTGTTCCTGCCTTACGTGGGGAATGGGCCTAATCTCACAGGATTAAAGGTGTACCCCTTTACAGCATTTACATTGTGAGTCTTCCACAGTAGGTTGGGGTTGCAGTAATATCATTTGCAACTCACAAGTACACATGGTTTTAGTTTTGGTGCTAGGCACAACACTAAATGCAACTGATGCAAGTCATAATTACCTTATGGCAGTGAAAAAAAAAATGATATCCACAATTACAATGCATACACTTACATTGTATCATCACATTCCAACTGTCACTTCTCAATATGGCCCTAAAGCACACATGTGCACATTGTTTAAGATTCCTTATTCATCTCTGTGCCAGGTGAAATACCCATCCATTCGCCTCCATACATCCATAGTTCTGCAAAAGTAAACTAATAATCAATAGCGATGGTTTAACAATGCAATCATACTTTTTCTCCACCTACCAGTGGCAACTGGAGACCACCGAGTCAACACCATGTCTTACTGGAATGAATATCTCTACACAATATTACAGATTGGTACTTTCCAGAACACTATGCAAAACCTCAAACCAAGCACCAATGAATATTTTACATTGTACATAAAAAACATAGACATAAACATATGTTTACAATATAACATGATGGTCACAACTATACCTGTACAAACAATGTCAGTAAACATTCATAACACATAAACCTCTTCCCTTGGCTAATCAGCTGTAAAATCCATATCTAATAGTTATAATACTGAACCACAAAGCTTCCTTACACTTTCTTTTTAAATAGTTAAAATTGCATTTGGAAAGCAAGCACAAGGAAAGTTGAGATTGTCACCATTGCGAAAGAAAGAAAGAAACATATATTGCTATACTACAAATACACTGTTTTGCCTACGTTAAAAAAGAAGAAAATATTGCAAAAGCATTTCACCTACAAGTCTTAAGAATGAAAACATATATGATGGAGCTGACAGTGCTAGCATCAGCAGAATATAAACAAGGTCATTGGTGGATTCTGGTGTGTGCAAAGTACATAGGAGTACTGGCTCTCAGACAAAAAGTAATCTAGCAACCAAAAAAAAAAAATCCTCAATGAGATATTGATTGGTATTATACAAAGTTTGACATATCATATCACACTGTATTCTTCAGCCTTGAAGCTTAATTAATTTGTTTTTCTTGTGTTTGTAATCTTTAAAACATTACAACATGGTAATTATTTCAGGTAGCTTTGATGCCAGTTAAAAGAAAAGAGGCAAAAAGGAAGGAACATTTGCCAGCCAGAGTGACATCTTCAACTTTTGCTGGCTTCATTAGTTCTACACTCTGAAATATTTACCAAAACTTGTAAATATTCACAATGACACTGACACACAAAGCAAAATGGGATTTATGAAAGTAACATGTCATGAAAGAACTATCAGACTCTTGTCAGTTTCAGTTTTCTTGCAATGTGTGTGTGTGTGGGTGATTTAAGAACTTTTTAATACCAGTAAATCTAAGACAGACATGCCTGTATTTACCAATCATTATCATCAATCAATACAGTTACTGGACAAGACAGCTTATACAATTTCTGTGGAAAAGTACACAGGTTCTAAATCCTTAACCAAAACCTAAAACTGAGATACCCTCATCCTTTAATAAAGATGTTCACATTACTGTCATATCTATATTGTTTACAGATAAAAAGCTAGAGTGAACGCCACATAAGATTTTGCTGGAAAGAGATCCTACACTAGAGTCAGCGATAGTTTCATGATGACTGAAAAGAAGGCAAACTATAATTAGTATGTCCATACATCATACACAAATCGGTGGTTCATTCACATGGTAAAGAACTCTGCAAGAATGCTAACATAAATAGTTACAGAATTTACAAACTAAGTGTGCTTGATAGCCAACAGTTTCACTGGCAAATGTAATTTCAGAAGACTAGCATCTATTCTTTAAATGTCATCCAGGGTACTAAATATCTTGTGCACTTGCCACAGATTTAGCAACTTTGTCTGTTTTAAAAGGAAAATTGCTATTTTTGTTTGCATGTGAAGAAATTGAAATGTGGAGAGGGGTGAAGACAACCATACTGCCCACAAGCTCAGACAGCTACATGATTAGTTTTCTTCAATTCCATTTCAACCAGGAAAGAGAAGTCTTTTGTTTGTTTGTTTGTTTTTTTCTGGTCAAAGAACAAAATACTGAAGGATGGTTAGCTAGCAGTGTGTATGAACAGTAATGAAGACCAGTTAGCCAGACTTTCTTGGCCCAGCCATATCTTGATAAGCATAAACAACAAGTTAAAATTGTTCTCTCAACCTCAAAAAGCAGAAATGATGTCCATACATAATATAGAATATTGCAACTGCTGATTGAACATAGTTTGTACTAATGCAAGGAACAACTGTGCATCAGAATGTGCACAAGCTTCTTTTCCCAATCAAAAATTGATCAAGCCTCATTCTGCATGTAGCTACAGCAACTATGAAACAACAGGTACATTTGGAATTCAATGATTTAGCCTTGAGTATGTAGTAGCATGGGAGTCAACATGAGTGTCTTTTAGCTACAGTTTTTCATGATGACATTGCGGACACAATACTATGACGTTGGCTGTGGGACATACATCCAAAGGTAATTGTAAAACTAGTTCTAATAACTGTAATATGGCAAAACTGGCTGATGAGTTGTTAATATCTTTTCTGCTTCAGTTATCTTTTACTCTTCTGTCCTCCTTACTTTAGGGTCAATCTTATTATTAACCCCACCAATAAATGCACACACTGTGTAACATAACAGCACATAAAAACAGACCTAGCTCAACTAGTATAATATACAAATAGTAAATGGTCACAAGTGCGATGGTACAAGATTTCGTACGAGGTGAAAGATAGAGGTGCTCTATTTGACGAGGCAAAGCTGAATTGAATAGTGCGTCTCATCTTTCACCGATTGCGAAATCTTGTTCCATTTATATTGCACAAGTAAAGACCATACACTATTTGTTTCATACAACACCTTGGACGTCTACACATGTGGTCCACATAGATTCTTGAATTTTGCACAGAAATGGCAACCATTTTCTGTGAAAGGCGAATGAGTAGCCGCACAGTATCATTCAGCTGTGTACATACATACGCAAAATCGACAGGTTGAAGTTGTTCACCAAAATGAGTGACAAAAGCATGCACTTGTAATTGTTGTGCGCGCTGCAAATGTTTTTTTTTTTATTGTGACATCAGAGCCGTGCAATGGGAAAAAAACTTTGTAGAGTTAATCATGATTTTAACACGGGAGTCAATGGAAATTGGTGACATCAGCCACGAATTATTCATTTTTGCTCAAACAAAATTGCACAGCTGACAGCCACAGCATACGATGGTACTTTTAAAGGGATGGTATAGTTTTGGTTGAGACCTAATTTCAGGTTTCTAACATTTTTTGGTGAGATAATGAAAAACCTCTTATGAAATATGAAAGAGCATGTAATTCTTTGAGGAATTCAACGTTTATTTGATGAAAATTTGTTTTGAAATGGCTGAGATATTCAACAAGAGCAATTCTAATGAAGTGTGGGACCCACACTTTATTATGATTGCTTTGTTTTTCTTTGTTTTTGGATGTATCAGTCATTCCAATCCCGATTTTCATCAAATAAACTTTGAATTCCTCTTAAAATGGAATGTTCTGTACTATATTATAAGTGTTTTCTTGGTATCTCGCAAAAAGTTAAAAACCCAATTCTCATCTCCACCAATACTGTACCATCCCTTTAACTGAAAGTCACGTGATGGGCAATGATCGACCAATCAGATAGCTATGTTCTTTTTAGGTGTTGTATAATATGAGATAGTTCCTCGGTTTTTCAGAAACTACCACATAATGTATTTCTTTACCTCTAACTGAAAGGTGTGTTCAGATACTACTATTTCCATGGCTGAATGGCTGTGCAAAGTACAAACACGACAATGCTAAACAAACAAATTTTCCCATAGCTCGGAGGCAAGATATAAGTATAAAGTTGGCTGCAAGTTTTGAGAGCCAATACCTCTTTCGATTCTTCCACCTTTGTAACTTAAAATATACATTACAAAAGCAGCATTACAGCTGCCACTAAACTTCCACTATAATGATAAAAAAAATGTTATAACTTGATTTTTTTCCAAAAAAAGTGTGTCTTGGCATTAGGTAGCAATTCTTTACAAATCAGCTGATAAGGCAAAATAATGAGTAGAAATCGATATAGCTTTAAGAAAATAAAATATCATTAAATGTCAGCTACAGAGTGTAGAACATAACATACTAATAAGGTAGACAAGCACATCAAGCTACAGGTTGACCCAACATCACCATTCACTGTGGCCCCATCAACGTGGTTATAATGCTGATGTATTTATTGCAAAATATCTGAGTTGTACCCGCCAAAAGATCCCTTTGACAAGTCTCTATTAATGGCTGCTATGATGCATGACAGATGGCACATAATACTTTTGGCATTATTCACATTTCCATGCATTGCCTCTGGCTGTATCCCACACACAGCATGCTTGATTGTGCCTGCATTTTTTTCATTCTCTCTCTCTCTCTCTCTCTCTCCCTATTACATGGTAATACCATTCAATTTATCTAAGTCTAAGTTTATTCTTCTCTGAGTTTCTTCTCTCTTTCTCTCTCTCTCAGCTGTAATATCAAGACTTCATGCAATTTCATTTCCCTGTCCCAAGTTTCATAATATGGCAAGAATCTGTTTCTTGTTCTGGACAAGAATACGTAAACCAGAATTACTTCAGAATTTCCAAAGCATTCTTCCTAATATAATAATCCAGAGATCATAAAACCTATCGACAATTCAAGGTTTATGTGATTTTCTGTTTCAATGTCTATGAAGCAATGGCTGCAAGAATTTCTGAACAGCATGCTACAAACTGTTACAAGCATTACATGCTTTTCAAACAACACCAACATCCATTTCCATTTCAAAATCCTATGACTCAGAAGTGAAAATTGCAGGTTCTATTTAGTGGATTCACAACTCAGCATGACACCCCTTGCAGCAGGACAAATTTGACCCTATTACACAGCATGGAGTCATCTCAATTTCTTGTTCACAATTTTGGTAGAATGGCTTAACTGGATGAGAATTGTGTCCAGTCAATCCTGTTACATGACACTATAGTTTGGCACTGTGGAATTTCTACAACACTCCCATTCTTTCTCCAGTCAAAGATAAAGTGCAAAAACAGGTATGTGCTGGTGAGATGGCAGTTGGAATGATCTTAACATGTTTTCAATGACCCTTTCTGAAAGTCAAATGAAAGCTTTCTTTTCAGTTTTGACAAAAAAAAAAAAAAACAAAACAAAAAACTATAAAAATCACATCATAGTTATTATGCACAACTGGTATGTACTAAAAAGAGTCTTCATTGTATGACACAATCCCTGTAAAATCAAATTGACATTGGTAAGATTTGGCACTCATTGCTGTGTAAGTGTGCACAGAGTTGTGAATCCACCAAATGACATGGTGGGTGTTCATATTGGTGGTAAGGAATGCCACTAGAGGGATATCAGACTGTGTTGGGTGGTGGGTGTGTTGCCAGGAATCTGAATGTTGGCCATGAACTGGTGCTTCTGCAGATGCTTTTGCAAGGCACTGTTCACAATAAAGCTCTTTCCACAGATGGGGCACTCATGGGGCCTGAATTCAGTGTGGACACGCTCATGCATATTTCTGGCACTGCACTGAGAAAAGCGCTTGTTGCAAAAGCGGCAGGGGTAGGGCTGCTCACCTACATGGGTGCGAACATGGATCTGCAGGTAGCGACTCTGAGTGAACGTCCTGCCACAAATGTTGCATATGAAGGGGCGAATGCCATGCACTTTCTCGTGATGCTCAACCGATGCAGCATCGGTGAACTGCAAACCACAGTAGCGGCAGTTGAATGTCTGTGCTACTGACTGGTTCCCCTGCTGTTGGCTCTGTGCACTGAATGGGGGAATGGTCTGTTGAAGTGGAACATGTGTTGGGCTTGGTGGAGGGAGTTGGTTTATTGGAGACAAAGGACTCATTTTATAGTCACCATTCCTGACATGAATTCGTTCATGCACATTGCGGGAGCTGCCTTGTGTGAAACGCTTGGTGCAGTAGCGGCATTGATACGGCTTCTCACCTGTGTGAGTTCGCTCATGAATTTGGAGGTAGCGGCCTTTGCTGAATGCCTTGCCACAAAAACCACAAATGTGATCTCGGGGGCGCATATGGGACTGCTCATGGCTAATAAGGAGTGCTACATCAGTGAAAGTTTTATTGCAGAAGCGACAAGTCTGTATTGCTGGCTGCATTGGAAGATTGGGCATGGCAACATTTTCATTTGTTTTCCGTACAGCTTCCTGTTGCTCGGTGACACTTTGTTCTGCCTGCTTGGCTGCCTTGATACGCTCGTGAATTCGCTCATGAGCATTTCTGGAGCTTGTTTGGCTGAATGTTTTGCCACAATACTTACAGGAGTAAGGTTTCTCACCTGTATGGATACGGACATGGATCTCAAGGTAGCTTCTGTGTGTGAAGCGCTTGCTGCATATGTTGCATGAAAAAGGGCGCAATACATGAGTCTTTTGATGTTTGTGTAACTCAGATGAGGAAGCAAAGAGCAGTGGGCACTGCTTACAGGGGAAAATCTGGCGCTGTAACGGCTGAGCAGTCTGTACAGGTTGTGGCATAGGGGGAGGAGTACCGTTGAGCATGGTCACACCATAACACTCATGACCCAGGAGATCTCGGCTTCTCTTAAAGCTCAAGCCACACTTGTGACAGTTGTACATGCCCCAATTCCCATGCTTCTGCTCATGCACATTTCTGGATGTCATTTGATTGAATCGCTTGCCACACATTCGGCATGCATAAGGCCGCTCCCCTGTGTGAAGGCGCTCATGAACACGAAGGTATGCTTTCTGATTGAAGCCCCGGTTGCACACTCCACAAACATACGGTTTCAGAGTGCTGTGGGTGAGCTCGTGTTGTGTGAGCTGACTGGCAAAGAGGAAACACTTGCCACAAAAGCGGCACTGGAAAGGTTTGGCATCCATGTGAATGCGTTTGTGGGTGCGAAGGTGGCTGCCGTCACGGAAACGCATCCCACATGAAGGCACGTCACACACAAACGGCCTCATCTTGGTGTGGGTCCTCTCATGTGTATTGCGTGCGCTGCCCTGTGCAAACGCTTTGTCACAAAACCGACAATGATAGGGTTTCTCCCCTGTATGGATTCGCATGTGGGTTCGGAGGTATTCCTTCTGACCAAAACGTTTGGCACACACACTGCATTGGAAGGGTTTGTGTTTGTCCTCTGAAGCCTGGCTGTTTCCATTCTCTTCCACCCTCCCCCCTTGGATGCATGCATGTGCATCAAGGTCTTCTCTGGTGGGGAATAGATCACCACACATGTCACACCTGTGACCATCTACCACACTGTGAGTTATCATATGGGCATTGTATACGAGCTCTAAGGCAAACTGTTGCCCACACACTCCACACTCATACTCCTTCCCTTCATTCTCCCCTTGTCTATCCTCCCCAGGATTCCTACCATCACCTACGTCATCTCGCCTTAATTCTTGTGACCCTGTCAAACCCAGGTCTAGCATTGGTTCACCACTACCCAAGATGTAGCCCTCACCCTGTGATAGCCTATGACATTGGGTATCAAAGACATTGGAACCTTGACTCTCATTTGTATGACTGGATGATCTTTGCTCAAAGCTTGGATACTGACTATGGCTTTCTCCATTTTCTGTGGTAGAACTCTCTGTCTGTGTAGGCTCTGGTGTGGACCTCTGACAACTCTCAGCCACCATAGCAGCTATGCTCTCTCTGTCGATACTCTTTACAGCTTGGTGAACAGCCGAGGAGGACTTGATAACCTTGTTATGGGAATATCGCAGATGGCGGGCTAAGTAGATGGCAATGGTGTACATTCTTCCACAGAACTCACACTTGTAGGTGTTGGACTCTAATAACAGGCAAAGGAATGGGGATATAAAAAGAACAAATTAAACAGTTCACCTCCACCCCACGTATACCATCAACTAAGTTCCCATCTTATCCCATCACGAAACATACCTACTTCACACTACTGAGAACACAACTCCTGTTTGCGCTTTGTTTGTGCATCTGATATTACCACTGTACTTTAATTACATACAGTGGTAAGGAGTATATGGGACATATCTACATTGCTTCATCTTCACATCCTACAAATGAGAATCATGTTTTTCACTGCATTGGCAAGTAGTATATAGTAATCAATACACTCTTGTCAAGACTGAATTGTACTTTTACAGTGTGTTCAGTGTTTCCTCCTCATGTTGTCTATTCCAATAAGTCCAATGTCAGGCTTAATAAGGTGTAACTTCAAATGCAATCACTACAGTAGACAAAGCACTTCCTTATTGTTCTTAACTTGAAACCAAGATTATGGGTTGTATCTGTTGCATATTAAAGGTGAACACAAAATCTGCATTATCCCCACAGAATACCTCTACCTTTTAAAGCAGTGCATTGTGCATTGCTATAGTGCACTGCTACAGAATGTGGATACTTCTGGCCACTGTGTGGGGGTTGTAGAACAATTCAATCATTTAGGGACCAGCATTCCAATTGTACATTAACATGTGTCTGCTATTATCATAATGCTCATCATCCCCATAATCATATCTAAACTGATACCATAACTATGAGATGTTGTTCATCTGGTACTGATTTATTTTGAATGCAGTCAACTGATGACTAAATCTAATTTTGAGTAAAAACAAAAAAATTTCTGAAGTGTATCCAAACCCCCCCGCATCAGGCATCATCTGAAAAAATGAATGATAATAATAAGCAGAATACTCACTGGAATCAAACATGAGGCTGGTAAGCTCAGATATGACATCAAGCTTCTTTGCAAACTCTTCGCCATAGTAGACCAGGAGTTCAGTTCCTGGCTCAATGGCCTTGCAGGAGTGGTAGTAGATCTGGCCAAGGTATTGGAAGGCCACAAGATTCTGCTCAGATTCACTGCGGGCGCAGTTGACATAGCGCAGCCAGTTGCCCTTGCATTCATCCTTGCCATCGATGCAGTGTAACACTCTGCCCTGCACACATATCTAGTAAATAGTAGGATAGGCTCCATCTTAGTTCTGGCTGTGACAAGCTTCATATGATATTCTAGACAGCATGACACATGCAGCAAGGTTATCTACAAATTATTCTATTCACTGCCTTCATTTCGACACCAGCTGATGTAAGGTGAGACAAAATACAGTCAACCTCATGTAAAAATGTAAGTCGACATAATCGGGACTGAGCAAAACACGTCGACTTATGCGAATGTCGACCTACGCGTAAGTCGACATTTTGTCGACTTATAAATGAAAATTAATTTCCCCTGTACAGAGTAAGATTTGGATCACGATGCGGATCGCTACCCATATCTTACTCCTTTTGCCGCCAAAACATGCCTACTGACATGAGCAACAATAATGTTTTAGTTCATGCATAAATCTTGCGCGGGTTAGTAATGACAACGCACAATTCCCAAATCTCTAGAGAGATTTTGAGAGAGCGGGATCGGAAACCTAGGCCCGTTTCTAGACACTTAACGTTTTAAACTTGATTTGAAATATCAAAGGCAAATTCCCCAAAATTGCATTAAACTTTGCGATTTAAATTCAAGTGCGTTGCTGGGAAGATATGCATGTGATTTCGCATGATTCTGTCGAGATTATTTTTCAGTGCTGACTGAGTTGAAATATGTGTGATTTTCCTTCCCTAAGTCGCCATATTTGTTTTTCTTGAATTTGTATTGCCATAATCTGAAAATGAATTGTTCTCGCGCTCCGATTCGCAACATTACCGCGGGATCTGTACGGCGCGGGCCTGTCTGAAATAAAAAGAAGAAGAAAAGTTTGTTCATCCGAAAACGACATCTTTCAGACTACTATAACCTTCGTAAAAACAACCTCTTACCATTGTCGGACTAATTTAACTTTGGACTGAGATTTAAAACTTCGGCATAGCGAACTTTAACAATAATTCGTTATCATTTTTTACATTGACATTTTGTGAAGCAGCATGCGTTTCAGTAGTTTGAAACGTGTAAATGTTGCGATGTCTTTCCCCTGCAAGTGCAGACTAAGTTCGGTCACGGCGAAAGTTCCGTTACGAAATAAAAAATAATGCGAGCCTTTTCAACAATAACGCACTTCCCTACATTTTTATGCGTTTAAACGCAGTTTCTAGTTTCGGACAAGAACCGCAAGTCTTTTCTGCAACGCTCTTGCGTTTTAAAAACAGCGTTGCTTGTGATTTGACGGACTTGCATTTGATTTTTAGAGTTGCGTTTAAACGCAATTGAGTTTAAATTTCATACAATTTTCTACTTTTGTGTTATTATCAAACGCAAGTCTTTTCAGCGTTCCGTGTGATTTGATAGACATGTATTTGATTTTCAGAATTGCATTTAATTTTTAATTTTGCTTACGATAAGTCTTTTAAACAATAACACACTTCCGTAGATGTTTAGAGATGCGTTTAAACGCAATTTCTTATTGTTTCGTACAAAAACCACAAGTCTTCTCTGCAACGCTCTTTCGTTTCAATACAGCATTACGTGTGATATGATGGACTTGCATTTGATTTTTAGAGTTGCGTTTAAACGCAATTGAGTTTAAGTTTTCTACAATTTTCTAGTTTCGTGTGATTATCAAATGCAAGTCTTTTCAGCGTGCCATGTGATTTGATGGACTTGCATTTGATTTTCAGAGTTGCGTTAAATTTTTGATTTTGCTTACAAAATGAAAAAAAAGTAATGCAAGTCTTTTCAACAATAACGCACTTCCGTAGATGTATAGAGATTTATTTAAACGCAGTTTCTAGTTTTGTACAAAAACCGCAAGTCTTCAATGCAACGCTCTTGCGTTTAAATACAATGTACATCGTTGCGTGTGATTTGATGGACTTGCATTTGATTTTTAGAGTTGCGTTAAACGCAACTGAGTTTCAGGTTCGTAACAATTATTTTCTAGTTTCATATGATTATCAAACGCAAGTCTTTTCAGCACCGCACTTGCGTTTAACTGCAAAAGTTGCGCGTGATTTGATACACCTGTATTTGATTTTTTGAGTTGCATTATTAGTTGCATTGTAATAAATCTTTTTAGAAAGGGCCCTGGTTTTAATACCGCTTCGGAATAATCAACGTTAGAATATTCGGATTTACAAAAACACCTATTTCATGTTCGGATAATGAATACCTACTGGGACATATAAGTGTACAAAATTTGTGCGTTTTGAGAAAAACGAGAGGGAGAAAAGGGGTAAAGTGAACTGTCTTGGGTACTACATGTAATGCTCCAGTGTAAATGAGTGTATGTCCTTTCTATATTCTGACATACAAGACAACGGACAAATGGCGCGAACGCTACCGCGCCGTACACTAGCAAATTACCGAGTAGAAACGCAGCGAATCGGAGCGGGAAAACAATTCTTTTTCGGAGAATGGCGATAAGATTTTGAGCGAAAAATTATGTCGACTTAGACGAGGGAATTAACACGTATTTCAGCTCAGTTGGCACTGAAAAATCAGGTTGACTTACGCGAGTTGTCGACTTATAAATGTCCACTAAGACGAGGAAATTTTCAAGGAATAACAAAGGCAAAAATCGGGACTTTTTTATAGTGTCGACTTAAGCGAGTTGTCGACTTACTAGTATGCGATGTCAAGTTAGGCGAGGTCTACTGTATTCCACTATAGATGAGCAATATCTACACACCAATCAACACCCCAATCTGGGTAGGTTCAAAGCTCCAAACAAGACTAAGTTCAAAACAGATGACCCTCAGTATGACTCAAATCAGGCAAAGGCAAGATCATCAGTATCTAAACCAATATCAACACAGGCATTCTTTTTTAATCCAATTGCAGAAAATTCAACTTAATTCCTTTACTCTTAATGTCATGGACATTGCAGGAATGTTAGATTCATGACAAAGCTTCGTCACAACTCAGTTCAAAACAGTTATGCACCTCTGCAAAAAAGTCTCCTACCACGTTCTACAATATGCACATACTATTACCACCGATAGATTTAATCACTTTGAAGCCTGCACACATTATACTGGGCATGTGAAATCAAAGAAGTGTTCGATACATTTGGGCAATTCCACGGTAACTAGGACACAGGTGCCAAAAATTCAAAATGATATTTGTTTCAAACACCATACATTTTCAGACAGTACTTGAGTTGAAGTTTTAAGAATCATTATGTTTTTCAATAAAAGCGGCCATTTTGATTTTCAAAATGGCTGCCAAAATATGCCTATAACTCAATGGTGAAAAGAGTGTATTGTCGCATAACTTACTCTCTCTATATCCACTTTATTAGTACTCTAAACAACAATCTTTCATATGTATACAGTTACCAGAGAAGTCTTTTACCACACGATAGAAAAAAAAAGCTGGTAGCTTTAAAGAATTTGATAAAAACTGTTAATTACTTTGGTAATGATGGATGTAACGTCAGTTACCAAAAACAAGGAATTTTTAAGTTTATTCATCAAAGGAAGTGAGCTGTATGATGTAACTTGGGATTTCTAATGTATGCCCATATGCCTTTATTTTGATACCAGAAATAAGGATACTTGGCATACTGGAGAGTCAAAATGAGCACTACAAAATGTGTAACGTCAGTTACCGAAACGTCATACACGAGTATGTAACGTCAGTTACCATGACAGTAATTACAACTGAGGCAAATTTTTTGACTTTTGGCCATCTCAATACATCTGGGAAGTCAACTTACAACAAAGAGCAGCAATCCCTTTCATAGGAAATGATGTCAGTACCATGGTATGTCCATGGATATTTTTTTTAATTTAATTTTATTTCTAAATTCATTTATTCATTCATTTACCACGATTATCTTTTTTTTTTGGGGGGGGGGGGGGGCGGCTTGAGCTTTCGATTTTTGATTCAGCACAAGTTGAAGGTTAAATCATCTGGAAGTTTAGTTTGCCACATGCAGTATATGCACTCAAATTAGTACATTCCCAGTCCTACGGGATGATAAAGCTACCAAAGTTTGTAGGCCTAATCAGTGACATGATTGCATGTTAAAGGTCCAGTTTACCTTTGGGAGCAGCGATTTCAAAAATGTTCAAGATATCACATTTGATGCATATGTGTAGGTCTGTTGTATCACAAAACATCCTACCATATTAAATTTTTGCAATAAAGCCTAAAATTGAGGAGATATCATCATTTTTCTCAATAAACCGTAACTGTATATGGTTTAGTCTGGAAGCATTCTTATTATAACTATTGTTCACATTTTGTGTATTTAACAATACTTAACATCGATTGTACGGATTCAAATTTTTACAGTGGTTGTTTCTATCCCTAACTCACATTTTAGAACTATTTTAAAGCACTAATGTTGGGTTTTTGTTTCATCTGCAAATGGTAAATTATGCCTTTAACCACATTTTCTATGAAAACAAAAAACAAACTTCTGCACAGCTGTATACCAACAGTTTAACAATCTTCACCAATGTTTGCTTTTGATGGCATTTTTTTTTTTTTTCAGGAAGCTTAGTCAAGTTTCTACCTCAAGGCAAATGCACAAACAGATATTTCTTCTCTTGCACTTAAATGTGTGATGTAGTTAACATGGCTCATCTTCTATTTTGGTACGTAAGGCATGTACTCATTATTGTTTGAAACTTAACACTGATGTTGCTCAAAGTGAGAGAGGATTCTATAGGGTTTTTTTAAAAAATTGTTCATACAGTGTGTATTTGTTGATTACTTTATTCTATTCATGCAGGGACATTTTGTAATACAACACATGATAATTATGAACAGGAAGAGTTTTTTATATTGATTTTAGTATTCTTTCGTTACAAAGTCCGATTTCTTGGTATCTCGAATGTTGTATTTGCAAGCCGTGATTTAATCGGTGAAAAGGAAAAGAAAAACAGTTAAATTACTTCAAGCTAGGAATAAAATAATGCTCTTTTGACCAAAAAAGCATTTATTTTTCTTCTTCACAGAGAAATATTAAAAGTGCGACACTTTTCATTTAAATCAATTGATGATAGAGATCATCAGGAGTAAAATAAAGAAAAGAAGGAGAAATACATTACAATAGATTTCATACATATTTATGCATATTCATGAGTTGATACATGTTTTTTCCCCATGACCTGGAAGATATTTTGATATTTTTTTCAAGCACAAAAATATCCATGTTTTGTGTAGTACTGCAAGGTATTATGGGTGGAGCACTCTATGTACATTGTAGATAAAAACTTTCCTGTTCATTAAAAAACAAACAAACAAACAAACAAAAAAGCCCTTAGTCATGTCAATATATTTATACTTGGAACTGCTTAATCTATTACTGGCTCTGTGTAATCATAAATGTTGAATAAAAATTAAATCTTCAGACAAATGTCAAGAAATATCCTCTTGTGCATTTACATTATTTTTGCCCAACTGTGCTATGGCATGGGGGGGGGGGGTGCCCCCTAAGGGCCCACCCAATATTATTTGTGTCTTTAGATTTTGTTTTAATTTGTTGCTGTAGTTGCCTGGGATTGT
This sequence comes from Diadema setosum, assembly GCA_033980235.1. Classification (NCBI taxonomy): domain Eukaryota; kingdom Metazoa; phylum Echinodermata; class Echinoidea; order Diadematoida; family Diadematidae; genus Diadema; species Diadema setosum. The sequence continues at coordinate 14,308,356 of CM067070.1, read as the reverse complement.
CACTGGTACATTGCAGCAGTATAATAACCTGTTAAATAAATTAGTTCTATGTAAACCCCACGGCAAGGTATGTGTAACGTCAGTTACGTAACGTCAGTTACTGACATGTTTACCTTTAAGTTTTCATAGAACACAAAGAAAATGGACTACTGTTTCATTTCATTGTGTATTTATGACTGATGAACCAAGGTATGACTCCATATCAACCAAATCATTCTGAATGGTCAGAATTATGAAATATCACATAGCTATTCCCAATCAAGATTTTGCATGTGTAAACCCTATGGCAAATGTAAGCGTAACGTCAGTTACCGTCATGCCTTCACTGAAATTGGCATGGTGGTAAAAGGAGACAATTAAAGTGCACATTATTTTGCACACCTGTTCCTAAGAACCTAGGTGTATTGCCATATTAAACACATAAAGGCTCGAAGTCAGGGACATGAGATATTTCCATTTACACCTACACCATAATTTCCCATGTCCTTTTTCCGTAACGTCAGTTACCGACACATTTTCACTTGCTATGTGATAAGAAATGCAGTTTGAGAGAAAAACTTTCCACCTATTTCTTCATTTTCATGAACTTATTCATCAATGCTAATTGCAAGCCCAAGGTGCTTTCATTCACAAAACTACAAGGTAAACAATTTCATGAAAATCCTTATGTGTAACGTCAGTTACCGTGGAATTGCCCATTTGTATTAGCAGTTAGCACATTAGGATTCCATGTCTCTTGTAGAGAAAAAAAAATATCATGGTAATGAGATAGAGAAGCTTCTATGTATTGTCAGTTTGAAAACATTTTTCAGTGCAACATCATATAGTCAGTCACTCCAAAATGCACTGAAAACTTCTGGTGATTTGCTCACACACTTACCTCCCAGGCATAGCCACTCCTGTAGCCAGCATCATTTCCAACAATTTCACCAGCATATGGTCCAAATCGCACACCTTTAGGGATGAACTTCTCTGCCCACACCCCTTCTCCAACCCCCTCTATGCTAGAGGTGGCAATAGAGAGAAAATCAGGCAGGGTGAGGCGTGCCCTATTGTCACATTCTGCTGGTACTCGTTTGTCCTCTATGATGGTGAAAGGGTGCAGAGGGCACTCCCCCTCATAACGCTCTTTACATTCCTCACAATCTGCAGTGAAATGACAACAAAAAGACGCTCCAAATCATAATGCTTTGTTGCTTTTTCATCATGTTTTGCATTGTAATAATTCACAACATTTATATAGCGGATTATCACATGAAATGTCTCTAAACGCTACAAAAAAAAAGAATAGAAAAGGAAGAAGAAGGTACAGTTTCAGAGATGGTCAGACATGAGTCATAGTCATAGAACTACTCAATAAACAATAAGTTTTTAACATGGATTTAAATTTGTCTACCGAGTCTGTTCGTTTCAAGCATTTAGGTAAACTGTTCCAGAGTTGTGGCAATGCTGACTGAAAAGATTGTGAACCATAAGATTGTGTATTGACAGGAGGAGGTATTAAAAGTGATTTGTTGTTTGACTGCAAGTTCCGGGAGGGTTATTTCTTGTCACAACAATGTAAATGTAAATTTGACCATGAAAACATCATCACAACCTGCAATCAATGTCATACATGTCATATGCAAAAAGACAGCAGACCTTGCCTGATCATTAGCCAAGCTGACACAATGTGATATATAACCTGACTTAGTTTCTGTCTCAAGGAGCGTGATTGTGTGAACAAGCTCATCACTGTACTGAAAAACAAATAGAGCATGTTAGGACAAGACTCCGAAAGTTGGGCTAAAGTGCATGTGTCCACATAAGATGACATGTCGAACTAGTATCGGAAGCAAGTCAGACCATACAATCCACAGTCAAATAGATCATAAATACATAGCCATTGAATTTAAACTTTCAACATATAAACAAACTGAAAAGAATTTGTAGTGCTGGGGACCAATAGGTAGCACTTGACATGAATAGACTGAAACTTACAGATGTACCGGTCATCAGGCATGCTGGACTGGATGTATGTTCGTCGTCTTGCCAGCTGCTGCTGATTATATGTCACATGATCTGATATCACAGAAAGTTAAAATGAGCTTACATCACTACAAGCCAATCTGCTTAAAGGGATGGTATAGTATTGGTTGGGATGAGGATTGAGCTTTTAACGTTTGGCAAGATACTGAGAAACCACTCATGAAATGTTACAGAGCATATCATTCTAACAGGAATTCAAAGTTTATTGATGAAAATCGGTTTTGAAATGGCTGAGATTTCCAAAAACAGAGTAAAACAAAGCAATCATGTTAAAAGGTGGGTGCCATCTTTTATTAGTATTGCTTGTTTTGGATATCTCAGCCATTTCAAAACCAATTTTTTATCAAATAAACATTGAACTCTTTTTGGAATTACACACTCTTCCATAAGAGGTTTTTTTAATTATCTAATCATAAAAAGTCAGAAACCTGAAGTCAGGTCTCAACCAAAACTATACCATCCCTTTAAGAGCTATTAACAATAACATGCCTAATCCAGGCAAAATATATTGAGTGTTACACCAGCAATGGAAGATGAAGCCCTTACTTTGCAATAGCCTTGCAAAGTGTACAACTGTACATCCAATACTTGACAACTCATATAAAAAGAGAGAAAACACACTATAGGTCTTGCATTCAATGTCACATGAAATCACATTAGATCAGGAAGAGGCTGGACCCATCTCATACTTTGCGACTCGTTGACACATCCCTCACAGTAAAACTAGCCAAGACTTGCTAAAATAAGGCATGTGAATGACTTTCATTATCCCATCTAAAAGCTAAAGAAGATTGTTACTACAGACTAGATCTGATACTTTGTGCATATCGGTGGATAAATGCCAATTTGTTTTGTGAGTAAACATGTCACTGATGAAGATATTACATTTCACAAGATAAAATCTAATGATAAATCATTACAGGTTATGCACAGAAACACAGACTTACATTCATATCTCAAAGAAAAAACTGCAAACTTACCACGCAAAGGAAAACTGTTCTGATTTTGCCATTGCTATGCACAAGTACAATAGGCCTAGCGGTATGTCATATGCATACATAGCAATAGCCTAACCAGATACAAGCACATTTAACAGGTAAAAGCTTAACATCAAGAAGTTACCATGTACATATGTACATGACTAATATTGTGAGCCTTGTGCAACTAGGGTTTTGTAACAGCAAATTTCACAAAAAGTTTAAAAAGCCAATTGTCTACTTACAGTCATTAGGTCTACACATCTCCTTGTTAAAATATCATTACTTTCACTGTCACTTTCAATGGCCCTCATGACTGAACCACCACAACATGATAATATGGAAGCAACTGCTAGGAACACAGAAAGAAGTCTGACCTTCAAAATTACAGGAATCTTTTTCCCGAGGACTGAAGCAAGCATCTGCTGCTGCTCCTCCTCCTACTGATGACGAGGCTGATGTTGCTGCTGTGGTTGTCGTATCTTCTCCCGTCGGAGTGTCCTGATCTCCAGAAGAAGATCCCTGTGAACCAGCCGCCTCACTCGGCGCTCGTTTATTCTTGGGCTGAAGCTCTGCAATTTGCTGGTGGACATAGCGCAAGTGGATGGCTAGTTGGCCTGGCCCAGAAAACTCGTATTTGCATAGGTGGCACAGGTAGGAAGATTTGTCTGGCATAATGGAAAACCAATCACAGGTATTCAATTGGAATGTGTACACACTTCCCTTTGAATACAATTTTCTTACAAAATACTTGAGAAACAGACAGCTGCAGTCAAAGAACATTACTTGCAGATTACAGAAATTAGGTTCACACAACTATTCCAATCTTAAAGATTTGTGTAAGTTTTAAACTTTGATGACTAGGTAGTATGTAGTGTAGCACTGTGTGGATGCACATGAAGGTTTACTGATAGCAATCTTGAAGATTAGTTGATGAACCACAAGACATCAGGTCTACATGTAAGGCTTTACCCTCTATCCATGAGCTGCAGGGGGTCTCCACTCATAGTTTAGCCTCACATGGACACACTTATCAATAGAGTGGAAAGTTAGCATGACTGTCCAAGAACTCTATTCCCCCTTAGCTTCTGGGTCAAACTCCAGTGCATGTTGTACACTACCGTACCGTTGCACAGTATCTGCTTTACACTAGCACTGCGTGTTATGTGTTTCTTTCGCTTCTGAGGTTTAATCATCATGAGGTACTATTGCTCGAAAGTTTAATATGATGTAGTAAAGATTAGGTGACCTGTGGAAGCGTTTCGTAATTTAAATGTACAAGCTAATCATTGGCGTTTAAAACTTGTAAAGATTAGAAATGTTATGTGTGCCTAACTAATATGGCATGACGCGAGTGAGGCAATCTAGATCACAAAAAGTGAACTAGATATATCGCTACGGCGACTGATATGCCTCCGCCATCATGCATGGTTCTCCTAATAGGTCTATAGTACAATGTCTTGACAATGTGTGATGACAGTTTCACACAATTGGCAAAATATTAAAATGACAGGTTTGCCACAAATGTGCTGAATGTTCACTTTCCTAGAACTAGGTTCAATTGGATGAATTATTCAAATGTCAGAGTGCAGGTATTTGGGGAACTAATGTCTACTTGACTTTTGACCCTTTTATAAGTTTATGCTTTGAGTAATTTCAAGGTATTGAGAAAAAGTATAATTTCAGTATCAAATGGGAAAATAGCATTATCTAAACCTGGTCTTTGACCGTTGACCTCACAGTTCCACAGAGAATCACTGTTAGGTAGAACATGCATAAATATGTAAGTTTCATGATGATACCTTGAGTTACTTTCGAGATATGGAGGAAAAAGTGCAATTTAGTACTTTCACTTGACCTTTGACCTTTTGGCAAGAAACTTCCCCAAAAATATATATTGGGTAATACATGCCATACATCCAGTTAAAAAAAAAAAAAACCTTCAGGCATATTGCATTTTAAGGAAAGTAGTGATATTTTGAGGAGTTGACCTTGACCTTTGACCCCCCTGACCTTTGACCCATGACCCCCAACTTCCCTAGATAATCACTGCCCATCGGTACAAGCATATATACTAAGTTCTATGAAGATACCTTGAACCATCTGCGAGATATGGAGAAATATGTGGAATTTCAATTTTTTTTCACAAAATAACCTGTGACCTTTGACCTTTGACCCTGTGACCCTAAAATCCACACAAAGTATTATCCCCCAAGGATATACCCTCATACCAAGTTTGATGTAAAACCACCACACGGTTCTTGAGATATCGACAAAAACAAAACGGGACGGACGGACGTACGGACGGACGTACGGACGGACGTACGGACGTACGGACGTACGGACGGACGGACGGACGGACGGACGGACGGACGACCCGAAAACATAATGCCTCCGGCCACTTCGTTGCGGAGGCATAAAAATTCAAATTCAATTTATGACTGATAATAATGCTGCTGCATACATAGCTTTTGTGATTACTGTTTCATCACTGCAGTGTCACCAGTAGAAGTATAAGAAGCAGTATACTACAAGCTGCTATTACATACCGTGATATTTAACATAACATTGATGAAAAACTAACATAGCAATACAACACTTCCTATTTTTAGGGAGGTAACAATGTTTGGTCCCATCTAACCCTAATATGTTAACCTATGGAAATTTGATGTTTCTTTTATTGCCAGATGAATTTTTTGGCCAAAAAACAAAGAAAAGGAAAAAAGAATTTGTGCGGTCAAAAACAAGGAAAAACTGTGGCAAAGAATTCTACAACAGGCAAAACCAGCCTACTATTGTTGTATAAAATGAGAAAAGTGATGCATTGTCCATGAACATAAGGATGTCATCAATGCATGTCAGTCCTGGACTTGTGCAAACGATGCTATCAAAAGAGGGATACTAATTGTTTTTCTTCAAGACTTGTTCACTTAGAATTTGTGCCCCTGCAATATACTTAATTATCATCTATATAGGACGTTTTAGCGGCGCATTAAAAACCCGTATTGTAGTCCGCTCAATTTTTACCGTTCAATATCGGAGCATATTGAACGAATCGCATAGACCAACGTATTAATTCCCCCTAGGCTACCGTTGTTAATTGCCGTTCAAGATCACACGATATTCAATTCTGTCTCGTTTATTGCGCGAGCGCTTGCTGAATGCGCAAATGCTTGCTACTAGTGCGCGTCATTTTGTTACATTTTTCACACGCGTGCAAACATCTTGCTACTTGTTTGTTTCAATACGCAGTTTTAGGGGCTTCCCCTTTTCAGCGCTGGGATGGGACTGCCGAGTCAACTTCAAAGACGAGTAGAAGCCGGGTAATTTTGTGCAGTTCATGGTTGCTCTACTTGATTGTATAGATGATAATAATTATATTGGATGGCCTTGATTCATGGAATACCAGGGAATATTGCACTCGTTAGAGTCAATATTGCACTCATCTTCGATTCATGCAATATTGGCCCTTACTCGTGCAATATTCCCTGGTATCCCATTCATAGCCATCCAATATAATATAAATATCATGCTATCTTCGTAACCTCGTTTGCTGTTGTGTTGTTTTGTTTTGTTTTGTTTTTTATTCCCCCATAATCCTACAGCTTCAGAAATGGAACAGCAAAGCCTTGCTACTTGGTACTATGAAAAGAATGTTAGATGAAAACTCTCTTAAGGTACAGTGATTGCCAAGACTGCTGTGCACTTCTGAGAAATTATTGCATTCACAGGTCTGTGATGATTCTTTTTTGTTGTTGTTGTGACTGTTCAATTTACTACCTTGTTTTCTGTAATTATCATTACTTGTTCCTATACAGTGCTATGTTTTAATAAAGTGTTAATGAGATGATACATGATGTGCAGGCTATGTGAAAATTCATTAACATAAGTAATGAAAGGCAGGTCCCATCATACTCAATGTCATAATCAATGTCAAATCAAAAACATTTGACATCAAGCAATTAGACACAAGACAATAAACACTACATATGATTATCAGCTTTCTTTTAAATACAATGCTTGATCACAAATAAACAGTATCAGTGCTCAAGCTTGAGTATGACATGTATTTGCGGTCAGGACACTCTCTGTATCATATTAAAGATTTTCTGAGATATTGCATTAACTCTTTATGTGCCTTGGTGTAAACCTCCTATATGCCACATTATTCTGAGAGAGCAACACATTCATGCTTTAGGAAATCATTCTGTTTTTCAAATCTGTGTAACCTCTATTTTGTTACCCTGGATATGTAATGAGGAAAGATGTAGAGAAAATGTGAAGCATTACTTTGATATGAACTGAATGACTAATCTATGATTGTGTTTCTTTCATATGACCAACTGCTGCATTATTGTAGCGGCATGACTATTGCACAAAAAAACAATGGCAGAAACTTAAAATTTACTCGCAAATTTAGTAGCAAACACCACTTCATAGTAAATCATGACATAAAATGCAAGCTACGTGTGACAGAAATGGAATTGCGAGAAATGCTTTCATTGTATAGTGGCATTTGCCGATGAATCAATCGGTTTGTGCATTTGAGCAGAATATGCGAAGCTGGCACACTGTCGACTGAGTCAGGCGTGTGAACGTGGCACATAAAGAGTTAATAGAGTAGTCGTTCAACGGGTAATCAATGCCTTATATCAGAAATGGAAAATCACCTTCCTGTCTTCTGCTTCTAAGCAAAACATAAGCTGCATAGTTTTTAACAAACTACATCCTAGTAATACCACATGCATTTGTTTGGGTCTAGGGCAATTACCCCCTGGGCAATTACTCCGGACCCTTCCCCTGTCCCTAATCCTAATCCTAATCCTGAAACTAGTCCTAACCATAACCCAAACTCCTAACACTAAACCTAACCCTAACCCTAATCTTAACTCTAACCTTACCACTAACCAGTATTTAGCCGGGGGGTAATTGCCCTCTGGGGGTAATTGCCCGGATACGATTTGTTTATCTATCATATCATACACAAATGTGGTGCTCCTGTGAACTACAAAAAATGTGATCACACAAGGTAGTGACACATTCGCAAAATCATAACTGTCTTTACCATGAATTCAAGGATTCCATAATGAAATATCATGTCCAAAGGTAACAATGAAACCAAAACATTTCACTTTCTGTCATGAAAGATGATTCTAAACTCGTGACTGTGACCATATGGAAGAAAAAGTGTACTTAGTGATTTTGTAAGTAAAATGCACTTTCATCATCACTTCGTTTCACTTCATCCTAATCTCTCCATTTCTGTCATTATTTCTAGAAATAGTAGCAGTAGTAGTAGTAATGACATGAGTATTAGTTGTTATGCATGTTATCACTATCAAAAATATTACTCTAATTACTACTTAGAACAGCTACTTTTCTTCTATTAATGTTCATCAGTGATATCCTACAGAGAAATACTAAAATATCTACAGTACTAATAACAAAATAGAACAGAAATATGGATACAAAACAAGGTTGATTTTGCATAATTCGAGAATAAATCATTTCTTAAAATCTATCATTTGCAACATATGACAGCAAATATTACATACAGTTCTGGAAACTAACATCAAAACATGCACACACACAAACACACTCAAACACAACATATTCTGAAGGAAGGTGCAGAAAAACTGACACTACATTCATGTCTGTCCCCTAGCTCATTATTTCAAATCATCTGTCAACTACCACCACCAACAATCTTCTTTCATTCCGATATCCTTCCAAGATCCCAGAGTGCGGGTGTTTACTCACCTGGAGATGATTTTTCGTCAGGGTTCATGTCGTCAGATAAGGGCTCAACATCTTCTGATAATCGGCGTGGTGATTTCTGTTTTCGACGACCAGACATTTCCATTGCATGGCACTCATGGATTACAACCTGAAGGGTGGTAAAAGAGCAGCAAAAACAACAAGATGATACTCGACTCGCATTTCACTCGAGAGCAATATCAAATTGTGACTTTTGGGAAATAGAAGCCATGTGCTAAACTCAAAGTAACAAAATGATCTTGGCACTTTCGAATCCACATGGAGACTATTACAAAGGCTCTATTATCAACTATGAGAATACAAACATACATAGTGCTTTACCTTGTATCAGTGACACAACAGTAGATATGAACACTAAATAATATAAATTGCTCCTTGTCGTAAAACATCAGAATTTACAGATAAAAATGACTCAGACAATAGATTGCAGAGGAATATCACATTAACTTGACTTGTATTCTCATTATCAAAACATTTAATTGCAAACAATTAACTCAACATAGACAATAGAATGAATATCACAATGTGAACATAAAAACTGCGCTTGTGAAGAGAGACAAGAACCACCCTTAATATAATACTTACAATCTCCTCAGAAAAACAACCATATTCTCAAAAAGCTACAATATCAACATTTCAAACATACCCTCATTTTGTTGGAAATGGAATGTACATGTACTAACCTTGAAAATTAATTTCCTGCTAGCACGGAAAAGTACCATTCTCTCATTCTATCCTCTCCTCTCTTTTTTCTCTCTCTTTTATAGCAGTCTGCTACAACCTACATTTTGTAGTACCATATTATTGGAGGGATGTTTATTCAAAATATACAGTCTATCAAAAATCCAGTGGATTCGATCCAATGCCTTCCCACCATTATTGCCCTAGATTCCTAGAGGGTCGCCACTTCAACATCCAATCACCTCTCGTGTTCAACAATTACGACAAGGGCTATGATTTCCCGTAGGCAATCAACCCGCAAACATATTTCTATGCACTTGCATGAATGCATTAACGTTCTAGGCATTAGTTCTATATCCCTATGTGGAATACATACCCTACTATTTTACACTAGATACAGTTCATTCAACCATGCTGGCAACCTTCTATTCAGGGACACAATAATACCCAACTACTGAAACTGCATTGTCAAGGGCCGTTAAGCAGAGGGTTTGAATAAAACAGGTGAAAATATTTCTTTGCAGGACAGAATGATGAAAAGACTCCCCAAATTTCGTACCATAAAGACAGACTCACAATGGATGGCCACACATGCGCACACACACACAAAGTAAATAGCTTATCTGTACTGAACAACGCAGGGAGATATTTTGGATATGACAAGCACCTATTAACGTTTATGTACATATTCCAGCTGCAATCAAGGAACTTGTAATTCCATGTGAGATTTACCCAGCTATAACTGCAATCCTCCCTGCTGCAATGCATAATGACTACCATATTGAGCATGATTGCATGAGAAGGCAATACGCCTCCTACCACCTTCAGTCTAACCCTTTCAATCTTGATGTAATACCTCCATGTTTGTTTGTTTGTTTGTTTGTTTGTTTTTTTTTTTTTTTGGGGGGGGGGGGGCTGGGGATGAGAGCATGGCGCCCATTTGAACAAGTTGAGATCCCATCCCCCAGGGATGTTACCTGCCAAGTTTACAATCTAGGCCACAATTTAGTGGGGGGGGGGGGGGGGGGGGGGGCTGGATCCACCATCAACAAATTTGAAACTACAGTCATCAATGTATCAACTTAAAGTATCAACTTAGCTCTATCACTTCCGGTACGAAATCCCCTATTTTAAATTGTTTTTATTTATTTATTTATTTATTTATTTATTATTATTATTTATTTATTTTTTTTTTTTGGGGGGGGGGGATGGTTCTCATCGGAACATCTTGAGATCCTATTGTCCAAGGGATGCTACCTGCCAAGTTTGGTGGAAATCAACAGGGGGTTTTTATGAAGTAGATAAAATGTAAAAAGTTTAGCATGAAGGATGACAGAGAACGGACACCAGACACCGGACGATAAGCAATCTCAATATCTCAATTGAGCTTTTGGCTCAAGTGAGCTAAAAACATCAGGAATGTAGCAAATCCAATCAGCTACAGATTTTCACTATCAACTACACTAAGTGCAACTTGCATAGCACTTCTCTGGGCTGACTTGTGGGAAAGAGACATGTCAAAGCCATGTGACGATCACGAGGTTAGACATGCTTTGGAGGAAACTACAAGTCAAAAGACATCTTGACAAACAAAAATAATTATTTCTACCCATGCTGTAAGTCAAATACTTCCAATGAATTATAAATTGTGGTAATAGTCAGCTTGCATGCATATAACCCGTGTGTTTCACACGACATTACAGACAACCCCATAGGTACTTATGTTGCATCAATGCCCACATTAGAGCAGGAAAAGTGACAATCACTCTTTTGATAATATATCACCCTTTCTTCACACATGCTGTGTAAACTTAATAAAACTTTTAATCTGTTATCAGTGATAAGTAAATATATTGTAATTTTCATGCTATCCAGGTGAGCATACATACAAATATGAAACTATTGTGGCAGGTCGTTGCTCATCTGTACTAGATAATACTCTGCACATGAGTAATCAGCTAACTATTCCTTAGCAGAAGGACAGCCAAATGCACTAAATACATTTGGTCACTTTATGAAATAAATGCTTTCTGGAGGAAAAATTCTCTCACACTCATCTATGTAGTATAACCACAAGTCATTGTCACCAAATGTGACACAAAAGTGAAAGCGACAGAATACTCACTAATGACTGTGGTATTGAAAATTTGTGTAAATTGTGTCAACAAAGGTATGTCACATGATAGGCATGTTTGAAAAACATTAGAGCATTCATATATCCATGTTGCGCAACTTTCCTACCCCGAAATAAACATGACTAAGTGTGATGAGATCAGATAAGGTGGAAGTATCATAGAAAGAGCTTCATACATACTGTCATCTGACATGTATGATACCTTGATACAGACGTATGAAACAATGCCCTATTTTCACTTGTAATAACATATGGGCTGGGCTGTACGCTTTTCTATTTTAAGTAATTGGGATTGTGCAATGTTTAAGAGTCTAAAAATAATCTTCCACTACCAGACATATTTTGTTTTTCTTTTAAGGGATGAGAATTGATAATCTGGTGTGTATTCAATACCCCTACAGGCACAAGCACTATCCAATCATATAGCACCAATTCTGCTGCTTCTGTAAATATCCTCATCACAATTACTACCTATCCAACCTGACAGATGAGAACCGCAACCAGAACTTATGAATGCTGCCAGCTATTGTCAATATACAAATGATTCAGCACGCCATAATCTGGGGTGCTGGCCAGGGTAGCGCCATCATGTGTTCTGAAGATGTACAGATACACACTGCTCTCATGGAGGCCAAATTTTAGCAATCAGAAATAGTGATCCAAATGCCAACTTATCCCTGGTATGCTGCGATTAAGATAAATGCAATAAAAACAAAACTTTATCATTTTTTTTCCCCAAAATGTTATTATTTTCCAGAGCAATTCAGAAAGAGATTATTTTATCTGGTTTTTCTTAATTTTTACCTCCACCAAGGGAGGAGGTTATGTTTTTGTTACCGTTTGTTTGTTTGTTTGTTAGTTAGTTTGTCCGTGTGCAAAATAACTCAAAAAGTAGTTAACGGATTTTGATGAAACTTGCAGGAAAGGTTTAGAACGATACAAGTAACAGATGATTAAATTTTGGTAGTGATCCGAGAATTTTGGGGGAATTTATGTTGATATTTTGGCAGGTAGGTTCAATGAACTTGGGAGTTCAGGCTGCGCATATTTGAGGTTTGCATGTGCGCACTAAAGTGCGTGCTCCACTTTCTGCCAGGGCAAGGCGCACCACCATGGTTTATGACGTAACAAAGGCTTCTATATTGCGAAATTGGCGATTTTTCTCAGCATGTACTAGTATACCTATGGGTGGAAATTACTGATCTCTATGGAAGAGTCCAAAGAACTTTTCCCCAGTGGTGGAGAGAAGAAAAATCTCTTTGGGAAGAGCAAGATCATCGGTGGAAAGTAGCTGCTTGGCGGAGGTCTGCACCACATGGGGAACAGTGCATATTTGTACACCGTCCAAGTGACAATACCTGCTACATTTGGTGAAAATTTGACTAAGCATTCTCTAGAAGAGGATGAAAATGTACAATTCAGGCCCCAAATTACCCCCCCCCCCTTTTGCTCCAAGGGAGGCACCCCTGGATCTGCTATGAACTAATGTGGAACTATAGTCATCAATGTACTTACTCAAAATATCAACTTTATAGCTCTATTACTTCTGGTTCTAGGGAAAATATCAAAGAGTTTTTCATTGGGGTGAGGTGGTTAAGATTGAGGTCCTATCCCCTGGGGATGCCACCTGCCAGTTTGGTGAAAATCTGTTATGGGGTTTTCATCAAGAAGAAGATGAAAATATTACACAAATAGTGAATGGTCACGAGTGCAATGGTACAAGATTTTGCACGAGGTGAAAGATAGAGGCGCTCTATTCAACGAGGTGAAGCCGAGTTGAATAGTGTGCCTCATCTTTCACAGAGTGCGAAATCTCGTTCCATTGCACGAGTATAAAGACCATACACTATTTGTTTTATACAACACCTTGAACGTCAACAGATTTGGTACTCACAAATTCCAGCACATGTTTATTGTGACATCAGAGTGCGTGCAATGGAACATTTTGCTCAAACAAAATTGCACTGCTGACAGCCAGAGTGTGCAATGGAACTTTTCACTAAATGTCACGTGATGGGCAATCAACCAATCGGATAGCTACATTCTAAATAGGTGTTGTATAAAAAACGCTTACACACGACAGACGACAGATGACGGACAGAGAATGATTGCAATAGCTCACTTGAGCCTTCTGCTTAGGTGAGCTAAAAAAAAAAATCCATTAAGAAATGTGGATGGTAGAGCACACATACAAAAAAATGCAAACATTGGGGGCAGCATAACCACAACTAGTACAGGTCAAGATTTGATGAAAAGAAGCTTCTGTACAAATCTTGAACAACAAAATCTGTTGAGAAATGTGGCCAGTAGAGAAGTGACAAAGAGACCCTAAACAATCAACCTACAAATGTGCATGGAAGAATGCACACAAGATATATAACCTGGTATTTGCCTTTGACCCCGTAAAAGGTGTAACACTGAAGGCAGCAACATCAAAACTTAAAGGGGTTAATATTTGACTGTGATAAACCTCTGTACAAAACCTAAACAAATCTGTTCAAAAATGTAGCTGTTACTTAGAGTGCACATTATATGACCCTTAGAAATCAATCTTTTTGTATAAAAAGGCAGAGAAAGGGAGGGTGCTACTAACAAACTTATAGGCAGCTAGATCTTAAAAATATGCCTCCATACTAAATATAAAAGAAAAAAATCAGTTAACAGAAGACACATGGCCAGTATTGTGCAAACAATGTTGTCTACACAAATGGCAGTGGTGGCAGCATAACACTGCTGAATCCAAGTATCCTCCAATTCATGAACCAGGAGATACAATAACAATCAACATCATCATGAAACTACTACTATTATTAATACCAAAAAATCCACAATAATACTGACATCAAAAAATTTGATAACAGAAAGAAGACAAAAAGAGGATAAATTATTGGGCCATGCATGCTCAAACTAGTTTAAACCCTCTTGTCTATGCCAGAGTCATATTGATATTTAAACTAGAAGCCACAACAAAAACTGTTTGGTACTCCAAAGGCAGAGTTTAGAGAGTCCATGAAGCTTGCCCGACTTAGCATGGATAATTGTAAGTGAAGAGAACTCAAAAGCCTAGCACATACACATTTAAGGGCTTTTGGAGATCTGCAAATGTAATGATTTTAATGAGTGAGGATAAATCTTTAACTATCTCCTATAGAATAATTCAATTAGACACTTAGACAAAAAAAAAATCACTAAATTTGTCCAATGACTGTCACTAGTCAGTGTGAAATGCATTAGTACGTAAGCCTCTTCAAACAACACTCATGACAAAACACCATGAGCAAAATTTAATAATTCAAAAGGGAAAGTTAAGAACTTGTAGGGATGGGTCTCAAGAGGCCCTCTACACAGCTGGGGATTGCCTCCCATTGATAACAGCTCAACTCCGTCTTGGGTATGACAACCTTCTATTCATTTTTCTTGCAATTACAGGAAACCTCTGACAACAAGGTCACAGGGGCTGCCAATTTTACCTTGTTATACCTGGTACCTCCTTGTAAACATAATAAATTAGAAACCAGCTAAAACAGTAATAGTGCCAATGACATGGCATAACTACTTAAAGGGGAAGGCTAGTAACTGATCAGTGGGAATCAGTGGAAATACTTGGAGATGATTGTTCCAATCCTTATGTTATTCATTCAAGAGTTCATTGTGTATCTATTGTTGTGTGAAAATGATTTGCTTCAGAACGGTCTCATATTCAAGTAATGTGCAGATTAATGCTCCGTCACTGACCAGGGACGCTAACCTGGAAGCATTAAACTGCACATTACTTGAATATGAGACCATTCTGAAGCAAATCATTTTCACACAACAATAGATATACAATGAACTCTTGAATGAATCCCATAAGGATTGGAACAATCATCTCCCAGCATTTCCACTGATTCCCACTGATCAGTTACTAGCCTTCCCCTTTAACAAGATTCGAATAAGATTCAGATATCAGAGCATGAAACTTGTATATTACAGAATAATTGCCAAACGGCAACAATTTTAGAAGTTTCTAAAAGTGTGCTCTATTTTCTATCATTGTCTGGCTGTTTTAAAAATATACTGTGAGCATTTTACTGCATTCTGGAACTCGATTTACAGAACCAATGCATGTCAAAACCGCAAAGGGAGCATTTACAATTACACAGTCACACATTTTACCTTGGTTTTGACAATGTCTTCTTGCACCTTATTTCAGTAAGCATTAGACTGCTTCATGCTAAATATGATGTATTGATCCTTGTGAATGGTGTTAAGAGGTGATGTTCTTTCATGGTTTATATCATTAAAGATTATAACTGAATTTTAGAACTTTATAAATATTTGTGAGTGTTGCCATACGAGAGAAACTACAGGTGAAATTTTATATGTTTCTCTCTCCTTTTTAAAGCAATTTATTCAACAGGAAAAAAATGAGTGCAGTTCAGCTTCCCAGCTTACGTATCTAATGGTAGACTCAAACCATCTGGATTAGCAAAGAAATCCACTGTTGATGTCCCAGCTAACTGCATTAAATATGCAAGTCCTTTGTTTTATTATCAGCAGTTTCAGCATGCAGGGGAGTAACTGACAATTTTTAAAGGAAAGTGTGTGTCTTGTGTACTTTACATTATACATACATGTGTAATGAAGTAAACTGTATGTGATGTAAATAAAAACTGTAGGATTGGGTGCAGTACTTTCAGTAGGGGGTAGTAAGATGAGGAAATAACAAGTGTATTGACATTACAGAATCAACTGATACAAATGTCCATGCTATTTTGTATATCATGCAGGCATTTCAAGGTGAGAACCATCACTACATATTTCCTGCATTTTTTTTCTACCAACACTTTATTACTAAATGTTTCATGAGAATACATTAATCAGTTCCTGAATTACTCATCAAAAGCCAAGATTTGAGAATATTGCCCATTAATTCTAACAAAATATTTCACAAAAAAAAAACATGTAAATGAGTGCCTTTCATAATTTATATTTAAATTATGAAAGGGTCAATGACACCATTCTTGTTGAGTCAAAGTGATTTTCAGAATTAAATCTTGAACTCTTCTTCTGGAATACTGCCCACTGTTCTACACAGAACCAACCAGGCAGGTAGGCGAGTGTATACACAGGGGTATCTGGGTTGGGCCTTTTCAGTGGGTTACCTGTATACGCTGTTACTTTCATGCATAAGGAGGTCACAGACATTTTCGCAAGATAGGGAATTCCTCAAAAATTTACTTTTGTAGCATAATAAAAGATCACTTGACTAACCACTTTCAGGAAGCAGGGGGAATAGTTGCTACCCTTAAAGTGAAAACATATAGTTTTGGTAAGGGTTTGAGAACCCGTCTGGCACCATTTCATATTTGCCTGCAATATATCGAAAGAGTCTACCAAGAAACTTACCTGGCTGACACGATTTGCCGGGATGATGAGTTGTTCTGGAGTATTTCGAGATAAAAAATAAGAGTCGGTATACCAACTTTTATTCTAGAAGGATACAGACTAACTCGGTCCCAGGGAAAACTCGGTCATATTTCAGACAATTCACACAGTTTGTGATTGCCATAGGCCTACTGAAAAGACAATCAAAAACGCTTGATAAACAACAAAACAACTTCAAAGACAACACGTCTCAGGTGATGTGCGTAATACGCTTGAGGACCACGCGCTGTCCATTTGTTTTGTACAGGATTAGGGCGCATATTCCTGTCTTTTCAGTTAAGCGTCTTTGGTATCAACTCGGACCATAACTGTGACCAGCCAGAACGTGAAGCGCTACAGGCCGCTCCCATAGTACAATGCTATACAATCCAGAGGGACAACTCGTCCTGCTGTCAAAGTGAGGCCGAGTTGTCCCCAAGTCCGAGTTTAGCCTGACCCCGATCGGGTAAGTTCCGAGACTGCGACTCCGGCAAACCTTTTTGGTTATTTCGCATTTTCGTTGTTAACCATCGAATAGCTTGTTATTACAGCGTTATTCCACACATTTCTTAGGCATACGTGCACATTCGGGAGTGAAATTTGACAACTTTTGCAGAGCTACCAGAACTATGTTTTGGCTTTAACATATATGTCAGTATAAGTTGATGGAAAAATGTGTAATTTTCATGAAAAATGAATTTTTGTGGAATTCCCTTTATATTTTCTATATATAGTTGTCCACTTATACATCATAATTTCTAGCAGTCTCCTCATCCAGAGATGCCAACACCAAAAGTTTAAAAATTCATAACTTTTGCATCGATTGTCCGATTTCTTCAAACTTTTCACTGAAGTGTTCTACTAATGTTGCTGCTTTCACTCAATCCACATTACTCTTTGGGTTGGGGTTTCCTTTAATACAAAATAGATCTACATATCACATTGAGTCACAAAGCTGGTAAAGGATGTCACAGGGCTGTGTATAGTCATAGACAGTCTAGTAAGATGTCCCATTTGAATCTTCTTTCAAATACTAGTCACAGCCATTTTAAATGGAAAATGGAAAATATCATGTTTGTAAACTGCAGAATCCCCTACCATTGCTTCACATTAAAATGAGGGTAAAGAGCCAATGCTATACCATTCTATTCAGTTCATCAAAGCACATCTTCCATTCAATAAAGTTTTATTATGACAAGCACATGCTTCATCTAGGATCCCCTGAACTTTGATTGATGCCTTAATCCCTTCTTGCAGCTCCTATGCAAAGCAATACTGGGATAATGAACTTGGGCTGTGTGTCATAAGGAGATGCCATTTGATGTACATATAATAGTATCAGGTACAGTATCATACAGTAAAATTCCATGTGTCTTGCAGAAGACTGTAAACTTTTGGGCAATCATGCACTTTAAATAGGGCCCTACATTTTCGGTAACTCGATGGCTCAATCCCTGTATTTCAAGAAGGAATCCAACTAACTCCCACACACTGAGCTGCTGGTGAGCTGCTCTTGTTATATGGAACGCCATTTGACAAGGTCGCTAAAAGCCCGCCTCACACAGTCACACTACAACTTTGACTACAATTAGCTTGCGTTGTGTTTTGACAGAACATCAACATCGAATTGCGTGCTCTCCACAGCAGGATTATCTAGTGTTAAGAAGTCTGCGATATAGCAGCCTCCGATTTTTTAACATCCTCGCCAGCCACAACAGTTGGGTAAATATTTTTATGCCCCCTTCAAATAGATAATCTACTATCCACCACCGCCACAAATCGCGCAGACTACAAATATGTACCTGTGCAAGCAAGGCGTGTGTGTGTGTGTGTGTGTACATGTGGTGGCTGCCCATAAATCAGTAACAGACAGAACAGAATAAGGTCTTGGTAGATTTTCTTTTTTAGTCATCATTTCACAGAATAATCTGAATAATTTTGCCAAGGACAGCTGGACATATGCCCTCTTACAATAGCTTAATCAGAGATACAAAGCACAGTATCCATTCATCTAAAATCATATGAAGGCTGAGGCTTTACCACTGATGAGTTGCGTTGTGTGCCACACGCAGCACCCGGTCTCTGCTCACATAGCGCACGGAAGGGCAAACAGCGTGGTGTACCACAAGTGCTTTCATTATGGACACTTACATCGACACAAAACCTAAAGACCAGTCTACACACACTGCATCCAAACGCAAAATTCAACACAAATGCACACAGTACCGGAACACATGCTGTCAAATCAGTGGTGCCTGATTGAATTCACATGCACTGCTTACTGTGCTTGATTAGAGTCTAACGTTAGGCCCTAGGGTAAAATTTTGTACCAATATCCAATATTAAATACAGGGCAATGATCGATTGCCAACTTTTGACCAATACTCTACAAATTTCATTGTTTGGGGAGGATCTAATCAAAATGTACAAATTAATAAAGATCTAAGTATCACTATCACAGCATGTGTCGTTTAACATGTAACATTAGATCTAATGTGCTAGATTCTAACACAGTAACAGTAACAGTAACACTTTCACTCATAACCATCCACATCCACTTCATTTAGGGTTCAGGACTTCGGCCGTACCCGGCCTGACACGCTGATGACGTGAACATCGGACTAGACTCTAGGATCTATTACAGCATTTAGGGTCTATGATTACTGAGTTATGAGTAAATCTTGATCTCAACCAATGCTAACTACGCATGGATCACATAAGTTTAACCACCCATGCCCCCCATGTCATGGCATGAAATAGAACAGCTGCAGCAGGCCTGTCACAGTATTGTGATTGTGTTATATATAAATCTTGCACTGCAGATATTATGACGATCATAAAGCACTCTCTTGATATAGCAACAACCCAACTGGAACTTAATATCAATTGAATTGCCTACACGCAAACTATTCATAACGTCCTCACTAACATAACAGGTTAGAGAGGTCTAACGTTAGACTCTACATGCAATTGACCCTTCGTTGTTCTACATACTACACATTGCATTATGTCAATGATGCCATTTCCCGTTCGCAGTGAATGTGATCACGGCGGACGTTCAACGCAAGTCATCCACCGAACTAATCCTGCAACTCTCGCACACGCTTTCTCAAGCAACCCATTCATCATACGGAGCTTAGCATGCATTTTAACTACTAAAACTGACACATAAAAGAAATGAAAATGTGTGTAACAACCTTTTACTACCTACACCTACGCAGAAACTTCCGAAATTGGGCGGTAAGGTCGGCCTTTGTTCGCGTTTCTCTCCATTTTCCCGTTCGCAGCGGCCCCGTCAAGTTTACATTACATTTAGCGAAATCTGACCCCTTTCCGAGTCACTTTCCGGGTCGTGCCTTGTGGATGACCTCGGGGGTGGGGGGGGGGGGGGGGGGGAGGAGAGAAGGGGAACAATCTTCCTCCGGGGATATGTTTGCTAGCGAAGCACGCAGTCGCGTATGAATTCTCTCTCATTAGCTCATGGGCGAGAATTCATACAAAACTTTTGACCAATCACAAAGTGGGCTAGATGCCCTTCGCGCATCCACGGTCAAAAACGAGATGTGTCCTGTAGATACGGCCAGGACAGAATACCAGTATATCATGCATTTCTGATATCGTCACTTACCGTTCGCCGAATGAGTACCGCGTTGAACTTCGTGTGACAACACAGCAATGGCTTCCCACCTCCCCAGCTGCTAGCACCACTTACAATCAATGCAATGTGGTGGTGGTGGTGGTGGTGGTGGTGGTGGTGGTGGTGGGGGGGGGGGGGGGGTATGGTTGTGACTGACTTTCTGCACTCGTGGGTGAACGAGGAGTCATTTTCTTCCAGACATAGCTGATGAAACCTGATCCTGTCTACATGACACTGACTCTGTTTGCTAATCTGTAAAGCATGCCATCCTTTGTAATTCATCCATGATGCATTTAATGCTTGCTACTTGCGTGATTGTTGGTTGAATGGTATTTACATTAAAGGGACTGTACAGTACTGGTTGAGGTGGGGATTCATGCTTTGAACATTCCTCAGTGAGATAATGAGAAACCTCTTATGAAATATGAAAGAACATGTAATTATAAGAAGGATTCTACGTTTATTTGATGAAAATTGGTTTTCAAATGGCCGAGATATCCAAAAAAGTGATAATAATAAAACACTACAGACCACGCCTTTCATTAGGATCTCTTTGTTTCACCTTGTTTTGGGATATCTCAGCCATTTCAAAACCCATTTTCATCAAATAAACTTTTGATACCCCTTAGAATTGCATGCTCTGTGACATTTCATAGAGTGGTTTCTGAATTTCTCGCAAAGCGTTAAAAGCTAAATCCTCACCTCGACCAGAACTGGCACACCCTTTAAAGGTTCCCTGAAATACAAATGCATGTCAATTTGTTTGGATTTATGATACTAGTACCCTCAACATCACTTTTGCGTTGAAACAAATATCTAGAAACATTCCATATATTTTAAAGTAATTTTTCTTCTACTTTTCTTTGTCCTTTGTTAGTCATATTAATATCACAGAAACATGCAAGTTATGCTGAGACTAGTCGAGGGGAAGGTACATTCCATACGGCCGGCGGAATCGGGGGGCGCCCCCCCCTTTTTTTGTGCACCATACAAATGAATACACAAGGTGTCATCACTTTGGGCCCCCCCCCCACTTTTTTTTAACCCGGAAGTGGAAGGGGAGAGATGAGCGGAAGACTTTTTTTTGTTGTGTTTGCTTGTCAGCTGAAGAACACGGAAGTGGAAGGAGAAAGATGAGCTGAAGACTTTTTTTTTTTTTGCTCATTAGCTCTTGAAACCGGGAAGTGGGCCCCCACTTTTGAAAACGCTCAGCCGGCCCTGTTCCAATGTCTTTTGTTAAACATTTCAGTACTTCCGCAATGATTGACAGATGAGGTCACAACAGGGATATTGGTTTGGAAGGATTTTGTTGTGGGCATGTCCATGTAATCTAAAGAAAATTACAAGAAAAAATAGTTACAAATATATAATATGGAATGTTTCTAGATATTCGTTTCACTGCAAAAGTGATGTTCAGGGTATCATAAATCAACACAAATCAACATGCATTTGAATTATCGGTAACCATTTTGTATGGATGGTGAGAGAATAAATTAACAAGTTTCTGTAATATTAATCTTGAGTGTGTGTGTGGGAGGGTGAATGGTCCATTAAACACTTATACACAAAGAATATTTGAGTAGAAGAGATCAAGAATGTGCAAACAATCAATTCTTCAAGCAGACAGGACACAGGAAAGAATGAACTTGATGAGGGGAGTGATAATGAAGGATGTATAGGAAACATGATCAAACAGGATGGAGCATAAGGGTCAGGTGTAAGAGGTTGAAGTTCATTTTGAATAAAAACGAAAGGTATAATTATGTGTAGTTTCATCTTGAGCAAGACAGCATGGACAGAGATACCTAGATAGAGGGTCTAGGAACACTACCCCCTGGAAAACCACCCTCCGGATAACTACCACAAGGATAATTACCCCACAGGACAATTTCCCCCTAGGGCAACTACCCGCCGGACAACTACCCCCCTAGGGCAATTACCCTCCAGGGCAATTACCCCCTAGGACAACTACCTCCCGGATAAGTACCCTCCTAGGGCATTCACCCCCTGGGTGATTCCCCCTTAGGACAACTACCCCATGGATAACTATACCGAAGGATCTGAAATCCAAATGCATGTTGATTTGTGTTGATTTATGATACCCTCAACATCACTTTTGCGGTGAAACGAATATCTAGAAACTTTCCATATATTTTTAACGATTTTTCTTCTATTTTTCTTCAAACTAATCCTTCCAGACCAGTATTCTTGAGATGACAACATCTGTCAATCATTGCTAAAGTACTGAAATGTTTAACAAAAGACATTGAAATGCACCTTCCCCCACGACTCAGCATAACTTGCATGTTTCTGTGACATTTCTCACTTTTGATCATTAATAGTTCAAAAACTATCCATCCCACAATATTGTCATTGATATGAGTTATAGCTGAATAGTGTACAATTTTGTTGGAGGTGATTTGAATGTGAAAGCATAAATCAGTTTCATTGAATCTTAGATTGATTTTGAAGTAAGGTTTCAGATTTTGGTCAAATTTTAACCCTCTGTACAAAAATTGAACTTTGCACAGGAACCACTCTCCCAGGCACATGAATGCTTAATCAATAATTGATGTGGATTGCCCTGGGCACTGCTAGTCTGAATTCATGCAAAGTAAAGGGTATAATGCATGCACATGGAAAAAGTAAGCACATGTTTCCATGTGTTTGCAAACACAACATTTCATTCCAGCTGGCAATCATTTTCAAATTTTGCTTCACATATCACTAAATTTGGGATATAAATAAGCATAAATGATACAAAGTTCTTCATTTTAATACAACTGTCTACTATTAGTCTGACAAAAATTTGTCGCTTTTTCGATAAAAAGAGAACATTTTTGGTAAAGAGTTCAGCAGCATTTTTCATTAGGGCGATTTGTTTCACAGTAGATTTATTTAAGCCTCCATATACACAAGTTTATACTCTAATTGATTTTCACCATGTTCACGACAGAACAGAAGGTATTCATTGTAATTTCGTTTTCAGAAGTAGGGAAAGCACTGTCGCGACTCAACGACAGTATCGGCAGGCGTGTGACTTTATTACACAGATACTGACGGAGGCTGAATAAAGACTAGACTAGTTGTGATAGTGTAATTTCTCATGAATTAATAATGAAGCATTCAAACCCTGGCCATTGTTCAGAACCATTGTCAGGGTGTTAACCACATACTTCCATACACACCCATTGACCCCTGTGCAAAGTGAAAGTTTTGTAGAGGGGGTTGAAAATAGAGCAAAATCTAGAACCTAACAGTGTAATTTATGCTTTCATATTTAAACCACCTCCAACAAAATTGTACACTATTCAGCTATCACTCATATCAATGTCAGTGCTATCTGATATATAGTTTTTGAATTATTAAGAATCAAAAGTGGGAAATGTTTTTTGAAACACTTAGTATAGTCTATGTGCTGAAGCGCTTTTTCTTCAGAATATGGAATTACCAAGGAGGTTCTAGAGAATGGAGTCACAACCGTCTTATTTCCTTTGCTAGATGTTCGAAGCCGCCGCTCAAAAATATTTGAAGCATGTGCAAAACAGGATCTGCCGCGCAGATAGGAAGACAATTGACTCGTGTCTCATTGCATAATCACTAGCCACTTTCAAAGGAAGATATTTCTTTGTGATGGTAATTACTTTTCGCTATCCCTTCTTATAAAAGGTAGGTGGTACAGACATGAGGATGCGCGAATAGAAATTGAGCAAAAAATGCTGAAATGAAAATGAAAATTACTCGACTGGGCACATGCGGGCACTAATCTGATATATCTATCAATAAAGAATTATACTTGAAGATTATTCCATATTAGTTTCATTTGTGGAAACTAAGCGGAAAAGTGATAAAACCAGCTTTCCAGGATGGTACAGTTTTAAACATTTTCACATGATACAGCTCAGATTTGCACTTTTGCGCAAATTTCTGGACGGAAATGTCTTTTGTTTTACATGCTTTATCATTGATTGAAATTTCATTTCATTTAATAAATAGATACAAAGCAAAATATGGCCAAAATTATGATAACGTTCAAAATAAATCTTCAGAATGCTGAGCAAGACGGCGGCAAGGAATATCGATCATCAAAGGCACAAGTGCACCTGTGGAATTCCTTTGTACATCAATAGAAATCTGACAATTGTTCGAATAATCACAGCCAGTTGGAACTCCAATGTATATATGAAACCTCCTTGGTATTACACACCTAGAAAAATTACAACGAAAGCGCGTATGCGGAGGTATATCGTATAGAATCACAATGATGCAATACACCCACACACATACACACACACACACATAGATAAACATACAGACACATCATAATGTATATATATATATATATGTACCTATATATATATATATATATATATATATATATATATATATATATATATATATATATATATATATATAAGTAACAAAGCTGCAACAAAGTTCATGCTGTATTCACCAACGGTTTATTTCTTCACACAAATTTTCGAGCGTCTCGCCGCCCTTTCTCAAGTGTTGAGTATCAACACTTGAGAAAGGGCGGCGAGACGCTCGAAAATTTGTGTGAAGAAATAAACCGTTGGTGTTGCAGCTTTGTTACTTATCTTTTTATCTTGCCAACACGTGGACTACCTTATCAACATATATATATATATATATATATATATATATATATATATATATATATATATATATATATATATAGGTACGTATCACACCAGCTTGATTATTAATACTCAGACATGTTCTTAGTATAAAAATAAAATTTCTATACATGCTGAACGTGTCATGTTGGTTCGTATGAGATATAGTATCCAACATGGGGTCAGTAACATAAGACTTGTGAATCGACTTGCATGTTTGCAAACGTACGATTCAACAAGAAAATGCAATACAAGAAAAGCAGTTGTACTTTAAAATCGTATATCAAGTAGATATTAATATAGAATTGAACAAGAAAAAAGAAACGACCCAAAATGAATACGTATACTGTAATACATTATGCAAGTGCTGAAACTCGAATTTGAATGCATATACAAAAAAAAAAAGAAGAAGAAATTGTTTTCATTCATTTTCATTCACAAAACGACCAATCAGATATCATGAATATTAAGGGAAAGGCAGAATTGTCGACATTAACTTAAAAAGATATTACTTTTTAAATGTTTAATTTCATTTTTTCATTTCAATTTATTTTCATATTTTCTCACATATATCACAATATAAAGTAAATTGATGCGAAATTTATACAGAACATAATTCAAAATAGAACTTCACCGGGATGTTCAAAAGTTTGTCTTGGTATACACAAGGTCTGTATACATGCGAGTTAAACTGAGATCATAATGCGAAAAAAATATGATGGGGCCTGCGTAAAAGCAAGCTTGTATAGAGCCGCAGGTCCCGTGATAAAATCAGATTTGGGGAAACATAAGTACAAATATTTTTTTAGACCATATTATAACTGGGGGATTCTATTAAAACGAACAAAGATCAAATCAAATAAGTGTCACTAAATAAAATACAGAATAAAATACAGAAAGGTCACATGTTGCAACTATACCCTACTACAAATAAGGACAATGAGAGAACAACGACTGAGATTGTCAGGATTTAAGTGGGTATGGAGGTATAGATGATGACGTAACAGTTTGGCATAAATACATAAATGGAATTAGGTGGGCTAATAGAATTTTGTCGTGAATACAAAATATACACACAAGGACAATGGAGCTCATGAGTCAAAACTCCAGCGGGGTCCTAAACCATGCAGGCCGTGTGACCATGGTAACAGACAGCTGCCACGCTCAAGAATTCCAACAATCTTAAATGTATATGCTTAGAGAGCGCAACAGGCAGACTGATCGAAAGTAATAATGTACATGGTTAGGATCCCGTCGGACTACTAATAGATAGACAAGGGGGAAAATACTGACCAACAAGTACTATACAATATGCATGCCGTAGCTGCTCAAAAGATATTGTTTTAATTTTCGTTTGAATGAGGCTAAAGTGGCTGGTGCAGCTTGTAAGTTCCGTAGGGAGTTCATTCCAGTACTTAGGCCCAGTGAACATAATAGTTTTTTTTTCGCAAAAATTGTTGTTCGGGTACGTGGAAGGTGATACGCATAACGTTGGCGAGTTGGATAATCATGAACTGTATAGTTTCTTGTATACATTTGAGAAAATGCATCTGGTAATTGGCCAGTTGAGAACTGAAATATAAACAGGCAAACGTTGTAGGAAAATAACTCATGAATTTTAAAAATTTTATTGCTCACAAAAAGTTCATTCGTGTGCGATAAATATCCAGCGTGGTTTACAATTCTAATAGCGCGTTTTTGCACAATAAATAACGAATCGATAAGGTTTTTAGAAGCATTTCCCCACGTCAGAATCCCATAATTAAGATAGGGAGATATCAAAGTTGAATATATACTCCGTAGAATATTACATGGAAAATAATAACTAAGTTTGTTTAGAACCCCTGTATTTCTAGCAATAATTCTACTTACATAACCAACATGGGTTCTCCAAGATAAATCACTATCAATGTAAAGACCCAAAATTTTGTACTATTGACCTGTGACAAATCAATGTTGTTGATCTTGACAGAGATAGGTAGTACAGGTGGGGAATTACTAAACAAAATATAATGAGTTTTTTCAATGTTTAAGGAAAGTTTGTTTGCAAAAATCCAAGATTGAACAGAAACAAGTTCTTCATTTATTATGTTTATAAGCTCATCAGGATTTTGATGGGAAAAGAACAAATTTGTATCGTCTGCAAAACAAACGAAGGAAAGGATCTTAGATGAGTTCTGAATATCGTTAATATACAAAATAAAAAGAAGTGGACCTAACAGGGAACTACGAAAGACCATTAGTGCCACGGAGAAAAAAAAAAACTACTATTTCTACTAATCTGTTTAAACAGATTATAATCTGTAATAACAGATTACGGTATTTCTACTAATCTGTTTAAACAGATTACGGTATTTCTTCTAATCTGTTTAAACAGATTATAATCTGTTATAACAGATTACGGTAATTCTACTAATCTGTTATAACAGATTATAATCTGTAATAACAGATTACATTATTTCAACTAATCTGTTTAAACAGATTATAATCTGTTATAACAGATTACGGTATTTCTACTAATCTGTTTAAACAGATTACGGTATTTCTTCTAATCTGTTTAAACAGATTATAATCTGTTATAACAGATTACGGTATTTCTACTAATCTGTTTAAACAGATTACGGTATTTCTTCTAATCTGTTTAAACAGATTATAATCTGTTATAACAGATTACGGTAATTCTACTAATCTGTTATAACAGATTATAATCTGTAAAAACAGATTAGAAGAAATACCGTAATCTGTTTAAACAGATTAGTAGAAATACCGTAATCTGTTATAACAGATTATAATCTGTTTAAACAGATTAGAAGAAATACCGTAATCTGTTTAAACAGATTAATTAGTAGAAATACCGTAATCTGTTATAACAGATTATAATCTGTTAAAACAGATTAGTTGAAATAATGTAATCTGTTTAAACAGATTAGAAGAAATACCGTAATCTGTTTAAACAAATTAGTAGAAATACCGTAATCTGTTATAACAGATTATAATCTGTTTAAACAGATTAGAAGAAATACCGTAATCTGTTTAAACAGATTAGTAGAAATACCGCAATCTGTTATAACAGATTATAATCTGTTTAAACAGATTAGTTGAAATAATGTAATCTGTTATTACAGATTATAATCTGTTATAACAGATTAGTAGAATTACCGTAATCTGTTATAACAGATTATAATCTGTTTAAACAGATTAGAAGAAATACCGTAATCTGTTTAAACAGATTAGTAGAAATACCGTAATCTGTTATAACAGATTATAATCTGTTTAAACAGATTAGAAGAAATACCGTAATCTGTTTAAACAGATAAGTAGAAATACCGTAATCTGTTATAACAGATTATAATCTGTTTAAACAGATTAGAAGAAATACCGTAATCTGTTTAAACAGATTAGTAGAAATACCGTAATCTGTTATAACAGATTATAATCTGTTTAAACAGATTAGAAGAAATACCGTAATCTGTTTAAACAGATTAGTAGAAATACC
The DNA here is from genome assembly GCA_033980235.1 of Diadema setosum. NCBI lineage: Eukaryota > Metazoa > Echinodermata > Echinoidea > Diadematoida > Diadematidae > Diadema > Diadema setosum. The sequence continues at coordinate 14,279,582 of CM067070.1, read as the reverse complement.
GTAATCTGTTATAACAGATTATAATCTGTTTAAACAGATTAGTAGAATTACCGTAATCTGTTATAACAGATTATAATCTGTTTAAACAGATTAGAAGAAATACCGTAATCTGTTTAAACAGATTAGTAGAAATACCGTAATCTGTTATAACAGATTATAATCTGTTTAAACAGATTAGAAGAAATACCGTAATCTGTTTAAACAGATTAGTAGAAATACCGTAATCTGTTATAACAGATTATAATCTGTTTAAACAGATTAGAAGAAATACCGTAATCTGTTTAAACAGATTATAATCTGTTTAAACAGATTAGAAGAAATACCGTAATCTGTTTAAACAGATTAGTAGAATTACCGTAATCTGTTATAACAGATTATAGAAATAGTAGTTTTTTTTTCTCCGTGGCACTAATGGTCTTTCGTAGGGAACCCTGGGGAACACCGCAAGAAATGAACTTAGGTTGGGAATCGTGACCGTGGATACTTACAAATTGTTTTCTATTTGTCAGATAATCAGAAAACCATTCTAGCACCTTACCCCGAATTCCGTAATGATTTAACTTATAAAGTAAAATATCATGATCTATTGTATCAAACGCCTTTGAAAAATCAAGAAAAACACCAACAGTATGAGATGCATCATCTATAGCATGAGCTATCTTATCAATGAACTTGAGTAATGCGTGAGTTGTACTATGTTTTTTGCGAAATCCAAATTGAGAATCAGTAAAAATTTTTGACTGAAGAAGAAAATTAAGGGTACGTTTATACACAAGTCTTTCGAGTATCTTTGAAAAGGAAGTTAAAAGGGAAATAGGACGATAATTATTAACAAAATCTTTTCGCCCTTTTTTAAAAATGGGGACAACTCTGGCTACTTTCATCGGAGTAAGTGAATCATTTTCAACATTTCTAATAAAATGGAAAGAAAATATTCAAAACAACAATTGGCTAATTTGAAAAAAAAAAAAAAAAAAAACCAGCAGTAGGCCACTGGAACGGTTTATACACAAAAGCCGGCGATGGAAAACAAAAACGGTAGGATTCGTCAAAAGGATATGATTATATGAAGAATTAAAGCACAACGATCTCACATAACATGCATAAAGAACCGACCAACATAAACTTTTGAGCAGATAAATGAATGTACCTAAATACTGTCAAATGGTGCAGGAAGAGTGTGTGAAAACATGTAAGTGACCATTTTTTTTTTGTTGAAATGAGGGTCAAAGTGATAAAACCTTACATCTCTTGATCGCTCAGCTATTTTTCTTCACAGATACGTTTTAAGTTTGGATTTACATATTTTTGTAGATGACCATTGCCTTATCTGAATAGGTAACTGATTCTATAATTTTGGTCCTATAACGGAGAAAGCACGATCACCCCATCCATGTTTTCCTTTGGACTTTTGGAGTAACAACACATCTGATGGTGAGCGTAGACTTCGTGTCGAATTATTGTATTTGGGAATAGAGAATAGAGTAAGTATACGGGGAAAAGGAAATGAACCGAATGATGGGGATATTTTTCGGGGGGGGGGGGGGGGGTAGTTATCCAGGGGTAATTATCCAGGGGTAGTTATCGGGGGGGGGGGGGGGGTTATCCGGGTGCTGTTCGTTATTCCGAAGGTTCGTTATTTCGCAGGTTTGTTATTCCAAAGGTTCGTTAATCCGAAAAATGCAAAAATGCGAATCTTCGGAATAACGAACCACGGAATAACGAACCTTCGGACCAAAGAACCTTTGGAATAACGAACCTTCGGAATAACGAACTGTAACCAGTTATCCAGGGGGTAGTTTTCTGCGTGGTCCGGGGGGTAGTTATCCAGGGGTAGTTTCCCGGGTGGTAGTTTTCCGGGTGGTAGTTATCCAGGGGGTAGTTATCCGGGTGGTAGTTATCCGGGTGGTAGCATCCGGGTGGTAGTTATCCGGGTGGTAGTTATCCTGGGTAGATATCCGAGGGTAGTTATCTAGGGGGGTAATTTTCCGGGGGTAGATATATGAGTGGTAGTTATCCGGGGGGTAGTTACCCGGTGGGTAGTTATCCGGTGGGTACTTGTCCTATAGGGGAAATTGCCCTGGGAGTGATTGACCTAAGATGGTAGTTGTCGGGGGGGGGGGGGGGGGGGGGGTAGTTGCCCTAGAGGGGAATAGCCCTGGGGGTAGTTATCCTTGTGGTAGTTATCCGGAGGGTGGTTGCCCAGGGGGTAAGTGCCCGGATACGCTAGGTAGATACAGGGAAGAACTATGCAGGCCTACTGACTGGGCATGTTTATAACTTTCAGTGACCAAAGATATTAATTATCATGCATATTTCAGTACATTGATGAATAAAGTGCTATTTGAAAAGAAGTGAATACAGAGAACAAGAACAAAAGAAATGACCATTCAAACAACCAACTGGTATATGTAATATCTTTCCTGTCTCTTTTAACCCTATAAAGCCCAAGGGGGGGGGGGCACATTGTGCTCCCTACCATATTTTCATTTGCCACTCCTACATCCTTTATCAGATTTCAACCAAATTTGGTGACTTTTCCTGAAATCTTATTGCGAACATTTTGATTTATAATTTAGCTATGTCCGATATTGTTGGTTGCCATGGCAACCAAAAACTGATAACCATGTCAGTCAGATTTTGCATGTTTTTCTCTTTCAATTTCAGTTAACAACATAATAATGGATGAAACGGGGGTTTTCTTGGCTGTAATTTGCTGAAGGGCCAAATGTGAAATATTAATGGTCATTGATTACCTTGAAATGGTATTCTTATCATTTCCTTTATTTTTATATGACATTGGCATCAAACAATAGATATAATAGAAATAATCGAAAATACAACATTTTCCAAAGAGTACCCTTTTATTTTGTGTCATTTTCACGCAGGCTTTGCCTGTAAAATCATTTGTTTATCATATTTTCAATCTACAAACGCAAAATTCCAATATCATGGAAATATGAAATGTGACACCAATATATGTACCTATCTCAGGCAATACATCATAGGTCTTATATATTTCTTTATATTGTAATAAATAGCGCCCCACCTGTTGACCTTGAGAAATTTCAACCGTGACATGTAGTGGAAGTTGACATGCTTCTCCTTTTTGTCAAATATGAAAATGATTGACATCAAATAAAAACATATATGCTGGGGATAAAGAAATACAAAGAAAAAACATGATCTTTAGCATATTTCCTATGTATTTCTTTATATTTTGGTAAATAGCGCCCTCAATGGGTGACCTTGAGAAATTTCGAATGTTTGGTCATGTAGAGTATGAGTTGCTCTACTCATGTGCAAAATATGATGGTAATATGTCATATAATAAAGAAGTTATATAGGGGGGGGGGGCACAATCCCCCCCCCCCCCTTTGGGCCTCGGAGGGGTCAAAAGAGCTTGGGCTTATGAGACATGTTGACTCAATGTCTTGGACAAAGCAATAATAGTGGAAGATATGCAAGAATTGGTTCATGTGACATCATGTTATGCATTATCATCTTTCATACACAGTGAGAAAGAAATGTATATATATATATATATGTATATATAATTGATTCAATGGCATACAGTAGTCATGTGATATTGCCCAAGTGTGAAACTTGCTGCAATGGAGCATCAACACAGGGCATCTCTTTTGTGCACATGTGTACATGCCAATGATTTCTTTACAAGGGGAATGAAGGAGGAATGGAGGTCAATACACAGTTATCCATTGGTCTGCTGCCAAATAAACAATCATTTACAGGTCACACGGTCATTTATGTGCAACTTTCACTCAATTAGGCCTATATATTTCATAATGTACATATATCATCAACAAAAATGAGGTACATGTAGGTGTTGTATTCTAGAGCTGTATTCAGATTTACATAGTTTTTTGTTGTGAAGCGTGTTACTCCAGTGAGGATTGAGGTTGAGTGAGACCAACTTCAGAGTTGATTCAATCAGGCTGTGTTAGTGTGTTAACCTGGTGATCGCATTAATTACTGCACCTTTGGTGGGTTTTTGAAATGAAGTGGTTCAAATTATCAATTTAAATAAACTTGCATCAGTATAATTGAACTTTGGTAAACTTTACCAGACTTATCATAAACACACATACACACACACAAACAAACAAAAGTTTGAAGTTAAAGGGTGTGTACAGTTCTGGTCGAGGTGAGGATTTAGCTTTTAACGTTTTGCGAGATATTCAGAAACCACTCTATGAGATGTCAAAGAGCATGCAGTTCTAAGGGGAATCAAAAGTTTATTTGATGAAAATCAGTTTTGAAATGGCTGAGATATCCAAAAACAAGGTGAAACAAAGAGATCCTAATAAAGTTGTGGCATGTCGCCTTTTATTATTAGCACTTTTTTAGATATCTCAGCCATTTGAAAACGAATTTTCATCAAATAAACATTGAATCCTTAAAATTACATGCTCTTTCATATTTCATAAGAGGCTTTTCATTATCTCACTTGGGAATGTTCAAAACATGAATCCCCACCTCAACCAGTACTGTACAGTCCCTTTAACATCTAACTCTTCGGACCACAAAAGAGGCTTCTGTGGGATTTGCGTATAAATGTGTTTTGCCTGATTTATGTATTATATTTGGCCTTTAAATGATTGAGAGCACACAGTGATGGGGCTGTTGTAGTTACACTGTACTAGCCTCAAAAGAAAAAAAAAAAGGCATTCTAAATTGATCACCTCAAAACAGAATGTGCTATAGCAGGGCTCCACACTAACTTTTATTTTTGGTGGCCAAAAAGGAAAATATCCGACCTATTTTGGTGGCCCGATCAGGCCACCAAATTCTTCATTTCTGAATTTTTGGTGGCCAGACTTGCGTTTTTGGTGGCCCCAGGCCACCGGTAGTGTCAAACCCTGGCTATAGACATGTGTTTAACATGAAAATAACATGTTGTTTGGAACATCATAAAAAATAGCCCTCAGTACAGAATGTGAAAAACATTCTAATTACATGAAGTACACATACATTATTTTCCGAGTTTATGTTAAAAAATAATACAAAGTTACTTGTTGCAAAGTTTAAATTACACTTTGATACATCATTGACAAACATGTACATGTATATCATTAGTCCTATGAGTTTTGTCATGCCCATATTTAGAATCAGGTAACGTTTTTTTTTTTTTTTTTTCTACATGTATACACAAATAAACAAGGTTTGTTAATCCGAAAATGAAACAAGGTTTGTTATAACGAAGGTTTGTCATTCTAAAAAACACAAAATTCTATATACATACCTAGATGTCCCTCAATCCAAAACTGGAAAAGAGTTTGTTAATCCAAACATTTGTGGCATTATTCAAAAGGTTTGTAAAACTAAAAATGAAATATGGTTTGTTATTCTGAAGGTTCATTAATCCAAAAATGAAATAAAGTTTGTTATCCAGTTCAATACGTTCATTAGTACTAAAATGAAAAGAATTAGCCGCATATCATTGGAATCCACTCACTTAATGATAATACACTTCATGTATACTAACATAACAGTTTAAAAACTAATGAAAGAAAGTCCTAAACTTGAAATAAAGGGAATCTTTTGATGAAACATGAATTTCAGAATGAGCAAAGTGTATCTGTCATTCTTGTACGTTAGTTTTATTAGAAGAATGTGTACACTCTGAAACAAGCACATGTATATACAATTTATTTGTACAAAATGAACAATCACAAAAAAACTGTACATTAATACACTGTACATGTACCTTCATTTCCTACGGACAACAAATATCAAATTTGGTGTACAATTGTATTACCATTCTCCATAAAATATCTTTTTACATTTGCAAAACCAAACCACACTGTTTGCACAAAAATCAAAAAATGATAATAGTACTATTATCTTGTAGAAAACAAACAAAACCCAAAAGTAACACATGACAAATATTTTGTTTTTTTTTTCTTCTGTATGTCCATGCCAGGTACCATTATGTTGTTCATATGTATTATCATTACTATTCTAACATACACTCTAATAGTGTGGTGAAATGTTATTTCTCAACAGTCTTTACAGTGCAGACAATAGTCAAACCACTCTTTATGTATGCTTTATGTTATGTACGTACAAATACATTCTTTACGTACTCTTCCAGCACACAGTTACATATCAGTCTATATACAGCATGATAGTCACAATCAAGTATGACAGATGGCCTTTTACTAACTAAAACATTTATAATTGCCTTAAATTACACTACTATATATTCTGATTCTGATTTTATTCATGAATTTCCTTTTCATACGTAAATGAAATAAAAAGTCAATTGAACAAATTGAGCACAGTATAAATTGAATCTGACAGTTAAAACAAATAAATGATTAATTCAAATACATGTGTATTTAACTTTTTCCCCTGACACAATTCAAAATGAAAATAAACTATTTTGTGCATACATATGTGCAAATATAAGCTACAGTATATCTCTTGCTCAAAGACAAATTAGGCAATTTTTGATGTACAGAAATTCAGGAGACCATCATCATAAGCAAGCGCTTGACGTGGACAATGGCCTCAGAAATGATTGTCTAAACAATACAACACTGTGAGAGTATAACATATAAGTCACCACTCACTGAGTGGCAATAAGGAGAAAGGGAGGGAAGAATGAGGGGGAAAAGTGCAGTGGTGCATTGTGCATTGTGCAAGATGTGAGGTGCTTGCATGGAAAAGAGTTGTGAATATGTGTTAATGTTCATGTTTGTTGTGTATATACTATCAGTTTGGAGCCCTTACTTTAACTATGGAAATGAAAAAAAAACAAACAGATAAATAGCGACATGCTCTAACATTCAGATACATATTGAGTTAACAACATATCTTTAAGCTCTCTTTTAAATAAATGAATAGATCTACATTGTTTAAGGTCAATTGGTAAAAAATTCCAAACATCAGGGCAATGATGTTTTAAGAATTTTTGTGCTACACGTATTGAAACAATTCTTGGGTTTTCAAGATGATAATCAGATGAACGGCGAGTTGGGTAAGAATGAATATTGAAATTAAGAAATCTTTGAACACCGAGGGAAGTTGGTTGAATGTGTATATGTGCTTAAAAATTGCCGTTTGAGAAGTATGAATCTCATTAATCTTCAATGTTTTTAATTGAGAAAACAATGGATAAGAGGGAGATAAGTAGTGGGAGTTTGTAATCAACCGCATAGCTCGTTTTTGTAAAAGTAATATTGAGTTTGTTTTAGTTGTACCACAATTTCCCCACATAATATTACAATACTTGTACATAATATAAGGCAATATCAAAGCATTATACAATTGTAAGCAAAGATTTCTGAGAAACCAAGTTTCTCAGGTGGCATAAAATTCCGATGCCTCTAGAAACTGAAGTTTGAACATTGTGTAAATGATCATTCCAAGACAAATTTGAATCAGTGGTAATACCTAAGAATTTAGTACAAGTCTTTTCAACAATTGGCTGTCCGTCAATAGAAATACAATCATCGGTACAATATTCAACGAATTATGAAGCTTATTCACTTATCATCTGTTTTTTATACAAAACCATTCTAAAATACATTTCAATAAGCATATGTATCTTGATATAAATTCTAACTTCAAGGTATGAGTAATATACAAGTTACAGTTTCTCTGAAGCATTACAAAATCTATTGGTTCTCAAGCAAGGATTTTGACAATCATTGGAAAGTAAGTCACAATCATATTAAGGAAAACATCCTGATAATACAAACGTAGACATCACAATTTAAAAGAAAATTCAAAAAGACAAAGAATTGAAGACAGAAAAATTAGAACACTGCTTTGGCTCCGTCTAGTTTGAAGTAAAACCTGCGAAACTTGCCATCACTAATAAATGATTGAGAGTGGTATATATTCTGAACACTTGTACATGAACTTCTTCAAGTGGCAGGAGTAAAGCATACAAAACAATACATTGTATTACAATACTTGGGATGCATTTGCTATGTTGTTCATCTGCTAAGGCCCCAACAACTGAAATATCTTTGAGGAAGAATTTCATCACACATGTTTAATTTCTTTATGAGAAGAGCTTAAGATCACTTAATTTGACAAGGGTAGTTAAATTTCACTTGAATCTTTTCTTTTTTCTTCTGGACTAGATGAACATTAATGCTAGACTTAGTGATGTGTGAAGACATCCTGCCAGATGCACAATACAAGCAGCATACACTCTATGGTTGCCATGTGGACAAACTGTCCTAATGTGTAGACAGCGAGCATCATGCTTATTTGCTTATAAATTTCTTTTGATTAACATTGACATGTACAGGCAGCCTTTGGCAATCCACCAAACAAACAAAAAATGTATGAAGTCAACCTCCCTCAAGTTGAAAAATTGCCTAAGTCACAGAAAATTCCATCCCAAATGGATGTAAACATACATTGTATGTTAATTCCATTGTGCATTTGCAAGTCAAAATTCATGTAAGTTGAAGGATTTTCTCTGGTCCCTTTGGATTCAACTTAGGCAAGGTTGACTGTACTAACAGGTTTGTATTAATCTATATGTTAATGAATACCATCACCATTTTCCCACACAAAAGGAAGATCCTTCCTATTGATGCCCTTGCAATGTACCAATATTGTTGTACAAATCATGTACAGTCAGAGCTGTCTATAGCGGCCAACCAAGGGAGATGAAACGAGTGGCCGTTATAGACAGGTGGCAACTTGTGTGCATTGCCTACATGTACATGTATCATCGTTGCATTAAGTACTTACATGTACATGTACAACTGTATGTGTACACGTATACGTAAGCACATGTTTTGTGCATTGGACAATGCTGGTGTTGATCAAGTTGTTGCACAGTAGGATATGTAGTCGTGAAGAAAGCTTTACACTAGTGCATTGTTATGACTGAATGAGTGATAAATGAAGCAGTGGCAATCACCGACTGTTGCCCATGAATGACTGGTACAGCCACACAGCAGAAAAACATGCTAAATTATCGGCTCTGCTACGGCTCCATGTGGGTCTGTGGCCACTATAGACAGGTTAAAATCTACAGCGGGAAACAAAATTCATGGCCGCTGGCTGAGTTAGATAGGTGGCCGCTATACACAGGGTCTTTAACAGGGCTTTTCTCTCTAGGGAATTTTTCAGTGGCTGCATACGGCAGGTGGCTGCTAAAGCACAATTGACTGTAAATAAAATCAAATGACAGCATGAAATTCTTTCATTTGACGGTTCCAGTTACAGCGTACCATGAAAATGACGAGCATTAAAATAAAATTACTGTCTCCTTTTCTCTGTATTTGCCTATATAGACAGAATACATCACTAGACCAGGCTATAAGTGGACTGATCATACAACCAGAAACAGGACACACCTGCTAAATTATTTAGTAGACCTGCTGTCGCACACAGATCCAAGCTGTTTCTTACAAATGAAATAAACATGTATATCCTTCTGATGGTTTAAGAGTTTCTAATAGTGAGGCTGACAATGAAGAAGTGAGAAAATGTCACTATGTTGTCCACCCAAACCTCTTGTAATGAGCTTGCTTTTGAGGTACCGCTCTTAACGCAGAGAATTCAGTGGTCTCGATTGAGTCTTTGTTGCTAGCTATGGACTAAAAACATGACTTCTTCTTTTTTTCTTTTTTTTTTACAAAAACCAATGGGAGTGTTGTGAGGTGGTCGCAAAGTTTCTATTGCAACTTGCAAAATACAACCCTTTGAGGTACTGCTCTTAACAGGTGAATTCAGTGGTCCCGATTGGGTCTTTCTTGCTAACTACATGTATAAATCAAAGACATGATTTTAATTATTTTCTTTTTAATGCCTGTGAACAAACCAATGGGAGTATTGTGAGGTGGCCACACCAGATTCTATTGCAATTTGCATGTGTGGTTGCAAGCAATATTTAGTATGTGGTGAAATAATATGTAAAAAATCAAAATTTTATTAATTCTTGCTATTTGATGAAATTTTGCCCATTTTATTCATCTTGTATTTTTATGTACACAAGCAAGCAAACAAGCAAAAGTCAAAATGTGAATAAAAGAGTGTGGAAATTTCACTCATGTGTGAAGGATAACCTCCTTTAAGTACTGGCAATACACGCTTGATAGAAAGTAAACACAGTGCACTCCCGTTATAACAAACATGGTTATAACAAAATTCTGGTTACAACAAAATAAAAATTCAGGCTGCAACACTATTGGCTCTATGTTTTTTATTGTTTATTTGTTTGGTTAGAAGGAAATTTAAATACAAAAAAAAAGAAAACCGCCGGTCCCGAGGACTTCGTTATAATGGGAGTCCACTGTATCACTCTGGCCCCCATCACATGATTCCAGGATTGTTTGTCACTCTTTGTCTTCCAATTCTCCAATCTACATGGCACTCCTGCTTATACTAGTACATATCAGGTAGAGGTCAAAACAGTTCAAACTTGACTACCGAAATGTCTGATTGTAATTGTTAAAATTTCTGGCGAAGAATAACTGTTGGGTCTGAGTCTGTCCTTGCTGATTCTGGACCTGGATCTCCACGTGACTGGGTTGGACTTGAACTGTTTGCTGGGACTGGCCTGCTGCCTGGCCTTGTACCTGTGGTTGAGCTTGGATAATTGCAGAGGAGATAGGGACAACATTCTGGGCTGTTGATTGCAACTGGAGAAGCTGAGTGGCCTGCTGGAATTGGGTAGGGGACTGCCGCAGGTGACTGACATCAATGGTTGGTGGTCCTGCTTCCACCTGTGTTCCATCAGAGGTGCTTGGTTGACTTGAAGAGACAGTTGTGGCAACCTGTCCCACTGGCTGGCTGATTCCTAGGGCTGCCTGGCTGACAGCAAGGGCTGCCTGTGTCACTGTCAGCTGTGGAATTTGAGCCTGGGACACCACCACCTGGGAATTCTGGATCTGAGACACTGGGACAGAGATGGTTTGGGGCTGGCCAGCAATTTGAAAGGTCTGTTGGCCTAGAAGCCCAGGATGGGACTGTGCTGTGTGAATGATCCTCTGAGCCAAGTTCTGATAGTCAGTGTTTGGAGTTTGGCGAAACTCATTGATGGTTTGGGAGAGTTCAGACATAGCCTGGGTCAAAAGGTCTGCTGCTTGGACAGCTTCAGTTTGAACAACTGGCACCTGGCTAGTTTCAATGTACCTTATGGTTGGTTGATTGTCATTGCGCTCAGGGTTAACGTTAGTAACATCTTGCTGGCCAGGTTGAGCAACAACAACTTGCAAGCTGGGCTGACCTGAGAGTCCTGTGAGGTGCTGGATGATGGGTTGCAAGGTGGTGGTTCCGTCAGGATTAACAGTAGCTATCTGGATGTTCTGCAGATCACTGGCCTGAATCTGAGTTGGGTTCTGAGCCATAGCATCCTGGACTGCTTGCTGGATGTTTTCAGGTACCTGGGCCACCACAGTAATTGAACCAGGAAGATGTCCTTCTGCCTGTATTTGTTGTGGCTCTTGGACAACAGTCAACTGCTGGGAATTGGTCATCATGGCTGCCTGTTGTACTGGCTCCATGTGCTTTTTGCGCACATGATCCATCATTTTGGCCTTAGTGCTGTACTGCCTTGGGCAATGTGCACATGCAAAATAGTGTGTTGTTGTTGTACCAGCAGGTGCAGTGTGTGGATTACCAAAAGGACTGTTAGGATCCCCCTTAGTCTTTCGCAAACTAGGAGGAACAGCGCCCCCTGGGTGATTCTTCAAGATATGAATTTTCCTTTTGCTGCTACTTTTGTACACCTTTTCACAATAGGCACAAAAGTAGTTCCTATTGGGTTTGACAATTGGAAGATTGAGTTCAGGAACAGTGTCTGGGGCTATTTCTGGGTGACGTTTTGCAAGATGATTTACCAGCATCCCACGACGCTTAAATCCCAGAGAACAAATCCGACACTTGAATGTAAAAGCATTAACATCTGATGGGGAAATCTTAGGTTTGAATGGAGCCTTTTTCGGTTTCCCAGCTAAGAGCTTGTTCTTTGCTTCTCTCTCTGGGTTGTGCATCCTGGCCATGTGTTCCTTCAATTTGTCTTTTCTCTTGAACTGTTTACCACAGTTAGCACAAAGGAAATCCTTCTTGTCTGAATGACGCAACATGTGCAGTTTCAGCTTGTCAGGCCGTGGGAATACCTTGTCACAATGTGGACAAGGAAATTCTTTGGTGGAATGGAAACTGCGAATATGTTTGCGTACATGCGTGTACTCAGTAAAGGTCTTCATACAATGAGGACATGAGAAGTAACCATTGAAGGCATGAGTCTGTACATGCTGCTTGAGGTGCTCATTGCGATCAAAGTCTTCTTCACAGAATGGACATGTGTAATACTTCTGTCCACTGTGTGTCTTCATGTGAACTGACAAAGCTGAGTTATTCAGGAAGCATTTGTTGCAAAACTCACACTGTATCGTTTTCTTGTTTTCACGCCTGTGAAGTTCCATGTGTCGTTCATATCGCACCTTAATTCGAAATACTTTGAAGCATTCCCTGCACCGATATGAAGGTCTGGTACGAGAGCGAAGCACAAAATCTGCATTTGATCCTTGCCTTCTGCCATGGTCAGTGGCATGAAGAGCAAGCTCCTTCTTTGATGGAAACACCTCTGTGCATGTAGGGCATGTAAAGACACCTTTCACATCATCTTCACCTCTATCCCCACCTTCCTCATCACCACCAGCTGTTGGCTGATCAGTCCCATCCATGGCAGCATCACCCTGCCCACTCACTTGAGCACTGCCTGACCCAGAAGCAGCTTCTGTAAGTGGGGTGACCAGACTTGGTTCAACCCCGCCCCCGCCTTCTGGCTCAACTCCTTGATTTGTAGTGCCTGATTCTACCTCCATGTCTACTTTAGCATTATCTTGCTTGTCCATCTCCTCTTCATCCTCTTCTTCATCTTCCTCCTCATCCTCCTCGACCTCCCCATCCTCCATCTCACCTTCATCATCTCCCATTTCCTCAGGATTCTCATCATAGTGGAGACTGACATGGAGTTTTAACATACGCTCACTTTCAAACTCCAGGTCACAGTGGTCACAAGCATATGTGGAAGTGCCATCTGCGGGCTGTGCCTGGCCAGTTCTGCGCCGCCTGAGAGGTGGCAGTGGACCAGAAAACTCACCCCTCTCTTTGTGCCGTCTCATGTGCCTTGTACGATTGTATATGTGCGCAAAAGACTTATTGCATACATCACAGGTAAAATTCTTTTCTCCAGAGTGCATCACCAAGTGGCGCTGCAAACTGTAGAAGCGAGGGAAACGCTTATTGCAGTAATCACAGTTGTATTCCTCCTTTTGGCCTGATCGCATGTGTTCTAACTTGGCCTGTGCCAGTTTGCGTTGTCGCTGACGGTAACCTTCAGGGTATTTCCGTGGTCTGCCCCGTTTATTTCTTGTGCGGCTTTTGACAGTGGGACCATCATGAGATGAAAGGTGCTTCTGCAACAGTTCTGATGTCCTAAACTTTCGAGTGCACTCAAAGCAGGGCCACGTATTCTCTTTCTCTTGCATTTCTAGAAAACAATATGAGAACAAGATCCAGCTAATCAATTACAACAATTGCAAAGGATAACACAAGTTATAATGTGTCACAGCAAGAAAATAGAATATGTACTCAAATGAATTACATGTACAGTAGATAGGTGATCAATCTTAATTACTTTGCCTGGAAATGGGAGAACCATTCAAAGCCTCGAGTTACCAACTACACAGAGTAACAGAAAAGCCACTGCCTAGCATCAGTTCTTTCTAATTCAAGAAAATGTCATACAGTAAACCTCGCTTGGGTCGACACAATAGAAAAGTCCCGATTTTTGCCTTTGTTATTCTTTGAAAATTTCCTCGTATTAGTCGACATTTATAAATCGACAACTCACGTAAGTCAACATGATTTTCAGTGCCAACTGAGTGTTAATACGTGTTAATTTCCTCATCTAAGTCGACATAATTTTTCACTCAAATTCTTATCGCAGTTCTCTGAAAAAGAATTGTTTTCCCGCTCCGATTCACAGCATTTCTTCTCGCTAATGCGCTAGTGTACAGCACGGTAGCGTTCGCGCCATGCATCCATAATTGTCTTGTACGCCTGAATAGAAAGGGTATACACTCATTTACACTGGAGTACTACACAAAGTACACGTAGTACCGTAGTTTGTGTCTGTATGTATCATTTGGTGCAGGTCAGCGTGATGCAACTTACGGTGCAAATGTCAAATCAAATGCAGGTGTATCAAATCAGACGTAACTTTGCATTTAAATGCAAACGTTGCGTTGCTGAAGACTTGCGTTTGATAATCATATGAAACTAGAAAATAATTGTACAAACCTGAAACTCAATTGCATTAAAACGCAACTCTAAAAATCAAATGCAAGTCCATCAAATCACACGGATCGCTGGGAAGACTTGCATTTGATAATCGTATGAAACTAGAAAATTGTAGGAAACTAAAATTCAACTGCGTTAAATCGCAACTCTAAAAAACCAATGTAAGTCCATCAAATCACACGCAACGCTGTATTTAAACGCAAAAGCGTTGTAGAAAAGACTTGCGGTTTCCGTACGGTTTTCTATGCAATTGCAAAACAATTGAGTTGCTGAAGACTTGCGTTTGATAATCATATGAAACTAGAAAATAATTGTACAAACCTGAAACTCAATTGCATTAAAACGCAACTCTAAAAATCAAATGCAAGTCCATCAAATCACACGGATCGCTGGGAAGACTTGCATTTGATAATCGTATGAAACTAGAAAATTGTAGGAAACTAAAATTCAACTGCGTTAAATCGCAACTCTAAAAAACCAATGTAAGTCCATCAAATCACACGCAACGCTGTATTTAAACGCAAAAGCGTTGTAGAAAAGACTTGCGGTTTCCGTACGGTTTTCTATGCAATTGCAAAACAATTGAGTTGCTGAAGACTTGCGTTTGATAATCATATGAAACTAGAAAATAATTGTACAAACCTGAAATTCAATTGCGTTAAAATGCAACACTTAAAATCAAATGCAAGTCCATCAAATCACATCACGCAACCCTTTCTTCAAATGCAAGAGCATTGCAGAAAAGACTTGCGGATTTCGCACAAAACTAGAAACTGCGTTTAAATGCATAGATCTCTAAAAATCTACGGAAGTGCGTTTATAGTGTTGAAAAGACTTGCATTATTTTTTATTTCGTACGCAAAATTAAGAATTAAACGCAACTCTGAAAATCAAATGCAAGTCCATCAAATCACACGGAACGCTGAAGAGACTTGCGTTTGATAATCATACGAAACGAGAAAATTTTAGGAAACTGAAATTCAACTACGTTTAAACGCAACTGTAAAAAACCAAATGTAAGTCCATCAAATCACACGCAACGCTGTATTGAAACGCAAGAGCATTGCAGAAAAGACTTGCGGTTTTCGTACGAAACTAGAAACTGCTTTTAAACGCATCACTAAAAATCTACGGAAGTGCGCTATTTTTTATTTCGTGCGCAAAATTAAAAATTAAACGCAACTCTGAAAATCAAATGCAAGTCCATCAAATCACATCACGCAACCCTTTATTTAAATGCAAGAGCATTGCAGAAAAGACTTGCGGATTCCATACAAAACTAGAAACTGCGTTTTAACGCATCTCTAAAAATCTACGTAAGTGCGTTTATAGTGTTGAAAAGACTTGCATTATTTTTTATTTCGTACGCACATTTAACATATCAAACTGAACTTTCGCCATGACCGAACTTAGTCTGCATTAGCAGGGGAAAGACATCGCAACATTTACACGTTTCAAACTACCGAAACGCATGCTGCTTCACGAAATGTCAATAAAAAAATGGTAACAAATACAGTTCATGATGCCGAAGATTTAAATCTCAGTCCAAAGTTAAATTAGTCCGACAATGGAAATTTTTTTTTTTTTTACGAAGGTTAGTAAATCTGAAAAATAATTAAGATGTCGTTTTCGGATTAACAAACTTTTCTTCTTTCTTTCTTTTATTTTCAGACGGACCAGCGCCATACAGAGCGGTTGTGTTGCAAATCGGAGCGCGAGAACAATTCATTTTCAGAGTATGGCATTAGAAATTTAAGTAAAACAAATATGGCAACTTAGGGAAGGAAAATCATACATATTTCAACTCAGCACTGAAAAATCACGTCGACAGAATCATACGAGTTCACACGCATATCTCTGCAGCAACGCACTTGAATTTAAATTGCAAAGTTGCATGCAATTTTGGGAATTTGCGTTTTATTTTTCAAATCAAGTTAGAAACGTAATAGTGTCTTGAAACGGACCCAGGTTTCCGATCCCGTTGTCTCAAAATCTCTCTAGAGGCTTGAGAATTGTGCGTTGTCCTTCCTAATCCGTGCGAGATTTATGCATGAACTAAAACATTATTGTTGCTAATGTCAGCAGGCATGTTTTGGCAGCACAAGGAGTAAGATTTGGATAGCGATCCGCATCGTGATCCAAATCTTACTCTGTACAGGGGAAATTAGTTTTCATTTATTAGTCGACAAAATGTCGACTTACGTGCGTAAGTCAACTTTCGCTTAAGTCAAAGTGTTTTGCTCAGTCCCGATTTTGTCGACTTACGCAAGGTTGACTGTATTTACAGGAGTCTTGTTCAATGACAACATCCATCATTGCACACCAGTTTGTTGCCTTGCAAATATCTCACTAGTGAGCCCCAACTCCTTTAGAATGGACCTTGTGTATACACTTTGTAATTTACACAGGTATAGCTATCTATTGCTCAATTGAGCACTGCAAAGTTCACCTTACACCAAATCTTGCAATCTAATACCTAAGAAGAACACAGCAAACTTGGGGCTTTGGGATCTTGGGTTGGGGGGGGGGGGGGAGGGCATGGTGTCCAGTTGTATTTTCTATCACACTAGTGAACATACCTGCAAAGTTTGTAGACAATTTAACAGTGCATTTTCAAAAGAGGATCAAATTGTGAAAATCAGTTCAAAATTTGGTAGTGGCCTCACAGGGCAAACCCTGGATTTGCTATGAACAAACTTGAAATTACCATTCACTGTTGTATTTACTCAAAGCAAAAGGCCCCCATTTGTATAAATAGATATTCTATTACCCTAGTGATACTACCTGTCAAGGATCTGAGATGAATGAAGTTATGACTGCACTCACAAGTATAAAAACTTATAACATTTTAGCTCAATCTTTTCTGATAATATAGAAGAATTTTAAAGATTCTCTGATTTGTAGGTTCTAAGCTCCCTTAGGGCCCGCAATGTAGGGCATGGTGCCCATTTGCACAATTCTATCATCGTAGCTATAATATCTGCCAGGGTAAGTGAGAATGTGACTATGCATTTTCAAGAAGGAAGATGAAAATATGAAAATTGGCCCCCAATGTGATCCCCCATTCATATGGACTTTCTAATATGGATTGTACAACTCAACTGCAAAGTTATCTTATATTTTTGATTTTCTTTGCTAATGGGTACTAACTTTTGTAGTTTGGACAAATCAAGCTCCTGGTCACACCCCTGTTTACACAATAGGTAAGTCTTTACGTAACACGCAAGTGAACAGGACATTGAACCTTACCTGCTGCCTCTTCAGGTGTGATTTCCAAAATGTGTTCTCCAATGGTCTCTGCATAGGCTTTAGCATACCACACTCGCAGCTCAGTGCGTGGAGGAATGTTCTTGATGGTAGCAAAGTAGATCTCATTGTTGTTCATCTGAAATGCTATCAGGTTCTGCTCAGTGTAGCACGTTGCAGGCCGTATGAAACTCATCCAGTTTGATTCGTACTCATCAGAGCAGTCAATGTACATGAGGTCTGAGCCTTGTTTAATCTGAAGAAAATCATATTTGTTCACAGGAAGTAAGAATTCACATAGTTTGTCTCTCTTTAAAATACAGTTTTCTTTGTTTTCCTGTGTTTAACAAGATGCAATTACAGATACAAGGAAAAGTAGAAATTACGCGGTGCGTAATATATGTCCCCGCCGGAAGTAGCATTTAGTAGCAAAATGTATAATATAGGTAAAAAGATGAAGGTCAAAGGTCAAAATTCTATGTAGAAGTTTTGAAGCCCTCCCCTAGTGCCATCACATAAAGCAAACGGAATCGAAATCGGGTTAGAAATGGCGAAGGAGTAGCATTTTGTAGCCAATGTACAATATAGGTAAAAAAATCAAGGTCAAAGGTCAAAGAAGTCAAAGGTCAAAATTCTGTGTAGAAGTTTTGAAGCCCTCACCTAGTGCCATCACTTAAAGCAAACGGAATTGAAATCGGGCTACAAATGGCAAAGGAGTAGCATTTTGTAGCAAAATGTACAATATAGGTCAAAAATCAAGGTCAAAGGTCAAAGAAGTCAAAGGTCAAAATTCTGTGTAGAAGTTTTGAAGCCCTCACCTAGTGCCATCACTTAAAGCAAACGGAATTGAAATCGGGTTACAAATGGCGAAGGAGTAGCATTTTGTAGCAAAATGTACAATATAGGTCAAAAATCAAGGTCAAAGGTCAAAGAAGTCAAAGGTCAAAATTCTGTGTAGAAGTTTTGAAGCCCTCACCTAGTGCCATCATATAAAGCAAACGGAATCAAAATCGGGTTAGAAATGGCGAAGGAGTAGCATTTTGAAGCAAAATGTACAATATAGGTCAAAGGTTAAGGTCAAAGGTCACAATTGAAATTCTGTATAGAAGTTTCAAAGCTCCCATGTAGTGCTATCATATAAAGCAAACAGAATCAAAATCGGGTAAGAAATGGCGAAGGAGTAGCATTTTGAACATTTTGATCACACACGGACGCACACACGGACGGACACACGGACGGACACACGGACACACAGACGGACACACACACGTACGGAGCCCGTTTCATAGTCCCCTGCTCGAACTCGTTCGGCTGGGACAATAAAGAGAATGTTCCCAAATCTATAATTCCTTGAAATTTGAATATCACAGGCAATGAACCTATCTATCATATCTGATGCTGTGTCTTTGAGCTTGCCAGGAATTAACTTTGAGCAACCTAAGAGAATATGTGTACACATAAAAAAATAATATTTTACACATATTTGGCTTGTGCGCACAAACACTCACATACATATGTGTATATTTTCATATATCTAAAAATATTTATAGTCACATATTTGTGACCTTTATCATAACTCATGTCAAGTACAGTTGTGCAACCACGCAAGATGACACTCATTTTAGTAGATCAAATAAAATCTTATATATATAGGACTTTATTATCAATGAATTATACAAGAGAATGTGAAAGTTGTTTACTGGTCAAATATCATGGAATTTAAAAACCTGTCTGGCCCTCATATATCACTCATCAGCCCACAAACATTACTATGTGTAGTGCATAGAAAGTTGGTCTTACCTGCCACTTCAGATGTCCAGATGGTAAGTTTTGCCTTGACACAGTCCTCCCCTCAAGTGGTCCAAACTGAGTTCTCTTTGCAATTGTTCGTTTTGCAAACACACCTACAGAAAGTATACAAAAAGTTAGATGATAATAATGATAATAATAATAATACATACATACATTTATAAAGTGCACAATAAGCACATGCTTCTCTATGCGCTGTACAATTCAAATATAAAATACAAACAAACAAATAACTAAAAAGTATAACAATCAACAAAATAGATACAATAATTAACAAAAGGGGTAATGAATAATCATCTTAATCAAGGAAGATGGAAAAGGTGAGTTTTACAAATGGATTTGAAATTTGCAAAATTTGGTGCACACTGAATGTTCAGCGGGAGATAAATGAAAACTATTGGTCACTAAGACAGAGAGATTAGAGGGATAACTTATATTAAAGACCTAATAAAATGCTTGCAAAATGTTTTAATATGTAAAAGAAATGTAAAATATATGTCATGATTATCAATGTAAATATGTTTTCAGTGTCGTTCCTGTTTTTATCGCTTCTAGAAACTCCCCCAAATATCACATTTTTGGAGGACCTCGTTGCAGTTTTTGCGAAAAAATATGTCACGTGACCAACACCCCTGAACCGATTGATGACGTATAAGCACGGAGTTGTGCTCAGTTAGCAGACGCCGCTCAGTACTAGCACTTAGATTACTAGCTTGGTACACGCGCGTACACGTTAGCTAGCCCAACCAGGCCCGGCGCCCGGGCCCGGGATGTGCGCTCCCGATCGACCCACTGGCTGTCGACATGTACGCATTAGTACCACGTACATTATCACTATTTAAAGTTAGCTTGCACAAATACCTGGTACCTCAAGCATAATGTCTTCCCCTATATGGGTAAACTTCGACATTGATGATGATGATGAAGATTGCAGCTCTGACGATAGCGGAGAAAAAGAGGAGTCACATGAAGTTGAAGGGGAAGATGGGGAGGGAGAGGCAGCCGATGAACTAGAACGTTATCGTGGGGCTGCACCTTACCGATATGAACCAGCTGCATCTCCCGCTGCCAGTGCAAGAGCAAATGAACATGGCACCAAGTCCGATAAGACCTCACGGAAACGATCGCCTGGGAAATACAGAGTGGTATGTGTGGTATGCCCCCATAGTTTAACATTAGAAAGGATATACTGTATTCTACATGATTGACACTGTAAGTTGTAACTGTTTGTCTAGTAAGTAGTAGAAGAACAGACCCAGCTCGCTCACAAACTGAGCGGCTACTCCGGCCACCGCAAGCGGGAGCGTCCCGGCCGTGGCCTGGCCTGTCGGCCGGCGCTAGGAAGTTAAACTAACACATAGATCTAACGTTAGTAGTAGTCTACTAATGTTAGTACTACTCCTGGAGTCTAGTAGTAGTACTAGTACAACTAGGTCTAGTAGACTAGTAAGTAGTAATAGTGGTAGAATCTTTGGTAGTAGTACAGAGGCTACACTCTAAACATTAGGGGGGTTAGAGTATGTTACAGGGTACGGTGGGTCGCGGCTCAAAAAAAAAAAAAAAAGGCTAGGCCTAACCAGTTTCCCAAGGTCAGTTTCTGCAATAATTGTTATCAGTCATTTAGATGCGCCATTTTCTAAGAAAAACCATACCAAGATTAAGAATGATTGTCAGTTTTGGTCAAGTAGTTTTTGTTTTATGATACAAATCATACTGTGGAAGGAAGCCCTACCACCGTGCTTATCTACCGATGAACGCCACGGTGGGGCTGAATTCACAAGTAGGCCTAACGTTAGGCCTATAAACAGGCGAGTCGCCGTAGTATTAGTACAGACACGCAGTGGTGGGGCTATCGTGAAATAGGCCCCACCGCAGTGCGCATGCACCCGTGCATTTATAGCAAGCAAGGGTAGGTCCTAGGGTTAGGGTTTAGGGTTAGGTAGGGTTGTATTTATGGTTAAATTAGTCGAGGGACATATTAGGAAGTCCTTTTCGCCGCATTCACGAGTATTATACTGTGGAAGGAAGCCCCAGCGCCGTCCTTATCTACCGAAGAACGCCACACGGTGGGGCTGAATTCACAAGTATAAACAGGCGAGTCGCCGTAGTATTAGTACAGACACGCAGTGGTGGGGCCTATTTCACGAGTTTGCCTACAAATCTATGTAGGCCTAAGCTTAGCGTTGTCCGAGTGCGAAGTATCCTTTTCTCACCAGTCTTCATGGTCTTACAGTGAAAACTAGAAATATCACTTAAGGTGATTAATACCCCCGCCCCGTGACGACAGTCTTACCCAAGGAATGATCTTTCCTTGATCTTCTGCCATTTAAATGCCGTTACCATGGCAACGCAGCTTCCGACACGTCCGAAAAATATGTCTTGCACATCTTCCCACCAAGACTATTGTGTGCGCCACATTTCATAAGCTTTTGTCAAAAACTGAGGAAGTAGTTCAATCCACAAGATCTTTCCTTGATCTTCCACCATTAATATGCCGTTACCATGGCAACGCAGCTTCCGACACGTCCAAAAAATATGTCTTGCACATCTTCCCACAAAGACCAATGTGTGTGCCACATTTCATGAGCTTCAGTTGAATACAGAGGAAGTAGTTCAATAAGCAAGATCTTTCCTTGATCTTCTGCCATTTATATGCCGTTACCATGGCAACGCAGCTTCCGACACGTCCGAAAAATATGTCTTCCACATCTTCCCACCAAGATCAAGGTGTGTGCCACATTTCATAGGCTTTGGTCAAAAAACTGAGGAAGTAGTTAAATCCGCAAGATCTTTCCTTGATCTTCTGCCATTAATATGCCGTTACCATGGCAACGTACTTTCAGATACTGTCAAAAAATGCGTCTTGCACATCTACAACCAAAGGCACACATCTGTACCAAGTTTCATGGAAATTGGGCAAAAACTGAGGAAGTAGTTTGCAACACAAAATTTTCCATCATTTTGGCTCATAATATGTGAGCTGTTACCATGGCAACATACTTTTTGTCACTGTCAAGAAATGTGTCATGCTGACCTATATCCTAAGACAAACATTCAATATGAATTCCATGAGAATTGGAAGAACACTGATGAAGCAGTTTTGCCATGAAGCATTTTGCCCTATATTTTACCAATAACATGCCGTTACCATGGCAACGCACTTTTTGCCACTGCGGAAATATGTGTCTTGCACATTAACATATTTAGATGAACATCTGTACCTAATTTCATAAAAATTGATCAAAAACTGTGGGAGGAGTTCGCGACGCAAGATTTGTACCCATTTTTGCCCATAATATGCCGTTACCATGGCAACGTACTTTTGGGTACTGTCAAAAAATACGTCTTGCACATCTACAACCCAAGGCACACATCTGTGCCAAGTTTTATGGGAATCGGTTGAAAACTGAGGAAGTAGTTCGCGACGCAAGATTTGCAACGGACCGACCGCCCGACCGACCGCCCGACCGCCCGACCGTCCGCTGATTCCTATATACCCCCTTCAAACTTCGTTTGGCGGGGGTATAATAATGAATATTAAAACGTACCACAGTTGTAATCTGTATTATTGGCAGAATTAAATCCGATACAATTCATTGAATATTCTTTTGTCCAAAGGCTTAGCCAGTGACAATAGTGCAGTGCAGCGCTAGCTATGCGCTCGCTAGCTCGGATCGCTCCCCCGCCAGCGCTAGCCGCCAGAGCTAGCCAGCCGCCGGCGCCGGTGCTGTCGCTGCGCTGCGCTAGCCTTGCTAGCTCGCTGGCTATGGCTAGGCTGGTCGGACAATCGATATCAACGACTCCGTTCTTTGACGTCATCACAATTTAGAAGTGATAGTGCACCGCACGCAGCGAAAGTATAGAAAGTTTTCCAAAACCGAGGAAATTGCATCCATTATGTTAACAAATATAGAACAAAATTCAGAACAGTAAAAAACCCCGCATGGCCACAGAATTACTTAGAATTTAACATTTATTATTACATCATTAAGAAAAAAATGTCTAAACCATTTTATTAGGTCTTTAAAGAGAATAACTAGAAAAACACATACCTCTGACAAGCAGCTCATTTCCACCCACATACGAATATATGCTAAAAATGGTCCTATTTCCCAATGACAAAGATTCCTTTCTAGTACAGTGTCTTTATTTCTGCCTTAGCTCCTTGCTGCACCTCAAGCATATGCTCAGTACATGCATGCGCACCTCAAATATGCGCAGCTCGAATTCCCTCACTGTTGGCCCTTAGAATCCTTTAAAAAATTAAAAAAAAAAATTTCCTTGAACCAGATGGTGATTCAGATCAATACCAAAATTTTATCATCTGTTCCTGTGTCACTATCAACTTTTTATGAAAACTTTGTGCAAATCCATTCATAACTTTTTGATTTATTCTGCAAACAGACAGAGAGAGAACAAACGAACAAATGCTTACAAATACATAACCTCCTTGGGGGAGATAATATTATCTCTAATAATAGTGATGAGTAAAGATATTGATAATTGGATGAAGGAAGCAACAACAATTTTGGTAATGAAAACAATTCTGAAGGGGCTCAGCATTAGTGAAATCCTTTCTAATGCCAAATTTCTTTGACAAGGAAGCCACGTACAAAATTACACACAATACAAGTGGTTAAAAATGAGAAAATGGGTGTAACTTCTTGCTTATCTGAAGACAAAAGGATGTATTCACGCACAATATTTACAAGGTCTGCATTTTTAATGTTCTAACAAATTATGTATCATAATTATGCGACAATGGAAAATATCAATCTCTAAGATATGTCAATGATGTTTTGCAATCAAATGCTATCGCCATTAGTGTTTTAACTGCATCAGTTTTAAATTGCAATAAATTATCAAACCCAAGGATAGCTTGATTAATTTGACACAGAACTAGTTAACCTCTAAATAAGTTGGGCTGCCTACATACCTATTTGATCATTTTCCACTTTGAATATCTGGAGAACAAGAGGTAGACTGGCCCTGGCCCTAGAGATGATGGGTTTGTCTGCAATACGCTGGATGGCTCCCTGGCGTAGGAACTCCTCCTCATCCACTGGGTCTCTGTCATCAGTGGCTGGCATGTCATGTTTAGAGAGAAAATATTAGCAGTGGACTGCTTTCAGACATCCCAAAAGAATGATACCTGTGCATACACAGATAGCAGATTTTTCTTTTTCTTGGTCTAGTGTTAGAATAGATTTTCAGGACCTGAAACTTGTTGAAGTTTATTTGGTTGCTTTCTTGGCTTGCTTGTCTTTTTGTTTGTCATTGCTTTTACTTCAATCTTTGTTTTTCGAACACAGGGTTTTATTCTTGCTCATAAGATCAGTCTGGACACGCTGTCATTCACATATCTCCTTAATTGATTTGAACATCACATTCCCCTTTTCGCAAGGATAAAAACACATATACCACATCTCACACCTCAGGTGCACTGTATTTCATGACTGAATGTGCTGTTAATAATGGTGAAATGTACACTGGTACCATAAGATCAGGTTAAGAAGACATGTTTTGCTATTTCCGAATGTTGTCATCAATGGTGAGATTTAGATGACTACAATGCCAGTATACACCAGGTATATATTTTATATAAACTTGCACATGATGGTATGAACTGAAACTCTAGGTGATTTTGAAACTGCTTGAGCAGCCTTACAGCAACAATCTTACATTTTTAATGTGATGACTTTAACTGGCATGAAAATAAAAGTAGTAATGTTAACAAATGCATGGCATGGGTCTCTGTTTGGTTAAGAGTGATTGAGTCTCACCTATGATGGCATCCTCCTCTTCTTCATCTTGTGAGTCTGCCAGAAGCTGGTGTAAACCTCTAGAGGCACGGCGCTCTGGACGGACATTCCTTGACACTTCTCTGGAGTGGTTAAGCCCTGAAGGCCCCGCTACATCCTCTGGTCTCATGGTCTCCATAGGTGGCATGTTAACTATAGATGGATTCACATCAGCTGTATATGTTTAGCAAGAAGCAAACAACTAAACTTACAATTTCTTTTGTTAATAACAAACACAGAAAAAGGCATGGACATGTACGACTTACAGTAAATATATAAAGAGCCAAATTTTCATGCACAAACCTACACAGAACATGCTTGTCAGATAGCCATCTGTAATGCATTAGGATGTTCTTGACACTGGTCGGGCAATTCTCAGTGTTATATCAATATTACAATTACATTCTTGTTCCCTTGGCATTACAGCCTAATCTTGCACACACACAACCACAATCACTTCTACAAAATCCTTTATATCAGATAATGACATATATGAGTGATAGTAAGTTGAAAGTGATGGTGATAGAATAGAGAGATTTGACATGAAATTGATAGTGCCAGACAGATACTCACTTGTAATAATCTGAGTGGGTGGATTAAGGTTAACAGTCAGCTGGTTGGATGGTACCCCCAACAGTTCCTGCTGGTCTCCCAGTTCAGATTGGTCTTCTGAAGGCTCTGTTGCTATGGCAATGATATGACTTCCAGGATTGGACAGGCTGGAGTCTGGCAAAATGGTGACAGCCACAGGGACTGCCTCATTGTCTAGGAAAGAGAAACAAATATGTTTGTCATAGAGTCTGGTGACAAGAAGTCATGCCAGGAATACCACAAATGAATACATACAATAAAGAGTACAGTAAACCTCGCCTAAGTCGACATTGCATGAGTCGACAACTCGCTTAAGTCGACATGATAAAAAAGTCCCAATTTTTGCCTTTGTTATTCCTTGAAAATTTCCTTGTCTTAGTCGACATTTATAAGTCGACATCTCACGTAAGTCGAAATGATTTTCAGTGCCAATTGAGCTGAAATACATGTTAATTTCCTCGTCTAAGTCGACATGATTTTTCACCCAAATTGTTATCGCCATTCTCTGAAAAAAAAAAATGTTTTCCCGCTCTGATTCGCAGCATTGCTACTCCCTAATTCGCTAGTGTACGGCACGATACCATTTGTGGCGTGCATCCATTGTTTTGTACGCCTGAATCTAAAGGGCACACTCTCATTTACAATCAAGTACTACACCTAGTACCCAAGGTAGATCACTTTCTTCCTTTTCTCCCTCTCTCTATCCGAGTGTTGTGTCTGTGTGTATCATTTGGTGCAGGCATTTCAGTGTGATGCAATCTACGGAGCAAAACATAGAGCTAAAGCTCCATGGTCCAATGAGGGTGCACCGGGAAATTGTTCTTGAACAATTTTTTTTTTCTCGCTTTTTGTCTCACTTAAAATCACATGCATTGTACCGTAGGATGAACACTTGCCTTCTAAGCTAAATCAAAAAGATATTTTATGTGATGACAGTCAGTAATGTATACAATTTTGTCAAATGTACTTATATCACAACTTTGGGCACGCTCATCATTTGTTCACACATCTTACAGATATGTTTGTTACGGGTGATTTTGTTTATCTGAAAAATTTAATAAGGTTCAATCATTATTCTTAAAACACACAAATTTGTATATCTAGGTCCTAGTAGATATTCATTATCTGAACATGAAACGTGCCTTTTCGTTAATCCTAATATTCTAATGTTAATCATTCCGAAGTGGGATTAGAAACCTGTGCCCGTTTCTAGAAACTTCGCGTTTGAAATGCAATAAAAAAAAATCAGGTGCAGATGCATCACATCACACGCAAGTTTGCATTTAAATGCATGTGCGTTGCTGAAAAGACTTGCGTTTGATAATCAGAAACTAGAACATTGTACGGAACTGAAACTCAATTGCATTTAAGCGCAACTGGTGACAAGCACAATCAAGGTATGCAATTATGGCTTTCTCACTTTAAAAAAATTGTAACTTTCAAAAGAATGCACCAACTGACTTCAAAATTCACATGCAGCATGGTGAGACATCAATAATCACATGTGGTAATACAATAGCTAATTTCTTCTCATTTTCTGTTAATTATTAAAGATCAATTACCAAAAAGTCGCCAAAAACCCATGTAATGCATCAAAAAAAGCGTTTTACAACTTATGTAAAATCAAGATTTGAGGTCCGAAATCAAGATTTGAGGTCCGAATTTTACGTCTACCCCTATGTGTTTGGTATCAAATTAATGGATGTTTTCCTGGTATTGCTTGCATGCAATAAAAAAACAGTTGTCCTTTCCGCTGGAGAAAGTTATGAGGTCTGAAGTCCCATCATGGTAGGGGTGTAATGCTGGCTTATTTTTGTGACATTGTGACCTTCTAACCCATGCTGTACAGCTTTACATACAAAAGGAACTATGCAGTGCAAATGCATGTTGCTTTCGATTTATTCATAATGCCCTGACCATAACTAATATGGCCAAAAGAACAATATGTGCCATCTATCTTATATAATGATTTTTTTCCCCTTCCAATTATTTGGTACAGCTAAAAGCCTTCCAAACAAAGAATGTCAGTGACATCATCTGTCAAGCACTGGTTAAGTACCGATATATGCCGAAACAGTCAAACCTGCCTTAGCGGCCATCTGTCTATAGCGACCACCTGCCATATGTGGCCAATGAAAATTCTCCCCGAGAGAAAAACCCTGTTAAAGACTGTGTATAGCGGCCACTTGTCTAACGCTGTCAGCAGCCACAAATTTTGTTTCCCATGGTAGATTTTAACCTGTCTATAGCAGCCACAGACCCACATGGAGCTGTAGCTGAGCCGATAATTCAGCTTTACCAGTCTAGAGTACTCAAAGGCATGAAAAATCTCACACACTTTCAAGAAAATAGTATTTCTTGGTTGACAAATCTTTTCATTTTCATTGTTTTGTATATCTAGAATAATCTGTAATAGCCAAAAACAGACCAAAAAAAAACAAACAGAAAACAAAACAATCATTTGGACAACACTCCTTTTAAAACCCATACAATGTACACACAAATATCACTGGAATCTGACACTTTTCTGTGCCATTGGTCACGGATAGACAATGTGCTATAATATCTATGCAACTAAATACCCATAGATTTTTTTTTTTGTGTGTGTTAATATAGGCCCTATGATGTGTGTGAGATGTGAAAGAAAAGTCATGATGAAACTTTAGCGTGCGATCTCTTTGGGTGTGTTCGAGCACTCTCCTAAGGTGAACTGTACAATACCGTACGTGCGCCAGAGGAGCGCTCAAAAGCTCCTAAAGTGTAGGCCTACTGTACTGTACTGTACCGAGCCAAAAATGGATCACTTCCCAATGTGTTCCAAAAGGGTACCAAAAGGGTACCAAAAGAAAACCAGAAGTTCACATGTGAGAATGCGCCTAACACGAACACATGTCATAATGCAAAGAGTTCATTCTCTTTGTTCAGGACATCTGTAAGTAGTTCAAGCACGACAGGTGAATGAACCTCTTGCTACAAAATGCATGACCTCCTCTAAAAATAACTCATGAGGTACGCTTTCTCAACAGAGCACTCGAACGCTTCAGATTTGGCACAGTTCAGTATGGTACGCTTTAGTTCAGTTCGCTTGGTTCGCTTTAGAGCGCTAGCATGCATCCTTTGTGTTAAAAAAAAAATCATGAAAAATATTAAGGTTGCCTATTTCAGCACCCCCCCCCCCCCCAACGTTGGCAAAGTAAGGATACGTACATGCTAGAGAATGTTGCACTTACCTGCGTGGATGGTTTGACCAGATCTGCTGCTAGAAGCTGCTTCATTAGTTACTTCACAGCTCAGCCCTTGGACAGTTGATTCTGCCTCATTGTCTGCTCCATGCACAGAGTTGTCACTGTCTGAACCATGATCTGTTGAAGCCTGAGAAACAGATGGCATACTTTTAGGACCCTGTGCTTTGCATCAATGGTGCATCATTAATTACTAGTACATAAAGGGATGCTTATGGCTTCATTTCTCTAGTTCTGTGCCCCTAATTACAAGTCTGACAAATAAAAGTACCTGACGAGAGTTTTAAGTTTAGGCAGCTCTGCAGAAATTGCATGTGTATTTTTTGCAAAGATATATACAGTAAAAATATTATACTGATATGCACTTGGGCTCCACCCACTTTGGCTAATATCCACATAGGCAATATCACATTTAGTCTAATTATTATTTTGGCAAAGTTTCATTATCCTTATAACCAGTTGGGCTACTTATTAATTGGTCTACTGATCAGTTAGTCCAGAGGCCATGTAGTCTAATGCAAGAATGGTCTAATTGGTCTATAGCACACTTTGTCTTAACTGTGTTCACTATGTATAATTTAGTCATTTGTTGTCTACCATTTACATCCAAGTCCTGGTGTTGGTACAGTGTTGTCAGGTTCAACAAAATAAAATTATTCAGACTGTCAAAATTGTTGTTTCTGAAGAAAATTATCATAGACCCGGGGGTTAATTTCATTGGAACATGTTATACAACCACATAAAAAACCCCACAAAAGACAAAAAAAACAAAAACAAAACATGGAAAGTAATTGATTCTGAAACAATGACGCATTGCACAAAATATATGCTTACCCTGGTATATGTTTCATTTTTAAGTATTTATAACTTTAGTGGTTGGCAACAATTACACATACTGCAATAGTACTAAGGCCAAGTAAAAAAAGAAAGTAGTTTCTCGTCCGGGTTTTTTGAGCAAGGCGATGAGGGAGGTCCTTACTATTTGATATCTTACTATTTTTTCGAGGATTGTCAAAATGAAAGTAATAATGTGTTTGTCGTCCGGTAATTCTGAGAAAGGTAACCAGAGAGGGCTTTACTATTTTCTATATCCAATTTATGAAATGAAATATCTCTCTGGCAGCTGTGTTATGATCAGGGACCAGTTCCCAAGTGTATGTCTTGCCTGCACTCTGTGCATTTTCAAACAAATAGATATATGTACCATACTTGAAATGAAACTTCATGCTTGCAGAAATACATTTGCTTTTTGTTTCCACACAGATGTCAAGAGAAAATGACCATCTTAATACTGGTACAGTGTATTTAGTGTTGTAATGGCATTTCTGATACCAGTGTACTTGCAATTCTGATGTATTGTGCTATTAATTGAAACAGGTATAACACATGTCTTTCAACAAATGTACGACTGAAATAAATTCCATGATATTCAAAACACTGCTTTATTTATCATTGGTGTTTGTGACTTTTTGTGTCCACACAGCTGGTATGTATCTGTATTTCTTCACAGTACAATGTAGCACATTCAACTGGAAACTGGCTCGTACAATATTGCAGATGGATGTCAAAATGATACTGATATGGCATTGTAGCATTAAACATTTAAAGATGTTCCTTCATGTTCTAAAGACATTGATAATCACTCATCATTTAAATTATGAATGCTTGTATACCACACTATGCAGATGATGATACGACTCACGGCCGTGTCCGTGAATTTACATCATAAAAAAAAGTATCCCGCAGAAATACGAGACAAACCAGAATCCGTGGAAAAGTTATTTATTTTGTAGATACACCCATTTAATAATTCTACATTTGCTGGAAAAGCCCATTCATTTTCTCTTCAAAATAGAACAATACATCGCCGTCGGATGCAACGTTACAGAGCAGAGTGTACGGGCCTCTACACATTCGAATGTGTTCATGCGTGCGTGCAGACAGCTGACAGACCAGGGGATCGCGTACTTTCTGACCGCGAACGGCAAGGTATCTTTGAATTCTTTCTCCATTCTCAATGAGAGTCGAGCAAAGGCCAGCCCCTGTTTCATAAAGTTGTTCGTAAAGTTACGAACGACTTACGAGCGACTGGTGATCAGTTCTGTCGTGCTATACTTATCAGAATTTCCATAATTCAGCACAAGAACTGATCACCAGTCGCTCGTAAGTTGTTCGTAACTTTACGAGCAGCTTTATGAAACATCCCCAGTTGGACAGCTAGCTACAGCTGTACAGACGTCCCCAGACACGCACACTTTGCCAATACGGTGCGGCACGGCCAGCGCCACACTGCACTGGCACCGTACCTTCCGACACTGCACACACATATTGGTCACAATGACATGAAAATGTATACAAACTCGATACAATCCTCACAAGCATTTGTACAGTACAATTCATCCGCTTAAGATATGATCAAGAAACGGGGGAAAATACGAACAATGCGCGAAATAATTATGCGTGGAATATCAGCGATTGTTCGCAATAATGTTGCCGCTATCGCGTTCACGACGTACCGAGTGCGCGGTACATCACAACCCAGGCCGGCCCGCGCCGCCCGCCCATCCAAGTACAGTTCGACTACTTTGTGGGTCATTCCTTCTTGCCGAGCTCGCAGTGTGAAATGCATGCGTTATTACATATACATACGCACTACAGAAGCTACAGCTGTACTACAGCGAAGTAGAGGATGCAAGGCGTAATTAGAAATGAGACATCATCACGTTTGGTAGGTGAATTGTCGATTTTTTTTTTGGCGGCCGAAAAAATAGTAAATATCAAAAAAGTCGATGCGGCAACTGAAAATCGATGCGGGCGGGGGCGGGCTGGGACGAGAATTATGAATTTCTTGGTATTTTCAGCGCCATTTTGAAAATAGTAAATAGTAAAAAAAATTGACGCGGCAGCCAAAATCGATGCGCGCGAGGACGAGAAACTGGTTTCTTTTTTTACTTGGCCTAATAGCGCTGCAAGCTCTTTGGGCTTATATCAGAAAACCTTTGTATTCTGGGGATGGTGCGTCGCTCAATACCCTTGCTTATTTAAAGTATTCCCTCTGCTTTAGTGTACCTTCAATTTATAGACAGACGCTATTACTTCATGTCTTTTTTTCTCAAGCTCTCTTTACTTAGCATAATATTTCTCCTATGATTGTACAAGGCCTACTAAATAATGTGTGTTACATATTTAATGCAATTATGCTGACACTTCGTTAAATTTTGTTCTATTGCATTGACAATGAAATGACATAAAACTGAACTGAAATGAACCCGTTCTGTAGATGAAACAAGAGTAGCCCTATTAGTAATTAGATCAAAGTAGAATTAGACTAAATGAAATTTGAATGAACTGGTAATTATAGACCAAATGATATTAGATAAAATGTGGAAAAAAAAAGAAGACAAAATGGCAATTAGACCAACTGGTCATTAAAAGAAATGACAATTTGTCAGTCTGGGCATTAGACCAAGTGCAGACTGGACCAATGGGCATTAGACAAAATAGATAGTGGTCCATATAAGTTTATCCATAGTGGTGTTAGACAAACTGGGAAGTAGACCACCTGTTATTAGACCAAGCAGCAATAAACCAGCAATTGGATTTGCACCCTACTCTTCAGGTAATATGCAATCTTTTATGTGTTCAGGTTGTGACTCTCTCTCACTTTGACTATCCCGCTCGTTTTTTTCTTCTCTTTTCTTTTCTTTTTGAGGAAAAGGAGTCTTTTGTGTCTTACTATACAACAGATAGCATCGAAACACACAAAATTGCTCAGCTAGACTCACTGGAACTCACACCCAAGCCACTTGATTGCAAGGCAGACATACTTCTGACTGCCCCTACAATACATCATGCATTGACATGACACAGTATTCACGTACACACAAAAACAAACAAACAAACAAACAAACAAACAAACATGTATTCTACTTTCAT
The DNA here is from genome assembly GCA_033980235.1 of Diadema setosum. Taxonomy (NCBI): domain Eukaryota; kingdom Metazoa; phylum Echinodermata; class Echinoidea; order Diadematoida; family Diadematidae; genus Diadema; species Diadema setosum. Next base: position 14,246,650 of record CM067070.1, on the reverse strand, counting down.
CATCTCCTCTTTGAAGGGAAACTTCCAAGTGAAAGCTTGTTTGAAAACAATGGTTTTTAAGACAATTTTGGTTTTAGCTGGAATGTTGGTACTTAAATTTCTGAAATGTACTTTGTTGATCATCTGGTAAAATATGATTCAACATCAATCTCACAGTAATTCTGATTGAAAGCAACTTTCATAGACACTGCATAATAGTAAAAGATTAAAATCTAGATCATAAAAGGGAAACAGCATTAAAGGGAACACAAACCCAAAAAGCAATGTGGATCGAGTGAAAGCAGTAACATCAGTCAAACACATCAGTGAAAGTTTGAGGAAAATCGGACAATCGATGTAAAAGTTATGAATTTTTAAAGTTTTGGTGTTGGAACTGCTGGGTAAGGAGACTACTAGTGGTTATGACGTATGAGAGGACAACAATATAAAGAAAATATAAAGGCAATTCAATAAAAATTTATTTTTCATGAAAATTACACATTCCATCAACTTGATACTGACATATGTTAGGGGAAGCAATTATTCCCCTATACTTTCTGAAAGCGGTTAGTCAAGCACTCTTTCATTTTGCTAGAAAAGTGAAGTTTTGTGGAATTCCCTTTATATTTTCTTTATATTATTGTCCACTCATACGTCATAACCTCTAGTAGTCTCCTCATCCAGTGGTTCCAACACCGAAACTTAAAAAATTCATAACTTTTGTATCAATTGTCCAATTTTCCTCAAACTTTCACTGATATGTTCTACTAATGTTGCTGCTTTCACTCAATCCATATTTCTCTTAGGGTTTATGTTCCCTTTAAGGGGATTGTGTGTATGTGAGTGTGTAGATAACTTGTAGTCTAATGTACATGTATCACAGGTACTGGTTTATTCAAAAGGTTGAAAGTAAGCACTGCTCTTACCCCAAGGATATTGTTGGAACTGGATACACCATCATGTTGCATGGGGCTAAGGACTGGCTGTTGGACATGGTTCTGGTCTTGCTGTTGGTTTTCTCCAGCATGTGGCGGCCATACAAGCTCTCTCCCATCAGCCTCCATCTTCTGAAGACCACTGCAGAATTCTCAGGCTTTACCTAAAAACACATTATTTCAGTCATTTTTACTTAACAAAACATGCATACATAAAAATGTGACAATGATATGAACAACTATGACATGACAATGTGGCAGAGAAAAAAAAAATAAGTGAAGGGATTAATGAGGGAGTAATGGGCCTTATTTTAAAAGTAACCCTGGGAAAGTAAATGTAGTGTTTTGTTTTTTTCTCTTTCTATATAGACCCTAAACTATTTAATCAACATAAAATATTGTCACAAAATGTTGAAAAGGTGTCAGTAGGCATGGCGCAGTGTTGCTGCAAAGTTAGGCAACAATCATTGCTAAATATAACCCTACAATGATATGGTTACTTCCGTCATGTTAGTTTAATGCAGGGCAGTCATTTTCAGGACTACCACATGGTGAACCGCAAACTCAATATCTGTTTAATGCAGGTTTTGCATATTATGTGAAAATTCTATCTGATTTGAGGTTTTAAAATGCAGTGACTATCAACACCAATGTTAGCAGGTAGATTAAAAGATTATTGCTCTTGTACATCACACTAAAAATTCATCAATTTGAGCAAATTCTCATGAGGATTACAACCATTAAACTGAATGTTTAAATATTACTACATTGAGTATGGCATCCAGTTGCATCCTGAAAATGACAAATCATTCCCTCATGAACTATTTCAGCACATTATTTATAACAGTGAGTGATGATCTCATCAACAGGAGCCTATACCACTCTCCCATTCATCTGTACATTAAAAAAAAAGGTAATGTTGTTGGTTGATAAGTTACCAGCCCTTTGACATGAAATGATTGCTGCATGTTTGAAAAACAAAAACAAAAACAGGTCCTACATACGTAGATCTGTGTGAGGAGGCTTATCGCACAAGGAGGCCTACTTCTTTCTCATATCGGAGATCAAAAGGACCACACACTGATAACACTTGCAAGTAGATCAATGGGAGACTCTTTCAAGAATCATTTCATATAACTATAAAAATGAGGCTTATCTCGAAAGGGTGTGGAGCGGAGTGGAGCGGAGCGCTCAACGCACCCGTTAGTCTCAAACGGGTGCATTGAGCTAGTCTTAGAGGCCAGACTTTTTGTCCCGTCATATTTCGCGAGGGGACTATGAAACGGGCTAAACTTGCCACATAATTCTGAAATTCATTAGGCCTTAAAATTTCTCCAAAAACATGAAAATGCTACTTCTCAAGACATTTTACAGTGGATTTTCATTCTATTTGTTTTATCTGATAGGGGATTGTAGGAGCTGTCAAACATCTACACAGAACTAGACTTGGAATTTGTCAACACTGACAAATTAGGTGATCCGATCTATTTGGAAATCAACGATTCAAATCCTGATCCCAATAGGCATGGCCATAAATGTTTCATCTGCGTTTAGGGGATATTTGCCGTGTGATGTTTGGATTCTCATTTAGAAAAGGGAGTCAGACCTGCCATCTTTGGTACCGAATTCCGTATACACTAACGAAGATACAGAATGAAGTATATTTGACCTTTGACCCCACTTTCCACAGCCAAGATGGTATCTGAGCAAAAAGTGGTGATTTTGTGAAATGATCCTTGTAACATGGTCTTTGCGTGTGCAAAATATGGGAAAGATAGGACATGTATTCACCAAGATACAGGATGAAACATTTATGACCTTTGACCCTAATTTACATACCCAAGATGGTGTCCGATCAAGTAGTAGTTATTTTATGAAATAATGTACGTGACATGAACTAAACATGTGCAAAATATGGGGGTGATAGGGGCTGTTTTTCTTGAGTTATTGCAAAGAAAGTTGCAGAAAGAAAGAAAATCTCAATACATCGAAGATAAGCTTTAATTTCAACCAAGTTTTTTAACGTGATCCCGACATTGTATGAAAAAACAATGTGTACAGTAATGATAGTGCAAAGTCTCAGCTACAACATATTAAAATCAGGGAGAAATTCACAGAAGCATAAGTGATCTAGTCCTCAAAAAAGATAGTCATGTCAATTTTCATTTGCAGAAAAAACTGCACTCCCATAGAGATAACACGTCATAACAAAGATAGAGAAAGAAGTACATATGACATTTGACCCCACTTTGCACAGACAAGATGGCATCTGAGCAAAAAGTAGTTATTTTGTGAAATGATTCTTGTAACATGGTCTTTACGTGTGCAAAATATGGGAGAGATAGAACAAGTATTCACCAAGATACAGGATGAAACATTTATGACCTTTGACCCTAATTTACATACCTAAGATGGTGTCCGATCAAGTAGTTATTTTATGAAATAATGTACGTGACATGAACTAAACATGTGCAAAATATGGGGGTGATAGGGGCTGTTTTTCTTGAGTTATTGCAAAGAAAGTTGCAGAAAGAAAGAAAATCTCAATACATCGAAGATAAGCTTTAATTTCAACCAAGTTTTTTAACGTGATCCCGACATTGTATGAAAAAACAATGTGTACAGTAATGATAGTGCAAAGTCTCAGCTACAACATATTAAAATCAGGGAGAAATTCACAGAAGCATAAGTGATCTAGTCCTCGAAAAAGATAGTCATGTCAATTTTCATTTGCAGAAAAAACTGCACTCCCATAGAGATAACACGTCATAACAAAGAGAAAGAAGTACATATGACATTTGACCCCACTTTGCACAGACAAGATGGCATCTGAGCAAAAAGTAGTTATTTTGTGAAATGATTCTTGTAACATGGTCTTTACGTGTGCAAAATATGGGAGAGATAGAACATGTATTCACCAAGATACAGGATGAAACATTTATGACCTTTGACCCTAATTTACATACCGAAGATGGTGTCTGATCAAGAAGTTGTTATTTTATGAAATAATGTACATGACATGAACTAAACATGTGCAAAATTTTGGGGTGATAGGGGCTGTTTTTCTTGACTTATTGCAAAGAAAGTTGCAGAAAGAAAGAAACATCTCAATACATCGAAGATAAGCTTTAATTTCAACCAAGTTTTTTAATGTGATCCCGACATCGTATGAAAAAATGGAGGACACATTAGCGATAGCCCAAAGTCTCAGCTACAACATATTAAAATCTGGGAGAAATTCATCGTAGTGAAAGTGAGCTAGTGCTCGATAAAGGTAGTCATGTCAATTTTCATTCCAAGAAAAACTGCACTCCCATAGAGATAACACGTAAACTGGTGAAATTTGACAACATTACTTTCAATCCGTTTTTACGAGGTGATAACGTCATCCAGTCAAAATTTTGTAATTACATTTTTAAAAGAACATTAAATAAGCTACAACATACTGAAATCTGGGAGAAAATTAACAAAGGATAAGTGAGATACGCTCGAGTGAACTTGAAATTTGATGACGTCATTTTGAAAATTTACTTTTTTTATTTTATTAAGAAATCTGATATCTTTTAATCATTTTTTCAGCATCGCCAACCCATGAAATGACATGTACAACTCATCAGCTTTCAGAATATGTAAAAAAAATGGGGGGTCACCGTCCATCCTGACGAGTAAAATCGGATTTAAAATTGGCGGTTTTTTGGCATAGTTGCACTGTATATCGCCATTGACGCGCGCGCGGAATTTCAACTTTGACGGGCCTGTATGACGTCATATTGAGTCGGATTGACTTGAAACTTGGCAGAAATATTCCTTGACATTTCAGACATCCGATCAAAGTGAAAAAACGGGAAATTTTCATTGTATATGAGCTGTGCGTGCGTATATGTGCGCGCGCGTACGCGTCCGTCCGATTTTTTCAATTTTTCAAAAAATGCTCCAAATGGTCTGAAACGTATGCAAAAAAAATTTGAGCGCGATTGGAGCATACAAATATTTCAACGCGCGCGTACGCGCACGTTTTAACGATGCGATGAATTTTGAAAACATGAGTAGAATTCCCTTGAATTGAAATTTACGTGACGTAAATTTCATTGAAAAATTCTATTCCATTAATGAGATATGATTGAAAATGTGTTTTCATATAATGACGTCATAGTGACGTCACGGTCGACTGATCACTGCGATTTTACTTGACCCGTCGTCTTTGGGACATGATACATATATGGTATAAGTTTGACATTCACAGGCAATGCACTTTCTGAGCTAATCTCTACACAAATTTTGTCCAGAAATAAAGAAGGAAAAAGAATCCGTACAGATACAGAAGGTGATCCGAAGGATACTCGGATCACCTAATTCTGAATTAATTATGTTACGGGTAATTTATGCTTGTCTCGAAAGGGTGCGTTGAGCGCTCCGCTCCGCTCCACTCCACGCCACACCCTTTCGAGATAAAGCCATAAAATGATGATACATGTGTGATGTACATCATGTATGTGTGGTTACTATACTCACACCATTGCTCAAATGAAAATGTGAATTCGATCCGTGTCTATTAGATTCTGGTCTTGATGAAACTCGTGAAACATCTTTACAATCTTTGACTGATATTGCTATTTGAAAGTCCTAAATTTCATTACTACCAGGTAGATTCCATCCTTGTTTCATCTCAATCACTTGCTTGTTGGGTAGGTTATACTGTATGTCCATATCACTTAATCCCCTGGAGCGCACATCAGTACTCTCTGTATTAAAGGTCCAGTTTAACTTTGGGAGCAGTGATTTTAAAAATTTTCAAGATATCACATTTGATGCATACGTGTAGGTCTGTTGTATCATATAACATCCTACCATATTAATTTTTTTTTGCAATAAAGCCCAAAATACAAGGAGATATCAGTATTTTTCTCAATAAACCATAACTGTAGACGGTTTAGTCTTGAAGCATTCTTATTATAATATTGTTCACATTTTGTGTATTTAACAATACTTAACATCGATTAATTGGATTCAGATTTTTACTCTGGCTGTTTCTATCCCCAACTCACATCTTAGAACTATTTTAAAGCACTAATGCTGGGTTTTTGTTTCATCTGCAAATGGTAAATTATGCCTTTAAACTGTTTCATTGTTGTTTTTGTTTGTTTCATTTTCTTTTCTTTTTTTTTTACATGGGGGGGGGGGGGGAGGAGGGGGAGGGTGGTAATAGAATAATTTTCTGTTCCTGCAGGTTGGGACCAATAGAACTGTTTCTCTCCTAACTAGGGCCTACAGACTTACATTATACCATGTCTCATGCCTACAGTACAAGTCTCACACCCTAGTGATCCATCTCACACTCTGCCCAGCAATTATTTTCTCAAGCCTCATAGAAAAGGGGAGAAAAAAAAAAACAATGATAAACATTGAATATAAAGCCCGCTATGATAATGTAAATGCTTTTGTTTTCTTTTTGCTGGCCACACGATACCATGGCTCTATCTTACAATTTAGAGCTATTTACAATTTTAAATATAGGCTCTGCTATAATCTAAGAGTCTCCAAAAATTGTGGAAACTATAGGCCTGGTAGCCACATTTGTCATATTCTTGACTTTAAAGGGGATGGCTCGTGACTGATCAATGCAAATCAGTGGGAATGCTGGGGGATGATTGTTCCAATTCTTGTGGGATTAATTTAAGAGTACATGGATATATACTGTATCTATTGTTGTGTGAAAATTATTTGCTTCAGAATGGTCTCATATTCAAGTAATGTGCAGTTTAATGGTTCCAGGCTAGCATATCCATGCCTGTACGGAGATACATAATGTACTCTTAAATGAATCCCACAAGAATTGGAACAATCATCCCCATCATTCCCACTGATTCCCACTGCTCAGTTACTAGCCATCCCCTTTAATATTCCCCCTTGTTTGAAATCTGTTGGGTAAAAATGCTTACCGGTACAATGAATGATCTTTCAGGACCATCTTCCCATAACAAATTGAATGGGGATTACACAGTGTACCAGGTATAGTAAGGGTACTAGGTCTCGCGCAGGGACGTAATGATCGCGCATAGTGCAACTGCGTATAGCAAGCGATATTACGCGTAGTTGTAAGCGCAAAATTTGCCGATACGCCCATGGAATAAACATACCTGACCTACCGCTCAACATGAGAAGGAAGCAGCTAAGAAATTTTGATTTCCAACAAATTTTCCACTAAATTTCCAATTTTTTACCTTGTACAAACCTACCTTCCCTTAAAATCTGTTCTAAGGATGTTGTAGCCTAGACGTGTCGTCTCGCTTGTCTCGTTCGTAGTCGATAGAATTCGTAATTTGTTCGATCGATCGTTTACCACGTGACGTCATCATACACAAGAACAATGTATGCTGCCAGCTACGCTGAAATACTATTAATAAATGTTGTTTTAAGTCAAATCTTAACACAACGATTATAATGTTACAAAGGAATAAATATTTCAGTCTATCGAAGTTGAAGTGTGATTTCAATTTGAATTTGCTTGTGATTTCTTGCGCTAACTTGTGATATATTTGTGACAGGGGAGGGCCATAATGATACTGAAGAAAACAACTTAGATGAGAGTGTGACAAATGGGTGACGAAAATGAGAGGGTGACGAATGGGTAAGCACACAAACAAACACACACACACACACACACACACACAAAATATATGTTTATATTCTACTTTTTTCCATTTTATATTACATGTATATTATTGGTTAAAGTGATTAGAAATATTGTAAGAAAACTTTATAAATGAAAATCATTAACGATTTATGAAAATATCAATGATAAAAATAATGATAATAAGAATGATAAAATGAGATGATGGTGGTGGAAGTGATAATAATAATAAAAATGATAATGATGATGATGATTATGATGATCGATGATGGTGGTGGTGATAATAGTAATAATGATAATAATAATAATAATAATAATAATAATAAGACATATAATAATAATGATGATAATAATAATAATAACACATACATTTGTATAATAATGATAACAATAATATACACAAGTTAGGTAAAACTGCTGTTGCTTAACAGGGACAAATTTAATATCAAGTGAAAAAATATTCTACGAAAGCCAGAGCACGTTACAGCCGCAGAGGGGCAGACACTTTCATGCATGAAACTACAGAGGGCAGCTGCGCGATCTTTACATACCCGAGAAATTGAACGCATAAAAAAAAGTCCGACATGCAAACGGCGACAGCGCACTACTCCGTCATCGTATTATCAGGAGATTCTGGGAGGTGATTTTTCTGCATTTTCGTGATAATCAATGAGAAATTCAGGTACGATTATGGAATAACTTCTATTATAAGAGCATTTCAAATTTTCGTGCGCGATATCTAGACCCCTCAACCATACCATAGTCTTGATGCAATCAAAGTTGCGTGATTAAACACTATCCTATGCATCCCAAATTGCACAATTTTTAATCCCAAAATGCAAAAAGGTCTATACCATAGGAGCCCCCCCCCCCCCAACGCTTTGCTCACTGCAGATACTCACGCCTGTTGTTGACAGAAATAATGCGCATGCTCCTATATAGTTAAGTGCATGCACTAGCAGTTTATTTGTGGTAAAATCTGGATACTTGCAGCTAGCCCAGAAACAAAGGCCTACTAGTGGTGGTGGTGCTTATGAATAATTTGCCCCTCCCCCCCCCCCCCCCCCACCATACATCAGTCAACACCTTCATAACATTTTAATGACTAGGTCTAGTGATTTATTTTTTTTTTTATTTCTATTTTTTTTTTAAAGCAACACAACATCTTCAATTCATTCTTGTTGGGGTCTGTCTGTGTAGCAGCATGGTCAGTATAAAAAAAAAAAAAAAATGGGATTATACCGGGTAACTCATAATACCTTGAGTGGCTATTTGTATAGTGCACAAGCCCGGTCCACCTTTTGATGCTCATCAGCTAGTGGCACTTCAGAAAAAAGGAAAGAAAATATAGGGCTTACATGGAGGCCTCTAAACATGACATCTAGGGAAGAATAAAGATTGTACTTTGAGGCAGCCCCAAATTATGCTAACGAAGTTAAATTGCCATTAAAAAAAGAGGAAAAAACAAGAATTTTTCCAGCAATTGGGCTGGCAAAATAAATAAATAAATAAATAAATAATAACAATAATAATAATAATAATAATAATAATAATAAAAGCTCACAGTCTTTTGGGCTCCCATAAACATCTCGACAAATCGGCTGACTAGCAAAAAAAATTTTAAAAATGTAAAAAAAACAAAAAAAAAAAACCTTCACATTTTCTTGGCTCCCAATTATCTCGCCAAATCGGCTGAAAAGCAAGCAAGCAAACAAACAAAACGTAGCACCCTAATAGTACACACACCTTACATAGATTCAGTTTCTGTGCAATTATGCTAGAAATATGCTAAAAAGAGCCAAATTATGCTAGATGCTGAAGCGGCATGATTATGCCAAATCTGGCAACGTTGCTGTGGGATGCCCCTGCACGTACCTGCACCTGCAGACAAGAAACGACGGGTCTGCTGCTCCGTGTGCGTGGAGCGGAGCTGGCAGAGTGCTAGTACTGACTGTAGTAGATTAGTAGGGGGGATGAAGTTTGACAACCTTGCGGTGTTGGTGGAAAAACTTTGGAGAGGTTTCCACACTGTCTCGACTTGCTTGCTAAAACTTTGACCCGCACCCCTGCCATTCGAATGGATATTATCCGGGGCGGTCCATTTTAGCACCCCTATGATCTAGTCGCAGCCCTTCAACAGCCTAATCAAGCGCTATACGATTATGGAAACCAACAACTGCTACCACTGTGCGGAATAGGGGGCTTTCTCTCGTGATGATGCGCTGACCCGCCATGGCCCTTGTAAAACGCTATCGCTTTGGACACTACATGGTCGAAGTAAACCAAACATTGAGGGGCAAGACGAAAACATCTTAGCTCTTTAATGAAGTTGCAATATTCAAATAATTGTCATCACAATTACATCGAGATTGTTTCTGCAAAAAAATGAGAATCTACATCAACAACGGCCCATGACATGAACCAATAACAGAACAACATTGAGCGATTTTCGCGCACATTCAAGCTCGCCATTTTGAAATAAACAAAACTCCCCCACAGCGAAAAATGATATGTCTAAAAAGGCACAAACTGGCAGGTATTTATGAAGTACTGAAGCTTTGTGATTAAAGAGATTGATCATATAATACTTTAATAACAATCTTTTCTAGTAATATATCCTAAACGAGGCTGATATTTGCTAAAATTAACGTGCAGACAAAGCTGCGACACGGGTCGAAAAATATATTTTGGGAGGGTCAGTACATTTTACCTGAGCGTTATATTACGTGCCCGATACGACTTTTTCACTTCAGTCACAGCACAAATGGTTATAAAAAGACACTGATACAACGGTATTAAATCACTCCTATCCAGTGACAGGCCACACAAACCGAGTCATTTCACAAGATATCATGAATTTCGTAATATTCTGCTTACCCGTCACCTCTCTCTTGGCCAGTTGCGCCAGATATGCAGTTGTTCGGCTCTCTGTGATACCGCTTAGATTATTGGTTGTATCATGCCACAACAGCTCGCGTGTATCTTGCAAATTTATTCATGAAAGAAGTAATTAATGTGGAGTAACTTTACTACTGCTAGCTTTGACAACAATTTTCGTCTCAAAAATACTAATATCACACGCTATTCTACATGTGAATTCATATAATTTCATTGTATTCATCAAAATCGGCATGGAATCACGCTAATATCAGGTCCCATTATTCAGCCAATCACAATGCAGGTTTCTCAGAGATGACATCGGTTGGGTTGCTCCAAACTGCTCATGAATATTAATAGGGAGTAACTCTTCACAGCGCGGAGGACACCTTGTCAAGTGCGAAGTGGGTGCTTCGTGAAAAAACGTGTGGTAGACTTGTCGCTTTTTAATAAGTTATCTTCAGAGAATAAAAGTTGTGATTTAACGATTTCGCAGCCATGGAAGGCTTTTCTCTTTTCCCTTTTTTAAACGTTTCTGATGACTTCGATTGCATTCTGATAAGGAATAAGAATAAACAATGTATAATAGGCCCTATTGCAAATTCCTTGGACTCTCTTTCACCTGCACACAAATCATTTCATTTAGTTTTACAGTGTATTACACCTGTCGTATACTACCTTCACTCCCATTGCTTCTGTTCAATGTCATTTCTGCAAATGGTCATTACAGTAATACACGTATATAAAAGTTTATGAAATTCTAGTAAGTTTCCAATATTTTCTTTGTTCTGGCATTTTGGTCAATCCCAGACACGTACAATTTCTACACATTGTTATATGTGGGTTGATCTCCGGACCTTGTGTGTGATCTATGCACCTTACACAGACGCTTCAAGCATATTAGATGGACAAAATTACTAGTAGATACATGTACTATACACTGTACAGTGTATACCACATTACTTCAGACCATCAATGGCGACAGTTATACAGTGTACATGTGAATGACAGCTCTCCAGGGCTTTATGTACCAAAAATATGTTGTCACTCAGATTGTGCAATATATATACATGTAGTTGAGATAGAGACTTTCACAAATAGTTGGTACATGTACTCCAGTGTACAGCTCTAGGTTATTTGCTCACACCAATGGTTCAAAATTGAAATAATGAGGTGGGGTATGACAATCTTTGTCAGGTATGTAAAAACAAACAAAACATTCCCCGTCTCTTCGTGCTCTCTCTCAAAGTTGCAGATAGAGTGAACTTATTCAGTTTTTTTTATGTACATGTACATTTTATTGTATTTGAAATTTGGCACATGTGACTGATGTGATGTGCAAGTGATGTGTACATTTTACTTTTTGTGAAATTTGAATTATTAGTTGTATGGTAACAGTATTTTTTTTTGTCTCAGTGTCAAGAAGTCTGTTGCCATGTTGACAGCATACTTCCCATTTTTCTTTACATTTTTAAAGGGTGTGTACAGTTCTGGTCGAGGTGAGGATTTAGCTTTTAACGTTTTGCGAGATATTCAGAAACCACTCTATGAGATGTCAAAGAGCATGCAATTCTAAAGGGTATCAAAAGTTTATTTGATGAAAATCGGTTTTTAAATGGCTGAGATATCCAAAAACAAGGTGAAACAAAGAGATCCTAATAAAGTTGTGGCCTGTCGCCTTTTATTATTATCACTTCTTTGGATATCTCAGCCATTTCAAAACCAATTTTCATCAAATAAACTTTGAATCCTTCTTAAAATTACATGCTCTTTCAAATTTCATAAGAGGTTTCTTATTATCTCACTTAGAAATATTCAAAACATGAATCCCTTACCTCAACCAGTACTGTACAGTCCCTTTAATAAAGCAACCTTATTATGGCTTGGGCTGGTACCCTCACTGATTTGTTTTGAGATTTGTCACATGTGCATGACCGCCGTAACGTTTTTAATAGGACTAAAAGGCATCATTGTGCCTGTATTTTTTGTTTTGTTTGACTTTTTAGCTTTGCCAAGAAAGTTAGATTTGTTTGTTATCATGTCTATATATAATTGCTCATTCAGAGTACTGAAATAATCTGTCTTAATGATTATGATTGTTTACACATAAATGTGCAATTCAGCCTTTGGCTGCCACCTACACTTTTTGAATAAAATCTGTTCAATCAAAAAAGTCAACCTTGCTTTAGAGTGACTCCCGTTATACATGTACCGAAGTCCTTGGGACTGGCAGCTTTCTTCCGTTATATCACAATTTTGTTATAACCGAACAAAAAAACAAAACAAAAAAACAAAACAAATAAAAACAAAGAGTGGATAATGTTGCAGCCCAATTTTTACTTTGTTGTAACCAGAATTTTCTTGTAACCGTGTTTGCTATAACTGGAGTGCACTGTAATCGCCTAAGTCGTAAATCTTTTCAAGTCCTCTTCTCTTTACATTCTATCGATTTTAATCCCTCATAAGTCAAATTTTCTCTAAGTCGAAGCTCTTTCTTCAGTCCAAATACTGTAGATTCCACTTAGGCAAGGTTAACGGTACTAACTTTATGCATAATCCATATCTTGTACTACATGCACACACACATGCTGCATACAAAACAGTCGCATCAAAATGCAGCTCTGAGAGCAATCAGGGAGCCATGGAGTAAAGGGGACACATGTGTACAAGTATTACATGTACAGTACGTATTTCAATATTGGAAGTACAGTAGAAGTACCGGTACATGTAATTCCCAGAGAGCTTCAAACCTCTTGCCCGGGATTGAAGAAATATAAAGTTCCTAATAAATGCATCCTCCTGTGGAATATTACAGGCTACAGAAGTCGTTCTTCTCCACCTCCCTGATCACAAGGAGACTTGGCAGCTCTGTACACCACAAAGAAATACAATACACAAAGTACTCATCAGTCAGTGGGATATTATTGAAAAAGCATAATTTATTATGAAAGTACAAAGTCTGTTGTATGGCATAGTTTGCATCATGTAGAAAACATGCAGGGTCAAATACAATAACTAGATGTACAATTACAAACTGTACATTTATACCTGAATAATCTAGTAGTTACACAGTACATGTACTGTTCAATTTCAGAAAAACAGCTATGTCACACACACTATAAAAATACTTACACAGTATTTGAAGTAGATCAAGGCTGCCTTAACTTCAGGCTGGAAGATTTTAATTGATAGTTTGCAGTGTTGGTGTATTCCTTTTTTTTTTTTTTTTTTTTTACACATTCCTAAAAATATTCATTCATATAAATGGCTAAACATACAAATTCACTGTTGTGCATACATTAGAATGGCAATAAATACTTGGGTCTAAGACCCTTTATATGGTACATCTACGTAACAACAAAAAAATAACTTTCTCAAATCTCAATATTCATCAGTAAATTCTATCATTGTGTAACAGTGCACAATGTAATGACACGTATATTATTTGATGTCACAAATGTACACACAAGTAGATATGTACATGTATCAAGGCTGTATGTATGGTTGTTTTAATGTGTATGTACACGGGGTGACCAGATTATGGAGAACATTCTATATGATATTAGATATAGTACATACAGGCTGACCAGATCAGTAGAGAATTTTCTAAGTGGTATACAATGTAACTACAGTGCATGCATGTGACAGGAAATACATTATAGCTCACTCAATCTAGAATGATTTAACCCATTCCAGAATATTCTAGGAAGTGCTGGCTGAGTGAGGCACTGCCCTTGTAGCCCAATGTGATTGGTAGTTAATTTTGGCAATGATGTTATGCACATAGTTAGGCAGTGAGTCATCCAGGACTCCTGGAATTTGGACTTGCTAGTATAAAGGAACCAAAATTAAATCAGTTCATCTGGACTTACTGTTTTACTTCCGAGAACGGTTTCACGTCCGATCCTGGACGCTTCATCAGCTTGTCTGATTCCTTTATTGATCGTTACCTGGATGAATCACAACTTTCACCATTTGACTTGCTAGTATGTTCAGGTATGTGGCCCCAGGTTGGAGAAAATTACAGAATGTACTAGAAAGGGGTGAATGGATAGTATATAAGCTGGAGAAATTCTGAGGTAGGCAGAGTACCCAACACCTCTGCTCTGAGAGTTACGTCACTTCTGGCTTTGAAGCGACTTGTTATAGTCAGTCCTGTGTTACCTGCTGACCTGCTATACAAACTGTGTTTGTGGAGATAAGGCCTGGGAGACATTTTGCCTGCAGAGAATTAATTTGCCTACATTGGAGATAGACTCCATATTTTAGTGTCAACGGACATTGTTAAGGCAAAGCTGTGACGGGCTGGATTCCTTGCTGGATATTATAAAGTGAATCATCATTCAATGCATCAACTGGACGTGGTCGTCATAACATTTGGATTCTGCACGTTTCGCTGTGGACATACATCGTGGAGTTTACCCCGGATCTATACCGTGGACTATCGTAACCCGCGCCTTTGGAGTTACGTCGGAGGAATCATTCATCTGTGCGTCAAGGATCATTCATCGGTGCATCAAACATCGTATCTGAACATTTTCAAAGGATTACTTGATAACAAAATATGTAAGTGATTCCATTACCGATTTGTAATTGTTTCTATTGATCATTATTGTACTGATGTGAAAACCGATTACGAGTCTGTACCCACAATATCACTGTTAATAAACCGCCTGAACATTAGTTGATGGTTTCTTTTGTGCGATCATTCTCAGAGTGATTTTGGTCGTAACATTGAGGTAAACAGATTTGACAATCAGCAAGAAACATGTACATTGGGATAAGCACATTTCTAGATGGACCCAAATAGGGGGGTAAATTATCTTTTGTAAGCTACCATTACTGTCTGTCTCCAGCAGCAATCATATACAATTAGGACTCATTTCTAGCTAGAAACAGCAGCAATTCCCGAAGTATCTCACATAGAAAGGCAATTCATATTCAGAGAAAATGAGGGTACACAACAGATTTTGAAGAAGGCCAATTCAATTGACTGAAAATACAGTCTTGAGCCTACATACATTAGCAGTCTCTCAGACTCTACATGAGACTGCCGCTGCCAAATGTGTGGCAACTTAACAGACCAAGAAACCTGTAAAACCACGCAGGAGAACTCTCAGTAAGGTAAAAATTGACTGAACAATCACATCATTCTAAAGATTGTAACAAGACCAGTCTCCTGCATAATGACAATGTACTCTAATATTTTGCATTGGCCCTAACACAATGTATGAGAAAATACAGGCATACAAAATAGCAGTTGTCTAACATTCAGTATATAAATCTATAAACAAATATTGACTGGCAACTCATGCACTTAACAGGCACTGTTTCTACACAGTTCTGTATAAAAAACAAAACAAAACAGACCCACTATCATATCTAGGAATCTACTAAGTCAGTCAAAAGAAATTGATACAAACTTTCATATTGGCACACACATAAACGCACTATTTTTCATATTCCACAATACTGGGCTTCAAAACGGATACTGACACTAATTATGAGGAATGAAGACTTAATACTTTGAATGCATTAATGTAGATCATTTGAAAATATCACATAGTCTACACATGAATGATAAGCAGAGTTCAACGAAGGTAAAACAATATGCCATCTAATCCTCCGATCATCACATCATGAGTTTTACTACCTTGCTTTCAGGCACTTTCCAGATGCTTTTAAGTCATGAAAACTACAAGGTTTGTAACTTTATTAATCTTGTAAATATTTTGATTCTGTATGATTGATTTGTCGATTTGATCAATAAAGACCTAAAGAAAAAAAAAAACTTTATCAAAACACAATCATAAGGCAAATATTTACAAAACAGCCTGGTATATTTTGAAAACTGTAAATTTGTCATTACATGCATCACTAAAGTTGCACCACTTATACAAATGAATTTACATTTGTGTGCCCAACTTCTGTATCAACAAGGCACTCAACTTATTCTTTTCAGTAGAAACAATGATAACATTTTCTCCATGAGGAAGACTGCATACGCTGTATTTGATAAGACTTTCATTTAAGCAAAACCACTACAGACTATGTAAAAAGTATTTAATTGTTAGAAAAAAAATACATGTACTCACACTTTCAGCACTTGCAGTTTCAGCACTGACATTCTGCAATGCACTTTTGTGCTTTCTGATTTAACATGCTCAGCTGATAGAAGAGGCAACAAGGTAAAGTCTTGACTCGCGCAAAATATCATTCAAATTTTTACCATACATTTATAACAAATAAAATTCACGAATAAATAAAAAATGTTCCATTCTAAAAGATCTCATATTTGCATAGAAAAAAAAAATGGTTGCAATGTTCAGTTCCATGCAGGACTAGGATAGATAGAGTGAGCCTGTATTGTCACAGCAGAAGGCCTATGGTTTAATGTGCATAATTTTAAATCAATTTGTAAAAACTTCGAAAACTTATAAAAATAGATGTACATCAATGGTTTCTTTATAAAATTTCATGCAAAATCTCAACAAGTTGTCTTTGGATTCTGAACATAAAACAGCACAGCAGAGGAATTGTTTGAATATTGCATTTAACCTCTTGTTACACATTATGTAATGAGAAAGGTACGATAAATGAGCAGACAGCAAGCACTTTTTATAATACTGCTCTAGGTAGACACATCTAAGTCACAATTAAATCTTTTGTAGGCATTAATACTTTAAATCATTTCAAAACCTCTTAGATTTTCAATGATCTCCTGTGAAAATTGAAATGACTAAAAAACAAAAAACAAAAGAATACATCCCAGCGATGCAGTTTCCCACTGGTGGACAGGGAATCTTTTATCCTTTTTTTTTTCTACAGCCTTTATCACAAAATGAAAAAAAAAAAAAGAAACAACACTTGGCTCTAGGTCATGCCTAGATGGAAGGCAGTCCTTGGGTCCGCAGTGCCTCAATTATATCACACAAATTTAGAAGTTGCTTAGAATTTGATATTTTTCGAAATAATCTCTATCAGCATACATTGACAGAACTAATATGGTATCACAAAGGAACAGTTCAAGTATTGCAGTGGTACAGTGTAGGACTGAAACACCAATATCACTTACAAGAACAATATTCAGATAACCATGGCATGAATCAGATGTTTGGCACGTAAGAAGCTGAGACACTTTGCAATACTTCTTAATAAATATACAATGTAGTTTTCATTTGTACAATACTTCTTTTTAAATGTGCCTCATCAGTAGACAAGTGCAGGAAAATTGTACTGTTGGCTCGAAGCTGAATAATTACATGGCATGGAAGCAAACTGTGAGGTTAACACATCATATTGAAATTCATGGACCTAAAACAGATGAGCACCAAATGAGGTAGAGAAGGAAAATACATAATGAAACACTCCATCTGCAGCTGCCTTAATAGATATGGTTGAATTGTATCATTGTTGCAGTGTAGCAAGAGCCCAATCTCATGAGTCTCTCAAATTAACTCGCTATATCATATGAGCAGTGCCATTGACATGCCGGTTAGCGGTATCACACATCTTCTTGCATTAACAAAATCTCATTAAATCGGTGTTCGCTACAATAGTTTTGCCTGTAGTACAATGGGAATCAACAGAACCGTTCAGTTCTATATCTAACAAGGCAAGTGCCAAAATGTGTCTCGCCCACTCACGTAGAAGAAATTAATGTTTTTCTAATTTCCTGGAAGTTCATTGACCCCGCCTATGACATTGGATCTTGTGGTGACCTTCAAATCCCCAAGGGACACTTACCATCCAAGTTTAGTCACAAACGGACATATGGATCAGAAGTTATGAGCCATAATCGAAACGAATCGTAAAAACATAACATTGGTCCCTAAAAGTTTGTTGACCACTCCCTATGACCTTTGACCTTGTGAGGAACTTCAACTCCCTAAAGGCATCTACCATTTAAGTTTGGTCACAAACGGACATAGGGATCAAAAGTTATGAGCCATAATCAAAACGTGCTGTAAAAACTTAACATTGGGCCTTAAAAGTTTGTTTACCCTTGTCTATGACCTTTGACCTTGTGACGACCTTTAACTCCCCAAGGGACATCTACCATCCAAGTTTGATCACAAACGAACATAAAGATCAAAAGTTCTGAGCCATAATCAAAACGCGCTGTAAAAAACTTAACATTGGGCCCTAAAAGTTTGTCGACTCCTGTCTGTGAACTTAGACCTTGTGATGGCCTTCAACTCCCCAAGGGATATCTACCATCCAAGTTTAATCGCACAAAGACATATGGATCAAAAGTTTTGAGCCATAATAAAAAAAACAAGTTTTGAGCCGTTATCAAAATGTGCCGTAAAAAATTAAAATTGGGCCCTAAAGTTCGTTGACCACTGTGACCTTTAACCTTGTGGTGACCTTCAACTCCCCAAGGGACATCTACCATCCTAGTCACAAACGGACATATACATCTAAAGTTATGAGCCATAATCGAAATGTGCCGTAAAAGCTTAACATTGGGCCCTACAAGTTTGACTCCTGTCTGTGAACTTTGACCTTGTGATGGCCTTCAACTCCCCAAGGGATATCTACCATCCAAGTTTAATCGCACGCAGACATATGGCTCAAAAGTTTTGAGCAATAATCAAAATGAGCCGTAAAAAATTAAACTTGGGCTCTAAAAGTTTGTTGCCCACTGTCTGTGACCTTTGACCTTGTGGTGACCTTCAACTCCCCAAGGGACATCTACCACCCAAGTGTAGTCACAAAAGGACATATACATCTAAGGTTATGAGCCATAATCGAAATCTGCTGTAAAAGCCGAACATTGGGCCCTAAAGTTTGACCCCTGCCTGTGACCTTTGACCTTGAGGTGACCTTCATGTTTGGTAAAATGTGTAACTTTGTATAACTACTCTTCCCTCCAAGTTTGTTTGAACATGAAGTCCTCAGTAGAGAGTTATTCAGGTTTTTGTAGCGTTACGGACAGACGACAGACGGACAACAGACGGACAGACGCTGCAGGCGATCCCTTAGTCTCCCCTCACCTCCGGTGGGCTCGACAAAAATTCAACTGCATGTGGTCCCGCACTCAAGGGACAATAGGCTTGATTAACTGCCCCCCCCCCCCCCCCCCCATTGTTTAGTGACTGCAGGCTCCTTCTAGACCTAACTGAGGCTATACTAATAGCTTTAGATTTGTATAGATCTCTTCATGCATGGCTTACTTTGTATTTCTTAACCTGGTTCAAATTAGAAATGGACTTCCAGCACTAAAATACTTTACCACTAGATTTTATTGTAATCCTCAAACACTTGGTAAATCTGCAGAAAACAAACACAAAAACTTATGCATGACTTTAACCCATTGAGGATGGGCCGATTTTGCGACAACACGCAGGTGTCTACACCAGCCCGAGTATACTCGGGACTTGTCTTAAACGGGTTAATGCAAAAGTACCAGTACACGAAGAAAGCCTGGAGTGTAGGGTGAAGACACTACATATTTCATTCAATGTTATTTCTTACCGAGTCCCACATCCTCCAGCTTCAAAAAATCTTCACACAAATAGTCATAAATATATCAAACTATATACTGAACACTTTTTTCTTCTTTTATAAAACAAACAAACATGAGCACACATAACAACAAACCTGATCTCCTGGTCTGTCAATAGATTTGGCCAGGGCTGGAATCATCATGACCCTATATATTCAGACATTCGATGAGACACAGTAGGGCCTACACTGTATACCGGTACTGTAAAACCAGAAATGTTTGCACGTACAATGTATTCTAATTTTGTGATTTTTGCGACATCCAAAATTCCCATGATTAAAATGCATGTGATTAATATGCATTGAATGCCAGTGGCAATTCGCAAAAAAGACTGTCCGCTCTAATTCCTGGAAATTTCATGTTGCGAAAGAATCTTGCTTTACAGTACCTATAACAAATATAATGGGAAAAATATGTCACACATGTATAGAATGCAAATGAACATCATCAGCACAGTACTTTGAAATATTCAAAGAAAAATACTGATATGCTCAACATTAACATTAATGAAATATCCAACTGGAGTCGACTTTGATAAGTGTACGCTTCGATACACATATTCGCTGACCGGAGTTATTTGTGGTTTTTAAATGTTCCCTGGTGGGCACAAACTGAAAAGACATTCCTTTCACATGACATTCACCTTGATAAACAAGGGGTCAAATAATGAATGAAAAATAACAAACTTCTGGCATTATTTCAATTCATGAGTATAAAAACTGTCAAAAGTATAAATTATACCAAGAGTCAAACAGAACTGTGATCACAGCTGGGATCCGCAGCATTTCACATCAGAATCATTAAGAAGTACTCATTCTCAGATTTTGAAGTAATTTCCAGTTATTGGCTGTGCATGCAGTTCAGACAGATAACAATTCCTATTGGCCATACACAGTTGGTTTTGTTATCTGTACTGGAGTTAAACTATTTTTCAAGACCTGTTAATACATTGTACCTGTACAACAAACCCAGTGCTTCAGGATAAAGAGTCCATCACGTTTTGTAGGTGGATTTTCAGGGAAAAGTTAAGTGATTGGATCCCAGCGGTTAACTACAGCCTGTATGCACCCTTTGCCTCCCTTGTGTCGCTTCATGTGGTGGCTCTGCTTGAAAGCCTTGCCACAGACATCACACCTGTAAGGGCGGAGGCCAAGGTGCCATCGTTCATGCTTACGCCGTCCATTCTTAGAGGCAAGGAGCTTGGGACAGTGTTGACACTTGTAGCGCGGCCCCTCAGGTGTCATAACAACTTCTTCGGCACGGGATGACTTGGTCATGTTAGTCAAGAAAATGTTGTGTTTTGATTTCATGTGGACCTCCAGAGGGTGGGGGTGGATGAAACTCTTGGGACAATGGGTACAGGAGAAGGGTTGCATCCCAGTATGCAGGCGCATGTGGATAGCCAAGTTCTGCTTGCTTTTGTAGAACTGGCCACACACTTCACACTGTACAGGACTTGCCTGGTTATAGCCATCTTTAGACTGCAAATTGCTTTGAGTTACACTACTAGTACAAGAAAAGTCAAGTGGTCTTAGATTTTCATCTGATACAGAACTCTCTATGATGTCACCCTCATTTGAATCAGAATTATAACGTGCCATGAGCTCTGTCATATCAAAGACTTCACCATCCTCAACATCTGATATCTCCTGTATGGGGCTCACACACTGCGCACTGCCATTAACCCCCATTTGCTTTTCGGGCTCAAGTTCACTTTCTGCCAAAGTGCTGCTTGCTAGACATTCTCTCTTTTCTTGACTTCCTTCATTGGTGTGATCTGTTCTATTTGCATACTTCTCGACTACTTGAGTGCCTTTAGGTTCATCTGGAAATACACTCTCAGTTTTGTTGCCAGCTGTGGCTATTCTGCTACATGTATATTCTACACTCTGTGTATGTCCTGGTATGGCACGGGATGTTGAGTTTTCTCCATCACTTGATTGTTCCTTGGATATTGCTTTCAGCTTCTCTGTGCTTATGAGTCCTAGAGCACTTGGCATGTCCAACAGTTGAGGTGTGTTAGTCACTGGCAATGTAGCCAAGTTGTCATTTGCATCCAAAAGTTCTTGTTGGTAAGGCGTTGCTTTCTTTGCAGGGTTCACCAAATGCAATGGGGTTAAGGGTGCAACGGCTGCATGTGATCCTTGGTTTTCCTTGCATGGCACACTCACTAGCTGAGATCTTAACAAACCTTGCGACGGCTTACATTTTGTCGACCGTTGGTGCTTCTTCAAATGCTGACGCTGTTTGAATGTACTTCCACAGTTGTTGCATCGGTGTGGTCTCAGTCCGAGATGCCATCTCTCATGTTTTCTTCGCCCTGATCTTGACATCAACAATTTTTTACAGTAATGACACTGATATCTGATTCCTTCCTTTGTAACAATCACAATTTCCTCTTTGGTCGCTGGTTTGGGACTTGGTGTGAACAAACCATGCTTTGACAGCATGTGAGCCTTGCGATGATGTGACTGACGGAAAGTAAAGCCACATATGGTGCAGGAATATGGACGTTCACCAGTGTGAATGCGAGTGTGAATCACTAAGTTACGATTTGTCTTGCAAGCTTTCCCACAAATCTGACAAACAAACATTGTGCTGTTCTTCTTTATAGTTTTTTTCTTCATAAGCAGGCCTGTGAGTTTGGACAGGTCCAATGGATTCTCTTCAGGAAGAGCATTGACAATCTGAAATTTTTCACCATGGCGAAGGGTAAGATCTACAATTTTGGAGGTGTCGGTTGAAAAACTTCCAGATGGTGATGTGCCACGCTTGTCAACAGCAGCAGAGGCAGGTCTTGCATTTGATGATGGGGAAACACTTGTCTGTTTATCTTCTTCCCGAGGATTTTCTGATGTGCTACATTCAAATTGTTCTGACTTTATCTTTCTCGGCATCAAGGGTGCTGGCGTTTGTGATTTAAGGCATTCAGAACCAGGATTACATGTCTCTTTATAAGAGGGAGGCTTGGCTTTGGATTCATCTACACCTGTTATCCTATTCTTCTCACACTTTTTTGACTTCCAATGAGTGATCAAGTTCCACCTCTGTCTGAACGCAACACCGCACACTTCACAAGAGTATGGTCTGATGCCAAAGTGCCAGCGCTCATGTCTTTTTCTGTTACTCCTACAGGTGAAAGTCTTTGGACACATGGAACACCTGAACCTCAACCCAACCGCTGTCTTAATGATGTCACCATAAGGTCTTTTGCAATTTGCTTCTGTCAGGTGATTATGCACTGTCTTAAGATGGTGCTTAAGACTTGTTCCTGAGTGAAATACCAGACGACAAAAATAGCAGTCAAACTGTTTGAGTTCATCATGTGTTAGAAGGTGATTGTTGAGGTACAAGTCATTTTTGAATACCTTTTGGCAGTGTGGGCATATTGCTTGTTTATGATGATCTTCAGAGGTAAATTCTTCGACTTTAACAGTGTGGCTGGCTACTGTGTTTGAGACATCTGTCATTGGTAAGCCTGCTTCATTCACAGCAGTGGGTCCAGTGTTTGAATGAACTGGTTGCTTCTCCACGTTTCGAACTCCATCATCGATAAGCTCCTGACATGAAAGGCCTTTCACTAACTTTTCATTCATAAACATTGTGATGAAACGGTACTGACAAGAGCACTCTGGACCATAACGTCCACAAAAGCTACAAAGCAACTTAGATTGAGAGAGCACATCTGAGCATTCATGTCCAAACAACTGTTCCATCCTTTCAATGATACAATAGCAATCACAGCAACGGAAATATCCATCATTCTTGTTTTGCAAAATGCGAAGTCTCTTGCAACGCACTGGTGTTCCTACAGCTTTATGCAACTTTGTACAATGTCCTCTGGCATCTCCCATCTGGCTTCCATGGGCAGACTTTGTTGCTCTGATTCCCACTGGCATTGGCCTTGGGCCACAGTTCTCTGCTGGCTTTGACATCTGGAGTAAATCATTATCACAATTAGCATCTTTCACTGAAGGTGCTTTCTTCAGGTGTTGCTGACACTTGATCTTAATGCTGCTTGTCATCCCCTTCTCCTCATCCTGGTCCTTTCTTTTAGATTTCTTTGGTTTATCCTTTCTACTAGATGACATCCTCTGCTGGCAGCTTGCCCTTATGATGGCTGCATCAGCAGGATGGGCAAGTCTTTCATGGTTCTCCTTGGCAGCCAACCGCATGAAAGATTTACCACATGTGCTGCAGGCATAGGTGGTTTGCATATTTGGCAGCATCTTTGCAAGGCTTCAAATGTTACCAGTAAATGGCAAAAGTCACGTAGGAATGGTGTGGGTGAAAGGTCAAGGTGAGAGATCAGGGTGAACTTTGCTCACAGAGAGGATCAGAACTGAGACTACAGCAGGTGCCTGTAGAATAGAATCAAACAAGTGGAAGTATGAAGAAAAGCATTATTGGATTACATTATATTTCATATCTATGTACACATACAAGTAAATGTATATATGTTTGCATTCACAATGTACAATTGGATGTGTCTGTGTGTGTGTGGGTATGACAACATTAAGTATATACACTAGTCTCTCTACACAGTTAAATGTGCTGTTTGAACCTTTTCTCTGCTAAATAAACTCATTGGTTGAGGATAACGTACTGGAATTTCTGTCCTAACATAGTAGCAGATAATACGCACATCTAGTACAGTAGAGGTTGTATTTAGTTGGCATTGTTCAAGTTGACAAATAAAGTGGATTGACACAATAAAAAAGTCATGACTCTTTTTGCTGATATCATTTATGAAATCTTAATGTGCAAGTTGACATTAACACAGCAACAAATGGCATACAAGTGTATATCATATGTTAACATAATTTCTTGGTCCCAACAGAAGAAATCCTGTGTTTAATAGTAGCCTCACAAAAGGCCACAGTTTTTTGCTTTTGAAACCATGGCTATGAATAACACAACGAAAATACTCGATCATCCGCAATGTAGTTTATCTAATTCTCTGCGATGTTGACTTATGTCCACAAATCAGCATGATGATTGATGCAGATACTGTATACTGTAAAACGAGGAATGTTTGCGAGCATTTTAATTTCGCAAATTTTGCGAGAGCCAAGATTTTAAAAAATTAAAATGCATGCGAAACTTCTTACCTACACTATATGCATTGACTGCCAGCGGCAATTCACAAAAATTTTATGCCGCAAAAAAAGGTCCTTGGCTCAAATTCATGAAAATTTCAGGCTGTGAATACGTTGTGTATTACAGTATGCCAAATATTTTGTGAGGTTTTTATTTTTGCGAATTTTGCAAGTGCTATTTGGGAACTGAAAGACAAGCAAAAATAATGACTCTGATCCCGATATGATTGTGATGCACACTTTACATTTCTCTGTTCAGTACAGTACTCCAAAACTGCGAATTTAACTACTCGCTAAATTGTCTGGAAGTCCAGATTCGCAGAAATTTAGACTCGCTACCCATGTGTATGATCACTTCAAATGCATGTGTCTCATGCCCCTTGACATGCACTACGTCAGTTGTGGTCAGCTGTTTCTATTTTGACTGTTCAAAACCTACAGTCAGCCGTAATTACGGGGAAATACAATTTTATATTTTCATTCTTTGTCTTCTTTGACACCAGAAACAGAAACGAGGGCTATCTACCAATTGTTGTAATTATTGACCAGGACAGACAGTTTTTGAAGTCATTCAATTACACTGCAAGTGGTCAGATGGAGGGGCCATTCTCAGATTAAGTGTTCAATTCCATGTGAGTAAAACCGAAAAATCAACCACCAAGAAATACATTCAAAGATGTGTTTTCGGTAACTTCAAAACCAGTCAAATACGAAACAAAAGGTGGAACATGCTAAATGATGGCCATTCATTGAGTAAAAATGAATTGAAATAGAGCATCATATATGATTTTTGATCACCAATCAGATACGTTACCGCAAATTTACATGTTGTAATGGACTCCTAACTTTGAATTAAATTTATTGTTTTGATCCAATTTCTGTTCACGAAAAGACATCTGTCCCCCCTAAAGATATTGGGGTTTTTCAAGAGTTGTAAAGATGTTGTCATCCCTTACTAATTGGTAGAAATTATTTCTGTGTGGTAAGTTGAAATATGTTTTTTGCTGAAATAAAATATAATCTTAAGATTCACTTTGTATTTTTAACAAATTTCGCTTACAAATTAAAGGGAACATAAACCCAAAGAGCAATGTGGATTGAGTAAAAGCAGTAACATCAGCAGAACACATCAGTGAAAGTTTGAGGAAAATCGGACAATCGATGCAAAAGTTATGAATTTTTAAAGTTTTGGTGTTGGAACCGCTGGATGAGGAGACTACTAGAGGTTATGATGTATGAGAGGACCACAATATAAAGAAAATATAAAAGGAATTCCACAAAAATTCACTTTTCTAGCAAAATGAAAGAGTTCTTGACCAACCGCTTTCAGGAAGTGGGGGGGGGGGGGAATAAGTGCTACCCCTAACATATGTCAGTATCAAGTTGATGGAATGTGTAATTTTCATGAAAAATGAATTTTCATTGAATTCCCTTTTTATTTTCTTTATATTGTAGTCCACTCATACGTCATAACCTCTAGTAGTCTCCTTACCCAGCAGTTGCCACACCAAAACTTTAAAAATTCATAACTTTTGCATCAATTGCCCAATTTTCCTCAAATTTTCAGTGATGTGTTCTACTAATATTACTGCTTTCACTCAATCCACATTGCTCTTTGGGTTTACTTTCCCTTTAAGTTTCGAATCCCACAAATCATGCAAAGGGAACGATCCGATCTGGAATTTCCACAGGAAACAAATATGAATTGCTTTCCTGGGGAAATAACTATTGAAAAACATCGAATCGCCTTTGGTAACGTATCTGGTAAAATATAAGCAATAATTTTAGTTGTGTATGAATTAATGAATATCACCTGTTTAATTATTTACCTTATGAATTGATGTAAAAATGAATGATGTAAGCTCAAATTAACCATTTCAAACATTGTACGTAATATTTAAACTATGAAATGTAGTGGAAAAGAGGCCTAAATGTGAAAGCTGAGTTCTTCATTCACAGAATATTCTCATCTTACGTCTGAATGTATTTATCCATCTGACTATAAATATTAAGTTTTAATGGATAATGCAAACAAGGTTTAAAAAATATATTTTTGCAGGCACTTAGGTAGGTACAGTCTCTGTGAACTCGATATACTAAAAAGTTGTTTGGCCTATGGTAACGTATTTGGCTCACCCCTTTTAATGAAAATGAATAAACAATTGTTCAACTTATCAATGAATCTTGAGTAGTTCTTCATATGTTGAAAAACACTGGAATAAATATGCAACAGAACACTGAAACTTTTCTCGGAAGCTTTTCATAAACTACTTTTTACTCTTTCAAAGTTTGGTAATGTATCTGGCGTACCGTAAATGAATCTGTCGGTGAAGTTACAGAGCAATTTCTACTGAATATTCTTCATTTGAACATAACTTTAATTTTTTATGGACGTGTCATTTTATGCAGAATTTTTTTATGAACACGTTGTTTTACATAACATTATTTGTCACCGTGGGTGCCCTGAATTATACGTAACGTATCTGCTAAATCTGAAAAGCAAAAAACTGATATGCTGAATCATAGCTTCGTCTTGTAAAATAAACGTTCAAAGTTGTTGCATAGAATATGAAAGTGGCTGGGTTTTATAGAATAGAACTTTGGAGTTTGTGAGCACACAACGATTTGTTTGTCAAAACACAAAACACAATTTTTTTCAGCATTTTGATTATGTGGTAACGTATCTGTCGGAAAACTTGGCATTAAGTTGTGAGACACTGACGCAGAAAGAAAAATCATGTGGAAGCGTTGCTCCTTTCCACCTCTCTGTCCTTTTGGTGTAACAATATAATCCTGAGGTCCAACAAAATGAAGCATGTAATGTGTAGGGATGAATTTTGACCAGATTTGATCCCCTGAAAGCACAAGACCAATGAGCAAAATTCGGTCACGTATCTGCGGTAACGTATCTGTGGTAACGTATATGGTCGATCATGTTATTATGAGGATATGACGTATGAGTGGACAACAATACAAAGAAAATATAAAGGAAATTCAACAAAAATTCACTTTTCTAGAATTATGAAAGAGCAGTGGACCAAATGCTTTCAGAAAGCAGGGAGAATAATTGTTACCCTTAACATATGTCAATATCAAGTTGATGGAATTTGTAATTTTCATGAAAAATGGATTTTTGTAGTATTTTCTTTATACTTTCTTGGTATTGTTGTCCACTCATACGTCATAACCTCTAGTAGTCTCCTCATCCAGCGGTTCCAACACCAAAACTTTAAAAATTCATAACTTTTGCATCGATTGTCCGATTTTCTTCAAACTTTCACTGATGTGTTCTACTAATGTTGCTGCTTTCACTCAATCCACATTGTTCTTGGGGTTTATCTTCCCTTTAAGTTTGTGTGGAGCCTTGCTGCATAAACACATCATTATGAATCATTTATAATTCAAAGTGTGAGGGTATATCAATCCTTTCTTTGTTCGATCTTTCTTTTTATAAAAGTGTTGAATAAAGAATACTATTCTTTCCTTTTTTATACTCAGCTCTGTAAATATCACAATTAATTCCATCTCTCAGATCAAAGAATACATGTAGGCTTCTGCCATCTAATAAACTTGAATAATTAATTATTAACGAAGATTAATAAACATATGAATTCAGTGAATAAAAAAAATGGTAGTATCCATCACTGAAGCGTGAAAAAATAAATGGACAGTCTGTTCAAGAGTTATGATTTTTAAAGTTTTACTTGGATCCACGTGCCCTCATAGCTGGACCTATAGGGAGATTGTAGCTACAGCAATTTATGATGTCACCGCAGACCCTTTAAGAGCAGCAATACTAACGAAAATATATGGACAATAATTTAACATTTCATTTTTTATTTTATTCATATTTCAATGGTAAATTAATTGAAATACCTCCTTAAAAAAATGAAACTGATTTAAATAGATGTGTTGTACAGTTGCATTGGCATGAAAGTACAGTTACATGTACTACACTTCATATTTTGTCACCTCTACATTTTGTCAGTTTGTCTCTTGAGCGTGAGAAATAAACTGGAAGACTTTAATATTCAAACAACACTTTCCCCATTAATTCAGGCAGAAAGACAGATGTACTATATATTTGCTGATTTAGAATAAGCAAATAAGATACCAATACAACTCCACTCCCATGGAGAGACACAACTACCAGTTCCTTCACATACTACATGTAATTACATGGCAACATACAATGCAACACGATAACCACAGGGTATATACTCTTTGGTGATAACTGATCACCAGTGAGATTGGTTTCTGTGCTCATGCCTCCCCACTACTTACAGTACATATAATCATTTATTGTAGTAGGGATTCCACGAAACCAGCCAATTATAGATCTTTCGGTCTATCATGATGACATGTGCCATATAATACACTGAGTAGACCTACCCACCTCAGTGACCTGTTGAGCATGATGCCTTATTGATGGGGAGGGGGCAGTCATGTACCTGTACATAGGCATGGCAGTGAGATATCTCTTCCCACTTCCCTGGATATCTACAGTCTGTAGAATGCTATACACACTGTGCACATCCCATTGTATGACTCCTAGATCTATTGAATTTCTTAAGCACCCAACAATGGGTAACTCTACTGTGCTGTGTGAGTGCAATACACACTACATCCCATGTATGTTTCACAAAGCTGCGCTCCCACACCTATTGACGTTTGTTATTCTTCAGCATCCAACGTAGTTTGTGAACTAACATTGCATTGGAGTAGGATACACAGTTATAACAGCATCCATATGCACTATTCCCTGTCACACTACAAACCAATACCAGACCAAATTGGTAATCGTGGATGGCGACAACATCGTTGCGTTAGGTCCAGGCAGGGGTGCCGGGCCGTGTGTGACAGTACATCCTGCCACCTGTGATATCTGTGCAAGGCGGGATGAAGACACAGCGTGGTCAAAGCATCGGTAATCTACCACCCCCACGCGGTCTGCGCGATACGGATACTGTACTAGATGCGAGCGAATCACAACGGTAATAAACATCTACAGAGCCAGTAGATAACATAAGTGGAATTGCCAGGTCTCCTTAACCTCATGAAATCGCTCATTATCATCAATGCATAATATTTACATCACCGATCCGTGAAGCCAAGTATGGTTAAAGCAAATTAATAAAGGACTCTTACCAGTGACACACCGTCCCTCTCTTTCCCGGGGTCTCCGGCGTCTCACACACTGTAACGGCGGATGGTCAATAAATACAATGTAGGTGCATACACACAACTGTGTACGTACGTACATAAAAGCGCCAAGAAGAACTTTTCAGAGCAGCTGACGCGCGGCGGTACACGGGTCATGAACAGGTGCTTTGCAAGGGGGGGGGGGGGGGGGGGGGGGGGGGATGTCGACTTCAAGAAACTTGACATCAAAGAGCGTAGAAGTTTGCGCTTCTATACTCTTTGCTTGACATGACGAACTAGACTAGAGACCCTACATATAGGCCAGCGGATTGAGGCTGAATTTTGGGGTCAACTGGCAACTATCGTATAACAAACAAATTTTGTAATTTTTTGAAAGTATAAAACTTACCAGTAAAATTTACCCAGAAGTTCTGCTTCGGAACATGCCCAAATGGCGTCATCAACATGGGCATCCCCCAAACCAGAAAAATGAATGGAATTTTAGGATATCTCAAGTGTTCATTATACAACTGACATTAATCATGAGATAAGTTGCTAGTGTATGTATTTCTTATTTCCTGCCTTTCTTCAAGCAAAATTTTGGGCCCATTTGTGACCTCTTTTTCAAAAAATCTGAGCCCAAATTAGGTCATTTCTATGGCAACTTTATGCTGAAAACAATGTTTTTCTCAAACAAACAAAAAATGCAACACCTTCTCAACGATAAACACCACTTTAAATTTATTTAAGTATGTAAATTCAATTGACTGGAGTTGAGACCTATAACCTTTGAGAGACCATATAGCTACCATAGTTACACTCAAACTTACCTGTAGCCATTATAACATAGCTGTCCAGAAATCACAATTTTCATTATTAATATTAGTGGTGTATTATGTATATTTCATCTCAGTAGCTGGATATTTTGTTGTTTTTTTGTTTTGCATTTGGCACAATCATAAGACAAGCTGACATTTCGTTCAAGTCAATTATGCATAGAACATTATAGATTAGGAAGTTCTCATAAAATGAGACCCTCGTCCACCTCCGCCCCCACTCTGAATAAAAATGGTTAGTTCATGGCTGTTCCTTTCTTGCAGTCCTGTAGGGTGTTTCACCAAACTTTTCATTGGTTTCAGTTTCACTTCACTGGTTTCAGTCTCGCTATCTCGCTTTTCTGATTGCGTTACTGAAAACACTAAGTGGCACTGATCTCACTGAAATCAATGTTGGTGAAACGGGTCTTGCATGGACTTCTGTACGATACCAAAGCAAGCTCATTATACTCCATGGACTAGTGCAACAAACTGTACTTCTGAAAGAAATGAAGCCCTGTTAACAGAAACTGGATACACATTTTGTCATAGGTCACATTAGTCCAGTCAAAATAGGGTCCTTCTGGTCCTCTAGCAAAGAAACTTTTATTTAATGAAATTCAACGGAGTAAACAGACGATACATTGCTCTGCAATTTTGACTTACAGTGACATAGTTAAAGTGGTTATCATTCGAAGGGAGCCTACTATGGGAAGTGCCCACATTAATTGCCTCTATACATGACCCTTTGTAACGCAAATACCAACGCAATTACAGTCGTTCCAAAAGTGCATGTGCATGTCTAAAAAAAGGTCGTTCCTTGAGTTTTATGACTATCACTTGAGTTTTATGATTATGTATAATTATCGTATGGTGCTATAATCATTGTACATTCTTTTCATTCGACATAGTTTTACGCACCTCATTTTTTGTTACAAAGAAAGTGATGTCTATCTGTTCTTGTCGAAAAATGAAATGAAATAAAATTGAATAGAATTGTATTGAATTGGATTAGCTCGAATTTTCAAAGGAATTGTGCATTTTGTGATACAAGCACCAAATTTGGCACACGTGTACATTAACATGAGGCAAACATTTTTAGATATTGGGCCACTCGGAATTCTCTCTTTATGTCCGCCATATTGGATTTCAAAATGGCCGCCATTGAAGTCTACATTTGCGATTATCTCTTGGTCTAATGCTGCTATTGACTCGATTCTGGTGTCTAATTGTATGTTTTGGGGGGCAAGGAATCCAATGGTACCAATCTGCATTGCATATTTTCGCCAATGGACCGCCATATTGGATTTCAAAATGGCCGCCATTTGAAATCTACGTTTGCGATTATCTCTGGGTCTAATGCTGCTATTGACTCGATTCTGGTATGTAAATGTATGTTTTTGGGGCAAGAAATCCAATAGTAACAATCTGCATTGCGTATTTTTATCAATGGGCCGCCATATTGGATTTCAAAATGGCCGCCATTTGAAATCTACATTTTGCGATTATCTCTGGGTCTAATGCTGCTATTGACTCGATTCTGGTTTCTAAATGTATGTTTTTGGGGGCAAGCAATATAATGGTAACAATCTGCATTGCGCATTTTCACCAATGGGCCGCCATATTGGATTTCAAAATGGCTGCTGTACATTACATGGCCGCTTCTCGATCTACATTTGTCGTTATCTTTGGATCTAATGACTTGATTCTGGTGGTGGCGGTAGTGTTAGTACCCATGGGTAGTAGTTGTAGTGGTAGCTGTATAGTGACCGTGATGATGACAGAAATGTTACATTGTGTCATGCCAGGTTCATCGTGACGCATGCATGCCTGTAGACTGACAGTGCTGGTGCAACATTTGAAATGATGATGTGTGTCTGCTGTTTGCGGTCTACAGTCTTGGTTCCCGTCTTGGAATTCTTCGATCACCCTAGCAACTTCCGGTCCCGCAACCATCCAGCCACGAAGGGAACTAGGGTTGTCAGTGAGCCCAACTGCGCCACTGTCTGCTTTGATGCAGAAATTATTCTGAAGTGAAGTGGCCTTCACTGAATTTCCTGGCTACGTCTGGGTGTTTGGTAGTGGGTTCGGCCATGTCCTTTAGGTGCACTAGTATCCACCTAGCATAGTGGGTATGATCTAGTGCGTGGAACCAGGGGAATAGCTCTGTCACAGCATCGACGTACATCACCAACGATCCCTAACTGAGAGAACGCACATACACCAGAACCAACAGTTCTAGTTCCAGCACAGTTGCCCAGTAGCGCAGTGGCGTATCTAGGGGGGGGGGGGGGGGGGCAAGGGGGGCACGTGCCCCGGGCGCCACTCCTTGGGGGCGCAAAAAAACGAAAAAAAAAAACGAAAAGAAAAGAAGAAGAAGAAAAAAAAAACGAATAAGAAAAAAAAAAGAAAAGAAGAAGAAGAAGAAGAAGAAGAAGAAAAAAAAAAAAAAAACTCGCCTGGAATGGGGGGGGGGGGGGCAGAAAACCAAATCAAACAAGATAAAAACAAAACATGATGATGACGCGGACAAAATGACAATGTTTATTGTGTTCACACAAGAATTCCATGTTCTGTTAGCTGAAATACAAAAATTTTCGGCTCGCTCGCTGCGTTCGCTCGCCAAAATTTAAAGAAGGTAAGAACAAAACGTGATGATGACGCGGACAAAATGACAATGTCTATTGTGTTCACAATATGTCATTTTATATTTAGCAAGTAAAATGTTTCACGGAGCAGCGGCTGCAATTTCTTTCGTTCTGAAGCGATCGCCAATTGGATGAAAAGAATGCGCCAACGGTTTCGAACATACGGGGGGGGGGAGGGGCGCAAAAAAAAATCAAGCAAGATAAGAAGAAAACGCAATCATGACGAGGAAATATGCAAATTGCGGCTCACTCGCTCGTACAATTTAGAGTATTTTTTTTCAAGTCCACAGTTTGTTGGTATGAATCGTTATCTATAAGGCCGTCACTATTATCTTGATTAGGATTGTAAGATTAAATAAGCAGAAAATGACAAGAATTCAATGTTTTGTAAGCTGAAATACAAAAATCTTTGGATCGCTCGCTGCGCTCGCTCGCCAAAATTTGTCAAAAAAGAAAAAGAAAAGAAGAAGATAAGGACAAAACGTGACGATGACGCGCACAAAATGACAATGTCTATTGTGTTCACACATGTCATTTTCTATTTAGCAGGAAAAATGTTACACGGAGCAGCGGCTGCAATTTCATTCCTTCTGAAGCGATCGCCGATTGGATCAATTAAGAGAGAACGCCAACGGTTTCTAACATATGGGGGGGGGGGCGCAAAAAAAAAATCAAAAAAGATAACAACAAAACGTAATGATGACGCGGAAATATGCAAATTTCGGCTCACTCGCTCGTACTAATTTAGAGTACTAGTATTATAAGTCCTCAGTTTGTTGGTATAAATCGTTATCTATAAGGTCGTCACTATACCTTGATTAGAATTGTAAGATTTAATAAGCAAAAAATGACAAGAATTCCATGTTTTGTAAGCTGAAATACCAAAATTTTCGGCTCGCTCGCTGCGCTCGCTCGCCAAAATTTATTTAAAAAAAAGAGATAAGAAGAAAACGTGATGATGACGTGGAAATATACAAATTTCGGCTAACTCGCGCGTACTACTTGAGAGTACTTTTGAAATTCCTCATGCAGTTTGTTGGTATAAATCGTTATCTATAAGGCCGTCACTATATCTTGATTGGAATTGTAAGATTTGATTAGCAAAAAATGACAAGAATTCCATGTTTTGTAAGCTGAAATACCAAAATTTTCGGCTCGCTCGCTGCGCTCGCTCGCCAAAATTTATCAAAATTCATTACATTTAAATCACCCTCAAAAGACCCCATTAAAGTGCTTGAAAAAGCATATCATCTGGACTTTCTTTAAAGTCCCTAACGGGATGGGGTTTTTCGCGCTTGCCCCGGGCGCCGTTTTCCCTAGATACGCCACTGCAGTAGCGAAACTGGGGTATGTTGTCTCGTCTCTGGCGACACCAGTCTTCAAACGCGGGAAGGTCCCCTGCATCCCTGGTTTCTCCCAGACAGTAGTGGTTTTAGGCATGGTGTTGCAGGATGTACAGTGCTGCTGCTGTCACTTGATGTGCTCTTCTTGTGCGCAAGACATGAGATGCTCGCAGGAATGAGTTTGCTGTCCCTGCTGTCACGATCGCAATCTCAGTTTGCACAAGTGCTTGCACCCAACCACTCACTTGCAGCCAGTCCCCCAGTGTTTTCAGTGCCGCCATCTCTATGTGGAGACCACCAAACATCACCACTATGTGGTCTTCACCATAACTCTCTGGCCACTTCCACTGTATCTGCTTGGCCAAAGCAAACAGTGAATGATCAAAGGTGACCACTGGTGTCTGTCCAGGATTCAGTGTTCTACACCATTTTTCACAACGTCCATTGAATGCCGGATCATGGCCACAGTGTGGCCACTTTTCAAGAAGAGTGGAAGCAGCGACGTGGGGCAGATGACTGGAGCATCTGGTGGCTGTCGGCTGGCATGAAATGCAGCCCAAGATGTTTTCATTGTCCACTGTACCAGCGTTGTCTTCCAGGACTTGTTTTTGCATTGCGTAGCCATTGGTATTCTTCATCAGTCTGCTGTTTGAAGTCTCCTCTGGTCTATGACGAGAGGGAGAAATGCTCAGGCCAACGTATAATTGTCTGTTGACAAATTCCTTCTTGCGTCTATGAGCATGCAACGTCATCCTTATGTATGTTGGAAGTGGGCTCTCCTGTGCAACACTGTGCCTGACACAGGTGGATGATGTGGTGCCACATGTTCGCTTGTGTTTGATGCTGTTGAACTTCAGTATCTGGGCTGTTGTAAGTGCTGCAGGGTTAGTGTCTGCCGTCTGGTCCTTGATGCTGGGTCCGTCTAGGATCATGCTGACTAGGGCAAGCAGCAACAGTGGCACCTATTCTTCTTGACATCCTTCAGGGAATCCTGTGAATGGCTTGGCTTCTCCAAACATGTGACGGCGAACAATGTGTGCAGTACGGGCAAGATATGGACTGCATCACTATCACTGTCCAGCTCGCAGGCTTTGTCAAGAGCAGCACCGAGATCTTCAAAAGCCATCAGGATGTCTCTCCCCTTGGTGTGCGCCCTGAAAACTGAAATAGCAGCTCAGTTTCTGTCGTGTGGAGTGGACTCTCGTGTCGAGCTGCACTCCAAGCTATTCCATTCTGGACTGATAGAGGTGGACAAGATCGGCCAATCTGAATACTGGTGCCGTCTCCTCATCTTATCTGGTTTCTTCAATGTAAGGGACGAGTTCAGCGAAGACAACTGCCGACATTGCTGGCTCTTGGTCTGAGTCCTGTGGTCCTGTTGACTAGACCTTTCTTGTGCGGTTGAAAAGTCCTATCAAGCACTGTGGGTGATACTGGCGTCCAACGCTACCATGTCCCCACCACTGAGACGGCCAAGCAGTTTTGTATCACCAAGAAGGGTTGCAGAGGCACACAACCGTCTGTCCATTTGGAATGTTGCAGCTTTCCGAAAACTGTTAGCCCCAGCAGGTTATTCACAGAAGAAACAAGTTTCTGGGGCCTTCTCTGTACTCGATGAACGTGAATGTGCCCTGGTGCGTTTGCATAAAGACTGTTCCTCATCGCTCTGTCCTTCTTTCTTGAGTGCTCTCTCTTGTCCCCTCTGTAGTTTGGTGTTGTACTGGAGCCTGCACGTCTGGTGATATTGTGCACCATGTGCAACCATCGCAGCTTCAATGCCATGACCATCATTGAGTCTTTCCAATTGAAATGATCCTGGAAGCACACCACGTTCACTGAATTTGATCAAGTTCTCTGCGAGTGAACTGTACCCACTATCAATGTCTTTCCTCTTTGATTGGTCAGGTTTGGTCAGTGTCTCCATCTTGTCTTTTAAACATATGAGGCATAACCTCCAGTCAGTTGTGGTGAGGTGCGGTGATGTTGATGGTGAAGTTCGCTCAGCATGAGCTAGTCTGAACCTCTTGGACATGGTGGAACTGTCTTGAACAAAAACCAGCACCGTCAGTCTACAGGCATGCACTCATCACGATTAACCTGGATGAAACAATGTAACATTTCTGTTATCATCACTGCTACTACAGCTACCACTACAACTACTACCCATGGGTACTACCACCACCATCACCACCAGAATCAAGTCATTAGATCCTAAGATAACGACAAATGTAGATCGAGAAGAGGCCATGCATTGTGAAGCAGCCATATTGAAATCCAATGTGGCGACCCATTGGTAAAAATACGCAATGCAGATTGTTACCATTGGATTGCTTGCCCCCAAAAACATACATTTAGACACCAGAATTGAGTCAATAGCGGCATTAGACCCAGAGATAATCGCAAATGTAGTTTTCAAATGGCGGCCGTTTTGAAATCCAATATGGCGGCCCACTGGTGAAAATACGCAATGCAGATTGTTACCATTGGATTCTTTGCCCCCAAAACATACATTTAGACACCAGAATTGAGTCAATAGCGGCATTAGACCCAGAGACAATCGCAAATGTAGTTTTCAAATGACGGCCGTTTTGAAATCCAATATGGCGGCCCATTGGTGAAAATACGCAATACAGATTGTTACCATTGGATTCTTTGCCCCCAAAACATACATTTAGACACCAGAATCGAGTCAATAGCGGCATTAGACCCAGAGATAATCGTAAATATAGATTTCAAATGGCGGCCATTTTGAAATCCAATATGGCTGCCCACTGGTGAAAATACGCAATGCAGATTGTTACCATTGGATTTCTTGCCCCCCAAAAACATACATGTAGACACCAGCATCGAGTCAATAGCAGCATTAGACCCATTATTAATCGCAAATATAGATTTCAAATGGCGGCCATTTTGAAATCCAATATGGCGGCTCATTGGTGAAAATACGCAATGCAGATTGTTACAATTGGCTTACTTGCCCCCCAAAACATACATTTAGACACCAGAATCAAATCAATAGCAGCATTAGACCCAGAAATAATCACAAATGTAGATTTCAAATGGCGGCCATTTTGAAATCCAATATGGCGGACATAAAGGAAGAATTCCAAGTGGCCCAATATCTGAAAATGTTTGCAATATGTTAATGTACATTTGTGCCAAATTTGGTGCTTGTATCACAAAATGCACAATAGGTTTGCTAAGCTGCCCCACTATTCCTGCCATATCAAGACACTTTTTTTTTTCTATGAAAATTGCCGGGGTAGAGATAAAATAACAACATTAATTGATCTACAATATCTATGCAGTCCAATGGGTTCACTTGCAGAGACCACCTTGTGGGAGGTGCTCAAAGTAACCCCGTGCATCCTATAGGCAAAGAAAAACATGCAGTATACAACCGCGAAAAATGTTCCATCATGGTTACATGCCTCTTCCGCCTGTGTAGCACATACGCTTTTATTTTCGTAAAATGCAATTAAGGTGATATAGGAGACGTTGCTTTACAATATCTATTTTGTCAAGCCCTTGGGAAGTGCCCAGATCACCCCTACCCTGACCGTCGTGGTCCCAAAACAGATTAACAAAACATGCATTATATGCCACAGCAAACTCACTTGTACATGCATGTAAAATCGTCTTGCGAATGGTAAATAAAGACACTTACTTTTCATGATTTTTAAATGGTAGAGACACTGCTTTACAATCAACATAATATTATAGATAGTCAAAGGGGTGCACATTCAAAGGCAACCGAGTGGGATGTGTTCAAAATCATCCAACCCCCAGGGCAATATAGGAAACAAGCACTAGCATATAGCACAAAAATGTTTCAATTTTCCATGCCTTCACATTGTCGTTACGGTTGTACAGCAATTGCCCTTTTGTTTGTAAGAAATGCAATATAATTACAAAAAGAAAAATGCTCTACATTAACTATATTGTCAAAAGGGTGCGCACATTCAAAAGCAATCCCTTGGGAAGTGTCCAAAATTACACCGCCGCTCAAGCCCCGTACAACACACGGATACTATGAACGCAATTACTGACGTTCTTTCGTGCATGGTTTTAGAAGTAGTTCCAGCAATACAGCTATACACACTTTTATATCAATGAATGTCGTGGAAATGATAGGAGAAGCATTGCTTCAAAATACTTATTTAGTGGGAGGATGCACATTAAATGCCAATCCTGTGGGATGTGCCCCAAAGTACACCACCCTCATGGCAATATAGAAAACATCGAATATCATTATCGCGAATATACTATATGTTCCAAACGTACATGTTTTCAAACTTCGATCGTGCCGTACATCAAGGGCAATTTTGTTTTCAAAAATACATTGTAGTTAATAGAGGAGACATTGCTCTACAATATTCATATCGTCAAGAGGGTGAACATTAAAAGACAAACCCATGGGAATTGTCCAAAGATCTATATGCAGTGAAGAGGGTGCACATTAAATGGCAACCCTGTGGGATGTGCCAAAAAATATTCCACCTTCACGGCAATATATAAAACATATAAAATCATATAATGCGAATATATATATGTTCCAAAC
Organism: Diadema setosum; assembly: GCA_033980235.1. Lineage (NCBI taxonomy): Eukaryota > Metazoa > Echinodermata > Echinoidea > Diadematoida > Diadematidae > Diadema > Diadema setosum. Next base: position 14,207,109 of record CM067070.1, on the reverse strand, counting down.
GTATATGTCTTCAAAATGCCATCGTGCCGTATAGCAAAGGCACTTTTGTTTCCAAAAAATACAACTTATTAATAGAGGACACATTGCTCTACAATAACTATATTTTCAAAAGGATGAACATTCAAAATTAATCCCTTGGTAAGTGTCCAAATTCACACCTAAGCTCACGCCCTCTTGTTACAAAACACAGATATTAGCAATGCAAATACCGTTGTTCTAGCGTGAATGGTTGTAAAAGTATAGTCCCGGCAATACAGCAAATACAATTTTCATCGATGACAAGTAATGGAAATGATAGAAGAGACTTAACTTTACAAGATCTATACAGTGAAGAGGGTGCGCATTAAACGGCAACCCTGTCTGGGATGTGCCAAAAATACTCCACCCTCACGGCAATATAGAAAACATAATATCATATTTAACGGGAATATATGTATATGTTTTCGAAATTCCATCGTGCCGTATAGCAAAGGCACTTTTGTATCCAAAAATGCAACCAATTACTAGAGGAAGCATTGCTCTACAATAACTACATTGTCAAAAAGGTGAACATTCAAAGGTAATCTTTGGGGAGGTGTATTTAACACCTACGCTCTCGGCCTTTATTACAACTTGATACGGATATTAGCAACGCAAATACACAGTTGTTCTAGAGTGAATGGTTTTAAAAGTAGGTCCGGCAATGCAGCAAATACACTCTTACATCAATGAAAAGTCATGGAAATGATAGAAGAAGATTTACCTTACAAGATCTACATAATAAAGAGGGTGCTTTTTGAAGGGCGATCCTGTGCCGTGTGCCCCCAAATGCCCTTTATCCTCTTGCAGCAATATAGAAAACATATAACCCGAATATATATGTTCCAAACGTACATGCTGTCGTGCCTTATAGCAAGGGCACGTTTGTTTCCAAGAAATGCAATGTATTCAATACAGGAGACATTGCTTTACAATATTTATATAGTAAAAAGGGGTGTACATTTAAAGCTACCCCTTGGGAGGCGCCCAAAGTTACACCTCAACCCCGCGTCCCCATCTGCAAAACGTGCATTATGCCAACGTGAGTACTGTTGTTATAAATGTACTCTTACATTTACCACTAATTTGCATTTTATGTCAATTATTTTTGTATGACCAATTCGAAAAGGCATCCATTGTGTTCATTGACCTACAAAATATAAGTTCATACATTTAAATCTTTAAAATTGGATAACGGGAAGCGGCAATTACTCTAGCAAAATTGCAGTCCTTAAGACGCCATTTTGATGACGTTATCTGAGCATGTTCCCGATTAGATTTTCTGGGTATTTTTTTTTTTTTTTTTTTTTTTTTTTTTTAAGTTAAAATTTGCTTGTTCTACGATAGTTGCCAGTTGAGCCTTTTTAAGCCACTTTTTGGCCATCGTCTGCAGGCCTAACATTTATTGTGTTATTTGTGTAGGCCTACAGTGTCAAGCCATGTCAAGTCGAAAGACATGAGAAGCATGTCATGTCGCCACGTTGACCAAAAGATCGGTCTATATAATATGTCTTGTCGTCGGGAATGATTATGTTCCGCGGAGACTCCGTCTAATATGGCTGTTATATTGTTGACATGCACAACAGGTTGACAGGGGTTAATTGGTGGTCGTGGCGACATCCGACGCGACGCAAAGTGTGTGATAGCGCCGCTACTGTGCCGAGGTCGACCTGGAGACGCAGCTGTAGCGTAGAGTCTAGATCTATTATGTGTTTTTCACGACTTGCATCACCTTCCAACTGTTATATATGATATCTATGACATAATTTATCTCGTTTTTACGTCCAATCCGACTGCAGACATGTCACAGGAGCAAACATGGGCACAACTTCAAGAGAGGTATTTACTATCTTCGGTCCCATTCGTACATTCTGATGTTATCAGGGTAATGTTTGTAGACTACCTGTACGTGAAGTCAGACTTGCAAAATAGTAACTACAGTCCACACGCAGCCGCTGTCGCGAAGCGACGCGGCTGCACCTATATTCCTTCGCAGACGTTGTCATTTTTCAGTGTGGTTGTGCGACTCCTTCATGAATATCTTTATTAATTGTGGAAAACTAAAATACAAGGAATTACCGTAATCTATGATAATCATTCAATAATCGGTAGGGCCTATGCGATTTTTTGTTTAATTATGTCAAAAACTCACCGAAATCTGTGGCTGAAATCGGGTCTGTAAACGTCCTTATTGCTTCACTCCTCTTCTGCGTGTTATTTGAATGGCATTCACTCTCGTATACTACAACGTACAACGTAGGTAGTCGGAGATCATAGATTACGGAGAGCTGGAGGGCACCTCTCCGACTACCTACGTTGTACGTTGTAGTATACGAGAGTGAATGCCATTCAAATAACACGCAGAAGAGGAGTGAAGCAATAAGGACGTTTACAGACCCGATTTCAGCCACAGATTTCGGTGAGTTTTTGACATAATTAAACAAAAAATCGCATACCGATTATTGAATGATTATCATAGATTACGATAATTCCTTGTATTTTAGTTTTCCACGATTAATATAAATATTCATGAAGGAGTCGCACAACCACACTGAAAAATGACAACGTCTGCGAAGGAATAGAGGTGCAGCCGCTGTCGCTACAGCGGCTGCGTGTAGCTAGCAAAATAGCAAGAAAACAAAATAGGATGTGGATGTTCCATTAAATTCCGATTCAAGGAATATAAGCTTGTGCGTGTGTACAGATAAGTTACTCAGTATTGGTAGGCAGCAATTTGTAGCCGAGGAATTAGATTTTGTTTGGGCTTTTTGGTGCAGCTAGTGTGAGTGAGTGTGACCATCTATCAGCCCGAATGCCGAACTCGAAAACTGTGTAACAGAACGAGCGCACCTGGGTTAGGGGCAGCTATGCATTTTAAATGTCATAGATTATCTAGACCCTCTAGCCCAGCAATGCCTAGTAGATAGTAGTAAGTTATTAAATGAACTAAGTTTAGAGTATCTACTTGGTGAAGTACAAGTAGTCTAGACGTGTTCTACTGAGGCAATGAGCTTGGCACTATTAAAAAATGTACTTTTGTATAGTCTCTTGACTCTAGATATCTCGAATTCTACTGAACCAGACTGCACCAAATATACTTAAAAAGCCTTTTCCAATTCCAGTTAGATTTGAAGCCAATTGGTCATCAATAAGCATCAATATCAATGTCGACTTTCAAGTCATCGCTCAAAACAAACTTGCTCTTCATGAGAAATGCCAGTGGATGCTGCCTGCACAATCTAGAACTGAAGATAGTGAAGTTAGTTGTCTAATATTATGCAAACAGGAACTTACCACTGAGCTAAAAAGTGATGTGCAACGATTGTGGCAAGTTGTACGAAGTCAGTTATTGTCATGAGAAGGCATAGAATGAGAATTGCACTCATGTTTGTAATGTGTGTCTCTGTCTGTCTTCTTCAGGGGTACTGTCCAACACCCCTATGCAGGGGCCAACTGGGACAGGTGATGCGCTGATGTTGGTGGTATGGAGATAGAAGTCGGAAGCTAGTTGTTTTACTCTTGAATGTACAATGTAGTGGAGGACTGCTGTTTCAAAAGTATCCTTGTTTACAATGTCCAGGACTGCTGATGGCAGTGCATTCTACTCTGTGATGGTTCTTGGTATAAATGAGTACTGGTACCTGTAGCAGTTTTTATTTGTGGCAATTGGGATGAAGTTTGTAGAAGGCGACTTCCGAAGAACCCTTCGGACTGGACGCAGGGCTTTTTGTACTGGGACAGATGGGCAACCCACAAGTGCCTCACAGAATGTATTGATGGCTCCTGCCTTGTGTCGCAGTTGCAGCATTTCCCAGCCCAGCTCACATTTCATGGCAGTGACACTGCTGTATCTGTCTACTGTTTGTCTGTGGTCTTGTGCGATCTAGGAATCTGCATTCCTCAGCTGACTTTCTTCGACTTGCTATGAATCATTTGAAATTGATTCTTTGCTCCCGGTTCCTTAAAAGGTTTGTCACATAATATACATAATATGGCTAGCTTCTCTTTCAGATTGTGCAGGCAGTATACACCACAAATTTGCTCACAAAGAGTGAAATTTAATGACGATGTTGACGCTTCCCAAAGACCGATTTGGTTCAAACTTGAGTAATTGAAAATAAGTATACAAAAGGACATTGTGCCATGAGCTTTACATATTGCCTGATCACAATCAATGTACATATAGGTTCTAGACTATTGGGCATATTTTATTAGAAACCATAGTCTATAGAATCTCTCAGGAATTTACTTCACCTTGTTCTGATAGTGGAACGAGTGTGTAATGTATTTCTAAGAGAACAAAAGACAAATTACATGTTTTTAAAACGACTGTGTTAAGTACTAGTTATCTGCGTGTCAATGAAGTGTTTGCAGTGTTAACTATAAATTGATACTATGTTACTAATGAGAGAGTTATAACATACATGTGTTAATGAAAGGAAATTCTTTCCACTGTGATTTCATACAGACTGCGGAGAGCCCGTGAGAGACAGTCGCTAACTGGTAGAAAAGAGAAAGAAAAGGACGGTGACATCTCAAGCCGAAGGAGGACTGTGCCCCCCAATCCATTACCAAGGTGAGACTGTATAATCTGCAATGATTGACATGGTATGAGCCGTAATAAAAGAGGTACATATATCAGAAGCAGTAGCAGCTGAACAGGTTTTGTATTTATTCTTTTTTGCATGTACATGTAGATGTACAGTATGTGAAGGAACAATTATGTGTGAACCTTGAATGCAGAGGTCAGTGCTTTAAAGTTGTCTACTTTAAACAATGGTATATTCGTAAGTCAAATGTAAGTGTGGTCTTTCAACAGTGAAGTGAAAGTATGTAAACAATTGTTCAAATAATCTCATTTTTTTTTTTTGATTAGCAGCCATTCAACTGTACATTTTAAATGATTTTTGGAACTGTTATATGCTACATTAATGTAGCATAATTAACAAAATTAGAATAATTTGTATATCATTTGAAAGTTGCTGATTGCATTGATCATCTGGGAGTATAATTTACTGTAGTGCCATGATGTTTATTTGTCCCCGCCGAACGAGTTCGAGCAGGGGACTATGAAACGGGCTCCGTACGTGTGTGTGTCCGTCCGTGTGTCCGTCCGTGTGTCTGTCCTTGTGTGCGTCCGTGTGTGATCAAAATGTTCAAAATGCTACTCCTTCGCCATTTCTAACCCGATTTTGATTCTGTTTGCTTTATATGATAGCACTACATGGGAGCTTTGAAACTTCTATACAGAATTTCAGTTGTGACCTTTGACCTTGACCTTTGACCTATATTGTACATTTTGCTTCAAAATGCTACTCCTTCGCCATTTCTAACCCGATTTTGATTCCGTTTGCTTTATATGATGGCACTAGATGAGGGCTTCAAAACTTCTACACAGAATTTTGACCTTTGACTTCTTTGACCTTTGACCTTGATTTTTGACCTATATTGTACATTGCCTACAAAATGCTACTCCTTCGCCATTTCTAACCCGATTTTTATTCCGTTTGCTTTATGTGATGGCACTAGGTGAGGGCTTCAAAACTTCTACACAGAATTTTGACCTTTGACTTCTTTGACCTTTGACCTTGATTTTTGACCTGTATTGTACATTTTGCTACCAAATGCTACTCCTTCGCCATTTCTAACCCGATTTCGATTCCGTTTGCTTTATGTGATGGCACTAGGTGAGGGCTTCAAAACTTCTACACAGAATTTTGACCTTTGACTTCTTTGACCTTTGACCTTGATTTTTTTACCTATATTGTACATTGGCTACAAAATGCTACTCCTTCGCCATTTCTAACCCGATATCGATTCCGTTTGCTTTATGTGATGGCACTAGGTGAGGGCTTCAAAACTTCTACATAGAATTTTGACCTTTGACTTCTTTGACCTTTGACCTTCATCTTTTTACCTATATTGTACATTTTGCCTACTAAGTGCTACTTCCGGCGGGGACATATATTACGCACCGCATAATTTCTACTTTTCCTTGTTTGATATGGAATTATAAGTTGAGTGATGCTGGATGTCTGGCCAAACTTCCAATGTGGCTTTGCTAAGATAAGTTGATTAAAGATTTAATGAGAAGCATTGTCCTCCTTATCACATTCATTGCATGACATATCACATGGTATATATGTTACTCATGTATCTGAAAGTAAGCTCCTAAGGAATCCTGTGAATTGGTGCTATCATATTAAACTAATGCCTCAAAATTGATTACAGTGATGCCGCTGATGATTATGATAATGGTAATGATAAAAAGGGTTTTAAAAAAATAATTTGTGTGTTGCCATGACCATTAAGTTTTGCAACAATACCAGCAGTATCATTTCTTCTGACCAATGCAGATTGGACAGCCCTCAAGGGACAAGTCATCAGCCATGGTCATCTCCAGAACTGAGAGGAAGTCACTTCTCAAGGGTCCCACCACTGTCATCACACAGGTTAGAATACATGTATGCCCAAAGCCTGTCTCTATTTATGCATCATTTCTGTGACATGAAGATCACTAATGCAGAGGCATAAGAAATAGACTGATTGTGTGTGCATCAATTCTTCCCTTTGTTCAGTTGTATTCCATCTATCAAACAGAGTCAAGAGTTAAAGTGATGATGAAAAGGTTCATGTGAAATTTTATGAGTTGTTTTGTTAGCAATGTTGCACATTTACAATGAGATTATTATTCATCCTTAGTGCTGCTTCCCAGCTTTTTGATAAATTTGCATAACCAGAATCTGCTTGTTCAATGAATGAATGAATGGTATGTGTTTGCAAAACATTGGTTCTTAGACTAGTCTCGTAACCATAGGTGGAAATGCTTTCATTTTTCATTGTTGTCTCTCACTTGGAAATGATCTGAACATCTATAAAAGATAAGGGCATCCATAAATTATGTGGACATCCATCCATTAAGATTCATAGCCTTACACACTGGCTCTCACTGTCATAACCATGCAGTTTAATGTGTCCCATTGGTTTCAGACCACCCTCAGATGATACACTCAGCCTGGACAGCTTCAATTCTGACTTACCTGGGACTCAAGAGCCACAACTCACTCAGTCACAACCAGCCTCACCATTTGAAATCAGAAATGGAACAGTCCACCCAACCCTCACCTCACCACATACTTACGTGCCAGCGTGGGACCAGTACACTGGGCGACAAGTTAACCCTGATGGTAGAGAAGTCAAGAAGAGAGGAAAGAAGTACTATGTGAGGATGGGAAGTGCCAACCTTGAGACTGATATGCAAAGTGTGATCCATGCAAACCACATGAAGATCATGGGGATGGAAAGAGACCGATACCATGACCATGATAGTCTCAGAGATGGTCCTAGACTGGTGGAGTATGACAATGTCTTTGGTGGCAGAGAACTGGTCAGGGTCCCCGTGCAAACTGCTCAGGTAATGTAATTAGGTGATACACTATCAGCGTATCACCTCTTTAGTTTGTATGGAATCTTCCTTTTTTTATTATTCTTCTTTATGACGAATTTTGTGGACAAAATATCTCAACAATGACATGACGGAATCACATGAAATTTTCAGTCAACATATCTCATATCAATATCTCTGTACATGAAACTTTTCATGATGATAACATATCTGTGACGTCATCTAGGCGCCATTTTGTGATTTTCAGATAAAGTCCCATGATCGATCATAACTTCATAACAAAATGCCATTTCTATGTTATTTTTGGTAGACATAAAGTTCAAGTCACGACTGATCGTCCTGTACTATGCTAATTACTCAGGTCATCATGACGCGCACGTATGCGTGCGTCAAAATTTTAAAATGCCCAAAATGACTTCCCAATGGGAAATCTCAAAGTTTCAGACAATTTTAAGTGTTTCAAAAAATTCTGCGTTTGCGCGTCCGTCCGCGCATTTTCGCATGCACAGCGCGTTAGCAACACGAAAAAATCACTTTTTCTGACTGATTTGGATTCCTGACACATCCAGGAACAATATCCATTGATTTCTGATCGATTTTGACCTATAAGAAAGAAAACACTGGCGTCAAAGTAAAAAATCTGCGTGCGCGTCTATGTGTAAATATAGTGAAAAAACATGTCTTTGTTTATTTCGCCATAGCTCTTTAAAATGTCCAGTAACCCTATGTTTTTATTGCATATTACAAAAGCAAAAGAATTGTATAACATTTCAAGTATCAATATTTCCATGAGTATTCTATGACATCATCATATCATCATCTGAATTCAAAAAAGTGGGATTGAATTTTTTGAGGTACTGTTTCTGACATTCGGGTTTCTCTGTTATCCCAAATTCAGAGATATTGTACTTTGAACATTTCCCTTTCAAGTCCATGTCATTGTTTTGCAATTTGATGACGTCATCATACTTGAAAATATGATTAAAGACAAAGACTCAAATCAGCCAAATATACGTGTTATGTCTATGGGACGTGATTTTTTTTCACAACCATGCATTGACTTGAGAACGTTCAATCACCTGTACCTCAGCTGATTTTGCTCTATGTCTTCTAAAACTTAAGTATATTGTGGCTGACACAATAAGCTGCAGTAATTATGCATTTTATTTTTTCAAATCTCCTCATCAGGTTGACAATTTTGCAGCTTAAAACTGAAAATGAGAATGGAATGTGGACGAAACGATTCCTGATTTATCTTTCACATATAAGCTTACGTTCCTCATTTTAACTCGTCGAGACGTATGGCTGAGAGGTTAAAGGCGCGTCTCTGGTGGCAGAAACGTGAGGTTACGCACGTGCGAGTTCGAACCCCACGATAGCACAAAACAAAATACTTCTATCTTTTACTTTTTTTTTTCTTCAGTGGAGTAATTACACCTTCTTCCATGTAGAAATCGCGTTCTCATGTAAACACACCCATACGCACACACACATACACACACACAATATTCCTTTGTTTTGTGCTGGAGACCACATTGCCTCGACTGCTGCAAAATTTTGCGTGCTTATAGAGTTTGTCAAACCGATCATATTATATAATGACGACGACAGATATGTTGTACTTTGAACAATTGTCTTTCAAGTCCTTGTCATTGTTTTGTAATTTGATAACGTCATCACACTGAAAATTGTGATTAAAGGCAAAGTATCAAAATCAGCCGATTTTACGTGTTACACAATGTATGTCTATGGGACGTATTTTTCCTCAGTTGCCAGAAATGGCATAGCACCATCAGTCGTTACAAGGCCGCATTGCCGTTTAGCAATACAATGTTCACGCGGCCACGTTTGTTGTGCATTGACTTTTCCCCCGTTATATCTATACATTGTTTTTTTGTCTTACCATTTCCGTGGATGTTCCGTGGCCGAGTGGTTAGAGTTACGGTTTCGCATGCACGCATTTGAGGGATTGATTGCTTGCTGGACACTTTTGTTTTTAATTATTTTTTAAACTCTTTTGAGATAACGTTTCATATTCACATTCTTTTCGTTGTAGACCACGGATAACCCGTATCTAATGTCAACCCAGCGTATCACCAACTCGTCTTCAGTGACGAGCTTCATGTCTCGTTTAATGTTGGGACTTTAATACAGTCATGGTTGGTTTGAAACCAAACACACACATACCTGCTAGTCTAGATGTGATTTCATGAAAGCTGAGCAAATGTAGACACTGTTGAGATTGCCAATACAACATTGTGTTTGTGTGTGTATTGGTGTGAACCCAAATGATGATCAGTAAGCTGAATCTGTGTAGTTTTAAAGGCGAAAATAAAGATTTTTGTTGCCCCCCCCCCCTTTTCTTAAATTAACACACACAAAAAAAAGATACAAAGGATGGTGGATATTCAGAGTAACATGTTCATAATGTACATGTCTGCATTGTCACATTGACAGGAAAACAGGTCATGCGCCAATGTGATTGTATATGATAAATGAACAGTGATTTTCAGCTTTCTCTTATGTAGCCTTGTCTCAATCTCTCTCTATATCAATTTTGATGAGAGACTAATCATCAGTCCTGTATTATTCTTGTGTAAAATATTTGATGTGACGAAGATAAAGAGTCAATTTTAAAATGTAAATAACGCACCTCTTAAACACAACAGCAACAACAGTCCTATGTTATTTCCTTTTGTTTTGCAGGAGTCAAGTGTTGTTGCCTTCATACAGGATGAGCTATCAGCCAGGACATTCCTAGAATACTTCCTGACCAGCTGTCTTCAGGATGACCTGGTTTTGGAGGTGGCTCTAGATGTACTGACACAGCTTAGAGAGGAGAGGGTATGTAGCCTTGGCCACTATGTAGGATTTGCTCGGTCTAGTAATATCTGTATCAAATTTTTTCTTGTTTGCATGTTTGAATCTTATGATTTTTAGCTCACCTGAACAGAGTTGTTAAGTGAGATATGTTGTTGTTTCAAGTTTGTTTATGGATGGGTCCAAATAAAGGAATTAAATTGTACATGTTTATATTCGTCTTGAAAACCCTTGATGAAATTGGTGGGTAACATTGGTGGGTAACATGCCAAGGGAGTTAAGATCTCAATTTGTTCAACTGGGCACCTTCACCACGGTCCCCTTGGCCCCCCCCCCCCCCCACACCCCCAAATTAAGGAATATTTGCAAATCTTCTGCAGAACCAGAAGTGATAAAGTGAAGTTAATACCATGAGTTTGTACGTTGATGACTGTAGTTCCAAGTTTGTTCATTGCAGATCCAAGGGTGCCCCCCCCCCCCCCCCGAGTCATGGGGGGGGGGGGGAGGAGGGCTCCAAAAAATACAGGCTTAAATTGTACATTTTTTTCTTCTTCTCAAAAACAACATAATGGATTTTCACTAAACTTGGCAAGTAGCATTCCTAGGGGAATTAGATATCAATGTGTTCAAATTGACACCATACTTCCTTTAGGGGCCCCAGGGGCCCCAAACCTCCTTCAGAAGTGATACAGAGATTTAAGTCATTCTTTTTTTGTTTTTTCAAAACTGCATAGTCCAACTGTTGTCTAGTACTTGGCAAGTATTTTTACCTGTGTGATGGAATATGCCCATGCCCCAAGCTCTGAAAGCTGCCCCCAACCATAGTTTCCTATGTCATTGGGTAAGAGTCTGCAAGAATGCATGGAAGGTGAACTTGCGATACTCAGGTGAACGCAAAACCCCCGTGTCTCTTGTCTTTGAAAAGGTCTTAATTCTTTGGTATCATGTAAGTTGTCATTACTGCAAGAACTTCATTAGATTGTTCTAGGGCATCAGGTAATGACTGTTTAAGGGGTGAGTTCTCATGATTGTCCAATTTACAAATGCTGTTTGGTCATTTAAATTTGTTGAATTACTTTGTTTCAATGACCCAAACTCTCTTCCCCAATAATTTTCAAATGTAACTTTTTAAAGTCAAGCAGAAAGAGAAAAAATCTAAGAAGAAATAGTATCCAAAATGCTAAATTTTGGTGAAATGTGCATGAAACAGTGAATTAATCTGACAATTTTTCTGCATGTATGTCTGATTTGTAGGATATTGAGAGGCAGCTGTCCATACCAGTCCTGGATGCAGGAAGAGAGATCCTGGAAGAAGTTGTGCATGAACATCTTGTAGACATCTCCTATATAGAGCTCAGAGCAGCAAGTAAAGAGTAAGCAATTTTCTATTTTATCTGTGAACTTGACATCTTCAAGAACGTGTGCCTGATACACCTCTTTAACATCAACATAACCACTCTGTGGAAGGAGATAAAAGATTGACATGAGGGGCAGTGTAGAGATATAATTCAGAGTTCAGTGCTCCATGCTACAAGGAATGTAGTTAGAGCAATGGCATCAGCAAAGGAGATATTATGGAGCTTTAGATTTTAGACGCGCGGACGTTCAAAGGAAAAAAACATGTTCTGAGCGTGCGCAGTAGCGCGCGTAAAGTCAATCTATTTTTAGCTTGCGTCGCCTGAGTTTTTCACTACGCGTACTGGGCTATTTTCACGTCCGCACAGTTTGCGACGTAGAGAGCTTCTTCATGCACTGATCATATGGGGGCGCGATTTTGTTTTTATGCCTCCGCCACGAAGTGGTGCTGGAGGCATTATTTATACGTTGCGTCCCAGCGTCCCATCTAAAGCTACTTTTCCACACGACGCAGGGAGAGGAGAACGTCCAGCGTAAGCGTCGGCTCAAACATTCGCGCGTCAAAATCTAAAGCTCCCTATTGTCTTTCCAACACAAAATATATCTTCTTCTCTTTTTTTTTTTTTTCAAGTTTATGTGTTCTAAGGGTCAGATAGTTTCCTATATCTACTGCTAACTGAATCCTGGTTGAGGATACAATGCTTTCAGGCCTTCAGCACATTTTGATAGTACAAAATGCAGTGGACAACAATGGCCACAGACTGTGAGACCCTCTTGATTTTGGAACCAAAGGAAAGCTAAAGGTCTAATACACAGTGTGCATTTTACACTTGTGATAGTGATATTAGATATTGCTGTCACTTTCACTAAATAGTTTGTCTACATGACACAATAAATACAACTACATTGTTTTTGGTTATGGTAAAAAACTTATGGTATGCATGTACTAGTAAATATTACTACTTTTATGATCTAGAAAACATAGAACATTCTACAACTTCACTGTTATGTGTTTTTACTGAAATCGATACATAAAATCATTGCTTTTTTGATAGACTTCCCTGAAGATAAGTTGCTCATGTATTTTATCTCAAATCAATGTGTCACAGACAGGGTTCAGTGCATGGCATACTAAGTTTTTATGGAGAATTGACCCCACATAGAAAGTTGTTAAGATATGAAATTAACATACCACTGCAAAGGTTAGTGAAATATCTCAAAAGATGTGAAACATATTACTGCATCAGTGTCAGCCAGTCATCCAAACTTGTATCCAATAAACACCTGAAAAAAAGTCGTTGTCATACAGGTACAGTTAAACTCGCGTTAGTCGATCGTCTCGGGACTGAGCAAAACACATCGACTTAGGCGAGTTTCGACTTGTGTGTAAGTCGAAATAAAATCGACTTACAGTTACACCACGCATACACGTGTATAATGTACATCTAATGTATGGTGTCTACTTTGGAGCTGAGAGCTGGAGCGGTGTGCCCGATATTTGCCCTTCAGCAAGACGCTTTATCCACTTTGAATATTACCGTTATTCATTTCCAAAATTAAGAGCAAACATCTGACATTTATTCTAGCATCTTATGGAGCTGATTGTTACCGCTGTTCATTTCCAAAACTGAAGGCAAACATCCGGCTTTTTTTTTGTTGTTGTTGTTTGGCATGGCGTGCGTTTTTGGTGACCCCGGTCGCATATTAACCATTCGCGAAATCGTGATATGATTCACGAAAAGACTCCGCTAAGTATATAAGGCATAGATCGCTATACTCGGCAGATGCGATACGTCGTCCTTTCACCAGGTCTGGGTAATGGAAACCAAAATCTCGCGTGAGTTCTTGCGCTACCTATCGTTAATGTCAACGAAACATCGTTAATTTGCGCTTGGGATCGTTACTCATCGTTACTACAAACGTTAATTTTCCCAATCGTTAGTTTGCGTTAATAACGATTCAGGTGAAACCGCTTGCGTAAATGAAACATTAATGTTTTTAACGCAAAGTTTCTTTTGGTATATACTGTATGTAAACAAAAACTGGCGTCTCATGATTTTGACAGTGATTTATTACACAATAAATTCTTATTCGACTTAGGCACAGTGAATTCAATGGTTTTTCTGTGAAAGTGTTCTTGGAATTTCATCGACTTAGGCGAGTATTCGACTTAAAAAATTTGACTTGTGAATGAATTAATACACGTAAGTCAATGGGGAAAAATCGGGACTTTTTAAAATCTTCGACTTGCGCGATTATTCGACATATGCGACGTCGACTTAGGCGAGTTTAACTGTAGTATACACTGTAAGTCATCATGTCCACAATGTCACTTGAAACTCATTTTCAATGTGTACTACACACACACACACACACACACACATAACCACATTTGACTAACAAAACAACAAAATTGCTGGTGATGAGTGAGGAAGGAGGTGATTTCCTTAAAGGATGAATAACATGGTTGCCTAAAAGTATTTATTTCTTTTTTTTGTAGAGGCATAAAGGAACTACATTTCATGCTATGTTTTGACATATAAAAGAGAAATTCTCAATAAGGTCTTCATAAAGTGCTTAGTGGGTGCTATGTGAAAGAATGAATGGACATTCAGTCACTTCAGATCTTCATAATTGTGCAATGTTAAGAAAATCATAGTTGTAGTTGTTTTTAGGGGGTGGCATTCACAATACTCCTTTCTTTCCATTTTGCAACTTCACTTAAAAACAAAAGAATTATTACCAGTAATTGTTCAGCAATTTGAAATATTCCTTCTTGAGTAAAGGAAAGACATAGGGCATTTCAGTAATTAAAATAAGACTAGAAGTCTATGTGATGAGTATTTGGTCTCACATATCATAATTTGCTTGCTAACTGGTGCAATCCTTTATGAAAACAGAATATGCCTTATCGAAACAGAACTGATTGCACCACAGTTCTGACTCTCTTGCATAGCACATATATGCTAGTGCTATTTAACCAGGACATTAATGCTAAAGATGAAGTATTCTGCATTGTGTGATTTCTAGTTTCTGGGGGATGGTTTTGTCAACACCTTCACTGTACAAGCCAGTTGCCAGGGAACTCCTGAGGGATGTCATTGAGGAAGAGATTGCTCTCGTGGTCCCAGAATGCATCTCTGAGCTGGTATCAGAGTACTTCATCCAGAAAGACGTGGTAGCAGGCTTCAATGAGATCTGCAGTGCTGTCATCTCAGAACTCCTCCCAGATATTGTATGTAGTATTAGCTTTTTGTCTGCATTCTAATTATGTAAAATGATCAGATAGAATTGTAGTCTCAGCCAATCTAAATGTACCACCAAAGATGCTTTATGACTGTAAAGCAAGATTTGCATATAGATTTAGCTTTCATGGCCACTACAGGAACAATTAAATGCTTTAAAGTAGCATAAGTGATGGCAGATTGCTTTCCGTCTCCAAATAACCAGCTTATGAAGATAATTGAGTGCCCTGTCAAAGGATGATACTCTCATCACCAACAGACTTGAATCTTGATTATTAAGATCCTGTGGTCTTTGCCACTAAACCACAGCACCTTCTTATATTCAGTGCTGCAGGCCCAAGGACAGGCATAAACAATGAATTCTTAGATTTATGTAGGGTAGAAAATACGAATTTTGAATGGCTCATAACTTTGTGTTCATTTTCTATTGATTGATGGGACATATTACAAGAATGTATGCTGTTCTATGTCTGTAGTTCATATATGTGTCTGCTTACCCTTTAGGTTTGTTACTTTGCCCCTGACAAAAATTCTACTGAGATTGAAACTCTGGCCCCTTTTGACGCCATGATTTTGGATTTGTATGGTTTTCAATGTATACATGTTTTAATAAGATTGTGGAATGGAAATACACTCCATCTCACCCTAGTTGTCATCTACTATGTACTTTGGATAATTGCATATGGTGCAAATAGACTGATACCAGCTTGTTATAAATAATGTAGCCAGGATCTTAAGTGAGACCTTCCCCCTTTTTACTATCAGTTTTACAATTAATGTATATTGAAGACCATCATGTTCATAGGAACTTGTGTGACTAACAGACCTGGCAAATGGGGATAAAACTATCATAAGATATCTGATGTCATGTCATTTCAAAGCCTGTTGCATAAGATGTCACAAATGTATGATCAAAGAAAACCTTGATATGTGTAATGATAACACTGATGACAGAAAAGTTAGCTTTGATACCTTTTAAAGACAATGTGCATGCTATTGCACTACCAAATTGAGATATATCACTTCCTATGAAGTCATTTAATACCTAATGATTACTTTTCAGATTGACGAAGCTGTGTATGAAGAAAGTGTGCTATCTGTATTAGAAGAACTGATTGATGAGGAGATAGAGCATGTAGCCAGTTACTTCATGGAGGATAGCTTCACAGCTGGCAGAGCAATGCTACCCAGGAGCCCAGACGATAGACTGCGTGATGAAGAACAGGTTTGCTGCTATTCCCTAATTCAACACTACCTTCTACAGGTTAGATAGCGAGAGTGGATGCAAGGATGGTGGTAAGAAGGAGACGGATGAAAGTGAAGATTGCAAGTGTCATCGTCACGGTCATTATAGAGAGTGTTCCTTGGAAATCACAGTTTAATATATTCATGAAGTTTAAAGGCAACTCAAACCCAAAGAGAAATGTGGAGTGAGTGAAAGCAGCAACATTAGTAGAACACATCAGTGAAAATTTGAGGAAAATCGGACAATCGATGCAAAAGTTATGAATTTTTAAAGTTTTGGTGTTGGAACCGCTGGATGAGGAGACTACTAGAGGTTATGACTTCATGTGTGGACATCAATGTAAAGAAAGTATAAAGAAAATTCCACCAAAAAAAAAAAATTCATTTTTCATGAAAATTACACATTCCATCAACTTGATACTGACATATGTTAAGGGGTGGCAATTATTCCCCCTGCTTTCTGAAAGCGGTTAGTCAAGTGCTCTTTCATTATGCTAGGAAAGTGAATTTTTGTGGAATTTTCTTTTCAACTTCAATTTCATACAAGTTGTATCATCTTGTCATCACCATTGCTTCTTTGATTGACAGGGGGTAATTTGAATTACGTAGTTTTAATGAATCACAAAGAGCCTGAAAACTGTTACCTGCAGGACAATTATCACAGGTCATGAGTATATTTTTTTGTCCATGTCCTGTTATTTAAGCTATGCACACTATTCTATGTCAAGTTATGATACAGAGTACAAAGACAAAAAGGGAGAATATCCCACCTGCCCATGGCGCTCTACATTTCAGGCAAATTGGCCTGCTGTGGCTGCCAGGAACATGCTGTAAATATATAATATGGGCTAACCTCTCCATGAAAGCTACATACAGTGACAACTTCTCACAATGCTGTATTGTAATTTGATCCTAACAGCAGGTGAGGAAACTACCCATAATGCTGTGTACGTTGTATTTGATCCTGACAACAGGTGTGGAAGCTAGCTGATGACTTTCTCCTTGACTTGATGCTCTTTGAGAATCTGATGTCATCCAGAGTAATTCCAAACCAGCAAGTCTGGAGCAGTGAGGACTACCTTGACCTCTTTCTTGACTGTAAGTATGCTCCTGTCTCATTTCAAAAAGTTATCAAATTCCAACTTAAAAAATATATACTGTAAAACCAAAAATATTAACAGCATGAAACTTTTGTGAATAAAATTGTTGACCACGAGAAAATTGTGTGTATACTTCATGTACTGGAGTGTGCAGACAAAAACTTTCACATGCAGTTTGCTTCTAATACCCCTTTCCCGCTGCCACTCTCGGTGAACCGCCGTTGGATTCCCCGGTGAATTCACCGGGGAACCTCCCAGTGAAATTTTCAGTGCCGTCTTTTCACACCTACGACAATGCTCTCGGTGAATTTTGTTTGCAACTTTCCCCTAGACGAGTTTTCTCCTCGTACCGCGGCCGATTCCAGCGGAAGTGTGTAATGTGGCGCAACATTGAACATGATACTTTACTAGTGGTTCGTACTCGTAATTCTCTACCTCTCACAGAACTTAAAGGACAAGTCCACCTTCATATATGCATGTTGATTGAGTGAATGCAGCAATATTAGTAGAACACATTAGTGAAAGTTTGGGGAAAATCAGACAATCCGTTCAAAAGTTATGATTTTTTAAAAGTATCTGCACAGTTACTGCTGGATGAGAAGACTACCACAGTGTATGATGTCACATGCGTACAATGATATAAAGAAAATATAAACAGAATTTCACAAAATTTTACTTTTTGAAAAAAAGTGCGCATTTCTTCGACTCGTCACTGACGTATGTTAAGGGTAATATTATTTCCCCTGCCTCCTGAAAGAGAGAAGTCAAGTGTTCTTTTATTATGCGAGAAAAGTAAGAATATCTTGAATTTTCTTTATATCGTTGTACACATGTGACATCACAAGCTGTAGTAGTCTTCTCATCCAGCAGTGACTAAGCAGAAACTTCAAAAATTCATAACTTTTAAACGGATTGTCCGATTTTCCTCAAACTCTCGCTGATGTGTTCTATTAATACTACTGCTTTCACTCAATCCACATGTCTATGAAGGTGAACTTGTCCTTTAACTCCAAAATAGTTAATTCAACTGCAACATTCAACAGAACAAACGACACAGCAACTCAAGTACTAATCTCAGTTTTGCGCAGCACTTATTTGTATACGGCATGCATACCATACAACACGATCCAATACAATGCTGGTGTATGTCACATGAACGACATACTAGTCGTGTGTATGTTTACATACACGCATTATGTTTGGATTAATTTGGGAACGCGCGATAGCTAGCGAAAAACATGTGCATGACAGGAACAAAACATGACCTTTGACATAATCTGCATATTTCGCCCGGTGTTTCACCGAGACGACCTTTCACGCTGGGTGTTCCTCGGTGAACCACCGGTGGTTTCCCGTTGAACCATCGGTGTTTACCCAGGACGCTTCTAGGGTAAAAATTGCCCAAAATTTAATCGGTGTTTCACCTAGGCTTCCCCTAGGTTTCAACCGAGTTTCGTTTCATACTGCGGTGTTCCCCGGCTGCACCCAGGTGCACCTGTGGAAGATTTCCTTCAGAGGGAAAGGGGTATAAGAATCATGGCTCTTCTCTAAATTCACAAAAATGTCATTTTGATTTGTTTATGCCATTTTACTTTTTTAATGGTTTAAAAAAACAACCACCGTGGCAGCCAACAGGCTGAATTGAAGTAGTTTACATAGGGACACAACATATCAGTATCACGTAAAATTTGCTTATAAAATAACTAACATTATAAAACAACATAATATTACATATGATAACATGTAAATTTTACAGCTCAATTCGCAAAATACAAACATAACATTTAAAAGTGAAGGACATTAATAGATTCATTTAATACAAATTGTATACAGATATGATCACACACATAAGCACACTTGGCACTTTTTCCCCCTCACACACAGCATACACGTGCACATTGACGTACACTTGGCACATGCGTCACATGTTTACATACATCTAACAAACATAATAGCATTTATACACTGCATTGCATAGCATAACCCAGACATCACAAAAGAGTGTTATTATATACAAATAAGTATTGATACACTCCCATCTCCACACAAGCTGACATGATGTGTGCACCTTCTCTTTCTAATCATTTTGCTCTAATGGAGTACACACACATGATGTGGGCATGTGCACATGAACACATAATAGGGGGCTTTACACACACGCACATGTGTGTGTGTACAAGCATGTACACATACTAGTGCACACACACATAGATGTGCATTCACAGGGTCACACTTTTATACACACACATTCAGCTTGGCAACTGTAAACATGGCCAGTGCACGAGCTGCTCGTTAAAACAAAACAAAAAAATAATAAAATAAAATAAAACAAGAAAAAAGAGGGAGTTTCCTAAGTTCCCCAAAATAATCATAACCACAGATTTCTACATTACCACTGAAAGCAATTTAGATTTATAATATAGAATAATTAAAAAAAAAAGTTACACATTAATAGATAAAAATTGGCATGATATAGACACAGTTAAAATGACATATTGACAGCAATTAAGAACAGTGTACATTCATTTGAATTTGGAATACATAATTCACTATCAAGATTTCTTTTCATAACTATTTTCACCATTAAAAAAATTATGTGTATTTATGAGTCTTGTTAGGTATGGCAAGGGACTTTTTCTGGATCATTCAGTTTTACATTTGAATCCTGTTCACCTTGAATTTCTGAGGTTATAAGTATTAGTTGTCTCTTTTCACATAGGAAGGAGGTCAAAGAGAACAGAGGGACTGTGTATTCTTTATGAAGGATACACAGAATTCAGTTCGATCGCCTGCTTTCCAGCAAGCCCAGTTTGCGTTGCTGCAAAGCTTCACTATAACAAGTATAGTCAGGTCTGAGGATTATGTGACAAAGGCGCATCTGGATGTGCTCTAAATCACTGCAATGCTTTTTGGTGATGCTTCATGTCCAAACTGGAGTGGCATACTTGGTGATCGGATGGACGAAGGACTAGTTGGGTACTAGGTCATCATTGGCCAAAGAATGTTATTTCAGCTTCTGAAGCATGAATAGACGGCTGTTTGCATATTTCATCATTGAAGTGATGTGTGTGTGTCCCACTTCAGGTCTGCCTGTATGAACACACCAAGGAGTTTGACTGTGGTACACTGTTTGATGGTGATATTGGTCAACAAGAAAGTGGGACGATCAGGATTTTATCTCGAAAAGCAGATGTTCATGCATGCATATTTTTTTGGTTTAAACACATGTTGTTGTTTGTAGCCCATGTGTGAAGCTCATGCAAAACATTTGGAAGTGTCGATGGTTTGTTGAGAGGGCATATTTCTATTATGGCAAGACCATCAATGTATTTGAATCGCCGGATTTTTTAAAGTTTTTTTAATGTTTTACGGCGATCGTATAGTCGATGTGGTCAAAGGCTTTTGAGAACTTGGTTATCAAAAGAGATAACATTCGTTTTGGATGATTGACGTTTGAATGCTGGGTCAGAGTACTTTGCTTTAATCATCTATTGTTGTGTGTTTGTGTGTATGTGTGTGTGAACATGTAAGTGTTGCAAGTTTGGTCCTAAACTTTGAATTTAAACAGTGGAATGTCTTTGTGGAATCTTATCTCACCAAGGACTCTCAAGTTGAGAACACTAAGCCAGTTGTTGTTCATCTCTCCACCCCAGCTCTCCTCTTGGACCAAGTCCTTGGTCTACAACTTGAGCTGGTCAAGAGACGAGATGTGACAGAGGAGTGCCTGCCACTCAAACGCTTCCATGAGAAGATCTGCACCAATGTGGTAAGACTCGCCTGTCTACTTCACTCAGCCTTTCATTTTAATGCTATATAAACTGAAGGAAATATTTTTAAAAATGCTGTGGTCAGCGCTTTATAAAAGTTTATGTTAAGGTTTGATCTTGTGTTTATTTTTTTTTTTTTGCAAAAATGCCTGTCTTAATGGAAGCAATGAAATGTTATTGATGTTGTCTTTCTTTGCCTAATGATTATGTCTGTATAATGACGCATTTTTAAAAATCATTGTATAAATTGTGATCAACTTGTTTAACATAACTCACTGTCTCTGCGCCAAACAATTACCTTGGAAACATAACTTTATAAAGTGGTGTATGAGTGTTAGTATTTTAGCTTGAAGCAATGGACATTAATATTCTCCTTTCAAAACATTCTACTCAACTTTGAGTCAAAATGTTACAAAATTTCAGAGGTTCAGCATGGTATTTATCTTCTGTGAAAAAAATCCAGATGTCCACTCCTGCACTATTGTCACATACTTTTAACCAATATTCAGATTTCTGAATTTAGTCACATTACTTAGCCAGTAATATATGAACTTTTAAAAAAAAAAAAAAACAAGAACAAATTCTGATCACAGATTGAAAAGTTGTGAATATGGCATGTTAAGTTTTGTGTCATGGTAGTGCCAGCTGATTGTTTATCATGGTATTAAAAGAATAACCACAGATCTTAAAATCTTCATACAATTATCATGGATTTTCATTTGGTGAACGTTTTGCATATATTTTGACTGGCACTTCATGGAAGCAAGTTTTGGCTCCGATGGTAAATAGGTTGATGGAGTAGCATCCCAGGGTTTTGAAAGGGAGGTCAGGAGTGTTGTGAGAAGTGAATGTTCACAGATGTTTCACCAAGTGGATGTTATTTTGAATGGATGCTGTGACCCACTGTATGTTTGTTTGAACATACAGGCTATAGATGTGGTGATGGATGAACTGACCGCACACCTTGACCAGGACATGGCTGAAGTGGATGAATATGAAGTCCAGCTTGACCACATCTGACTGACCATGCAAGTTGGGAGTTGCTCACAAAGACCTCAATTCTATCTGATTTCTTAGAAACTTTCTACACCTCTGGAAGGGAAGGCTTCTAGACCTCACCAGGGTCATAGTGCTAGCCTTGTGGCCACTTCTACAAAATGCTATGACACCAGAAATGCTCCCATTATAGCTTGGTTCTGTTATGGCAGTTCTAATCATGGCTTTACATGGCAGTATCTGTGTCAAGGGCAGAGTGAAGTAAAGCTCTTTATCATGTAACAGAGGTGAGCTCCGTGAAGTAGATGCATTCACTAGCTAATGAAAGTAGGAGTGAATAAAAATGTTATAATTGATTTATAGAGGCTTTGGCTCACAGTCAAGCCTCTATAAATCAATAATAAAATTTTTATTTTTCATTTTTTTAACATTTACATCTGTCATGTAGAGATGTTTGCAGTGTATGCCACACATCAGTGTAGCCAAAAGTCAATCTTAGAATTAAGTCACTATCATGCATCATCTGTCTATTGACCGATTCTGTGACGCGCTATGTGTATTTTTGGCATGGGCAGCGCCATTACGCGGTGTCTCAGCCGACCCCCCCTTCCCACTCCCCACCCCTCTCTCTACATTAGCACGCGCGCAGAATGAAAAACTGATGCATGGTTGCTTTATAGCCAATGGGCGTCTCGTACTGAGTGCGCGAATGCTTGCTTAGTGCGCGAACCTTTGTTACAAGTGCGCGATAAACATGTTGCCCGGGGGGTGGGGGAGAGCAGGGGGGGTCGGCTGAGACACCGCAATTTGAGCTCATGGCTGCGCCCAGTGCCATAAAATGTCTGCTGCCCTCAACGAACCCGAATCGGTCAATAATCAAAACGGGTGTAGGGATATAAAGGAATATACTATGGAGATCCATAAAAACAGCACTGCTGTGCTGTCATGTTCACAACTCACATCAACTCCAAACATCTTGAGAATCTATGAACTTGCTAGTGTTCAATATGTATAGCACCCTGGCAACTCACACTACAGTACCATTGTTTATGTCTTTTGCAGCTCATGTTCACTCACGCTAAATATGAAACAACTGAACTAGGAATTGGGCTTTCCAGAATCTTTGAAGTTGTCCTTGCCACTTACTATGAGCAAACTATATGAGAATGAGATAGGCAGGACTGTGAGAATTTTGTTGTTAATAGTGAAATTATCAGCTGGTGAGATATCAGGTGTATCTTGTGGGACCAGCCTGTTCAGTGACTCTTCACAGTGCTCTTTTCATCTCCTCTTCTGCTCTTCACTATCTCTTCACATTTCTCTTCTTATCTTTTACTGGTCGTTCTGGTTTGCTGAACTTGCCAGAGAATCTCCTGATGATTAAATATATGTCTCTCATATTTCCTTTGCAAGATGTTACCTCTGCTTCTTCTGCAAGTGTCTTCATATAAACTTGCTTATTTCTCTTTATTTCCTGTTTAACAGACTTGTTTAGCTTTGCATATTCCTGCTGGACTTTGGACTTCTAAATCCTAGTTTGACTGTCGTTGATGGCTGCTTTTTTTTTTCCCTTCTATCTTCGACCGTCTTCCATGTCTGTAGCAACATGCGTTCCTTGTGGCTGCACCTCACAGGACAGAGTACTTCCTTACATGTTTCAGTAACCAACTCTTTATTCCTTTCCACCTTATCTCCATTGTCTTTTCCTCTTCCAGCATATCCCAAAGAACTTCAAACCATTCTGTAGCTTAATGCTGAATTCCTCTAGTTGGTATGCATCTTTCAAGAGTGCAACATCATATCTTGGTCTCTGATTCTTTGGTCCAGAAAAATCTCTCCTCATTCTTGGTTTAAGTGGCACAAGTAGGTGATGGACTAATGCAAAATCTGCTCACCGTCTGAACCTTGCATCGCGAAGACACGTGTGAAATGTCCTGCTTATACAAACGTGTTCTATCTTGTTGTCATTAACCGAGTCCTGAGAAATCCATATTGCTTGTGGTTTTGTTTGTGTTGAAAAAATGCTCCCTCCTATCACTAATTGTTTTACAGTGCAAATATCCACAATCTCCCTCCATTTGCATTCCTCTCCTCTATACCTTTTCTTCCCATTACTTTCAAATCTGTTGTTGTCACTGTCAGTCTTGGTATTGAAGTCACCTATCACAATGATGATATTCCTTGATGGTAGTTTTTGGACAATTGCATAAAACTCCTCCTTTTCTGCATCCTCTCCATTGTTTATTGAAGCATAACATTGTACAATGTCCATGATGATCATGCAGCTTGTTGTCCGGAGTGTGGCAGTAATAATCCGTAGGCCATGACTCTCCCAACCAATGGGAGCTCCCTGTGCTGATGGAGAAAGCATTAATGCAACCAGACCTCCCAACATTTGATGTTCAAAATTTAGTATACTTTCCCTTAAAATTCAGAATTGTTGATAAAAATTCAGAATATGGTGCACGACATGATTTTAGTCAAAATATCGACCTTAGAACATGAAAAGTCAAGTTCTTGTGTTACATTTGCATCCATATTGACTATAAAAGTAATTCATACCCACCTTTAAATGTAGCTTGTCCTGAAGTCTGCTGTGTAATGGCCTATTCAGCTGAACAACCTGTACCCTCATTCAGCCTTCTCAGGCAGCCAAGTGCAACAAGTGGCAGGCACAGCCAATGATAAACATATCTGGGTTTACTTTCAGTAGATGTGAGGCAAGGCCAGATTTAAGACCCTGCATAACATTCGCATTATCCGCCCCAAATGACAGTTTTCCCATGAGATACTTCTCTTCTTGAGCACTTCATCTAGCACCTGAAAAATCTGTGCTGCAGTTGACTCTCTGCACTCTGGCATACAAAGTAATACAATAGACAATATGCCCTGAGAGTTGTCAAAATATCACACAACAAGAGGGTAAAGTTTTACATCATCCATATCTCTGCTTCCATGGGTTGCTAAACTCTACGGCCCATTTTGCATAGCTTCTGTGATCTCTTTTCACTGTCTCTGGCTAGGGTTTGGATGATGGATTTTGTCACTGTCTGTCCCGAATGGAAATCTTTAGCTATTGGGTTGTTGGGAATCACATCTTACAAAGCAGTGTGCTTTGACTGCATTTACCAGCATCCTCCCGCACATTGCCATAAATGTTTCTATGATTGGCACGAAATTGTACATAAAATGTACCAATGCAAGCATGCCTAAACCAGATGTGTGCAAGTGTTAAGATGGCATATGACATCATACTTAGAGTCAGTCTGTGGAATTAAAACCTGTCAGAAATAACATTTAAACCCCAAGGATAGAACTTTCTGTATATTTCCAGCTTAAAAAATCACCATCTTTTGTCATGTGTCAGTTGAAGTACTCAAGAGTAATGTATCCAACTTGAATTCCCTGTGATAGTGATTGCCAACATATCCACTGATTATTTTGATATGAAATACACAAGTGTGATGTATATATATGTGACCCGCTACAACAAAATGGTCCTAAAGTCGCGCACGGTCGAAGCCGTGAAAATCGAGTTTGAAGTTAGAGCATCAAAATTGGTCAAAACTTACGATTTTCTGAATTTGACATATTATTAGAGTCTGACAGGTATTCTATCATCTGTCAAAATTTTGAAGCAAAATGATGACAGGAAAGACCAAAAAATAGCGTTTTTCTGGGCCATGTTTTTTTGGCGTTTCAACGAAGCAGAAACTGGTTCGAACATTTGGATTGAGCGCCACACATAGGCTCCGCCCCTAACAACGACCAGAGTGATCTCATTGGTCAGTTTGCTGCTTGCCGCTAACTGAAGCGTGAAGCTCGCACACTGCCCAGTCGACTGGTGCGGGCGGGCGGGTTGCGCGATGCCTAGCCGCTTCTCCTAACATCCTGGTCACTGATTGGTCGGTGAGGAGACCGCCGACGCTGTGTTTGAATGAGCATTTCGGGGGTTGCTAGGGCTTAACTTCTATTGTCCGGAGGTGAATACTGACTTGGGTGTCTCTTGATTGTGATTGCGTCGCAAGGAGAACTTTAGGGGCGCTTTTCTCGAAACAGTGATTTCCCAGACGTCTTGACATGCTCTCTTTTAAACATCGATATCTCCGCAGCCGATTATTTTCATAAGACGTGTTATATATCAATTTAAAGCAGAAAGATTAGGGAATTGTGTCATGCAATTTTCAAATAATCGACCTTGCACGACTTTAGGATCATTTTGTTGTAGCAGGTCACATATGCAGTTTGTTTGTGTCTCATATGAACACAGAATGTACCAAAAGTTTGGTCCTGATTTTATTACATGCTACTTATCTCATTTTGCCTTTTATTTATGGGAAAATATTTTCTCATATAGGAGAATATTTTGAATGGTTCACTATCACATGACCATGTGTATCCAATCACCATGTGGTATTTGACTACTGTAGTAATCCTTATTATACAGTGCACTCCCGTTATAACGAATTCCTTGCGACCGGCAGTTTTCTTTTGTTATAATGAAATTTCATTATAACCGAACAAATATATGATGAAAACAGGCAAATTTCCCCTCGTACGCTGGAAAGCTATGTCAAAACGGGTTCTATCTTATTGATTTTGTTTAAACGCTACATCTAAGAGAGAGCATAAAGTTGTTTGAACTTTCATGCCTAGTTGGAAAACGCATGTATAGAAAATGATGGTTTAGGATTCAGTTAGAGTTCATTATTTCAAAGTTTTGTTGTTACTATTAAAGTTTGTTATTCCGAAGGCTCCGGAAATATTCCAAAGGTTCACCATTCCCGGGATCCCGGGAATGGCGAATAAAAATTTCACTATAACCGTGTTTGTTATAAGTGAATTTCGTACCATAGGCTTTAATGGCGATAATTTTGGGACCGGAAGTTTTACTTCATTATAATGAAATTTTGTTATAACCATGTTCGTTGTAATGGGAGTGCACTATATATGTCTGTAAAGATGTGTATAATAATTGGGAGTTTTGATGACATAGATCCAGTCTAAAATGAGAGAATGCTTTAATATCTCATTGATAATTCCATCTAAAGTTAAGGATGATACAGTATTTGATAATCTCGTCTGATAACAAATACCCTCTTCGGACCGAAGTAGTGCAACCTTGAAGGATTGTGAAATGGTGCCACAGTCATAAGTTGAGTTTATGACTGTTTGAGTGTCTGTTCTCACATATGTTTCATTGGCAGCTGAGATATAGCATCAAGATCATGTGGGTGTAATGGCACGTATAAAGAACTTCTTACCACTCATACCAATTTTATGTCCACAAATAAATGTCTTTGCGATGACTCTGCGTGAGATTACTGAAAATTCAAGCTGAAAAGATGTGTGTGTATGTATGTGTGTACATGTGTGTGTACAAGGCAAATACGAAATGTCATTCTGTTAAAGTCAGGAATGCAAGCAGATAAAGAATATCATGGTTTGAGGACCTGAAGATGCTGCAGGAATTTTACCTAACTGAAATCAAATCTGAAAAAAAAGTGCTGTATTTGTTACCTCCAAAGGTAATAAACACAATTCTAGCACCAGTCTACTTATAGAGATCAAATGTATGTAAACTCGATGGATACAAAGCAAATTGCTGCGTGTGTGAGCAGCAAGCTGCAGAAAAAAAGGCAGATTTTGTGTCTCAGTGTGATAGAGCAGAGTGATTGTGTTTATGATTGAAAAGTCTACTTTTTTATGCATTGTAAATCACTCCAAAATGATAGATTATGGTGCCTTTTCCACTTGAAAATGAGGGACGAAATTGTGTTTAAACTTGTATAAAATCAACCTAGATTAAGGACTGCTGTTGCATATGTCTATGCACATCTTTTTTCATCGAGAGTTCATTAGGATTGCAATGCCATATTTTCTTTTCTCTATTGTGATTGTGCAAGCAGATGATTTAAAGTTTCAGCTGAATATTCAAGGTCATTTTCAACCTCAAATATGTGAAATATGACATGGCATTTGGAGCCATATTAGTCAATTTCAGAGCAACAATTTCTTTTTTCTTGATTATGTTGTAATGTCAGAAGTAATAACATTTTAAGTACTAGTAGATTTCACTTTAGATTTGACAAATTGGGATTACAGTTCCCATTTATTGACTAATGAAGCATTGTTTCCCATATCATGGGTAAAAAAATGGTATTTTTGTTAGATTCTTTTGATACATATTTCATCTGAACTACAACTGCACTGTTACTAAAGTGAGAACAAAGCAGTTTGATATAGCTATTTCCTATTGGCAGTTCTGCTGCCCCTATCACCCTCATATAGCCATATTCACAGTTTGTACTGTGTATTCAGGCTGACTTCTCTATTCTATACCAATGTGCAATAAATAAAGCATGTGAATTGAACACAAAAATTGCTAGTGATGGCTTTATATCGCTTTTTATCATGTCTTATGTATTGCTTCTCAGTAAGATGTTGATGGTTGCCATTGTTTGCTGAATTCCCCAAGAGTGAGGATAGGGCAACACACAAGTACAGTGTACAAAATTCCAAATTGGTACATGTATTAGAGCTGCATTTTTCTACCTTGTTTAACCCGAGGACCACTTTGGCTGCTACAAGGTTTTTTAAGGCCTAGTTACTGTATTATTTGATTTTGGCAAGGACATCACAGCCCAGCTTCATGGCCCACTTGTTGAGAAGTAGTGTACATGTAGTATATTACATAAATTTTTGTGTGCCTTTTAATCTCCTGGCGTTCCTGAGAGCCAAGATTTGCGAAATTAAGATGCATGGGAAAATTTTTGTTTTACACTCTATGCATTCAATGACAGTGTCAATTTGTGAAAATGTTACGCCGCAAAATAAAGCTGTCAGCAATCCAATTTGCAACAATTTCATGCTGCAAATATTTCTTGTTCATTAATTTGTAGTGGTATTTGGGATTAAGGACTGAAATATTAATTCTCTGTATCCAAATGGATTAGGTGAAACATTTAATCCTTCAGTGAATAGGGATACTGGTTACTTATTGTCATTATTACAGTCGTATTTGCTGCTGTCTTATGAAGACAGCAGAAAACCATGAAGATAAACGAACAGTATGCAAGAACTAGTTCCTTTGTGAGATATTGCTAACCCTGTTTTATTTAGTGAAAGTCATTGCTGAGGAAATACATTGTGCAGTCAGCTGTTTACTCACCAGGTAAATTCAAACTAGTGTTTATTCACCATTATTATGTACATAACAGTCTTTAGACAGCAAGTTACCTTCATCTGACATTTAATACATTTTGCAAAGCTACAACAAGCCACCTGCTGATGCAGTATGATAAAAAAAAAAGAAGAAAGCTTTAAAGGGAGAATGCAAATAAGGGACACTCCACAGGAACATCACTTTGCTATTCCTACTGTGTGTTATACACAACAGTTTGTGACTGAAATGGATTAGACTGTTTGCATGTTGCCTAGTGTTGCCAATTTTACTTGGTCAAGTGGATGACAATTCTGATTTCTGATTATACATGCTCCATTGACAGCTGTTGGCTCATATCGTTTTATGTCCACAATTTCCAGTTGTTATACACATGCAAAATTGCCTTTAACGTTTCCTTGCATATTGTTTAATATCCACTGAAAATGTGTTACTTTTTTGATTATGGAGGAAAAAAAACTACATCATTAAAGTCAAACCTACTGTTTGTTTCAAGCCTTGCTTTTACACTGGCAAATGCACAGACAACATACACATATGTCTATCCTTACATCTTAGAGCCGGTTTCAGATACCAACAAGCATAATAAGAATATCCAAAGACTCTCTTGTTGTTCTTGACACTTTGTCAGTGCGGCATGAACGGAAACTCTGCCTCCTCTCCTTCACCTTAGGAAATGTAAGAATTACAATGACAAACTTGCAGCAAATAGCAAGTTAGCAAGGTGTACTAAAACCAGAGACTATGAACCAGGAGCAGACGTATAACCTTGTGTGTATGTCTGCTTCAGAAACGGATTTTATTCTAACATCACATCGCATCTTGGTCGCTGCTGATAAAGAATGCGATGACTAACCTGTTTGGTGCTTTGCTTCTAAAACATGCGCTTCCCCCAGCAGGGATGAAGCGTTTTATGCCATTTAGGTTTCTATCATAACCGCAGGAGATACCATTATAATACCGACTGAGATAGCTGACTGTTGGCTGTAATTTACACCCACGCTTCATTAGAAATCGAAAGCATGATGAAAATTTTACAATCTGATGATACAGGGAATCATAAATCTTGCGTGTCGGCCGAGGTTGCCAAACTATTTTCCTGCGATCGAACAAATAAATATAGACAACCAAATCTTATGCACATTATTCAGGTTTACACACTTTAATGTGGTATATTACTCGGAGATACGTGCAACACAAATGTCCACAAGTTGAATGTCGAATATGGTGCTATGTATGGTTACAGCTCGTTATTCCGAAGGTTCGTTATTCCGAAGGCTCTTCAGTCCGAAGATTCGTTATTCCGAAGGTTCGTTTTTCCGAATTTCATTTTCGGATTAACAAATCTTCGGAATAACGAATCTTCGGAATAACGCCACAAATGTTCGGATTAACGAATCCTTTTTCATTTTCGGATTAACGAACCTCTAGGTATAGGGAATTTGTGTGTTTCAGATAAACGAACCTTCGGAATAACGAACAGCACCCGCTATGTATAACACCTTGGTATACACCACAATGTATTACAATCTCTGGTGTTTGCTTCACTTTTCCCTGTAGACCTTGAAACATGACTAGAAAAGATGAAATGTTATATCACTCGTGTGGGTGGCTTTCAGCGCGCACCTTTCACTTATTGTCCATTTCGCTCACAACTTGAGCTCTGCCATCTTGTTCAAACATAAAGATCCAAGATTGAATGTTTAAGCCAGGGCCTCTCATTTTGATATACGGATGAAATGTATAAAGAAACGTTCCTGCTGATCATCATTTTTCGTTTAGATATAGCTGTGTATCACCAACGATGCTTAGATACCTTTATCTCAGTACTTTACTGCAGAAACATGTCTACTTGTTCGTGCATGTCAAATTATTGAACTACTATACCTGATTCACATCCACTCTGGTGTGTTTCCAGATGAGGAGGAAGAAGTTGTATCACAAAATTGGTTGACAGTAGTTCCACATTAATAAGGTTATGACAAGCGTTGGTTCACATTGGGCCCACATATCATAGGGGGAAAATGTCGCAAGGATGATACCTCAGACTTCAAACTAGTGTGTCCACGGCTGTCGAGATGGCGTCTGATATACCTTTTCTATATGTCCTTGACTGGGATGTCAGTCGCCGAAGTGATGCTAGAACAGTTGTGTTCTACGTTAACTGGGTCCTATCGGGGTGGGAAATTGGGATGAGCCTGGGGTCACGAAGGGGTCTGTTTAGCCTCAGAGTTTGGTCAGACTGCGCATCAATTCCCCAGAACTAAAAGTCATAGCCTACAAAACTCTCGTCAGTCCTGATCTTGTGGAATATGGAGCTACAGCGTAAGACCCTTCCACAAGCAGGAGCGACCACCTGGGGCAGCCACCATCTTGAAATGGGCCTCAGACGAGCAGCTAGATTCACACTATAAAAGAAGTATATACTACAACACGTCAATGTGCATACAGTCCATACTAGAATAACTTGAACGGCCCCCCGGGGTGGCCCTCCCTTCAGCAACGTAAAATAGGGAGGATTTCAAAATCACAAGGATGTACAAACTCCACAATCACTAAAAACTTCCAAACCCAGACCTATATCACTCCAGTTGCCGCGCCTACAAACACTCTCTAAGCACAGAGATATACCAAACCATGGTCACGCATCAGAACAGAACACCACAAAATGTTGTCCCAGAGAGGTGGATTTCTACCTCCCTGGTTGTCCTTTCCCAGAACACTAAGAACATGGGAACGTCGTCCCACTGATCACTGTAACCGCACCATCGCTGGAAGCCTTCAGCCATAGTCTGACAGAAGGCAGTGGATAAGTCCCTAGACTGTTTTTACTCGCACTATAGTCTACACCATGCGCTTCAACCACTGTGGTTCACTCACACAAAACACTTAAAGTTTGCAAGAATCTTCCAGATTGAAGGAGGCAGACTGAACCAGAAGAAGACTGGAAGGACTTCAATGACGTGCAATGAAATGGTCTGTTTTTGCAATGAGGGCGAGGATGTCGACGACTTCGACACTACAACATAACAAACTGATTTGACCTTTGCAGTTGGTCGAATGCGTTATTATCCCTCTAACAATTTGATCTAGAGTACCATCCCGAATACCAGGCACCAGAAATAATATATACACTGCTTCAAAAAGTGTTCATGGTATTCGATTGCGGTACGTTGTGATTGGCTGGCATTTTTCATAAAGATCCAGTTTTTTTTCACCCGGGTGTTAAATGGATCATGGAACCACATTGGTTCACTTTTAGGGTAATAATGACTGTTATCTCCCTATCGTTTCTGGGCTGGCGTTATCAACGGATGTGGGGTTGAAATGATACGACGGAGGAAGTACAGAACATGTTGTCTTTTTTTTCCAGTCTTGCGTCTCTATCACTGGAAGATGAAGTACGGTGTCACCCTGTGCTTTAGTGAATTCTACACAATCCGAACTTGGGATATAATCAAGTCCCAGCTCCAATGCAAGCAAATTGCATACGTATAGCCAGATCTTCCTTGATAAGTCTATAAGCCCTCTCATTTCTGCCGACTCGATGAGTTATACTGAGATGATCTTTAGTTCAAAGATTCAAGGATTCAAAGATATCTATGCAAATCTCAAACTCTTCGTGTCTCAAACTATATTGACCCTGATCAGCATTGAGAATTTAGGTATCCCTTGATGTAATCATGGCAAAAAAAAAAAAAAAAAAATGTTTAACCACCGTCATGCTTTCATTGGATGAATGTTGGTATTATATTTTGAAGTGATCAATGACGACTAAGATTAATGATAACTCCCTGTTCTGCATTATAAGCTAACACTGTGGGAGAGGAAAGGTGGCTGTGATGGTATGCCATGGTGCTTTGGGCTTAGGATGTTTGGTTGTCGCATTGACTCATATAGGGCTGAAACGTCTCACAGAAATTCACAACATCGCGGTCCACGAGTGACCAGAATGACTTTCATGCAGCTGTTCCAAGATCTTAGTGACCAGTGGTTGTCGAACCACCGCTTGAAGCCTATACCGAGGTTAGCATGTGTCTTGCGGTAAAGGATGACACAGATTTTAAGGGATAGTCCCAGATATTCCTGGCAAATTTCTCTTGAAGTTGGTCGATATTCAGCCGCATTGACCTAGCCTTCTTTATGTTGTTATTTTCTTGTTGTTGTATTGGGTCCATATCTCTGGCAGAAAGGTTGAAATGTAATGTTTATTGTATATGATCTATACTTGTCTTGAGGTTGTGTCACCATTGCCTTAAACTTGACTTCGTCCGCAGCGGATCTAGTTTGTATTATACATTGAACGCTCTTTTGATCTATTTTTGCAAACTCGAGGCTCGTGATGAGCTGCAGAAATGCCTGAAACATGATTCGGCTCATGGCTGTAGTGCTGAAAGTCATCAAATAGCATCCATTCGATGACAGTCCATCTATGGCTAAGAGTGTGACTGCAGAGTTTACACAGTCACAACATGTGACTTCTCTCTTAAAGATCAGGCTCTTGACCTCAGTAAGCTTTACCCAACAATTAACTTCAATTAACCCATTCCATACACGTCCAGTATGCAGATGAAGTGATAAAGAATGTCACTGTGGAAGAACAGACATATTTTGATGATATGACTGAACAGGCAATCCCCCGTTTCTTCTGTACGTATATGCAATGTATATGCAACTTGTAATGTGTGTATTTTTATATGAAGACGGAAACAAAAACAACAACAACAACAACAATGCAATGACAGTCATCGATAAACGGATAGTCCCTTTTAACAACATACATGTGGCGTATTTGCGGGTATACCAAACAACACAAAATATCTCACACTTCACGTGGTTAAGAAATTCAAATCATAGACACAAAAAAGACCATATCGGCGTATACTAGTAACACAGAGCAACACACACAATAATGAAGTAAGGCAAGGTAGGCGAGGTATATATCTCCTACATACGGGACCGACGGCTTAACTTCTCCTCCGAGAGACTTGGCAATAATGATAAAGTGCCTCGCCAAACGGCACTATTGCCGAGCTGGGATTCGAACCCCGTACGTGCAAGGGAGCCCACGGTCTTATCTGCATGGTCTAATCCGCTTCCCCGTGACAGCTCCCTTGTACTGATATGAATATGTGCGCTTCTTGTGAGCGCCATCCATTAGGAAATGCTGACAAACATAACATGTACGTTGGCTGTATACATCATCAATACTCTGGATATATTCACGTTGTTAATCGAGCTGGTGTGAGTCGGTTTCCAGGTCTTGCTGCATCTCCCGAGAACGGACTTTTACACACAGGTTTACTGCTATAAGAGTTCACTCATGGCCCGGTGCATAGCTCTTCGGGCATGCCAGACAGTTCTGGTACCATTGATCTGAAGGGCGAATTGCTTATATAGACCTATTTACTAGTAATAATTCACACAATAATGACTTACAAACCAGGAAGACGTCCACACGGCTTTCGCTTCATACACACACCACTTTAAACAATGAAACATGATATCCAATCCAAACGAAACGAGGTATTGTATCAGTATTGTACATTAATGATTCAAAATTATCACATTAATGTAGTCACGATTTCTCAACGGCCTCACGCCGATATCCCATCTCACACTGGAGGCGAATAACAACGAGACCCACTACATACATCGTCAACCACATGAAACATTAATTGAAAGAGACATAAGTAGGCATACTTACTGCAGTGGTGGGAGAGCATGTACCTCCGTGAAAGGGAAGAAAGCTTGGCTTCAATGGCGCCGAAAGCTTGGCACAGACCGGCTTACAAATTACTGGGTGGAGATATGTTTAGCTCCTACATCTGCCATATACCCGCTCAATATGTCACACCTAAACGTGTACACTACCAGGGAGGTGACCTCCCTGGTACTACAGGGTATCTTTAAACCCATGGCTCATTCGCGGAATCCACAGAACTCTAGGTGGAATCTGGCACCTGTGGAATCTATTCATGTTCCCATTGGCATTCCTTTCAGCAGGTATCTGCAGCGGGAAGAAAATACATTGCCGTGATTAAATGAAATAAACTGAACTGACCTGTGTACTCTCTATTTTGTAAGACACACAGTCCTGCTATCAGCAATGGCAACTGTTTTCCTTTCCCATTTGTTTGTTTTGTTTTGTTTTGTTTTTCTACAAACACAGCCGCCGCTCCCCTTAAAAAAAGGGGGAATGGTCTCATAGCTTTAAACAGCATAAAAGCAAAACAAATTTCCACTGTGACATTTTACCCCCCACCAAAATCGAGGTGCACTTATATTTCAACCTAAGTATTTTGTCTACTATCCATAAAGACTTTAATCGACTCTGGAGATCCGCCCCATCATTATCACTATCACTGATTGCTTCCATTCTAAATCTACAGGGTTGCTTATTGCACGAACACCCGTCCCTTGATCCGTTCATTGATCATACGTTTCGCTCTGCGTGTATAGGTGAGAGAATGGTGGACAGTTTCCAGCACAAATCCCTTGCCACAAAGTTGTGGTTATGGGCCCTGTTTTATGAAGAGTTGAAATTGATTATATACCGGTAGTTGATTTCAACTGTAAGTCTATTGCAGCCTGTGTGGTAAGGAAATTTAAAACCGATTTTATCTTTTGATAAAACGGGGCCCTGATTTCCTCTCCGCCCAAACAATCTAGGCATTTGGTCTTGGTAGTTGAGTAGTTCCTTTCCCTGAGTAGGAGTTCCCTACTAGTGCAGTGTAAGTCACAGGAAACTTGGCCGTGATGGCCTGGACCAGGACCACATCACATCGATATCCGAGGCATCTGTTCTTAGCACAAACAGAAGCCTCAGGTCTGGTATAGTTGGAGGATTGGTCCGCTAATGTGTATCAAAAAAGAACATCGAAAGAAACCTTCCGGAGGGGACTCCCTTGTCCAATTTGCTTGTCCACCTCCCTGGCTACACCCTTTGTCGTTTTGCCCGCAATAGGTGCCGCTATGGCTGCATAACTTTGGTTGAATTTTTCGGCAGTAGGCCTATGAATTAGTCATCCGTAACAGGGATCGAAGTTTTTTTCTGAGGTTTGGAACCGCTTACCTTCAATGATCGACACCGCTCGTATGTTGGTATGCATTTGTGTATGTTTCCTTTCGTTCAAAATGAGCTCCTACCCTTGATGTGTATAAGGCGCGTAATATTGTACAATCTCCCTATTAGTATAGTCTAGCAGCCAGAAAGGGTCCCCGTGAACCCCCCCCCCCAAAAAAAAAAAAAACAAACAAACAAACAAACAAACAAAATTCTACGATATGTTCGAAGATCGCCAAAACCTGTATTTTGCGAATCCGGTTGTCGCCAGCGGAAAAAAAAAAAGGTTGCACGCGCGTCTAATTTGCATATTTCTAAGATGGCCGCCGCCCGTTGCTATAGGAGACGGATTATTTTTGAATAACTTTAGTTAAGAATATCCAATTACCATAAAAATGGTATCATTTTGAAGAAAATTAAATTTCCTACAAGTTGATGTCTCATTTTATGGGATAAATAGTCGTTGTCATGAAATATTAAGGAAGGAATTATGGTTTTTTTAATTTTCCCCCAAAATACGAAATTCAGTAATAATGTTATTTTCCATACATTAATTTGCGTTTACCAATAACATTGGAATTTTCCTAAAATTAGCCCCCATACATAAATAATATTATAATTATTTCCCCATCACATCTCAGAAACTATATACCGGGCAATATTTTTATTTTCCACCGACCACACTCTTCATTGGGTTATGTAATGTGACTCTTGACAGGTGCGAGATATGAATCTAATCCATTGTTACTCCTTCTGCTCGCATTTCATTGTTTGTTAAAGGAATTATTACTAATTAAGTTATAGGGTGTCCAAATAATGCAAAACGTACCATCTATCTAAAAAGAAAGAAATTTTTACCAGTCTATTATTGCCAATGGAGCGCTGCTTGGAGATCATGCTCAATTTCACGAGCCATGTTAGATCCCCTTACAATGTTGTCATCAATCATTCAATGTGATGCTGTCAGAAAGGAAATTTATAGATGTTTGATTTCCATCGAAGAGTGGGAACGATATGCTATAGCACTTCCGTTTACATGGAGCTGCCGTTGTTTGGTATTGGACTTCACATTCATCGAAACATAACCTACCTCACATCCCCAGCAAGAAGGATTCCGTGATATGCTCGCATCTATTATTTGTTTGCTTTGAAATGGGTTTCTTTCCTTTTGAGTTTATGAACTCCATGTTGCTTGAAATGAAGCTGGACGACTTAGTCGACCTCAGATATCTTTTTTCCTCCAGGCCTCCATTTGACTCAGAATTTGAAGTTTGCACAGTCTCCCTTTATTTGAAACATTTTCCTATTGTATGATTATTTGCATTCCTTCTGTTTCATGTAACATTAATGCTCATTCCCTGTCTTGCAATCCTTGCGAAGCATTCACAGTTCTTCATCTCTCCTTTTTTTTCTCTCTCTCTCTCGAGCCATTTCTCTCGTTCCGAATTGTCTTCACTGTGTTGATATAGTTTTCGGTTTGTTACCCCCCCCCCCCCCCGCCAGTTATCATTTTCACTCCGCCTTCCTCCAGTTCAATGATATTTCCTCGCATTCAACGAGGTCTATCATTAATCCACTATCTCCATCCCCCCTCCCCCTTTATCCGTCCTCTCCTCTCTCCCTTTCTCTTTCCCTCTCTTTCTCTCTTATTCACTTTCAGTCCTGTGATTCCCTGCCACGGTGCGTGTCATCGTTTCGCCCAGTGCGATGTCGGATGATTGATAGACTCATTGGCCGGGCCTAGCCGTCTAATTGAATGATAGCAATGGCACCGGTCCGCTAGAATCAAATGCCCACTCGATTTCCACACGTGCATCAAGCCGTAATTACCTTCGCTGAACCTCCATTGTTCCCGGCCAATGTCTCTCTTTATGATGCGAATCATGGACGGTGATCACCCGGGCTTCCATATCCAATTCAAATTTCAAATCAAGTGAATAATTTTTCCGCAAAACGGACTTTATGGTGCTTTTCTTGTAGAAGGAAAATCACTTATGATTCTTCGTCGGTGAGTGGATAAACGCTTGTGCGTTGGAGTACATCACGCATATATTGGAAAAATAATAGCCAAGTTTACGATCTTGTCTGTCACACAAGGAGAAACCATAAAATATGACATTTTTCATTGCAGGGAACAGTTAAATGCAATTTATCTGATTTCGGTGCGTGTACTCAAAATTCACCATAGAGTTGACAATCCAATA
Organism: Diadema setosum; assembly: GCA_033980235.1. Taxonomy (NCBI): domain Eukaryota; kingdom Metazoa; phylum Echinodermata; class Echinoidea; order Diadematoida; family Diadematidae; genus Diadema; species Diadema setosum. Next base: position 14,168,704 of record CM067070.1, on the reverse strand, counting down.
AGATAGAACTATAGACCAACCATTTACAATATGAAAAGGAAGATTTTTTTAATCTTCTCCAAGCAAATCTTTTTTCATTTTTCTTGCAACACATACGGAATAATCCAGTAGCCTTAAGGCTAAAAAAAAACCACACACACTCTTAAATGTTAGTGGGACCATTGTAGGAAGAGCATGACTTGAATATCATATCAATATAAAAGATGAATATTTGCCGTGGTACCCCACATTTCGAGATTCTGACGTCGTCACATAAACGAGGTCTGTAACCTTTGACGATGACGTGAACATGCAGGTCACAAAGCAAAGACTAAATTGTTCTTTTGAGTGGTATCATTCTTTCCTATTGCCTGAAGAAGGAAAGAAATCCCATGACAAGAAAAGAAAAAGTTTTTACCGCATCAGGAAAAACTTCCCTTTAATGGAACATAAATATGTATGTTTGTAAGCATGTATGTGTGTATGTATGTATGTATGTATGTACGTTTGTATGTGTGTGTAGATGTATGTCATGTTGTATGCATGCATGTACGTATGTCTATATTCACACAGGTAGTTGACGAGAGAGGTTCATCAGTTCTTTATTGCTAATCCGAGTTTTATGCAACCCAAAGGAGGTGCAATCATCAGGCAATTGATGACATAATAATTTTGTGATACAACGGTGCTGTGTAATGAGCTTTCAGCGCAACACCAATTATTGGTGTTGCGCTGAAAGCTCATTACACAGCACCGTTGTATTCGTCCGTGTTCGATAATGTAACATCAACTTTTGTGTGATACGGTGTATTATACACCGTATCACACAAAAGTTGATGTTACATTATCGAACACTACTTCACAAAGTGTATACTATTTTATATTATGTGTACATAATTACTGGAGCTAAATGGTCACAATGACTCGGGGGGGGGGGGGGTATGCACCAGGAATCGAAATCAAGACAAAAGCTGTTACATAATTAGTCCTTCACCCATCATCTTACTCCAATTTAATTTTCGTTCCATATTTAGCGCATTGTCCAGTGGAATTCAAGTTACATTTCACTTCCCAGGTTCGCCATCGTGCAAAGTACCCCATCCTCTTTCGTCCTGAATGACCAAGGCGGTTTGAAATCGATGGCGCTAATGAGAAAGGGGGATGCTTTTCACGATGACCTCCGACAGAACTAGAACTTTCGGGGGAAAACTAAGGAAATCAGGTGGAGGACAAAACATTTCCGGCGGTTGAGAGGTGGCCTTGGTCTGGAAACACGGTCTCGGGCTTGTGCGGCGTCCAGACACGCCCCAAATAGATGAGAAATGGGAACAGAGATGGAGGCAGCTGGGAGGATTGAGGACATGGTGGTAGGAGGCGAAGGAGGAAGAGGAGGAGGGGAAGAAGGACAAGGGAGGAAAAATATGTCAGAGATGGAAGGATGAATGTTCACTGATATTTCGTATGGAAGAATGAAAAAGGGAGAGGGGTTAAGAGGAGGATAAAAATATGTCAGAAATAAACAGTTTATTCAAAGTGCAGGAATGGATTGAGTGGACAGCAAAATAATTAGATCATCGTAGCTGGTGTAAATCAGACAGATAGACCGACTGAAAAAATGTTAATTGTCCCCCATGCTGGCCCATATACTTGCATCTCCTATGTATGTGGGTTAGAGGAAGACGTAAAAACCAGAAGAGGTTGAAACTAGAGTGAGATGAAAAGGACGAACAAAGGGAAGTTAACACTAATTGTAAACTAGGAATCCTCGTGTAAAAAGAGATCAAAGATATTGAAAACATGAAAGTCGCGAAACGTTGTTCTTTGAAGAAGAAGGAAAAGTAAATACGCCTTTAGTAAAGTCAAAAGAAAGTCTCAATATTACATAACAAAAGGTATAAACATTCGCTCGTTTGGTCACCAAATTCAGACTCAGTTCAGACGGAGAAATGGGCTTCATCGAGAATTATGGAGAGCAGACGAAAGAAAAATTGAGAGAGAGAGAGAGAGGGAGGGAGGGAGGGAGATAGACGTTGAATCAAGTAGTAAAAAAAGTAGAAGTGGAGAGAGGAGATTTAAGGTTGGCAGAAAAGTCATTTTGCACGTGCAAAAATCAGAACGTTCGATTAGGAGTTGTCAAGCTTAGCGGCACGCTTTGCGCCATCGCCCCGGGAGGGTTGGTCGAGGCAGCGCATCCACGCTCCAGCTCGTGGGCACGCATGGCGCTCACAGCTAGTTCGTACAAGGTCTGCAGCACGTGTAGTCAGCTCGTTCACAGAACAAATAACACATCTTTTCATCCTAATTCCATGCACACATTTCACTCTCTCTCCCCTCTCCACTCGTGTACACACACCATAAAACAAAGGCAGACATAAGACTAACAGGATGGGGGAAGGTCCGGTGCTACAACTTTCCCTGCCATTGTTTGACGGGCTGTACTTCCCTGCGGGGTGTGAAAAATCCATTTGAAGAATTTTCTCAACTCTGTATAGCTGCCTATTGTTCCCCACTGATTTACCTCCGAATAGAGAGAGAGAGAGGCATCCACGATTTTTTTTTTTCATTAACCCTGCTCCTTCTTTCTCCGCCCGCAAGCTAGCGCATTTGCACGTGGTGACGCGTGCCGCGCTCTCGCGTGTACTCATACAGATCGTGTACACGTCACAGTTACCTGACGGGCTCGGGCACACGACTCGAGGAGACGGAAATGGACCTTTTCTTTTCATCAAGTTTGCAATTCAAGGCATCTCGTCATTTTCGCCCATAGCCTCGGGATTGCCGCCCTCTTCCATTATGCTCCTGGGAAACGAGCCTCTCATGTTGTGCAGTGTTTATTCTGGGCAGAAACATAGCAATTTCCTCCTTAAAACCAACAAAAGCCACAAACATGCCGAATATTGTCGTACGAAAGAGTCTGAAGATAGTTCGATGTCCGCTTGATTGTTTGTATTAGCGCGATGGAAATACGTGGACAAGCCGACCCTCGACACATCACACATGGGGGCAAATGTTGTGTAGTGGCATAGTGTGAAAGGGGACACCTATGACTCCCGATGCATTGTCCAGTGGTAGCTAACATGCTAGTTGTTAGCTGTGATCTCACAAACAAACGAATCAGAGGGGAAACAATCCGAATGACCCTATAAGAAAATCTATTGTTCTTTTTTTTTTTCAGGGAGAGGAGCGTGGCAGACCTATTTGTGTGATGTATGTAATAGTGATGCAGACAAAGTAAACGCGAAGGTATGGACATAAATACTAATCCAGACTCCAACATGAACGCACGCACACACATACACCCACACACACACATACACACACGAAGGCATACAAAGCTCTTTCCTCTTTCTCTTCCTTTTACTTTTCTGTCTTGCTTTTTATTTTTTCTTATTTGTCGGTCTTTCTCTGCTTTTTACTAGTGTGATCTCTGTGTCTTCTTCAATAATCACTGTTTTCTGTAATCTAAAGGAAATAAAGGAATATATTTGCCTATATGGTAACGGCAAACACTGGAAAGCTCTTGATACTGCATGTCTATCGAAATGTCTTCCACATTTCATATGTATGAAAGCTACCATAGTACCTACTACAGGTCTCACACATTTACATGTAGGAGAGGATACAAACAAGTAGACTGCCATAATTTACGATTCTTTCAAATATACCTGAATCAAATTGATTGAAAATGGGTCGTTTTGAAATACAATTATGAACATAAAAATTGCTAAGAATATAGAATTGCGTTTCAAGGTAGCGACATTTTTTTTGTGTGTGCCATGTTGTAATCTTATATAATCACAGATTTCATGAATTCGGTGTTATTTAGAGATCGTTATGTCTTATTGTTGTGTGTACAACGATGCCAGTCTTTCCCGCTCCGTGACCACGCTCTTTCCTGACACATTTCTGAAAGCACTCTGTACTGCTGTATCTCTGACTGAGTTTACGAAGGACATAATCATAAACTTACTTATGTTTTCATATGGCCATTTGGTACTGTTATAATTAACACCACACGTGTTCATTCTGTTTGATCTGTCTTCTCATTTGTTACGATGTTCGGCATATTTTGCTTCGAAGCCTCTTCCTCTCACACATTAGATGTGTAGTGCAGTTATCATTCGAACGAATTGTCTGTCAAGGAAAATATTGGCAGTCAGATGTTAATAAATCAAAAACTGATCTTTATTTTCCTTGCTTTTGTACATGCGCAAAATACAAACTTTTATTACGTCAACGTCAGTAAAAACATATACATTATCAACATAAAATTCATTAAAAGTCATTTATAGTTTCAACTTTGTATTGCGCGGTATATTCTACATTTAAGTACATAATACTACTTGGATTTCTGGTCATAATATCATACATATAATCAATTGTGTACATATTGTTTATAAACACTCTTTTAGTTTATAAACACACTGAAATGTTGGCAAGATCGTTTCAGAATGTGAAAACGGATTTCCCTGCTCTCTTTCGATATTTGTGGACAAAATAAAATTCACCGCTTCACTGAAGGTGTGATATCTATCTCCTTTTTTTTTTAATAGAAGGAAGAATAATCGGATCGACAAGAGATAAGAATTAAGTAGAAGCTTGCTCTACATCATGAGTTGAAAAATAAACATCAGTAAAGAAAACATTTTTTTTTTCATTAGAAAAAACAACTCTGCACCACGCAAGTTCATCAAATATAAAATCAAGACTTGTAGATTGCAGCGAGAACAAACTAAAATAGCAGAAGGAAACTTCCAGACCATAATTGCAAAGAAAAAAAAAGAAATGGAATGTGCGTCGAACATAAGTTATCACAAATGCTTTGAGCCTGCTTTTAAAACAGAAAATAAAATGATTTGCAACACTCTTTATTGCACGTTTTATAACCCCCTTTAATAGTAGAGCACATTCAGAGCTAACGGAAACTCGTGTCTTACAAACCACCAAACCTTGGCCTACGACTGATGGTGTCTTCAGTCAGGCATGGAGTTGGTGTTTTCACAGTCCACTGATAATATGCAAAATGAGATGCAATGAGCTGCATTATACATACTTAGATTGCAACACGTCTCTTGGCAAGCTTTAGACAGAGACAAGATTTACGACAAACCTGTATACTATCCAAACCTACCCAAAAGCAAAAAGAAAAAAAAAAAATGTTTTCACAGTATCAAGAAATAAGCAAGTAATGGCATAAACCAAACATTGTGTTAAATGAATAGGGCTATGTCCTAAGACAACCTCCTTTAAATTATTAGAGCAAAACGAGGCGCTGCGAAACGGTTGTTACCTAAACATGCTGCAATTAACAGAATGAATCAAAGCTAGTGGTTTACAAATCACTTGCTTTAAAGCTAACTGAAAACACGGATATGAACATTAAATGCCAGTTAATGAATTGAGTTTGATCTCTGATACAAACTGCAAAATGACATTTGTCAAAATAAGGTAAACTGTGGCATTACACACAAAACCCCTCTTCTCGGAACGTTCTCTTTTCAAAGAATATTGCTGAACAGACTTTCATTTCCCAAATTGGCAGTGGATTCAAATAGAGGATAATTGTGTAGAGGGCGCTTTTTATCTTTTTCAAGTACGGTTATTTCTTCGTCAATTTGAAGTGTTGACGTCGATTAGATGGCACAGAGAAGGGTTTTATCTTTTCAAAAAAGCTAATCCATGTTGTGAACATAGAGCGGCTAACGTGTATGGGTTTGGAACAACACAGGAGAGTGGAATGTCTTCTTGAAGACAAGAAATACGTAAGAAAATACGTAATGAAATATTGGCAACGTTTATGGTTAATTAATTGGGATCATTCTTAGGCAAAATATCGAAAAAAAAAAACACTACTGAACATAAAAGATAAGATCTAGATCATATATCTGCTGCTGTATCATACCCGTACCAAAGAACAAAAGTCTGGAACAGTCAATGAAACGAACTAAAAAAGGAAAATAAATCGAAGTACTGACATTGCACTGTCTCAGTGGTCAATTAATATTGATGACTGTGAATTACTCTAAAAAAGCAAAAATCTGATGATTGTTTGCTCATGAGTATTTGCCAGTTCATTCATGGTTTACACGGCGGAACAAAAGCATAGTTCAGTCATGACGTCATAATGTGTCACTACACCGTCAGCAGTGGTGTCCGTTTGTCTCATTGGAGTGCTGGAGGACATGCCTGTATTTCGACTGAAACAACTACGTATATAATACTGCGGATATAGAACGTATGGACATATTATCACCGTAATTGTCAAGTGAGCTACAGGACTCAGTAAATATTTCATCTTCAGAGAAGTGGATCAAATTAGGAGACGATCCTGAAATAAGACATCAAGTAAATACATATACAAAATGAAAATAACGATTTTTACAAAATCATAAAATGCAATTGCAAAGAGTCCTTGAGAAATAAGTTTCGTGTACATATTCAAACAAGAGAAACGAAAGACATCTTAAAACATGTAATATAGTTTCTGAGTATCATGCAGCTAACTAAGTCAATGGATGGGCTAAAACTAATTCACTTGATTCAAGCATTATATAAATCAACGATATATTCAGAATTTCTTTATTCCATGATAGATATCTTCTGCTATAATGAAATACGCCCTCTAGTGTTGACCCTGCTCTAGAGGAGCACTGCTGCACTGTCTAACAAAGGTCATCACCCGGTGACGGTCCACGTCGATACAATTTCTTAGCATTTTGGATTTCTTTCAAGGCTACGATAAGGAGAGATTCACTGTCTTTAGCGATCCTCGCGTTCTAAGTCTTTGATGATCGATAGATGGCGATCGGATCACTCACCACTCGGTGCAGAGGTAATCACTTTGTCGATCTTTTCAGTTTCTTGTGTGTGTAATTTTTTTTTTAGCAAGATCGCGATCAATAGAGGATCATCATGTTTTGTCGGATTTCCCTTACACAATACAAAACAAGAGATGGCACTTCATAAAAAGAGTCTATGTTGTACAAGAGTTCGATGTGAAATCGAAGGACACTTAATGTTATCCGTAGTAAGTCCCTATGTGTGAAGACATGTGACCAGCATGGGGATGTGTCACATGACCACTGGGGTAGATGTTGGCCGCACTTGGGGATGACCAGTAAGAACTGTGCGGGCTGAAGAGGCTAGCATTGGTTGACGGGATGGGTGTGCCCACGAAATTAAGCTTTGTTGGATGATGGTAGCCCTGGAGATACGATAGGTCCGACTGGTACCGATACATGCTTGGATCAGCCTGGACGGGTTGCATCGCCTGCGCCAGCCCTGCGAAGTCGAACTTGTAAGCGTAGCGTTTACCGTGAACTTTGGTCATGATGTTCTTGTCATAGTAATATCGCAGCGCTCTGCTAAGTTTGTCGTAGTTCATGTTAGGCTTGCTCTTCCTCTCGCCCCATCTCCGCGCCACTTCATCCGGGTCGGTCATCTTAAACTCGCCGTTCGTCCCTTCCCAAGTGATGCAGTTTGCATTGGAGCTGTCAGACAGGAGCTCCAATAGGAACTGCCACAGCTGGATCTGACCACTCCCTGCAGAGACAGAATGAAAGAAGATGAAGAAAGGGAAGGAAAAGATGGGAAATAAAGCAGTGTGTTTCACGTGATGATAAGTTTAGAAAGAGGATAAGAAAGGAAAAATCATTAAGAGTGAAGAATGAAAGGATGACAAGAAGGGACAAGTGGGAGAGAAATGAGAGAATGAAAGAAAATTAGTTTAGTCATTTAATTGGAGCATTGCGTTTAAAATAATAGTGATAATAGCAATCTATGGCATTTTCACAAGTCATTTATTATCTGTGTCTGTCATAATATTTTCCCTAGCAAACTGGACGTCATTTTTCAGTCATATGGAATTAACCATTTCATCAGCCCAGGAAGTGTCCTTCATTGGTATTTTGACAGATGTTAGGTTCGACAAATACACAAACATTCCAAAGTAACTAATTCAATTTTTGTTGCAATCCTGAGTTTTATTTTTTCACGTGCACATTATTTGTTCTTTTATACACTCTCGCACTGTCATGTGCCTCTCGCCCCGCACCTTGGGATGTGTACCGGATGCTAGCACGCAGGATACAGAAAGCCAAGACAAAGTTACTCTCTTAATAAGGAGAGTTAATGGAATAACGTCGATAATAATGCTGCGTGGTCGCTATGACACTTTTCCATTCCCATTCTTTCCTCTTGGCGTCAAGATCATTCTACAAAGCCCGTTTAAACTAAGACAGTGTGAGTTCTATATCTTTGCGCTTGAGAAAAATTGAAGCTCAACCATGCCGCGCTAGGAGCCGTGAAAAGACAAAAGGCTTTGAACTGCTCCTGAGGTCTCCTTTTAGCTGAAGCAGCTCGTAGGTAGATTTGCAAGGCTAGGCTTGTCATTGAAATAAACCTCAAGTCCTTGAAAAACTATTTTGCCTGCTTCGCCTTTGCGGCCTAAAAGAATCTTTCAAGCGACGATGTTGACGCTTTTTGAGTAGATGTACACACGGAAGAAATATTCACCACGGAACGTGATTCCTTTCGCTGCGACAATTTCTTGCACCCACCACCCCCCCCCCCCTTTCCTTCCAGGCTTGCAATCAAATGGACTGAGAAAAGCTGATCCAAGGAATTCAGTTGAATCAGTTGACCTTCCTCCCTCTTGGCAACTGCTCGCGCTACAACTCTGCACAAACTCTGGCCTGATTGTCGGCTCGTCGTCACTCGCAAGGCGTTATTAAATACCTGAGTTCATTCATGAGCATAATGCAGCTCTCTCATGACATTTCTGAATGATTTAAGGAAGCGTGATTTTGCTCGCATCCCCGTTTATTAACAGGATTGTTGAGACGTAGCGTGAATATGTTGGGATGTTGTGCTAAGCTGGAAGCAGCCATTGTCGGCGCTGCGTACCCCGCAGCGCTCGGTGGAAAGGAGTGGGCCTTGAGGAAGCACACAAGCGTGTTCGTAGGAGAGGGTATTCTCAGACGATCAGCCTGAATCATTCGCGATATTTGCAATGGCGCCAAAAATCAAGATCAACCAATATTTTGTTTTCTGCCCATTCCACTCCCCAACACAATCACTTACACACGCGTATACATACATACTCGCTCCGTGTGTGTCTTTATTTTCTCTTGTCCAAAATATTTCATTTGTGAACATCTCAGTGGTATACCGTCCTTCGCGGACCAGAAACGAAGATTCTTTGCAATGCCAATGTTTGTGGTTTGTCCTGAGTTGGTTTATTATATCTCATCCTGAGTTAGAAAGGTGTCTCGCAAAGAATTTAAAGGGAACGTATGACACACAAAAAGGGGAAATAATACAATGCCTCTCCGAGTGTGGAAAATGAACTGAGATGAATTTATTATTTTCAAAGTAATGGGAACTGTAAAATACTTGACATTGACTGTTTTGATATTTAGATTGCACTATATCGCTTGTCAACTTACATAAGTGAAAATAATTCTAAATAATATAGAATAGCAAACTTTTACCACTTCTGCTAAGAAGTTCGTTGGATGCTATGTAGCTGTGGAAATATGAATTTAAAAAAAAAGGTAATCAAAATCCGGCATTATTTATATTTGCTATGTAGGATGCAAGAGAAGAAAGAGAATGGAAAAGCTTTGATTCTCAAAGTCATTGATTCCCTGCTTAAACAAGCACAGTCATGGATGGAACTGTTGAGTAAAGGATAGTAGTGAAGAAAGCCTGCCAAGAGATCGTACTCGTTTCTTAGGATTTTTCCCTCCCTACTGTTTCACTGATTCGAAAGTCAATAAAATCTAACACGAGTCTTTTTTAGCGAGCCACCGTTCGTGGTCGTGTTGGCAATGATTTTCTGAGTCTCGAATGAGTACATAATGTGCTTGTGTGTGTATGTGTGTGTCTTTTCTACCCGTCTATGGTATACACATAGCTGTTTCATGTAATCACCTTATTATGTCGACAATTCTATCTCGATGCAGACACGATGAGTTGAAATCATAGGTATTTTACGTTGAAACCCCTTCTCTTCAAAATATTAGAATCGGTTTGTTTGAAAAAAAAAAGAACCTCTTCATTTCAATAAATTACATACACAAAAATATTGTGGTGTAACAATTTTGGGAACTTAGTAACAATTAATGCTCTAACTTAACAGTCTTTCATAAAAATGTAGATTAGATGTCTATTTGGGATTCAAGTTGCATCAGTATACCTAAAGTAATTCTTCTAATATAAAAGCGGGAAAGACCCAGATTTGGGGCTCTTTTAAGCTTAACAAAATAGTATATCGTTTTTGGAAAGGTATTGAAACAATTTCTATCAAAATAAAAATAAGTAATTTCGACAGTTTATTTTGATATCAATAAAGCTTCATGGTTATGGTGTCTCCAGTGATTCTTGGGAAATGCTTTATAAAGCTATATCATGATCTTCAGTCTTATTTCAAAAGACTGCAGCTTGTTTAAAAAGATTTGGTTCTCGGTGGACCTTCACTCGAAATATTGAAAGTCTTTAGTTCTTCCCTGAAATGAAAATGTAGACAAACATGTGGGCAAAATTTCGATCTAAGCTGAGTTCTGAGAGAACACGGCAATGATTGGCACTCAGAAGATGCCGGATTTAATCTTGTGACAGAAAGTCGATGAGGCCGTTAGGAAAGCAAACTAATCACAACCGAAATCAGACGGCCCGAGTTTATTCACGCGCCAATAAAAGCTCATACTCATTAAAGAGCTAAACCACACCCGTCGAGTTTCTCCCATCAGCCTCCACTGTCTGTCTCCTTCCGTATCTCTCCTTCCTCCGCCCACCCTCATGTTTTGTGTGTTTTTCCCTTCTGGTCGACCAAAAGCTGAAATCATGCCAGCCACTAAATTCATGTTTATGCTATCTTTAAGGTTTGAGATCACTAAATACGTTGACACTCTTTGTCTTCTCTGGGTCTAAGTTCGCTGCAATATATCGCTGAATTGAACACTTCGAGCCAATGCGCAAATTTTCTTATTTTTGAAAGACTTTTCCACAATAAATTTTCAGCAACGCTCCTGGAAGATCCTCTGTCAATGTCTGTGTTATTATGGTTTGTGTGTCTCTCTGTCTTTTTTTTAATCAGTTTACGCCGAGATTTGGATAATGGATTTCTTATATTTCTTATTCATATTTCCAGTGGAAGATTCAGTTAAGCCCTCATAAATGTAGATATAATTATGATTTACAGAGTTTGATTGTTGATAAAGTGTTTTGTAAAGGCTTATAGTCTATACCTGTTCCTACGTGACCTGATCATTGCTGATTTTCATATAACTTCACGAGGTGTTCCTTCTTCACTTATCATGACCACTCTAGTATTCCAGTTGATGTATCCTTGTTGTTGTTCGGTTTTGAATCAACATAATTCAGGATATTCAACTGCCTCCTTTGATTAATCGAACGTTTCAACTGAATTCTTCGTATCCGACTCCTATTTTTCTGAAATCATCAGCGCGATTTGTATTATTATGTTTTAATGATATGAATAGAGATTTTGATTTCTATTTCCGTCTTCTCGTCCTGTCTGCAAGACGAAAACCTGTTGCATCTCCTATCGTTGTCCACAGTGCGACTCAGCTGCCAGCCATCGGGTGATCGACGGTAAATTCAGCTGCACGATTAGGACGGCTGGCTATTTGGTCAGCCACATCTGCTTAAACACGTCTGATTACTATGCTTTCCGCTAGCTTCCTCGCCCTGTCTTCCCGCGCGCTTTCAACGCCAGCAGTCATTGCGCATGCGCGATACAGTTGCCAGCGGTGGCCGCCGATCATGCCGATGAAGATTTATTCTTTCTCTTTTCTGTTTAATAAGTGAATGATGACGTCATTGTGATATCGCTTTCACAACTCTGCCGCACTGAAAGTAGTGGATAATTAAACAACCCGATTCACCTTCTTTTATAAACGAGTACACTAAACCGTGCATTTGGCATTGTGGTATATCCTCTCACATAGTCATTTTGTCACACCCTACCATCGGCATGCTCGTTTTGTTGAACATGTATTATTCGCTATTATTTCATTTACTCTTTACATTAGTTTTCAACATCTTAGTTAGAAGGAAGAAAAAATTATAAGCATATTAAGGTGAGAGCGCTTTTTTGTTTGTAAGCAGGCTCCAGTTATTTATTGACCACTTTATAACATTTCTTTTGACTAATTATCATGCACAGCACAAAGCTAGTTTTCTATTTTTTGCCATATTTTCTGAACAAAAAATAAAATACAATGTTTCCTCATTATGAAGATTGACATGCAGCAGAATCATGCAATCCACGATACGAATCAATCATTCTTCTTAAAGTTACTCCGCCCTACCAAGTATTTCGGTGAATCGTGTCACAAAATGCTCTCAGAATGCAAAGGATTCCCCACTAAACACCGTTTGACAAAATACATTCATAAATTATAGGACAGTAAGGCGAGAGAGCTAAATAAGATAACAATATCAATGTACATGAATAATTTCAAAGTTCATATATTCGCTATATAACGTGCTTGTGAAGTATTTTCTGAAAATAGAACTTGGAGATGACGTCACAATCTGGGTTACGTCACTGGTGTGTTTACCGCCTTGTGCTGAGATTTCGCGCAAAACTAACAGGAAAGAGGGAAGGGAAGTATAGCTGCCATGTAGCACTCGTGTGGTAACAGCAAAACCGCCGTGAAAGAGCCGAAAACAATCTTCCTCCGCGTCGAGCTCGAGTAATACGCGCTCGAATCTGACCCTCTCCGTATAATTAGAAAGCAATGAGAGATAATGTGGAGTCGGTGTAAAGCCAGTACAGCCTCAAGGTATCGACATCGACAAATCTGCATCTTCTTTCTCCGGGACGACAAACTCCAGAGTGAAGAGGCTCCTCGAAGGCCTCTTTGCCGCGGAACTGGATCGGCCTCTCCATCCAGAAAAACCCTACACAGAACTTTGTGCGCTCCAGTCGCTGCCCTACACCCAAAGTGATTTCTGCCTTTTTCTCTCTTCTTATCCTCAAGTCCTCCCCTTTTTTCTTTCTGCCCATGTTTTCCGATATCCAGCGAACTCGGCCGAATTGTCTTCTACGCTTACCGGAGATAGGCTTGTATTGCCGCCTCAGGCTACGGGGCTGCGCTGGCTGGGGACGAGAGAGCGCTGGCGGGTCGCGAGCGCATCTCTTACGCGTCACGCACCGATGCCATAAGTAGCTGAATGATCTACGGAGTGGTAACTTGAGACACGCGGGGAACTTTCCCGACGATAGCAGGGAGACGCGGCGACGCCGGATCGGCCGCCACGCTCTCGGGAAATTGAAGGGGTGAAAAGTCGAAAAGCCAAGAAAGACCGAGACAGAGAAGGATCGGATTTTCCCATTCTCATTTTTATTTTCAGCTTAATATCTACAGACTTTCATGGGCGAAGAAATCTATAGCCGTTCATTGTTCAATTTACTAAGTGCAAATGACGACGCAAAATCTTACCCAGTCCCTCTCCCTCAAAGAAAAAGATGAAAATAGAACTTCATACATTTTTGTTCTTCATACCAAACGCACGCGCATAAGAAAGACGAAAACTATTAAACCTAGTATCTCTGACGTCGTGTAATGGACAATAAGAAAAAAAACAACAACAAATCGGCCCTCATGCTGAGATGAAAAAACGACTTCAAAATCTTTTCCCCTCGTTTGTTTTTATTTCCTTCTTCAAACTGTGTAATACTAAACTGACAGTATTGCTCCATGCTTTACTATTTTCCACCAGGATGCGAAACATTCCTTGCGACACACATTGCTGTGTACGTATGGTGAAATGAGAATCGTCACTTAGCAGGCATTTTGACTGACAGGACACATGCAAGACATAGCATGGGACAATGCACAAACCAAGCACTCAAACAATCTTCGGGCATTTATCTATTTTTTATTTCTAAATTCATGTGCTTCGAGCAAGAACTGAACATTAATTTAATTCCAATACTCCATGCAAACTCATCTTATGAATGCTTTATATCAATTATTACGGTATATCAGGTGCACCAATGCAGCCGGGCTCAAGTCAAAATCAACGACAAAACAAAACTAGCACAAGGCAGATGCTTAATGCTCTGGATCATAAGGATAGAATTGGAATGAGGTCGTACCTTTGTTATGCCTCAGTGCTAATATCACGGATTGCAGGTTTTGCCAATCACTGGGAATAACTGGCGAGAAAATGACAACAGAGAGGTACCAATGTGAGAAATCTGTTGCAAATCGATGGAGTAAGGAAAACTAAAATGATTTCGCAAGCTTCGGAAAAATAAAATCATGAAAGGATGAAAATGAACGAGGAATGATTTCATGGAATGATTTGCAAACATTATCTTTACCGTGATATGTAAAGTACATAACATGAGGTTGCATGGGTAAATGCACTGAAATGGTATTTTCTTCCGCGTATAATATTGGGACATATCATACCCGTTATACAGTATGGTCAATATTTCGATCGTTAGTTTGGAAAGAGTTCAAATGAAATGCTCGAAAGCGAAACCCAATAGCTAACTTTATTTCGGTGATACATTTATGTTCTCTGTTAAAGTTACATGAGTGGCGTTTGCTAGTTTTTTAAATGAAAAGTGTAACGCAGGGCGGTATGGAGAAGTAGACCTATTCTCATGACATCGCGCTGGGTGAAGGAAGGGAGAGAAATGGATGCGAAAGCGATGTGCGATGGTAGCATAATAGAAACGCGAATAGAGCCAGACACACAGCAAGAGTAGCTAACCAACATCACAACATGTTTGAACTACTGTATTCAGCTGAAGGTCAAACCTAACAAACAATATGCATAACTGTCAAATGATTTACTTATCTTCTCATCGTGGATTACGCAGGCACATTGTTAGTGAAATATTTTGACAATGAGTAGTTTAAAGCGTACGTCCAACGTGACTCTTCCTAAATGGGGGCCGCCATTTTTTCTTTGATTTTGACCTTAAACAACTGAAGCTTTAAGATGTTAGAATCATGCAATGTGTGACGTTACAAGATCTAAAAGTAACATGATGATTATATATTTTCTACTCGGTTCTTCTCAAGGATTAACTACTAGAACTAGGACACATCTGCATAATACGATACATCTAATGAGATTATTGGACAAGAGAAAAATCATGGTGTTGAAAAAAAAAATAGTGTTTGAATATGATAACTTACCAGGATTTGCTAGGGTCCTACTCGTAGCACCGAAGACTTGGTAGGGATCTGGGTTAGGATGTGAGAGAAAAGAACAGTGTGGATTTATGACAGACACCATGTTGAGAGCGACTCTTAGACATCTGCAGCAAACCTAGCAACAACTTCGCTATTACCCGTCCGGCGGCTCAGTCAAAATGAATACCGAATGACTGTACTGGCGGATGCTGCGTTCTAATACAATGTCGGGGTGGATACCATCCGTGTGTACTGCGAAGTCCGACTTAATGTCATCTTGGAAAAGCGTCGGTTCGCCATTTAGGACTCGCCCTTTGATCGGAATGCCGCTCAATGATGGTTATTAATCGGGAATTGATGCAAAGATATTACTCCGTGGTACCCTTAAATGATGCTCAGAGGGGTAGAATGTGTTCCAAAACAAGACATAATTTCACGGTGTCTGCAGCGCCCACACTGTATATTGGTACAAACTGATTCACTAACAAAGCGAGCCTGAATGTCACAGGAGGGAAGGGGTATGGATTTTCAATCAAATAATAAAAACATTTTGTTCACTCTATGTATTCATTGTCATGCTTTCATTTTCATAAAGTAATACTTGAATTACCCGTTTTGCCTTTCGCTTTCCTATAAAGTTTGATGTATTTCATTTCAACTATTCTGCCAATAAATTGACTTCCCGTTTTTACGTATTTCCAATGATCACACAAGAATTCAAATCTACGCAGAGCTTCAGTATTTCTCCTGAATATGTAGGGCTAATTAAAAAGAAAACGAGAAAGGAAAATAAAGAGAAAATGATCAAATGTAGGAAGCAAGAAAGGTCTTCATATTTCTAATTAACTAAAAACACCAGGGAAACTGTTATTCATTGACAATGTCAAACTGCACGAGAATGCCGCTCGTTTAGGAATTACTCTCGGAGACGGAGTAGAGATCTGTACTATACATCATCGTGTTTCGTTATTTTCTCTGTGCTTTGATCATTTACATGCTCTGTTCCCGTTTCGAATAGATTTTCTTAATGAGGATATTAACATGATAATGCCTTGTGCATGAAAGGGAAACTGTACAAATAGATCAAAATGGAAAATCTCATTGCATCTAATACAAATTATGTAATGGTTTTGCAGCCTTCAATTTCAACTTTTGGATTTTGCTTTAAAACATATCCTCAATCAAGCATGTTAATTTGGGTACATGACTGTGATGAAATAAATTTATCATTAAAGTCCTGCTAAAAAAAGGTGCTCGTTCCTATGCGGCATTTAATGTTGTTAACCATAATTATCCTGGCGTCTTCACTCTCTAAGAATTGTATGATTACTCCAGACTTTGCACATACCTGTTGTAGTAATGAAAAGTTAAAAACGACAGAAAATGTTGGTTTTTCTGTTATTTCATGCTAGATTGCATTTGTAAAGAAAGTATGATATCGTTTTGAGACATTTTTTTTTTTGTCCGTCCCCGTCTTATTGTGTATCGATTTTGTCGACCCGGATCTGTAGGCCAGAGCTGCGGGTCGGGCTCGGGAGTGTTGTTCTTGTTGAAATGGTTTGACGGCAGCCCGGTGAAACAACGCACGCTGATTGGTCCGCGCCGGCTGGAAAGCCAAACGCGAATAAGCCATGGTTGCCTAATAAATATGGACTAGGGCTAATTATTGTGCGCGTGTGGAAAAGCCGGGGACAATTTAGCGCTAGACAATACGGTGGTCATAAATAGGCAAAGATTGTGATCTCGCTCAAAGGGCTAAGCGAGTGTTCTTTCCCCTCTTTCCTGGCTCTCCCTCCCTCTTTTTCTTCCCCCTCTCTCTTTCGCGCTCTCTCCCTTAATCGCTTGAACAAACGCGAGAGATAATTCTCGCTGACATCGGAAAAAAGATTTAGTTATCGATCGTCAGCCAGGAAAGCGCCTTTTTACAGCAGCGACTCCACAGTGTACAGATACCCCACTGTTTTCTCTCCTCTCCATGCCACATCTTGAAGGTGAAAGGGGAAAGAAAACCTTAATACGATTACAAATCCTGTTGGCTACGAAGCCATCTAGGCCTCTTGTGCTTGTTATTTGGTTCATTTCCCAGGCAGGTGTTTTAGTGAATAGTGAAAGCAGAGAGATGGCGTCGAGACGAAAGAAAATAACAGCGACCCGGCATTTCAGTACGAGATCCATGCATACCCGTGAGCAGTGACGCCTAAACAACGATCTTGACAGCTTCCTTATCATATCGTGCAACATCCAAAAAACTTGGGTGCATTCTCTCTCCCTCTCCCCCCCCCCCTCTCTCCCCCCTCTATCTCTCTCTCTATCTCTTTCTCTCTATCTCTCTCTATATCTCACTGTGATAGCCAACGTAAGGTCCCCTTGAAACTTAACAAGGTATCACCGTGTCAGCTTTGATTTGAAATCTTGACACTCATCGCTTCTCCGTGATATAAGACGATACCTAACAAATGATATCTTATCAGTTTCTGCTGAAGTTTGGTAAGAAGAAATAATTTGGTTCCTCCATAATCAATGTCTGCATAGGCTGTACGAAAACTGAGAGTGTCTTTCTGACGGCACTTTAAACCCAAAAGAATGCATGTGAAATGCTACTTTTAAGCTTGTATGTTGCTTTAAGATAAAAACGTCGTTACATCAAATTAATAAAAATGATCGAAGTTTGGTAAAGAGCATGATTATCAACTTAAAATGACCGTCGCCTTATAATACTGTATTTAACCTTCACATTGAACGACATGCAAGTATATTTTAATGAAGCACGTACTAGTCATGTTAATAGTATATCGTAATGATAAAAAAGATAAAATAACCGTAAAACTTGCAAACTGTTCTTTTAAAAGTTTGCAGCTGTTAATACAGTTGATAAGCGACTAATTGTCATGAATTATACAGAAGTTGATAAAATTTCCATTTCATCACGTATTTTCACAGCGTATGCACCTCATGGCAGTTGGCTGTGCTTTCACATTTTGCTGCTGTTTACCCTTTTTGTACTTTTGTCGAAATCATTCACTTGATGTACACACATTATAACCAATCAACATACCTTTAACTCAAGTTACCAAGGCTCATAATTCAACCAGTCACACATTATGATATATATATATATATATATATATATATATATATATATATATATATATTATTTATAAACACTTATATCTTACAGGTTGATTAAAAAAAGAAGATAAAAATGATCTTGTAAGGGAAATGTCTTTAGGGGAAACTTGCGTAATTCTTCCGGAAATCGCTCTCTGAAGTGCAGGAGACCAAGACATGTGCTCATTTAAAAGTAGTTCTTTTCAAATAATCATTTACTCTTTAGATACCCATGTCAACTTGACTAGTGGCGTGTGCCATCCAATACGATAACTGTATTGTTATGTACTTGTGATTTACTGTCACGATCTAGAAGGGTCAAACTCGGTTCGAGTGCGGCAGTGTTCTACGTCTTAAAGACCACAAGAAGCAGTTTTGAAAGACAATGAGAACCGCTTCCCAACTTGCACTTATGACATTACTCATCAAACATGTTCGTGTCATGATACTCTCCTATCCTGCGAGAGAATAATACTACATCATCGAACATTCAGCCATCATCATCATTTCACCACCATGTCGCCACTCATTAGATCTCTCCCTCATAAAGTGTGATGGTTTTGAGGTCGCTTCCGAGTCAATGCTATTTTCATCCCATCCGGACCGGGCATGGATGCCTCTCGAGCGAACAAAAGCGAACAGTCAGTAACCACCTGCACACAATGCGACGGGTTTGACTTTAATTAAAGCGCATTTCCGAATAATTAAGAGCATACAACCGCCTTGTACATTCTCGGGTCAGTCTAGCTCGCATTTTATAACGAGACTCGCAATTAAGCCCGGTGCGTTTGCATTTGGTTTCTCCTCTCAATTGTGCATTCGGTGTACTTCACATTGGGATCAGCGCAGATTTTCGGATATAGCAAGTGATGAAAACGGATTGAAGCTGTAATGATACTTGACGGCTGGTCAGTACCTCATTCTAATCGTGCTAATCAAAGAGCTTGTGGTAAAACATTTAACCCTTATCAGTGAAATATGATGGAATTATTTGCATACGATGTCTTGCCTCCTATAAATCTAAATACCTGTACAAATGTGAGGGGAAAAGCCTTAAAATTGAGGATTTGACATGACTTTTAAAACACTAACGCTTCTTATTGTATTTATTTTTTTTTTAAATATTCAGCTAGAAAACCTGACATCTTAGATCATAATGGTCCATTGCTAAAAGTTATTAGGTTTGATGAGGATTAACTTGAATAGAAATTACCGTATGCATCTAATAAAGACAACATTATCACAAAATTCGATAAAACAGAGAAACGTGTTTATCACATAATCAAGATTTAGTGGTACACTAAAATACCTCTTCTACTTTTTTTTTTCTTCTTCATACAATCAGTGGCGAGAGATTTTCACGAACTTTACATCTCCAATTGATAAAAACAGCAAGTAACTTACATCTCGTCTACAAAGCGTGTTTTCTACAAACAAACTCAAACAGATGATTTTTTTTTTTTTTGGGGGGGGGGGGGGAGCATTCCAACGCCCAGTCCACCCTGCCTCTGAATTTCATTTTCTTTTCTTTGTTTGACATGCGTGATAATGTAAGTGTTTAAGCCTTGTCTTGTGTCTGCCGGAAATAACGACATCTTCATGAATCGATGAATTCACCAGGCGGGAAAACATTAACACCGTATCAGTCTCTGGCCAATCAGGTCTCTGAGATTACACTCAATAGGATGTCATTGGTCAGGTTGAATATGACATGTAAAGGAGAGTTAGGCATAAGAAAAAAAAAAGGATTGTAATCAATCACTTAAGCTGTGACGATTTCACACAAAGTAGTCAGGATCTGTCACTACCTAGTATTCTGTAATCTAATCACACTTTTGTTTGTTAGAAAACAACTTAAAAGTTCATTCAAAATAAGTAAAGAATATTTTTCATTGTCATTCGGTCGTCATTCGACCGGTTGTTCCTAACACGGGCTAATAAATATAATGAACCTTAGATGACTAATTCTTTTAAATCTAAGTCTGTCGTAATATATGAGAATTATTCATATACCAAACTAGTCATGTATGAGGTGAGAACTAAATGGATAAAAAGAAGAGAGCTTGATGAAGGTAGTCGGTAAAGGTGCAGCTTACCGAATTCACTGGGTCCGTATGGTGTTCTTCCCGAGGATCGTATTTGCGAGGAGTCAATACCCGGCTTGGGTAATGTGGGAGACGTTTGTGTAAAACCTGTGACACGTAAAACAGTATTATTAGAAGAGGCATGACGTCATCATGACGCATTAAGCAAGAATCATGCAAAATAGATGAATTGGTATACGTCTACATAGATATGAAGAACTTGCTTCCAAAAGGCGCTAATCCATCATTTTGTATGAGCCTGCGTTTTATCTTGATTTTGTAATTTTACATTTTTATATTTATGTAATACTGTGTATGTATATTTTTCATTTTTGTAAAATCACTTGTAATTCAGCCTCTGGCTGCGATCAGTGTTTTGTTGAATAAAGATACCATTAATGATAATAAAAAAAAAATCATTTTCAATGGATTTAGCGCCTTTTGGTTGCAAGCTCTTCATATACATACATACAATTATAGACATATATATATATATATATATATATATATATATATATATGTTGATTAGGTAGTCCACGTGTTGGCAAGATAAAAAGATAAGTAACAAAACTGGAACAAAGTTCATGCTGTATCACCAACGGTTTATTTCAAATAAACCGTTGGTGATACAGCATGAACTTTGTTCCAGTTTTGTTACTTATATATATATATATATATATATATATATATATTAATGTATTTGTGCATATACACAGACACAAACACACACACTCATATATATATATATATATATATATATATATATATATATATAAACGTATAATTATGGCGTGTGCGCGCGCAGTGTGTGTTTGTGTGTGTGTGTAACTTCCATGATATGACGGAACAAATGAGCCAATATTCAACATTTCTGAAAAATGATATATGTTTTTGCAAATACATTCTTTGTTGTCAAATATTCAGTTCACTTTTTAGATACAGATATCGTCATATTTGACAAGTCATATTCATCGAGAAAGAACTATAAATAAGAATGGTGCAATCTGCTCTATGTATCTATAACTACTAAGTACACGTATTGAAAGAAACATTTTGTCTGATCTACGGTAGATGTAGAAACAGTCTATCTTAATATTGCAATACGTACTCAATAATCAAGTTTAACGTGCAAAAAATACTTCAAATCTTTACATAAACAAGCAAATACACACACACACACACACACACACACACATATATATATATATATATATATATATACATATATACATTGTGTGTGTGTGTGTGTGTGAGTGCGCATATACCGTATAATTGCATTCATACATACATAACGTGAGTGTATGTGAATATTCATATTGGTTTGCCTCGGTTTTTTTTTTTTTTCACTGAGGAATTTTTATACGTCAGTTGTTCAGCGATGAAAAAGTTTGTCCCTTGGTCAATTTAATAGACGTGAAATTGACAATCAACATCTAAAAGCAACAAACGTAGCTGCCATTATTTGTAGGTAGGAGAGATGCCCAATGAATTACGTTGAGTCAGGAGTCATTTTGTGTCTCCTCATCCTTCTTTTTTTTATCATGCTTCCACTATTCAACCTCTCTGAAGAGATTCCAGAGTATAAGAGAGTAAAGACGTGAACAATTCTTGTCTCGAAAGTATGAAATATCTTTCTTGCTCCCTCCCGACAGTCTCAATTTTCGGACAGGCAGAAAAAAAAAACGGAAAACTTTACTTTTTTGGCCAATAAATGAATGTTGAAACGGGTATTTATTCCTATTCGTGTTTTTGTATTTCATTTTATGTCTGAGATGATTGAAAACACGGCACCATATAACAACGCTTTGCTTATATAAAAAAAGAGATAAATTTGAAAGGGTTGTTTCTTTCTTCAGAAAAAGGAAAAACTGTAGGAGTGTTCGTGAGCTACAGAGACAAAAGAATGTCTCAATTAGGTGCTTAGATTTAGTTTATAAGACTCATGAATTCCCCGAGGCGCACGGCATGTTTGTTAACAAAAAGCAATATTGGTGATGCTTCGCTACTTCAGCTCGACTTTGTAGAATACGGAGTAACGGTGCGAGAGACTGCTTATTGCGGCGTCAAATCGCTGCCAATTCCCCAGCGCCGCTGGAGTTGAATGATGAGTTGTATCGGATTGAAAGGTACTGCTTAGGCTTATTGTGAAGCGCGGCATTCGTTGCCAGAAAGGCAAAAACCCACACTCCCACATAGGGCCAAATATGCGTCAGGGGCAAGAGCGTGGCAAAATGGCAGTTGGTTTTTGTCAGGAAGCACCGAATACCCTCGGGAATGCACGGGAACGATGTTAACCCCAGTCCGCTAAACGCAGCAGCGAAGTGTAAATACACGACCTAATAAAGGCAGTGATTTAATCAAGGCAACATTATACTAGTCCGAACAGCCGAGCCCGTCCCCATGGAATACTAACAGGCAAATGATGAGAAGCTTTATGAAAACAGCGCGTCTCCGCCACTGATATACAACATGGGCCTTTTGCCAGCTCCCATCAAAGGCGAAATTGAGCTTGGCAGATATATGAAACATCGCGGCGCGCGTCATCTCATTCTTGACTCCTTCTCTTTTGTCCCTCTTTATTGCCAGCCTCTCAAAGCTGAAAGGGGAAATAAACCCAAAATTCGAAAGGTATTTCGTTCATGAGGTGATTTTTTTTCCCTTCCCCTCACCCTCTTAAAACTAGATATAATAAAATGTGAACGCAATTTGGAGAGAACGAAATATCCCACGAGATCTGCGGATGGACGATGGCTGTCCTGTAGCGCAAGAAAATAAAACATAGACAAAAAACAAAACTTCTGTGGACGCGTTACGGACCTTCACTTCAAGTTTTATTTAGTGTTTTCACGTTTGATCGATCTTCACAACTGTCACCTACACTTATGTCGTGAAGGTAAAAATAAATCAATCTTCCAATCTTTGATTGTTGAAGCTCTGGGTCGTACAGGGAAAATCAAGTACAGCGGAGACGTTTTCCGGGAATCATTAACTCGACAAAGCGTTATATTCATTTTCGAACTTTTCTATTTCTACTTAGTTTTTTTCTACACAATCAATATTTTAGGCATCACCCTCGCGAAAATTGGAGATCATACTGTCTGTTCTTGGTCTAATGGCTACGACAGCACTGACATTGCTACAAGTGATGTCAGTTTTAAGTCGATGAAACAAAAGCAGAAATCATCCTGTCCTTACAAGGAAAATTATTAATTACCAGCAAGTTATTGCTGATAGACCAGCCTTCCATTAAAAAGAAAAACAGATAAAGCTTTCCTACTTTTACGGTGCTATAGATTTCTAATGCGTATTTCTCCTTATCATTCCCATAAGTTGCATAATTATCTAAATATTGTCAACTACATGACATACTCATATCCAAGTTTTCTTGTTACACATCTCTCCACGATAATGACAGCTTTAATGCTCGTTATCTGATTTTTCTCCCTGTTTTTGTCTTTCCTCTAATACATTGGTTTCTTCACATGCATTCCAGATTCCCGGTCCTCGAGCATGATGCCGAGATATGAGGATCTTGGTGGCCGAAGGAAGCCTCTGTGCTCACCGCGATCTTCTCGATGGTTTCACGACTAGATGGCAGACAGTGATACCAGGCTGTGAATTCTGACTTCACGAGGGGTTGATGAACGGAAGCGCCAGTGAATTTCTTTTTCGAAGTCGGCAATGTAGGATTTAGGAAAGTACTCGACACATAAGAGATTTATTTTCATTTTTCCCATTCTGTTATACAGTTTCTTGGGGGAAAAAAAGCAATGGGGCAGCACGTACCTTATCACCCTAAAGAATACTAAGGTAGCAACATTTAATGTTTATCGAAAAGATAATCCTGGAAAAGCAACATACGAGCAGTCAAAGGGATGCCCTTTTTCCAATACGATGACAATCTAATTTGATTAAGAGCGGGTATGGCTTGATCTGTACGTATAATCTCTCCGATTATAACTAGAACAAAAAAGGACACCGACTTCCCGAAACAACAAAAGCAACAAGCTGCTGCCGTCCTCGTCTTGACGTCTGTGTTGACTTAGAGGTTCCACAACATTATTGCTCACACGGTATGTAAAATGGGTTTACCTATGTGCGCAAAGGAGGCGAAAAGAGGGAGTACACCACACAGTGGATAGTGCAAATCTGTGTTTCGCTAATCAGAGAGGAAATCGGGACATGATTTGGGTAATGGAATGGCAGAGGCTGGCTCGTTAACCTTGGCATTAAGCCTGATCTAGCTGGTTATTCACCGTGGATGCGTAGGTAATATGACTCCAATCACTCTCCCCTTTCGCTACAATGCACCGTCCGATTTGCGCGTATTAATACTCGCTAATGCTACCTTTGCCGTATTGTGTGAATGAAAAGTACGCGTACACGCTGTGGATGAATGGCAAAAAGTGCATGTATGGCGGTACGACACACTTCATCAGTCTTATGAATGGATCTTGCAAATTCACGTATGTCACGAATGAATGTTATATCCAACCGAGTTTCTTGCTTAGACTCATGATATCGTTGATTTATTAATTCATTTACTTCCATCGTCCAAAATGTCACATCCAAATTTGGCTAAAGATTGATTAGTCCATTGAAAAGATAAACACGCTCTACGCCATGATGTCATCATATCAATTATATCAATATGCATGATATAAACACATTCTATCAACAATCTTTCGAATCAAACATTTCATACATATTTGTCTATTTTCTAATTTACTGATCTATTGTACGTAATCGAATCGAAAACGATTAGACAAGGAAGATATTATAGAATAGTCGGCAAGCCGACTTTTTTCTTACTCTCTAATACATGTATAATGAATGGACATCCAGTCTCGTTGTCTGCATTTACATCAGATAATTTTATATGCAAACACATACTCCTTTCAGATACGCGGTACATATAAATGCTCTAGGTGAATTATGAAACTATTGTCTGAGAAAATTAGTAATGTCAGTGACTTATGATCCTATTTTTCTGATCAGAGATATCA
This sequence comes from Diadema setosum, assembly GCA_033980235.1. Classification (NCBI taxonomy): domain Eukaryota; kingdom Metazoa; phylum Echinodermata; class Echinoidea; order Diadematoida; family Diadematidae; genus Diadema; species Diadema setosum. The sequence goes on along the minus strand of CM067070.1, from coordinate 14,143,342 downwards.
ACTTTTCTATCTAGCTGACATCATTTTGTAAACCCTTTCCTGTCTAAATCCCACCTGAGTCCTTTATATTGTAAATTTGTATAAATCCCACAATAAACTATAAACTCTCTGCTATAGCCATTTCACTGCCCCTCCTGACTCTGTCCAATTCTGTCCAGAAAGTCAGTGCATACTCCAGTTCTCCCTCTTTAAACCGCAAATCTCAATATTGACCAGGTGCTTTCAGAGCGACCACTCGCTTCGATGAATGATGTCTCCATTTTAAACTCCCGGATGTAGGCGATCGTGCTCTGAATATCGTTTCAATGCTAATTCGTGGCGCATGAAGCGTTGGGATGCAGAATATTAGATGTCTTAATACACACTCCCATTGTCAGCATTCGCCGCCTCATGCAATCCCCTGACCCCCCCCCCCCCCCCTTTCCACCACGTCACGTGTCGCATTCTGGGATTAGAAATCGTTAAGAGTCACTGGCTCGGCTGTACATCTCATTTACGGTCTTCGCCTTATTTACTGCTTGCAGTGGGTCTTTGAACGCTCTGCTCTTCTTAGTTGTACAGGTCAATGGGCCCAACGCTTTCCACCGTTCCAGAATACATAATTATATCATCGATAACACAGATATATTGATAAAGACTGATTACTATTGCTTGCATATTGTTTTCACCCTATATCTGATACTGTTTTACACTGTGTGTAAAATATGTTCACTCTTTCTATGTGAAATGCTTGTAACTGAAAAAAGGACAGTCTACCTTGGAATAATAGTTAAATCCAGTGTGGCGATGGAATGTCCTCAAGGTTTGTTTTATATCAATTTTGAGCAAGCTGTTATTTTTCCAGTATAACTACCCCCGATAGACAGCGACATCCGGCAACATTGTACGCATAATGACGTATGTTTTGTCTGCCTTTACATTTATGGAAACGTTTTCATGAAAATGTTCTTCGTAAACCAGACGTATTATTTTTCTTTTAATCAAAAGCAACCAAACTTTGATAACACTCAATGCTGCAACAAAGAGCAAAGCTTAATGCCGATATTTGTTGTTGAATTTTCCTGTCCGTTAAAAACATATCCATGGGAAATGTGATTTTTTCCCTTCATAACTAACATTTCATTACAAATTTACCGCGTGAATTAGCGAGTGCATAAATGAAAACAAATAAGAAGCGAACACATGTGAAATTAATCTTCGATAGGGGAATACATTTTGATTTGATCAGCACGGTCCCGTGCGTGAGACAAGGACATGTCGTTGTTAAGTGGCACTGTCAAATTCGTTGGACTGCTGAAAGCAGACAGCCTGAGTGCCGGTATGTGTAATCCCTACCTCGCTCGGCTAAAGACCGCCATAAAAGGTCGGATCTTCTGTCTGCTAAATTGGGCTGAATAAAACATTAACTGAAATGAATCACTGTTCAGGGGAGCAAGAAGTTTTCCATTCGTCACATGGCGTGGTTGACGTCGTTCGGCGGCGAGTCCTCGCCTATTCGCCGGGGAGTGCTCCTCAGTAGATGCTAAACGCGGCCATTTGCTAAGATAATATTTTGCCAACTCGAAGCAGAAGAGGCTATCTCATGTCACACTGAGAAGTTGGCTGAGAGGTGAAAGAGACAGGAGAACTAGGAAAGGAGGAAATGTCTTGTTGCGATTCGCAATATTCTCTGCCGCGAAAAACTGAAGATGTGGTTATTAATGGGAAGTCAAATTGGGACCTTTCTTATGTGTAATATCATACCATCAACATTGCAAAATGTCATTCTAGGGTAAAGGAAAAAGCTAACTTTTTCCCCCAAGGGAAATGCCAATCCTCGAGTACTACAATAATTTGAGTAAAAAGGAGAATAAAAAGATTAATGATTATACTAAAAAAGAAATAAAACAAAACAAAATGTTAGATATATCTCCTTGTATACATTTTCCACGTAGGAGGATGATTATGTCCTTTGTTATGTTCTTTAAGAGAGAAATTTATTTCTTTTAGTCTATCTTCAGTATAGTCTTTGAATGCAGAAGAAAAACAATAATCGAACGCGAATACACCAAGAGCAAGAACGATATTCCAACTCCTTGTATAGATCTTTTCTATTTTCATAAGTTTCCATCGAAAATATTGGTAGCTCAAATTGTTGTTATGCCACATAAAGAAAATTATGTCAGTGTGATTTGCTGATAATTCTTGAAATAAAATTTCACCGAGTCAAAGTGTTCCAAAGATATTCTTATTTCTAATGATGACTTTAAGCTGCAAATAATACCATACATCTGAAAATATCGGTTTCCTCTCAGGAACAGTCATTATATCTTTTAACATCACTTCTCAACCTCAAGACAAAAAAAAAATAAATAAGTGACATGTTATTACAAGAAATGCACTATGATTATTAGTAGATTTGTTGTGAGTTGACATTACCCACCTGTTGCTTCAGAATGTCTTCTTATCGTAGCAAACTTTCGACATTACACACGCAGGATTACACGTTTACTAGGGTCACAGGTCATGAACCCCTTTGAATGCCACTACTCGGCTTTTCTAACTGATAATGGAAATGAAAATCTTATGTGAAGGGAGAGAGATAAATGCCTCTAATGAACGTCCTCGAATCATTGGATGCTAGTTTTATGGGAATATCTGACAGAGTGTTTCCAAACACGAGTTTTCGAATATCACGTCATCCACTGAAACAAATCAAACTGAAAACAGTCAAGAATGACAAGTGTACAAGATGACGCCAAAGTTTACAAACTTGGAAATCTTCCTGTAAATCTGACAACGAAGTGGAGATAATCCCAAAGAGAATATTACAACAACAACAAAAAATAATCAACAGACACAAGGTGATCTGAAAGTATATACCGTACATAGCTGAAGTAAAAAAACAAAACAAAACAAAACATGTATAAGTCACTTGGACTATATGAAGTTAACTCATATAGGCCTACTATTGCAGTAGCTAACATAATACGCCTCTGTGGTCCACAACTGGTAGTTTACGCATCATCTGGATCATTCTGCATCTATAGTAATTATTTTGGTAATATCTTCGTTAGAATATATATTTTTTCATCTTAAATAATCTGCGATTCCTATATTGCCATCCGTAAACGAGGCTTGAAGAGCACAGACCACATGACCAACTCGTTGTATTCATGAAACGTGGCGCCCTCTATGCAAAGTTTACCAACCACTGATTGACTCCAATAAAACCCACAACTGTTATGGTCTAATTGAACTCGCAACACGAATACCGGTGGTAAACATGAATTTTCCTGCTGTTTTGATAAACAGAGATATGGTATGTTAACATTCTACACCATGTCTCTCCATTTCTGAAACGGCATCAAAATCTCGAATCCGGTTAATAACATTCATGTGAAATTGTGAATATTTCCCTGAAATGATTAACAATCACACATATTGCAAATTTGTATAAACTTATGCTAATCTGATCGATTGTTTCAGTTAATTTTTTTCAAACATTAAGAATCTTTTACCACTGGGTGTTTTGAATGTATACTTTCGCAATATCCTGGAAATAAAGAAAGATTACCAGGTAAACTTGTAATTTATGTTAAAATGTCCATTATTGGTCACATTCCCAAAGTACTAGTACGTGTGTTAATGACATGTGTTCGATTTTACTGCTGAAAATGCGTAAAGACATCACCAGGTAGTGAAGTAAGACTAATATTTGATGTGTTTCTCCTCTCACCTGTCAAATTCCTTTCAGCTCTCTGAATCACATCAGTATCCTATGTGTATACATTTAGCATTTTTTTACTGACATTATGTAACCATATCCATGACAAGGCATGGTAGAAAACTCACGAATAGAAAGATCTCACATCCTGACTGTGCTCTATGTAAGCCCGTGGACTCATAGATGAATAAGACGGCGTTACCGCGACACAACACTTGACACTTCATGACTTGATACTTTAAAGTTTGTTAAGGGATCAAATGCGTACGTTCACGTCTGAGTGAGATGTATTACTTGGATGTACGTCTAAACCCGCATCGTGTATGCACGTGAGGAATACGGCTTGAATTGGTAGAGTAAACACTGGAAAGACCGAGTTAGCTGCTCACTCTGTCCCTGAGGGACAAGAGACCATGGAATGGACGATGTGCCTTTTTGTAAGACGGTCATCGGCAAATTAGGATGGGGACTGGCGATCAATTATTACAGTTCGGAATGAAATCAACGCGTGCGTTGTCCATGTGGACTTAAACTGTATGCAACAGAAGAGTAGGATTCGACATTATCCATGTTGTGCTCTGCGTTACGTACGATATAATTCATGGTGACCAGTAGTATCGAAAGTCAAAGACTATACGTCACCCCACTACTTCATTCCTGCAGGTAAATGGTGGATAAATGTCGTGCAGACCCTTTTTATTCTTTTCTCCCAGTGTGTCCAACACAGCCACTGTAGAGTAGTGTCTCCTTTCTCCATGTTTTCATATTGAAGTCGCTCTTTAAGCAGCCGCGCTATGTTATTCGGGACTTAATTATCCCTGTCTGGTTCTATGCGTGCAAAGCCTTTGACGGAGGAGGTTAGGTTCGTTTTGGGAATTAGAAGGGACATTAATATGATCAATGTCAGACTCGTCACGACGTAATGAAAATAATCGCGGCTGTAGGCCCCGTGGGAAACAAACCTGGCCGGTGTTTGATGTCCCGTAGATAGCATCAAGCGATGATCTAACGGCGAGACGCAAGCCCCTACAATTACACGGTTTTAGCTTCTGTTTTGACATTGGAAACCGGGCCTGTTTTTACGCCCATGGTTATCCGTCATTAGAAGCGAGTTTCCTTCGCTGATTGTACGTCCCAATATCTGCGCTGCTCTCTGATTAAAAGAACGCTCAACCCCATAAATACCGTATTTCATTGTACTACATAATATATCACCCACTTACACGATTTCGGCTTCCGCTATG